>JANDEH010000002.1:42491262-44891262 GCA_024610705.1 Tetragnatha versicolor | reverse complement strand
TTATGGGCTCCTTTTCCACCAAACTTGAACCACTATTGGTCTAGTCACTATACTATTGGTTTTACAATTCATTCTTGGTTCATCAAGTCTGATGCGCGAAGGCATCTAAAAGTCTTTTTAACCTCCCCATTTTTACCTTACCATCAAATTTCGTTATGAGTTTTTATTTTTAGGGCGCCTTTATTTAAAGATTAACTATGAAATAACAAGGTAAGGTGGTTAATATTCAAGGCACGTTGAAATTGATAGGGCGCTTTCATTTAAACTGTCAAATGGAGACCATCTTACTTTAATAAGCATTAGTTTTCCCCTTGGGCACACTAAATGAAAAAATTAGGGGAACACGAGGTGTTTGCAGGGTGCCCTTTTTCATGCAAGCCAGCTATTTTAAAATTTTCGCTCAAATTTTGACGACTGGCCACACACCAAGGGCTTCTTGACTAAGGGCTGCCCTTAGTCAAAATAATAATTACCTTCGAAAATAAAAATTCAGGGAGATTTTTATAGCAATTCCTGAAATTCTGACATATTTTTATGCTGTATTTTCTTTCCAATTTTTGTCCTCCTGGTGTAACTCAAAGGGTCTCAAAATTACTTTTCACTACTTTTAAGAGTAAAAATTATAAAATTTTTCTGGGGGAGGACCCCCAGACCCCCTTTTAAATTTCTTATTCTTCATGTACTCTTTCTCTTGAATATTTTGACTTACAAGGAGTGATCCTTTTTTGGTGTAATCATCCACACAGAAGGGGCTCAAAATGAGCTAAAATGCCATTTTTTAAACAAAAATCAAATGTTGAAATAAAAACAATAAAAAAAACACGATTAGCAGTATTGCTTTGTAATTTTTAAAATCCCGCCCATCTTTAAAAAAGTTTTTAGGTTTAATAATCATTGTATGGTTGCGCCCTTACACCCTTTGTCCACCGCCCTCTGAAGGTACCCAGCACGGGCCTGGGTTCATCCTTTTTAAAAGTTTTCCTGCAGGTTAATTTTCCTTTTCCATTAAACCTCCCAGTTGTGTCACAGCCAGTAAAACTATGAAAACCGGGAAGTGTCTCAACTATATCTATGGATTTGAGGTACACTGTTCGTTTTCCAGCTCCTATCCCAGTTATGACACAGGAGTTCGGCCCAAAAGAGGACACCGTCTTAGAGCCAGAATGAACACATCTGTATTCTTTGTAATGATGGAGTATTTTTATTGAAAGATGTTCGGTAAGGCTTGCTCTAGTTTTAGAGTTACAAAGAAAGTTATAGAGTCCTATATTTATTGGAGTTATATCTGTACAGATAAATGCTCGGTTATCCATTTTCTTACCTTGACGGGGAATACGAGTGACTGTTTTTAGTGATGTATCTTTAGAGTAATGGTCAAAAACTAGGTGAATGGTGTCATAATTTTCAGCTACAGAGTTAAATATTTTTAAGTATTGATGAGCAAGATCATTACATGTGAAGATATTTCCATTAATTTGACGAACTAAAATCTTGCCATCTATTATTACAGCTTTTCTGTTTGAATCGGGTCGGCTGTTATCATTCTTTATGTGAATATGTTAGGAGGGCTGGTGTGAGAAGCTATGTATTCCTCTAGAATATGCAAGAGCTTTCTCTTGTCGTTACAAGGCAACAATGACCCATCAGTTGCAAATAGCGCTCGACATATATTTGAGAATTCATAATTGCCAACTGCAGTTCTTACTATAGATTCCAGCTGATTTCCATGATAATTAATTTTTTTCATTTTAGACCATAAGTTTGCGTTCCATTTTACTCTAATGCTCACAAAATTCTGAGAAACTTTCTTCCCTTCATCCTCTCGTCTACATACATCATATTTTACATTATCAGGCATTATTGAATGTGTGACGATGTTAACAAGTTATCCACTTTCTTCTTTGAATGGATTTCTGGTTAGCAGAACTGCAGTGTATATTGCGAATGTGAATTTCAAACTGCAACCACGCTGAGATCGACACTTAAGTTCAGTCGGCGCGGCGTCCGCTTTGAACTCTTTCGTCTTATCTCGCGGCTAAGTAAACAATATTTTAAAATAAAACCAAATATTTTATAATTTATCTTTACTACAACCTTAAAGGGGGAAATTGGCAGTTTATACCAAAAAATATATCGCTACAAATTGAAATACTTAAGATATCGAAATTTCACTTTAGGGTCTAAAAATGACTATTAAAATTATTTAAAATAATTTTTTAAATACTGATATGCTTAAAAACCTGTATATCCTTCTTTTCAACCCCTTATAGAGGTAAATTACTGAATTAAACCAGCTCAAAACTCAAAATATTGAAATTCCATATTTGACCTTTGACATGACCTCTAGATCAGGAAAGTGAAAAGAAAAATTGGCACCAAAGATTTTCTGATTCTCCACACCCTAAAGAACCAAAATAACCTTGGTGCCAAAAATTAACACGAACTTTTTACAAATTTACATGAGCGCCTCCACTATATATATAGTGTCTTTTTATCACGATTTGCGTACCGGAACTCCTCCTATCACCCCAACAGGCTTTGAGTTTACCCACTTTTTCCTTACGCGTAGTGACGTTCAGGAAACGTTGCTGTGAAGTATAGTGTAACTTAATTATAAAAATACAAAGTTTCTGTTATAGTCTTGTCCAAGAAGTTGTTGCAGAGGAGTCAAATAGGACAAAAAAAGTTTCCATGATTACACTTTTAATAGGGAAGATTAATTTTATATGCCACTTATACGTGATGATAGAGGTACCAATTGTTGAAAAAACTTTTTTTTTGTGAATCTGTGAAATCCTTGGTTACCAAAAGCTGCAGTCGCTTACCTTTACTGGAAACGCAGGAAAGTTCCCCATGAACGAAGCTGGATAAGGATAATCCATCATGGCAGCCATCACGAAAGCGTTTCGAATCCACATCAGCAAGTGCTCGTAATCCTCGGTCGATTTTATGGCAGGACACAGATGGAAAGTTTTCGAAATTTGGTCAAAACCTGAAAGAAATGTGAGTGTCGTGATGTAATTTCCCCCAGGAAGAGAATTGAAAACGCATTATCTATAAGATTTTTCTTAATAATCACTTCAGTGAACTAAATCATTATTAGGCTTAAGATTACATAGGATTTAAAATAAGGGTATAACATTTTTTTTGAGAATTTAAATGACTCATTAATCAGAAAATATAGATAATTGTCTTACCTGCAGAACCCTGTGAAGCCAAATCTGCCATTTCAAGGAATGCTTGTCTTACTATGAATTCACACTGGTGGGAAATGTCACTAAAGTCCTGCAATATGAGTCAGAACTCTAGCATTCGTTTTATTATTTTCATCAGCAATTTTATGTATGACTATATTAATATAAAATATTATTGATTCTCTGAAACTTACTTTAGTTACAGCCTGAAAGAAAACATCTCCTGGCATTTCCCCTGCAACTAAATAAAGAGGAGCGCTGGCTGCTATAGCCCCATGAATGATGTTTGGGTACTTGAACCTCATATATGCTGCCAGCATACCACCATAACTGTAAGGATTATAAAAGTCAATTTCTCCTTCCAGACTAAAATAAGTACCATTTAGATACCTACCGCGTATTATCCAAAAATTTACCTAAAACTCAAAATCCGCGTATAACCCGAGTGAAAATTTACAACCTTTGCATTTACTAACATGTGTGGTGTTTTAAAAAGTTCTTAAACGTCTTTTTAATCTCAAAATTAAAAAGTTCTCTCTCTCAAACCCACTTTTTAATCTAAAAATTTTTCAAAAAATCACAGCTTATACGCGGTAATATACGTACGGTAATTATTTTTTCACTAGCGTTTCATACAAAAAACTTTTTTTGTAACAACGTGTATAGATTAGTAGAAATGAACGGGTGAACCTGAATTTCCATTTTCCTGAAAGAAAAGAAGGGTGGGCCTAGGGTGAAAGAAATAATTTTATCTTAATAAAATATTTTCTTTATTTTTGAAAAAGGAAAAAAAATTAAAATACGATATCTGTATAAGCAAATAAGCATCCTCCTTATAGGCTAAACCAATCCTTCGATTGTCTAAATCAATTAGCATTCCTCATAATCGCAAGTAGTAATTATCACAAGCGTACTAAAACCGCCTAATTGTTCGATTCGTTCATAATATGTACTTCTCATTGACAAGCATGACGAGGTTGCTAATGATGAGAAAATCACTAGTGGTTGGTATCATGTAATTACGTGATTTTTCGTGTAATGCCAATGCGTTTTCTAGGCCAATCAGGTTATTTTTATTACCTAACAGATCTCATCGGCAAATACTACATGAGTGGATTTTCCTGTGAGATTAGGTGGTGCTCTTTTCAATAACCTTGATAATAACATTGATTTTCTCTGATCAGTTTGTTACAAGGAAAAGAAATGAATGAACTTTGAAGGGCGTTGTGTCTATATTCAGAAAATAAAGCTGCGAAGGTTGTGAGAATTTACTGTGTTAATTATGGAAAACAAATTATGGGTATAAAAAACACTCACGATAGTGCCGGATTTTGGAAAGCTTTGGAAGAGGATATAATTTTTTTCTGGAATAAAAAGGGAAAAATCTGGATAAATATCCTAAAACACGTTCTTGTTTTAATTTTTGGAAATAAATGAAAAGGCTTCTTTACTTGGAGGAAACCGTAAGTGTTTTAGTTTTTATCGATTTCTTTGCTATTTTTAATAATTGCGAGAGTTATTTTATACTTTTGTTTTAGATTAGATTTCTTTTAGAGATTAGATTTTAGATTTTTTTAAACTACCTATCTTATTTTAATCTAGAGTTTGAAATGAGTTATATCTTTAGTGAAAGTTTTTGAGTACTATTTTCTTATAGCTTTTTACCTGTCATTTTTTACAAATTTCTATTATGTATTGAATTTTTAGCATGAATTTTCTTTAAATGATCTCTTAGTACATAGTTTATCATGCAAATGATAAACTATGAATCTTTAATAAGTTAATGTTTCCTATCTGCACTAACTTTTCTTTCTAACTAGACTATATTTTCATAAAACGGACATGTTGTGATTTACCTTCCACCAAAGGCTATAACTGGCGATTTTTCCGCCTTGAACATGGTCTTGAAACTCTTGATGAAGTAGGCATAGTCAGCTAGGGCTTGTTCGATGCTCAACAGTCCGATATTAACTCCTGTGAAGCTGTCATTTCCAAACGGGAGAGATTTTCCATAGTATCGCTAAAAGAAAACGTTACATTTTAAGTATACATGTATTAAAGAATAGGAAGCTTAATAAAGTGTGAGATAAAAAGTAATAAAGCATTTTTAGAGGATGACCACAAAAAGTTGAAATAGGATAAACTGATTTATATTTATTATTATTATTTTTTCATTCAAATTGTATTAGAGAGAAATTGCTTAGTTTTAACTGTAGTACTAAAATGTACTACAGTTAATGCATTTTATTGTAGATGGTACAGACTGTTAAGTTACTTGCTAATTAATTTGAACTAGTATGGATAAAAATACTTTAATTTTAAAAAATGGGATTAATTTTTTTGCATCTGCCACTTTTTAAGTGAAAAGTTTAAGACATCAGTAGTAACTTATCATCATCCAAATAACTTTTAACGAACTATAACGAATAAAACAAGTGTAAATGTAATTCTGTTTGTTGGTATAATTAAAGCCCTGGATGAAGCTACGTTACTTTTGCTTTCCAAGCTTTGCTATCCAGGGCTTTAGGTATAATGTACTAAGTACAAATCAAATTTTAAAGTTGTGTGAAAAAAATCCCTGTTAATTTAGTGAAGTTAGGACCAAGTTAATTTTTAAAGGAAGAAACATGTTTTGAAAATATTTCTTTGTTCGGGTTTTTCTATCTATTTTCTGTTAAATACCAATTACAATAAAAAATAAATAATTTTTGAGAAGACGTGCAATATCAAATTTTTGTGCACAATAGGTAGAACCATACAACTATTGAAAACTAGAGCACCTATATCGGGAAGGTAAAATCTGATAAGTATCAGATTTTTGGCATTCTTAGCAAAAGTTCAGAGATTACCAGTTTTTCTGAAACTGTGACGAAACTTTATTATGAAACGTAGATAGTAAGTTCTCGTGTTTGAGGGTTTGAAATAAGTTCTCATTCCACAGTTTACTTTGCACCAATAGAGCGATTTCTTTGACCTTAATATAATCTGTAAATCTAATTTTATAATTTCTCTATAGTTTAATTTGGATACTATATCTACTTTTGCTATGAAATTACAAACTTAACTCCGATTTTGATAATGCACAACACGTAACAACTTCTTTTGTTAACAAAAACATACTGATAAGCTTACTAGCATTATCGGTTGTCTGCTGTTTGTGTTAGTCTCTCCGTGAAATGGATATGAAACATTCTCCGAGTATCGAAATTCGATAAGTGCTTAAAGCAAAGCTGAAAATCAAAGCACATTGCAACAATTTTTATAGTTTCAACTCCAGTCCGTACTTTCATCGTATATCAAAAATTAAACTCATTTCATTATACTTACAGCGTATGTACTATAAATTGCATATACGAAACTACTAATTTAGCTCTATCCATCTTATGCTCTCCACTTAGCAAATATTACTTTTTCCCCTTTTTTATACATACCCCTGTACTAGGGTAACGGATTCGGTCAGTTGAATGTGTGGTTTTAAACGTAATTTCATGGGCTATTTTTGTTGGAGGAATAACTCTTTTTTTCACCTTTTAACTGAAGTAATGAGTAATGAACAGAAGTTTCTGGTTTCCATGACGACACGATTCACCAAACGTTGGAAAAGTGAAGTGAACTCAGAAAAGAGCTTTCAGAACCCGGAGAAGGGGAGTCCGAGAGGTAAGGATTAGAAAACTAATCTTTTGGACCAATTACAATTTTATGTACGAAGTAGATCTTGGAAAAAAATAGTACTTTTTACTCTTTAATTTTTAAGTTTGTTTTCTTACAATACAAAGTCTAATTCTTATAGTATTTTCTTTCTGTTTAAGGATTTAAAAATATAGAAGCAAATAATCACACCTTTGAAATACTTATAGTAAAGAAAAAATTTATAGATTGTGTTTGTAATGCAATTTTCTTCATGGTATATCAATACTTTAACTTTAAAAGATATTAATTTCAAGTGACTATGGTATTTCTTGGAAACAACTCATATTAACATAAATTTAAAAGGAAAAGTCCCTAACGGGATAAATTGTTATCAGTAATTTTTATAAAATAACTATTGTCATTTCGTAATAAAGACAGAGAGAAAATTATTTAAACTTAATAAAAGATATGAAAAAATTTAGCAGATATGGTGGATTTTTTTATTACACTAAAAGATTGGATGAAATATGTTTAATGCCAAATTTATAGTGCTCTACATAGTTGGTCAGGAAAAACCGGGTATCTATACAAAATTATCACCGTATTCAATTGAAAAAAAGTAATCTTGATCGAGCCTTTATAGTTCAAATAGATTCACAGGGGTGTCCCCTTAAAATAAAGGTAACTTTTTTAACAAAGGTTTTTCCCACTACTATAACTCATCTAAAGGATTTCGAAGATAACATTCAATCAATGAAAATAACAACTCCGAATAAAATTTCTATCAGAACTTTATCTCCCTGGAGCTTCACGTGTAGTCTTCAGAGGCTCCGTCTGAAGCCAATCGTCTATGCTTTGGAGTTCAAAAAGTACTCACAGGGATATTTCCAGACTACCCGATATCAATTAGCTTCCAAATGGTCTCCAACAGAATAAGTTTACGAACCACTAAATAAGCACCACGGTTTCTGAACTGGTGAAATAACTGTAAAGATATTTTCTCCAAAAAAAAAAGGATTGCTAATTCTTAAATTAATTCTAAAAAAAGGTTCACTTTCAAAGTTCTTCATAGATCTTTTGTGATACAGTATTGTACACTACATTGTACCACAATGTTTCAGATCACCAACTTTGCAATGAACCGATCCACGATCCTCCTCGACCCCGACTATTACCCCTTCGACGACGAGATCGTCTCCAAAGGGCGACTGCCCGCACCAACCTTCGAGAAGGCGATCCAGACAGCGCTAGTGGCAGCACTGTGTCTCTCCACCACCACCTCCAACCTGATCGTCGCCTCCACCGTCCTCAGCGTCCCCAGGCGGACCCAAGTGCTCGACTTCTACGTCCTCTCGCTCACCGCCACCAACCTGCTCGTGTCCACGCTCGTCATCCCGCTCGCGCTGCTTTCCGCGAACAGCTATGTCCTCTGCAGCATCAGCGGCTACCTGCATGTCAGCTTGTCGGCAGTCTATATGTACACTTTCATGTGGATGTCGGTGGACCGATACCTGGCCGTGCGGAAGCCGCTGCGGTATGAAGCAATTTTGGACATTACCTTCCTTAACTGAGTTAATGACTATGGATGTATTATTATCAGGAATTATAGATGTGTTGCGGTAAAACTACGAATATACGCCGAAAAAACGAGTTTCCTTTGTTGAATGAAAGGAGAATTTCACGCTATAATTGAGATATTGTCCGCTAACCAGCGATAATGGTGGAATTCTCCTTTCATTTACCTTGCCTTCCTGGAATTAAATCTGTTCTAGGAATGCAATGTCATTCCAGCAGATGAATGGAGGACTTATCAATGGTCACCACTTTTTCAGACTTGCCCTCCGCTCTCTTGCGTTGCCCTCCTATACCGTGCTGATGAGTCCTAACAAGGACAAAACCGGTCCACGGTTGGAGGCGACGCTTGAGAGTTGTGAGTTTACACTTATTTTCCTTTGTTGAGTTGGCTTTTCCTATCGTTTTGACTGATATGCAGAAAAAAACAACGCATATCTATGACGGGAGGGGTGGTTTTCATTAAAAATGGCGTTCGTGTTAAATCACAACGATTTTTTTTCTTTATGGGGACATTTTTAGGGAAATTTTGATGGAATATGGAGACATTTTTTGGGGAAATTTCGAACCAAATTAATTTAGTTCTGGGGAATTATTGGGCCTTGGAAATTTTTTGCACCCCTGCTTAACTCTACAGTGGCCGGAGCACTCAAACATTGCCGATGACGTAAAGGCTTATAACTAACGATTTCACTTAAACCCTTAGAAAAGTTTCTGATCATTTCTGAACATATGCTTAGAACACTCTTTTACTCATAAATTTTAATGGATTTGAGGGTAATTTTATTGATGTTTTCTGGCCTTTTAGATTTAGGGGGTTGTTTCTGTGGCCACCCTGAACAAACAATACATTTTCGATACATATTTTTTGCAATCCCTAGGTACGACATCATCCAGACCAGAACTCGCTGCAAGTGCTGGATCCTCTTCTCCTGGGTCATGGCCACCTGCCTTTGCTGCCCACCGCTCCTCGGCGACCCCAAAGACCACTTCTACAACGAAGGCTTCATGTGCCTCCTGGACGTCAACAGCATGCTGCCCTACAGCGTCACTCTCAGCTGCCTCGTCCTCCTGCCTAGCTCCTTGACGCTCTGCTACACCTACAGCTACGTCTTCACCACTCCATCGGAGGTGAGGGGAGACGAGACGAGGTACAACTCTGACCACGTGGCCACCTTCCTGGTAACGGCGGTGTTCGTGGTGCTGTGGGCCCCTTGGGGGACCCTGAGGGTGGTGGAGCAGATCGTGGGGAGGATCATGGCGGGGTCGGCCGTCAGGTTCTGGTTGCTGTTCCTTGGGCAGACCCATACGTCGTGGAGCCCTTTGGTGTTGCTGAGTACGTGTAGAAGGTGTCAGCTAGGGTTGAGGGTTATGTTCAGGATTTGCATGAAAGCTGAGACTGGAGTGCCCGTTTGAAACGACAGGATTTGTTTGTATATTAATAATTCTTGGATGTTAGGGTTGCTGAAAAGGTCAAGACAGATAAAGTAAAGGCTCATTCAGACTTACCACTCTTTTGTGTTCCTTTTGAAGAAATCGTCAAGAGGGAAATGTGTGAATTTGCGTTTAACCCTATAGTCGCCCTATCGGAAAATTTTTTTTGGTGTTTCATAAACCATTATCAAGTTATACTGGATCCAGTATAATTTGATACTGGTTTATGAAACACTAGAAAAATGTTTCCAATAGGGGATCATTCACTTTTGTATGCAAACTAGCGATTCACAGGAGTGAAACACTCAGGAAGAACAGTGAAAGTGAAACAGTGTGAATGAGCCTTATCAGTAGAGTCACTGAGGAAGTTCCCTGCAGCTTTTGACCCTTTTATAATAAATTTAGTCCCGAAATATGGACAATATAAAATATTTTTCATGGTAAAAAATGAAACAGAACTTTCGAGTTTTAGAGGATTTATTTTCATATACTCCTCTCATCCTGCAACTAAGACTGGAGTCTCGAATATCTGTTCTCAATAAGAGTTTTCATGAATGCATACGTTATCCCAACAATTTTCAGATAATTCACATTTCGCAAAGTTTACCAACTTGAAATAAAAGAGAATAGATTGATATTTTTGATTTCTCATTATGATCTAATTTAGGCCATATAGGATACCTATTGAATTGAAGCAGTTTTGAGGAAGAACCTGATATAAACTCATAAGTAAGATAAACGATTCATATATCTTATATTTTTAGAAACAACATTGGAAGCTATTCTAAAGCTGTATGTCGAAAGATTTAAATAAGACTGATAAAGTTCATTCCCTTCAAAACAAACATTTTCCAGAAGATAGCTCAGTGTTTTCTAGTATGTTGATGCAATAAATAGAAAGAAAAGCAAGATTATACGGTCAACATAGAAGAACAGTGTATGACAGGCAATCCAAACAAAGCTGATTCTGATTATATCTAAAAGATCCCGTTCAGATAATCTATGAAGCCTATGGCCTGAAGGAAGCCAAACTTGGGTCAGAATTAATTGATTTCTATAAACTGAGAATTGAATCGTCAGTTTGAAGAAGGGAATAAGTCCAAAAATCAAGTTTCGAGAAAATCGAAAAAAAGACATGGAATTTCCATTGTATGGATATCGATTTCTCAACTTCAAGGGGCGATATCTCCCTATAGGGGTTAGTTATTTTCCCCCTCTTTTCACCCGTGTAGGGCAAAGCTTGGAGATAGTTTTGAGCACAAAAAGTCAATTTGTCATTTTTTGGACTTATTCCCTTCTTCAAACTGACGATTCAATTGAGGAGACTGATATCAGTCGTGAATTTGGTGGATTGCGTTCTTTTCCTATTGAAATGAAGAGGATCAACCGTCACACACAAGCTAATAAACAATACGCTAATCCTATGGTACCTTCTTAATGAATTTATGATTATTTGTTGCGATGGAGCTCAAATAATTTAAATTTTATGAAAGGGAGAAGGAATTGTTTAAAAATTTACTGTGCAAATAAGGTTAAATAAGTAAAAAGGCAACGTTTATAATATAGTATATTATAAGTATAAACGTTGCCTTTTTACAACGTTTTTATTAGGTCACTTTCAATCTTGTCTGTCCGTCTGTCTGTCTATCTGTCTGTTCGGGAGGAATTTAGAAATCAATTTTAAGCATACTTCCCCATGAGCTAGACTTGAAATTTTGAACATAGTTCAGATCTGGATGACAATACGATATTTTGTTAGTTCGGTTCAATTTGCTGTCCCTGAACCCCCAGGGGGACTTAAAGTTTAGAAGTTCAACTATAGGACCTTATTGTTAAAAAATCATTGTTGTGCAGTTTGCCTTCTCTCGTTATCAAGATGGCTTTAGAAGTGTTGTATAAAATATTAGTAAAATGAAAATTTGTAAGAATAAAAGTAATAGACAGTGCAGTACTTCATGCAAGTTTTGTATTTGTAATACATCTAAGGGACTGACTTTATTAATTAGTTATTGAAAAGTTTGTCACCAATATATTTTTTAAAACACTTTTTTATATTACTAGTGTTTCAAAATTTCCAACGTCATCTGAATAATAGCTAGAGGCAAAAAACTGTGCAATGATTTAAAAAAACAGAGTAGAGCCATGTATTATAGTTAAAGTTCAGAAAAAAAACACTTTTTAGTTTTATTAAAAAGAGAAAGGAATCAAATTCTTGGAAGGCGTTCAGGGGTTCAGGTCGCGAATTCTAAACTTTACACAACAAAACTAAAAACCAGAAAATAATTAATGAAAAAAAAACCTTTTTAAAGAACAACGTTTTTAAAATGCACTAAAAAGTATAAAATAATTTTTTTGCAACTCCTTGTAAAACGAAAAACGTGGGGATCATGCATTAGGTAATTAATCCAACTTAATTTTATCATTCATTTAAATAATTTTTAACTGTGGATATAATGGTAAATAGAGTGACAAGAGTAGTGGCAGTAAATATTATTGCATGATCCCCACGTTTTTCGTTTTACAAGGAGTTGCAAAAAATTATTTTATACTTTTTAGTGCATTTTAAAAACGTTGTTCTTTAAAAAGGTTTTTTCATTAATTATTACTTATTAGAAGAAGGAATTATTTAATGATCTGATAAATTAAGATAAACTGAAATTTATTAATGCAATCATAATAACCCTACTCATTTAACTATTCAAAACAATTAAAACAATTTACATATTCAAATTGCATTAAATTATTGTTGATTAAAAAATTTAAGTAGTACCTTCTTCTATACACAGGGAAAACATTTAAAGGATGACGTGATTAAAAAAACAAACAAAAAAATGTTAAAAAATTTATTTTCCCTCAAAAAATATGAACTAGAATCTTAAAACACGAAGTCCTTCTAAAATTAAAATTTTAACAGTGAAATATTAAATACATATCAATGAAGTATATAGGACATAGAATAATTTAGATACAATAATATTTATACCAGGATTACTTCAATGTTTTCATACATGGATGGTTATATTTCTCTATTGAATAATAAAATATTTAGTACATATTATTTTAATTAATAAAATATTTAATACATATTATTTTCATTAATAAATATTGTGTTTTAACTTAAATGTGTTTAAAATTTAACTCATTAAACTTTTACTAATTCTGCATTATTATTTTTTGTTTGATTTTCATTTCCATTTAACCAATTTTATTCTCTTACTAAAATCGTGTTTAAAAAATTTGCAGGATTATTACCCAAGAATTCTATTTTTACAGTCTACTGACTATCTATTCATTGAAGTCGGTATTATTTCACAGTGCATGGTTCTTGAATTTTAACGTGAAAAACATAGGGACTTAAAATGCTTATAAAAATTTGAGCACGATTTTAAAATTAATTTGTTCTTCAAAAGTAATATTTTTTTGAGATTTTTATAAGGAAGGAATTTTGACTTTCTACCTATGAATTGCCAAGAATTGGAAATACAAAATGCATCAAAAGTTTTCAATTAAATTTACAGATTTGGTTAATATACTCACATGTTCAGCAAATACTACCAGAGCACCTAACTGTTTGGCTGCTTTGAAAACGAATCCGGAGTTTGACCAGAATCCCGTGATGTCTCCTTCATTTCCCGCATAGAAGAAAATGGGACTGTCTCCATCTTGTCTCCATGTATCTGTCACATAAAAAATATATACGCATATATACTAATATACAATCCAACAAAGCACCTATGAAAGTACACAAATAGGAAAGAACAAAAATTTTGAGAAGGACTGTAAAAAGTATCTTGATTTAGATTTATTTCGAATCACAAAAGTTGAAAGGAACATTTATAGATATACGTATTTAAAAATGGAATGAGAGTTAAATAAAAACATGATAACTTAGTATCACTTTTGCGTAGGAAATTAAGGAAACAATGGGAAGTGTGGATCTAGGGATTATTAGAGCAATATTGTATATCGAAGTTTCCATACTAAAACTTAAAACTGCTACTGAATGTAATAAACCTTGTTTTATTTATTCCTTTATTACTTACGAAGAATATTTTGCAAAATCTCACTTTATTTTTCAAATAAACAGCAGTGGCGAATCCAGGATTTGGTTTTGGGGGGCTTAGAATTTTCATAATCCAATTGAATCTTCTTGTAAGAGGTAACACGGAAAAAGTAGTGAATTATCCTACTCAAACCACTAAAAGGGGGGTCTGGGGGTCCTGCCCCAGAAAAGTTTTGGAAATTTAAGTAAAACACCCCACTTTTTCAACTCGTTTTGGTACGCCTCATTCGAATTTGGGATATAGATTTTTTGCGTTCTGACAAACTTAGTAAAATATTAGACGTTTTTTTTTGGGGGGGGCTTCAGCCCGAAAGCCCCCCCCCCGTAGATCCGCCACTGAAACTGAGTGAGCACATTAAGTCAAGGAATTATTTGCGCAGTTTTTTTCTTGATCTGCCTCAGGTTATGCAGGGCAAGTACAATTAGGAGCAAAAGGGTGATTTTAAGGGGTAGTTATTTTTATTGAGTTTTTGATGTTACATAAACGTTGGTTAAAAGTAAAATTAAGCCAGTCATATTTCTTTTTATAATAGTTCGTTTTTATAATAGAGTAAAACTACATAAATAATTAAGACGATTAAAAATTAATTGAAAAAAAAAATGCAAGGGTAGCCATTAGTAATCCAAGTTTGTTAATGAGTCTAGTATATGACTTATTCATATTCAAAATTAGAAAAGGTTATTCGATATTCAATTATTACAGACGCATAAAAAACAGATAACAATGAAACTTTGTCTTACCATTGTATAGATATCGCTGCTGGTATGTTCCGTTTCCATACGAAGCAAAATTGAAATGATCAAGTTTCTGAGGAAAATAACGCTCTACATAGTCGTAAGTTTCTCCTCTCGAAACTCCTATGCTAAAACATGCAAAAATAGCAACAGCACTCAAAACATACATGCTTGAAGCCCGAGAACCGTAAATACTGATCATCGTCTTGAAAAATCTAAATTGGACTTGTGAATTCGATAACATTCATGAACGCGAGAAGATAAGATACGTGACACATGAACTCTATAGAGCGACCTATCATTACCACAGTTATCTAATAAAAGTGTTTTTAGAAAATGTTCGGTCATTTCTTCTTTTAATTGCGTGTGGACGCTTTTTATCTTTTCTGAATTGAATTAATCACAGCCCTAATTTACTACCAAAGAAAATAAATGATCTATGATATAATAGTAATAGGATAGGTTACTAATCATCATAGTGATACAGGATTAAGGGAACTATTAATAATTATCTATTCCTTTTTTCTCTACAGTAAATTATATAAACGTGCTTTCACAGGAATTATGACGACTAATCGGAGTAAATTGGAGTTCTGTTAGGACTTCAGTTGACTCTGGTCTGGAAAAAGCATGGAATTATACAACGAAACTATCCTTTTTTCCTTTTTATAATAAATATTGTCATAAATCGTGATATAAAGAAAATGGCCAAAATGTGATAGGTATCAAACAAATAAAAAATTGGAGAAAAAAAGGATAAGCGAGGGACTAGAGGAGGGCATACACTTAGCTTAAGAGATCTAGGGAGGGGATAATCGCAATTTAGTTTTTTACATTTTTTTCTGCTAAAATAAACTTCCTTAAATATTAGGGGAATTTTAAAAATATTTTTTAAAGAGCTTTGAAATTACCAAAATTTACTCTAAAATGTCTAAAACATTAGGTCCTAGTTTTATGGATAACTTTCTTTGATGAAATATAACATTCCCCGATGAACTAAAATTCTTCATTATTGGGTAGGGGAGAGTGGGGCACCTTGGGACGCTTTTTATTAAATTATTTTCCTAATTTTTTTCATACGAAGATATTTTATTCAAACACAGCCTATATTAAATACTTGCTGATATGCCCGGCCTTGCACGGGTGGAGATGGATAATTTTTTCTTTAAAATTTTTAATTCATTTCCTACCTTCCAGGCGCGGATCCAGGGGGTAGCACTCTGGACAGCGCCCACCCCTTGGGAACCCAAAAAGGTTGTCAAAATGAGTAAAACCCTACTTTTACCGGTCTAATTTCCAAATTTTTTCTGGGGGAGGACCCCTATACCTCCCATTAGTACCACCAGGGGATCTTCAGTGATAATGTTTAGGAAATCTCCAATATTTTGACATTTTTGGGTGAAAAAGTAAAGGTAATAGTGTTGAAAAGTGCCCCCCTTAGACTCAAAACGTTTCCAAAAATGAGTTTAAACCCTACTTTTACAGGTCAAATTTCAATTTTTTTCTGGTTGAGGAGACCCCCATACCCCCGATGGTACCAATGGGGATCTTGTCTGGAAAAGTGCTTCCCTCTTGGAGTCGTGCTGGATCCGCGCCTATATTTTGATGAATGAAAGGTGTCGAATCAAGTATTTTAAATTCTGCAAGATTTCTGCATTTACCACATAGTCCAGTAACTTTGTCGCCTGAAAGCATGGGGTCGTATGCGTCAAATCAGGTAGTTCTGATTTTTTGCAGACTTGTTTATGATGTTGGCTAGGGTGTATCGAAAAAAACTTTTTATGATTTTGATGATGCCTTAGTGCGGAAAAGTTGTCTAAGGTGGCAGAGAGTTCCTGTGAATTTTTTCAGAATTTTCGGATAATATCTTGAGGTGCCGCCAAGGCCCTGAAGGTCCCCATGTTAATCCAATGGAGCGCGCAAGCCAAGAAGGCCGAAAATTGGTTTTTCGCCCCTCATTTCTACCCTAATGACACGACGAATGTCTTCACTCGAGTTATGGACCCTATATGATCTAGGCTATCCGAAAAATCTTGAATAATAGCCTAAATCTCTATATTACGTTTTTTTGAATGCTCCAATTTAGTCGAAAATCGCGTATTTCCTCGTTCAAATCAGATCCCACAATCAACATAATATAGAGATTTAGGCTATTATTCAAGTTTTGTCGGATAGCCTAGATGATATAGGGTCCATAACTCGAGTGAAGACATTCGTCGTGTGAATAGAGTAGAAATGAGGGGCGAAAAACCAATTTTCGGCCTTCCGGCTTGCGCGCTCCATTGGATTAACATGGGGACCTTCAGGGCCTTGGCGGCACCTCAAGATATTATCCGAAAATTCTGAAAAAATTCACAGGTACTCTCTGCCACCTTAGACAACTTTTCCGCACTAAGGCATCATCAAAATCAAAAAAAAGTTTTTTTCGATACACCCTAATGTTGGCCTAATAAATAATCCAAGTTTTAGACCTCGAGCGCCGAACGCAACTTTGTCAAAAATCGAAAAAACCGCGGAAAAATCGAGTTTTTTTCAAATTTTGGTGATTATAACCCTAAAGAACTAGTTTTTGAAAAAACTTTCCTATTACAAAGTTAAAGCAAACAAAATTTCCTACCAAATGCACTAATCAACTTTGATCAACAAATATCCATTTTAAGAAAAATATCATGAAACCAAATTAAAGAACGTAAAATTTCCTATCAGATGCATTGGTTCATTTTTCTTTTGCGATGAGCGGTGTACATTTTATAGCGTTTTGAAGTGTAGCAATTTTTTGTTTTTCTACAAAAAAGTGGTGAACGCTCGATTTACCCCACTACAGCTCTACATATATACAAGTTACCGACAAATAGTTTATACCACATGAAAGTACATTTAATTTCCTACAAAATGCACTATTTAACTTTGATTTTATAATGAAAGGTATTGATGCTAGAGCGCGCTAAATTACAGCTGTTTCCTGACTTCACACAAAATAATATTATTTTTGGGGTATTTGTGTTATCACGAGTTCGTGTTCATAGCTATTTAATTGCGTCTGAAAAGAGGAATGCCTCAAAGGTGTCTTAGTTGATCATATTTTAATCGAGGATGCAAAAAGTGCTTAACTAATAATCATAATTAAATGGCTAAATATTAGAACCAGTGCAGTAGCCATCAGTAACTGCGGCGGATCTACGGGGGGCTTTCAGGCTGAAGCACCCCCAAAAAGTCTAATATTTTACTAAGTTTGTCAAAACGCAAAAAATCTATACCCAAAATTCGGATGAGACGTACCAAAACGAGTTGAAAAAGTGGTTTTTTTTACTTAAATTTAAAATATCTTCTGGGGTCCCCCAGGCCCCCCTTTTAGTGGTTTCATTAAGATAATTCACTACCTTTTCCGTATTACCAATAACAAGAAGATTCAATTGAATTATGAAAATTCTTAGCCCCCAAAAACCAAATCCTGGATCCGCCACTGGCCAGTAAAACAATCCGAGGGAATAACTGAATTTTTTGTGGGGGAATGTGAGGTAAATTTAGTCCCTTTCTATGGTCAATAAAAAGAAAATTTCTGACTTTTTAGCTTTTTAGTGGGGGGATACGGGGATATATATTTCCAAACATTGCCACTGAGACGTCCTGCGAGCGAAGAATTCCGGCGGAAAACATCAGTGATAGAGGACTTTTCTAAAATTCAGTTTATTATCTGATCTGAATACTCTGACTTTTTGATAAAAACCCTTTCGAATCTGTAGGAAGTTTTGTGCGTCATTAAGTTTTGAGATAAGATACTAACCAATCCAGGGCAAGGGCAACAGAAGCAAAATACGGACCAAAGCAGACGACATTCCGTGATATTGAACCATTGAACTGAACTGAATAAACTTCTATTTCGGTCGAAATCGGAACTATTTGTTGTTTACATACAGTGATACAGTTTGTGGTTTGTCAGTGTGTGTGGTTTGTAGCCAAGATTTGAAAGAAAGTAACTTGAGTGTCTAAGAAGGTTATATTTTTGCTTGAAGACGCACATATTTTGCAAACATGGAATTCATAGAGGATAAGCTGAAAGGACATATGAATTTCACGTACCAATTTCTAATGTCTGATGTTCCAACTGAATATTTTTACCCGTCAATCGTAAGTTGTTTGTTTCCGTCGCAGTAGATGTTAACTTTGTAGTAAAATCAACTTTAATTGAACAAATTGAGCTGAAAGAGACAAAATATTTTGTGAGAGTTTATATTTCTCTTCGCGTCTTTTTTTCTATCCTCCATCCATAATAAATCCCTGCTAAATTTTAAACAAACTTTTCGTTTTGATAAGTTTGATAATTCCCTGATAACAAGTTTTCCTTTGGGTTAAGTTTGTAATAATTTTTTAACGATTACCTTACTGACTCTTAGGTTTATGTTTCAATATTTAAATGTTTCTAAATGTGAAAAAATGAATTGATTTAATTTTAAATAGCCATTAAATGAATAAAATGGCGGCACAGCTGGGATATGAGTCTATAACTTGGCGACCGCTTCATGCGGTCGCCAACTAGTTGGCGCTTATCGCGGCCGATCGCCATTTCCGGCTAGAACGGGCGATCGGCCGCTCGGGCTAGAACGGGCATGGCGGCCGGCCGCCATGTTTTACCACGACTAAAACGATAACACTTCAATGCATTACGATGGCTCCGATTTAAAGAAGAAATACACTAAGCTTGTAAATAAGACTTTCGCAAATTGTATAAAGCATGGTACTAAAAAATAAACGTGCAACTTAACATTGTATCATGCATTGTCATATATCGTTATTAAAATGACTTAAGTAAAATATCATGGGATAACAAAGGCACAATATGCATGCAATAACAAAAGTACATTAAATGTTATTCTTAATCAAATTATGGCTTGATATAAGTAGTTATTAATAAAATTCAGAGAAATAACGTTTCGCTTACCGATTTCTACGCTGCATACTTATTCATACTAGCATTACCACAATAACAATAAACAAGATCTATTGACGAGACTGCGGGACTGCGCAGAACGTCGTCACTATTCCGGGATGATTAAAATAAAAAGACAAAACCTGGATTGATTAATTAATTTTTTTAATTATTAAATCAATTAAATTATGTGATTAATAATTATATTTATGATATTGATCTTCCTTTACTTCGAATATCAGATCTAGAAAACCCTCGGGCTCGGAATGCGCATGCGTTATATCTTCATATCCAAATTGTAATTATGTTCTTATTTTATTATCTTAATAATCATAACAAGAAATAAGAAGCGATTAGTAAAATTTAGAGAATTCAAAGAAATAACGTTACTCTCACCGATTTCTACGCTGCTTACTTCCGCATTATCACAACAAACAAGATCTTTTAACAACGTGACTGCTCCGAACGTTGTCACCGTCACTATTTCCGGATGATTAAATTAAAATAAATAAAAACTAGTTTGATTTATTTTATTTAATTATTAAATCAACTAAATTTTATGATTTTTATGATATTATTTATAATCTTTATCTTCCTTTATTTCGGATCCTGAAAACCTTCGGAAATACGCATGCGTCAAATCTTCACGTCCAAAATATAAGTTTGTTCTTATTTTTAAATTACATAATTACCGGGGATCGAAATATGTATCTCCCAGATACAGAGCGTGCATCAAAATACTGAAATCGTAATAACTTGTTATAACATCCTTTTTCTTGGGTTGATCTTCATTTGAGTGAGTCGTGGTGAAACATGGTGGCCGGAACGGGCGATCGGCATTTCGGCCGTGATACAACGCCAACTAGTCTTCCATTTGGCGACCTCAGCTCCCATTTGGCATATAGACCTATATCCCAGCTGTGCCAAAATGGCTTCTTCATGCTTGATATGAATTTATTTTTATGTCAGCATAATTTTAATTTTTTTTTTAGACAACTGTTACAGTCATTCTTGCCTCTATATGTGTTGCTGTGTTAGCTGCTTATAGGTTCCGTAGAAAATTAAAAACAAAAGGTATTTAATTGTTTATATCTATCTTTAAAATTTTATATTTAGTTAAATGCCGATTTTTCTTGTAGTTTTATTATTTTATTTGCTTTATTATAAATGATTTCTGTTTATTTTCAATGTAAGCATTCTCTTCTTAGTTGAAACAGTAACAGCAAAAATGATGGGAACAAGGCCTCGTTTTCGTAAAAGAGACAAAGTTATGTTTTATGGACGAAAAATGCTTAGAAAGGTTTGTTATCTTGTCTTCAGCAAGATTTATTATTATACTCAGCACAGCTTCAATAAGTCCTCCACCAGCTGCCATGTTTACCCACAGCTCAAATGAAGAATGACAACCATAGAGATTTAACTATTAATATATTCATTATTATTTCCTAAAATAATAATCTACTAAATATTATTATCTTAGGATCCAATAATAAAGATATTAATAGTTAGATCTAATATGGTGTCATCATTTGAGGTGTGAGTAAACAAGGCGGCTGGAGGACTCTTATTGAAGCTGTGCCTTATATACTACCAAAGTTATGTTAGATCATGTAAATGTCTGAATTTGTGGTCGTGATTTAGCTTATAGTTTTTTCAATAGTGCATTGTGTGCTAAAGCATAGTCCAATGAATATTTGAAAATATCCATCTTAATATCAAAATTTTCCTTTCATACAATAAAAATGAGCTAAATTTATCCCATACTATCCCCTCCCCTCCAAAAAAATGCAATACTTCCGTCCAAATTATGTTAATAATTTAATCATAATTTTACAAACACTGAAGTTCGAAAAAAATTTCGGCACAATTAATGAATAATGTAATCAAGTAGATCAGGGGTGGCCAACCAAAGCCTCATAGAGTAGTGGAACAAGCCAGAATGCGCTCGCTGTGACGTCATGATTAGATAATCTCAATTTGTAATTTTTTTTATATAAAAGATAAAGAAAAACACTTATAGTCACCAGGGAGCCGGGTCCCTTCACGATCGCCAGTTAGCATTACACACACTCTAAGTACTACAGATTTTTCGTAGTTTCTATGCTCAATTCAATATTTTTTGTTGATTTAAATCAGCGGTTCCCAAAGTGGTCCATATGGACCCCCAGGGGTCCACAGCGACTTCCAGGGGGTCCACAGGCATGAAAATGAAAATTGGGGGTCCACAAGGACTTCTAGGGGGTCCACAGCGACTTTCAGAGATCCATGGGAAAAATTTAATTAAAATTAAAAATTTTGATGCGTTCAAAAATTTTGTCTTTTTTAAAATCAAATTTTAGTAATATGAAAAGTTGGTTATAATAGAGTCCTCGCAACGCGAGCAGGGGCGATGGAATCTTTCTCTCTTATCGCTGTGGAGAGAACACCTTTTTTTCAATTCCACAGAATTCCACGGAACATTTTATCAGATCCACATTTTTTCAATTTCATAAATTAAAACTCAATTTCTGTAATGTATAATTTTATTTCTTTTCATAGTTGAACTTAATTAAATATTGTTTGTTAACATGCTATATATTTTGCAATTATTTCTGGAATTTTGTGATTTGGTGAATGAATAACTCACTCATAATCCATTAACTTTGACAAGTTTGCGATCAAAACTTTAAAAAAAGTTTTTGTGCCTTGAAATGTAATGATATTAAAAGTTTAGATTTGTTTTTAGTTTCAAACTTTTTAAATGTTTGATTTTTATAATTTAATTAAAAATGTTGTGTAACCATTTTAATGGCAATTTGATTTCTTTTTATAGCAGAACTTAATTAATATTGTTTGTTAACATGCCATATATTAATTGTAATTATTTCTGAAATTTTATGATTTGGTGAATGAATAACTCACTCACAAGCTTGCGACCAAAACTTATTGTTAAAATTAAAAGTTTTAAGTCTTGAAATGTAGTGCTATTAAAAGTTTAGGTTTGTTTTTATTTTAAACTTTTTAAAAAACATGAAAATGTGTGAAATTAAATGCTTATCAATGCACGAAAAGACACTTGAAAAAAATTACAAAATTTATGCGTGGTTTTGAAATAACATAAACATAAGATTTTTAGCTACTTTTTGAACGGAAGACAGGGGGTCCACGGGGTACGAAAAATATCGTCAAGGGGTCCATGGGCCAAAAAAGTTTGGGAACCCCTGATTTAAATGATTGATTATATTAATATAAACGTTCACAAGCATAGCACAGCGGTTTTCAATTAAAAAGTTTTGATTTTCCGTCTTGAATGCATGAAAGTAACCCAACTTTTTGCTGGAGGTTGGAGTTAATGCAAAGGGTTTTTTTACTGATTCTTTTTTATTTAAACCACATAATATTTCAGGTTTTATTTATGACAAGCTGGAAATAAATAATTTGATTACTTATTTAACAAGTGAAAAAAAAAACGAAATTTAAAGAAAGGGAATTATTTTAAATGTGAAAACTTTTATGCAGAATACAAATTTTATAGAAATAGTATAAAAATTAAGAGGACTATTTTTTCATTTTAATTACTTAATTTGGTAAAAAAATAAAATAGCAAATAGTACTGTAAAATTACATTAATAAAATGTATCGAGGAAAAAAACAGTATTTTAATTCAGTAGAGCTGCGTATGCATTAAAAAATTTAAAATACATATGTTATTTATCGAATCAATATAATATATTATAAGTAGTATTTTACCTCAAAAAAATTCAATGCGATTAAATATAAAAGAGGAACATTCAATCCTTAAAGTAAATAAAAAAAATAGACAATATAATATATTTTAAAGAATAGTTTTATTATTTTTCAAAGTCACAAAATTTAAAATAAGAGGAAGCCAATAATGCTGACAGCATATTAAAAACAATTAGGATATTATTTCAATAATTATAAATTACAATTTTAACACTATTTTCTCATCAACTGTAGTACAGCAATAATGAAGTACATAGCAAAGGCTTGGAATTCTGAAAAAGCAATGGAGCTGCTATTACAACAACAATTATTGTACAACAACATAAAGTAATAAACTTTAAGTAACTTGTAAATGCTTGAAGTTAATATTATGACTATGACATTAAGCTAGAGTTATTTAAGTAATGTATAAAAAAGAGTTCTCTCCCAAATTTTAACAGTCAAGGGAATTATACATAACATGTTATACGACAAACTATAATTAAGTAGTTGAGCCTTCTTGTTAACGTGAACACTAATATATAACAATTTACTGAAAGTTTTGACCTATAAAGTTGCTTTTAAGATCTAACAGCCTACATATTTTCAGGGCTCCCAGCAGGTCTCTTTTTTTCCCTAAAAGTCTCTTTTTTCACCTGAGGTCTCTAAAAGTCTCTTTTTTAGGATCAAGGTCTCTTTTTTTCCTTTTTCCTCTACTTTTAAGGGTTAGATTTACAAAATTTTGGTACTTACGTATTATCCCGTCGACCGTTCCGTGACGGTCAAATTCAGCGGCACAGCCAAAGAAAAGTCAATGGGTTGTTTACCGTTTTCGGATTCAGCGGTACGGTCGACGGGTTAATACGAAAGAACCAAAATTTTTATTGGGGAGTGCCCCCAGACCCCCTCTACCTTTGAAATTTTTATGTCTCTTTATATCCTGTGATTTTCCGTAGAAAATTCTGACTTACAAGATATCGGTCTCTTTGGGTGTTAGCAATGGGTCAACAATATTAGTTGAAACAATACTTTGAAGGCTAATTTTCCCCAAACTTTTTCCAGTGAAGAACCCTCATCCCTGTAGCTTTACTTGGGGTTCATATTTTATACAAACTGCGGACAAAATTTTACAGAGTCTGCTAGTTTTTTAATCAATTCTCCCCCTCCAACCCCCCCCACTAAAGTCTGGTTATGGGTTTCAAGTGTGAAATAAAGCAATTAATATCAATTTGAAAATTATTTGTAATTGGTGTCAAATCTTAATGTATAGTACATTTTTAAAAAAATTATTTTTTTATTAGCACCCCAAAATACATAGAAATTCAATAAAAATATTCAACAACAAACTTTTAGGTTGGACCTGTATAATCAAGGCATCTATTAGGGTAAAATATGCAATTAATAATATTAGGGTAAAATACAAAATTGTATGTGAAAAATAGTCTGAAAAATATTATCCGTGAAAAGTATTATCCGAATAAATTATAAGTATTATCCTGTTTTGATTATGTTATAGGG
This sequence comes from Tetragnatha versicolor, assembly GCA_024610705.1. Taxonomy (NCBI): domain Eukaryota; kingdom Metazoa; phylum Arthropoda; class Arachnida; order Araneae; family Tetragnathidae; genus Tetragnatha; species Tetragnatha versicolor. Next base: position 44,866,484 of record JANDEH010000002.1, on the reverse strand, counting down.
GTATGAAGGATTAATTATGACCTTATGACATCCTTATTTAGCGGCATTGCCAGGATTTTCCTTTGGAGGTCCAAAAAAATGCATTATTGTAAATAAATGAAATTTCTGTAGTTACCCAAATAAATTTGTCATTTTTAATTATACTCCTCTCTGTTAATTAAGAGGTTAACTCCTCTGTGTTAATTAGGATCTCTCCTCAAAAACATTTTGCGAATTTGCCCCTTGAAAACAGTGTCGAACTCGTTTTTGGCGTCAGGCCCATAACTAGATATTTGTTTCAGGGATTTGACTCAATACTATTTACTCATGAGAGTTTTTACATGCTTTGTTTTAAAACGCTTACTGTGATTGGATGTTAATCTGTGTACAAAATAAGTCTAAAGTTTGAGGGCGCTTCACCAGAAAAATTTTGGAAATTTGATCTTTTGAAGCAGTGTTTTATCTCATTTTGAGAGATTTTCAGTTACATCCAAAGACTTCCTTGTAAGCCACACTGAGTTTTAAAGGGATGTTTGGGGTCCTCCCATAAAAAAACTTTGTTATTTAAACATTTAAAGAGTAGTGTGTAAACTCACATATTTGAGCCCTATTGGGTTACAACTACTATAGTAAAGAGGATTGCTCTTTTAAAGTGTAGAATTTTTATGAGAAAACAGTATCAAAATTTCTCAATTGAGTGGCAACTGGTTATTATAAAACCAAAACTATAGGGTCTAAAATATTAGGTCTGAACCCAAAGAACCCCCTTTTGGCTACGGCACTGTTTTTTTATTCAAGAATAATCTCAACTTTTCAGTTTAATTTTAATTTGATTCTAGTTACGAAAAGTATACTTTCTGTTTTGAAGGATTATCCCAATATTTCATTTCAACATTTAAAAATTACCTTGAAAATATACTTTTTTTATTATTTTAATTTAATTTTTTTATTGAACCAAAAATGAAAAAGAACACAATTACAAGTTCACATAGCCACCTGGGATCTCAATCTTTGGCAATCAATCGCCTTTTTATCTAATTTCTACATTAATTTTATAACATTAACTATTTTGTGAGGGTAAAACTCTGAAATTTTTGTTTCATCAACCTATTTTTTTCACGACACTGTTAAATTTTGACTTAAAATTTCGGTCTCTTTTTTCTCTTTTTTAAAGATATTAGGTCTCTTTTTTCCCTAAAGACAAACCAAAAGTCTGCTGGGAGCCCTGTATTTTCTAACATACATATTAATGCAATGATTATAAAAACGATATGTACTTTTGTATATTAGCAAATTATAAATATCACAACTGCATTACAAAAATAATTGTAGCAGCAGGTAATATAATATAATAAAAGGCTTTTTGCATACTTTTATAGTAAACAAACATCGATATGATTCGTGTTAGTATTGAAGTCCAAATTGAATGGATTGAATCAAAATACATAGTTTACGATGCATCAAGAATGATAAAACGAAAATAATTTATTATTTGCTGAAATAAAATGGAATGATTAATTAAATACACTAAATAACTCACCAAGAATCGAAGAGCACATGAACTAACACGAGCAAGCAGCATAATATAACACCATGTATAACACGTTGTTTTGGTAGTCGTAGCAGCGTCGAAGGACCCGGCTAATGACGTCACACTCGCGTTCGAGGCGAGCATTCTGGCTTGTGCCACTACTCTAGGAGGCTTTGGGCCAACCCAAATGATCGTGTTGGCTACTTTGAAAATTCATTTTATTCCTTAAGACAATATTTAATAACTTTTGGTGTTTTACTTCTCAAATTAAGTTTTTCTTTTGATACATCAGTGTTATAAAAATATATATCTTTGGTCTTTTCAGGTACAAATGCTGTCTAGCCAACCTGGCAGTAGACCTAGAATCAAGAAGCGTCAATTGGTTTTAAAATTAGCTAGAAAGTAAGCATATTTAAGTTATTTTTGATAAATATGATACTTAGTGTTTTATTATTTTATGTAGTTTTGTCTAATTTCTTACTTAAATTTATATCCTATCTAATCTAACTAACCTCAAATCTAAATGAAAAGTGAAGAACTTTACGAGTTCTTCAAAGTTTTAATTTGTCTGTAAGGGAAATTCAATTGAAAATATCTCTGGTTTTAATTCATAACAGAATTTTACCATTGCGAGGAGAGCAACCACTTACTTTAAAAGTAATGGAACCATCTCAAGCGTTTTTGGAAGAAGCTATATCTGAACAGGCTGAACAACGACTTCCTCCCGATGTTTTGTACATGTTGAAAAGTATTAGGTATGATTTTTTGTTACATTCTGTTATATTAAAACAGTTTTAAAAAAGTAGTTCAGTGATCTAAAAGCTTTTTTCTGCTGTGCAGGGTGTTTGGATCTTTTGAAAAGCCATTGTTTCTTGAGCTTTGCAAACATATAGAAACTCTTCAAATCCCCAATGGAAGCCTCTTGTTTTCAATTGGTGAGCCAGATGACAGCATTTACGTGGTACAAAGTGGAAAGTTGGTGGTCTATGTCACTGAGAATGTATGTATAATGAATGAACTGCTATGTATTTATATTTACTTCTGTAAAGTTTGATTTTTTACAACCTGTGTTGTGTTGTAGGAACTAATTTAAATGAGTAAACATGTCAAAAACAACTTTTTTAAAATAATCTCTTGATATATTGACAGACATTTTCCTCTTGAAACTTTTAAAATCTATCTATAATACCATAAACTGTTTTCAGTTTCCCACTTACGAGAGACAGTCATCTAGTACAGTAAAGCACTATTTATCTTTCATGGGACTGACATATAAATGAAAAGATGTATAATTGAAAAAATCTTTGATTGTTAGGTTTCTAATGCAGATTTATGTAAATGCAATAAATTTGAGGTTTTCTAAAGGAAAAATTACTTCAAAACAGTTTTTAAACTGAAAATAATAACTAAATTTTAAAATATTTTATTTTTCATAACTTGTACTATATTGCACTTCTTAAACATCTCATCCGAATACATTGCATTGTATATGAACACCAAATCTTCAATTTATTGCATTTTTTTAAAAATCAATCATTGCCGATATTATCAATATTTTCAAAATTTAAAACAGTGGGAAATGACGTATAACTGATATTGCACGTCGTATACACAAAGAATTATTGCATTTAAAGGAATAGGAATGAATTGAGATTTTGGGAAAACGACGTATAAATAGAGAAAGAGAAGAAGAATAAATAGAGAAAAGAAGAGTTCTTCACCAGTACCTCTGGTTAGAAGATTGTGTGAGAAAACTCCAGCTCTCAAGCGTCGCCTCCAGCCATGGACCTCTTCTTTTCATACCTTGCCTTTCGGGAATTAAATCTGTTCTTAGGAATGCACAGATCATTCCGGCAGATAGTGGAGGACTAATCAATGGTCACCACTTTTTCCGTTAAAAAGTCAGCTAGTCTAAAAGCTCTCCCTCCGCACTTTTGCGTTGCCTTCCTTTGCCGTGCTGATGAGCCCTAACAAGGGCGAAACCGGTCCATGGCTGGAGGTGACGCTTGAGAGCTGGAGTTTTTTAACAGTAACTTTGTTTTATTAAGGTTTTTTTTTTCTAATTTGAAGTTCGAAAATTAGCTTTATAGTTTTCCATTAGAAGGCTATCATTTATCGTGATTGGTAGATTAATAGTTTGATTATTTTAAGTTGAACCAATACATTTCTATAAAGTTTCTAAGTAATTTCTTTAAATTTTAAGGATGGAACTGAATTGGTCCTGAAAGAAGTAACTGCAGGAGAAAATATCACCAGTCTCTTAAGTGTCATGGATGCTTTAACTGTAAGTATAATTTTTAGCATCTATTTATTACTTCATAAAATATGTAAAATTAATTTCTTTTAATATTCTAGGGTTGTATTGCTCCTTACAAGTCTGTATCTGCTCGTGCACTTGAGGATTGTGCAGTTTTAAGGTATTTTGAGTCCTCTAATCTTTAGTTCACTTTATTCTGCCAAAATATTCATAATTAAAAAATAAATTCTAATTCTTTCATTAGCAAAGTAGTATTTAAGTTTATTTTAAATAATTCCAATATTAAAATTTATGTTGAATGAGTAATCAACTTGCATTCTCTAACCCTTTCATCATTTAATTCAACCAACTGGTAGACTTAGTCATTATAGAAACTAAATTATTTCAGTTGTGCTTACTATATTCTTCTGCTGCACTGGATTTTCATGTGATATTATTTTTTAATTACAGATTAAAAGTTGAAGCTTTCCGTTCTTTGTTGGAAAAGAATCCAGAATCTCTTGTGCGTGTTGCACAAATTATTATGGTCCGTCTTCAGCGGGTCACTTTCACAGCTCTTCATAATTATTTAGGATTGACTAATCAATTGATAAAAACAGTAAGTTCAAAACTGTCCTCTGTTTTTGATAATATCCTTATTGCTTACCTTAAAAGAAATGCTCAGCCTTCTGTTAATTTTAAACCTATCTTTTGAATTGATATGTATGCTCAATGTCTCTTAAATATTGTTAACTAGCTTTGATATATTAGTTAATTTTTTGATTTAGTCTTCCACTGTGACAAGAAAAAATACAATTTCCTCATCTCCTAAAGCTAGTCCTTCAAGGTCCACTTCAAGGCGACCTAGTCAAGTTGTCAAACAGTCTGGTCCTGATATTTTAAACCAAGATTCTTATTCTAATCAATCAGGTAAAATAATTTATTTGCCTTCAATATTATTAAAGTGCTTGTGTCTATTGATTTCCACCATTGCCCTTAGAAGTCAAGAACATATTTTTCTATTAACCTCAAGGATATGCTATTCAATGTTATTAAATTGTATTCTTTTATTAATTGCTTTTTTGATTCATAAAAGTATTAGTTCTTTTCATTAAAAATGCATAAGTTTGGTTATTTTCAATCTGCAAGTAATGTGAAATAAATTTTAAAAATCCTACAAACACTTAATTAGTTAATAAACTTTGGACTTATACTAAGAAAAATTCAAATTTAAACTAAACATTTATACAGAATTAAGGTAATTTTTCTTAAGGTCTTCTGTTTCTTTGCAGTTAGGCATGATTCATATTTCATTTTCTGCACTATTTAAGTGTTCATAAAATACTGTAACTTAACTATTGGCTATTGAATTAATATTTACTTTAAATCTTATACAAATACAAATACAAATCAAGTCGACCAACTACAGGCGTAAGCCCAGCAAGGTTGGTCAAAATGCTTTTGTTCAAAATTAATTTCTTTTGTTACTTTTAAATTTTAATAATTAATTAAAAAAGTTTAAATTAAAATTTTAAACTTACAAAAAAATTAATAAATAATATTAAATATTAATTTTTTAAATATTATATTGATATTATCAGAAAGATGAATTAGATGACATTAACACGATCAATTTAATTTTTAGAAAATGAAAATTCTGTGCAATTTGATCAAAATGTAAGTTTTTATTTTTTATACTTACTATCATTACCTTTTAGTTGTTATTATTTTAAAGACTATAAGGTTTCCCTTTATAGATACCTAGCACTGAAACTGATGGTATGGATACAAGAAAAACTCGAAAAAGAAAAGCCAGTTTTTACTTTCCACCTGATCAAGGGCCGATGCATGTTGAAGAGGATCTTCATGCCCTTGCTGTTCAAGGATTTGTGCATCAGTTAGGATTAGAAGTAAACTAGTTTTATCATTGAATTTTTATGGATTGAAAAATATATTTAAGATTTTTTTCTTCATACTTATGTTTGTTTTTAGGATGGTAGTTATGTCAAGGATTATGTTGAAGTTAAAGAATTACCAGCTAATACGTACATAATTAGGGAAGAAACAGTTGAAGATGTTGCCTTACTTTTTGTGATATCAGGTTCTTTGAGTGTTTCTCAGAAAACCGCTGATAAGAAGGAACAGGTAGGTTGAAGTTAAATCATTACTATTCTTCTCTTCATTTGTGTGTAATGTTTTAATAAGTTAAAAACATAATTTTAAGTCAAGGTATTTCAAAATGTGCTTTGTATTTTCAGCCAAAATAATAATAATAAAAATTAGCATTTGATTGATTGAAAAATTGTAAGAAACTAAATAAAAAAACATTTAGATATGTCCCTATCAAAGAAATCATATTGGACCACTAAAAATTAACTAACTTTCATTTGTTTCCAGAATTTCCTATTTATTGTCCATAGTGGAGAAATAATGGGTGCTCTTGCTGTATTGAGTGGCGAACCTTCTTTATTTACCATTCGTACCAGGCATTTCACTCAAGTTGGCATTCTTACAAAAAAGCACACTTATGAGTGAGTACTTAATATTTTACAATGTTTTTATTAGCTCTCTTACTTTCAATCTTGGCTGCCTGCGTGGAATTTAGAAATAAATTACTCACTAAATTTTAAACTAACTTCCGATCAAGCCAGATACTTGAAATTTGAAAAACTCCTTGTAAAAACTAAAAATATGAGGAGAATACAGTAAACTTATAAGGAGTGCATAGAAGCTAATGAGTTATCTTATGCACAAGCTTATGTTTATCGTTTTTTCAACAAGTAAGGAAAATATTATTATGTACTTTTTATCTATTTTAAAAATTTGGATTTAAAAAATGTTTTAGTTTCATTAATTATAATAAATAATTTCCTATAATTTTACCACAAATAATTAAGCCCCTTTTTTCCAATTTTCAGCATACTGCGGCAAAAGCCTTTGGCTGTTTTACATTTAGCACAAAGTGTTATCAAGCGGTTATCCCCCTTTGTGAGGCAGATAGATTTTGCCTTGGATTGGATTAATGTTGAATCAGGCCGGGCTATATACAGGTATGAAATCTTTCATTAATTTAGTGATAAATTAGCGTAATGCATAGTTGATTGATTTAATACAGTTCATAATTAACCCTAAACATAAATTAGCCCTCATTTATATGCAAACTGTTTTGAATTTGTTAATAATATCATCTTATTTGCAATTTTTTAGGCAAGATGACATTTCTGATAGCACTTATATACTCTTAAGTGGGCGACTTAGATCTGTTTTAAAACGACCTGATGGTAAAAAAGAGCTTGTAGGAGAATATGGCAGAGGAGATCTCGTTGGTATTGTAAGTAATCCTTTTTTGATTAATTTCATATAAATGAATATTTCAAGCTTTTCAGTATTTATAACATTGATATGTAGGACAAATTTAAGATGCATATAAAAAAATAGCTGTAGTTTGGTGTCACTGTGTAAACATACTCGTAACCCTAATTGTTTATTCATGTGATTTATAAATTATATATGATCACATATAAATTTTAGTACAATTTATTTTGTACACATAATCATGTTTTAATATTGTCTAGAAATCCTATTAACTAAAATTAATCTCGATTAATTAGATTAACATTTTAGTTATATTTAAAAATTTTTCCGAGGTGGAAGTATTGACATCAACAAGGAGATCTACTACTGTTATGGCTGTGAGGTAAGCAAAGAAAATTTTACTATAGTAGTTTTAAGAACATCCACACAAGTTTTTTACATAATTAGTAAAATATAATTATTTTTTCTTCCAACTGTTTAGAAATTCAGAGTTAGCAAAGCTTCCTGAAGGGCTGTTAAATGCTATAAAGATAAAGTTTCCTGAGGTATGAAATGTTTTCGGCATTAATTATTTTATTTTTTATGAATTTTACTTGTACTTTTATAATTATCTTAAATTTCTTTTTAGGTGGTTACAAGACTCATACACTTACTTGGACACCGTATTCTTGGGAGTTTGCAAAAAAGACTTCCATATGCTAGTAAGTAAAATTTATGTTCTAACTTAAGTACAGTGTTTTTAGTAAATTAGCTTCTTTCTTTATATGTTCATAGGTTTCTGGTTGCTTCAAGATTGAATGTTTCAACAATTTTTAATTCTGTACCGAATTAGTTTTTAAACTACCTTTATTCTTACATTGTCATTTTGCATTTAGAGTAACATTTGGAAATAAAACACATCATTTTTTACTTTTAAAGGTGAAAAGGCATTTACGATGGATTCCAGACCCAGTGGGTCAAATTTCGCTACAGTTGCAATTCTCGCTGCAATGGATGATGTACCTTTGACTGCTTTCACTTTGGAATTGAACCATGCTTTGACTGCAATAGGTAAGTTTGTAAATGACCAGTTCTATCTATTGTAAATGAATATAATTTGTATTTGGGAAGTAAAATTATTTTTATTTAAGAAGTAATTCATTCCATTAGGTCTGTTTTTAAAGATGTATGTTTAAATTGATATTACTTGATCTTCGAAATATTATGACTGTTTGATTTCATTTGTATTTCAAGTTCAAATATTTTTTAAATGAAAAATTATTGCACTGTTTTAGGACCCACATTACGACTTACATCCGATATAGTAAAAAAGTCTCTAGGGCCTACTTCCCTCTTAAGGTATGTTTTCTGATTTTTTCAGTTTATATTAATTTTTCTTATCTTTGATCATGAAATCATTTAGATTTGTATTGTTTTGATGTTGTACTCAATCATGTATAGTAATCCAGAACTTTTTTGTGACAGTGCTAATGAATACAGACTGTGCAGCTGGTTAGGTCAACAAGAAGATCAACACAAAGTGGTGCTATATCAATGCGATCCATATTTCTCTCCTTGGACCCAGAGATGTATAAGACAAGCTGATTGCATTATAATTGTTTCCCTGGCAGATAATGAACCAACTGTTGGAGAGGTGCATCTTTCTTTAGTTTTCTGCATTATTTAATAAACTTTAACTTCAAACGTTACTGCTTATAACTATCTTTGAAAAAATTTAGGTGTATCAAATGATAGTAAAAGCTAGCTTAGTGTTACACAATCAGATTAATTATGGACTTGTATATTTATTATTCATCTTGTAATCTGTTATTATTATAGACTGAAAAGGAATTGGAGCATTTTGCTGTGAGGACTCAAAAAGTGTTAGTTCTCTTGCACAGAGATGACCGAATAAAGCCAAGAAACACTGTGGAGTGGTTGAATATGAGATCTTGGTGCTCTTCACACTATCATATTCGTTGTCCAAAACGAATGTTTACAAAGAAATCTCCTATGCGTTTGGTATGCAATTAACTTTGTATTTATATCTGAAACTTTTAACTGTACTATTTTTCCAAAAGTTAAATACTGGTATTAAAAGTGGTTAAACTTTATATTTTAAAGTTTTGTTGATATCAATATTTATTAGGTCATTCATATATTTTTTGTAGTATATAAATGTTTCAAATATTTTTCTATGAAATCTAACAGGGTTGGCCGGTTTAAACCAAATGTTTTTTTTACCAAAAAAACCACTTGGTTTTTTTGGTTTTTTTAGAAATTATAAAATATTTTCAGGATTTTAAAAAAAAAGTTTTATTAAGTATAATCTTTTGCACAAAATTAAAAGGTCAGATTTATCAAAAAATTGACATTTTAAGGTGATTAAAAATCGGAAATATTTTAATTTAATGGTTTTGATTATTGAATTCTCTCTAAACTTAACCTTAAATGCTTAAGTTAAACTTATTATATGTTGCAAGAGATAGTTTATTTATTAATTTTCTTTAAAATGAAACATTATTTCAAAGAGTAGCTAAAGATACACAAAAGTTATTTGTTTTTCACTGATAAAAGATGGCTTGGATTTTAATTAATTGATAAAATCAATTTGTCTTATTTGTCAGTCATAAAAACCAGTTGGTTTTATTACTAAATTAATAAAAACCGTTGATTTCTTTAATGATAAAACTAAAAACCAGTTGGTTTGTTTATTAACAGATAAAAACCAGTTGGGTTTGTCACTAAATTAATTAAAAACCATTGATTTCCTTAATTGGATTAATTATCTCAATCATTTATCCAATTTCAATTAACATTAGTTGCTTACATTTCACTTTTATTTATTTAAAAAATGTTATTTTCTCTTTCTAAAGAAAATTTTTTAAGTTTATAAATTAATCCATATAATTAAGGTAATTAATTTGATTATTTTACCATTTAATAATTAATCAAATGAAATTCATTATCTCAATCAATTATCCAATTTCAAATAACATTAGTTGTTAACATTTCACTTTTACTTCTTATTTAAAAAATAAAATTTCCTCTTCCTAAAGAAATTTCAAAAGTTCATAAATTAATCCATATATAATTAAGATAAATAATTTGATTATTTCAACCATTTATCCAAGATAAATTACCACCGATTTTTATTCAAAATAACATTAGATAGTCGAATTGGAATATTTTAAACAAAAATTATTTTTAAAACAAATTAATTTAATTTTAATTAACTAATTAAATTAATTAATTGAAATATACAAATGATTTATCAATTATAAACAACCCCTGAAATAAATGTCTCATTTACAGCTCATTTTCAAACATCACTGGTAAAATAACTTATTTCGAAAATAAAATTCTAAAAAAACTTGGTTTAAACCAAAAAAACCTGGTTTAAACCAAAAAAACCAAATAAACCCGTTTTTTTGTTTTTTTAAAAAAAACCTGGCTTTTTGCCAACCCTGTAATCTAAGCTGATAAGATACTAGCATATTAAGTTCTCAACCCTTCCATCAACATCAAAATGTCGCCCTAACTTAACTTTGTAGTTTTCTATTTTTGGTGACAGTTTAAGCATTGGCAAAATGGTTGACTTTGTAAAATGTTTAAAGTATAGGTAAGTATAAGTTGTCAAGTATATAGCTGATACTTTAACCTAATTTTCAAACACACATTGAGTTTTAATTTTATATACTTACAATGTTCTTCCTCTCTTTTTCATTGTGTTTTTTAAAATTTCAGCTTTTCTTAATTGCACCTATTACATTAGTATCTAAATATTGAATATCTGCTTGCAGACTGATGTCTACAACAAACTGTTCGTTAACCCTCCAAATATCCATTCTGATTTCGCACGGCTCGCTCGGTTTCTTACTGGTACATCTTTTGGACTGGTGCTAGGTGGAGGTGGAGCTCGGTAAGCTGATCCCTTTTCGCAATTAATTTTATTTGCTAAATGAGAAACACTGCTTAGCATCCAAACTATTAGTTGTTGCTGTTGCTTGTCATGCTGTAACTTAGCTGTTTTCTAGTTATTTTTTTAATGTAATTTTTCTAGAGGTGCTGCTCATGTGGGGACAATCAAAGCCCTTCGTGAGGCTGGCATCCCCATTGACATGGTTGGCGGTGTCAGCATTGGTGCTTTTATGGGAGCTCTGTGGTGCCAAGAGAGTGATATTACCACAATGACTCAAAAAGCCAGAGAGTGGTCTCAGGTTAGTGGGGAAATCAATTTTTATTCTGCAGATTTTTAATTATTAATAAGTTGAAGAATGTTATGTTAGTTTATGGATTGTTGTATAATACCGATAAAATTAAATGTATTCAAAATCATGCATCTATATATTGCGTAACTATGAGTAAGAAATTTAATGGTTAGTTTTTTCAACGGATATATGCATTTATTTGATTTCACTCAATTATCTTCGTGTCAAAGTAAAATTATTTAAGGAGGAGATATTGTAGTTTTGTATAGGGGATGTGGGGCAAATAGTCTTTTTACTTAAAGATGAATTTTGAGGAATCCCCATACAAATAGCTGATAGAGGACTATTTGTGAGTGTGCTAAAGTTAAACTTCCATGCTGTAGTGTCATCTGCATGCATATATCTAAAGCATAAATATAATTTAATTAGAGAGAATAAAAACTTTCAAAGGATTATAATTAATAAATAGGGCTTTAGTTCTTAAATCATCTGTTTCCTAATAGTCCATACTTCAATAAATACCACTAGTAAGCACCAGGACTGAAAAAGGTAAATATATTAATTACATTGCATAACAAAGTTTAAAATAATTGTGTTATATTATAGAAATTTCCAACAATAAGTAGAGTAGACAACAATAGGGCCTATTCTTGATAAATTGGTTATTGCTTTCTCAATATTTCCATGTTTTGGTTTCAGAAAATGACTTCATATTGGAGACAGATTTTAGATCTTACTTATCCTTCCACAGCAATGTTCACAGGTAACAGTTCAATAGTTAATAATGTAATAGAAATTTTTTTATGAAGGCATAATTTTGAGTGTAAAATGCTTGCAAAAAGAGATTTAGTAAGTTGTTTTCTTCATTTCAGGAGCTGCTTTCAATAGAACTATCCATGAGGTGTTTGGGGAGAGACAAATTGAAGATCTGTGGTTGCCATACTTCACTCTCACTACAGACATCACTGATAGCACAATGAGGATTCATACTCATGGTATTTTAAGTGATTAGAATATTACCCTTTAACTGCTTTCTGCATTGCTATTAACTCCTTTAGTGTTTAAATACAAACAGAAAGCAATGTTACTGGTTATAAAAGAATCTAGCTCTCTCATGTATATTTACATCTTCCTTTATTTTGTAGTTATTTTTATTTTCCAAGTACCTTTTGTTAATGTTAGGGATGGTCGAAAGAGTTGCTTAAAGTTAAGATTAAACATGATTGACTGAATTTGTCCCTTAAAATAAAATTTTTTTGAAAAAAATTTTATACTGTAGTTAGTCACATTCTTATGCTTTTACATTTTATTCCATGGAGTTAAATTTATATATTGCTTCACTTTAATTGTTTATTAATTCAAGTAAAATGACCATAAAGTATGTTTAGCTCTCCATTATTTTTCACTGAATTTTAATAGGCTTTTGTTATTTTTTCCTTCTTTACTAACCAGACACTTATTAGAGAAAATGTTACACAAAAAAGTTCAAAACAATTAAGTTATCAAGTTTAGCTTTTGAACTTATCTATGGGATAAAAAAGAAAATTGAATGGAATTATAGTCTTACTCCTTTCTTAGCTCTTTTGGAAAAAGGGTTAGAAAAATAGTTGGTTTATTATCTAGTTGGCATGTCAAAATTTTGTCAATTGAATTAGGATTCCACTTTAGTATTTATAGTTTGGTAAAATGTGTTTAATTGAGTATGCTTTTTCTGAAATATCTAACTTTTTGAATGATATTTTTAATGCTAGAAACGTTTTATAGTACTTTTCTTTTTGCAAATTAACATTTTAATCATGGCAATTTTTTTGTACTGCTACATAAGAGAAAACAACTTAAATTTTTGAATAAATTGTATTAATAACAATAATGATTATCACTATAAAGATGTTTAATTTCATAAAGAAGTTATGTCAAAATATGAAAATTGAGAGTATTTTATATTAAGTTAACAGATTCCCTTTCCCCTATCTGAGTTATTTTTTTTACTTGAAATTTTAGTATAATGCTAAAACATGTAAAAGAATATAATTAATTTGCTGGCTAAAAACTGTTTGTTAAATTAAATTTACATTCTGATTTTTCTGGCAAATGCAGTTAATAAAGGTCATTTCCTCCGAAAAAATATATCAAAAGAAATAATATTAATAACTTGCCCTTAAAAAATAACTGGAATACTTTGTCATCAAAATTTTTAATCATTATAAACTTGTTGCTAAAAGAAAATGTAAATTTGTAGTAATCTTAAAATAAAGTTAGAAAAAGATAGAATTTATGTTTAAGTAAATTAAATGATAAATTTATTTAAGTTGTTTCTTGATCTTTTATAAATATTCTGTTTTATAGGTTTTAAGGCAAACATAACCTAAAATTATGTAATTAATTTTTATGAATAGCTATCAAGTTAATACAATCACGTATTTAGTGTAACATTTAAATTATTTTGATAATTACTTGTTTCTTTAAAATAAACTTTAATCTATATTGGTACAACTGTAAAATATTTTTAAATAGTACCTGTTGTATTTTGTGTAGCATAATTGCTTTGGCTTCACTGTCTTTTTTTATACATTTGCTTATTAACTTCTAAATTATCTTTAAAAAATTAGTTTTGTTTGCAAAGTATTAGAGGTGTTTTATTAAAGACTTGCTGCATTGCTTTTGAGTTTAAAAGGTATGTGGTAGCAGAGAGGTTTCTGTAGATCACTGGCTGAAGTTAAAGGATTTATTTTAGCTTGTTGCTCAATTAGAGCCTACTCTTAATCTTTTTTATATTAGCTGTTTAACCATTAATTCATTTTAAGAAGAGTGCTTCATTTCAATAACATTTTTTAACAAACAAGGATTTTGAATGTAACCAAGGAGGCATTTTTTATGTGGGGTTTAGTTACTTTTTTCATCAGTTAGCCTTCAGTCAACCCCATGTGTTTGCTATGTTCTTAACAGAAAAATTTTGTAAACCCCCTACTATTAGCTTTTAGTGAAATTCAAAAAGACATAATAATTTTCCATTTACATCTAAAATTCTAAATTGTATAGCTTATAGCTAGCTGTTCTGCCTGTGCATGCTCTATATAAAATTTTTTAATTTTTCAATAATGTTTTTTAATTTTTCAATAACATTTTTTAGTTTTTCAATAACATTTTTTAATTTTTCAATAAAATTTTTTAACAAACAAGGATTTTGAATGCAACCAAGGAAGCATTTTTTATGTGGGGTTTAGTTACTTTTTTCATCAGTTAGCCTTCAGTCAACCCCATGTGTTTGTTATGTTCTTAACAGAAAAATGTTGTAAACCCCCTTCCATTAGCTTTTAGCGAAATATGAAATTCTAAAAGACATAATAATTTTCCATTTACATCTAAAATTCTAAATTGTATAGCTTATAGCTAGCTGTTCTGCCTGTGCATGCTCTACTTATGCATGCTCGGCATCTTCTTCAAATGCATGAAAATTTCAATATTTTTACAAATTAAATAAATATAATTCAATAATGTTTTAGGATTTCAATTCAAGGTTTATCTGTAATCTTTCATTTTATCTTCTTATAAACATAATATTTAAAAGCTCATTATTTATTTACTTTTAACGTTTTTACTAATGCTATCTTAAAGAGGTTTTCACACATTTTTTACCCTGTTACTTTCATTATTGATTAATGAAGTTTACTCAAAAGTAATTGCTAAACCCTGTACTTTTTCTATCAATGCATTATTTAAGTTCTAGAAATTTCTTTCCCTGGTACTATTAAGGTTAAAATGTAGAATTAAAAAAATGAATAAAATAATTTGTTTTAACTATTGCCAGTGGCGTAGCCAGAAAAAAATTTCGGAGGGGGATGTTGATATTTCGGGAGGGGATATGGGGTATATTTAGTGGTTTTCTATGGTCAAAAAGGAAATTTCCCGAGTTTCGGGGGGGGGATATATCCCGAAATCCCCCCCTCTGGCTACGCCCCTGACTATTGCAATATTTATCTTTTAAATTCATGGATTTAAGTTCAAGTTCTATAATAGAGACATGTGCTGACTATACATGGATTTAATTTTATTTAACAATATTTCTAAGATTTTTATAAATTACAGATTATTGCCTTATGAATTATATTTTTTACTAGTATTGAGAGAGGAAATAATTAGAATGTAGAATTTTTTTTAAATTTCAGATACTATATTATTTTTGTGCAAGGTCTTTTAGTCCATTATCTGGATTCTTATTAAGATTAACTTTGCCACCTTATATTTTATTGAATATAAAGAGGTCTAAGTACCTTTTAATGAATCCTAAATGTTAAAATTTAAAATTTCATGATAATTTTAAATACTTGTGTTTTATTACGTTACTTCGTAATTTTAGGTCTTACTTTGGAGTACTGGTAGTCAATTTCTATGGATATCAATATTTTTCTAAAATAAATTAATGGTATTAACTTTTTTATTTGGTTTTAAAACAATTTTGAATTTTAGTTACTCATCACAGGGGTCCCCAAACTACTCCAAAAGATTTTACTTGGCTTGTTTGGACTGAAAACATTCTGAGCAAACACTTCTTTTGAAACATATTAATTTTCAAAAACTTGATTATTATTTACTTATTTATTTTAAGTTAAATGATTTTGGTGACTTAGGATTTCTGATGTTAGATAAAACCCATTTAAAAGAGGTATATCATGGATGCACAAAATTTTTATTGGCCAACCTCTCTCCAGAAATAAGTTCTGGATTGGCTTCGTACTCTAGCAACCTCTTAGTTTTGGAAGAGTTTGGTTCTACCCTATTATAGAGTAGGTTATACATTTCTTACCTTGCCCTCCCGAAATCCTTCCTTGCATTTGAATGTCCTTCCTATTAAGTTTGGGTACCCCTGAACCCCCAACTAGTGCAGTGTGCATTGATCTTCAGCCAGTGATTTTTTTGCGGTGGTTTACAGGGTCATTGTGGCGCTATGTCAGATCGAGCATGTCCCTCTCTGGTTACATGCCCCCCATGTGCGACCCTCTGGACGGTCACTTGCTCCTTGATGGGGGTTACGTCAATAACCTACCAGGTTAGTTTTGGTCCTGTACATGCTTCTTTTTTAACTCTTTGTTTCCCATTGCCTTGTATGTGCTAACAGGCTCTCTGTGGCGATATGTGCGGGCCAGTATGACGGTCACTGGGCTGTTGCCACCGCTGTGCGACCCCACGGACGGCAATCTTCTTGTCGATGGCTGCTATGTGAATAACGTGCCAGGTATATTTATTCCCTTCGATTGAATAGTGTGTTGTCATCATGCTCAGTTGTGTGTGGATGGTAAGGATTTTTTTTGCGAAGAAGGTTGTTTAGATGGAGTTTTTATTTCTTTATCTTTTTTGTGTTATTATTTTTTTTTTACAGTTAACAGCTTTTAGTTGAATTTGTACGTTTTTGGTTTTTTACATGTACTAATTATTTTATATTTTTTTCATTTTAATTGCAAAAATGTATTAAAGGTAATTATTTCTTGAAAGGACTTGATTTTTCAATGTCGTTTTGTCAGCTTACAAGAAAAAGCCTCCAAGTCACTTTTGGTGAATCTTTTGAAAGCGGTAGAATGACAACAATGAACAGGCAAAGCCTTGATGCACCTTAAAATCTCAGCAAGCTAACAGCCAATCAGTCGGTATTTAAACTTTCTTAGAAAGCAATAGGATATCGCCAAATTTGGCGTAATCTTGTACTGAGTAGCTGCGTCAAAAGTGACTTAGTGCTTTTCTCCTGTTAGCAGACGATATTTATTTTCTTAAAACTCTGTACTTCTTTGTTTTGAGTACTTGCCATTGGAAATGCTAAAATTATTTTGAAACCTGTGTTTGAAAATGTTTTAAATCAAGTATGAATAACAATTTAAGTACTGGAATTTGTATGGATAAAATCAAAAGTTGCTTTCAAACAGGGCTTGAAATTTCAATTCTAAAGTTATATTTGCCCGATACCAAAAGTTTTATTTTAAAGTATGACTGGATAAATAATTAGTATTTAATCTAAGCATGTACCATTTCTTTGGAAGAACAACATTTTAAACGATAAAATTTACTTGTCTTCCTTAAATACTAGCTCAGCAATGGCAAGTGAAAATTTCATGCTCTGTTATAAAATGTTTTTGAATATTATAATAAATTTTTTAATCAACTCAAATTAAAATTTAATACTTTTACCTTATGCATCAATTTTCCAGTAAAAAGTTTGCTGTTTTAATTATTTTCATCAAAAATGTAGAATAGAGATCTTTGGGCAATTTTAAAATTAGTTTGAATTGTTTTTTAATGTCTTCACTTTAAATATATTTAAAAATAATAGGTATTAATTTGACTAGCATTATGTTCTTAACATTTCAATTCTACTTCAACTATTTGGTACCAACTGTATTCTTAACATATAAGGTGTAAGATTTAAGATACTTAGTTTAAATAGAAAAAAGATCAGTAAGTTTTAATTGAAATTTATTCAAATTGAAGAAAATGTTTCATTATAAAAACTTGTAATTCCTTTGTGCCAATTCAGCTATTTTTTCTGGAAAATATCCGTTCATGTACAACATCATAATTTTTACTCAATGCTTAAGCTCACTTTATAGAAAATAACTGATGGTATAGTTAACTAATGTTATTTAATCTTAAGTAAAGATAGTTTTTAACATTTTGTGTTTTAGTTGTAAAAGTATAGATTTTCAAACAAATGATCTCAAATATGTTTGTTGAGTTGTACATATTATCTAAAAAATTATTATTTAATATTTTACTAGCAGTGAATGCATTTTTACTTCCATTTATGCATATCCATTTGAAAGTAATTATTGAAAAACCATGTTCAGTAGATCATCCTATAAAATTTAAAATTTACCTTTCAGCTGATGTCATGCGGGAAATGGGAGCAGAAACTATCATTGCCATTGATGTTGGAAGCCAAGATGACATTGACTTGACAAACTATGGCGATACTTTGAGTGGTTGGTGGCTGCTGTGGAAGAAGTGGAATCCTTGGTCAACCCCAGTTAAGGTAAATTGTATATTAATATTTGTCATTGTGAATGAATCTTTGCGTTTCCAACTCAATTTTAAACACATCTCATGAAATTTTCAGGTTCCCAGTCTTCAAGAAATCCAATCTCGATTAGCCTATGTGAGCTGTGTGAAACAATTGGATCAGTTAAAGCGTAGTGATTATTGCACGTACATCAGGCCACCAATAGACAAGTATAAAACTCTTGCCTTCAGCAGTTTTGATGAAATAATGGTAAGTAAAACTGTGTATTTTAAACTTGAATTTATATATAGCTCTAAAATCTAAATGGTGTCAACAATGAATGGTCTTAGGATTGAAACTGTTGTTTTGACATGCACTGTAGACTGTTCAAAGATACTTAATATTCCCAAAAGCCATTTTGCAGCTTATGGTCTTTATTTTTTTCCAAATTGACAATTCAGTGAAGGTTCTGTATAGACTGTGTAGAATAATTTTCAAACAAGCTATTTTTTCACTAAACATTTGAACTTTAAACTTATATTTTCGTGGTTACAGTATTTTGATTTTTGTTACATCTGATCTCTTGTAGGAAGTTGGTTATAATAATGGGAAAACCTTGTTCCCAACCATGAAAATGGGACATAAATCTCTGCACAATTTACTTCACAATGAAATTAAAAAAGAAGATCATCAGGTAAAAATATAAGCAATATATATAATTTTTGTGTTTATTAGCTAAGATTAATTTTTAATTGAAAAATGAAGTGAATGTTTTTTTAAAGATACATCTGATTGATTTGTGTAATTTCCCATGTATCCCATGTATTTGTTAAATATCATTAGTAAATAACGTCTATGAAGAATTCCTAACAAAGACAATGGTGTTATTTTATTATGATTTTGTTGTAAAAAGAATTTTTTTCCATGGAAATTTTTTTGTATAGTTAAGTAAATGAAATTTAAACAAAGAACCAAATTTTCCTTATAATTTCAAATAAGTATTAAAACTGTATTCTATTTTTTATGATTGATTTTTATAATCCACAGAAAAGGACTCTTAGAAATGCTTCATTCACTGATCTTGCTGAAATGGTGTGCAAAATAAAAAAACCTCAGTATAAAGTTTATGAAGGTAGGTGTTAGATATATTTAACACTGAATTGATAAACTATTTTTTCTTTTTTAAGTAAAAAGTTATTTTCTCTATTTAACTGAAGTTAAATTATGTCTGATTAATTTGTTATAAGCTACATAACTGCTTTTCCATTTTTAAAATCAAGCAATAAACATTTAATAGTTTTATCTTCACTTGAATTGTTCCCAAACCTAATTGTTTGTTATATTTGTATCAAAATAGGAGTAAAACCCTTTTAAATTTGAAACATGCAACTGAAACATTCTAAACATGCAAGACTATTATAGTTATCATAATAACCATTTTAACCTTCCATAATTTTCTTAAACCAAATATGGAGAGGGTTTATTTTATCACAATCTCTTTCAGAATCTGATGATGAAGATGATCTGTACAATAGAGATGTTGGAGGTTACACATCTGAACCTGAACCAAGTCTTCTTGGTGATACTGATAGGGTAATGTTTACATTTTTTCTTTACTATTTAAAAAAAAGAGTATGAAAATATAACAGTTCCTTAAATAGTTTCTATTAATAAAGAGAGTTAAAAAAGACTAACAATATCTTGGTAAGCTGAAAAGCAAGTAATCATATTATATAGAATTATATAGAAATGTGATTTATTACAGAAGAACTAAGTTTTTCTCATATACCTTTTAATACGTTAATCCCGAGCAGTAAAGTTAAACTAAGCCTTTGGTTTTTACCTTCAGAAGTTAGGGGAGGGGGGGCACATTCGTACAAAAGGTACATTTTTGACTATATCTCCATATATTTATGATATTGAAACAAAACTCATTTTATCATAAGATTGAATTTTGCTATCTTTTTTAAATGTATTTATTAAAAATTTCTCCCTTAACCCTTTATTTACCGACGGTACTTGTAAGTACCACTGGCTCAAGTTTAGAACTGCTGATGGTTGGGGCATTTGGGCTATTTGGCGCCATATTTAGAAGCCACATAATTCACTTAACATTAGTTGGGGTAACTATACTGTCTGTCTATCACAAGAAGAGCTCTGGCTGTGGCTAGTTCACATGAGCGGTGGTATGGTGTCGAATGAAAAATCGTAAATTTCGAGACCACGATCATGAATAACGATCATAAAAAATCATAAATTTGTATTTTTATGACTTAGGTAAATGACTAAAAATGTTCTTGGATCATAAAAACAAAAATTTAAAAAAAGCCTTATGACCCCTTATGTGAACTAGCGACGGCCAGAGCTCTTCTTGTGATAGACAGACAGTATAGTGATTTGTATTGCTAAAAACTTGGAGCATCACCAGTGCTAAACTTGCGCCAAAAATAATTTGGTAAATAAAGGGTTAAATCATCGTTCGAAAGATTGAGAAATTCTGTGCAAATGTGCCCCAGATGGGGACTCATTCACACACTGTTTCATAAATAATACATTAAAGTTTACGTTTACAGCATCTAATTAAGCTGGAAATTTTGTACTTTTACTTTTTTTTCTTAAATTTTCTTATTTTTTTTACTTAGAAAAAATTCAACGAAATTTAAGTTTAGATTATGTTTTAAAAAAGGAAAAAGGAAAGGTATGTTAAACTTTATAGGTAAAGATTAACTAATATATTTCTTAAATCAGATAAAAACTAAGTGTAAAAGTTTTCTTATAGTTTTAAGCAAAATATTTTTCAACTGGTTTCAAAAGGGCTTGCAATAATAAATGCGTAAAAACTTGACTAATATTAAATAGAAATATATTTTAGACAGAGAGAAAACAATCTTTTTAAAAAGTTATCCAACTTCTATCCATATAGGTTAAAACTGCAAAAATCCTAAAAGCTTTGAATTTTAAGTTTACTAAGTATATTTGAACCAATTAAATTTAAAGTACCTTAAAATGCTATATTGAAAGTCTAAAAATGCGTTCAAAATCAAGATAAGGAATTATAAAAGATTTTTGAACTGTCCAAATGTGACCAAACTTTTTGTGTTCGAATGTGTCCCATCTACCATCTCCATCTTTTAGAATAAAAAACAGTTATTTGTAATTGAAATTGAGAAACAATTTTTTTGGACTTAACTTTATTGATGCCACATAAGGGCTTAATTCAAGGCAAAAGTTCTACTTTAAAAACTTTCTTGATTGATTTCTCACACGAATAAAAGAAGAAGAAAATTTCTTTGCACCTTCCAAAGCACGCAATTTTCCAACACTTATGGTTTCAATGGGCCCATTGCTTTGAAAATCCAGGCAAAGGGTGGTACCAATACAGCTACCTATTGGTATTTTTTCTGATTTTTAAATTGAATTAAACAGAGAGATACTAAGTGGGCTTGTGCGAATGTGTCCCCTCCCCTTTATAAAGTTTTCTCTTTCTGTTAAAAAAATTAGTTTTGTGTAATAAAATTAGTTTTGTAAAATAAAATTAGTTTTGTATAATACTCTTCCATTGTTATGCATAAAAAAGTTACAGTATCAGTAGTTTTAAATATCCCTTGCTATATGCAGTTATCTATTTGCAAGTATTATCAGAATTGGTGACCACTTTTTAATTGGTTTCTTGTAAAATATTCTGCTAGAATGTGATAATTAGAATTAAAAAAACCCCACATACTTCTTAATTTTAGGTTAATATTTTTTCGTTTTAGGAAGATACAGAAGATTATTCTTCACAGCGAGATAATGTTGGTTCTTTGTCAGATGTTGAGTATTCCACCGAACGGGAACTTTGAGTGTAGCCTTTTTAGGGGTGTTTTTACTGCTGATTCAAACTTTTACAAAAGTTGTAAATATACTAGGTTTTTGTTAAGTATTTATTTTGAGTGTATATAAAGAAAGTATGATTTATTTTTTTCCATGAAGTGAAATCAGCTTACTGAAAGAAACTGTTGCACAAATGTTCCATGCCAAGCCTCATCCAAAGATTCCTTTGTGGAATTGAAATTGTGATTTTTACTTTTTAGATTCATTTCCTTTGTAATTATATTCTGTAAATAAAACTTTTGATGAATATTAAATTTTTAAAAATTTATTTTGTGTGTGGATAGTAATAATTTCAACACATTCAACTGATAATAGTTTAAGTATTTTACACATTTTGTATTCCAAGTATGAATTTATGAAAGTGTGAAGAGACTGCTTCTAGCAGACATTGTCGCCTCATGCAACCTGAAATGTCGGCGTTAGCATTATCCATATGGCCTCTAACTGGCAGGCCATATAATACAATTTTTTAGAATAGAAAGGCTAACAAATAATGCCCACTATAACACCCATTGAAGAAGCAATCGAGATTTAAAAATATAAAATAAATTTCCATAGAAAATAAGAGGGGTTAAGTATTCCATCCATTGGCACCTGGCTCTAAAAATGCTGAAGTGAAGTCTTGTTTAGCTAGCTAGTGTCTGGTTTGTGTGTACCAAATTTTTACAGTTGACAAACAATTTACAGTTAACTAAAAGCAGAAATGTTAAAACACCCCTTGAATTAAGCTGGATATAAGTTAATAAAATACAATCAGTGTATATGTCCAAGTGCAATACTTGATCAGTCATCATTTAAAAAATATGGAAAAATTTTTTAACAGAAGCATATTTCCATTTCATCTAATCCTTGAAGAGGTCCAAGACCAATTTAAAACAAACATGAGAACTCGTAGCGGGTAAATCCAGGTTTGAGTTCTGGGGGTCACCAAGATTTTTAAAATATCTTCCTTCCCCTGTAAAAACTGTGATGTTTCAAAAGAATGTTGAATGGTATTAAATATTTTTGGCTATTAAAGCTACACATTTACCCATTTCATAGCATCAAAATTGTTTTATTTAGATCAGGATTATTTCGTTCGTGGCCGTAACATTCTAGGTTCCATCCCAGCCTTAAAAAAACAAAACATTTGCTCAGAAATTACCCTGTTCTTTTAAACATCAAATAGAAAAATGAATCAAAGGTATCTGTTCCCCGATAGCTCAGTTGGTAGAGTTTGTTACTAAGTGACATATTAGCTGATGGGCATGAGGTGGTTCTAGGTTCTATTCTACCTTTGAGAATTTAACTTTTCTCAAGAAATAAATCAACTTTTAAATTGAAATTCGTAAGCATAAGATAAAACAATTAATCAATGAAGTTTGATCCCTGATAGCTCAGTTGGTAGAGTATGGAAAATATAATCGTAGGTTAGGTTCTATTCCAGATAAAGGTATTCACTTTTGCTCAATTGTTTCTTTATAAATATATTGTAACCAGAAATAAACAAATTAATTAAGCGGGTCTGTGCCCTGATGGCTCAGTTGGTAGAGTCGTGGCCAGTGTGCTGATGATGGTACTCAGTTCAAACCATCTACTTTTCTAACAATTTCTCTCCTCTTTACTATCATTACTCTAATAATAATGTTAAAGCTTCTAAACATCTTAATTTAAATTTATTTCTTGAGTATCTGAGGTGCTCTGGCCTAGGGAGGAAACCGGTGACCAGTTGGGGTCGCCCTCGACGGACCTGATCTACTCCCCCTGGGCGAATTGGTGGTCTGGGGGTTTGGGATGGACGCCCCCAGATTGCCAAGGGTTCCAGGGGCATAGCGGAGAAGGGTCCGTTGGGGATCCGGTTTTGCTTTTTCTGAAAAAAAGTTTAACTGTGACCGTAACTGCTATTTTTATCAGGTTGCTTAATTTCACTAAGCCTAACCCTTTTTCGTAGACGAAAAACAGTTCAATCTGCTGAAAATTAAGTAAAATAATTTACTCCAATGGTAAAAAAAATTTACAATCCGAATGATTCACTACCTTCAACTTCATTGTTGACACTTACAACCATCAGTTAGGATCAAACCTTTGAGAGCTGCGTGCAAACCACACATGCATCCACTGAGCCACTGCCTCACAATAGCATGAGAACGAATAATAACTGTATTTCCATTTTCATAATTTAAAATATTAAAATCAGGACGCAAAGCTCTGGATTTGAACTTGGGGTCTCAGCATGGCAGTTGCTATCACATCCACTGAGCCACTGCCCCATAACAGAATGAGAACAAATAATAACTGTATTTCAATTTTCATAATTTAAAATATTAAAATCAAGACGCAAAGCTCTGGATTTGAACTGAGGATCTCAGCATGGCCGTCGCTATCTTATCCACTAAGCCAGTGGTCCCCAACCTTTTTACCACCATGCACCGGTTAACTTTTGATCATTTTACCGAGGCCCGATGGGGGGGAACGTTGATTGCTTACATTCTAGATTATTTTGATTTATTAATTTTAATTTAATTGTATTCAAACATACTTTCAAAATAAAATACAGTTACATAAAAAAAATCTAAAGTGATTTATAATTCAAATGATTCATTAATTTCGAGTATAAACCCAGGAATTTAAATTCCTTTTCAATGAAATGGTCCACCCGCGGCCCGGTACCATTTGATCCACGGACCGGCACCGGTCCGCGGACCGGGGGTTGGAGACCACTGCACTAAGCCACTGCCTCTCAACAGAATGAGAACAAATTATAACTGCGGTATTTCTACTTTTTGGTGTTCGAAAGAGCATGGCAATACTTAGCGGGAACGTGAACGGAATTGAACCCACTAACACACCAAGCCGTCTGTTACTGCAACTAAAGAGTTCTAATTAATTTGAAGTAGATACTTAATCATGTAAAAAATGAGCGCATATCCTTTTTGGAATGAGCACTCCAGAACGGGACAGCAGTGCATTATCCATCCAACCATACTTGGTATTCCTGAAACCACTGTTTTATCTCATTAATTATAAGCTAGTTTATAAAAGTTATTGAATGACTAAAAATATCAATAAAAATCACTCAATAGTAGACGGGGTTCATCCAAGATCCTTTCGACTGGAAGCATTACGCTCTTGCACACTAGCCATCCGGACGTATGCTGCATTCAATTAATAATTACAGACGACTGAGTTTTGATATTGATGTAATCGACCTTTTTTTTGCCTTTAGACCTTTCTGCAAAATTACACTTTTTATTTTAAAACTCTACCATTTTTCAAACATTCTATTTTTATACGTCCTTCTCCGATTAGATACCATTCGCATCAGAGCACTCCTATCTGAAACCATCTGAAAGTATTTCATGCACTTCTGTCCCTTGGGAGGGCTGGATTCTAGGTGAACCATTCCTTGATTGAGAACCACTGTTTCAACTGTATTTAGTAATTTTAAATTCAATAAAGAATAACATTAATTAAATTAAAAATAGAAATTTTCTATGCATCAGGAACATTTTAATCTGATTTGAAATTTCTTATACTTTTGAGAAGAAACGATTTTAATTTATTGTCGAACTTAAATCTTCAGTCTTAATCGCTTTTCCACAACTGTCATTCGTCAAAAAACTCTTTTATCAACCTGCCAAAAAACCGTGGTAGTTAGCTTTTCCGCATACTGCCTCTTTTAAAGGAAAAACAAGTTTTACAGATTGCCAAAGCCTGACAGTGAAGCCAACTTTAACTAGTTATAACTCAGAGTTCCGGTATATTACCAAATGATTATCTCCTTGAAATTCAACTTGAATAAGATCTAAGGTGGTTCTTTTAGGAGTATCTTGTCATAATTTCTTTACCAACCTGTAAAACATCTGTCGTGTGGTCTGCAACCACGTAACACACGTCTGCCTTATTTGCATTTGACAAGGCGTCTGTTTATCAAGCAACTAATGAAAAATATAGATTCGAAAAATTTAAAAAGATGGATTTTTATGGTGCTCACATTATACAGGGTGTATCTGAAATGGTGCAACAAACTTTCAGGGATGATAGTACTCATCAAGACAAACAAGAATCGGTATAGAAAGGGGGTCAAAGACCAAATCCCAGGGAGTTAAAAATGGAGCGACACCCCAAAAAACCATTGAAAAATTCAATTTGTAGAAGAACTACTATTGGTAAAAACTTAATTATGGTCTCAAAAATTGTGGTTTAATATGATCTTTAAAATTACCTCAAGAGTCTTCACTTTAAAATTTGTTTTATTATGGAAAAAGTTAAAAAACACAAAAAATGTAAAAACTATGCCAAAACATTATTTTGTATTTCGAAATCCTTTCTTTTGATTTGATAATCTGAGAGATCATAGTTGAAAACCCTTAAATCCAAAGTTTCATGTAAATACAATCAATATTAAACGCTTGAGATCCTTTTAAAGTTTGTTTTTTGGGTGCGCAAGCAGGTTTTTAGAGCTGTTTCCAGAACAGCTGTTAGCGCACACAAAAAACAAACTTTAACAGGATCTCAAGCGTTTAATATTGATTGTATTTACGTGAAACTTTGGACTTAAGGGTTATCAACTATGATCTTTCAGGTTATCAAATCAAAACAAAGGATTTTGAAATACAAAATAAGGTTTCGGCAGAGTTTTTACATTTTTTGTGTTTTTTTTAACTTTTTTCATAATAAAACAAATTTTAAAGTAAAGACTTTTGAGATAATTTTAAAGATCATATTAAACCACAATTTTTGAGACCATAATTAAGTTTTTACCAATAGTAGTTCTCCTACAAATTGAATTTTTCAATGATTTTTTTGGGGTGTCGCTCCATTTTTAACTCCCTGGGATTTGGTCTGGGACCCCCCTTTCTACACCGATTCTTGTTCGTCTTGATGAGTTCTATCATCCCTGAAAGTTTGTTGCACCATTTCAGATACACCCTGTATAGACGAGTGTCTTTAAAAGTAAAGATAGATCTCTTGGGGCATATACATACATTCACTTTTAGTAATTGAGTGGGGTAGGAATTAGACATAAACTTACGAACCGCCGTTCTTAAAACAAAGCACGAAAAACCGAGCAATTTCAGACATTCTTCATTCATTTCCCCCTGCCCAGGAATTTATCAGCCTCTCTCCTAATGAACGTTTTTCTGCCGCCTGAAACGAAGAAAAAAAAGGAGCCCCTGTCACTAGTCTCCGAGGCTAGTCAAATAGATGAGTAAATATTCATCTCGGACATACTCCCGCACTAAATTACTTTTGAAATTAATTCACAGGGAATGTAATTAATCTTTTTGCAGAGGGAACAGAAACAACGGAGGAGAAAGTTGTTCGCGGAAGAGAGAGAGAAAAAAAAGAACTTTTTTCTGTCCCCTCCTCCGGTGGAAACAGCAAATGAACACGCCAAAAAAATTAATTATTGTTTTCTGCGTGGCAATTCCCCGGGTACGAGAGTATGAGCTTTTCATCGCGTCGTTCTTTTTTTCCTTTGCTCCCAGGTAAAAAGAAAAAAAAACGTCATCGCAGGGGTGGAGGAAGACAAAAAACGTCGGAATAAATTATAAAAAGCTGGATGTAAAGGCGGTTCAAATGAGTCGTACCAGGAAATTCATTAGCATGAAACTCACTCATTACTGTTGCGGGTTTGAGCTCTCCCCTGGGGCCGAGGAACGTAACTGCAACCGTCGAGGACAATTTTTACGCTGTTTTTTTTCGTCTGTGGTGGTAATAATTTTCTTATTAGTTTCGGTACTTTTTTCTTTCTTTTCTTGGAGAAGACGCATACAGACATCCCCAGTTCTTGCATTGTTGTCTTGATTTGTAGATGTTAATTTTTAATTCATGAGATCGTCTCTAGTGGTGAATTATTCTGCGGTGGTTATTGGTGGTTCCTAGAATGCTTGATGAGCTTGCTGTCTGTCGTCGTGTATTGTTCAAGCCTTATCTTGGTGCAGAACAAACTAGACAGACCGATTCGGTTCTTTGAATTGGAGCAAAATAGTTTTTAGTAAGGAGGGTTTCTTGGTGGCAATTTTAATGAGTTTTTTTTTCCAAAACTCATGATAAAATGATGTATGTTTAACACAATACCTCAAAATAAAGAAAAAAATTCAAAGGGAGGGTTGAAAATAAACTTTTTTATTAGAGATAGAAATAGAGGAGAGGAGGGTATTATGGAATAGCCGGATAATATGGAACACCTGAGTTTCTGCTCCCCCTCGTGTTGCCATCACGAGGAAATGCCACGAAAGTCTTAAGAAATCCCCCATGATGCAGTGTGCAAAGAGTTAAGTTTCTTGTTGTTGACTGATCAGTCTTAGCAAAGCAAAGTGTGTTTTAGGATTTTCGAAAGTTTTCGACGGTAAATGTTCAAACCTTTTAACCTACCAGTAACTATGAGACTTTGATTTTGTTGTTAAGCATAATGTACACTAAAAGATCAGTAGTTTCTTATACTGCAGTCGTTTATAGCTATCCATGTTTTATCGGTCAGTAAAAGGGTTCATAGTACAAGATGGCCTGACGGGTATTATGGAATAATCCACAAGCAAATGGTCAGAAAAAGACGATTATGTTTGTGACTATTGTAAATAGACTCATGAACAAAACTACCGTAATTTCGAGCATATAGTCCGCGGACTATCTGTGTTTAAAAGTCAAATTTTTGAAGCTGCGGACTATCCACCAGTGCGGATAATACGCTGGTTTTTCACGGTTAAAATCGTTGAAATTTAAAAAACACACTGTCCTGAACTGCCGATGGATCATATATAATGTTAATGTAATGGTTTTCGTTAATGTAGTAGAATTTGTGATTAATTAAAATATGATTAATTAGTAAGCACTGTTTTTTATTTGTATTAAGCGTTTTATTTCTGAAGGTACATTAGTAAGTATAAGTACTTTTTTCTATTTATACTTAGTTCTTTTTTCTTTTCCATTAATATTGCCGTATTATAAAATAACGTAATTTCGGACGTATAGCCCGCGGACTACCCGGTGGTGCGGACTATCTGACTATTTTTGAAAAAATTTTTACATAAAATCGTGTCTGCGGACTATACGATGGTGCGGACTATATGCTCGAAATTACGGTATTTGAACGTAAATTGTTAAATATATTTTTATAGTTAAGATTAACTATGTTCTCTAAGGTCTCATTAGTTTTTAATAGCTGTAAATCCAACTATTCCATATTACCCGACTGTTCCATATTACCCTCCATTTGTAACTTTTTCTTGAAGTACATTTTTTGATAAAAAAAATTAAATGCTGATTTATTTGACCAATGGCCCTTCATTATCATTAGTTATGGTATGTACTTAAAATGATTCTGCAGATTTTTATTAAAAGCCAATAGAGTTATTCTTAAATATATAAAGGGTGTTCCATAATAACCTCCTCTCCTCTATATGATAATTATATACTTCATATTTTATTCCTCTAACTTAACTAAATTATACTACATGTTGTAATTTCTCTTTTTATTTCTTGACATAAAAATTATTGGTCAGTTTTTTCCAATATAGTTCCCTTATAAATTGGGCAAAGACGAAACATCAGTTTTTCTGTAAACTATTGGACGAAGTATCAGACTTGGATCAAGGCAATCATAAAAATAGATTTTTCTCCTTAAAATAATTTTTACCTTTAATTTTATTAATTAAATCTAACTAGGATTTTTCTTTGAAAAAAGTTAAAAATATTTTATAGAAGAAAAATAATGTAAAAATGGAAAACTTCGGCATTAAAATTGCGTTTTCTCCCAGTTTAATAATTTTCTAGGTTAAAATCAATTAATGTTATTTATTTAAATTATTAATAAGTAAGACCACATAAGATGGATTTAAAAAACAAAACTTGCGCTGCACGAATGTATTTTTCATAATTTTTCTATTGCATTGAATGAACTCGCATTATTCAGTAGTCTTCATTATTTTCTACACTAGGGGGCTCTGCCCCCTGCTCACTATCGCTCACCAACCCCCGGAACAGCTTCGCAGTTCTTTGAAGATCGCTTCGCGATCTTAGCGAGCAGAGCTCGCTTGTTTCATCTCAACTACCCATTACAACCTGGAACTTGTCTGCTTATAGTCTGTTTATTTAGAATAGGCGCCTGAAACAGGATCAAAAACGCTCAACAATGCTTAATAACGCTCATCAGACAACTTCAGTGACCGATTGTTTCTACAGTATTTTAACTACTTCTGCTTAGGCTGACTTGTCATTGCAGAAGAAAATTTTTTCGACGATAATTATAATTATAAATGCTTCTAATACATTACGTCTCAGGCGCTAATTCTAAATGAACAGAGTATAGTTGATGATCATTTAATATCGAAACTTCTTATCTCTCAAACTTTTCTATAACTTAATTCGGATCATTACCACGAAAATATCAAAATAAAACTATTACTGAAATATTCCTTTTTAAATTATCAATAATTAAATGGATAGGGGGCTACCGCCCCCTGCTCGCTTACGCTCACCAACCCCCGTAACTGCTATGCAGCTCTTTACAGATTGCTTCGCGATCTGTAATATCTGCAATCGATCTTTAGCAGAGAAAAAGTTGTCAAAAGTTTAGCAGAGACAAGTTGTCGAAAATCCTCTTCCTTTCATCGGCACAAATAACACTCAAAAAAGCTGAATTATTTATTTCTCTAGTATTTCAAAAAATATCAAAGTATCTTTAAAAGATTATTAAACAAGTCTATACTATATCGCTAGCAAACTTAGAGCAAAAATGTGCACCTCAAAACTTTAAATTTAAATATCCGTGCTCGCGACAATCTAGTGAACAGGCAAATATAAAATTTAAAAACATTAAACACGTCTGATAAAGACCTACTAAAACTATGAAAAAAATGAAACTTTGATGCTTAATTACTCCAAAACTAATTAGAATTTTTTAAAGAACTAAACGGCAATCTCTTTCTAAAAAATAAGAATATAAGTGTTTAAAAAATCATATTGATACCGTGATTAGTTTTCATTTTAGATAGAAAAAAACGAAAAAGTGTCAAAAATTTCGAAAATTAAAAAATTAATTACTCTAAACCAAATTCGAAATTCGAAAAAAGGGCGACGTAGTGCACATCTTCATACTTCAGAGGATTAGGCTGCAAAAAATCATAGTTCTGCTGCTAATAGATTTTGCTGAACTGGATTACGCGGCGAAAAAAGAAAAACTTCAACTTTGACCTTAAAAATACCCCAGTACTAATTATCACATCAGTTACCTTTTTGTTCGAGAATGTGCCCCAAATATTCCTTTACAAACATTTCAAATTTCATAAATTTCTATCAAGTAGTTTTTGCGATATGAGAGTTCAAAGAGTTCAAAAATAAAATTTTCTGAAACAGCGGCAGCGGTGACAGTAACTTTTTTTTTAATATAGAGAGATTAACATTCATACCCAGAGATATTTTTAACGCCTCTGAGAGCGTATTTTACGCATTGAAAATAGGAAATACTCTTCTAAAAACTATCTAGGTGTATTTTCACTCTTTCAATTTTTAACAAAGCTTTTGCCTTAAAAATGCATTGCTTCCCATCGAAATCGAAAAATATTTTTTACACAAATTTGTAATGTTAAATAAATATTTCAGCTTAGTGCAAAATAAATTATTTTATTTATAATGTTTAATATTTTCTACTAATACTTATAGTACAGTCAAATTAGGCGAAAAAAGGGCAGGAGGTAGACATTTAGAAATACAAGCAGAAACCCCCTGGGATGTGTTTAGGGGGGTCTGAGGATGCCTCACCTGAAAATCCCAAAAAAAATCCGGTGACGGGTTTTCCGTCATTTCGAAAAAGAAGTCGGCCATATTGGATTTTTCCATAGTTTAAAAAACAGCTATAACAGGCGAACTAATTGGTTTAAAATGTTCGTAATTGTTTTAAAATGCGTAATTCAGTGCGTTCTTTAAGTTTCAGGCATCAATTATTGGTTCTATACCATACATTTTTTAAAAATTAAGCTAAAATAGCAATTTTTTCGTATTTTTTTGGGATGTAGTTCTTTCGTTTAATACTGTGTCGTAACTATTATAAATATCAAGACCGAAACAACTGGAACTTGTTTAGGAGGGTTTTAGGCTATACCATACCAAAATTCTAAGAAATCCCACCATTAGTTTTCCGCCATTTTGAAAAAAACGATGGCCTAACTGAATTTTCAATGTTTCTTATAAACTGCTATAACAAGCGAACTTATTGGAATAAAATGCTCAATTTTTTTATAAAATGCGTGTCTAAGTGTACGTTTTTGAAATATCCTGCAGTAAGTTAATATTCTTAAAGATTTAATTTTAAAATCTAGGAAAAATTAGTAATTTTTCTGTCTTTTTCTGTTGTAGTTTTTTTATAGTCCAGCCAAATTAGACATTTAATATAACAGGCTGAAAATTGATGGAAATGTAGAGGATAGTGTCCTTCTTGATATCCTGAAATTTCCGAAAAATCCCTCCTGGGGAAAATCCGCCATTTTGGAAAAACCAACGCCATCTTGGATTGAGTTTTCAAGCATAGCGACTGAACCAAGGGGCCGATTAAGTTTGTTTTTGTCCCAAATTGTTTAATATTGTGTATTTTAAGAGAAAACATCAAAATATTCGAAATGAAAAACGTAATTTAATAATAATTAATTTTTATTTAATTACTGCTTTACTGTCTTAAAATGTAGGTAAGTATTCAAGATAACAAGCTGAAAATTGGTGAAAATAGAGAAGGCAGTGCCCTTATTAATATCCTGAAATTCCCAAAAAATCCCTCCAAGGGAAACCGCCATTTTGAAACAACCGCCGCCATCTTGGGTTGTACTTTTAAGCATAGTGACTGAACCAAGGGTTCGATTGAGTTCGTTTTTGTCCCAAATAGTTCAATAATACGTATTTTTAAGATAAAACCTGAAAAAGTTCGAAAATAAAAAACTTAATTTAATTATAATTAAATTTACTTAATTAATGATTTGCCGGGTGAAAATGTAGGTAAGAATTCAAAATAAGAAGCTGGAAATTGGTGGAAACGAAGTAGATAGTGTCCTCATCGATATTCCAAAATTCCCAAAAAATCCCTCCAGGGGAAAATCCACCACTTTGAAAAAACCACCGTCATCTTGGACTCTCAATTTAAGCATAGTGATTGTGGAGTTTTCTCTTTCCACAACAATGAAATTTCCCCAAAAAGGCATTATTGAAGCTGAAAAAAACTGCAATTTTAATGTCGAATATTTCAAAAACTATTCGCGCGATTTAAGTAAATTTAGGCTTAAAATGTAGATAAATTATTCAATAAAAACATACAATTACGTGCATGGTCGAAAATATCACCGTTTTGTTTCAACTAAATCAAAAAGAATGGACAAAACGGTCAAATTGAAGAAAACAAACTATTCTCAAACGATATTGCAATCAAACGGTCAAATTTTTGACCATGCACTGAAATGCATGTTTTTCTTGAATAATTTATCTACATTTTAAGCCTAAATTTATTTAAATCGCGCGAATAGCTTTTGAAATATTCGACATTAAAATTGCAGTTTTTTTCAGCTTCAATAATGCCTTTTTGGGGAAATTTCATTGTTGTGGAAAGAGAAAACTCCACAATCACTATGCTTAAATTGAGAGTCCAAGATGACGGTGGTTTTTTCAAAGTGGTGGATTTTCCCCTGGAGGGATTTTTTGGGAATTTTGGAATATCGATGAGGACACTATCTACTTCGTTTCCACCAATTTCCAGCTTCTTATTTTGAATTCTTACCTACATTTTCACCCGGCAAATCATTAATTAAGTAAATTTAATTATAATTAAATTAAGTTTTTTTATTTTCGAACTTTTTCAGGTTTTATCTTAAAAATACGTATTATTGAACTATTTGGGACAAAAACGAACTCAATCGAACCCTTGGTTCAGTCACTATGCTTAAAAGTACAACCCAAGATGGCGGCGGTTGTTTCAAAATGGCGGTTTCCCTTGGAGGGATTTTTTGGGAATTTCAGGATATTAATAAGGGCACTGCCTTCTCTATTTTCACCAATTTTCAGCTTGTTATCTTGAATACTTACCTACATTTTAAGACAGTAAAGCAGTAATTAAATAAAAATTAATTATTATTAAATTAAGTTTTTCATTTCGAATATTTTGATGTTTTC
The DNA here is from genome assembly GCA_024610705.1 of Tetragnatha versicolor. Classification (NCBI taxonomy): domain Eukaryota; kingdom Metazoa; phylum Arthropoda; class Arachnida; order Araneae; family Tetragnathidae; genus Tetragnatha; species Tetragnatha versicolor. Next base: position 44,832,243 of record JANDEH010000002.1, on the reverse strand, counting down.
TCTTAAAATACACAATATTAAACAATTTGGGACAAAAACGAACTTAATCGGCCCCTTGGTTCAGTCGCTATGCTTGAAAACTCAATCCAAGATGGCGTTGGTTTTTCCAAAATGGCGGATTTTCCCCAGGAGGGATTTTTCGGAAATTTCAGGATATCAAGAAGGACACTATCCTCTACATTTCCATCAATTTTCAGCGTTATATTAAATGTCTAATTTGGCTGGACTATAAAAAAACTACAACAGAAAAAGATAGAAAAATTACTAATTTTTCCTAGATTTTAAAATTAAATCTTTAAGAATATTAACTTACTGCAGGATATTTCAAAAACGTACACTTAGACACGCATTTTATAAAAAAATTGAGCATTTTATTCCAATAAGTTCGCTTGTTATAGCAGTTTATAAGAAACATTGAAAATTCAGTTAGGCCATCGTTTTTGTCAAAATGGCGGAAAACTAATGGTGGGATTTCTTAGAATTTTGGTATGGTATAGCCTAAAACCCTCCTAAACAAGTTCCAGTTGTTTCGGTCTTGATATTTATAATAGTTACGACACAGTATTAAACGAAAGAACTACATCCCAAAAAAATACGAAAAAATTGCTATTTTAGCTTAATTTTTAAAAAATGTATGGTTTAGAACCAATAATTGATGCCTGAAACTTAAAGAACGCACTGAATTACGCATTTTAAAACAATTACGAACATTTTAAACCAATTAGTTCGCCTGTTATAGCTGTTTTTTAAACTATGGAAAAATCCAATATGGCCGACTTCTTTTTCGAAATGGCGGAAAACCCGTCACCGGATTTTTTGGGATTTTCAGGTGAGGCATCCTCAGACCCCCCTAAACACATCCCAGGGGGTTTCTGCTTGTATTTCTAAATGTCTACCTCAAACCCTAATTTGACTGTATTATTAACAGATGCGATAATTGTTGCCAAAATAGCATCCTCATTTTTCTATTTCATTTATATATCCATTAAAAAAAGCGTTTTTATTAAAAAAAATTCTATGCAGTTTATGTTATTTCCGTATTTCACTCCTCATAAATGAATTTCACGCCTCCTAAAAAAGTCAAGGTGTATTTTTACTCCTCCAAAAATATCCTAAGAATAACACTGTTACCCAAATTACTCCTCCCTTGAAACCCTAGAATTCATAAAAATTACAAATAAACAATTGTTCTCAAAATGTCAAAGGATCGCACGGCCGGCATTTGTATAAATTAAAGATAAGTTCTTCGGGCTGTGTTAAGCCGTGTTACCGGAGATGTTAAAAATCGAACATTTCGATCCCAGCTACGGAGGTCATCAACAATAGGAATAAAATTCTTTAAACTGACATAAAGCTCTTTTAAATGTAATTCCTTTCTCATTTCTAAATTAACTATGATTTAAACTTTTAAAGTATCAAATAAATGTCTTCAAAAGAGAATAAATTCAATCGTAATTAAAAAAAAAACAATAAGTAAATAAATATTAAATAAACTGATATTTTTCTAATGCAACTCCAATATAATCTTCCATTTCATTCCACGTAAGATTTTGATACTTTTATTTTAAGCAAAGTCTCAAAATAATACAGGAGACAGGAGTAAAGAAGCCGAAAAGTTAAAGGCATATTCCGAACCTTAAGCTGTCGTGAATAGAATAAACGCTCAAGGTTTCCATGGATCCGCGCATGCTCTCTGAACGAGATGAGATGGCTAGTTCTGAATTCAACACACGCAGGGATATCCAGCTCACGAAAAGATATCAATGAATTATCTTATTATGTCCAAGATAAAATAGAAAGCAGATGCTTTCATTAACATTCAGTTCTGAGGACATTAGGAATTCTAAAAACTTAGAAGCTGCAGTTGATAAGGATTGGAAGGCGAAACTGATGAATTTCATTAAGTAAAGTGTTGATAAAATTGAGTTTAAGATAAATCTTCCACTGTTCATTGGGAATAGAATGAAAAGAGAGCTCTCAGAAGTACATTGATTGTTTATTGAAGTAAAAAAAGTAGAGTTCAAAACTTGCACGGTATTTATTTTTTATGCGATCCTAAGTCTTAACGGAATTTCTCTTAATGGATTTTGAAAATTTTTTTTATTGACCTGGAAGTGACAGGGACACTGAAAAAAGGTGCAGTAGGTAATATTATTATACTAAAGCAGTTTTTTAAATGTGATATTAATGAATATTTGAAATGCATTCGGGTGTAGAGATAAAAGCAAAATAATTCATTACAAAGGATAAGGTCTAATGTATAAAATTGATTGGTAGAAATATTTAATCACAACTTAAAATATCATGAGCAAATTTTGTATACTAAATTCATTTTTTCAAAATATTTTTATTTTTCTTTATTATTTTTGCTTTTGGAATTGCCCATTTGTTAAAATTTGAAAAAAAAAATTATATTATTTGATAGGATATTGTTGTGAGTTAGAGTGCCTTATATGGTCTTCACCCACCCTTATCCTAGAATAAATTTTGGGTATTATAAAAAAAATAAATTCTAGCTAAGAACCTTTGATCAAATTTTATGTTTTTAGGATTGGTTCGTTAAAAAGGAATTAAAAAAAAATAAAAACGCACATTTTTTTATGAGACAGAATAATTTGAATGAGTGGCCAAAGGAAATGAGGCAGTGGCTCGCCAGATTTTATTCTAGAAATCCAGAGTCGTGAAGTGTGATTAGACTTTTCTATAGTCTAGTTCAGGCATGGCCAACCCGTGGCCCGCGGGCCGCATGCGGCCCTCCGGATCATTTTGTGCGGCCGGCGAAACTCTCTGAAAAATCTCCAAAAAGTAACTTCAAAACAATTTTTAACACACTAAAATTCAAAATTTTTTCGGGGGAGAACCCCCGACCCCCCATATACCTCTTAGATCAGGCTTTGCCAACCCACGGCCCGTTTTGAAATAATTTTGTGGTCCGCAAGAATTTTTATAGTCAAAAGTTAAAGTTTAAGGGTAAGTTAATGCCCCCCCAAATCGGGACAAAGGGTACCAAAACACGTTAAAGTCTGTTAATTAGAGTCGTATTTCCAAAAAATTTTCTGGGGGAGAACCCCTAGATCCCCCTTTAGTACTAGGAACTCTATTGCTCATTTTTTTAGGATATTAGTTCAGTCAGGTGCAAATCCTAACTAAAAATATATTTTAATATATGCATTGAACCAATTAAATATGCATGGGGGCATGAGAGGAAGATTTGGGTGTACTTTTCCCAATGCAAAAATCTAGCTGCAATTTTTAGAGAAAATTTTGGTCCTCCCGAAATAAATTTCTATAAGCGCCACAGGCTCCTTATAGTTTCAAGTGATTCCAAGTGTTTTTTAACGGCACCTGTTTAGTTCCTATGGATATACTACAGAAGGTACACTCTCAACACTACAGAAGGTATTCTTGGGGTTGCTCCTTAAGGTAAATTTAAATGAATATTTTATTTAGGAATCTATCAAACTAACCAAAGGATCTAAGAAACTCCCTAATTTTTATACACCTAATTTATTCAATTTACTTCACTGTCATTCTGTGCACCTAATATCCTAAAATTTTATGTGTGGCCCGCGAGAGTATTGTGGTTTTCCAAAGTGGCCCTCAACAACATTTGGGTTGGCCACCCCTGGTCTAGTTCTAGTAGTGGAAATTTATATTTAAATTAATAGAGTGAGATTTTTATTATAAGGTAAGAGTTGAAATAACTTGGTATTCATTAAAATAAAGAGAAAGATTTGTGAATTCTCAACACTCATTTTGCTAAACAAGTTTTTAAATTCAAAATTTTTTTATTAACTCTTTAAAAGTAGGGGATCATTAATTATTAAATTAACTTGAAAGAATTTGTTTAATATTTTTACATATACCAGTTGTATACTTTTATTTACATATTTCAACCCAATCAATAATATGTAATTAATTTCCATATTGTTTTTAATTTAAATTTTGCAGCAAAAAATTGTTTACCATAAGTTTAGATTATCTTAAAGCTTTAATTAAAATTTAGTTTTTTTCACTAGTTTTACTTTGTTACTAAACAATAAATGAAGATTTTCTTTTCACCAATCGTAACCTATTAGAAAATGATTCATGTATTTTTTGAGAATATTAATGACAAATGAAGAATACGTTGATGGTTGAAGAATCTACAGTTGAGCAATACATTGCAGATTGAAAGTTAGCTGAAAAAGTATCTGAAGACTAAAACCAGGATGGAATTTTCTTGTTAACTTCTTCGTTTTACTGACTAATTTATAATAAAATGTGTGTCACCGGCTGATGTAAGTATCAGTATCCAAAAAATTAACTTTGATTTAAGAAGAAACAACACAGGGTAATACAATTGACTAGTTTATTGTGCCCAGGTGTATTATAAAAATGACAATGATTACAATGGAGTTCTATCGGTCACTTGGCCCTCTTGAGAAGAAAGAACTAGTTTAACATCTTTCATACAGTTCAGTCAATCGAAACACCCTATTTATCACACAACAAATAACAGATTTAACGGTTAGTTTATATGGATAGACCATGTTTGCCGTGAACCAATGGCACAAAAAGGAATGATTAACAATCAAATAAATGAGAAATAACATAGTGTTTTAAACTTTTGAGTAAACATATTTAAATGAATGTAATTGATAGTCTGGGGATTTTTCTTAAGTAGAGACCACGCAAAAATGACTACTAGAGCATAGAAATTTCATAAAATGATCTGAGCTTAACTGATGGCTATCGTAGCAAGTTAACTACTTACGTAGAAACACTTTTAAATACGTTTTGCTGCTCAGTGATTTTTCACTACCATTTAGGCTTCAGGTAAATTTAAATAGAAATTTATTTGAAAACTGTGTAATGAAAATGAAAGCGGGAGGAATATTTATCTCCTTGAAGTAGATATTTTCAAACTCATGATACAACAGGTTAGCTCATACATATTTGTTTTTACAGTTACTGAAAATGGTAACACACTTGCAAAAAAAGAACCAAACTATCAATTTTCAAACTCTCCAACAATATAATCATTGAAACTCGTGAAAAAAGGTTTTCTAGGCCATGACTGATTCCTATCACACAGACACACATTCGATTTCTTCATAAATGCAATTAGAATCCTATATGAAACAACACACAGCAGAAACAGCGAAAAACTATGGCTAGCATTCTTTCTTCCAAGATGGCGACAAGGCCGTGAAATTAAAAATCGTCCACAAACAACAACATCACTGGTCACAACTCATTTTTATGAAGCTCTCCTTTTTTATTTTTATATATAAGATGATGCTGTACACGAATCAAAATAAATACAACTTCTTCTCGTCTTCTACCCAGACGAGTCGTCCGCAATGAATGCTTTTTTTATGATACAGATTAAAACTGACTTCTGGTGATAGTTCGAGGGAGAATCCCTCGTTCCTACAGCGTCGCTGATGTGTTGTTGGTAAGAAGTGACTAACCTCTGGATGTTGGTCACTTTGGGGTCAGTTCTGATCGGCAGTCACTCTCTCCGGGGTCAGGGAACGTGGTTCGATATTCGGAGTATCACTAAGGGACCGTCATTTATCGAATTTAACGAAATTACCGTGATGATTTGGGTAAAATCGATATTTTTATGTTTTGATGTTATATTTTGAAATCATGTTTCTAATAATCGTGAATTTTTAAAGGTATTACAGTTTAAAACATGATTATTTATGACCCATACTTAATTTACGTACTTAATACTTTGTCTCCTTATAGTTGACAGGGAATTTTTTGTCCGAGAAATTTGGATTGAATAAACAATTATAATCAGCAAAATAATATCTTATATTTTTCTAAAGCTGGAAATTATCTTGAAAGAATCAATGTTTCTATCTTTTAAACAAATTACTGTATTGAACAAACGATAAATTAAAAGGTTGAAATTTCATTCATATTTCTTATGTGAGATCTTATTGGAAATTTTTATAATTAGAAGATAATTATCTAAATTACATCTCTTAATTCTTTCAAAATGAAATCTACTAATTTTTATGTTAATAAGATTAGTAGTAAAGGGCCATTCAATACTTAATTAGTATTACAAAGTGTTGTTTTGAAAAAACACCAAAATAATAAAATAATTGCTAATGTTAAGCGAATAATAAAAGGAAAAATATTCATAATACAAAGAAAGGAATACAGTTCTTGAATATTCTTAATGACAATATTAAACAAATACTTAAAAAAATATAGTGTACTCTTGATATCTGAACGTCGAACTGGAGTAAAATATTTGGAGATAATGAGTTTTCGATACAGAAAAAGTCAAAATCACAACATAAAATAGTAAGAGAAAAAAAAACAGTTTTTACAAACGAAATACATTTTGAGGTATCGAAGTTCGTTACATCAAGAGTGTGTATTCGTATAAAATAAAGAGAATTTTTACTCAACATAGCTTACAGTGCAACTTGCATAGTTCGAAGCTGAAGGAACCACTTTAAAAGTTTGGAGCATCCACACCTCTGAATGGATAGAAAAATATATAAAAAAATCTCCTAATGAGAAGTTCAATGAACCTAGACAAATCTACGAATACGAATCAATAGAGAGAAGTGATTTGAAAATCAGACTTGGATCATGGGCACGCCAAACGCAGAAAGTTTTAGAATTTTGCAGAAAATCTTTTTAAATAATTTAAATTTTTGATAAATAAATTAATTTTTTTCTTACTGTTGTTGCTTATGAAGCATTATTACAGTATTGAGGTGAACAATGGACTTTCAGTATATTTTAAGTCAAAATTCAAATAATTGGGCGCATTTACTTGTTTGCAGGAAATATTTGAAGAAATTATTTTGCCCAGAAAGTGTGCTTAACCCTTTCACTCCTGTGGCCGTCCCGAATTCCCCATAGGATTCAATGGTAATCTCGGGTGGACTAGGACTGAAATGGTTAAACATGGAAAAGCTTGCTAAAGAAACACCGTAACATAGGTATTATCGATTATTTATAAGAAGAGTTACCGATTATTTCTAAGAAATTTAAAAAATCGATGCATAACAAAACCATGAAAAAGTCATGTAAAACTAAAAAGTTAGCCTTACAACTAGAGCTAAATCGTGACAAACAGTGACAATTTTCCAACGCCTTCGAACTACCCAAGCTGCACTCCAAGCCAATCCACAACTTCCGAAACGCATTAGCAAAACTCATAACACAACACAACAAAACAATCCTCTTGCACGTCCGTCCCAGCCACATCGTATCCCACGGCCCCACTCCCATTGACCCTCGTTAAGCCTAACTATCCGCCGCGGAGCATCGTTCAGTAGGGCGCCGCGGATCCAGCGCCGTCCACATCGTCCAGCCAAGAGGCGGGGCTCGGCGGGAACTCGGGGAAGGCCCGGCCGCCGCCGCTCAGGTCCGTCGGCTGCAGCGGAGGGCGCTGGTAGCCGCCCTCATAGTAGGGCGTCGGGTAGGGGCTGTGGCTGCCCGCCAGGTAGGGTGGCGTGCCCGGGTAGTAGCCGAGCCCGTTGGGCGGCGGCGGAGACGGCCGGAGGGAAGAGTCCGTTTCGCCCATCTGTGAGTTGCCCATCGGAGTGCCGAACGTGTCCTCGTCTAGAAGGGAGAGTGGAGGGTTAGTAAATATTATTGACAAAAAAAGCAAAAAGTCTGAAAACTGCAAGAATCGATAAGAAGATCGTAAACCAAATAAAAAATATCATTTAGCTGCCTCAGATGTGAAAATTTACCGAAGAGCGTCATAAACCAAGAAAATAAAAAAATGGGTTCAATTCCCGCTAAATATCGCCAAGCTCTTTTGAACGGCATATATTCAAATATTGACGATTTTTATTGATAAACTGGAGAGTTATTGATCTAACTGAACATTTATTAAATCTATGAGTTTGAAATTATTTAGCAATATTTCTACTTTTTTGGTGCCTAAAAGAGTATGGAGGTATTTAGCAGGAATAATAACGGAATTGACCAAAAAATGAAAAAGATGTAGTTTTTAGTTGAAAGTTCCACTTAATAAGCTGATTTTTCCCCATTAAATGTCTGAAATGTTTGTTGAAAAGTTTTAAAAAGTCTGAAAATCCTAAAAGAGTCTGAAAAATCTCATCCCTGACAAAGTCGATGATTTCATCTGCTGTATTTAACCGTTAAGGCTCATTCACACTGTTTCATTTTTGATCTTCATTTTGGAGGAATCCTTCAGAGTGAAATAAGTGAATTCAAGTTGTTTCACTCTTTACTCTTTCACTTTTCTGTGCAAACTAGTGATTCATAGGAGTTAATCACTCAGGATTTAAAACAGTAAAAGTGAAACACTGTGAATGAGCATTAAGATTCCCTGAGTAACCAAGAACGAAACGTGATTGAAAAAAAATGCGATGACTGAGTTCAAGTAATGTGAGGATTCTTCTAGCAGACATTATAGTTTCAAATGCAGGGATTTTTCTTTTTAAATGCTGTCTCAAATTAATATATGGCCAGAGTACCTAGATCGTTAGAGCTTCAAGTTCCAGTATAACCAGACTAACTGGGTGATAACTATTCTTAGTTACAGTCAATTTTAAGCTTTTTGTGGAAAGTCAAAATTCACCACCAATCGGCACTAACCTCAAAAATTCGGGTGACCTATACAACATTTCGGGTTAATTAAGCATTATTAATAAAACTGACAATGTCACGGTTCACGATTTTTAAACAAGAAAAGTAGCAAACAGCATTCCTATTAATTATTTTTTTTACATTGACAGTTAACATTAAGTTAAAAAAACGCAGAGTGAAAAAATTCAATCACGCATTACGCCATCAGATTTTCTTCCCGTTTCAAGTCTTGAGTTTCTCTTTCGATTTTAAAAAAGGATTAAAACCTCATGAATTTATCAAAAGAAAATTCTCAAGTATTTGAAAAAATCCCAGGCAAAAAGTTAAATTCAAACTTATGCATCAAAATATGACTCTTACAAGTTTCATATCCTGAGGTTTAAGTATACTCTTAATAAGTTGAGCATCGTTTTATCAGGAATAATCTCCACAAATTCAAATTTCGTCTACAGCTAAATTATCGGCTAGAAAAAACCTTGTCTGATAAAATGACATAAATTTAATTAAGTCTCTTGGCTACTGGAGATCAGTTTAATTGAAAAAGTTAACCAAATCATATTTGGACGACGAATTTTGAAATCAAACATCAATGGCTGCACAATAGAATCGGAGAGGTTTCTCAATTTTTAGCAGGCACCTTTTCTAAGATCCAAAAAATGGGAAAATTTCAATCCAAAGTATATTCTTAATTAGTAAATGATACCACAACTTTTTTGTACTTTTGTCATTATCTTGCACACTTTTCTAACAAACGTTTTGCTCTATCTCCTTTACTAATATACAATGAATTCGTACACCTCATTTCCATGACTCAACGAGACATTGTTTCGAAACTAAAACCATGAAACGAACTTCTAGAACACCCTGTACGTTCTCCTTAAAAATACAATAATTAATTCACATTCCACTCAAATATTCATCAGTGTGCTTTCATAATTACCAGAAATAAATCTGTAAAAGCTTTGAGATTAATTTACTCCCTCGTAAAGATGTAAAGAAATAGGTTACGCAAATTAGCCCCTGGCATATGAGCTGATCTACGAGATTATGTTCTGAATGTTGATAGAGGTCATTCCTATTTTATAGCCTCTTTTTATCGATTTTCATGAAAGCATTTTGATTTGTTGATAAGTTACCAATATCGGGTCATACTCAGAACTAAGATTGCAAAACACTGTCAGACGGTACAAAGAAGAAAGAATTATTGAATTGGATTATAATTCATGCATAAATATACGTTAATTATCGTTGATTTGTGAAATCGAAAAATGTGAGGGCATTCCAAAAATAACCTTGTTAACGCAAATATTGCACAGCACAACCCATTACCATTGCCCTTCCCATTTAGAGGTGATTTCAAACTCATTTTTTGGAGGTCAATAAAATATATATTGCTAAGTTTTATATTTGGTCCTGGTGTTTTTTTATATTAATTAGTTCAATATGAAACTTTAATGATAACCACACACTAGTTTGAAGAGCAACAAAACCTACCTTCTATAAAAGCCTTCCATAACATTAGTTGGTGACAACCATTTCAGCACTTATAATTTTGTACGAAAACATATGAACATTTGGACTGTTTTCCAAAAGTTAAGTGTTTGTTTGTAAACATGAGTAGGGTATACATGGAATAGGAATATTAATTCAAAGGGCTATAGAAGCGGAAAAAAAGTCGAGAAACGTAGCCCCCTAAAAGAGGTTAACTAGGGATATTGCAAAACAACGCATTGGGCAACCAAGAAAATGTTCCGCAAAACATTTCACGTATTTTTCAGCTCCCGAGCGTTTTTCTTTCCCTCCGCATGACGAAACGGTTTATCCGCCAAATGGAATAATCGAATCGGATGTGTCCGAGGAGGGGCGGCGGGGTCACGCTCTGTCCACAAAGGGGCTGAAAGGGAAGCCCTTCGCCCCCAACTGCGCTTTCGAAACCCTTCAACAGCGGCAAAAATAGAAGCGGTCGACGCCACAAAGAAAACACTTGTTCGACAAGAAGCCCGAGAGAGTATTATTTTTTCAGAGTTGTTTCTCTGCTGCGTCGGAAGTTAACAGGTGGTGGGGCAGTGTACCCTCTTGTGGGGGTGGGAGGTTGAGTGCTTGTAGGTTGTTCTTTTATTTTAAGGGCACGTGTCGGGTACATGTATGTTACAGCGTTGTGTAAAAATAAGGGATTTTTAGTTTCGAATTTTTGAACACGCTCTCAAAAGGAAAAGAAAATTTTTGAGACTGATAATGATGAATAAGTAATGAACAGTAAAAAAAAATCAAGGGTATCCTTTCTAGAGTTTGATTGCCAGATTGTTTCGAATTCATAAAAAATTTTTGGGATGAGCAACATAGTGGTAAGGTTAGAATGCTTACTATAAGTTCATTTTAAATTTTCACCACAAGCTTATTTCCTTAATGTCAGAAACGTATTCATTCCACATTTAACTTTCTACGGAGGGTAGGTGGGGGTAAAAACCCGCAAGGGGCAAAACCACGCACCGTGATTTTTAATTGTTAATAATCCATTCAAAAGTTGAAAACCAGGTGGTTGGTTTGTCTTATTGTGACCTATTGTTCTACGAAAGTTTGTACCCCTAAATCACTCATGAGTTTAAAAAATGCTGTAAGTTTGTTTTTCATCATTTCGATGTAATTTTTCTGATCTTTTACTTAAAAATTACATAAAATAGAGCTTCAGGAGAAATACAAACAAATAAGTCAATGATAAGATAGCATTGAACTTCAGTTTCATCTTGAAAGAGTTGCCACAACATGTCTCTAAAAATAATAAGGCTTGTTTTTCAAAATGCAGTGAGACGGGGCAAATACGCGCAGGTGTTTTGGGGTAAATACCCGAAGCTTCAAAACTTTGGGAATTCGCCCTAAAAAGTTAGAACCTACAGGATCCCTAAAAAGTTGAATAAAGGTTTCCGAGATGTCAATCCTCAACCTGAAACCCTTTTTTCTCCCTTTTGAAAGATATTGGGCACTTTGAAATGAGTTGCTACAACAGATTGACAATTTTCATTAAAACGGATTAGATTTATGTTTAATATTGTTTGTTCACTTAAAAATATTAAAACAATACAGTAGAAATCCGATTATCAGCAAGCGGATGATCCGCGATTGCCATGAAAAAATTTTTAATGATGAGGGCAAATTTTAGATGAGATTAGAGAGATTTTAGATGTAGAGCAAAGGTTTCTGCTGTACTGTACACATTTAAAAAGTTTTACATATCATGTTTTTTTTGTACAATGAAACATAGTTTTTATGCTGAAATATTTTGTTTCATGTTTTCACCTTATTTTTAGTCTTCTTTCGGTTTATCCGCGAATTTAGATATCTGCGGTACCCTTGCCACCCAATTCCGCGGATAATCGGGGCTCAAGTGTATTAAGAGGATTATTTCTAGTGTGTTTATAATGCAAAACTTTGTTTATCCATGTTTATTTCACTTGGACACTAAGATTCAAAAGTGCGGGTCTTTGCCCCATTTTGCGAGGCAAAGCCCCGCAATTTTTTCTACTAAATTGTCAATTTCTCTTAAAATACCATCGATAAGAGTTTAAACTTGGATTGGTTTTGTAGGTAAGATCTCAATCTAACACCTCCAATTGAAATTTTGGGATTATCTACCCCCTTTCGACCACAATGTTAAAAATACTGAAAACTGCGTGGCTTTGCCCCCACCTACCCTATATCTCCTAGTTTTTACCCAACATTAAAAATATTAAAAGTCTTCCAAAATTTCAAGTACAGTATTTCTCGAGTTCAATCTTTCCGTCTTTAACAGATAATACGGCCTCAATTCAGTTTTTACGAAACTGCTAAACATACTCATTTATTAGTACTATTGAAATTGCATACATTCATGGAATGTGTTAGGAAAGAAAGCCTGCTTTACAGTTTAGACTACTACAGGTCTACCTTACCAGCAAGTGATCCATCACTCAAAGAAGAAATCCCCTATCCTAATAGGCGGTATTTTTAATGAAAGCTACTATTTTGGGAATACGGTCATTAGAATTTAGAATAAACCTGTGATACTAAAACTAATCTTATGTTCTCTTAACAGCTAACAGTATACACAGCAGATGTCATCGCTTCCTAGCTGAGAGGCGATTGATCAAAAGTACTCACCTCTAAAGTCCTTGTGCGACCTGAGGTCAATCTCTAGGGAGTCGTCACCACCGCGGTCGATGCTGCTGTCGGGGGAGGTAGGGGGCCCGCTGCCCCCCGCCTGCTTGAGGTGGCCGTTGCGGAAGTACTCCCCCCATCGGCTCTTGCCGGCGTCCTTCTTGAGCCGCTTCTCTTTGGCCCGTCGGTTCTGGAACCACACCTGCACCACCCGCATGTCCAAGCCCGTGTCTTGGCTGAGCTGCTCCCTCACGTGTCTCGCGGGCTTAGGGCTGTTGTTGTAGGCCGTCTTCAGGGTCTCCAGCTGCTTGGCGGTGATGGTGGTGCGAGGCCGCTTCGTTGTCCCCTCTGTTCTGGAACAGGTGCATAGAGTGTTATACGCCGTCGTTAGGCGGACAGTGTCAATGAGACGTTAACAGACAAATTACAAGGTGAATTGAGGTCATATGAGTAGGTAAATTCGTGAAATGTCTGGTATAAGCATCACAGACAAGAAATTAACATGCAGAGTTAACAGATAGAGACAGCTCTGTTTTGGAACTGGTGCATAGAGTGTTATACGCTGTTATGGGTGATTCCCAAAATAGGGGAGAATTTCTGTCCTTCAGCATATAAGAAATTTTGGAAGGTTTTCTAGCATTTTTGTTTGGTGAAATATGTTTGTCTTAATATTATTCTTACTTTACATTGAAAAAATCATTCACTTTTCAGTTAAAAACACCTTAAATTAACAGAAAAATGTTCAAAATGTCATTAGCATGGATGTCCACAGCAGCCTCTGCCATCTCCATATCAACATTTTTGAGTGCTTGTATCATGTTAATAAGACCAAACAAATTTTATTCCTCGTTTAAATGAATCAATGAGATTATTTATCCAATAAATTTATTTTTAACATTGAAATAATAATACATAGAAAGGATTTTAAGTTTGTCCTCCATATTTGATTTCTTAAGCATAGCCATCTTTATTAGCTGATTTTGAATAATTATTTCATTTTCACTGATGGCAAGAGTGTGAAAAAAAAATCAAGTTTTTGCAGGGCAACTATTAGCCATTTTACTTTAGTGTGAAAATAGAAGCATGTGCTGCATTTTTTGAATAGAAGTTAAATATCTGAAAAGTACATCAATTGTATGTCATTAGAATGGATAATAATTTTAATGCTTATTTTATAATAAAATTTTTTTATTTTACTGATTTGAATAGAACTTTTGTATTTTAAGAAGCTATAGAAAGAAGCATTGTATTCTGATTATATTATGGTTCATAATCTTATTTTAGTTGAAGTTTGTCATTAGCATGGACAGGTGCTAGTGTCATTAGCATGGATTTTTCAGTCCATGCCAATGGCATAACAGCCTTGCTAATGACTCCTATGTGCTTAAATGTTACTTTTGGGTATTTTTTTTAAAAAGTTGGTGTAGAGATTTGCTTTTGCATTAGTTTTATATTTATAAATATTATATTTTTTACCACTTCTAAAATGTGCATTATATCTCAAAAAATAATAAGGTAAGGTATAATTATAGTCACAATGGTAATTATATATTATATATTATTAGAAAGATATTTATTTCATATAATTTTTGTCATTAGCATGGTTTCACTGTCACTGGACATTAGCATGGATCATGAAACACTTTATATTTTTTAGTGAGTTTTTAGATATTTAGCTCTGCTGACTACAGGAAAAGTATACAGGATAATATATTAACAACTCCTATTTTTTTCAGAATTTTAACTGCAAATTTTTTTTTTAAATTTTATTTTTTGAAAAAGTCTCCTATTTTGAGAATCACCCTTATACACATACAAGTAAAGGGAAGAGAAAGAGTTAAAGAAGAAAGGAATTAGTAGTTTCTTCTAGTGAAGTCCAGTCAGTGGTTAAGGTAAACTCTTGAAAAGTTTCGTTTAAGCATCAGGCAAGCAACTAACATGCAGGATTTTAAGGACAGATGAGTACAGCTTTGTTCAGATGCATAAAGTGTTATACACTGTCATACACAGACAAGTAAAGGGAAGGAAAGGAGAAGTTACGAAGAAGAAGAAATTAGTTTCTCCTATTGAAGTGTGATCAATGGATCAATGGTTAAATTCTTGAAAACTAGGCTTCATGATCTCTGGGAGACGGGGAACTTAAGAAATAAGATAGAGGTGGACTATAAAAAGATAAAACAGGGGTTTTAACCCTGAGGGTAACATTTTCTATTCCTTTGCTAATGTCCCACGGGCCACTCAGAACAAAACTAGCTAATTTTACTTGCTCTTTTGGTATCTTGCCCCTAATAGACTACCAAAAACACAAACATGCATGTATGCTAATGAAGATAAAGGGACTAAAGAGGCTTTAAATTTAAATTATAACTTCTACAATAAGAGAATGTATGTTGATAAATAGATAAATTCGTTCCATAAAAGAAGATAAGTTAAAACATGAGTTTTGAGAAAGAGAGCGACTTAAAGTTCAGCAGAAAGTATAGTGGTGAAAAAAGAAGATTGAAGTGAAAGATAATTGTGATGTGATGCTTTGAATTACAACAAGCTAAGTCCAAATCAGAATAGCTATAGTAAGATTGTTCTTTAGGAACAACCACTGGCTGATGCTGCTAGATGGACTTCCAGCTGTGGTAATCCATTTCCGAATCCAGTTGTGGTAATCCAGCCGTCAGTGTAACTAGTAATCCAGCCGTCAGTGGATTCTCAGTAAAGCGGTTCCGATTTGGAGTTAGCTGGTAATTACCAGCAGCTCTTTAATCAGGTTGCATTCAAAATCTTATTGGAGTTACCCTAATTAAAGAAGCTGCTGACTGCTATATAACTTCATAAACTAAGCGTGTCATCATGCGATTGTAAAAGGGGCGCCTTCCTTCTCGTTGTGCCTTACCGCGTGCTTTGGCGGCCTCGTAGTCGGCTTTGCAGACGAGCTTGTTGTCCTCCATGAGGTAGAACTCATCACCGGTGTTGAGCTGCCGCTTGCACAGGATGCAGGCGAAGCAGTGCAGGTGGTAGACGTTGTCCTGCGCCCTCCGAACCACCTGCGTGGGCGGGATGCCCTGCTCGCACCCGGCGCACTTCGTCCCGAAACGCCTGCCAAACGAATCAACCATTATAGCAACGGACAAGACAAGTATGGGTAATTGAAAATGAATCTATAAATTATCTGCAGATTATCACTGCGATTCTGCCATTATGAAAAACAAAAAGAAGATTGTGCATCAATGATATAAACAGCGGAATTTATTAATATAGTTTTTAAATTTAGACTTCCATCTATACATTTAAGAAAACGCCCTTTCCGATAAAGTGCGGTATGAAATAAAGGGTGTTTTAGAGGCAGTGTGGAACGGGGTATTATTGTATTTTTAAACATCTTTTCTTGCTTCATTTCTTCTTCTTCAAATGTCCTGTTATGAAGATTCTAGTCATTCTGACCACTGGTTCTAGTTTTATAAATTTTTAAAAATATATCCGCGCGTTTGACTATAAAAACCCTGCTTTTAAGACAGAACAAACTAAGAAACTAAGGACAGATTAAGATCTGACTTTCAAATTGTATAAAAGTTAAAAAAACAGTTAAATATTACCTCATAAAAAGTGAATAAACGTCTTAGCTGATTAAACAATACATGTTCAAAAATATCCTCGAGTTTTGAATTTGATTTGATTTAAATGCAAAAGGCATCCATTTTACAGCATCAGTTATAATCAAATATGTACTACGACAATTCCAGAAAACAAATTTACTTTTATAAATTTGACCAGACCCATATTTAGGATGGTTTATTTTACAGCAAAACTATTCTCTTTGCTCTACAAGATAAACCATCCTAGAAAACGATGTTCATGCAATTTTAATTATAGTTGATGAAACTTTTCTCGAGTTTTGAGGTTTTTCATTATGTGCAAAGTTTTATTAAAGATTAGAAGATACCAACTTAACTTAATCATCCAAATAAGATTTAAAATATTCCCCTCATTTCTAAGAAATAAATTTGTTCTCGATTTTCAACATTCATTAAAACTTCGGTTTTAAATTCAATTTCCCCCTTCAAAATTTGATTTTCCTTTCAAGTTTTCTGCAGACGCTTTATTACTTGTCCGAAATTATAATAACTGGATTTGCTAATCTTTTTTGTCTTGAGTTAGTAAATTAAGTTTGCTTTAAAAACCTTTTTATGCAGTTTGACTTTTATCATGGTTTTGGAAAATAAAAACGTTACTGAGAATAAAACTTACTGACATTTTATTCAATTTTTTAAAAATTTTTGTCAAACATACGTTCATATTTTATGACGCCTTATCTTAACCCGTAGCAAGGGACGTGGGGTCTCGCAGATCGCAGACCACCCAACATTTTCCTCCCCTTCCCCCTACCACATGCTTGGTTAAATTGAATGGATTCTTCCACTAGCTTCACCTTTCGTGACCTTGGCCCTGACCCCTTCTTATCAGTATATTTTGACAAGTGCGACTGTACGGAAATTCCACAAATTCTTTTTCAGGGGTTGTTAACTTCAAAAACCTGAGATATTTTTATCGACATAACGGCATAGAAAATTCCACTTAAGGGATTATATTTTGATGTATGAATAACGTGACCAGACGTCCCGTTTTGAACGGGACTGTCCCTTTTTAGAGTTAAGAGTCCCGGTGTCCCCGAAAAGAACTCTGGGACGCAAAATTGTCCCGTTTTCTGAAAATTCCCGTTTAATTGTAAAGGAATATATTGACTTAATAAAGATGCAGAAGTTTTTGACGAATTTTCGTTAATCTGTAACTGCATTACATCGCAGAAAGTAACCCGAATGGAATAATCTGAGAAGACCCAGTTACAAATTTCAGTTCTAAAGGCGATGTTGATAATTAAGGCGAATATCAGGGTTCCCACTCAATTTTAGAAATAAAATTCCCTGACTTTTCCCTGATCAATTTTTTTAGATTATTCGGGTAAAAAAACTAGCAATTCACTGCCTTTTTCGGGTACTTCTTGTATTTTTGAACACATAATTTAAAAAAAATCGACTATTTTTCACTAACCAGAGCCAAAATTGACACGCAAACATAAAAAATTTTCTTTTTCCAGGTATTTTTCATGATTTTCCAAAATAATCACCAGCTATATTAAAGCAAATTTGTTCCTCTGATAAATATAAATATATAACTATACGTTTCGGGTATATATATTTTTTAATTCGTAACTTTTAAGCCAACTGCCTTTTTCTGAATAAATAACTTTTAAAAAGTGTTTTTTATTGACTACCTGTTAATTAAACTAAATAAACCAATGTCCCGTTTTGAGTCAGAAAATAAATGGTCACATTATGTATGAAAAACATACAAATATCAGTATACAAAAAATGCATTTTAAAAAATACATTTAATACAAACACGTTTAGCAAAAATATGTATTTATTGAAATCAAGTTAAATAAGATTATTTAAAAGATGCAGAGGTTGCAGACTTGTCATTTCTTAAAAATTTTTCACTAAATACTTTTTGGAAAGAAGGCTAATTAATTGAGGCCGATTAATATGAGCAATTATATCTATCACATCGCCTCCGATGTGATATGGAAAAATCAGTGGAGCAAGTTGAACAAAATGCAGACCTGCCAACCTGTTAACTTAAAAAAGCAGGAAACATTTTTATCGACATAATGTTAATAACTGCACTTAGCCATTTTTATATTTGATTTATGAAAATATACATTTGTCAATCAAAAGGATTTTCAGGATTTTCAAAATACAAGCAATCAAACCAATGTTTAACAAAAAAATACAGATATGAAGTTCAACAAAATATAAATAAGTACCATACTTTAAAGTACCACTTGGTACTAATAAGTGGTACTAATAAGTACCACTTGGTTACAATAGCAATTTACTTTTAAAAAATAGCCACCTAGTTTTTAATGGACAAGGGATTTTTACACAATCAAGATGTTTTTAGATGGAAGTGATTATGATGGTGTTTTTTTAATATTGATCAGGTGCAGAGAAAAAAGCAGGAGAAAACACCAAAAAAGCAGGAGGCAGGAGTTTTAACAAAAAAGCAGGAGACTCCTGCCAAAAGCAGGAGAGTCTGAGAAAATTCTGAGTAGAACAAAAGAAAAAAATTGTGACATTGCCTGAAAAATCAGTTTTTTACCATGGCAGTCTGCAATGGTAAAAAACTGATACTTCAGGCAATGTCAAAATTTGTTTCTTTTGTTCCACTCAGAATTTTCTCTTATTAAAATTTGCTTTATATATTAAATCATAAAAACAAAACAGTTAATTCACAATAGATGCGCTTTTATTTTTAAGTTTAAAGAATTTATTGCACCATATGGTTTCTACCGATAATTTTAAGTCTATTGGAAAATTGTCTGGAAAAACGTTTATTTCATCATAAAATTAAAGAAAATATTTTTTTTCTATTAAGAGATAAAAGTTCAAATAACAATGTACTGAAATATCAGAATCATATCTTAATTAGACGATTTTTAAAAAATATAGAAAGCTGTGGTCTCTGAGCCCCCACGTCCCCTGGTAAGTTTCATTTTTTCATCTGCCTTGTTACGGGTATTGGTATATCATGTACTTTATTTTTAACTTTCAAAAAATAATTTGCCCATAATTTGATATTAAACTTCTGAAAATAATCGTCTGAAGTAAAATTTTGTAACTAAAGTATGAAGAATTTCGTGACGAAGAGACTTATTAATGTCCTTATAATAGTAGGGAAAATAGTGTAGGTAATACACACACCTATAAAATGAAATGTTCCATCTGAAATTTTTACAAAAAGGTGAATTTCAAATAGAATTATGTATATATTTCAGTTACTTAGGGGCCGTTCAAATATTACGTAAGCACTCTTTTGGTCATTTTTGACCCCCCTCCCCCCTTGTCAGCAAAAATAAGCAAACCCCCCACCATAACTACGTAAGAAACTGCCTGACCCCCCCTTGGGTTTTTTATACGAAAGCATATGTAATTAAAATTGGCGGTTCGTCACCATGGAAATGCAATCTGAAATGACTAGTAGCGAGTATACATAAGATTTTAGAATTAGAAAATAAGCAAAGAAATTTAAATATATCTTTATCCTAGTTTGTTACTTAATAAAATGGGTATTATTCCATTTAGATGAACCTGTTATCTACACTTTTATTAGGTACTTCACTTCATAATCATGCTAAAACAAAAATGTAGCTTCTCCGATAATGCAAGTCAAGCGTTTCATATACAATCCGTAAAAGTTTGTATGTTGAAAAACAAATTATTTTTATGAAAGAATAAAATGTGAAATACAAATGAGAACTTACCAGAAAACTATATATTCCAAAATTCTTTTAAGCTTATTCAAACTTACTTCTTAACTGAAAAAATTATCTGTAGTGCAATGCGGAACCTATCTGCCAGAGCTTATGGAGATTTACTTGAACTCTTGAACACATTCGATGTGTTATCACTGTACGACTCCATTGAACGGCTTTTCCCCCACTGACCACTCAAGGTTTTTCTGGAATTCTTCGGTGAAGAAACCTGATGCCACTTTGTTTGTTAATACAAAAGCACCCCCTTTGAGAAGCAATTGAGACCCCTTAAAACAACATTGCAACTTTCGCGGAAGACACGTCTGGACAGTGGACACATCTGGTTTACACAAAAGAGTGACGAGCTTCCTGCTTTTTCTTCTGGAGACCAACGACCCCCCCTATAGGGGGTAAGATTCCAAATGGGATTGGAATTTTGGGAAAAAATCCGTTTTGGGAATCGAAAACAGAGACGTTTGAAACTTCAGTATCTTACGTAAGCATCACTCATTACCCCCCCCTTCCACCTTGTCAGGAAAAATAAGCAAAATGCAACACCCTAGGTGCTTACGTAATATTTGAACGGCCCCTTATGTGTATTTTGGATACATTAACTTCTTATATTTGGCAGAGGAAGATTAAATAGGATTTTCACCATAAACAAATATATTTCACTACTTTAGGATCTTCCCCTAGTTGAAGTAATAAATTCATTACATTACATAATTTTTATGCATTGCAATATTGTAATCTTCATGTTCTTGTCTTTATACTAACTAAAACTAAAATGGTTAAGGATTAAAAACTTTTGCATTTATAATTAGAATTTGTAATTGAGGTTACAATGTATGGCCTAAGATTCTTTGTTCTCAAGGTACAATGAATCTTGTGAAAAAGAAGACTCAAAAGATTTGAAAGTTGAAAAATTCAGAATTATAACTCAGTTTTGGGCTACCTTACTGAAAGCCCATATCATCTTTTGTGATTTTCCACTGATGGGAAGACGGAAAAGGAGCAAGGTTACTTCAAAGGACGCATTGCAGCTTTTTTTCCCAGCACCTTAACCTTTATGGGCAACCAAGAATCCATTTCCATTAAAATAAGTTTCAAGAGGGCATATAAATCAGAAGTTGGGCGTTCACATGGCGCTAGTCATTGGCATTCACTGACTGGCAACACAATTGCTTGATTAAAGATTTAATATACTCGATACCAGTCAAAGTTTAACCCAAACTCAGTCATTGCATGTTCGTAAGCATTTATCATCGAGCACAAACAGAAACTGGAATTCATCCATCTTACTAGAAGTCGAAGTTATACAAAAATTATAAATCAAACTAAAAAAATGTTAGCCATTCCTTTTGCCTTCCAATTATGTTTCTAGGGAGTTGTTTAATTTTATTGAATCAAAAAAATAATGAATTACTTCTCCATGACAGGTAATATACATTATAATATAAGGTTCAGACATTTATACATCGATCGAACTAAAGAAGGGAGAATTTTCAACAATATAAGGCATCTTTGAGGGCGAGATTACCTTGAAGACACGACAACCGACCCATATAACAATCTTGTTGCCAAGCTCCCTGCTATATAGTATAAACTCTTTGCAGTTACCTCCTCGGTAAGGGACGGTATTCACTCTAACATCCTAGTTAGGGTTCTAAATATTTCTGAAAGAATTGATTCCGGAATCTATACCAAGAAATCGAACCCTTGAAAAGGAATCGATTCAAGCAGGAGGAATCGAATCATAGGAATCGTACTTAAATTTCCAATTAATACAGATAATTATAAACAATTTTGTTCACTAATTTTTAATTAGTATTTTGATAGTTAATTAGTATTACTCTAGAATCGAACCTCAGGAATAGAATCCAACGATTTTTCAGATCCCTAATCTCAGTGATTGGAGTTCAGTCAACTCTCCACTGGAATTAAACCAATTAATCCAACCAAATACTCACTTGAAGAAGTCATCCTTGCAGAAGACCTGTCCGTTCCTGGCAAAGCACTTGTCCGCCAACTGCGCCTGGCAGTCGATGCACTTGAGGCACTTGCCGTGCCACGAGCGCTCCAGCACCTTCAGGATGAAGCGGTCCAGGATGGGCTGTTCGCACCCAGCACACTTTGGGATGGTGGCTGTAAAGAAAGAATCTTCTTAAAGCAATCTGAATTATGTTACCATTTTTACAAACACATATGCAGAAGTATTTTTCTGAACGTATATAATTTTTTTTATAAATTGTTTGTTTTTGTTACATTTAACATTTAGAAGATGGATGGTTAAAGGTAGAAATACTATAATGAAAGCGTTCCACTCTCTACTAACCGAACGTTCTTCATTGACAATATAAATTTGAGAAACTTGAAAAATTATACAGGGACGTATAAAATTTAAAAAATCCTCGTCAGTCCTAAAACCAAGGATTTTAGCCCAAAACTGTTTTTCCTACAAAAAGGGGTTGTTTCCTTATCTCTTTGAAATTTTTGTTTGAATAGTGAGCTGGTCAAGGTCTGGCATTGCTACCCTCTTTTTTTCTAAGAAATGAATTGGCCTTACAATTTGTGCAGATAAGGAATTTCCCACGCACGTGGTTTATACTGTTCAAACAGTGGAGCACACCTTTCCGGGAAATAAGGGCAAGGGGAGGATGTAAGGAGTGGCACGGGAGGATGTGTCTCCCCCTCCCGAAGAAGAATAAAAACGTACTGGATAAAATGACTTAGAGAATTTCTTTATAAACGTATACTTATTTAATGTGTATCGTTAAGGGCTGGAAGATACACATATCATCTCTCAAAATATGTTTTAAAATATATCAATTCTACAACGCTTCAAATTTTTGTTGACTTCTATACATAAAAGTTGGGTCGTTCAGGAAGGAAAGTATTAAAAATCTTGGTACTTATACTTCCAGATGTCAAAACCCTTATTATATCCACCCCTGTTTGAAAAGCTATTGCTATAACAAATACAATCGCGCGTTACTATACGTTCTTTAAAATAATGTTCTTTTAAGAATTACCATTCAATAATCAAAACATTCGGGAACTATGTACCTTAGATTGTCATTGAAAAGTAGTAAGCATTCAATATAAACAGGGTGTTTCAAAAGTCCGTTTCGCGGCTTTTATTTGGAACTAACGTGTCCTAAGGTCACGAAAGTAAAGTCTGCCCCTAGGTAAGTGACCCTAGGACACGTCAGTGCCAAAAAAAAGCCGCGAAACGGACTTTTGAAACACCCTGTATATAGTTGAAAGAGAATGGCATCTTTTAAATATAGGTAAAACTACCTGGAGTTTACTGCTCCTGGAAATTTACACCTGTTTGAAACGGAACTTCTATTGAAATAATGTCGTTCAAGTACTTTACATCTTTACAAATGGGAGTACCTACGATGTAGGGACACATGCATTTTGAGATAAATGGGTCTCGACAAACAGTTCTTATCCAGCACCACAAAATAGATGATAAATATCTGTGTGCTGGTAAATGAGAATTCAAAACATCAGGACACTTCTATAATCAAGAAAAATAAATATTCATTCTTTTAAAAATATCTTTTTAGGGAGAAACTTAATTCTTTTTCAAAAATCTCAGTTTTTGGAGAGAAGAATTAAAAGACTTAAAATAAAATTAATTCATTTGAGAAAAATCTATACATAACATGGTTAAAAAAAGGGGTAGAAAGCCTGTGCCAAGATTTATGTCACAGAAGACACAATTCTACAAAAAAGTACGACGAATTTAAAAGAGTTTAATTTATCCCTACAAATATTAAAAAAGTAAAATGCTTTTCTAACTACATTTAATATTTTGGTATAGTTATTTTAACACATATTCAATTCTTTACAATGAGAAGCTCATAACCATGCAGATCTTGAACTATACGTACAAACTAATTTGAAAAAATGAAAATCCTGAGCCTGCCTGTTTATCAAATCAAGAGTATTCAAACACATCATTTAAGATAGTTAGTAGAGTTTTATTTTATAGTTTCAGCTATTTATTTAACATGAATTTAATATTTTTACAATGTTCACAAAACTGATAAAAATAAATACGAATACAAATTCTAAAGAAATAGAAACATAAAATATTGATTCGAATCGGGGTCGTATGTGTTTCATTTTAATGCGATCAACAATATGATATGGAATTAAAAAGGACCAAATAAAAGTTAATGGAAAGTGCAGACACATCAATTTAGAAACAAGGATAGGCACATTAAATATAACAAAAACACTATAACGCAAGAATATTAGTAATTTATGATGGAGAACAACAAATCATGAGCAGAAGAGATATATGTGACAGTAAACTTTTAAGAGCAAGGTCGATTTCAAAGGTTACTTACAGAAAAGCATGGGAGGACAGTAAGGTTTAATGTCCTGTGGACCACATGGCACAGTACCGGCCGGGGGTGACCGGTGAGGGTCCGGCCTGATTCCACGTCTACCACCCGCAGTCATTACCATGGAGAGAAATGCGCAAGACCTGGTGACATCCAATGTCCTCAATGGATTTACGAGAGGCTGCCCGAAAAAATCCACCTCAGAACTAATTTTGTGAAAGGCAGAATGCTACTCAATTCCGACTGAGCTTGAAAATTCAACAGAGTAGGAACTATCAGGAAGGAACGAATGTTCTGATTCGAAGCCGGTGACGGAACAGCGTTCTATTAAAAGCAAATTAAAGATCAGAACACAAACAATGCCTTATTATTTGAGAAAAAACAGGAGTCAAAACTTTTCCACCTGCCTCGTCGAGCGCTCGCTTCGACCAAAAAACATCTTTGAAAAGAATGAAATCTCGCGCGCAAAACAAACAATGGGGAAGAGAAAGAATAATACCTCTTCAGCGGAAATTCAATTAGCCTCTATAGCGACTCCAAAGGGGTCAATAAAAACCGCCTGCTCTAGCAAAAAAAATAACAATAAAAGCTATGTTCGACTCAGCTGGGCCATGGCAATCTGCGTTCTGCGAGTTTCCCTTCGCTCGCGGAGAACGCGTGGGCGCTCTGGGCTGACGTCACGAAATAGCCCCTTCTCATTGGTGGCTGGTTTCCACGGAAACCAATCCATGGACTACGAGGGCCGGCCCCGATTTCGCTTCGAGGGGGGAGGAGGGGGAGGGTCTTTGGAAGGGGTGAAAGCAACAGGTTGAGTGTTGAGGAAGATGGTGCGTTTTCGGAGGCCTATTGGATTTGAATTGGATTATTTGGAAATTTTAAGAGGCGAAGACTACTAACGGGAGTGAATCTAATATAATAAAATCAAGTGTGGGTATATGTGTTTGTCTTTTATACAAATCCACAGTTTCCTTCCGATCTGCACCAAACTTGGTATACCTACGTAAAAAAACTCCAGAAAAAACATAGGCTATGTTTCGAAAACTTTTAATGACCCCTTGACCCTCTTTCGACCCTTTTTATGGTCATTTTGCTGAAATAGCTTTATTTCTCCTCAAGAAGAGATCTGTTTACTCCATTGTTACAAAGAAAACTTAATGCTAAACAACAAGTTTTTAATAGAAACACTAGGTACAAGTCAATTTAAAAATTATATTACTAATTTAAAAATCTATTTCCATGAAATTTAAAAGTTAAATATAGTTAACCATATTTTTATTTGACAGATTATCTAATTTTTATATTTTAAAAGCTTTATGGAATGCCATTGTTGTTAAAATAGTCTCCATGGAAACGAGGATGTAAAATTAAAAGGTGATAATATTTTAGCTTTTAAGCAAGTTGGTTAACAAACAAAAAGCTATTAAAACTCCCTTTCAACTAGAAAAGATTGATTTTTTTTCTTAATTTGCAAAATGGAATAAGCTTTAATTATTGAATAATTTCACCGAAAATGTTAATTCCTGAAGATATGATTAATCAAGGGATCTAAGTAATTTTAAATACTTTTTATATAAATTTTTCCCATGTAAATGTGGTAATCATTCAAAAATTATATTGCTTGAGAACTGAAGGAATTTTAATCCATCTGGGAACACTGGGATAAGAAAAATTCCTAGGAACACCGGGATAGGAAAAGTTACCGGGAACACTGGAGTATGAAAAAAAGACGCCTAGGATACCGGGATGATTGGTAAATGCTGATTATCTAAAATTAGTAATGTATTTGGGAAAACTTAAAAATGAGGCGTTTGCTATCAAAACCAGCTTATTCCATTTTTGGAAATTTTACAGGAGAGACAAAAAACTTCTCACGTCCACAGTTCTAAAGCTAAATATGTTTTTTAAATTTTTAACTGTAGGTAGAATTCGATTAGTTTTTCATTTTCCTTTCAGTTGCATTACCTTGGGCGTAATTACGCTAATTAGGTTAGAACAGTGTTTCCCAACGTGGGGCGCACGCCCCACCGGGGGGCAATATCATTTTCTAGGGGGCCATTTGAAAATATTCAACCAAAATGCTCCCAGGTGGGTCCAATCTAGGGGGAAATTTAAAAAAAACTTTTTAAAAAGAAGTTATCGAAATCTGATACTATTATCCTATCTGAGAATGTATGTCTAATCTGGACCAGTATGTATCAAAACCAAGTTGAAACCCTGTTTTTAGAGTCTAATTTCCAAACCTTTTCTGGGGGATGACCCAAGATCTTTGTTTTTAAAAGGCTTATATTTGAAACTTTTTTACATTAGGTTCATCAAAATGCAAATCTTACCTAAAAATGTATATCCAAAATTTAACAACTAAAGGTACCAAATGAGTTAAAAACCTGCTTCCTAGAAGCAAATTTCAGAAAATTTGCTAGGGGAGGACCCCCAGACCCCCCTTTGTACTTAGAACTTAATTACTCATACCTTGATTTAGTTCTTTAGCATGCAAATTCTACCTAAAAATGTTCTGAAAAGCTTCATTATATTTATTAAATATACATAGGAGGGAGGGGCTAGGAAATAATTTTAGCTCCCTCTCAAAATATATTTCTATATAAGCCACTGAGACCGGGGGGGAATGGAAAATTTAAAAAGGTTTTGGTGGGGCATGGACCGAAAAAGGTTGGGAAACACTGGGTTAGAATGAGCTGACTTTGATGCAAAAACACGATTTTTCATACTTTTTTCAGTTTTTTTTGTTCAATTAAGTTGTGAAGTGGTTTTCTCCAGTTTATTGGGTTGGAATGAGCTGGGTTTGAGCTATATCCCTTCGCCAGGTTATGAAGGACCCTCTAAACTTTCAAAATATGCAAAAAGTGGATTTCAGAAAAATATGGAATGAGCTGGTTTTGATAGCAAAGGCCTCAAAGAATAAATTTATACTCTTCACCCGTGCAAGGCCGGGCATATCAGCTAGTCTCTAATAAATGGAAGAAATAAGCATACTTATGAAATGGACTACATCATTTGTCATATTATAATGAGGGGTATTTGTATTGGTGATATTAAACAAGGGAATTAAAGTTCATGAAAATCCTGTTTTATGTGTAAACGGAGTTCATTTGGATGTTCTGTTAAGGAATACAGTTTGTTTATAGTACTTACTAGCTGATATGCCCGGCCTTGCACGGGTGAAGAGTATAAATTTATTATTTGAGGCGTTTGTTATCAAAACCAGCTAATTCCATATTTTTCTGAAATCCACTTTTTTGCATATTTTGAAAGTTTAGAGGGTCCTTCATAACCTGGCGAAGGGATATAGCTCAAACTCAGCTCATTCCAACCCAAAATTAGATTAAAAGTGAAAACTGTGATCTCAACTGTGAAATTTCAGATCATTTGAAAAGATATTTAAGTTTCGTTACTTAATTTTTAATTATAAAATCTTATGTATACTCGCTACTAGTCATTTCCCATTGCATTTCTATTGCGTTACCATGGTGACCTACCGCCAATTTTAATTACAGAGACTATAGGCACTGCTTTCGTATAAAATAGACTATAGGAACTGCTTTTCGTAAGGGGGGTCGGGCAGTTTCTTACGTAATTATAGTGGGGGGGGTTTGAGGTTTGCTTATTTTTGCTGACAAGGGGGAGGGGGGGGGTAAAAAATGACCAAAAAAGTGCTTACGTAATATTTGAACGGCCCCATACTTGTCTTTTTCATATCCATGCTTAAGCTTAACCATCAAATTATCATTGATTTTATACTTCGTTTTATTAGACGCTCTCACTTGAATAAAGTAGGATATAATAAGATTTTTGTAGTGGAAACATCCCATCAATCAACGACCATTCAGAGGTTTTTAGAGGAGAATTGGAAATTGAATTAAAACTTTTCTGGTGTCGCATGACATAAAAATTTTTTTTGTTTAAGAGGAAAATTTCCTAAGTGAAAGCTAACAATGCCGAAACACAGCGTGAAACCACAAAACCAATTTTCTCGGTTCGACGCAAGCGGGTAAATTGGGCATGATGGAGTGCCATGACAAATCGAATGATCCATGGGTCCCATTCCCCACTCCACGATGTCAAGCTGGGCTATGAAAGTGTGACACGGGTTCTGACATAGCTCCTGATCAGCTAGGGGTGATTGGAAGTCTCGTGGACAATTTCAGGGAAGGGGGTCGACTCTATCAGTAGGGGTGGTACAAAAAGTGGTGTATGCGTTTGTAAGTTTGAATGAGCACGTGTGGAGAAGGACACATAGATAAGGATTTTAGGTTCTAAATGAGTGAGGAAACCTGAATGAACTTGGAACGTAGCCGCGATATGCGGACTTGCAGTTTACAGGTGGTATCTGGTGTATTTTACTACGATAAAATTAGTAGATATTTTTCTCTATCATTCATTATATTTTCCTCTTATCTACCTACCCGTGCATTTATAAGCCTATAGTAAATTTGCTATCTCAGCAGTATTTATTAAATAAAAGTTTAGGAATTATGTGTGGTGATAATGAAAGAAAATGGCGTATTAAATACTCAAATCAAAATGTAAAATATCAACCACGATGAAACATATCCACTAAAATTCTAAGTTCTTTAGAATTTACAGAATTAATTTTGGGTTGAAACAAAATGAAATCAATTGCTATAAAATAATAAACATAACTTATTTTTTTCAAAAGAATTAAAATAGGAACGTTATGAAATCTACTTCCTCACCTCAACATTATTTTCAACAATATTCAATTACTTTTCGTTTTTGTCTTTCCAAATAAAATGGCATTTTGGCTTTTTTATGCTACCATGATCAACGCATCCTTGAAAGCTAGAGCAGAATACGAACATGACACTGAAAAACCCATAATTAAATGAAAAAATTTTACAAGAAAAACTCCAACCACACAGTTATTGCTCTTTATGACAGAAGCGCACGGCAATACAAAATAAACAGGGCGTATACATCCCAGCGAAATTTTTTTATCTCTCTTTGACAATCCAAACGACATTAACGCAATTCTATCGATGACAGTTCATTGCAAGAGTCCTTTTGACCACACACATACACGTGTCTCAATACCACAGTACACAACACCAGCAGCAGTATCCTTTTTCCTATTTCCCACCACAAAACGCAAACAGAGCCCGAAACCGCTAGAAGCCCCTCGTCACCCCACGAGACCCCGCACGCGCCCTAGGTGACCGGTCACGTGCCGGGTTAAGAGCACCCACGCCCCCCCACCTGTGTGACGCGGGGATGGACCGCAGGTGGACACTCAGTGCCCGGCAGGCCGGAAAGATATGCACCGGTGGGTTGGGTTGTAGCTTTTAGATGATACACCGTAGGGGAGAAGGGAGCTGAAATTGGTTCTGTATGTAGATGGACTATTTGGCCATGAATCTTAATGATATCAATTCAAGGTTGTATGTAAGGAGGGGGTGAGGGGACCTGCCCCCGAATTAGGACTAGTTATACAGGCCCTGATTACACTAGACCCGAGCCTAGGGCCCCCATTTAAAAAAGTAAACCAACATTTTTTGTAGAAATAACTTTTTAAGCTTCCTAGAATGACCAAATAAAGCCTAATGCAGGGGTCCCCAATCCCCAACCTCTTTGTACCTAAGAGCACATACCAGAATATCGGACGAATGACGGGCACCATTTATTTGTTTAAGATAAATTTATAGTTGGTGGACGTAGTTACACACTACATATAAAGCCCAGAAAATTTAATTTTAAAAATTAAGTAACATATGAATAGGGGAGAGTGTTGTACCTCTGGACAAAAATCTCGTTTAGATTTTTCGTTTAGAAAGGTACAACAACCTGTTGTACCTATGGACAGACCCAGTTGTACCTGTGGACACCCTTAAAAAGGGAAATTTTAGTTGAAAAAAGCTAAGAATTAACATTTTTATTGATGCATTACCTTTTAATAACCTATTTCAAGCCTTTTTAAAATTGAAAATAGATTTTTTAAAGCAATGTAGTTTTAGATCGTAAATGATCATTAAAACGAAGTTGAATGATAAAAGTCTTGATTTTTTACCAAAAACACAAAAATCACATGGTATTTTCAGATCAGAATTTAAGATAATAGTTTCATCAATCATGCTGATTGATCTGACAACTTCACTGATCCAAAAAAAAACCAATTCGATCAACACTTAGTTGTGCAAGCATTTGGTGGTAATAACAATAATAATTTGGTGGT
This sequence comes from Tetragnatha versicolor, assembly GCA_024610705.1. Taxonomy (NCBI): domain Eukaryota; kingdom Metazoa; phylum Arthropoda; class Arachnida; order Araneae; family Tetragnathidae; genus Tetragnatha; species Tetragnatha versicolor. The sequence continues at coordinate 44,801,660 of JANDEH010000002.1, read as the reverse complement.
AAATCTTCTTCAGTGGAAATTTCAAGTTTTTTTAAACATCATACTTAAATGCGATAGGATGCTTAGGATTTTACACCGTATTTTACATTAAATTCCAAGTAGAATCATAAATTTAAAAAAGTAGTTTAGATCACAAAATATTTGATTTTTCATCTAAAATTCACTTGAAAATAATCGCTGACGAATAGATTACCATTTAGAATTAATTGAACATTTATTAAAATGTATTCAGTTAAATGAAACTTGATTCTAAAACGCCGATTAGCTACAGACACCCACAAGAACGTGTCCGTAGGTACAGCACTGATGGTGTCCGAAGGTACAACATCAGGTGTTTTTGCATTCAAAGTTCTATAAAAGATAAAAGAATTGAGATCTGACGATTTCTAATATCAAAACTAAAAAGTCAAAATCTTGGGGATTCCCCCCATGTATCCCATTTTATCATATCATAATCATAGGGGAAGAAAAGAGTTAATGTAGCGATGCACTAAAAAAAACTTAGAGCACCTAAAAACAGTATTTTTATTATATAAAATTTAAATAATATTTTAAAGAGCTGATTTCATGTTAGCAACTAGATAGCATCTGTTTACATTCAAAATCGACCACAAATTCAAATTTTCATTTTTTCCCGAATTTTAAAATGAGGTGGCTGAAGGTACAACCGTCCGTAGGTACAACACTCTCCCCTATAATTAATATTAATATTATTTTGTTAAATAAATGATTACTAAATTGGCTAGATTATAAATGATTACTAGTCGGCTAGATTAAAAGCTCCCCCTCCTCTCTCTTGCGTTACCTTCCTATACCGTGCTGATGAGCCCTAACAAGGGCGAAACCGGTCCACGGTTGGAGGCGACGCTTGAGAGCTGGAGTTTTCTCACACATTCCTCTAACTAGAGGTTACTGGTGAAGAACTCTTCTTTTGATTACTAAATTGTTTGTAAAACAAACGAAGTAAAAAAATTATTTTTAAAATGTATAAAATACAGTCAATGTGATCTTTTGCATTGTGTTTCACAGGCCAGTGCTTCATAATTGGGAGAATATGATGAAATTCTCGCTCGAAAGCAATCGTCAAGGTGATCTGTAAGTTGTGATCTATGTGAACTTTATTGAGAACTTTATTACCCACAACTTTTCTTATATTAAGTTTTTTGATTCTCAAATTTTACCTAAAAATATATTAAAAAGCTTCATTTAACATATTAAAAATGCATCGGAGGGGCTGAGGAATAATTTTAGGCCCCACCCGAAATAAATTTCTATATAAGCCACTGCATCAATTATTACTAGATGAGATAGCTCTCTCTAACTTAAGAAAAATAAAACTTACTAAGTGTCCATTTACTTTGTTTCTCATCTTTGTTTATACTGCACATTTTCTTCTCAGTAGTGCAAATTTTCAAAAGATTTTTAGAATCCTATTACTCTATAAATATCAACATACTGTTACAGCTACGTAAACATTTCAATTTAATACCACATCAGCTTTTGTTTGGACTAAATATAATGTCTGGCCGTAAGAGTTAAGATTTAGCTTAGCTTAGTCTTAAGACTAATATAAGACTATCGTCGATGGAAAATGAATAAAGAGCACAGCTGTATTTTATAACCTGGTTTTAGGAAATTCTAATTATAATGAAGTTATATTTTAATTACAACAAATAACTGTTCTCATTGAAAGCACTGCTATACTCTTTTATATCATTTAGGCAATATGTACCTATAGTTTCTGTAAGCAATATGATTTTTCAAAAACTGAAGCAACCACTAATTTATTTATTTGTATCTTAGTATAAAAAAACTTTGTAATTGATAAAATATATTAATCAGCAAAATGTTCCATTCTTGCGACTCCTCAAAGATAAAGTTGCAATTCAATGTATGAATCCTGATATCATGTAAACAAGGAAAAAATTGAATCGTCAGTTTGAAGAAGGGAATAAGTCCAAAAATCAAGTTTTGAGAAAATCGAAAAAAAGTAATGGAATTTTCATTGTATGGACATCGATTTCACAACTTCAAGGGGCGATATCTCCCTATAGGGGTTAGTTATTTTCCCCCTCTTTTCACCCATGTGTTGGGCAAAGCTTGGAGATTGTTTTTGAGCACAAAAAGTCAATTTGTCATTTTTTGGACTTATTCCCTTCTTCAAACTTACGATTCAATTATAAAATTGATTTCTCTATTAAATCTTTAACAATTACCTAGTAAGGCAAAACCATCAGAAAACTTGAACCAACCCAATTCTTAAATTCACAAATAAAAATATCGTCGAACTTTATCCTTCTCCTTAGTAAATAAGAAGTTCCTTCACTGTCCCAATAAAACCCCAACCCCAAAATTTATTCATCAGATAGACCAAACTCAACTCTTGTAATAACCCTACAACCCTCCCATTTAAAAATGATTTTTGGCAAAAAAATTCAAACGATATTAATGGAAAAAAAGAAAGGCACCCTCTCCCCCAATCTATTCTGCATACAGAAAGAAGAACCAGCTCCCTGTCCCTGGCTAAGGACCCCCCGACCGGAAGAGTTATGGACCCTTTTGGTACCAACCTTTTCCGGATTTTCATGAATATCATTAGGCTGGAGGACCCCGTATTGACCATCAGTCATGGACCGGGACCGTAAGAAAACCAATTGACCTACCGCATCCATCCCTCTGCTTCTTCCTTTCATCAAGGTAAGGGCCGATTGCGGTAAACGACAGTTGCGGTTATAAGGGTTTATAGGTTATTCCCGTAAAGTAATCAACGTTCAAGAAGAATGTTAAATATATTGAATTCATATTTACTCGGTTTTGGATCATTAGTGTTAATCATTAGTTTGGATCATTAGTAAATTATGATAGTACGGTAATTAATTTGACCAACAAGATTGTTAATTTAATGTCTGTTTAATTTAGTTTAATTTGAAATGAACTATTTACAAACTAAAAGGTATTAAGAATACCAAACTCTGAAGTTTCTACTAAGAACTTAAGGTCAAAATTTTAAATAATGGAATGTTTTTTAAGTACTAAACTTCAGTCAATGTTTAGCATAAACTTTTTACATGTAAATGACTATACCAAAAGTATGATCATTTACTTGTAACCAAATATCAGGTTTCATACTTATAACCAAATATCAGGTTTCATACTTATCATTCTCATACTATCATCCTTACTGAAATTATTAGAAGGATAAAAGTAACTTACATTAATTTTTCTAAAAGAAATATTTTAAATTAGTATTCCACCTATAATGCTAAGTGCCCATTCTCGATTAGTCATATCAAAATGACTGTATTTGAGCGAACTGAAAATCAACTCGATTTGTTTAAAAATTAAGGATTCAATTCACAAAACATTTCCTTCATTGATTTCTATACCTGAAATCAACTCGCACTGAGTAGTCCACCCAGAAGCTCGCAAAACAGCTTCCTCCAACAAAACCGCAAACGTCACCGACCGCAACTTTCACCACCGCCTGTGTTTATTATGCTTTCTCCGCAATCCAATCTGCTGCCTTATGGGTCCGGGCTTTAAACCCTGATAAATAGTCGAGCTATTCATGAGGAAGAATGCGTAATTTCTGCCCTGCTGACCAATTACCGGAATTCGCCAATTATTCAAAGGAAAAGGTTCGGGTTATTGATGGACTCGTTTCATCTCTACCGTCTTTGTGTGCATAGATTGAAGAGGAGGCATATTGATGCGGTCATGCTTAAAGCGCTTCATATTTTATTTTGGTTTAAGCAGGTAATTTGGAAACCGCAAGGAATTCTCTCGTATTCTAGCAGGAGGGAATGGTCTTGGTTTTATTTTTCTAACCCACTGCTGAAAATTGTTGAAAACTTTTAAGACTTGCTGAAGATTTCCTTAAAAATTGGCCTGTGGATATATTTTGTTGTACAAATCACCATTTCCTTGAATAAAATAAAGGATTCTAACTTTAAAAAAAATTTAATTGTAGTTTATCCGTAACTTAGAAATGGATAAATAATTGCAGTCAAACTTTTTCTTAATCTTAATGTGTTCAGAATGGCTTAAAACCTTCAACAACATTTTAATTTACCTTTAAAAGCCCTAAATTTTAAGTTATTTTCAATTAAAAATAGCTTATTTTCTGTCTTAGCTGAAACAGCTTGTGATGTTAAATGTCCCTTTTCCCGCTTGTTGTTATCATCCCGCTTTGAAAGACTGAGCTCTAGTTTTTTTACAGCCTAGTGTTTCGATGAAAACGGTGTTTCCCACATTTCCAAGAGGCACATGTGACGTCACATTGTTAGGAGCTTTCTGTATTAAAATATGTCATAATTACCTTAAACAAAGTTTGTGGGAAATGACAAGCGTATTTTTGGATACAGGAGGTAATTTTTAATAAACTAGGGAGCTACCGCCCCCTGCTCGCTATCGCTCGCCAACCCCCGTAAACTGCTGACGCAGGACCTTTTGGAATTGCTTCGCAATTCCCACAAATTCTAACTCGCCGAACGTAATACACTTTACAAAAGAATTAAACAATTTAAAAAAAAACGTCAACCAACTTTCCGAATATACTTCCAACTTTCCGAACATACCCAAATCCCCTCCATGAATAAAGCTCCCTTAAAAGTTTCAATATATATTAACTCGAACTTATCAAAAATTTAAACGAAATGTTTTTAAAAATATTCATCTTAATTATTTTTAATCTATGATTATATAAAAATAACTATTTCTAATTGTTTATCAATATTCGAACCAAACAAAAACCCGTTATTTTAAAATAACTCGTTAGTATAATATGCCTAGTGTTTATCATTCATATTTTTTTTAAACCCAGACTTGTTAACCCAGACAATACCGTTTAAGCAATCGAAAATAAAAAGAGACAAAACATCACTCTATGTTTACAATTAATTTCGATAAAATCAGACTAAAAATTATAAATATTGGACAAAAACTGTGAAATTTTAGTATGAAATGGCGTTCATGTAAGTTTTTAGCATATGTTTTTATCAGTCTTTGAGTGATATTTCATCAAGAAAGTCCTTTTTTAAAAGGTGAAAAACATGTTTCATCTTAAAATATAGCGTCAATCGGTCGTTGTGATTGGATGCATAATAATTTGCATGACAGTACTTGCTTTGTAACTGCGACCTTATCCGTTATCTTAAAAAATGGAAATATTTTAAAATTGAGAATTTTTTTGAAAAATCGAAGGGCGGAAGGAATCCGGAAGGAATCCGGACATTTTGATACCATATATGTGTCATTCGGTTCAGTAATTAAAAAGCCTTTCTCTGGAAACCGTTCACTAAAAACTTTTTTTTAGAATAGAGAGATTAAAATTCAATATTTAGTATTTTAAGAGATGCTGCAATTCTCCATTGCCCTAGTAGCAAAGCTCATACCAAAATATGTCAAATTTACGAAACTGCAACTTGAATTAAACGAAATTTATCCATACATGAAAAAAAGACGAATCTTGGACGCTTGTTCTGCTTGGGTGTTTTTCTTTTCGATTTAATTGCATAGAATCAAGTTTTGTAAACTTTTCTACTTTAGAAATTTTAAAGGCCTATCAATCATTTATACTTTTAATGTTAATATTGGGTTGTCCCAAAAGTTCAATTACTTTTTATAAAGTTTCGTGTTTGAAAATGTTTTCAGAAAAACTGGTAATAGGTGGAGATTTCAAACAAATGGGATTTTGATAAATGTATATTTATGAACATAATATGTTATTTTGGTAGTTTTCGTGATAATATTTCTTTTAAAAATGGCGGTTTGAAAAATAGACCTTAAACGCCGATTTTCGTAAAAATTTTTTCGTCCGCTTTAAAAACTTGGAAGAATGCATGATTCATGGCTAATAAAAGTTTTTCTGTATGTTTACAATGTTTAAACTCAGGATAAAAATGAAATGATTCGGTAAGTGTAAGATAGTAAATTTTGGCTTTAAAACTGCATGTAACTGGTAATTTTCCATAATTCTTTAGCACTTCCATCGCTCCGTTGAGCAGCTGGTAGGAAATAAAATCAAAACAGATGTTTTGCAGATGTTTTTCTGAACTAAAATAATTGTTAAAGCATTGAGAGCATAGAGATTGAGAGTCATTTTCCACAACATCATTTTTTTTATTTGTTTCCAGTTTCGAACAAGAAGTGTTGCTTTTTTTAGTGTTTTCATATGAAGAAAAAAGTTGCTTCGTTTGCTTTACCGTAAGTTAAGCGAGTGCAATTATGACAAACTAAAATAATGCGCGCTTTAATATCACACTGCTTTCTGAACCGATATTCAAAGATAATTTAATATACGGTATATTAATAAATAGCTGGGTATATGTGTAAGCTTTCTTGTTGATTATAATGTCATTTTAAAGAAAATTTCTTTCAAATGACTAACAAATAACGAGAGAAGCTTTTCGTAATATATGATATGTGTGAGATAAAAATTTCCCAATTTAAACTTATCGAATAATCTCAAAACCTTGACATCTTAATGCAAACATTTAAATATATAGCAAAACTTTTATTAGCCATGAATCATGCATTCTTCCCTGTTTTTAAAGCTGTCGAAATATTTTTTACTTAAATCAGCGTCTACGGTCTTTTTTTCAAACCGCCATTTTGAAAAGAAATAATATCCCGATAATTACCAAAATCACACATTATGTTAATAAATATACATATATCAAAATTCCCTTTGTTTGAAATCTCCACCTTTTACCAGTTTTTCAGAAAAAATTTCAAACACGAAACTTGTAAAAAGTAACAGAACTTTTGGGACAACCCTCTATTACGCTTTTATTCCAAAGTAGTGTTTTAATAAATCTGCCCTTTCATAGGAAACTACTCAAATCTAAATCTCATTAACGGATCATCAGTTCAGTTCCTTTGAAATCTGAATTAATTTTGACTTTGACTCACAACCTAATTTTCCTTATGGCAGAATTAATGGTAATTTAAATTTCAAATCAATCTTTAACCTTATTTTAAGATAAATTACTTCCATTAAATTAAATTCATACAGATGTTCAAACCTTCTAATGAAATTAATGATAATGATAGGGGAAAGTATGAATGCTTTAAAATAAAACTATTAAAAAGGATATTAGCCCTTATTAAGGCAATTGATTTTAAATAATTAACTATTTTTTTCCAAAAAATTATCTATAATTCTACTGCACTAACTTAGTATGATGCATCACTAAATAAACTTTTTTTCTATCAACTCTGTATACAGGGAATATTTTATTTAACTTTAATCTTTTTTTTAACTTAGAAGGATTAAAATTTGAAATAAGGTTAGGATTTTTGAAGAAATTAAATCTTATAGCGGGATGACAAATGGTTATATGAAGGAAACAAGAGCTTTTCCGTAGAATTATACTTAAAATATCATTGCAATAGTTTTCAAGGTCCTTCTTAAGATGGTTATAACTGGTAGTTTAAAGTAAAATATTACTTTTTAGTTGGAAAAAGCTGTTTAAGTTTGATGGAAATAGCCAAAGCTAAAAGATAATTTTGCTTGTTTTCTTCACTGGTCTCAACAAAAAAAAATCTTTTACCTTCCTCATTTTTTGAGTATGATATAATTTAGTTTTCATTACTGTTTTACATTTAAATGATACTTCGCATAGCAGTATTTGGTTTCGACGTGAAATTTGGCGCTTAGGACGAGGAGGATGGTCAACTTCATCATGATCCGGTTCTATGGTAAATGACCCACAGACTTTCACGGATAGGGTCACACTATAACCTTCACTGGCGTATATAGAAATTTATTTCGGGAGGGGCCCAAAATTGTTTCCCAGCTCCTCTCATGTAGTATATTAAATTTTTTTTTTCAGTATATTCTTAGGCAGAATTTGCAACTTAAAGAACTTGATATTAAAAAGTAATGATGTATTAAGTTACAATTACAAAAGGGGGGTCTGGGGGTCCTCCCCCATAAAATTTTTGGAAATTAGACTCTAAAAACCAGGTTTTTAACTAGTTTTGGTACCCCTAGTTAGAATTTTGGATATAAATTTTCGGGTAAAATTTGATGAATTTAATGAAAAAGTTATAAATAATATAGTTTAAGTACAGAAGGGGATATATGGGGGTCATCCCCCAGAAAAATTTTGGAGATAAGATCCTAAAAACAGGATTTCAACTTGGTTTTGATACACTTTCCGAATTTCAGACATACATTCTCAGGTAGGATATAGAACTTATTGTAAAAAAGTTTTGAATAATTAAATTCCAAGCACTCTAAAGGGGGGTTTGGGGGATCATCCCCCAGAAAAATTTTCAAAATTTGACCCTAAAAAACAGGGTTTTAACTTGTTTTGGTACACCAAGTCAGAATTTCGGGGGGGGGGCCAGGGCCCCTTCGGCCCCCCCTTATATACGCCACTGATAACCTTAACCACGGTTTCCATCCAAAATAAAAGGCAACCCATCGATACAGATCAATCCTCGCAACTCTTTAACTCGGCACGTAGTATCAATGATTTGGTCAATATTGATACACACACTAGGGCCAATATATGAGTCAGGGAGCCATTTGCGGGCGTCACGCATCGCATCTGTCGGGCATATGGGAGGTTGCTCTTTCCTTTACACGCGAATTAAAAACTCTGCCGCCACTCTGATTAATTTGGGTGGATCCGCAGGGGGGTGGAGGTCGTTCGGGGGTCGGATGGGTGGTTTTTGTGGGGCGGATCGTTTTGGAGGGGTTGCTGGACGGTGTTTTATCAAAATATATGGGTTGTTTGCTCTTCGTGATTAGATGCGAGTTTATTTTTTTTGTGTGTAGATTAGATTAGATTTAATTTAAAGATTGGGCTAAGTTTGACTGGTGTGTATCAAAATAACGGGGTAAAATTTGAATAGATTTCTAACATTATCTTAAGCTAACCTTATTATTAATTTTTGAAATGAAATACAGAATGTAGTATTTTTAAGATAGTATGACATTATAAATACTGTTATTGAATTAAAACCACAATGGTATTCTATAATGTGACTTTAAGCAGTTTCTTGCTAAAATGAATAACATTATTGCTGCTAAAATTACTGAATTATTATGAATACAAAACTATAGAAAAAATAATAAACTGATATTAGGAAGAAATTGCTAAAATCCAAATTTTACCAGTCTGAAGAATGAACTATATTTATAACCCTACAATGCATGATTTTTTAAATTCACTTGAAAATCATTTATGTGACTTCTATTATGGTGTACATTAGTAAAAAAATACTAAAAAAATTTAATTTAATTTTTTTCTACTTTTTATTGGCAAAAAACTTTGTCCTTATGAAATTAATTTGTGTCTCTTGTGAAATTAATTGTGAAGTGAAATAAAACCAAATGCTCTTAAAATATAAAAAAAACAACTTATCTTTTCAAAACATTTTTTGTTCAAGCTGAAAATTTTTTTATTTTAATTTATATGGTCCTTTTATTTTGGCGTTTTCTGTGTCTTGACTTTCGTTTCACTAGCTACTAACAAATGTCTCAAAATAGTACCCCTGCTGTGATCTACTGGCGATCTAAAGTGCTAATACAATGAAATGTTATATCTATTGTACTTATTGCATGGTGTTGCCGTTTGGAAATGAAAGTTCGAGTAGGAAATGGGGAAAAATGTCGTGTTGCCAAATGGCATCAGTATGCACTGTAGGGATAAAGAAGTAATTATGTGTGTGTTCTACATTTATGTTTGTTCTATTATTTGGGGGAGGGGTACTAAAAAAGCTTTAATGTGCATGAACAATACCCATCAAGCTTCCATTTAAAAAAACAGTTTTTCGATTTTTAATAAGATATTTTAATGCCTTATGTTGATAAGGTTTTTATTATCTTTTCCATGGGATTTATAATGAAATTTTGGCAATTTTTAGTCTAGTTATCTAATCTCTCTATTCTAAAAAAAAGTTTTTGGTGAACGGTTTCCAGGGAAAGGCTTTTTAATTACTGATCCGTATAACACTTATTTGGTATCAAACTGTCCGGATTCTTTTGAGGATGTGCAAAGTGCCTTTAGAATTTCTAAAAAAAATCTCAATTTTAAAATATTTCCATTTTTTTAGATTACGGATAAGGTTGCAGTTATAAAGCAAGAAACTATGAATTTCAAAAAAAATTGAAAACATATTTCACTGGTTTTTAATATTCAAATAAATTAAATAATCATCTTTCTATTTATAACACGAATTTAAAAAATATATTTTGGGTTATTTTTAATAATATTTATATTTCTGTTGTTTAAACGGTTTTAATTATATTTAAAACTTATGTATAAATAATTTATCTTTTATCTCTCATATAAAAGCCCACGTCACTCACTGACTCACTGATTCTGGAACGCTCGCACACTATGATGCCATCTCGCAATAATCAGAAAAATAAATAAATAAAAGTAATTAAAATTAAAATAATATAATAGCTTTTAAATATCTTTCAAGAAAGTTGGTTTACTTAATAAAGGTTAAAAAGTTACTTTTAGGGAAGTTGGTTTCTAATTCAACAATAATAAATCTAATAAATAATCGTATAAAAAGCGCTTTTTGATTTTTTTTTTGGCAATAATCTTTATTTACTTTCGGAAACGAAAAATTAATTATTTCTTAAGTAAGTAAATAATTGAATTTTATTTATTTTTCAACTGATTTATATAACTTATTCACTTTTAGAATCAGCTTTCAATAGTAATCATCTCAATTTTTACTATTAATTTTTTTCTTTCTCATAGTCATTGTCATGGGTGATGATGAAGATCCTACCTCAAAAAAACGTCGCTTAGCTAAAGAAAGAAAGCAAAGATGGCGTGCTAGACCTAAATACGTGGGCACCGTAGGCGCCCCATAACAAACTATCTTCAAATAATGAGGCAAATTAAAATCAAATAATAATTTAATAATGGAATGTTTGGGGAGAATGCCATTTAAAATGAGTTTATATAAGGGTAGTAAGATTTGATTTAAGAATAAATTTGCCCAAATCAGCTCGGTGGTGGTCAGCCGAAATTGAGTGACTTATTTGAATATGATAAATTAGTGATATTTCAGCGGTAAGATAAAGAAGTTAAACTTCTTATTTAATGTATAATTAATAGGAACTTGAAGTAGTAACGAGGGAAGCTCGCATAAAAGGCTAGCCTAGCTGTAAGACCCGGCTTTGCCGGGTCGTAACAGCTAGTTTTTTAAATAACAAATTAATATTTTTACATTTATCTTTGTCGTTGTGGCAACCTAATCATTACCATATTTACAACAAAATATAAACTCGCTTTCGGAAATTTTGAACTTTTGCATTTATTTTTTACAATTATTATTATTTTTATATTCTTTTGCAAGTATGTTTTTTAAGGTAGTAAAATGTGACACCTTATTTCATAATGCCAAAACGCAAACAACTAGATAACACGGGGGACTGTTTTAGAATGTTTGAAGTCTAAACATTCGTGTCATTGCTATGAAACTGACACAACTTCGACGTTTGTTTGTTCTCATGAAGATAAAATTCTAAATTTTCGTGATGTTTACGGTAATTACTACATTTTTCACAGCCAATCGATGAAAATAGTTACAAATTTTAAGAACGTTAAATTTATTCCTGAGATGTTTCAGTGCTTCTTAATGGATCTGTGAAAAAAACATTACCTTGGGGAAATGGTAAAGGAATGTTACATTGCTCTGTTGTTAATTTTCTTGGAATTATAAGGCGACCCGCCAATTAATGTTACCATAACGAGCAGGGGGCGGTAGCTCCCTAGTATAATAAAATTAAGTGTGGGTATATATGTGGGTGGGTGTGTTTGTCTTTTATACAAATCCACAGTTTTCTTCCGATCTGCACCAAACTTGGTATATATACGTAAAAAAACTCAAGTAAAAACATAGGCTATGTTTCGAAAACTTTTAATGACCCCTTGACCCTCTTTTGACCCTTTTTATGGTCATTTTGCTGAAATAGCTTTATTTCTACCCAAGAAGAGATATGCTTACTCCATTGTTACAAAGTAAATTTAATGCTAAACAACAAGTTTTTAATAGAAACACTAGGTACAACTCTATTTAAAAATTATATTAATAATTTAAAAACATATTTCAATGAAATTTAAAAGTTTTAAGTATAAGTTTAACATATTTTTATTTGAGAGTTTATCTAATTTCTATATTTTAAAAAGCTTTATGGATTATCATGTTGTTAAAATAGTCTCCATGGAAGCGAGGATATAAAATCAAAAGGTGATAATATTTTAGCTTTTAAGAAAGTTGGTTAACAAACAAAAAAACTGTTAAAACCCCCTTTCAACTAGAAAAGATTGATTTTTTTCTTAAATTGCAAAATGGAATAAGCTTTAATTATTGAATAATTTCATTGAAAACGTTAATTCCTAAAGATATGATTAATCAAGGGATCTAAGCATTTTAAATAATTTTTAGAATACTTTTCCATGTAAATTTGGAAATCATTCAAAAATTTTATTGATTGAGAACTGAAGAAATTTTTATCAACCCGGGAACACCGGAACAAGAAAAATTACTAGGAACACCGGGATAGGAAAAGTTACCGGGAACACCGGAATATGAAAAAGACGCCTGGGATACCGGTATGATTGGTAAATGCTGATTATACAAAATTAGAAATGTATTTGGAAAAACTTAAAACTGAGGCGTTTGCTATCAAAACCAGCTTATTCCATTTTTGGAAATTTTACAGGAGAGACAAAAAACTTCTCACGTCCACAGTTCTAGAGCTAAATTTGTTTTTAAAATTTTTAACTGTAGGTATAACCATCTAGAATTCGATTAGTTTTTCATTTTCATTTCAGTTGCATTACCTTGGGCTAATTAGGTTGGAATGAGCTGATTTTGATGCAAAAACACGATTTTTCATGCTTTTTCAGTTTTTTTTGTTCAATTAAGTTGTGAATTGTTTTTTTTTCTAGTTTACCAGTTAATATTTGTGTCTTTACGAGTTTTAAATAAATGACGTTCACTTAAATTTTTCAAATGATCTGAAATTTCACAGTTGAGATCACAGTTTTCACTTTTAATCTAATTTTGGGTTGGAATGAGCAGGGTTTGAGCTACATTCCTTCGCCAAGTTATGAAGGACCCTCTAAAATTTCAAAATATGCAAAAAAGTGGATTTCAGAAAAATATGGAATGAGCTGGTTTTGATAGCAAACGCCTCAAATAATAAATTTATACTCTTCACCCGTGCAAGGCGGGGCATATCAGCTAGTTTTATATAAATTTTCACAGGAAAAAAGAAAAGAGATTTTTAAGAGATGAATTTAGAAACTTATTGCACTCTATATTCTTAAAAGAAATATTCAAATTATTTCTTTGAAACAAAAAACGCATTACCATCTAAATCTCCTGGTTATTATATCCCCAAACATGTTTAACAAAAGCGGAAACAAGATCACAACACACTTTATATCCCCCCTAAAAATCCTCCCCAAAAAACAACGACGGACAAACAAAAACATCGGGATGAAATACCAAAATCACAAATCAACAACGCTTTTTGCATCCCTCTTGCACCAACGACAACTGCTAATTTACATATTCTTCACATCAAAGAAACAGAAACGAAAAAAAATATCGTTTGCTCTCCACTCCCATTCCTTTTTCGAACGAGACGGCGTTCCAGCTTTTGTTTCCAATCATGAATATGTTAATGGGTTCTTTTATTGCAGCGCCAGGGATTTAATTGCTGTTCTATCCTCTCCTCCTTCCCTCCTTAACAGAGTTCGAACAAGGAGGAAGCGCTTCATTACTCCACCCCCGATTCGAATGTTTTAATTGCTACTTCGTTCTTTATCTCCCCATTCCCCTTTTTTATTATATTCGGTGCTGAATCGGCAGTTGGAGGGACGGATGGAAAAGAGTAACGTAAACAAAGGAAAAGGGAATTACCAAGCTTAGAGTATTCGAGAAATTGAAATGGACGATTTTCGGAAAAAGAATATTGCAAAAATGGAGGGATTTGACTGTTTATTCGTTTAATAACAGCTTTTTTCTTCACTTTGAGATATATTTCTCTGTTTGAATTTGAAAAAAGAAATATTTTGAGAAGTCTTTCATTTTAATGCAAACTGCATTGGTGTTCTGTTTAATGAAGGAAAGAGAAACGGGGGGGAAAGGTTTGTGTTGTAGAAACATGATTTTTTTTTCATGGAGCATTTTATTTTTTTATGAAAGGATTAAAAGTTTAATTATTATTTCTCGAACGTGTTTTACAGAATGAAATACACTTGTCATTTATTCTTGTGTAGCTTAGGAGTTTTGTAACTTTATGATCTTGTTCTAAATTATGCAAACTACTTTTTCATTCTTAGTACGCAGAATTTTCGGGAAAATCGTCACGCAGATGTTTTAAAAAAGTTGAACTTTTATTTCAAATTTTAATGTCCCTCCAAATTAAATAGCAAAATGTTCTTTATAGTCGATATGATAGCGAAATAAATAATATAATAAAAGATAAAAATTACTTTAGAATGAAAATATTTGTTTGAAATTTTGTTTAGAAAAAATTTGAAATAAAAATTCAACTTTTTTAAAACATCTGCGTGACGATTTTCCCGAAAATTCCGTGTACTAAGAATGAAAAAGTAGTTTGTATAATTTAGAACAAGATCATAAAGTTACAAACTTCTAAGCTACACAAGAATAAATGACAAGTGTATTTCATTCTGTAAAACACGTTCGAGAAATATTAATTAAACTTTTAATCCTTTCATAAAAAAATAAAATGCTCCACGAAAAAAAAGAGGAAGTTTTAAATTTTAAAAACATTAATCCCATTTGTAGGGGAGAGTGGGGTAATAAGATGAAAATGAGGTAATAAGAAAGAAACATGCAAAATTCCACAGGATTTTCCTTTAAGTTTATGAAGCTGATTTCTTTACAGAATGTTTATATCATTATCAGCTTAAAAAATATTGCATATTCTAAAGTAAAGGGGAAGGATATTTTTACTTGTTTCTTACTACCCCCAAGCGACTGTATTTTGTTACAATAAGAAACAAGCCAGGGTAATAAGAAAGAAGCCAGTTATTTTAATGACTAAAACAATTAAAAACAAAATGAAGGTATTAATATAATCTTAAAAGAACATTTATAACCCTAGTAATTTTTAAAAATTTTCATTAAAAATTTTCGATATATGCCCGGTTAAAAATTAGTCTTAAAAAGTACAAGTTGAAAGTTATAAACAACGCATATTTTTATTTTAAAAATATAACGAATATATATTAAATATAATATATAGTATACAAAATATGTATTTATAAAATATAAAATATATAAAATATTTGAAAATAATGACAAAACAAATCAAATGGCGTTTCTCTTATTTCATATTGTGATACTAATAGGTTATTCTCCCCCAAAATCACCACAAGTTTTTTGCAAACTCAGTTTATTTTAAGGTTGGTTCCACTTCCTCTTTATAAACTCAGCGCTACCCCTTTTCTTCAGGTTTGAATGGTTCAGGACTTTTATGAAGACACTCTAGAACCTATTCTTTCCACTCCCTGTGTTTCAATATTGTTTTTAATTAATTTCTCGGAAAAATGAATAGACAAAACGACTGATGATTTTACTTTACCACCATAACTTAAATTCAAACGTAAAATTGATATAAAATGTCGATCGAATTATTTATAAATTTTTCAATAAAGTTTGAAGTGGTAAGTAAAAGTTGTCTTTATACCCACCGTTTTCAGGAAAATGAAATAAAAAAAAGCTTAATTGAATTTAAAATTTATCTTGATAAATAAAATAAGAACATTGAAATATTAATATAATAAAGAGAAAATTTCGTTGAATAAATTTTCATGGATAAGAAGCTAATGTTTCTTACTACCCTATAGTTTGTTTTAATGGGGTAATAAGAACAGGACACTTTTAAGAATGATCCACAACCCTAAATTGAAGAACAAAAAAGCGAATATGTAGCCCCTTTAACCTCCTGCAAAGTTCACTAAAAATTTCAAAAGAATTTAGTAGGTAAAACAAGAGGAATTGAAATAGTTGAAAAGGCCTGACTTTACGTTTATGATTTTTCTGCCCGCATCAAATTCAAACGGGAATTTTTCACTAAAATAATTATTCTAAAACGATAAAATTTTTATGGGATATAAAGTATGTCTTGAAGATATGATTTTCAGGATTTTTTACAGATTTGTAGGCCCACACACAAAGCCGCAAATTAAAAAGTTTCTTATTACCCCACTCTCCCCTAAATAGTAAAAATTTCACTCTGTTTATCTATCTTATTTGATTCATATTCTTTACCCTGTTTATTTTTCTTTGAAACTAATCATATAATGCGGGGGTAATTAATAAAAAAAGCACCAAAGAGGAAAGAGAAGTACTTTTTCTTCCATAGAAATAACCATATCAATCAGGGTTTTACTTGATTACAAACTCGATTATTCGAGAGGGCTATGGACATAATATCGAAAATGACCATCAGGATACAATGCTCTTCCCCAGTTCCAGGAGACGTTTGTTGAAAAATAAAAGAATCCAAAGAAATGCAACTCGGCTCCTTCAAGAATGCAAGCACTCTCCTCTCAAAAAGAACCACACTCTTAAAGGAGGCATGTTCGCTCCATCGCATAAAATTATTAAGTCCCATCGCATTTCAAAGTCACCAGCGAGACACAAAGGGAAGCGTCAAAAGTACCCCACGCGAAAGCAGAATCGAAAGCAGGAGAGGGGAGGGGAACTCCCAGAAAGGTTCCGAAATGCAGATACGTCCAGATGGAAATGCATAGAGGCAGCAGTGGGTTTGGATAAAGCAAGGACTTGGTGTAACTGCACAGGCCTCGCTTTGGGTCACGAAAGTCAGTTTGGTTTGATGGAGACATACGAAAAACCAATGAAAATGAACGAAAATAACACCACAAGAATGCAGACAGGAGAATTTTTAATAAATTGATGATTACTGTTCAATGTATCTTAACTGTTAACCGCCATTTATGTTCAATGCATCTTAACTGATAACCGCCACCTGCCCCGCCCTGTTGTCTGCCCGCGCTTTGCGCCAGTTGCTGTTCGTACACGTTGAAGAATAAAGCTACCTTCTCGTTCCCCCTTGCCTCCTAGATTCCTTACAGCAGCCACAAACCAATTACTTTGTTACATTTTCCCTAAACAATTTTTAATTAATTTTAGATAGAAATGTTTTTTGCATCAATCAATGCACTATTTTGAACTTCACACATTAACATTCACTTAACTGTCCGTCTGTATTTTAAATAGACCGAATCATGATTTGATATAGCGTTATGGAATGCTTTCTTTTGATAAATGAATGAAATCAAATAATTGTAAGTATTTCCCTGGCTAATGAATGGGTATGTATATAATATTTTTATCTTACGAGGTTTTATTCAGTTAAACACTTTTTTCAAAATATTAACCTGACATTTGGAGCTTAGACACTAGCAGCAACGAGCTCGCTCCAGCAACTCCACATTAGTATTTACCTTGTTTGCTGCAAGTGCCTCAATGAGCTCACTATGACCAGAGTTTTTTTTATGGTTTACTATAATCGTTTAGTTGAATAGAGGTACAGTTAAAAGTTCCTTTTATCAAGATTTTAAATCGTATTAATTACTATATAGAGTTCACTATCTATAAAATTTGAAAAAATTGGATGAAATATGCCCCAAAAATATTATCAAATAAATTCAAATAAAGTCTTCTTACGTTTAAAAAAATATCCTCCTATTTATTAAAATGTTACGAAAAGACGAAATTAAAATCTTCTCTTTCGGCCGTATTCACCGGTAACTTGACCGGGAGTCAAACCTCTGATTGGTGGAAAACTAGTTTTCCTTCTTCAACTGCCAATCAGAAATTTGACTGCTGTTGAACTGCCTCGGTATTTAAACAGGAGTTTACTTAACCGCCACGCCGGTCAAGTTACCAGTGAATATGGCCGTTAAATTTTTAACCTTGGTCATGATTAGTCACTGATATACATTGATTTTTCGCCTTCTTAATCATCCCGTCTAGTCCGACCACCATGAGAAAGGAGTTCAAAACTGGACGAGATTCACACAGATTTGGCACAAAACTTTTTTTCAGCGTCTATGAATTACCATAACCCCCGAAATTAAGGGAAATAACCCGTTTCCATAACAATAGCCTCATTATTGTGCACTATGGTATAAGATTTTCCGGCCGGACTATGTATATGAAATCTTCATTATTAAAAAAATCTTTCACTGACGTTGGTTACGCAGGGTCGCATCCCACGCCACCTCTATCTCTTCCCCTCTCTACGTATCCGTCGCTCCCGATCCTTAAAAAAAGCGGCCAACTTCATTGGAATTCTCCTCGAGGTGAAGCGAAAGAAACGAAATCCGGTATTTCGAGCGCTTTCCTCAGCGAGAGATTTACATAAGCAAGGTGCCGCTCCAGGGAGAAAGCAAAGAAGGAGAGAAAAAAAGAGAGAAAACAAAAAAGCACATACGGAACAAAGGAAGAGGAGAGTTCAAAATTTATGGGGAGAGAAAAGTTCCGGAAACGGATTTGGAATGTCTCTCTAGGATCGTTCGAAAGGAGGAACCCGGGGCCTAATCCCAAATTGGAGCATCGATTTCAGGAAGAATGCAGATGAGGCGCTCATCTCGAATTCAGAGCGCCAGGGCACATTATTCAAATGCTCTTAAACGTACGAATAACATTAACTGAAAGCGAGGCGAGTTTTTCAGGATCCGCGAGTGGTTTTTGAGCACTTAAGGATGAGTTTCGCGTTGGGGGGGATTTTGAGTCCTTTGAGGAGCAATTTGGTTTGCTTAGGGTATTTAGTTGAGCGACGTCGTGATGGATTTTATCAGGGCATTATGCTCATTTTCATAACCCGTTGTAGTGTCTTGGAACGGCAGGGGAGTGTTCGAACATGGTAATAGTCGTGAATTTATTTTTGAAGAGGGGATGAGCTTGCTTTCGTTTTATTAGAATGCTTTTAAGTTATCAATTTAGAGAAGTGAAAATTGACATTTTTAATCGATTGCATCAGCATGTCCTCTGTAGAATTTTGGTAATTGAGAACTTAGGTATCATATAGACCTTTATGCTATAAAAGTATTGAAGTTAGAACACTTTCAGCTATTTACAGGAGTTAACAATAAAAGATTGACTTATAATATTGTTTAATAAACTATAAATAAATGAATGTTTGGTAAAGGATATCCATTTTTTTTATCAAACTTGAAAGTTTAGCCTTATTCAATCGGGTTTGTTCCAAGAAAATTTATTGATAAATTAATACGAAGTTTTGGCTGTTTAAAAAATATCTGCATGTACTTATTCACATGCACATACACAAGAAATAAAGTACTTCTGAGCTAAAATGACAAATCGGTTTTCACACATTTTTCACGGCTGAAAATTTACAGAATACGATTCAACGAGCTTTGCCATCTTATAATTATCACCAAGTCAGATTTCCTCTTGAAAACCTTCTATTTAAGCATACCAACTAAATTGAAATAGGTAGAATTGACATTGCAAAATTTATTTTACTATGCATTACCACCACATATACCAAATAACCACTGCACAGCACGTTGCGAGGCAGGCAATGCGTCTTTTTCGACCGCGACTCGTGCCGCACCAGATGGCACGGGGTGGCACGCGCGTGACGCGTGCCACCTCTGTCACGAGGCAGGTTGCCGCTTTGGGCGTGACGGCCTCGAGTGCCAGTTTGCACAGTGGTCCGCTTTTGGAAAAGAATACTCAGTCCCTTCTCCCTCTTCCAAAGGGTCTAGTGGTAGAGCAAATAGGAGGATCAATCATAGCGAGTAGTATTTGTGGTACGTGCTTTGGAAGAAAAAAAGGGGTGGAAGCTATTTTTCAGACGCCGTATGGTCAGGGGGAAATTTGTTTGGACGGGTTCTTACGGATTAAATGATGATTATGACATTGAAACAAAGTTTATTTTTAAAAATAAAGCATTTGTGGACAAAAATAAAATTTAATCAAAGCCTAATCATCTACTAAAGGACTTGAATAAAGACAAGGGCCTTCGGATCCATGATGTGTTCAATAAACAGATTTTCTCACAATGGCAGATAGAAAAGAAATGTGTTTACTTTGAATTAAAGCTAATAGGTACTTATTTCCCAGCAAAAAAACGTGTCCAAAATTCCTTCAAAAAAGCGTCAAAAGTGCAGTTTTCTCCAAGAAGTCTGTAGTTATTTTGTAGGATTAGGACTCTAAGGCACGTAAGTCTGCAGTTTCTTCACAGCAGTTTTGAATGCATTCTAAAAGCATTTCAGCGGTCTTATAAGAAACTGCAGACGTTCTACAGAAAACTGCGAATTTCCTCATGAAAACTACAGACAAATGAAAAACTGCAGAATGAAAACTGCATTTTGCTGATTTTTTTGCTGGGTTGTTTGTGAAAATGACCCATATAATTTTAATCAAATATTTGTAGCTCCCAATGCCTGAATTTGATTTGTGTATTTCATCAAGAAATGCTCAATTTATAAGCAAAGGATTAGATAAATTAGAAACTGACTTGGTTGGAGCAACAAAAGAAACTCCAATAATTTTACATTGAAGATAGCATGCTGTTTTTCGGGAAACACCTCAATTTTATTTTAGTACTATAGATGAAAAACCACCGGTTCACCTAACACAAATTCTTCTTATTTTTACAATAAATACTTTTTAATTCAAGCGGTTCAAATAAATGAAAAAAATTAATTAAAACATATTTAACTCTTTTGAAAATCCAAAAATAAAACATTTAGACATAGCTTCAAAACACCTCCATATTTCACTCAAGAGACAAACGTAACTATCTCTGAATCAGTTTTGTGTGTTAAGTACACATGAAGAAGGTGCAACCGACACGAACTTCCAATCAAATCCCGTCACATCCCAAACCATGCCGTCCATGCCCTTTCCGACAGGAGGGTCATCGCGGGTGTTGACGTGTCCATCACCGAACCACTCCCTCACACGGCGATGAGGGGGCGAACTGACAGCTCAGCCTGCGATCCTGCAATTACTACAAGCCGGCAGATGGACGACTCGATGCGGGGAAATTGAAAAACTGACGAAGACGTCATGGAGATTACAGGGGGGATTTTTTTGGTTAAACACCTGGAGATGGGTGCAAGGTCATGGTTAAATGGGTACTAGAGGTGATGTCGATGGAGGGGTTAGTTTACATTAATGAATGTGTGTTTTTAAGATGTGGATTTTCCAACTTGGAATAGCGATAGGTAAAGTGGAGATAGATATAAAATTAAGTTTAAGATCCTAAAATATGAATTAAACTATAATTTTGTTAAAAACTTATTTCATTTCTTTTAATACACTGGAATGGATCTACCCCCTCCTCGCCAGTGCTCACCAACCC
The DNA here is from genome assembly GCA_024610705.1 of Tetragnatha versicolor. Taxonomy (NCBI): domain Eukaryota; kingdom Metazoa; phylum Arthropoda; class Arachnida; order Araneae; family Tetragnathidae; genus Tetragnatha; species Tetragnatha versicolor. The sequence continues at coordinate 44,780,272 of JANDEH010000002.1, read as the reverse complement.
CCGACATGCTAACCCATTTCTTTAACAGTCTCGGTTAAATTAAAAAGCTTGGATTGTGCCATTGAACTAAAAAAATAAATAAAAAATAGCAAAAAGGAGAACAGTAAATTATGACAATTCCTGTTCTTTATATTATATTTTTATGGGGTAAATATTACACCGATTCGTAAGATTATGAAAATAAAAATGTCGTAAATAATGATAAATTATCTGAATTTTTTATATGAATTTTAGTTTTATTAAGTAGCTTAAAATATTGTTACTTTCTCAGGAATTCAAATACATAATTTTTATTAACCTAACAAATATAGCCTATTATTTCAAAATAGGCTATCTTGATATCCACTAAAACATGAGTGAATATTGAATGTCATTCGAAGCTCAAAATATTGTTTAAAAATTTTAATTGCGAAATCGAAGTTTATTTTAAGAGTGTCTTACAAAGGAACCGAATTAGAATAGAAACATATCTAACTTAATTCATCAATGTGTAGTAAACTATCTTAAGGTAAAACAACTGGAAAACTCTTATTTCACTCACTGAGCATAAAATCACTGAACACACAAGACGTGAAATAAAAAGGAGGGCCATCTTCTCCTCCCCTTACTTCCTGTCTTATCAGAGGTATCAGTCAAACTCCGGATGTAGTTTGACAGGCAGCGCGTGGCTTGTCTGTCAGATGTGTTTAAGAAAGATAACCCCACAATCTACAAGTTGTACTATATTGAAAGTTCTTCTACTACAAGATGCCCGTTGCTCGTCTTCGTTATGAATGTAATTGTAAACCGAACGAACAGTAATCTCAGTCAGTTATGGATTAGATATCATCTGTTGAGAAAATGTCAACTTCACACCAAATTAGTCAACAGGTTGATTGGAAAGGAGGGTGGCACGTGGCCAGAAGAGACGAATTAGTTCCGGCGAGGGTCTCCCAATTGGTTCGGAACAGGAAATTAAGGACGACGATTAGCTACTATTTGTCGGAAGGTAACTTTTTATTGGAAATTCAACTCTCCGTTTTTGGAATGATTTTCAATTCGTTAGTTTTATCAGGTAAATTACATTATACAGTAAAGCACCGTTTATACGTCTTTCAAGGGACCGACGTAAAACGACGTATAAATGGAAAAACGTATAAATGAAAATATCTTTAATTATTAGGTTTTTAACACTCTTAACGTATATTTACGTAATTACATTAAATTTAAGGTTTTTCTTAAGAAAAAATTACTTCAAAACAGTTTTTAAACTGAAAATAATAATTAAGTTTTAAAATATTTAACATAAAAATGAAAGAAACCCAATCTTTATAGTGCTAGGGTTTTTAGAACGGCAGTTTCATGGTTTCCCTTTCTTATGGAGGATTTACACCACTGCTGTAAAAGAGACATCAGCGATATTTTCGGAAGAAACGGGAATTGTTATTCCAATAAACCAATTGACGAGCGCCATCTTTTGTGAGTAGCGGGTACTAAAATATGCCGAAAATATCGCTGATGTCTCTTTTACAGCAGTGTTGTAAATCCTCCATTAGTGGGATCATTTAGCGATCAAAAGAATTCTCCTCTGCAGGGGGTGCTGGCGACCCCCTAACTAGAGATAAGGGCCATAAAACTGTAGTGTAGCACATCCCGTTATCAGTTCAACGAATTGCCCTTTTACTCCACCCCCACACCCATTGCCCATTGGTCATACTACAGCCAAGGAATAAGGAATGAAAGGAATGCAGTGTCCTTCAACCTTCCCTGGAAAAAATTTTCCCATGGAAGCAACAACTGATACAGGATATTTTCGAATTTTAAAACAGCCGAAACGACGTATAACCGATATTGCGCGTCGTATAAACGAAGAATTTTTGCATTAAAATGAATAGGAATGAATTGGGACTTTATGAAAACGACGTATAAATGATAAAGTCGTATAAATGAGAAACGTATAAACGGTGCTTTACTGTAATACATTGTGAATTTATTAGTTCAAAATTTCGTTTAGACGGCCCTATAATTTAGTGAATTTTCGAGCTAGAAATTGGTTGACACTCAGCGGGTAAAATTTTTAACAAATCAAACAATTTCAATAGGAGAAAAGTTAAATTCCTGTTTTGTTAAAATACTGGTACTTTATTTAGGTTTAAGTTTTAATACATTACACATGTGCGCAGTTCATTTTAAAGATTCCTGTAGTTCCATGATAATTAAAGTTTATGGTATGATATACCATTCATATCTAAATTATAAGAAATATAATATAGCCAAATTGTCTAAATGTGTTTAAGTGTTCCGTATACACATTCGTGTGTATACGGGACGTATTGTTATTTGTTTTATATAAAAAGAAGTCCTGAAAAGGAGACCTTCTGATACTTTATAAGTTTTTTTTCTGAAGCTGATACGGATTTTTAACAAATACTGCGTTTAACGTAGTAACTTAATTTGGTTTTAAAAAAATAAAACTGGTTCTTGAAATCATCAAACTTTTTAAATTTCAATCCCCCAGAGGACTTAAATTCCGTTAAAATATTTAAGAATGAGCTTAAAACTAATCTGATTATATTTTACTACAAAAACTAAACAATGTTTTCTTCTCTGTTGGGATTTTTAAAAGAGGATGATTTATAATTTAAAATAGTTCTGATTAGATATTTGAGTATTGGTTTAAGTCATAAAAACTCATAAGGAATATATTATAAAATTATGCAAAAAAGATATTGACTTAGAAAAAGAAGTACAAAGCACTTTTGTTTTGAATGAGATGAGAAGTATTACCTACAAATACAGCATTACAAAGCGAACGAATTTTGAAATAACTAATTACATGTTTTGTTGTTAAATATAAATTTTCTTTCATTGAAAGAATTGAGTTTTTGTTACTTGAAAAAGGGAATAAAAAAGATAATTTACATTAAAAACTTAATTCTGTAGAAAATAATTTTTCAAGGGAATTCCGGATTTTATTATAATGCCATCTTATTAGAAAGAAAAAGGAGAGGAGAAAAGGTTTACAGGGAAAAATCAAAGATATTAATCCGTTTTCTTTTTGCCTATAAATCCAACAATACTCTAAACTTAAATTTTTATGCTTAAGAAATCAACGAATAATTGTAAACATTATAAAACCTAATCTTATTTCATACAATCAAGACTTAAAAAACTAGCGAAGATATCTCAAGAGAAATAAAGGCAGACACTTTTTTACTTAGTTGTTGAAGGTTAAGTATTTTGTGTTACATCAACTACTTTCCTAGGGGAAATTTTAAGCTTCGCTTGTTTATAGTTTTTTTCAGAAAATACTTCTTTATCAGAAATAAAAACTGCGTTTTTTGAGTGAGGAACTATATCCCTTGAGAAGGAACACAAGAGACAAAACAAAACAAGTTCTAATTTTCAAACTATTGTTTATGTCTTTTAACAACACTAATCTTAAAAAATGTCTATGGAAAAAGTAAAAAAAACTGTAAAACTACATTTTTCAGAAGTTGAACAGTTTTTTAATACTTATTATGATAAATTTAAGAAAAACTGTTGACGAATTAAAAACTTTCAGAATTAGAAAGGATATCGATTACTAAAAAATAACGAAATATTAATGAGTATCTGATTCTCGTTTTATTCGTAAGTTATTCGTTTTATTGTAACTCGCAAACACGCAGCTTAGATCCTTTACGGAAATTATGTTCCAATACTATGTGCATGGTGTTTTGAAAAGTCTGTTCAAACTCTGGACAGCCAGAAAACTATTGCTTTCCTTGGAGTACACGATAAATATATTGAGAACTATACCTCTACAATCTACATCGCATAGTTTCTGAGAAAATTGTGACAGAAAAAGGTTCGCCGTCATATTCGGAGAGGTTAAGGTGCCTGCCTAAAAATGCCGTTTTGGACCAAAAATCCACGAAAAATTTTATTATCTTATTTCAAAAACACATCTTTAGCTTTCCAGATCAGTTTAAATTTTGTACAGAAATTTTACTTGAAACTAAAAAGGCATTTTATTAAGGAAAAGGTAAAGAAATTCGCTTTTTTCTCAGAATCACATTTTTGCTATTTTTCTTCTCCGCAAAACTACATAACTCAAAATATTATAAGGGAATTTCTATGAAACTTGGGCACAATACTTGACATAATATGGTTTAGAAGCCCTACTACTTTTTTGGCTGTGGGTATAATATTTTTTATTTTATGAGTAGTATAACTTCAAACTTTACTGAAATTTGGTGGGTTTTTTTAGCTTTTCGAGTTTAGTGCTATAACTTTTGATATTAAAATAATTTAGACATAAAAATAGTAGGCCTCCTAAAATATGTTTTTGCGAGGATAATAAAGTTTACAAAACAAAAATATCTTCATATAAATTTGAGTTATGATGTTTTGCGGGAAGGCTGTTTTTTGTAAATTTTATGCATAAATTCTTCAATAATATGAAAATTTAAATTACTATTTAAGTATTTTTTATATTATTCATAGTTTTTAGACGCATTTAATTGTATAAATCACAAATTAGTTCAACATTTTAATTATTAAAAAAAGCCTCCATAGGTAGGCAACCACCTTAATGTAAAAATTGAAGGTGCTTTTTTTATATGTTTGTATACTGTAAGACGTTAAAAATATCCACTGCGTTGCGTATGCATGAACCTGCCATGGAATGAAATAATAAACTTTTTATCGAAGAGAACGTCCCATTTAAAAAAATGCGCTGCAGAGGTATAGTTTTGTGGACATATCTTATAAACTCCACGTAAGGAATTTTTTTCGATCAAGAGAGGACTTGTTAAAACACCCTGTAATATAAAAAAATAAAATAAAGCGTCCCTCGTAACACTCAAATGAGTGACCCTTGGTTGTTTGCCTAATTGTTATTTTTCAGAGGATCGGTGAAAATATACAAGTTGTCCCAAAATATACTGACACATTTTAAATATCAATAACTAATAACTCAAAAACTAAAAAAGATACAAATACGCGGTTTGTTATATCCTACTCCTGGGAGTCAGATGAAGGATGCAACTAACCGCCTATTTTGATCTTTTTAGTTTTTTAGTTATTAGTTATTGATTTTTAAAATGTGTCAGTCTTTTTTGGGACACCCTGTATACATTTTAGGCGGTAGTTCTTAATATCCAGAGTTCCCTACAACGATATTCCGGTTGAGTTCTTCAGCTTGTGAGCTTAATCTCAAGGATCAGCTCATAACCCCTATTTTAGACTAACGAACTCAGTTGGTTTGTAATTGGGCAACGATTGAGGTAATAATGCACTTATCCATCCCCTTTGTTATACTCTGTTCATTTAGAATAGGCGCCTGAGACGTAATCTATTAGAAGCAGTTACTGTTGTAATTATCATAGAAAAATATTTCTTCTGCGATGACAAGGTAGCCTAAACAAAAGTAGTTAAAATACGGTAAAAAAATCGGTCACTGAACTTGTGTGATGAGCGTTATTAAGCATTATTGAGCGTTTTTGATCCTGTTTCAGGCACCAATTCTAAATGAACAGACTATAGCTAGGTATTTCTCCTAGCTTCCTAACTAAAAACCTCAATATTGCAGTAAAACTTAAAAGTATCAAAGCGCTTTAAACGTAAAATAACACAGCACATCTACCACCGAGTCCCCCACCTCTCGGCAACAACGACCGGATTCCTCCTCAAACCTCGTTAGCATCTCTCCCTAGAAGAAAAGGGGGGCACTTAGCGCGTCTTCAGCATCAGCATCTCCCCCTCTTCGATCAAAGACGTCCTCCCTCAAAACTTCCACCAACCCCTGACAGTGACTGATCTCCGCACTCCCTTCGAGAGGAGGAGGGGGAGGGTGACAAATCATGCCGTTCCTTTTCGAACTACTTTAAATTTCAGCCGGCTTTAATACGATTTGCTGCTTCCACACCATTCAAAATGCGAAGCCGGGGCCTCATCCATCAAGGCTAGCGGCGCTCCTAATGGCGCTGTTCCCCCCTTTTTCTTCGAGAACATTTTTCCTTCCTCGCGAAAACCCTCTTCGGAAGGTGAGGGAGGCTTTGTTTGAAGAGGGCTTTTCTCGCCCCTTGAAGTGAAGTTGGTTTTAAAGATGTCTGGATGGATGGAAGTACTCTTTTAAGTACGGGTGTGAGTCGAGGTTCTTTATTGAGGGGGTGTTGAAACAGTGTAATGTTTTGTTCTGAGTTTGGATAAATTTGGATGGACGACCTCCTCAAGAGGAGGGAGGATCTAGGTGTGAAAGAATCTCTTAAAGAGGGAAGGACAATGAATAAAAAGTTTTTAAAAGCACTGTTTTGTTACTTCTTATTTTTCGATTTTTTCGAGGTAGTTTATCAGGCGGGCATCACATATAGTACAGTCAAATTAGGGTTTGAGGTAGACATTTAGAAATACAAGCAGAAACCACCTGGGATGTGTTTAGGGGGGTCTGAGGATGCCTCACCTGAAAATCCCAAAAAATCCGGTGACGGGTTTTCCGCCATTTTGAAAAAGAAGTCGGCCATATTGGATTTTACCATAGTTCATAAAAACAGCTATAACAGGCGAACTAATTGGTTTAAAATGTTCGTTCTTGTTTTAAAATGCGTAATTCAGTTTGTTTTTTAAGTTTCATGCATCAATTATTGGTTCTAAACCATACAATTTATTGAAATTAAGCTAAAATAGCAATTTTTTCGTATTTTTTTCGGTTGTAGTTCTTTCGTTTAATACTGTGTCGTAACTATTACAGATATCAAGACCAAAACAACTGGAACTTGTTTAGGATGGTCTTAGGCTATACCATACCAAAATTCTAAGAAATCCCGCCATTAGTTTTCCGCCATTTTTAAAAAAACTGAGGCTATACTGAATTTTCAATGTTTCTTAAAAACTGCTATAACAAGCGAACTTATTGGAATAAAATGCTCAATTTTTTTATAGAATACATGTCTAAGTGTACGTTTTTGAAATATCATGCAGTAAGTTAATATCCTTAAAGATTTAATTTTAAAAACTGGGAAAAATAGTAATTTTTCATTCTTTTTCTGTTGTAGTTTTTTTATAGTCCAGGCAAATTAGACATTCAATATAACAGGCTGAAAATTGGTGGAAATGTAGAGAATAGTGTCCGTCTTGATATCCTGAAATTCCCAAAAAATCCCTCCAGGGGAAAATCCGCCATTTTGGAAAAACCAACGCCATCTTGGATTGAGTTTTCAAGCATAGCGACTGAACCAAGGGGCCGATTAAGTTCGTTTTTGTCCCAAATTGTTTAATATTGTGTATTTTAATAGAAAATAACAAAAAATTCAAAATGAAAAACTTAATTTAATAATAATTAATTTTTATTTAATTACTGATTTGCTGTATTAAAATGTAGGTAAGCATTCAAGATAACAAGCTGAAAATTGGTGAAAATATAGAAGACAGTGTCCTAATTAATATCTCGAAATTCCCAAAAAATCCCTCAAGGGAAACCGCCATTTTGAAACAACCGCCGCCATCTTGGGTTGTATTTTTTAAGCATAGCGACTGAACCAAGGGTTCGATTGAGTTTTTTTTCGTCGCAAATAGTTCAATATTACGTATTTTAAAGATAAAACCTGAAATAGTTCGAAATAAAAAATTTAATTTAAATAAAATTAAATTTACTTAATTAATGATTTGTCGTGTGTAAATGTAGATAAGAATTCAAAATAACAAGCTGAAAATTGGTGGAAATGTAGAAGATAGTGTCCTGATCGATATTCCGAAATTCCCAAAAAATCCCTCCAGGGGAAAATCCCCCACTTTGAAAAAACCACCGTCATCTTGGAATCTCAATTTAAGCATAGAGATAATGGAGTTTTCTCTTTCCACAACAATGAAATTTCCCCAAAAAGGCATTATTGAAGCTGAAAAAAACTGCAATTTTAAAGTCGAATATTTCAAAAACTATACTTGCGATTTAAGTAAATTTAGGCTTAAAATGTAGTTAATTTATTCAAGAAAAACAGCAGTTCCGTGCATGGTCAAGAATATCACCGTTTAGTTGAAACTAAATAAAAAATATTGGACAAAACGGTCAAATTTAAGAAAACAAACTATGCTCAAACGATATCGCAATCAAACGGTCAAATTTTTGACCATTCACGGAACTGCATGTTTTTCTTGAATAAATTAACTACATTTTAAGCCTAAATTTACTTAAATCGCACGTATAGTTTTTGAAATATTCGACTTTAAAATTGCAGTTTTTTCAGCTTCAATAATGCCTTTTTGGGGAATTTTCATTGTTGTGGAAAGAGAAAACTCCATTATCTCTATGCTTAAATTGAGATTCCAAGATGACGGTGGTTTTTTCAAAGTGGGGGATTTTCCCCTGGAGGGATTTTTTGGGAATTTCGGAATATCGATCAGGACACTATCTTCTACATTTCCACCAATTTTCAGCTTGTTATTTTGAATTCTTATCTACATTTACACACGACAAATCATTAATTAAGTAAATTTAATTTTATTTAAATTAAATTTTTTATTTCGAACTATTTCAGGTTTTATCTTTAAAATACGTAATATTGAACTATTTGGGACGAAAAAAAACTCAATCGAACCCTTGGTTCAGTCGCTATGCTTAAAAAATACAACCCAAGATGGCGGCGGTTGTTTCAAAATGGCGGTTTCCCTTGAGGGATTTTTTGGGAATTTCGAGATATTAATTAGGACACTGTCTTCTATATTTTCACCAATTTTCAGCTTGTTATCTTGAATGCTTACCTACATTTTAATACAGCAAATCAGTAATTAAATAAAAATTAATTATTATTAAATTAAGTTTTTCATTTTGAATTTTTTGTTATTTTCTATTAAAATACACAATATTAAACAATTTGGGACAAAAACGAACTTAATCGGCCCCTTGGTTCAGTCGCTATGCTTGAAAACTCAATCCAAGATGGCGTTGGTTTTTCCAAAATGGCGGATTTTCCCCTGGAGGGATTTTTTGGGAATTTCAGGATATCAAGACGGACACTATTCTCTACATTTCCACCAATTTTCAGCCTGTTATATTGAATGTCTAATTTGCCTGGACTATAAAAAAACTACAACAGAAAAAGAATGAAAAATTACTATTTTTCCCAGTTTTTAAAATTAAATCTTTAAGGATATTAACTTACTGCATGATATTTCAAAAACGTACACTTAGACATGTATTTTATAAAAAAATTGAGCATTTTATTCCAATAAGTTCGCTTGTTATAGCAGTTTTTAAGAAACATTGAAAATTCAGCATAGCCGCAGTTTTTTTAAAAATGGCGGAAAACTAATGGCGGGATTTCTTAGAATTTTGGTATGGTATAGCCTAAGACCATCCTAAACAAGTTCCAGTTGTTTTGGTCTTGATATCTGTAATAGTTACGACACAGTATTAAACGAAAGAACTACAACCGAAAAAAATACGAAAAAATTGCTATTTTAGCTTAATTTCAAAAAATTGTATGGTTTAGAACCAATAATTGATGCATGAAACTTAAAAAACGAACTGAATTACGCATTTTAAAACAAGAACGAACATTTTAAACCAATTAGTTCGCCTGTTATAGCTGTTTTTATGAACTATGGTAAAATCCAATATGGCCGACTTCTTTTTCAAAATGGCGGAAAACCCGTCACCGGATTTTTTGGGATTTTCAGGTGAGGCATCCTCAGACCCCCCTAAACACATCCCAGGGGGTTTCTGCTTGTATTTCTAAATGTCTACCTCCGACCCTTTTTTCGCCTAATTTGACTGTACTAATAGTAGTATCAGGCAGACAAGATATAGACCGCTACGAGAAGACTTTTGATAGAAAAAACAAAACTCTCTTAAAAAAAAAGTATCTTCCTCTTTCGATCAACTACCCCTCAACTTCCACCTGTCTCCCCTCCTAAATACTAGTTCCAGTGTTATCAAAATCACGTGACCCTTTTACTATCGTTGGTTTAACTTCATACTACATTTACTGATAATCAAGATAAGGAAGTAAAAATCAACAATAACTTTGAATCCTAAATTTTTTAAATTAAAACCAATGTTTTGAAATTGAATGACGTCACATGCTGTTTTCGTGCAATTTCTTAAGCCAAACTTTGAAATTAAATTAAAAGTAATTAAGCGTCGCAATTAAAAAAATTGCACGTATATTCCTCTCTTTGATATCTCTACCGAATAAAAAAAATAAAATAAAAAGGCCGAAGAATTGCCAATCATTTCAAAATTTTTAGTCCATTTTAAAAAATCATGGTTTTAATAACCAGAGGGTCCACTTTTTTGCAAAAATTTCATCCAACATGTAATACAATACACATTTACTAGGGGGCTACCGCCCCCCGCCTCCTATTGCTCACTAACCCCCGGGGAACTGCTGACGGAGTTCCCAAAGATTGCTTTACAATCTTGGTAGCTTCGCTCGCTAAGCGTTACGAACTTCGGAAAGCAGATTGGAAGGGGCTATTCATCTCTATTAATGAGAAAGAAATTTACATACATGTGAATGGAGAAGAAATGCACTCCTTTTGTAAACTAACTTATTGTTGCTAACTGAGGAAAAGAAATACAGCGAAATCCGGGAGCTACGTTATTATTTATGAAGATTATTTTTCTTTTGGTTTATTTCTTCTTTTTTGTGTTGTATCTCTCTATATATTTATATTTTTCAATCATTTTATAGAACTAAATTGTTCCTAATTGTTAAGATTTTTTTATTCTTTTCCGAGTGTATTATTGTGTTTATGTGCGTTAATAAATTTGAAATTTGAATTTATTTAGTTAAAAAAATTGAAATCAAAATTTAAACTTCTAAGTAATCAATTAACTGAATTTTTTATTATGCCGGAGAGTATATCGGGCTCAAACTTTAATAACCAAATAAAAAAATCTATACCCCCTTGTTATTGAAATAACAAGCACAACTAAAGAGACATTTCAAGATCAAAATTGCGATTTTACTACCATGAACATACATTTCCAACTGTTTTTAAGAGTAGTATCGTTTTACTTTGGCTGAGATAAAATATAAAATTGTTTTCATGTTAATTCAAACTCTTGAAACAAAGGTTTCTTTTAACGCGTAATCAAAAAAAGATCCCACCCTTTTCCTAAGAATTTCTTTAACTTCTTGAATAGCCCTAGCTATAAAATATAAACGGTCTCAAACACGGAAAATTTCCTATCGCGTCCTTGATTGATAACTTCATTCCAATCCCACGCAATTCCAACACAACCAACCCCACCACGTCCTGATGACTTCCCGGCTCTTCCGGAACCTTCTCCCGTTTTCCCGAAATTTCCCAGGACGCATTGCGTGACCAGTGAGGGTCACGCAAAGAATCCGCCGCCGAAAAAGAGAACACGCGATTTTTTCCCGCTTCAGGGATTCTTCTACAAAAAAAAGAAGAGTTCCTAATCCCGGAGTCCGAGTCTCAGGGGGAACCCCAATTCTCGCGTGATGTCCCGGATCCCGGATTAATTAAAGGGGTCGGGTGGAGTGTTTGCCGGTTTGAGTCCCGTTTTAATTATGTGGTCCGCAATCGAAAAAATAACGTTTGTTTGTTTTGGAGGGATTTTTCAAGGACTTGTCTGGGGGGATTCCGGGGCAGTTATTCTGTGGGGATTGTTTTTTTTAAACTGTTGCTTCGAGTGGATGATTGGAAAACTAAACTTGGGTTATTTTGATACGAGTGATGTGGAAAGTTTGGGGAAAATGAATGGGTCTATGAATAGTTGTATCCCGTGTGTACCAATGAGTAGGTGGACCTGGTGGAGTTGAATATGGTGGATTGTTAGGGGAGGGAATTAAATAGCTTTTAGTTCATGGTTCTATTTTAAGCAAAAGTTTACATTTTAAAAACACTTTTGCACAAAAATTTCGAGGAGAGGAGGGTATTATGGAACACCCTTTATATATTTAGGAATAACTCTATTGGTTTTCAATAAAAATCTGCCGAATCTATTTAAGTTCATACTATAACTAATAACAATGAAGGGCCAATGGTCAAATAAATCAGCATTTATTTTTTTAATCAAAAAATGTACTTTAAGAAAAAGTTACAAATGGAGGGAAATATGGAAGAGTGTAATTTACAGCTATTGAAAACTAATTTAACCTTAGAGAACATAGTTAATATTAACTATTAAAATATATTTAACAATTTACGTTCTAATAGTTTTGTTCATGAGTCTATTTGCAATAGTCACAAACATAATCGTCTTTTTCTGCTCCAGTACAGTCAAGATGAGCCCATAGAAAACAGCTAATACATTGGATCCAAATTTCTCCTCGTTGATCTTCGGAAAATTTTTCATTACAAAAGATCTTAGTTTAAAATGCTTCAGCATCTTTGTTTTCCTGTCCTTTAGTTGTTGGCAGGAAGTAAATTTCATATGACACATCAGAATGGACCTAGTGTTTCATAATACCCGCCACACCAGCTTGTACTATGAACCCTTTTACTGACCGATAAAACATGGATAGCTAAAAAACGACTGCAGTATAAGAAACTACTGATCTTTTAGTGTACATTATGCTTAACAACAAAATCAAAGTCTCATAGTTACTGGTAGGTTAAAAGGTTTGAACATTTACCGTCAAAAACTTTCGAAAATCCTAAAACACACTTTGCTTTGCTGCGACTGATCAGACAACAACAAGAAGCTAAACTCTTCACGCAATGCATCATGGGGGATTTCTTAAGACTTTCGTGGCATTGCCATGTGATAGCAGCACGAGGGGGAGCAGAAACTCAGGTGTTCCATATTACCCGACTATTCCATAATACCCTCCTCTCCTCTACCATTTATTCAAAGAGACTTATAAAAAATTTTCTAAGTTGCCATAAAAATATCAAATTACACATATCCAACACAAAAACATCAAAATTTGATAAGTAAAAGACACACATTCTGTTGTTTGGAAGATTCAAGCAGCGCAAAGTATCATGTTCTTTTATATCAATACTACCTTTATATTTTTACGTAACAAGTCGTTTAACGTTGGTTCTTTAGATGACATTTTAACCATTATCCAAAGATCCCATTAGTATTATTCATCAAATTGATATTACCTAAATGAATTCTCAATAACTGTAAGTTTGAATAACCATGATGTATATATAAATCCATGAAACATACAAAATACGAATTTTACTAAGAAGATTGAAACAAAATACTTGGTCCAGTTTTCGATATTAAATCCTTTTACAACAACTTATTTACCGAAAGAAAGTTAGGCACATATATTTTCGCGATTGAAAAATCCTTTTCGTTATAATAAGTCGTTCAATTGGATGAGTGATGATGAAACTGATCGGGAGTTATTTATCATAGCTTAGTTGAGGAAAATTCTGAAAGGTTATCTTAATATTGTTTGTTATACGATAAATGGACACTTGAGATAAATAATGGATATTTTGAGGCAATGACGGTATTTATTTTTCTTCCTTAGGTGTATAAATTGTAATTTATCACTTATCTATAGTCTTCCTCAAGCGAGTTTTCTATCACTCGATGGCAAGAAAAGTTCTAGCTGAAATATTTTCAATAGAAGGAAATATTGTACATTTTTGATTATTTTGATAAGAAATGGCTCACTTGACAACCTGATTAATAAACAATAATATTAAAAATAAGCAAATAAGAAATAATACTATCTTAGTTAAAGCAAGTTATTGTATTTTATTCGAAAAATTTCTTTGCTTTAGTCAAGTGTCATTTAGTCATTTGTGTTCAAGTAAGAATTTTTTGTGATAGTATATATGTTACGGGCAATATGATAAATCGGGCATTATTAATAATGCCCGGAGTGGAAGAGGGCAATGTGATAAATTCAATGGCATTTATCAATGAAATTTATCACTTTGCCCGCCTCCACTCTGGACATTATTAATAATGTTCACTTTGCCCGTAACATATACATCTTAATATAAACGGGTTCAGCAAGTGATAAAACCTTCTGGTTTTGAATATTTATGTCAGACTGTTTTGATTAGTGTTAATAAATAGAAATTGTAGGAAATTTGTTAGACAGTTTTATTTTTCTAACATTATTAGGTTGTGAGTTTTTTTAAAGGCAATATTATGCAAAAACACCATTATTTAATAGACACCATGAAGAATAAATTACTATATGCTTACATACAAAATTGACAGAGATATTCAGCAAAAGTAATACGAAAAAATCAAATACCTTTCTATTCCTATTAAGAAATAAAGAATAAAAAAGATGCAAGCAAAATTAATGTTTAAGATTATTTTTTAAATAAAAAAATGCTTCCCAAAGTTATTTTTAAAAAGATAGAGAATGTTGTTTAAAACAGTATAATCTATATATATATTTCTCTTACGTGACTCTCACATTTGGCGGTATTTGTTTTCTCCCGTTGGCAACGGTTGGTTTGTTTTGTTTAAGTTTCGTAAACTTAAAAGCAATCTAAAGATGGATTTAAGTAGAGCTAGAAATTATTTTTCCAATCTGTGACGGTTGTAGGTCCAAGAAAGAGTATTTACAATTGTGTTTACAAAGAAGTTTTAGAGGAGTGATTAAATAATGGGGTAAGTAAAAGCACCTCTATCAACTTTTAAGTATAACATGTACATGTTAATAGTACTCATCTGATGAATTTGTTGGCTGATATATGGTGGCTTTTCTTGACTAATGCAACAGTACCCATGAATTTGATAAACACTGTATACATATTTTTCATACACATATTTAATGTTTCCCTGCTGCATATTACTATATATAAAACTATATTTTAACCAATAAATTCAGTTGGTAATGAAACACAGCTAGGCTGTACCAGCGTATGGCAAGCGAGCGTATCAAGCACAGGATTGCGAAGCAATCCTAGGGGAACTGCGTCAGCAGTTCCTGGGGGTTGGCGAGCGATAGCCAACTTGTATACTAATAGATTCCGTGTGTTTTCAAAGATAAAAAATATTTTTTATACAAAGACTACAATTTTTACTTCTAATAAGTTTTTGATTGGCGTGATTTAATTAAATGGCATAATTTTTACTTTCATTATAAAAAGTTAGAAAAATAAATGTTTTATTTATACGCGCTACCCAATAGCATTCACGTTTCCGAAAGTTGTTTTCACTCCCATAAAACGACTATCAAGGAAAAATCGTTTTACAGGCAAAGCTTTTCTGCATAACCCAGATCTTTGTAAAGTTGTTTTTACACCTACATAACAATCCTCAAGGTAAAAGTAGTTGTACAGAGCAGTGTTGAGCTAAGTTTTTTTAGGATAAGAATTTATCACATGTAATATTAAAGGTTTTAATTACTAATCGATTAATTTCAATTGTGTGTTAGCGATTGAAAAATAAGCTAGGTACTTGTAAATGTTGTAGTAAACAGTTGTAAGTCAATTTTCAGATGCAGAAGTTTGCATAAAAAATTATTACAATTGTAATTGGGAGCACTACACGCGGGATCGAAAAAAGGCCTAAGTCAAAAGACCGAAATGTTATAATGGCTACTCAGAATAAATGTAACGTAATGAATTAAATCTGATATAGGTCGACCCTTGCGCAACGAGGTCGAATCTTTACAGTTTTGGTCAATTTTGTCGAGATTGGACCAAAATTCCAAGATACTCTGCTTTGACTGGCTTTTCAATTTTTCTCTGAAGAAATAATTTTTTGATCATTATATTAAGTCAGATAATTTAGTCGCGGGACAATTTAGAGTTAGCATTTTTTTAAAGTTCAAAATTTAAATAATGCTGTGCTATACTAATTCTTGAACTATTTTTATACCTTGAAACTTGAACTTTAGGTTATCTCTCTATATTAAAAAAAAGTAACAGTCGCCGCCGCCGCCGCCGCTGTTTCAGAAAATGTTATTTTTGAACACTTTGAACTATCACTACGCAAAAATTATTTGAAGGAATATTATGAAATTTTGACCATTGGTAGACAAATGTATGAGGGTCATTTCAGTTTCCAAACCTAATTAATTAGATAATTAGTTCTGGAGTTATTTAATGTCAAAGTCGAAAATTATTTTTTTCGGCTGCGA
Source organism: Tetragnatha versicolor (assembly GCA_024610705.1). NCBI lineage: Eukaryota > Metazoa > Arthropoda > Arachnida > Araneae > Tetragnathidae > Tetragnatha > Tetragnatha versicolor. Next base: position 44,764,265 of record JANDEH010000002.1, on the reverse strand, counting down.
GTTCGCCCCCAGCAAAATCTATTTACAGCAGAAACATGATTTTTTGCAGACACATACTCTTAGGTATGAAGTTGTGCACCTCGTCGCCCTTTTTTCGAATTTCGAATTATTTTTGGAGTAATTAAATTCTAAAGTTTCGAAATTTTTGACCCTTTTTCAGTTTTTTCGTTATAATAGAAAAACTAATCACAGTAGAACTACGATATTTTAAACACGCATACAATTATTTTTTATAGAAAGATTGGCGTTTCGTTTTTTATAAAATTCGAATTAGTTTTAGAATTATTAAGATACCAAGTTTCAATTTTTTCTTCTCTTTCTGGTCGTTCACTAGAGAAACAGGCGATTATTTTTATGAGTCTGATTTCTTATTTCTTATTCCCGATGATTCACTAGATACACACGTGCATTTTATAAATTTAAAAGTTTTTTTAATGGCATGTTTTTTTCTCTAGGATGGTTGATGACAATTAGTAGACTTGCTGGATATTTTTGAAAACATTTCGGTTAAATTATTGGTAAACTAAAAAGGAATATTTTAGTAACAGTTTTATTTTGATATTTTTGTAGTAATGGTCCGCATTAAGTTATTGGTAAGTTAGAGAGATAAAAGGTTTTGATTTTTAATTATCATTAACTAAGCAGACAAGTTCCAGGTTTTACTGGATAGTTGAGATGAAACAAGCGAGCTCTGCTCGCTAAGATCGCGAAGCGATCTTCATAGAACTGCGAAGCAGTTCCGGGGGTTGGTGAGCGATAGCGAGCAGGGGGCAGAGCCCCCTAGTATTAAAAAAAAGTAACAGTGACCGTCACCGCCGCCGCCGCTGTCGCTGATTTTGAAAATTTTATTTTTGAACACTTTGAACTATCACTACGCAAAAACTATGTGAAGGAATATTATGAAATTTTGACCATTGGTAGACAAATGCATGATGGTTATTTCAGTTCCCAAACCTAATTAATTAGATAATTAGTTCTGGAGTTATTTAATGCCAAAGTCGAAAATTATTTTTTTCTGCTGCGAGTTCGCCTCCAGCAAAATCTATTTACAGCAGAAACATGATTTTTTGCAGACACATACTCTTAGGTATGAAGTTTTGCACCTCGTCGCCCTTTTTTCGAATTTCGAATTATTTTTGGAGTAATTAAATTCTAAAGTTTCGAAATTTTTTACCCTTTTTCGGTTTTTTCGTTATAACAGAAAAACTAATCACAGTAAAACTATGATATTTTAAACACACATACAATTATTTTTTATAAAAAGATTGGCATTTCGTTTTTTAAAAAATTCGAATTATTTTTAGAATTATTATGATTCAAAGTTTCAATTTTTTCATCTCTTTCTGGTCGTTCACTAGAGAAACAGCCGATTTTTATGTGAGTCTGATTTCTTTTATTTCCAACGATTCACTAGATACACGTGCATTTTATAAATTTAAAAGATGTTAATGGCATGCTTTTTCTCTAAGACAGTTGATGATAATTAGTAGACTTGCTGGATATTTTAAAAAACATTTCGATTAAATTATTGACAAGTTAAAACAAGGATATTTCAGTTGCAGTTTTATTTTGATATTTTTGTAGTTATGGTCCGAATTAAGTTATTGATAAGTTCGAGAGATAAAAGTTTCGATTTTAAATTATAATAAACTAAGCCGACATGTTCCAGGTTTTACTGGATAGTTGAGATGAAACAAGCGAGCTCTGCTCGCTAAGATCGCGAAGCGATCTTCAAAGAACTGCGGAGCAGTTCCGGGGGTTGGTGAGCGATAGCGAGCAGGGGGCAGAGCCCCCTAGTTATCTAAAATTTTTATACCGTTTAAAGCGGTGGGTAGCATGACTAGTTTTTTTTGGACACATAATTAAAACAACTTTCAATTAAACGTACATCTGACAAATTTTAAGTTTGTATCCCGATTTTTAAAAACGTAAAAAATATTATGTAATGACATTTCAGTAGTTTTTAAAAACGTAAAAAATATTATGTAATGACATTTTAGTAGTCTTTCAGCACCTTCACTCTGAGTAATTAAATTGAAATTTATGTTTCGAGAAATCTCCTTAATATCTCCGAAGGTGAGTTGCATTAACCAAACAAATTAGCTAAGTATAATAGAAAATTTTCTGATTCCATCTAGATTGTGGGGTGAAATTTAAGTTCTTGTAAAGCATATATAAACATTAATTAAGAATAATACACATAAAATAGGCATTAATACTTTTTTAAACTTCATAAAAATGTCATACACGTATTTGGTTGTGACATCAGGTCGTTCTCATCGCATGTTCCAATAATAAGCATCTCTGGCCTCTTTTGTCTAGTTGGCTTTGGGATAGAAGCGTTTCTAGGGAATTTTTTACAAAGCAAATTATTCCAGGCTATCCGTTGTTAAATTTTGAATAAATTAACGTAGCTCAAAATGAGTGAAAAATTGAGTTAAGTCCTGATACTCTTGAAACGGCGATATGCAATTCAACCTATCAACACTCCATCATAAACTGTTTCTAAAGGATTTCATAAGCTTACAGTTGTAATAACTCCCACCAGTAAGTCCAAATGAATGATTCTACCCCACAAGTATAATCACACTACAACAATAAGCTCATCATTCGAAAAGGTCTAACAAAACAACACTGTCGCACAGAACAACCCCCTCAAAAGCATTCCCCTCCAAACAAAGCCCCCACCCCTCAACTAAACTCAAAGGCGCATTCTTTGAAACCCAACCCCACCCCCGGCTTACAACACCCCCCACTGCGAAACAAAACTACATACTACAGAAACTTCGCCCACCGGATCAATACGAATAATTCTTCTCCACTCGCAGCGTCCGTTTTACCCGGGCATGCGCAGGTCACGCCCTTCCTTTAATTACGCCCCGGGTCCCTTTGAAGCCCCTCTAATCAAAGGGCCCGCATCTAATTGGGGCTCCGGATTAAGGGGTCCTCCTTCCGTCGTTTTCTTCACACTCGCTTTTTGCCTTTATTAATTAAACTTCGCGTAACAAGGGCTTATAGACAAGCTCCTCTTCGAATTAGTTATGTCGGTGGAAGCCTTTTTGTTTCGGCGGAGTTTTATTCGGAGAGCTGGCTGACTCCTGATCCGATTTCCTTCTCCGCTTCGCCTGATCCCGGTTCGTTCTTTTCGGTTCCTAAATCCGGGAGGTAGTAATTTGAAAGGAACCGACTCGAGGAGTTCGTTTGCATGGAAAAGGGAACGCATTTAAAATATTGTGCTTCCGCCGAAACGGAATCCGGCTGTCTTCGGTTAGGATTGATCTCTAAATATAAACGCACTGAAAGAGAGAGATGTCGTTATTTTTTCTTCCTCCCGAATGGCAACGTTTCTGGAATTGGAGTGTACCCTTTTCATAAGCCCTTATCGGAGTGGTATTAATATTTTCCGAGTTCGCATCCAATTTTCCTCACTCCCGCATAGGGTTTTAATAAGATTTTGTTGCCCGAAGGAAGAGGTAGCATACGATATCGGTATGCGAGTCCCTTTCAGCGTTTTATGAAAATTGATGCAAAACTTGTTTGCGTAGGATAGGCTTTCCTATTATAGATTTTAATCTAGAAAATATGTTCGGTTATGGGTTTAATTTCCTTATGCTGTAGGTAGAGATGAGGTAGGTTTTGGATATTTACGAAGTCGAGAGTCAGTCTGGGTTTTCAGAAACTAATTAAGGTTTCCAAATATTCTGAAATAAATATGGTACGAAATTATTTTAGAATTTTATTGAGTTATATAATATACTAATTCCTTTTCAGGAATTTCCCATAAAACTTGAGAAATCCAACAAAACACGAAAAGAAATTTTTTACTAAATAAGTCATTGAAAACAGATGAAGAATCAATCAGTTAAAAATACCAGTATTTTCTCTTAAAATTTAAATTTAATTTCGTATTAAAAGTTTTAATTTTTAAGTAAGTTTGACTAAATCATACTGGACTAAATTATACACTTTTATAGTTTGTTAAGATTTGCGTAGAAATATTATTCCCTTTTACTATGAAATTTTAATCATATATTCTATTCTATCTATATTGGTTCCTATTTGGTTAACCCAAATTGAAACCTTTATTAACAAAATGTTTTAAATTAACTGTTCTGCAATTTGGATCATATTATAAATACTAAATTTATTATTCCTTTAAGGTTAAATTAATTTATATTTATAAGACATCTAAGTAATATTTATAGGACATCTATTTATATCTAAGTAAGACATAAATAAAGATTTTCATTTATTACAAAATGCTTTTTCTACTACATTATAATTAAGATTTTTTACTGCTCAGTTTGTTATAAAACATCAAGATATTTTTATTGTAAAATGGAATTTTTTATTTAACCTTCCTACCCTCTTAAAAAAATAGTCACATATTCCCCTCGTGGGGTCTATCTAGACCCCATGCGTAAAACTTGTCTTTTACGCATTTAAGAGGGTAATTATACCTTAAATTGCAAACATTATCATTATTTACTTCAAAAATCATCCTTCTGAATAGTTTATCAAGTTTTTATTGAATTTCTCGATTTTTGTTCATTTTTTTGCGATTTTGTCTTTTTAAAACTGTATGATGTAAGTTTCTTTATAACGTCTGAAACTTAAAAAAATTTAATTACAGGAAAGAACAATGACAATTCAGTAATATACTTAAAATGTTTTATGATTACAGTGCTTAAGGGTAAACTACTTGATAACCCCGGTTTTTCACGGGTATAATTTATTAGTTTATTTTTAAAATAATTTTTGATTATTTTGTTTATTTTTTATATGAAGTTGCAGGTATGTTTAGCAGCCATACATAAATTTGTACAAATATTTTATTACATTTTAAATACGGACTATCTCTTTAAAATTCAAATAACCAAGTGAAAAATGATCGGCTCCGAAATGTTTGGAAAGAGAGCTACTCCACGTTATTTAAGACTGCCACGCAAAAAATTAGTATTTTCTTTTAATATTTCTTCGAAATAACATTCTGAACTTCAATAAATAACTCTTGAATCTTTGCAAACATTCTTATTTTTCCAAGAAAACCGAATGAAAATGCCATAAATTTAGGTACTTTTTGTAACGAACCAATTCACAGGAAATAGTGGTGCCCAGTTGTCTAAAAGTTTTTTTTGCTTCCCCTATCAGTTTCTGGAACAAATTTATAAAAATAGCCCATTTTCTCAGAATATGAAAGAAAAAAAATTCAGAAATAAGGCGAAATTCAATGAGCTTTCTCCAAATCTTTATACTCTAACAAAAATCAAAATATGAACACATTGTGACCCTCCAAGAAATCTCTATACAACTAAAACGAAAGAAGGAACCTTGATTTATCAAGAATATGACAAAAATATGAAACATCTTCATTAATTGTTATTAATTTACCATATTCGTGCCTGGGGTCTGAGGAGACCCCAGAGGGGGAATATGTGTCTCTTTCTTCCATGCTGCTTCAAAATTGAACTATAGCTCCAAAATTTTTACTCATTGTAAAACTTCACGTATTTAAAGAATACTGGCATTGAAAACCTCCAAAACTAAAACCGACGGGAGATATCAAACGCCAAAGTGCCTTTGGGGTCGCCTCATACCCCATGCGGGGTAGGAAGGTTTTAAGGTTGCACTTCTTTAAAGGAAATAAAAACTGTGTTGTAATGTGGTATAAGGTACTTGTACCCAATATGGACAGGGCTCTCAATATGGACACCCCTTATATCTTTAAAAGTAAGAAACTTGATCTAGAGTCGGCACTACGTGTTCTTGAAGAAAAGCAGTATAAAAGATAATTTAGTCTTTAAAGTGCAAAAAAGCGCGCTGTTCGCCATTTTGAAGGAAATTTGTGTTTTCATGGTGTGCTGGTAGTAATTACAGGTTAAGTTTAAATTCTTATTAGATATGGTAAAATTACTCTAAATATTAAAAAGGGGAGTGTTTTAGAAAGCGGATGAAATATATTTTCGTTTGCTATTGCGTATATTGCTTAAAAATGTTCTCTTTGTTCATATATTACAAGATTTAGTAAAACTACACCCTGTTCCTATTATGGACACCTTATGTCCACATTGTAAAAACAGCTATAGTGAATCTTCAGATTTAGAAATTTTTAAAATAATTTTCTGTTTGATGTTATTTTATTTAGCTAATTCATAAAAAATTAATGTTTTTATGTATTTTTAATCTTAATTATAGTATCCGTACATAACATTAGGAAGTGCATGTTCTGATGATATTAACTGTGCCCCCCCTCCCCCGCAATACTTTACGAAATATTTTTTTTATCCCCTCTCCTCTAAAATCCCTTGGAAGAGTGGTTTTTCCATACACCCTGTGTAGTAGGTCAATAATTTACCACCTGTCCATAATAGGGACAGGTGGTTCCTAATATGGACACTTGCAAACAGTTTTTGTTTTTATCACAGAAATTAAACCAGAATAATTACAAGGTCCCTAATTTTAACAATGATAGTCAAGAGTCCAAAGATAGTGGTCATAAATTTTTGGACTCCTGTGACGTGTATAAGGGGGTGAAAAAAATACATTTTCCTTAGGGTGTCCATATTAGGCACAGTTACCTTATTGAACTTCTGGTCTAAACTTATTTTAGGAAATTTGATTTTCTATTATATTAAACATTACATTGATGGATTTAAAAAAATATTTGTAAAAGTATTTTTTATAATGAAATACATAGTTCAGAAAGTTTACACTAAGAAAGAATTTAAAAACAAGATGAGGAGAAGGGAATAACCGACATAAGTGAATAATAAGTGAGGAGATGAAATATAGTACCTATATAAGAATAAGAATAGAGCGATAAAGAATAAGAGGAGTAATAAGAGAGAGGGAATGAGAATAACTATGTAAAAATGAAGAAGTTATAGAGATAAGACAGAGGTTAATATGCTTAAATTTAAAGAGAAAATGAATAAGAAATGAAGAAAAGGTATACTGAGGTATTCTCACGTTTTGAGATTAAATTTTATTAAAATAGTAGATAAAAAACCATGAAGAATGACGTTTACATCAAGTTTTTTCGTAGCCTAATTTCTGAGATATAAATTTTTGAAATTTCGTTTTTTGTTTTGACGCGAAAACACTTTCGAATCACAAATCATGCGCTGTGAGGTCACATACAATAGAAGTCCGTTTTCTGATCACGTGAAAACAGAAAACACAATGGTTTTCATGCGCTGTGACGTCACATCCAATAGAAGCCCGTTTTCTGATAACGTGACTTTTCTGACGTTTTGGAAAAAATAAAATTGAACTTTAAATTATTTAAAACACATTTTTGAACTTAAAAATCAGAAATTTGGGAGTTTTTAGACCATAATGTATCGAAAAAATATAAAATCATGCAAATCCCTCACTCATGCAAATACCTCATTATACTAAAAGGAAAAAAACCTGGAAAAATAAACACAATGAAGGAAACTCAGAAAGTAACATCAAAATATTTAACTAGGGGAAGATATTCTGGATGCGGTTTTCCTAGTTTTATTTCACTCATTTTTATTCAGAAAAATACCAACTGACATACCCTACTGACATAACTTAACAACAGTCAAAAGAGTAGCACTCTTAAAAACTCCCAAAATATCACCATCACCTTCATTACTTAACAATAACACTCCACTTAAGAATACCACTCTAAACCCAAATAGGGGTCTACTCATCCCTCCTGAGACATCAATACTTAACTCCCCCCCTCTAAAAACACTCACTAACTACCCCCAACACACTTCACTCAACCCAAAACACTACTCCCTCCTTAGACAAAACCCATAACAACCCCCCCGAAAACAGGAGAGAAAAAAAAGGAGCACTACTCCTTTCCCGAATTACCGCATCGCCCGCAGAGATAATCATCATAAAAAGTCACGTGCGCACCCACGCCCCGATAAGAGCGCCCCGCCCGAGGGAGCCATACGCCCGACGTGCGCGCCGGGGACGTGCCACGGACGTGCAGAGATACTCATCGGGTGGGAAAATTGGTTCCGGTTGTGTAGGTGTTAGATGGTTAAGATACCGTCGGTGATTTGTCGCTGGGTGATGACTTTGTGTTGGGTGGGATTCGGGTGGCAGGTGGTTGAGTGTTGTTGGTGATTTTATAATGGGATATTTAAGACTATTTAACACTCGGGTTACCAAACTTGATCATGTCGAACATATCACTTTTAGGAGTAAGAAATTTTCTCACGGTAGCCATGTCACACAATGTTGCGTCCTTCAAGGCGCAACATGACATATACAAGTCCCAGATATCATCTCTTTCATTCATTGTCATTGAGTTTCCAAAATCAAGGTTTGCCAAAAAACCTTTCTGCAATATTACATTAAAGTTTGTGTAACAAGGATTCAGAAAAAATTATGGTTCAATTCCGTTAACTGTCCTGTTAAATATTGTCAAGTTGTTTTGGATGTTAAACATTAGAAATGTATCCAAAAATTTCAAACTAACATATAAAAATAGTAGTTATATAGTTATTACAATGACAATCGTAAAAATCTGAATATTTATAGCGTCTAAAACAAGTTGTCTATATTTAACGGGACGGTCATCAGAATTGAACCGAAAGGATCGAAAACCCCCAAAAATCTTCTCAAAACCTCTCAGTTTCTAACCTTGATTTAAGACTTTTCCGTAAGGTTACCGCTAATCTTACAAGCGTCAGCTAGCACAGGTTGTTTTATTCTTTTTTACAAGTTTACAGGTTGTCAATGGAAACCTTAAATGGAATTATAAAACCTTACATTGTGCTATCTGGGAATATTTTGCCATTTTGAGTCATGCATCAATGTTTATTCCAACTTAGACCGTATGAAATAAATGGTTTTACGAAAAAAAAACTAATTGGATCACTACCACTATTTTAGTTTTCTGTCCAAAGAAACTCTCGTTAAAAGAATTAAGTTGGGGAAGTTTAGTTATGTCATTGCGTCTTAGTGCATATTTATCTCTTGTGTTACATTGATAACTCTACAGTTTTTAATTTCAAATCTATGTTAGATAGAGGCTTTTTATTGGTCATTTGAATGACAATATTGAAAGAAATTTGCTATTTCAAATCTATAGTTTTCTATAATTACAAAACTGTACTTTATTGGTGGATCCTTCAGCTTCGAATTACCCAAGTTGCACTATTACTGCTATTACTACTAATTACTACAGTATGGAAACAATTAAACAATTTAAAAAAAGGAATTATGATAAAAAATACACAATTCACACAAGTTGTAGTTGAAATTTACTAATGATGAGTAAAAGAGAAGAAATATCTAAAGCAAATAAGTTTTCATCTCAAACCGCGTTTTTGATCCATAAATAAGGCTAAGCGCGCACTAGAGACTTCCGTCACGGCGACTTAAAACACTAGTCACTCGAGAGCAATTCATTAATGTGGAGAGATTCTTGGCAATCGGCCAAGAATCTCGTTGTCTGTGCGCTTGCTCTAGCTTCTTGCAATAGCCAGGGTGATAATTTTGTGTCTGTCGCCGTGACAATAGTCTCTAGTGCGCGCTTAGCCTAAAAGTAAATATGCAAAAACTATTTTCCTTTTATTAAAATAAATTTTAACAAAAGGTACTTTTTCATCATCTATCTCGTTGAAATCTCTAAATTGCTATGACGTCAAATTCCAGCAATAACGCTAAAAAAGTATACCCAACTAAATTAAGTATTACTCCCATATTGGTGACAACAATCAAAATTTAGCAATATATTTGAATATTTGGAATCCAAAACTTTTTTGAGATTGTCATTGGAATAGATAACGGAAAAGTATCGGTAAGAATGACTGAGTTGACTTAGAATGACTAAGAGTTAATCGTAATTTTAGTTAGCTGTATTGGGGGGAAAGAAAAGCAAAAGTGTTCGCTAAAATAGACATTATTTGGTTACGTCAGCCAGTCAGGGTGTGTCTCCTAGTGTAATGGTGGGGAAAGGGAGACTATTCAGATGGAACCGAGATATGGATCAGCAGTGTTCAATGTGTTGGGAGGACAGAGCATATGTTGTTGCCACTCATGCTGGGGAGTAAACTGAGAATGATTAAAAATTGATTCCAGGTTCTGTGGGAAAAGTTTATCTGCGAATCATGTTTTGCAACACTAGATGTTAGGGGAAGATTAGCATGGGAACTGGAGGGTCGATGGAGATCTTTTTATAGCAAAAGGTCATAATAACAGCAGAGGGGGTTATGTTAAGTGAATATTTTTTTTTGTTTTCTTGAGTTCAAATGTAAATTTCTGAATAAATAATGAAAATTAATGTACTTAATTTTACCACTACCACCTCTAAAGAAAGGGTAGCCTAATATTATTTCATATGACCATCCACGTTGTGAAGATGGAGGCAATTATTTTAATAAATGAGCCATTGGGAGAAAACTTGGCCCAACTCTTTACAGAAAAGTTTAGGAAATATCTGGTTTGAGTTTGTTTATTACTTAAACGGGATGTAAACCACTTTTTCTCTGAATGAGAAACAAGTAAAATAGTCAAAGACAAAATAGGAAAAATTTTAAACTAATCAGTTAATTTTACCTATCAATTTTTTTTATCCAAGTGGCTCAATTAGAGTCTTGTCTTCAAGTGTACTAAAATACTTCCTTTAAGCACTAAGATTACAGCGTGTGATGATTCTTTTGTTATTTGAATAAAATAAAAGCTGGGTTAAGTTTAACATGTTAAGGAATTTCCATTTCTATTAAATCCTTTATAGGTTAGGTTGTATCATGAATTTTTAAAACAAATATTTTACAATACATCTATATTTGGTTCATACTAATAATTTACAGTTCATTCAGTTTCAAATACTTTAATAAGTATAATAATTTTAAAATTTTCTAACGATGCATAAAATTTGAGAGAAAAATTACTACTTAAGTAATTAAAATACCTTAAAGTGATTCCCACGTCTTTGATTTAAATAGAATTATACGTATATCTCAGTTTAAAAGAGAAATAAACCAATTGAAAACAATATAAATTTAGGAGCAATAAACCGAGACATTCAAAGTGTTATAAATATTTTATAAAAGGATATAAAAAATCAATCAAATACCCTATCCATTTGAGCATACAAAAAAATCCTAAAAAAATTCTTAAAATCTACTCCACAACAGAAAAACCTGACCAACAGAGTGCATTCGTTCCTAAAAAAACATCCAAACCCCTCTAATGCATTTACGTGCATAACCGGCAAAACCACCAAAAATTTCCCTCTTTAGCTCTAAATATTTAACCAGGAAACCGCAAGCCCGGCAAGTGCAAACCATTCGAGAGGCGGGCATTTTATACCCCTTTCGAAATCTCCGTTCCCGAGAAGATCCGAACATTATGCCCGGGCATGGAAACAGATCTTCGCCATAAATTTTTGAACTTTTTACCACTGGGGGAGGGGCCGAAGATCCCATCTCGAGGCGTCCTAATGGAACGCATTTGCGATGATGGCTGCGATGACTCAGTCTGGATCGTGAGCTGTGTGTGCCTCGCATACGAAAGCAGCGGGGGTTGAGGGGGTGGACATTTCTGGGAAGGATCTTTGGGGGTAGGGTTGGTTAGAGGAGATTGTTTTCTTTTGATATCGATGATGAATTTTGTTGTGTTTAATGTATGTTATGGACTTTTTAAAGGTTATAAAGAACCACTCTATTTACCTTTAAGTAATGAAACTAATGACACTAATTTTCAATACCTGGTTACTTCTTTGCAATACACAGGTATGTCGAACAAAAATTTATAAGATGATGCTATTGAAATAAACTACTATGATGTTTTGACGATCAAGGGATTCCCAACTGTAATGAGAAAATTTGATTCTGTATGATATTTAGGTATTAAGGAAATCTTAAGCCTTCGATTGATTTTGCTTACAAAAGCTTTTATTTCTTGAAAAGTACCGTAAAATGGGGTAACTGGTTTTTTTTACATTAAAAGCAAATAAAAGTAGTTAATCAAAACAAATTTGACAAAGTCAGTGCTGTTTATAATATTTTTAACTTGTTAAACTGCAATGTAAACTGCTTTTAAAATGTGGATTTAAATTTTAAATATTTAAAATTTCGGACCAAAGTTTATCCTGAATTGGGGTAACTTTGGCCTAGACCTCAAAAACCAAAAATTTAAGGCATTGAGTTACCTTTTACCAATACTATACTGAAGATATGTTGCTAAAAAGTTACCTATCAATATTAATAATCTATTAGAAGTTCATTTCAAGTTTAATTTATCAAGCAATAAAACAATAAATCATGTAGTTTTATCAATCATTTTTGTTATTGATTTATTATTGTATGCTTTGTGTAATATAATGTTTTTTAATAATTTAATTTTTGTTCCATATTAATTATATTATACTCATTTTTTACTGTCACCTAAACAAGATGTTTTTCTTGTTGGTGACAAATATAATTTTTTCTTAGATTTTGTATTAAACCTGTAATGTAAATAAAGACTCATCATCATCATCATCATCATCATCATCATCATCATCATCATCATCATCATCATCATCATCATCATCATCATCATCATCATCATCATCATCATCATCATCATCATCATCATCATCATCATCATCATCATCATCATCATCATCATCATCATCATCATCATCATCATCATCATCATCATCATCATCATCATCATCATCATCATCATCATCATCATCATCATCATCATCATCATCATCATCATCATGTTTCCTTATGCAAAACTGATTTCATTTTAGAGTTAATTAACTTTTTAAGGAAAATACATAGATGAATACTGAACAGTAAACAGCATTTTAACATCCTTGGTATATATTTTGATGAATAAGTTGATTTAATTGTGGTGAAAAATCCCCTTTTGGAAAAAAAACCGATATTTCTTCGAACATTATCGATTTCATACTAATACTTCACCATACTATTGTCTTTAATTATATCATGACAACAATTATACCTGTTCGCCCTAGTATTGGATAAGTGATAATCACATTATTTCATACAGGGTGACTCTGAAATGGACCGCCAAACTTTGAGGGGTGATAGTACTCATCAAGACGAACAAGAATTGATGCGGAAAGGGGGGTCGCTGTTGCACCGTTAAAGAGCTAGGTCCTAATGTAGTGCGAGAGCGTTACAAAAAGACGTTTTGCCAAGGCCCGTTTAACGAAAAAAAAACATAATGAAATGAAAAAATTTATTGCATGAGGTACAGCAGTATCCGTACTACTTACATCATAAATTTGATAGAAATTGAACCACTTTCTAAACCGCGGAGTTAGTTTCAAAAGTGCAATATTAATCTTTTAGTCAAAGAATCACATTCCTTAATGGTATTTAGAAAAATAATGATCGGGGAAGGAATTTTCAATGATCGTAACATGGATCATTGAAACTGTTTGATCATTGAAAATTCCTTCCCCGATCATCATTTTTCTAAATACCATTAATGGAACTCCATTGTTTGACTAAGAGCACGTTTTAAAACTCACCCCACGGTTTAGAAAGTGGTCCAATTTCTATCAAATTTATGATGTAAGTAATACGGATACTGCTGTACCTCATGCAATAAATTTTTTCATTTCATTATGTTTTTTTTTTGTTAAACGGGCCTTGGCAAAACGTCCTTTTGTAACGCTCTCGCACTACATTAGGACCTAGCTCTTTAACGGTGTAACTGCGACCCCCCTTTCTATACCAATTCTTGTTCGTCTTGATGAGTACTATCACCTCTCAAAGTTTGGCGGTCCATTTCAGAATCACCCTGTATAGATACAGCACACAGAATCTCTTTCCGATGCTTGGGACAAAGTTACCTTTAAGGACCAAAGTTACCCCATTTTACGGTCCTTAAAATTTACCTTCAAATGCTGCAGAGAAGTTTGACAATACTTTTAAGTACTGTCAAAGTTAAGTATTCCATACGCACCCATTTCCCTTACTCCGGAATTTGATGTAATGTAAATCCTTGGGAAAACTTTTAAACTGTTTGGGTGTTTTGAAGAATAGGTTTATTTTCCTGAAATTGTGCATCCTTTTTATTATTTTTCCTACAGAAAAACTTTTAAAACTAAATTGAAAAGCTTCTCTGATAGTAAACGACCCCACATTGTCTTACTCTGATACTTTAATATTCTTAAATTCCTTTCTTCTATCGCTAACAAAACAACTTATAAATAACCTTCCACAAAATTTTGACCTCACTTTCTCACGACTAGTATACATCAATAAATAAGGGTAAAGATATCATCTCCCATAAATCCTACTAAAAATCCCTCCACCAAATCCTCTATACATCCACTGTCCTCTCCCTATAGCAACTGTAGAAGAATCATCCTCAAGGAACCTTCCGTGCAACTAATCACGTCTTCGTGCTCATCAAGTGAGTGTCCAAAGAAAGAAGGGATTCGAGAAGTCGCTTGTCGGACATGGCACAGGCCATGTCGGTGGGCGTGTCCTCGGACCCCCTCCCGCCTTGGAATTTATGACGTCATCGATCGGGAGAGTGCAAATGGCTGATGCTTGCGGGAGGGGGGAGTGATGGACGGGGGATGGGGGAAGATTTTTTTTGCAGTAGTTGGTCATAGGTTTGATTTGTAGAAGGTTGTCGTCGAGAAATGGTTGAATGGTTAAGGGTGTTTGTAAGTTGCGTGTGGGTTGGTTTGGTGTATGTTCATTCATGATTAGATGGAGATGTTTCAAGTGAGGTTGTTGAGATACTCGCACACATTTATTTCAAATATAGCTGTACGGATATTCGTATTTCCCAGAAAGATATTGAGTTTTAAAGTGTTAAAGATGAAAAAAATCTTAGTCGATAGTTTTAAGCCTTTAAAATTTTCATTACTTTTGATTTGTGAAGTACTATTAACAGATAGCTTATATGAAAAATAATTTTAAAATTTAAATACTCCATGTATTTATAAAGAGTTGAAATCTTTATACTTATATAAAAGGTTTTATTATTATGGTGTGTAAGTATATTATCGATAAACTTAAAAACTTCGCTGTACGCTGTCCCTATCTTAGAACAGGTTGTTACTTTCGGTTGTTAACGAAAATTTTAGTCGCAGGAATAACTTTGTTTTAACTTTTTTCCGTTTTTAATTAAGTCATTGATTTATTTGCCATGGCAAATAAATCAATGACTTTTAAATAAAAAAATTACCAACTTATGGACGTATCTTTTATTTAATAAAATAAATATGTATATTAAAATCAGAGTATTTTTATTTCTACGTTCACAGGTATCTATTCTTGCTTGTTAAATTCTAATAGAGCTCTAAATTATGTTTGTTTGCATTAGAAATATACCAGGGTGTATTTAAAACAGGGTAATGAATCTTTGTTATTGATTCTTTCAAGTCCACTATTTTAGTTTAAGCTCGTATAAAAACCCCCTTTTCGAATACTAAAGTTATCTGGAGAGGTTTCTTTAAAACAATTTGCTATTTTTTATGAAATAATTCCTTTCATACATAATAGGAATAAGAAAAGAAGGTATTTTTTCCTGAATTAAATAAAATGTTTACTTCTTTCTCTCTCTTTAAGGATTATAAACTTACATTATGATCTCAAAAAGTTTCAAGTATTTTCAATATCAAAGGATTGCACACAAAAAACATTAAATAAATGATAACCAATAAAAGAAGATTATAAATTTAGTTTTGGCTAGGGAGAAGAGGTTTAAAAATATTTGGATTTATCTCAATTTAAAAACCAAATAACTCAAAAGTAAAGTTTAAAGAAAGCTGTTAATAAAATAGGTAACAAGAAGAAAACATACTGCATACAAAAACGTATAAATTGTTCAGGGAATTTTTTTTGGAATAATTTGATTAGTTGAAAATTTGTTAGAGTAATAAAGTGAAAAAAAATAAAGGAACGGGATTAAAAAACTATTCTTGAAAATCTGGGTGTAGTGTTTTTCTATCCGATAGAGTTAATCATTTTATTCTTGTGCTTGAAAACTGCGATTGTGGCCAATCATATAAACGCTGAGTCCTTGAGGAAACGGACGTACAATGATTTTATGCGCGATGAGAAAGACATGGATTTCCAACTATGTAAATCAAAGAAACGTACTAATAACTAGATTTAATTTAACATTATATTGTTTCTTGTTACACGTGTAACACATTTAAGTCCGAAAGTTCCCACAAAGTATTATGATGAAATGACCAAGCAAAATAGCAATTTAAAACATCAATTCGTTTATTGGAGAAATATATGGAACCATCGAAAAAGTTAAAAAGAACTTCCACACATTAAAACCATGTCCTAGACCAGGCGTGTCAAACTGAGACTCCCGCCGGAGCCAACGCGCGAGCGACCGAAACATTCTACTGCGAATGAGTTTCGTTTCGCCCGGTCGGAACGCTTACCGAATTTAGCCGAAGTCAAACGAGCGCTTCATTTGAAAAATGCGCTTTTCTCCTCGAGTTTGGGAGTGTGGCACCCGTATATTAGTTTCCCAAACATATTGATCTTTCTATATTATCTTTAAATGTCTATTTAAATGTCTCAGATTTAGAAAACATCCGACTAATTTAATTATTTTATTGGTTTTAAGGATATTATACAATTTTAGAACCTTTTTACTGTACGTATGGCGTGAAGTTTGGTAAAATGGATGTACGGATTTAAAAACAGCTTACATTTATAAAATTGATAGTTTTTTTGGCATGATTTTTCTTGAGGCTTAAAAAATTAGCAAGCAAAAAATTTATAAATGTAAGCAGATTAAACCCGTATATGTAGAAAGTTGGGGTAAAATGGAAAAAAGTGGGTTAAAATGGGTAAATATATCCATTTTACCCCGCTTTTTCCATTTTACTTCAACCTACTACATACAGTTATGAAAATTAAATAATAACTAAAATACAGATTAGGTCTATACAAATTTCTTAAGAAAAGACATCAAAAATTAAATCTCAAAAACAACAGTATCGGATTAAGCAAATCTCTACTTGTTTCGTGACACTTGACATCTTTTTTTCTCTACAATTGCGTCTATATCCATGACAATTTTATCTGCGGTCATAATTCTAAGAGCGGATGATAGGTGTTCATTGGATAATCGAGCTCGATGCCTGGTTTTTGTTATTTTCATTAGGGAAAAAGATGCCTCGCAATCGTAAGTGGTCCCGAACATGCAAAATACTTCTGCAGCAACTTGACACAACAGAGGGAAACTTTTTGTTTTTGCCACAGCTCTCCAAAAGTCCTCAATTGGTACCCGTTTTTGAGTGTCATCTAAAGATGAATTAGACTGTAGTTTTATAAGTTCTTGCGCCAAATCACTTGTATAATCCGGACACAGCGAATCTGCGGTGTAAGGTGAGGTAAAAAGTTGAAATTTTGGAGCCAAAGTCTCAAAATCTTGAAATCTTTTTTTAAACTCTTCTGAGAGAGCATCTATAGAGCTAACAAATTTTTCTTTGAGCTCAGGTGTAACATCTTTACAGAAAATTCCCAAATTAGGAAAGTTTTCAATGTTTCTTTTTGTAATTTCAAGTCGGAACAACTGCAATTTTTTTGTGAAACTTTTAACTTCATCTCTGAGTTTAGTGACTAGCCGAACTTTCCCTTGAAGGTTGACGTTTAATTCATTCAAATGACAACAAATGTCCGTCATAAAACCTAACTCTTGCCACCAAGAGTTGTCGTCGAATTCGGGGACATGAAACTTTTTTTGTTTAACAAAGTCTTTTATTATTTGCCGTAACTGAATAAATCTAATCATTGTTTTTCCACGACTCAACCATCGCACTTTGCAATAGAGAGGAATGTCGTCATACTCCGAGTTTATATCTTCGAGAAGTGTTCGAAATTCTCTGTGATTTAAAGAGCTAGCTCTTATAAAATTAACTGTTTTTACCACAACTTTGAAAAGGGCATCGAAGGGCAAAGTCTGCGAACACAGCTGCTCTCTGTGAATTATGCAGTGAACAAATGTAATCTCTGGAAGACCAAGCTCGCGTAATTTTTTCTGAACTCCACCTCGAAACCCTTTAAGATGCCCTCTCATAGCCATGGCACCATCTGTAGCAATCGATTCTAACTTACACCACTCGAGTTCAAAATCGTCGAAAAGTTGTTTCACTTTTTCAAAGATGTCATCGCCGGTTGTCCTTCCTAGCATAGGAACAACATCAAGAAGCTCTTCATAAACTTCTAAATCTTCTGAAGCCACTAATCGAATAAATACAGAGAGTTGCGCTGTATCAACCACATCCGTGGATTCGTCGAGAGCGAGTGAGAATTTAACTGCTTTTTTGCACAAATCCTTAAGTTGGCTTTTCAAATTAGCTCCTATATCTTCTAACCTCTCTGCTACGGTATTTCGGGACAAGCTTATCGCTGACATTGACTCCTTGGACTCCATTTCTTCGGACGCTATTAAAATGCACTCCTTGACGATTTCTCCATCTGAAAAGGGCTTTCCATGCTTCATCAATTTTTCGGTGATCCGTAAGCTAGCCCGCGTAGCTTGTTCTCCTTCCTGGATTAAAAACAAATACATAAGCATAAAATAAGGAATGCATAAATACCGGTACACAATTGAAACGATTTTTAAATACGAAAACTAGTATAACATGTAAGATTTTCAAATTATTACATTAATGGCTCAAATAAAATTATTTATAAAAATACAGAACTTAATGATAATAAAGAAAATGCCGAGGGCCTTTAAAGATTATTTTTCTAGTGTTTGCGCAGATAGTGTTGGTGTTGATGGATTCTGTCGCATGAGTTGTTCTGCTCCTGGTAAAAATTCTATAGATATTGTTATTAGGGTTGACAATGTTTCTCTAGTTGAGATTGAGGGAGCCATTGGAAAACTGAAGAGTTCTTGTTCTGTTGGTTTTGATATGCTTCCACCTTTTATTATTAAAGCTAATATGGAGAGCCTGATGTATCCTTTACTTTATTTAATTTATCCCTAAGTACGGGTATTTTTCCCGACATTTTGAAAAGAAACTAAAACTATCCCCATTTTTAAAACAGGCAGAAAGTCAGACATTAGAAATTACAGACCCATAGCAATTATTTCTAGTTTCGCAAAAATATTTGAAGGAATAATTCATACTAAGCTAGCATTATAGACAAATCCTAAAATTTCCACATGTCAGCATGGTTTCATTAAATAAAATCTACAGCTACCAATCTACTTTGTTTAATATATATACAGGGTGTTTCAGATAAGTGTTTCATAACTTCTAGGGGGGATAGTAGACACCTATACAAGTCAGAATCACATAGGATTTGGGGGTCCCAGACCAAATCCCAGGGAGTTAAAAATGGAACAATTTGTAGAACAACTACTATTGGTAAAAATTTATGATTTGGTCCTAGACCCTCAATCCTATGTTATACTGACTCCTCTATGTGTCTACTATCTCCCCTAGAAGTTATAAAACACTTATCTGAAACACCCTGAAAAAGGCTTTAAAAAGAAAATAAACAATTAGATGTAATATACTGATTTTGCTAAGATATCCTAACCATGATAATAATACGTAAATATGTAAAGCCTCAAGTCTAATTTGAAGTTTTTATTACAAAAAATCTCAAAAGTCAAGGTAAAGTATTTTTTAAGGGGAGTCAGTACCTTGTATACCGACAATGTCCAATACTTTCTCAGAAACTATTGGATATAAAAGCCTTAATTTTTTACATGCAATCAATCCATATTAGTCTTCAAACAGACATGAGCTTTTATCAATATAATGTTTACATATTTTTTAAATAATGAGTGAGCCTCATTTAAAAATTCTGAAAAACCTAATTTTTGTCTACGAAAACTGCTCTAAAACATGTTTAACTGAAAATATTGAAAAAAGCTCATACTAAAAGTTAAAAGTACATGTCAAAAACATATGGTGCAAATATGAGCTCAATACATACTGTAGATGCTGAGAAAAAGGTACACGCAGTTTTAAAAAGTTCATTTTGAGAAAAACGCATTTTAATGTTAAAATTTTCCCAGAAGAAATAGAGTTCTCGTGTTTTTAAAAGATAATTCAATACACTTCTACTTTGAATTTTTGCATAAATGAGGCATCGTTTTAAAGGTCATGCAATGTAGAATCTGAAACATTCAAAATATCAAAATCAAGTTTTTGAAGGTATCAAAGGTACCAACTCCCCTTAATAACTCGTGTTGTTACGTAAATAGGTAAAATCAATAATACATAAAGAACTAGTTGAACTTACAGATCTTTTTGGACCAGTGGCACATGAAGGTTCCATTAAATGGCACTCTCGGAGCTGCTTGTATTTTAAAGATCGCATTTCGTCGGTTGTCAAATTCCACTCGTCGATTTGTTGACTGTGGGTCTTGAAATGTCGCTGGATATTTGAAAGCCTGGCTTCCTTTAAAGTACAGCAACAAATTGTGCACCGAATTTTACCGTCGATAAATGCGGTAAAATATTCTGTATCCCATGTACTTTGATAACGACGCTGAGCTTGTTTCGGACGCTTTAGAGATGGCGCCCATCCCTGTTCCGGTTCACACATGTTATCGAATAGTATAACTATAACGATGGGTTTCAACTGTGTTAATAAGTCATAACATCAATCCCTATACATATAATATAATTATAAACGATTGGTCAATTAAATGAAATTATTAAACACTGTGTGATCACGCAGACGGTAAATAAATCTGTCTAGATTAATTTCATTTTCGTCATTTTATCTGGAAAAATTCAATTAATAAAAACAAACTACTGAAAGAACAACAGCTTTATTTACCTTAATGATATTTGATATTCTATTTATAATTAAATCGCTCCCCTCTTTCCACTGAGCAGCTGGTTTTGAAATAATTGAAATCAAGGCATATGTTTTAGCTTTTAACAGATGCGTTTTGAACCATAATATATTGAATCAAACCTTATGTTTCCGTTCTAAAATCTAATTTATCAATAACTAAAGAAACTCTTCAGAAATACTTGTTGTTCAGAAATAATTGTTTTTATTCCATTTTTAGCAGAAAAAAATCACCAGTTTTATCGTTTGAACATCAAAAATCATTTTTCATAATGTGCATGCTTTTATTTCGAATAATTAATTGCTTTCTTTTTTATAATAAGAAGCGAGAAAAATCGCTTTGTTCACCTGCCGAAAATTGAGCGCGAATAAAAATTTGCTAAAATGCTGCGCGCTATATTATCGAATTGTTTTTTGAACTTATATTGGAATTTATTTAATGGTTGCATATTTATATAAACTTGGGTTTATTTGTAATAGTTTTTACTGATTTTTGTGTAATTTTGGTGGTAATTTCTCTCTATTGTCGAACAATTTGTGAGGTAAGTTTTCAGAAATAGACGTTATGTTTGAGACGAAAATTTCCCATCTTAAATTGATATATTATTCATGAAGCTTTGATGTAATGAAAACATCGTCAACATACAGTAAAACTTTTATTAGCCAGGAATCATGCCTTTTCCCTGGTTTTTAAAGCGACAATGTAAAATGTTACGAAAATCGCCTTATATATGTGATCTCTTTTTCAAACCGCCATTTTGAAAAGAAATAATATCACCAAAACTAACAAAACCATACACTATATTCATAAATATACCTAAATCAAAATCCCCCTTGTTTGAAAGCTCCATATAATACCAGTTTTTCAAAATTAAATTTCAAACACGAAACTTGCAAAAATCCAACACATCTTTCCGGATCACCTAATACCTCCGAAAAAGGCCGAATTGACTTCGGTCAACTTCGGGATTGACTCCCGGGAGAGCCACATATTTTTCGCCAGAGAGTCAATCGGGGGAAAGAGTCTCAGTTCGACACCTCTGTCCTAGACTATGCAGCTTCCGGAGACTGGTTCCAACTATTTCGCCGAGACCCGACACTACTGGAAAAACACAGCTATGCAACACCGCATATATAAATACCTGCAAGGTCACGTATGTTGGCGCTGCGTCACAAAGAAAAAATATGTTATAATAAGTTTCAAAGTTACTGAATCCCCACTGGAGCAGTGGTAGGATGCTTGCGTAGCATGCGACAGTTCGTGGCTTCTATCCCTGGTTATCACTTTTTTAAAATTTCCAAAACACAGCAAAAATTAAGTCCACACGCATGCGCATTGTTATCAAAGTAATAAAATCTTGCAGGTATGTGATACTTTCATCAGATATAAGGGGTCACTTGTTGTTGGGTAGAAACCATTGCATGGGCTTTATCGGAACGTTTGCAGAGCAACCGCATATCCCAAATTAGGAAATACGTCCCTTCGACCATCGACAAACCAATCAACGCTTTCTTATAAAAAATCTTCTACGACAGTTGTCTTCTTCTCCGGGTGAAAGTATCCCATTGTGAATATGCATGCACACAGCTTGTTCACACCCAAGCCAAATCAACTTAGCCGCTGCCACTTAATCTGTTAGTAATCTTCAAATAAATCGAGCCGTAGCAAAACCATCCTGTTTAACTATTTATGTCCCGACGGGACTTGTAAGTCCCACTTCCCAATGTTCCAAATTCGTCCAATTTTCGTCTTTTAAGGCCAAATTTAGTTTACTTATAGTTGCAGTTACGTAAACATGACATATTTTGGATTAGGATGAGGAAAATAATTTGGGGCATAAAGGGTTAAGGAATCAAACAATAGTTTGTGGGAATCGAACAAGTGTCCCTATGGGACAAGTATTTTTAATGCTAGTTTCTTTCTAAACCTAACCTTAACTGCCTCGTATTTCTCCTGGCTATCCATTAAACCTGTGCTAAACGTTATAAAAACTAAAGGGAGAGCTTTTAAATCCATTAATTCTTAAGAATGAAATATTGAAACCAGATTCACCAAACTTAAGCGGAAGAACCAAAGGAGTATTAAACCACAAAAACTTCCCTGAAAGCTCCATAATCCCTCAACGCGCATTATTAAAGCCAAAGATATAAAACACAGAGTTCGTTTTGAAAATCTTCCACCCCAAGTAATTGCGACGGAATTACCATTCCCGCAAAACTAGAGGAATTAAAACCGTCCACAAAAATGCCTCCAAAGGGAGAAAAGAGAAACAACAACAAATCCTTCAAGAAATGATAAATAATCACCCTTTTTCCAGCTATCAGATTAGAAAAATGAACCCTGAACGAACGCAGCGGCACTGCTGTCGCGAGATCTCTCCACAAGTCAGCGCTTTCCCCCGCACTCTAACTGTACCCGTAACGAGAAAGGAGAGAGAGAAAAAAATCCATTCTCTTCTTTTTTTAATCCTATTCTTCCAAGCGCAGAGGAAGATCGACACCTCATTACAAGCGTCTTCTGCAAGAACGCAGTGGTTTAGACTTCTAATTTGCATGTTACACGGCGTGTGGATCAGGCGAGCGCCGCCATTGGCTGAGGCGCTCGCGAATGGGCGGGGCTTCTTTATCCCTCGGCTTAAGTGTTCCGAAAGAGCAAAAGGGGAAAAAAGGAAGAAACAAAACTAAAAACCGGCGGAGAGCTTTGGCGAAGCGCCAGCGAAGAAGATTTAGAGAATTTTTCGTTCTTTTTTTGTTCTTTTAGAGCGGGACGCGCTTGTTCGCTTTTTTTAGTCTTTGTGTTATTGTTGTTATTATTCTTATTCTTTTCAGCCGAATGTTAATCACGCCGAACAGGCAGCTTTACAAGGGATTTTGCTTCTGGAGCGCAGAAACACGGTCTTTTTCCTAAGCTGAAATGAAGTAGCGCTACGCCAGAGAATACAGCGTAATTATCGTTGCTTTTAAGTTCCTCTGCTCGTTTCCCCCGCGCGAAATCTTTGTTTTCATTTCGCGTGCTGGAACGTGAAATGGAAGATTTCGAATAAAGGGAGATCAGGGGGCGAGAGATGGTGTTTTCTTAATAGCACTGCTTTTCTATGGGGAATCCATGCTGTTTTAAAACGAAGATGAATATTTCATCCCAAACGATCGCTGTTTTGAGATATTCATTATAATATCTGCTTTAGATTTATGTATGAATGGATACTTTTCTCCCTTTGGGCTGTTGCAATAATGTTTATATAATGATATTCATGGTTATTTAGCTGAAATATTATCTTAACACATCTTTTACATCAGTTTTTGGTTGAGTTTTCTTTCAATTATTTCAACTAATCTTGAATTCTCCTTTAAAGAATATTAACTATTTATTACAATGCTATAATTTAGAGATGAAATACATGATTATTCCTGCAGGAAATGTATATGAAAAGGCCTAATCTTTTCGAAGCCAAACCTAAATAAGTTATAAAGAATGTAACGAGTGATTTTTAAAGTTTAGGACATTTTATTAACGATGGGAAAATTTTCATGCGTGAAGAAGGAAAATTATACTAATTTCGTTTCACTAAAGACGAGTTCAACTGTATGACGTCCCAAAGCCCCAGAAGACTTCCGACTGCATAGTTAAAACCGGACGTACGATTTATCTTCAACGTTATGAAATATACACTGGACGTGCTCAAAGGCTGTGAAAGTTCAACTAACAGTTGAACTTGTTTATATTTTTCTTATGCTAGTTATTTTGAAAGGTCGTTTGTGTTCTGCAATGCATTTTCACCCCAAGACAAAATATCTGTAAAACAGGTTTTACCTTGGCAAGAGTTATGTACACGTGAAAACAACTGTACAGTATTGGTAAAAAACGACTCAGACCCTATATCTCCGGAACGACTTGAGATATAAAGACAAATAAGGTATCATTTTTCATGATTTGAAGTATTTTATATACAGAAAATTTTTCAAGTTCTTAGGGGGTCTTCTTCATATTAAACGAAACACAGACTTTTTTCTTTGGACGGCCTCAAAGATTATGATTGATTCTGAAAGAGCATCCCTCAAAATCCCCCAAAAACCCAGTTCCGTTTTGTTTGGTCCCCAAATAAAGCCAGGAGTGGGGGTTGAAGCTAATCGAATTTACGTTGAAATTTCGTTTTTTAGAAAAATTTTCTGTATATAGAATACTTTATATGTTTAAATCATGAAAAATGATACCTCTTTTGTCTTTATATCACAAGTCGTTCCGGAGATATAGTGTCTGAGTCGTTTTTTACCAGTACTGTACATCGAAACGTAAGCTTGTTTGATGCATATTAAACTAATCCATCTAAAAATCCTAAATATCGCTACAATGTTCTTAACATTTCCTTTTGAAAATATTTGAATTTAAAAGGGTTTCAAAACATTTTTCAAATTTCTAAATGCACGTTTTTAGAAAACTGAACAGTAAATAAAAGACGAATAGAAAAGCGAATTATAAAATAAAGAAAAAGAGAAATTGAATTAACCCTAGGTTACATCTCCATTCTCCTATCAGTTAAATATTGTTATAAATTCTCGTAATCATTTTCGTTAACTTTCGCATATGTTTTTCGCATTAATTTTCCGAGTTCTGATTGATTCTTTTAATTTTCATCAAAATGTATTCAATAAAAATGAGTAGCTTGCAACGTTTTATTTTACAGAGACAAATTTAATAACTAGCTTCATCATAATTGGGGTAAAACACTCTTTAAAAATGCAATAGAACAATCGCAGTCTTCAATAATTTAAAAGAAAGAAATGGGAGTAAATAATCACAAAATCATGCATAAATGAACGTTATTTCTTAGTATTTTGCACGGTACTTATAAATATATTTATTATTAAAGGATTAGGTTTGCTTATTTTATTCGTGTTTCTTAAACCGCTGAATTTATAAAACAATGCATAATTAAATACGTATTTGTAACCAAAGAGATAAGGCATAAAACAGCATGCATAAAATAAAGCGCAACTATGTATTAACTTGGAATGAATGACTAAAGCGGGATACTTCCAAATATTGCATGGTTATGCAAAAAATAGTGTTTTTAAACGGAAATCTGGAGGTTTTAGGGAATACTTTCGTTTTAAATAAATTTTAAATTTATATGTCACACAGTAAAGTTAAAGACCGGAATTATATAGAATGCCTAGGCTTTTATACTAAACTAAAACGACAGGCGTTTTATAAAATGCAAGAAAATTTAGCTGCATTTAATACACTGAACAATTTTAAGACCAACTCAAGATTAAAACTAAACATGTATCACTCCTATTAAAGCTGATATAGTTTAAGTATTAAAATTAGCAATTTAATTATGAATTTTGAAAGTTATATTCAGATTATTATTACGTTAAGATTCATTTCTAACACCTAGAGTTGTATTAAATATCATCCATTCTTCCTCTTGTATACAGGGTGTTTCAAAATTGCGTTGCACTGCTTTTATTCGGAACCAACGCCTCCTAGGGTCATGAAACTAAGGTCTACCTCTAGGTAAGTGAGCCTGGAAAATGCACTGAAATGACTTACAGCGCCCCTAGTGGCGAAATTAAAAAGTTAAAAAATTAATGTAAAAACTAAAAGAGATAGAGCAAAAACCTCCATGAGATTATTGTTGCCAACGTCATGAAGAACTCATTCTAAAAAA
The DNA here is from genome assembly GCA_024610705.1 of Tetragnatha versicolor. NCBI lineage: Eukaryota > Metazoa > Arthropoda > Arachnida > Araneae > Tetragnathidae > Tetragnatha > Tetragnatha versicolor. Next base: position 44,737,816 of record JANDEH010000002.1, on the reverse strand, counting down.
AATTCATGAAAATATCTTGAATATTCGCCGAGATATTAGCATGTGAAAATAACACTTTTTCAGGGGTAAAAAAAGAAAAAGTTCGCATATTTTCAATTTTTTTTTTGATTTTTTGATCAAATTTTGTTTTCATTAAACCAAAAAAACACAAAACTACAAAATAACACTTAAAAATTTGCAAATATGCGAACTTTTTCTTTTTTGACCCCTGAAAAAGTGCTATTTTCACAAGCTAATATCTCCCCGAATATTCAAGATATTTTGATCAAATTGTTATCAGTGAGTTCTTCATGACGTTGGCAATAATACTCTCACTGATGTTTTTGCTCTATCTCCTTTAGTTTTTAAATTAATTTTTCAAACTTGTTAATTTCGCCGCTAAGGGTGCTGTAAGTCCTTTCAATAGATTATCCAGGCTTATTTACCTAGGGGTAGACCTTACTTCCGTGACCCTAGGAGGCGTTGGTTCCAAATAAAGGCCATGCAACGCAATTTTGAAACACCCTGTATATTTTTTGAGAACATTTTAGTGTTTCAAGTGTTCTCTCTTCAAACACTTTCCCTTAAAGCTAAAAAAATAACAGCGAAGAAACACATAAATAAACAAATATTCTAATTCTAAATATTCTCAACCTTTCAACTTACTATCAAAGGGATATCAACGTTTCAAATATGTTATTTTACTGAACTTCCTAGTCATAACCTTTAAGACATAAATTCACAACCAGGCAAAGAACGATCTCACAACCATTTCCAACGTTTCCCAGCGCATTTCAACCAATCCATCATTACGAAACCCAATTAAAATTCATCCCGATGGGCCCACCACCCAAAAGGCCCTCCGCCATTACTCTGGCCTAATGGCCATCTGCGGAATCCCCAGAGCCCGCTTCAGAACGGGCGCTGCATTTTTCATGGCGGTCACCGTTACACCTGCAGTTTCTGTCGGTTCCGCTGGATGAGCTAATGGCCAGCCCCGGTGTTGTCGCTTTTTCGGGACGATCGATGGAGGATGTTGAATATGGATGGACGCGACGACGAGAAAGACTTGGTGACGGGGATTTATGGAGGGATTCTTTGAGGGGATTGAGGTTCGTCGTTTGAGGGTGTCTTATCGGTTTGAGGCTGTGGATATCGATGGGTGTAGATATGAGGGGGGAAGATTTCAGAGCAGGGTGTGTCCTTATTAAATGAAAGAAATTTCATGTAAATATGAATGAAAAAAAAAGGAATGGACTAAAAATTCACAAAATTAGATATTTCCTTTTACATGCTTTACTTTTTATGGTTCGTCTGTTTGGTTAATATTTTAGTTCATTCATATAATATATGCTGGGATCAGCCCGGACAGAACGGGATTTTAGAAACTGAACGGGGGACACAAAAATGTCGGAATTTCATACACAGTTCGCGAGATATATTTGAAAAAAAAATTATGAATTTGAATTTGCTCTTGTTTCACTTTTTTGTTAGGTTTGTATTAATTCAGAACTTACTTGCTATGAATGTAATTAAGCTAAACGATAACAACATTTGCGAAAAGTAATGTCAAATGAAGTGTGATAATTAAAAAAGTGAAATTTATATTTCTGTGTTTTTTTAAGTACTGGTAAGGATTATTCAAGAATAAAAGATATATGATTAATGAAATATTGATTGAAAAAGAAAATTAAAAATTTGAAGAAAAGTTTTATGGAATATATAATTGTAAAAGTAATTAAGAAATTAAATTGTTTTGTTGGTTCATCATTGTTTGCGTTGAAGTTTCCAAATGACTCTGTAAAACTAGTTTTTCCTACATGGTAGTTTTACAAAGGAAAAGCCAACTTAACAAGAGCTCGAGTGTCGTGGGGCAACAGTTCTGTAAAACGACTTTTCCATGGGGAAAAGTGTTGTGCAGAAAAAAGCAACTGTTGATTAGATTTGTATTCCGGACAGGTTTTTCAAACCACCCCTCTCAAAATAGAAATCACACATTTTTATGTTTTTTTCTCTTCTTAGATTACAGTAATTTTTTATGAAGAATTACATTAAATAAATAATTATTTTGAATTACAATAACAAAATAAAGAAAGTTAAGAAAATATAAAAAAACCCACTTAAATTGACGAGTTAGTTATACTTCTGCCTAGTTTACTGCACAAAGGTGATAAATAGAAAGACTACAAGACATAAATGAAATTCACAAATTCTGTGAAACTGAGTCATTAGGATAGTTAAATGAATATCAATGGAGGATTCAAACCTTCTCTGGATAAAAAAAAGTTCAGCACAAGGAACAAGAAAAGAAATATAAATTAATTTGAATATCAAAATAAAAAAATACACTCAAGTTTACCAAATTCAAAGGGGCTATATCTACCTATAGGAGACAGTTATATTTTTCCTTCTTCCCATTCACGTGTAAATCGAATCTTGGCGATTATTTCAGCACAAGAATTAATTTGACAATTTTTAGTCTTTCGTTCCTATTTTTTAAACTTTGATTCAGTCAGAAATGGGGTGGGGATACAGGGTGTTTCAGATAAGTGTTTCTTAACGTCTAGGAGGGGTAGGGCTCACCTAGACGACTCAGAATCACCTAGGAATGAGGGGTTGAAAATTCCCCCTTAGCGACCTAGGGGTTTTTATAAGCCGGCATGTGATGTTGTATAATTGGAAATTGACATGTGGCCTTTTATGATTGGATTAGAACCAGAAAAATCGTTCGAATCCGGCCTTTGTTACATAAAAACAAATTTAGGAGCTGAAATTTCAGCTCTTTAATTCATTTTTTGTAATAAATACCTGAATCAATGGTTTTAATTTGACCTTGAAATGTTACGTGCCAATTTCCACTTCCCATGCCTTCTCAAACCCTTAGGGGGCATTTCCGACCCCCCATTCCTATATGGTTCTAGGTGTGTTCTACTCAGGGTTGGCAAAAACCCGGGTTTCTGTGAAAAAATCCAAGTGAGTTGGGTGTTTTCGGGTTTTTTCAGTAAAACCCTGAAAAAACCCATATAAAACTGGGTTTTTTCGGAAAAAATGTAGGTGTTTTCAAAATTAAGTTGTTTTCTCCCATATAGTATGTGGGTTTTTTAAAATTTTAGTGAGTTCTTTTTATTTTATAAATGTGCTGTCAAAATAATGTCAGTTTTTCCATAGTTAAGTGGGTGTTTTCAAAGTTGAAACTTTTTATACTTTGAAAAAACCCACTGAAATTGTAACAACACCCCTTATTTATTGAAACCTGGTTTAAATTTTGAAAAAACACACTAACATTTAAAAAAATATCCTCAAACTTCGAAAAAACCCATTAAATTTTGAAATAAATCTATTTTGAAAAAAAAAAACTGAAATCTAAAAATTCCTCTTAAATTTATTTATAACTAGTTTGAACTTTAAACCTCTTAAATTTTGAAAAACCCATTCAATAATAAAAAATCCAAATTTAAAAAACAACTTAAATTTTAAAAATATCCTAAGCTTTGAAAAAACCCATTCACAATATTGAAAGAAATCTATTTAACTTTGAAAAAAAACCACTGAAATTTAAAAAAAAATCCTCCTTAATTTTTTAAATAGTTTAAACTTGGAAAAAACCCATACAATAATGAAAAATACCCTTACTTATTGAAACCCTGTTAAAATTTTGAAAAAACCCACTCAACTGCAGTTTTTGGTGTTATTTCGCTAAATGTTTTGAAAAAACTGCCAAAATCTTGATTTTTCTTGAAAAACCCCGAAAATGGGTCCAATCCAGCCAACCCTGGTTCTACTTCCTATGAAACACTTATTTGAAACTCCCTGAATATTTTCAAAACTCAAGAAATTCTTATGGAGGTGCAGTGAAGAATCCATAAGTTTGAATGAACACTACAGAATTTTTAAGTGAAATCTTGTCAACTTAGTTGACCTCCCCATCTAGTGGTAGACTTCAAGGGCCAAAATAAACTCCCCTGACAAATCTCACCCACCCTCAAGTTACCTCCACTTAACCTTGCCCCACAAAAATCCGGCCAACTTTCTTCCCCACTCCGCAACAGAACTTCCTCCTTCCAACAAAAGGACCTCCCACCCATAACACGCTGATACAATTAGAAGAGATGAACGTTGCCCATCCAGATGCGATTAGGACTCGGCTGGCGGCTCGCGCACGTACTGGCTCCGCACGTGACCGGCCATGCCGAACGCACGTGAGCCATTTATTTGCCCCGTGCTCTTTTCGTTCTGTTTGCTGGGGGAGGGCGATTAAGTCGTTAGGGGAGGATGGAGTTTTCGGAGGGGATTGTGGAGGGTGGCTTTTGAGAAATGCTGTTGGATTTATGAAATGTTGGGGGATGGATCTGCTGTCCGTTTGGAGATGTGTGGGGTTTTGAATTTTGAGCTGTCTTTGGTATTGTTCAGCGTCTCTATCTTTTACTTGTTGCAAAATAAGTTTTTGTTTAGAGTTTGTTTAGAGTTTGAGAGAGTTTTAGAGTTTTTGCGACCAAATCTCGTTGTAATAGTATGTGGAAGATTCAGCTGTTGGTAAAACTGTCGATTGCCCTGAGTAGCGAGTGATTTTGATGGGACGTCAGACAGTTTTTTTCTTCAACAGTTACCTTTACTTTAATAAGAGATTATTTTCATGAATGGGACCCCTTAGAGCAGGGGTGGCCAACCCAAATGTTGTTGAGGGCCACTTTGGAAAACCACAATACTCTCGCGGGTCGCATATAAAATTTTAGGATATTAGGTGCACAGAATGACAGTGAAGTAAATTGAATAAATTAGGCATATAAATTAGGGAATTTCTTAGATCATTTGCTTAGTTTGACAGATTCCTAAATAAAATATTCATTTAAATTTACCTTAAGGAGCAACCCCAAGAATAACTTCTGTAGTATATCCATAGGAACTAAACAGGTGCCGTTAAAAACACTTGGAATTTATCGAAACTATAAGGAGCCTGTGGCACTTATAGAAATTTATTTCGGGAGGAACCAAATTTGCTCTAAAAATTGCAGCTAGATTTTTTCATCGGGAAAAATTACACCCAAATCTTCCTCTCATGCCCCCATGCATATTTAATTGGTTCAATGCATAAATTAAAAAAATATTTTTAGTTAGGATTTGCACCTGACTGTACTAATATCCTAAAAAAGTTGTGCACAATAGAGTTCCTAGTACTAAAGGGGGATCTGGGGGTCCTCCCCCAGAAAAAAGTTTGGAAATACGACTCTAATTAACAGACTTTAACTTGTTTTGGTACACTTTTACCGAATTTGGGGGGCCTTAACTTACCCTAAAACTTTAACTTTTGACTAAACAAATTCTTGCAGACCACAAAATTATTTCAAAACGGGCCGCATGCGGGCCGCGGGTTGGCAAAGCCTGATCTAAGAGGTATATGGGGGGTCGGGGGTTTTACCCCCTAAAAAATTTAGAATTTTAGTGTGCTAAAAAGTGTTTTGAAGCTACTTTTGGGAGAGTTTTGAGAGAGCTTCGTGGGCCGCGGGTTGGCCATGCCTGCCTTAGAGTAAGTATTATAAATAGAAGATGAATAAAAAGTAAAATATAATGATTACTTTTAAAAACACGCACGTCATGTTTTTTTGTTTCATTTTCTAATTAACTGAAAAGTGTTTCAAAGCTTTGAATTTTCATCTTTAAGATTTACCGAAAAAAGCATTTGAAATTAAAAATGAAGAAATATCTTTCTTTTAAAATATTGGTGTTACATCCGCTTTTATATGACAAAAAATATAATTTCGAACACATATGACACTTCATGCTTTTAGATTAATAATTTTAAAAATATTGTTTATATATAATTTTGTTAATCATTGGTGGCCCTAAAATACATTTGATATTGATGTTTTGTTATTTTTCTCTTAGAATTTTACTTCAATAATAAGAAGCCAATCAGGGAAGTATAGATACCTTGTTTACTTTGAAGTATCTGAAACCAAAGTCCTGGGATCGTTTTGAGGCATTTAAATATATGCATTACTTAAAAGCTCCAACAAAATTTGTTATTTAAAACCTTAGTCCTGAGATCTCTTAAAGACACTTTAATAAATACATTACTTAAAAGTTACAATAAAAATTATTATTTGAAAACACAGAGAATTTATGCCTAAATGTGATTATTAAGTTTCCCCACTAGTTACAACAACTCCATTCAAACAAGAATTAAAGTTTCTAGACACGGTGTTTTTCATCACATACTAGAATTCAAAACTAATAAAGGTTGTTATTTTCTGTTTAATGTTGTTCAAGGATTTAGTTTGGTCTTCTTTTACCAAACTAGAACTTAAGGAAAGAAGCAAACTGCACAAAGGGCAAATATTGAAAATCCCTGACTAAACTAGAAAACCATCCAAAAAAACAACGAGAAGCTACCATTCATTCACCAAGTCAAACTGCCCCAATATTCATGGCGTGTAAGAAAGTCACGTAACGCAGAGTAAACAGTGTACCAACAAAACAACAGTTCTGTTTTAGAATAAATGTGTGTAAGCGATCCCGCAAGCTGAGCGTGCGAGGGGTAATTTTATAGGGACATCGATACCCTAACGACACAATGGAGTGGGTGACATCAGGAATCGAAAACGGTGTAAATAAAGACGGGGGAGCTGTGACACGATACTTTGTGTGTGTGTACGCAATCCGTTTATGAGCGGCACTGATTTTGAAAGCTATTAATGGTTTTGTGGGGGATATAGTGTCAATAGCCCAATGCTGCAGTCATCGTCCATTGGTTTTCTGAAGCAGTTTAAAAAGAGGGTATTGGATACTTTACTTTATCGACTGTTTAATTTTGAAATTTTTTGAAATGATTGAAGTTGAGATAACACCGAAAATATTTTTAAAACTTTGTTTTTATTTTTATTATGTATACATAATACTATAGACTATTATATATTTATTATAATATATATTTTATATATACTATTATATATAGAATAATATATATTTATGTATATATATATATATTATTTTTTATTATGTATTTATATTATGCATATATTTTTAAAGGCACTTAAGGTTCAGTACATGACTAAATTTTCCCACCTTTTCAGGAGTTGAAAAAAATGAATAGATCTTACATATACTATCTCTATATTGTTGGGTAATAACAAAACTGACGATTGTAACAAACCGCTTACTTCAATCCATCCGGTATCAGAAGTCGTGATTATTGGTAGATGCATCACTCTAAAAAGGAAACGTTCTTAGACCAAACTCACAGAAAAGAACGAAAATTTTACAGCCATAAGAAGATGACTCAACACACTTATTGTGAAAAATTAGCTGCGGAATTTCAATAGGAAAGGAGTTAATTAATGTTGAAAATTGGGTTCTGAGTAGCCAAACACATTCAGTTAGCCCCACTTGGCAACTAGATGGCAACTATTTCCAATCGTATGCCATGAGAAATTAGATTTATTTATTACAAAAGTGGCACAGCTAATAGAATAAAAGTTAGAGCTCGATTCCTACCAGTAATGTTTTGAATTAGAAATTAGACGTGACATTTGACGATCATCACCAAAACACATACCGTAAAACGGGGTGAATCGGATCACTTTTGAACTTTGAACTGCTGCCAAGAATTTAATAATAAAGATTTTGGGGAATTCTTTAAAAAGAATAATTCGAGTCCCAATTAATACTTTAAGACCCTGTTGAAAAAATTCAATTTTCTTGATCCTATTACTACTTGAATAATTACTATCCGATTCACTCTCAATGCGGGGCGAATCGGATCAATGCCAGTTTTTGAGGAAAAAACGCAATTTTTACGTTTTACAGGTTCCTAATAATACAGGTAAATACAGGTTCCTGAATTTAGCCTTCAAATAGTCTAATAAGGTAAAATGAATACATTTTACTAAAATAATGAACATTTTTAAAAACAAAATATAAGGTTTTCAGAAAAGTTTTGACACTTTTTACCAAAGTTTCATGTTAGAAATTTTTTTTTGAAAAACTGGTAATAGGTGGAGATTTCAAACGAAGGTTATTTTGGTTTATGTTATTTTAAGAATGTGATGTATGGTTTTGGAAGTTCTGGTGCTATTATTTCTTTTCAAAATGGCGGTAAAAGAAGACCGCAAACGACAATTTTCGTAAATTTTTTTGGCCGCTTTAAAAACTGTGAAGAATGCATTATTAATGACTAATAAAAGTTTTGCTGTATATTTGTAATGTTTAAATTAAGATGTAAAAGATTTGAGATGATTTGATAAGTTTAAGATAGCAAATTTTTGCTTTAAAACTGCATGTAACTGGTAATTTTCTATAGTTCTTTAGCACTTCACTCGCTCGGTTGAGCAGTTGGTATATGAAATAAAATCAAGACAGATGGTTTTGCAGATGTTTTTCTGAAATAAACTAATTATTAAAGCATTGAGAGAAAGTCTTTTCATAACATTATGGTTTTATCTGTTTCCAGTTTCGAACTATAAGTGTTGCTTTTTAAGGTAAATGTGGGTATAGTGGACACTGTACCAATAGTGGCCACCTAGCTGATTAATTTTATATAGAACGAGTTAGAGGCATCACACAGCGTCAAAATTCATAGGCATAGTAGATTGTGCCATCAGATAAGCTGGTAAATTACCACCGATACCACAGATCAGCATGGGAAGGATATTTAAATATTTGAAAATAACAACATCGACCGAGTGACTGAAATTTGATTTTGCTTATTGAATCGCGTAAGGAAATGGGTATTTCGGAACTGATTTTTTTGTATTTATTACAGTTTGATTGACTTTTAAATCTATATTTAGATAAAGAAGAGTGTATAAAATGATAATGAATAAAATTTATGTGAAAATTTTGACTTCACGAGGATTTATTGGGGTGGCCACTTCACCAACACACAATCTTAGATTTTCCAATAGTGGCCACTGCAATGGCTTCTAAAAGAAACATAAATAATATTTAATTTGAATAATTTTTTCTTCATAAACTGTTAATTGTGCTTTAAAATGAGTGTTGTAAGAATTTGATTTCATTCTGGCTTCGGGAACCAAGGTTTCAAAACCATTGAATTACATGCTAAATTTCTCTCAAATCAGCTACAGCGTAGGCTTTGGGCCGGAAACTATCAAGTCTGTTATTCAAAATTAAATAAAGCTAATTTAATTTGATCTAAAATATGTTTCGTTGAGCAGGAAGATTTAATTAGAACTAAACGACTGTACCTACTCAATTTCATGCATAAACCCCTAATATATGCAGAAAAAGAGAGGTGCCCGCTTTAGATGCAAGAGGTGTCCACCACAGAAAAAACAGCTACATCTATGTGGCCACTATAGATGCAATTTGGAGTACTTTTTAAAAATTAATTAAAAATACTACACCCAATCTAATTAAAATTTTTAATGGTAAAATCGAAAGAAGAAGATCCAATTAACCTAAAAATAGGATAATAATCGTTTCCAAGCAAATAGGTTGGTATTTATCGTAAATTTAAGCAAAAATTTTCCTTAAAGTGTCCACTATACCCACATTTACCTTATATTGTTTTCATGTGAAGAAAAGAATAGCTTCGTTCGCTTTACCGTAAGTTTAGCGAGTGCAATTATCAGAAGCTAAAAAATAATGCGCTCTTAAATATCGCGCTGATTTCTGCACCTATATTCAAAGGTAATTTAATATACGGCATATTACTAAACAGCTGGGTCTATATGTAAGTTTTCTTGTTGATTTTGATGTCGTTTTAGTGAAAATTTCTTTCGAATGACCAACAAATACTGAGAGAGGTTTTTCGCAATAGATTTTATGTTTGAAATCAAAATTTCCCATCTGAAACTTATCGGTTAACCTTAAAACTTTGACACATAATGTAAGCATACAGCAAAACTTTTATTAGCCATGAATCATGCATTCTTCCCTGTTTTTGAAGCGGCCGAAACAATTTAACTAAAGTCGTATATACTATAATAAATTATTTTAAAAATATAAGTTTATTTTTATTGTTTAATTCAATTTTCAGGCTATATAAAAGAGTTGGAAAATCCCCCGTCAATAAATAGAAGTTTTATTTTTAAATATTGTCCAAAAACTATTTAATTGACGACGAGTAATAATATGTGGGGAAGATAAAATGTTGTGACTCCAAACCCTAATTCTCATTATGATGATACGAGTCTGTTACCCGTGAGTTGCCAGGGAACAAAGAAACGTACAAAACTCATCAAAAGTTTCCCCATCACCCAAAAGAGAATTCAGACACATCCGAAGAATATATCTGACTTTCTTTCCCTAAGTAAAGCATTATCGAAAGAGATGCAGGATTCTAAAAATATCTCGGAGAATATTGCCGAAGCCGTTGCCTATTCACTGTTTTCTTAGGATGCTGGTTCAGAGATATAAGAATACGAGGTTTTTGGATTTATTATTTTATTCTGGCTTTCAAACACAATTTGTCATTCGTTTGACATTCACCAAATAGAGAAATTTAAGTATGTGAAATATTACTTCCAACATTAAATATTAACTTAACGTGTCTTGAAAATAAGGTAAGCACACATTTTTGAGTGTGAAAACGGGACTATTTTAAATAAATTCATTAATTCATCTTAGAATTTAAGTTATGCATTAGATATGGAGGTGTTAAAGGTAATATTTTGATTACACAAAATTATCAACCGGAAAAAAATTCTATAGCAAGCTATACTATCTACAAATTAAATCAACAAAGATAATAATGAAAAGAAGAGTTCTTCACCAGTAACCTCTGGTTAGAGCAGTGTTTCCCAACCTTTTTCGGTCCATGCCCCACCAAAGCCTTTCTAAATTTTCCACGTCCCCCCGGTCTGAGTGGCATAGAAATATATTTTGAGAGGGACCCAAAATTATTTCTTAACCCTCCCCCCTATGTATATTTAATAAATCTAATGAAGCTTTTCAGAACATTTTTAGGTACGTAATCCAAAATTAATTTTGAGTGTAATAGTTACAACTTATTAACAAACGTCAATGACGGGGAAGTCTAAAACTTATAATATATTTACAAAGCGAAATCCGGTCTAAATAACTCGATGCATCATTTGGATGTAAGAAATTCGGCCTATATAAATAATTCCCTTTCACTAGAGATTCAACCGAAGTCTGATTCAAGTCAGCTCAAACACACTCCAAAATATTGAGAAGGAAGTGCTCTCAATTTCTTCGGCGGCAGCATTAGAATTTCAGCGAAATTGAGGAAATTGTGGCAACACATCTTCGCAATATAAAGCATAATAGATGAGGTGGGAGGGGGAAGGCAATTCACGCCATCTCACTTCACTTCTGTTTAACGTCACGAGGGGGGAGGTATCGGAACTTCAGTTCAAGGGTGTCAGTCATGGTTGGAATTCCTATCGTTCTTTTTCGGTAAGTGATTCAGATGAGGAAATCTTTCGGGTTGTTTTCTGAAAAATTTGATATGTGCTATGACTGATAATGCTGGTGGGGTGTTTATTTGTTATCACTTCATGCAGGGAGGTGTTTCTTCTCAATAGATTATTTTGAAGTGTTTGGTATTTCTGAGAATATCCACGTTTTTTTGAGTAAAGACGTTTTGTAGTGAAAAAGGTTTGGATGTAATGTATACAGATCCAAGAAAATGCTATTAGGAACTGCAGATTTTCATATAATCCCTTTAATTTTGAACTCTTGAATTTTTCTTTGGTAAATTTCATAAACGCTATAGCACCCAATTTTATAATAATTTATTTTATTCTGACACAAAATTTTGCGCTTATATACTTTATTAAAAAGGAATGTCAATCGCAAGCGCTCTCCAATTCATGGGTAAGAATTTTGTTTTCAATTCAATATTTTTGAATAACCATCACAATCGTGATTACTATTTAAATACTATTACAGAAAAAATATTAATTTTCACAATTTTGTTTTTATGCTTATTAGTATAGTCAATGCTAAAGGATATTAACTCATTTATTTATTTAGATTTTGCAATGTAAAAAAGTTCGCCTAAATGCAACATAAATTTTAAATTGTTTTGACGAAAATTTTCTGTATGCTTAGAAAACATAACTTTTCCGTTAATTTTGTTTCCAAAAAGATAATTATGATTTCATTAAATTATCACTAAAGGAAAAAAAGTATATACATTAGGGTGTCCCAGAATTTTTTTTGCAAGTTTGAAGACGGTCACCCTCTACTTTTTTTTATAAATGCCTTGACCTATTCAGATATATAATTATATCCCTCTACGATGATATTAACCTGTGCAAAATCTTTGTTAAAGATGGGCAATGTGTCTCTTTTATTACAGAATATTATCTCTTAGCGAATTTGAAAACGCATTCCCTCTACTTTTTTTTATAAATGCCATGACCTATTCAGATATAAATCGCATCCCTCTACGATAATATTAACCCGTGCCGATTCTCAATTGAAGATGGTCAAGCAAGCAATATTACCGGCACGCGCCCGCTAATACTCATCACTTTTTTTCTTTTTTTCCTATTTTTTTCAGGCTTTTTTATGTATATTTATATTTTTGGCCATTGAAATGCAATATTAATCGGTCCGAAATGTCGTCTAGCGCTTTTAAAAGAGATTAGCGAAGTGAAGGTAAACCAATTTACTTAGTTGGCAACTCTAGTCACCGATTACTGGATCTAAGTTATCAAGTAATCGACAAAAGTTTTCGGTGCTGTTTTTTAACATCCGTTAAGTTAAACTTTAACGGTAGACTATTTAGTTGCATAGTTGCTATATACATAGCAATAACGTTGCAAGCTACCATACTCATAGTTGATGGAGCCCTTTTCATTTAAGTAATGATGTGAAATTATACAAAATTTAACGAAAATTAGTTATTTTTAGTATAACCCTAAATTAAACTTTTATAAAAAAAAAACTTGAAACTTAATTTAAAAACTTTAGATAAGAACACTAACATTTGGGTTGTTTTTTTGAAGTAAATGAATCAATTTTTAATACTTAAGAAACTTGTAAAACGTGCAGATAATTTTTAAAAACTCCGCCTCAACGCCATACAAACCATGAAAAAAAAAGAATACTGTAAGAAAATAACATTTTACGAAAATAGTTAAAAACAAATGCATAAAAGTGGAAAAGATCTGTTATGGAAAACCCCTCTTAAAACTAAGTTGTAGCGTGATGTATAGCAACAAGAAATTGCGGGAAGAAGTAAAATTTGCTGTAATACTGTTTCGGTTTAGTTACTGCATTCTATTTGAAAATAATAAAGTGTAGAATATTTGTTCGAATGAAAGGTAAGAAAAAATTTATTTACTCACGATGATTTTATAGATTTTATTAAGCATAAAAATATTTTTTGTAAAAGAATTTATACGAAAGTCAAATTATAACTGTTTAAAAGTGATTTTTTTCACACATGCATCAAACATATTTTGGTACTTAACGATTTGAAGAGCGCAAGCAAAAAATATTCTCATAAATCACCAAAAGTAAGCTACCAAAATAAAAATTATTAAAATATGCGTCTTAACCAGCAATGTTGCCTTTAATTTTCTTAAAGTTTTTATGCTTAATTTGTAAAACGTCGCCAATAAAGTCAATTTTTTAAATTTGCGCAGGGCTAATCCTAAAATAGTCATATTTCTTCCTCAAAAGACTACTAATCTCAACTACTAATTTTAAACTAAAGATGATTACCTTTAATAAATATTAACCACATACTTAATTTACAGGGTGAAATAATAAAGTATAAAAGAATCATATTTGGTACGAGTTTAAAGAATTGTTGACAAAATACTCATGGCCTAGAAGTAGAAGAAAAATAAGTTCCCACAATGCGAAGTACAAAATATCATGGATGACTCCTTATTTCTTACAAAGTAATAAATAGAAGCATTGCATTAGATTATACAGTAGGCAGAATATACCGCGGTAAGTTCATTATTGCTTTATACGAGGGAATATACCAAAGATAGTACAAATGCAAAATTAGAGCACTATCGGTAAACACTGGTACGCTAATAAGTAACTTTTAAATAAATGTATCAAATAATTTTAAAAATTAATCGTGTTGCATATCAAATGCATTTACTTTGTTATTTTCTTACAATATCAAATGAAACCGTATTTCAAATGAATCTAATTTGAAAAGAAATGAAAATGCTCGAGTAAGATTAAATATTAAAACTTGTACTACTTACCTTATGAAAGAAATAACCAGCGACACACAAAGCTTTAACGTAGATAATTTTCAGGTTAAAATCTGAATATTAGGCCATATATTCAAAGAAGGAACTAAAAGTATGAAGTAATGTTTTCGTTACGCACTGAGCAATGCGCATCGTGACAGTCAGAAGGTTTCTGCATAGTTTCTTCTTAATGTTCTTAGTTACATAATTAAATAGTAAAATGGGTAATAGGTAATTAATGGGTAAGTGAGATAGTCGAAAATAAAAGTGAAGCAAAAGTAAAGTCGTAAAGTAAGTATATAAATAGTCACGAAAGTAGCGATACAGTAAAAAAAACAGACGAGCGTATAGTAGAATATAAATAGAATGTTAGTAGTAAATAATATATAAATAGAGAAAGAAGTAGAATTACAATTCGGAATTGAAGATGTTATATCCTTACGGGAGATATTTTCATCATCGGTTTTGAAAAGAGTTTATCCTGAAGATCACATTTCTAGTTATATAACGGGATGCCGGCGGATGGGATAGAAACTTGGTATCCTAGAGTGATCACTCGGCCAAGTGCTGTCCGACTCGAAGCTCTGTCACCAGAATCCGATGGTTAAGCGGATTATTCGGTCTTCAGTCCAATCGGAGCCGCGGGGGCAGCAGATTAAAAAGGAAAAAACCCATCTCCCTCCCCGAGCAGACGACAACAACAAAAAAAGTATAGTATATATTCGAAAAAGGAAGAGAACGATAATTGCAAGGCGCGTTGAAACAATCACACGCTCTCCATCATGAGAGAGAGAGAGGGCGAGCGATCGCTAATTCGATCAAAGGGGGGTAATAAGCGGGGGATCAATTTGGCTAAGTGCATGCAGCCGGCCTAAAGTTAATTACAGCAGCGGAGGGACGGAAAAAAGGGGTACCTTCGAGGGCCTTGTTCCTGGCGAGCAGGGCCAGCAGGAGGTCCGGTGGGGGGTCGCTGACCATCGCGGCGGACATGCCCGGTGGCCACGCGACGCTGTTGCGGCCGATGGCGAGGATGGTGGCGGCCGGAGCTTCTTTCTTTAATCAGGGAGAGTGCCGCGCCCAATAAAAAGCGATGTGTCACCGCCGGGCCCTGGGACACTTCTTCAAAAATGCGGGCGGCGCTGCCTGCCCGTCCCTCATTACTTATGCAGGGCGAGAGGCCACGCCCTCCGGCTCAGCCAGTGGCGGGCCGCCCGGATACCTGTCGACGCCCCCTTCCCGCCGCGTGTGTGTGTGTGGAGTTATGTCGGGTGTCGTTGTTGGCGGTGGTTTTTTGGTGGGGATCGAGGCGGAAATTTCGTGCGTGTACTCTTCGACACGTGGTTTTGTGCTTGAAATTTCTAGTGTTTTATTTTGTTCTTTGCTGATTGACCGGGAAATTGTTTGGTTCTGAAAGAGAAGCTGATCTGAAGAAACCTCGTTTGAACTGATCGTTGGGCTCATGTGGTGTGATAAGAAATTTTGTTTTGTTGTCAATGGAGATTTTTTTGGCGTGGTTTAAAAAAATTATCTTTCCCTTACTTCATTGAATGTGAATGAGTGTTTTCTCTGATCTTTCCGCTTGATTTTCTGTTCTTTTCCACTTTCAATTATTTATATCTATTTTAGTTCGTCATCACGAGGGTTCATATGACATGATGCATTCTTGATAGTTTTTTTTACAGCCAAGGCTTCAAATATAAACTTGGTTGAACTTTTTTCAGTTAAGATCCCATTCGGGGTGTATTACATGCGTTTTTCCTTTTGCTCCATTTATAGCTTTAACTTCTTTTGAGATGTGTGCAGAAAAATAATTTCAATTCTACTGCTATCAAAATGGTTTTTATACAGTTTTGTTCAGATTGGTTTTCAAATTTCTAATTATAAGAAGCTTGCACTTTTGAGTTTTGAATTTTTCTCTCTCTCATATTGCTGCTGCATATATTTTCCAATTTCTAAAACATATGCCTTCTCCTCTTTTGGAAAGAGCTAAAATTTATAAAGCATTTTCTATTTTAGAGTAAACATGAATTAATTTTCGAAAACACATGTTTAAAATATTGTATATAAAAGCTTGTCAAGAAACAAAATTTGCTTAATTTGTTCTTTTCTTCTAGTGATTTAAACAAGTCTTTGAAATCATTTAAATATCTACTTTTTTAAACCTTTCTTTCTATAATAATCCTCATGCAAGGCTAAATAGAATTAAATTCAGAAAACTAAGTCAAGAAAAATGTTAGTGAAGAAGTTGTAAGCCGAGTGAATATCCTTGATGTTGGCGTATCAGGTTTCACCTGACTTTGGTTTTCAACTAAGAAATTAATTGCTTTTTTTCTTTTCACTCTTAAATAAATTTTTGTTTGAGCTTAGATATGAAGATTATACTATAAAGATTAGCTTGAAAATGTCTCCATGCAAATATCACTTTAACTATCCGATTAAATTTGTATCCAATATACATTAGAATTTGAGTATTTCTTGCAGAGAACTGTTTCTTTCTTTCTTCATTTACGCGTTCAGGCATTTTTTCCATTTCTCGTCAATAAATTTTCCTTTCGGTATTTACACTTTATTTTCCTTTCAAAAATCCTTATTATGAATCCATTGACGTTTGAAATCCCTTTACGGCAGTCACTTAGCAGTAAAAGACACATTGAAATAATAATAATAATAATAATAATAATAATAATAATAATAATAATAATAATAATAATAATAATAATAATAATAATAATAATAATAATAATAATAATAATAATAATAATAATAATAATAATAATGCACACTCTTTTTAACATAACACTCTTTTTCCCCAATTATCTCACTGTACCATTTTCCATTAGCTATATAATTACACCTTAAAATAGAAAATTATTCTGTTTTACAACACGAAATAACCTTTTAAAGAACTGAGAATGAAGAATTATATTAGGTAGCTCTTCTTAAAAAATTTTTTTACGTGAAATATTTTAGCTATCCTGACACCATTTATGAGGTAGAAGAACAAAGCGTAACCATGGAGACCCGTGAAAACTGAAAAGCTTAGCCCGGGTTGAAAAGATATCTCGAAAGTTGTCCTTTAATATAGAAAAGTGACCAAGTCCAGCTTAGGTATTACTACTGTAAATGGTATACTTAAGACCAGTATTTTATATTTAAAATCAAATGAGTTGATGGATATCCCTTCCTGTTTTAAGAAAAAGAAAGAGAATTTATACTCTTTATCTTAGCTGAATTTCCAACAAATTTTAAGTCAAGATAATAGGAAACTGCAAAAACTGCATTAGATAATTAAAAAATGGTATTATTCAAGCTCTTTTGGGTTCGCAAATAAATGAAGGACTTTCTATTACAACGGGGACTTTTCTTTGTTCTCCTTCTTCTAGCATATTATAAAATTTGAAAATAAAATGTACCTGTAAGAATTAGTTTTATAGCTACCGCAGAAAAACAATAAGTTGTGTATAATATATCTTAAATTTTTATGTTGTAAACATACATACCACACTGTAAAAAAAAACTGTAGAAAAACAGAAATTTCAATAACAGTGACTTTATGTTTACAGAGATATTCTGTCATGTAACATTCCCACCGCACTTCTATTTATTTTATGTAAAATAACAGCTTTTACCTAGTTTTTTAGCTTATCTGTACTTAAACAGAAACTTACTGCATTGAAAACCAATACAGCTATTGGCAACGTTATACTGAATCTTCTTTGGTTCAGTGGTAGCGTGCGTGCTTAGCATGCGGTAGGTCGCGGGTTCTATCCCCGGATATCAATTAATTAAAATTAAAAAATAAAAAAACTCTACTAAAATAAGTGCATGTGCACAAGCAGAAAATTACTGAGAGGCAACAGAAAAATCTGTAGCCCACTTGACAGAAAGTTCCTTTTTACAGCATTTACCTGTAGGTTACAGCTTTTTTCTGTTTACAGGATTTTTCAACCTACAGATTTTTTCTGGCAACTTTTGCTGCCAGAAATTTTCTGTTTTTTTGCAGGATTATTTTTTACAGTGCACTACAGGTGAGACTTTGATTCGGAGAAGATATTTGAGATATCATCAACTGAAACTGCTGCCTACTTCAACACCTTGTTGTTCTGGGACTTTTGCTTTCTGTGATGTTACGTAGAGAACTTGGTGCCTGGTCCGAGAATGATCCAGGTCCTGGAATCCTGGTTGATTCTTGGTCCTGGAATCAACAAGAACTTCTTCTTCTTCAAAAGCTCTACAGCCTGGTACAGGTCAACAAGTACTCGAGGAAGATATTTGGTTCTCTAAATTATCCTCTTTGAAATGAATTTTCTGGAAAATCCTATTTCCTATTTGGAAAAGTGTTCTGTGACTTGAAAGGGGAACTACTGATTTAGTCCAACTCAGTGGTTCCTAAACTTTACGATTTTGCCGTTATAAAATGGCCTTAAAATATCTTTATACCAGACAAACGTCTATTATCTTCGTATCTGGCTTGATTCAATTTTCAACTGGATGATTGTTCTTGGTAGAAATTACCATTAAAATGATGTTATTTGCAAAAATCAATACTAGGTTCTTCACCAATGAAGAATGAGGAAAATATAAACAAAATAGATGGGTTTAATGGGCAATACCACCATTTATTTCTTATTTTTTTATTCGATAGAGGTACCCTAAAGCGGAAAAAAACGCGCAAAATTTTTTTTAATTACGATAATGATTTATTTTTTTATGTAATTTCGAAGTTTGACTTTAATAAAGGGCGTTAAAACGTCCGATTTCCCAATGAGACGTATTTCTATACTATATATTGATTTTAAACAATGCTTTAATTGTTTAAACAAATCAAAGTCATTGTTGGGTTTCTCGTTAAAGTCTGTATGAATCATTTGTGACGTACTTCTATCCTAAACAAAGACAAAGGGCATGGCGATTTAAATTTTAAATATTTAATTAACTAATTTTTTTGAAACTTTTCATGTGGATTTTCGGATTTAGATCTATTTCCTTTACTGGAAAAATGCATTTCTTTCTGTTTTCAAAAAATGATGGTATTGCCCATTGTTGCCCGAGATTCCGAGTTCTAAAAATCTTATTGTTGACAAAAATAAAGCTTAAATAATGAAAAATAGTTGTTTAACTGTTTTTATTTGTTTACAACGAAAATTTCACCTATGATAAAAAAAAGTACGTGCTTCTGTTTGAAATATTAGTAGTGCCTATTTAATTAAGAAATCCCCTAGCAAAATAAGCAAGGTGGACAATCAAATCAAATTCTACCCAGGCCCAGTGGCCCATCAGCCGATGCTCATCTTCGTTTCATTAGCCTTCGGGTCTTGGGTGCTAATTTCTTAGCTTGTGTCCAGGTCAAGTGGCAGTCATTCCCCAAGCGAGCATGGTGCTCATTTTATCGATCCCCGGAAGAATGAAGGGCTGAGTTGACCCATGACCAGTTACCCAAGCAGAAGCCGCAAGGTATCAAACCAGGGTCGGTAATTATTTTACCTAGACACGCTGACCACTACACCACCGCGGCCAGTAGGTGGGAAATAGAAGCGTTTAAAGGTTCTTATTGTAATAATCCTTTAGCGCATGACCTCCAATAAAACGCTTTGAAATGTTCTCCGAATAGGCCAAATTATAACTGTGGCTTTTCCCCAGTAATAGAAATTTAATTAAAAATAACTTAAATAATAAAATAAAATTTGCTTTCTTTCCCTACTTGAAAATTTTTTTTGTACAGCCTTCAACTCTCCCATTTCTCATCTCGACCATTTGTCTTCAAACCGAAACTGGGGAGTGAAGCACAATTAATCTTCAAACTCAAATTGACCCTCGGGGAATAAACAACCAGATTTCTTCTAGAAACAACAAAAGAAAACTATCATCTTAAAAAAACACAATAAAAACAACACCAACAATTAATTCAAAACAACTCTGACTTGTAACTCCCATCCGGAAATAAAAGACAAATGACCATTTAAACGTTTCCAAACCCCATCGTCATGCAAAGGGTCATCCTTCTATTCCCCAAGACACGGACCAGGCACCCAAGAACACGGACACCAATCGACCTCTGCTCCTGGATTCCCTCAAATGTCATTTGAATGGTTTCCTTGGATGACCGGTCGATAGCCGTTCGCACGCTATGGGTGGACACGAGCGGGGACATAGGGTTGCGTTGCTCATGACTTTTGATTCTATTGTAAGGCGGTTTGATGGATGTTATTAAGATTTGTGCTTGTAGAAGGGTATTGGTGTTTGAATTTATGGATCCATTGGATTAGGTGTTATTGGGTGTCGTCCACCTTTTAAGGTCATGGACAAAATTACGCTCTTGGTATTTATTCTCTTTTCTTGTGTAGAGTTTTTGGATTTTAAGAACATATCTATTGCATGGAGCAATATCTGTTTTGGTAATCTTTATTAAGCAGGACAAGTGATTTGACTTCAATATAAGTATAGTTTTTAGTTTGTAAAGAGTTCACAAGAGCTAAAGATTATAGGATTGAAATAAATTGTGACTAAGTTTGGAAAAAATTAATTAAATTTTTAGTATTTTGAAAGTATTTACAGTTTGAAAGGTTTGCTGTTAAGTAAGGTATCATTATAAAGCATGACATAATTAAAAGTTTTATAAAAGAAATTAATCACTCAAATTAAACTATAAAAGTCATACTTTCAAAGGACTTTAAAATAGTACTTAGATGCCTCTGTTCTTTCTCTCAAAAACATAACATATTTACCTTATAAAAGACACTGAATTTTATAGATTACCGCACGAATTTGAAAAATATATGTATAGTACTATACAATACAGACATAGAACCCTTTGAGTTATTTCATTTAGAAAAAACTCTTCCCCTGTTCTTAACTTTGAAAGGACAGAGTGAATAGAACCTTTACAGTTCCATTTTTTCTGAGTATGGAACCAAACAACAAAAGCATGAAAAAATTTCACGTAATTACTAAAAGTTTATTATTTTCTTCAACAAAACTTTAAAAACAAGTAAAAAACAAAACACTCGTTTCGATTATTTTTTTAACTTTTTAAACCCAATTGCGAGTTTCTTGTAGACGAGCCAAAAGATATCCGGAAACCCCTCCACAACTAAACGCACCTCTTTAATTACGTCCAAAACTCACAAACTTTTTGCGCCATTCCTAGATTAAAAAATGACGCAAAAATTCACCCGGAAAAAAAGATCACAAGCCCCTTAAAAATTTCTCCCTCCTTTATTTTTCCTCCCCTCCTCAGATGCTCCGCGTCCCCTAAATCCTTGACGGAACAGTCCGGAAGAAGAGAGAAAAAAAAGAAGAAAGCAATCGGAAGAAAAGAGACGATCCCGGAACGTTAAAACCCCCTCTAGAAATGGACCAAAGTTATAAAAACTGGAAGGTTCTATAAAAATGTCTCGCGGAACAAAAACTGGGAAGAAAAACTTTCTTCCCTGGGCCTCGCGAAAATGAATGGGTAGAGGTTTTTCCCCTTTTTAGCAAGGCTTCTGCCGCTGTTGTTTGTTATTTGCTTGAGGAAGAAGCTTGGGGCATATAAACAATGGGAGGGGAAACTAAAAGCTTATGCTCACTTACCAAAAGGAAGAAAAATGGCGCTGCTTTTCGAACGTTTCCGAATTTCTTCGAATTCCGCGAGGGGACGGTTCCCCGGTTTATGCCCCTGACGTGAGCTTCGGCGGGAAATTTATTTAGTTGGGGGCATTGGGAGAAAGGGTTTTTTTTCTGGAGAGGGTAGGTGTGTGGGCTGTCGAGGGTAAAGTGGTCGTAAAAGGCTGCTGAGAAATCAATTCGGGCAGATTTCTGCGATTTATGAGGATTTGTTTTCAGAGAGGTGAGGTCAATTAGATCCAATCAAGTTTATCAGTTTCTGATTTATGTTACTATGTAAGCCAAATTGAACATGTGGTTTTTGCAATAAAAGAGAAGAAAAGTCCTACGGATCTTCATAGCCCAAATGGTAAATAACTTCTGAGATTCTATGACCGACCAAACATGGAGCTAAAAAGCCTCTCTTTCTTACCGACAGACTCGGCAGTATGACCAAGTAAAACTGATTTTATACAGAAGTTTTACAAAAGCAATCTATATTTGATAGATATTTATTTGAAGAATTTTAAAATGTAAAGAATGTTAAGGCAAGAATCAAATTATTATGGCTATTAGTAGAAGAGTCTTAAGCCTAGATGTTAATAGTAGTACTTGTCTGTAGATGGTATTAAAGTGTCAGCGTGAAATAAAAAACAGATAAAATATTTAAAAGCATCCTAAAAACGTGGTTTTTCAAAGGGTCAGGTATATTTAGTGCACTGCACATACTAAAACTTTATGATTCAACGATTTAGGTAAACACATTACTTTTAATCCCCTTGAATTCAGAACCTCCTTTAACACAAATATACGCTACCCATCACATTTTCTCAATGAATATAAAAGTGAAACTATTCAAAAAAAGGAAATATCTCCCCTAAAAACCATAGCATATATTGAACCACAAAGTGAATCTCGATACCAAAACCCACCATTTTCAAGAAACTGCACAACCAGAACACCCCCACCCAGCACCACCTCAAGAGCACCCATCACTCATATTCCTCCCAAAACACTCCTCTGAGGGACAGAGCCCCCCCCCACGCGATGATATCCCTTCAAACGAATTGGTGCAATCTCGGTGTCTGTCGGGGGGGGGGAGGCGGCGACACGCGGTGATGGACGATGCAGGGGATGTGTGCGGGAGACCAGAATCATCTTCTTCGTCTGGAGAAGGGAGAGATGGTGGAACGACGTCTGTGGCGATTTTTCTCTTTTTTCACTTTTTTTGTACGGGGTTAATGTATTGATATGAGTGTTTGGTATGTGCCTGTAAAGGCAGACGGGTGGTATTTTGTTATGAAGGATTCTTTTAGGGTGGCAGAATTTAAAGGGGTAGGATTGGGAATTGTAGGGAATTGGGAGAGTAGAGGCAACATTAGGGATTGGAATTTACTGGTATGGTGTTCTGGAAATGGAGAATGGAATTATGCATAATTTCTTAGTGACAATAATTTTAATTGTCAGGAAATAAAGTGGCCAAAACATGTCTAGTCTAATGCCTAAAGGACTGACTAACATAGCAAAGCAAAGTTTATACGCATTTAGAGTTATGTAACGGGAGGAAAAATTATTGCTCTGTGCAATTGAGTGGAAAAGATTCTATAAGATTGTGAAAGAGCAGGTATAGCTCTTATACAGGTATATCTTATACCTGCTATATAGGTATAGCAGGTATACCGCAACTAATAAAACCTTAACAGTGAAATATAAATATGAAAAGATGTTAAAACCTAAATGAAAGTCACACAAATTTCGCACTAAACATTTTTTAGCGTTTGTGAATTACCTTCCCCTCCAAAATTGCGGGAATAACCAGTTTCCATTACAATTGCCGACGTCAAAAGTTTTTCTCAAAGTCGTTAGACTAGAATTGAGATCAAAAGAGAAAGTTTATATAGCGTAATCATATGATATGAATGATTTTCTAAAGAATTTGAAAGCTTGAAAAGATAATCATTATAGCTTCAAAGCCTTTCAAACATTCGAACATAGCTGAGTTACCACTATTCGTACGTAATTTTACATTAGATTTAATGAAAAAAAAATAAAGGGACCACTTTTTCATTGAAAATTGAGTAATGAATATAAACATATTTTCCGTTAGGAAGGTTATTTTGTAACTAGTCGTTAGCATGAGAGGACACGTTGTGAAAAACTACACATATAGACCAATTCTGAAAATCATAGGTTGCGTAATTCGTATTCGTGTAAACCTGTAATCATAGATGTATTTTTGTGGATACCAATACCAAAACTATCGCTACCGAAAAACTGAACGTAAAGAAATATTTTTTTCAAATCATTATCATCCAACAAACCGAACCGTTAGATCTCTTTCACCAGATAAATGATAATCTTTAATTCTGAACATTACAATTCCATTCATAGTTATAAAAGCAACTTACAATTAACTCATGGTAAACATCCCAGAAAATTATCCCTTCCATACAAATTTAAAACCTTACAATAGTCTATTGTTCACTCTTGTAAAAACCACTTGAACATGAAAAACCACTTCCCGACGTAACTAACCTTCATTACCGATGATTGTTGCTCTTCCCACAAAAGGCCAATCAGAAAAAGCCGAGCGAGATTAGCATCCGCACAAAGGAATCACTTTTACAACTTGTCCCGGCCACTAACACTCGATCCGAGTGGCCTTTTAATCGATTTGGGTGCTCGCAAAAATCGTTAATGAGCGTTTGTGCCTCGCACTGATTCCACCCGAGTCAACAGTTGGATGGCTTGTTGCACAGGTTGCGTGATTCCTTGCTGCTCCGTAATCAAATGAGGAACTGCGTGGGCAAACAGTTCCGAAACCGAGTCCGATCGGTTAAAAGGTGATAGAGTGCTCATCGATCCTTATTTTCTACTGATGCAACCGTGGTAATAATAATTTCTGCCGTTGAAAGAGCAAGAGCATGCATTATTATTTTTCAGTATTTAGTTCATCATATTTCTACCACGAAAAATATTTTATCAATGGAGCCAACTCACATATTACGTATTTTCATTTGGCCACACTTCATGCTTTTCATGCTGAATTACTAAATGCGTGCTCTATTTTTTATACACTACAGATCAGCTACTCAGAGGAAAAACCTTTTGTGAATGTACTGGGCAAATTAAAGATAGGAATAATAATAGGGAAAGACAAGTTAAAATATGATGTATCTGTAAATGTTGATGAGGATTACTTTAATTTCGTTTTCTGCTTGAGACAGGTTAATATTAAACGGGTGGAAAAATTATTGTTTGGTAAATTTTTTGTCCTGTTGGGTTCTGAACAATAAATGGTTTCTTTGTTAGTATATTGGACAAAAAATTGAATAGTTTCTATGAAAGCAAATAAAAAGATTATAACTAGTTACGGAATAGTTTTTTGTCCCGATATATTGAAAATAAAGGAATCCTATAATAAATAAATAGTTTAATGATAATGAAAGGTTTCGTTTAATTTTAAATGAAAATGGGACAAAGAAGGACAAAGGACCGATGAAAGTAGGTTGAACTTATTTTAATTTGGTCTCTCTTTGATAACTATTACTTATTTGCCAATACTAAATCTTTTGTCATGCAAAAATAGATTGTATATGGACATTGAATATATAAGATAAATTATTATGATTATTTTTTTGAGGTGAAAGGTGGAGTCTAAACAAAAAGTATTTGGGAGAAGTAGGTCTCCCGTATGTTCAAATATATAAAATATAGTCTTTGAAAATATATTGGGACTCAAAGATTAAAAAGAGAGATTGATGTTTTAAAGCATACAACACCTTTAGGTTTTTAGAGACACTTCCGCTAAAGAGTCATTATTACTTAATGTAAAATGATGTATTGCAATATATTATCCAAAAATATATTGCCCAAAAACTTTGCATAAAATAAAATGGAGACGTCTAGACATATTTATGAATAGCTTTTAGGTTAGAATATCCATTTAAAACTGTTACTTAAAGCTTCGTTTAGTCCTAGGTTGCATGAAATCCTTAATAAAATACTTCTATAGCTTTTCACGTGTCATAGAGTTTGATCATTGAAAGTAGGATGCAGAGAAATGAAATAAAAGTATCTCATTATAATATGGTTAGGTTAACCCTTTTAATAAATTCAGAATTTTTAACGTATTAATAAAAAAGAGTTCCCCTAAAAATTTAATAACTGTTTTTCTAAATACTATAATTGTTTGATCATATTTAAGATAAGAATTTTTAAATTTTATCTGCATTTTACAAAGAATATTTTTTTTTCTTTTGAAAGTACAAGAAAAAAACCTAAGGTAAGGAATACGTAAAATATTTTATTTTTGATAGCACGAAAGTTCTTAAGAATCTTTGATTTCAATCTAAAATATACCCTTGAAAGGGGTGTGATAGTGTTTAGAAATTTCTAGATGATACTTTTATTTAATGTCAAATAGGCACGTGATATTGAAGTTATAGTACATAATCATAGGCGCCGACTTCTATCAAATATTGGGGGGCCCAGTACTAGAAGATGAAGATATTAGTTATTCCATATAACAGCGGTCCTTAAACTTTCGATCGTCACTAATGCTAGACATCTCCCCCCCCCCAAGACTTTGAACATCCAAAGGCTTATTCCTAAAGTACCCCTAGGGAGTTACTCAAATTATATTTCACATTATGTTAAAATTTTACAATAACTCGAAGTATAATAGGGGGTCTTGGGGGTTCCCCCAGAAAAAATTTGAAAGTTTGCCTTAAAAAGTAGTGTTACAGCCTATTTTGAGAAATTTTTGGTTCCACCAAAACATGGTAGTTCCTTGTAAAACATAGAATTTCTAAAGAAAATATTACAACTAGAGACGTCAAAATTTCGAGAGGGGCTGGGGGTCCTCCTCCAGATATAATTTTGAAATTTGTCTCTTTAAACTAGTGTTATTTATTTAGAAACTCTCAAAAGGTAACTCGCGGACCCCCTAGGAAGGTGCTGGGGACCCTCGGAGATCTGCGGACCACTGCTATAAAAATTCGAATAAAAAGCAGCGCAATATTTAAAAAAAAATTTAATCTAACACAAAATATTAAATACCTATCGTGAAAAATGAAAGTGGATTTATACCACCTTTAAAATCAACGGCACAGAGCCGTAACTAGACTTTAGTTTCGGGAGGGATTTTGACTAAATATTTTTCTGAGGTACCTACTTGCGAGTACTTTTTTACTTCAAGTGTTAGATGACTTGCACATTTGATATTAATTTTGTTGAAATTAAATTCAAAATTTTATAAACATCAAAAATAAAATCAATATACAGGGTGTATCTGAAATGGTGCAACAAACTTTCAGGGATGATAGTACTCATCAAGACGAACAAGAATCGGTATAGAAAGGGGGGTCAAAGACCAAATCCCAGGGAGTTAAAAATGGAGCGACACCCCAAAAAATCTTTGAAAAATTCAATTTTTAGAAGAACTACTATTGGTAAAAACTTAATTATGGTCTCAAAAATTGTGGTTTAATATGATCTTTAAAATTACCTCAAAAGTCTTCACTTTAAAATTTTTTTATTATGAAAAAAGTTAAAAAACACAAAAAATGTGAAAACTCTTCCAAAACCTTATTTTGTGTTTCGAAATCCTTTCTTTTGATTTGATAATCTGAAAGATACTAGTTGAAAACCCTTGTCCAAAGTTTTACGTAAATAAAATCAATATTAAACGCTTGATATCCTTTTAAAGTTTGTTTTTTGCGTGCGCTAACAGCTGTTCTGGAAACAGCTCTAAAAAACTGCTTGCGCACGCAAAAAACAAACTTTAAAAGGATCTCAAGCGTTTAATATTGATTGTATTTACGTGAAACTTTGGACTTAAGGGTTTTCAACTATGATCTTTCAGATTATCAAATCAAAAGAAAGGATTTCGAAACACAAAATAAGGTTTTGGCAGAGTTTTCACATTTTTTGTGTTTTTAACTTTTTTCATAATAAAAAATTTTTTAAAGTGAGGATTTCTGAGATAATTTTAAAGATCATATTAAACCACAATTTTTGAGACCATAATTAAGTTTTTACAAATTGTAGTTCTTCTAAAAATTGAATTTTCAATGATTTTTTGGGGTGTCGCTCCATTTTTAACTCCCTGGGATTTGGTCTGGGACCCCCTTTCTATACCGATTCTTGTTCGTCTTGATGAGTACTATCATCCCTGAAAGTTTGTTGCACCATTTCAGATACACCCTGTATAGTTTTCAAAATATATATTTGAGGGTCCTCCCCCCAAAATTTGAAAATTTCCACCACAAAATAGCGTTTTATCTCCTTTTGAAGCCTATTGGTTTACATCCTTAGAGCAGAGCTCATTTAAAGAAGCAGAATTTTTAAAGAAACCCAGTAGAATAAAATAATAAATAGTAGAATAAACAGCAAAATTTTGAAGGGGGTTTACTGGTTTTACTTCAGAAAAATTTTGTAAATTTGTCCCTAAAAGTATAGTGCTTAAATTCATTTTATAGACTCTTTCTTCTTATTTTACACAAAAAGAGGATCACACCCCAAAAATCCCGGAAGTTTCAGAGGAGAAAACGATACAAAATAGATTTTAAAATTTTAGGGGGGCTTGGGGGTCTTCCCCCTGATTTTTTTGAAATTTTTACTCTTGAAAGTAGTGTTTTAAGTCATTTTGAGACCCTTTGAGAAGACCAAGTGAACGGGACCAAAAGAACGACGTCCAATACATTGCCTTCTTTAGTTCTTGAAAGAAAATAGGTAGATTTTTACTAAAAATATTGGGGGGCTTAGCCCCCCCCTTCTTCCAACATTTGGGGGGCTCAAGTCCCCTCAAACCCTATGGAGTCGGTGTCTATGTAGATAATTTCTAAAACCAAAATTTCGAACTTTTGTCTGATTGAATGAACTATTCTGACACCTGTCATTGTCAACAACATTGTCAGAATAGTTCACTCGGTGAACTATTCTGACACCAATCGGTCTTTACGAAGATCTGCTAGAATTTCAAATCGGATGATATCCGGCGTAGCTCTGGACAAAACGTTTGAATCTTTAGAATCTTTTCATCTTTAGAAGTAAAATTAATAATAATTTTTTAAAAATAAAAAGCAACAAAATTACATACTTTTATATTGGTAAGTGGACCAATCATGTTGTCTGTAAACCAGCACATTTTCGTAGTTTCTAAACAGGACTCCTTATCGTCATTTTCGTTGTTCTTGTTATTTTATCCTACTAAGAAAAAGAATAAGATTTTAGTTTTATAAGATAACGCAAAAATTATTCCTCCATTCAACTTTTATTTGGTAAGTATTCAGATATTATCCAAATTTTTGATCATTAGTTCGCAGGACCAGTGAGATTTTTCCTCGACACAGCTTTCAATCTACGACTTTGAGCCACCATTCAGTGAAATTTCAGCTCATACAACAAAAATATGTAACAAAAAAAATCAATAATGATAATATAAACACAGACATAAAAGTAAATGAAAAAAAAAAAAGGAAATTGAAAAGAAACGAAAAAAAACATGTATGAAAAAAAAGGTAAGCGTGGGCTAAGCGGTGCGTTGTCGGGGAGTTAGTTAGCAAATTAATTCAGTCAATTAAAAAAGCTGCTTACTATCTCAATTGTAAATAAGTTAGATTGTAAATGTTTTCAAAAATTTTTTTGTAAATTTAGTGGTAAGCTATTGTAAAACTTTGAGCCAAGATGCTAAAATGTTTTATATGGAATTTTGTATTACTTGTTAAATAATTATTGTCCATTCTTAAAACATTGATGGTTTAACCATGTAACTCCTTTGAACTCCAAATAACTCCCATTCACCTAATTGTTAAGGTTAAGAATTTCAAAACTCTTCTTTAGTTCCCAAGATAAATTTCTCTTTAATGACACCAAACCAATATACCTCCTTACTCATCGCTTCCACAGTACCTACAACAATAGACCCTCGCCAGAAACAAACCCAACCCCCCACAAAAAACCCAACCCCGTAACAAAACACTACAGCTACAACCGCAAACCCTCTCGACCACTTCAATTTTAATCACTCCTCCCCTTCCAACCAATACAACTCCAATTACATTACCAAGCCCATGCACAAAAGCCAGGCTCTGTTTAACCAGCCTTAATCCTCCGGCCGCAACTTTTCTTGCTGTGTCTATAGGTGGAGGGGAGGGGTAACAAGATTCCTTCCGACCACTTGTCGCTGTGTCAACTCGGGTAGCACACCTTCGAGAGGGGGCTGTTGACACGGGTAATCTCGTTTCGGCCTTCATCTTTTCGCGCCTCGGGGTCTTCGGGTGTAATTGTCGGGTAATGCCGAGAGGGCTTTTTTCTTTTTTTGGATGGAGGGTGGGGTAATTTTTAGGCCAAATAAGGGGCGGTGAGAGGTTTTGTTGTGGTTGTTTGAAGTGTCGGTTTGTTGGGTTAACACTAGTGTGTTGTGCTGATGTGAAGGGGAATGTGATAAAGTAGTAGTTTGTAAGCGTTACGTTTGTGTATTTAAATGTTAAAAATTCTTCAATGTACAGCCAAACCTGGGTAAGTAGAATCGACCGGGACTGTCGTGAAGGTGAAGTGGTTTGTGGAAGGTTCATACCTTTAACGCACTCTACATACCACAAAGCAAAATTCTCAGTAAAAAAAGAGTGAAGTTATTCATATGCTTCAAATAGATTTAAAATAATGATGCCAAATGGTGTCATGAAATAAGTTCCTTTTAATAACAAAAAACTAGAAAATACATTCAAGGTTTTTATTTAAAAGGATAAACACTCATAGACTCACAGTTTGTATTCTTTGACACGTATAGAAATGTTCTTTTATATATTGAGGTGAGGATACGACTAGATTTGGAGCTTCTAAACTTAAAAAAGTTAATCCTTTTACTTTTTTTAATTTTGCGCAATATCATTTTGCAGCTTTTATTTTTGCGCAGTTTCTTTTAGACACTTTTACATTATCTTAGGAGGACGGTTAGTGTGACCGTTGAATCCTAAATAATTTATTTCCTACATTTTTCTACATAAAAATATCAGTTTATTTGATATCCAACATTTTAGAAAATAATTGTTTATAATTATGATACATTTATTAAGATTTTTTCCATTTAACTTTATACTTGCAGTGAAAGAATATTTCACTCTAATACCCTTTAAAAATATAAAAAACATAATTTGCATATCTGTACAGACTAAATTTGGAAAAGAAATGCTTGGATTGAGGGTCTCAAGTGGCACAATGCACTTACACTGATACAGCGTGTTTCAGATAAGTGTTTCATAACTTCTAGGAGAGGTAGGCAACTCAGAATCACTCAGGAAGGGGAGGGTCGGAAATGCACCCCTAGCGACCTAGGAGGTTTCATAAGCCGGCATGAGAAGTTGTAAAATTCCCTGTGGAAATTCCCCACTTAAACTTTGAAGATCGAATTGAAACCATCGATTTAGGTATTTAATCCATAAAACGAATTAAAAAGCTAAATTTCTGCTCGTAAATAGATTTTTACATATCAAATGCTGGAATCAAACGATTTTGCTCGTTTTAATCCAATGGGAAATACCATTATTTATTTTTTTATTTCATAGAGGTACCCTAGAGTGGAATATACGCGCAAAATTTTTTTTAATTACGATGATTATTTATTTTTTTATGCAATTTCAAAGTTCGACTTTAAAAAAGGGCGTTAAATCGTCCAATTTCCCAATGTGACGTACTATTACCCTATACATTGATTTAAGCAATGCTTTAATTTAAATTGATGAAAACTTCCACGACCTGAAGATACATTTATTTGCAATTTGGAAATTCCATTCAAACACGGCCATCTATCCCGGAAAATCAAATAAATGCTTTAATCTCTCTATTCTAAAAAAAAGTTTTTAGTGAACGGTTTCCAGAGAAAGGCTTTTTAATTACTGAACCGAATGACACATATATGGTGTCAAAATGTCCGGATTCCTTCCGGATTTCCGAGTAAGCCCTTCGATTTTTCAAAAAAATTCTCAATTTTAAAATATTTCCATTTTTTAAGATAACGGATAAGGTCGCAGTTACAAAGCAAGTACTGTCATTCAAATTATTATGCATCCAATCACAACGACCGATTGACGCTATATTTTAAGATGAAACATGTTTTTCACCTTTTAAAAAAAGTACTTTCTTGAAAAAATATCACTCAAAGACTGATAAAAACATATTCTAAAAACTTACATGAGCGCCATTTCATACTAAAATTTCACAGTTTTTGTCCAATATTTATAATTTTTTGGCTGATTTTACCGAAATTAATTGTAAACATAGAGTGATGTTTTGTCTCTTTTTATTTTCGATTGCTTAAACGGTATTGTCTGGGTTAACAAGTCTGGGTTTAAAAAAATATGAATGATAAACACTAGGCATATTATACTAACGAGTTATTTTAAAATAACGGGTTTTTGTTTGGTTCGAATATTGATAAACAATTAGAAATAGTTATTTTTATATAATCATAGATTAAAAATAATTAAGATGAATATTTTTAAAAACATTTCGTTTAAATTTTTGATAAGTTCGAGTTAATATATATTGAAACTTTTAAGGGAGCTTTATTCATGGAGGGGATTTGGGGAAGTATATTCGGAAAGTTGGTTGACGTTTTTTTTGTAAATTGTTTAATTGTTTTGTAAAGTGTATTAAGTTCGGCGAGTTAGAATTTGTGGGAATTGCGAAGCAATTCCAAAAGGTCCTGCGTCAGCAGTTTACGGGGGTTGGCGAGCGATAGCGAGCAGGGGGCGGTAGCTCCCTAGTTGTTTAAACAAATCAAAGTCATTGTTGGGTTTCTCGTTAAAGTCTGTATGAGGTACTTTTACCCTGAACAAAGACAAAGGGCTTGGCGATTTTAATTTTAAATATTTAATTAGCTCAATTTTTTGAAACGTTTCATGTGGATTTTTGGATTTCTATTTCCTTTACTGGAAAAATGCATTTTTTTCTGTTTTCAAAACATGATGGTATTGCCCATTATAAAAGGTTCAAATTCTCCATTTTTCCTCTTGTGTAAGGGATGATAATTAAGAATTAACTAATTATACCTGCTATTATCTCTGAAAACCATTGATAAATTAGAGGAAAAAGAAAAAGAGAAAAAAACCTCAAGGGAACAAAACTCCCAAAATCTTTAAAAGATAAAAGCTAAAAACAAATAATGTAGCATTTCCTTTCCTGTACATGTTGCTTCTCCTCTACTGCTCTACTATTACAGTGAAAGAAACATTAACGCCCGAAGTCTTGGTCAAGGCAGTGAAAACAATTCCTGTAGATGTTGCTTTTCCTATCTAAGACTGTTAGCAACCAGAAAACAACTACACAATATTTTATTCTACTTACTTAGTAGTATTATTTTTCTGAATAATATTATAAAAGGTAATAAAATAACGTTAAAGAAATAAAAAGCAACCCCTGTCAGGATTTTTAGGTAAAATAAAAATTGGAGCTAAAAGAAGTAAAATACTAAAAAAAAGATATAGACATAGATATTATTTGTCTAAATCTGTTCCTAAAGTAAAATGAAATGGCCTCCCGAATTTAGCCAAATGATTTCTAATAAATTAAATTTTTTCCTATATGCTCCTTAATTTATAGGTTTATCAATACTTTAGCACTCTGATTATCTCTAATGTCTCTACCCTAAGACTGATACCTCCACGTACGAACTATTTTCAAACGTTATTATGCAGTATTTTTATTTTATCTTTAAATTTTTATAAATGCAAAACCATTAATTGAGGAGCTGTTATAAGAAAGGACGGGTGTAAAGTTTAAAGAGTAATTAAGCTAGCGTCTAAGAGACTTTATTTCTTAAAGGTACACAGTGAAAAAATTTTTTCACACTTACAAAAAACTGTAAGCCAGAACGTCAGTCTATATTCCTTTATTTCAGATATCTTCTGTGATTTTTTATAGACTTTCTATTTCTTAAGAATGTGTTTTCGTCAATGGTACATATTTCTTTTTACGTTTTTTATCAGCTTAAATTCAAGAATTAATAGATAAAACCTGTTCATTAAGAGTACTTATTAAGTTCATTTAAAACTAGTATTTATTATTTTGTTTGTTTTTTATGTAAAAAAATAAATACTGTTACATTTACATTCAACAGTACGAACAAAATAAAGGAGCATTATTATTATGATCATTCATCAAATTAGATGAAAAAAAAAACGATAGAGAGGTATATGAGTTGCTTTGTTATGCAGCCGTTGTTGATTATTTGATTGGTGAATAGGGAGTTAAAACCAGTTTGGGAACTACCAACTACATCCCAAATAAAAGAAAGCAGAAAAAAACCCCCTTGAAGAACCGATTTTCTTTGCAAAAATATATGAGTAATTCCTATCAGATTTACAGATTACAGATAATTTTTAAAGTGTAAGAATTGACCTAAATTATTTTTTGAACTAAAATTTAAAGCTCATTACGACTCAATCCCAAAAGTTTTTTAAAATTAATTTACAACGAAAAGTACTTCATAAAATTCACGAAAAAAAAGTCATTTTTTGTTACCAGGTTTCAGCCTGGTTACAAAAGATATAAATACAATAAAAATAAGTGTGCTGTACATAAAAAAAAATAAAAAAAACTTCAGCCCGAATTGTTTAAAAAGGATTCTCTCGTAAAAGAGCGTGCAGAGAGTCTCGTTGTCCGCTCGCGAGAGAAGGGATAGTGTGGCAGGTGTCGTCATCATCGGAATTGGTAATTTAATTATGTGGCCGGCCGGGAGATGGAGTGGCTAATGGGTCGGCGGACCCGCTGGGACATAATCCCCGTATTAACTGCCCCGGCACGCCCGACGCCACGCTTGGCGGGTGTTCGCCCTCAAGACAAGAAACAATTGCCATGCGTGGTATTTGGTAGAAGGAGATCAGCTGTAGCGAGGATGATTTTGGTCGCAGAGACATATCTGGAGTGTAAGGCTAAGCGCGCACTAGAGACTTCTGTCGCGGCGACTATAAACACTAGTTCACTCGAGAGCAATGCATTTCTATGGTGAGATTCTTGGCAATCAGCCAAGAGTCTCGTCGCCTGTGCGCGCGCTCTAGCTTCTTGCAATAGCCAGGGTGATAATTTTGTCTCTGTCGCCGAGACAAAAGTCTCTAGTGCGCACTTAGCCTAATTATCTTTATATGACTTGAATTGTGATTGGTGAACTCTTTTATGTATTAAAATTTAAAGGAGGGGTTAATGTTACTTTTTTGATGTGCTTGGTATTCTCATGGTTATGTATGAATGAAAACATATTTAATAAGTAGTTAGAATGTAAATGCAAGGACAAATTTCTCAGAACTTTTGTTTTGAATAGTCTTTTTCCTGGTACCTTAAACTTTAATAAAATAAGTTCACTTGAAATTTTAACTTTTGATTTAAGACTTTATTAACAATATATTGAACAAAAAGCTTATGTAGGTTGAAACAGTTTTATTTTTCTATGTTTATAAATAATAAAGGTTTTTAATTTTATTTTATATAATTTCTAATTACTTTAAAATTTTGTTAAATTTTCCCTCTTTCCCCAACTAATATTATATGTCCCTGTAACTTTTAATTTAAATTAAAGTCCTATGAATATTGGTATTCTTTCAATATTTTTTCACCACAGTTAAATAGGGTAATATTTCTTAATTTCATAATTTTTCTAAAATAAAATGGTAAAAAATCATTCTACTGCATACATTTTCATAATGTTGTTCCAACTTAAGTCACCTGATAAAATTTATGATTAAAAATAATAACGAAAATTTTGAATTTTTATAGCTTATTTAATTTATTTACATAACACAGAAAGAAAATTGTTTAATTTAGTTTTTCGGCCAAAAATGAACATTTTAAACGCGTAATTGAACAACAGAAAACGTTTTAAAGCCAATTTAGAGAGGAATTGAACGAAAAATTCAAAAAAGTTTGATAACAACTATGAATCTGAATAATTTAATGAGATTAAAAGGGTTATAAAGTTTTAAATAATTAAAGGTTTCTTCATTTCATCATACCCTTATACTTTCCATCCCACTCCCTTGGCACTGTATTGGCGGTCGCCAGCGGCCCTCTCTCCGGAGACCTGACCCGCAGACACAGCGGACATTTATTTTAATCCCCCCGAACTGTTTGCTCTGATCGTCGGGAAGGGGGGAGGGATTACGACACCCTGAAGAGGGGAGGGGCGGCCGATTAGGGGCTATAAAGAGTGGACCCGATTGCGGCATAGGACTCAGCTGCGCCTTTTGGTCCTCATCCACTCGGTTTTGTTTTCGCGGCCGAGGGACTCAACTCTTTTATGCATTTAGTGATGGAAGAGATGGTGAGGTGTGAACGGTGGAAGAGTTGGAGTTGAAGTTTTGTGCGCGGAGATTTTCAGGGCGGTTTGATCGTCAAGTATCAGAATATTCGACGAAGTGTTCATGAAGGAGTAGTTGGGCTATTTGCAACGGTGAAATTATTGAGGGTGGATAAGTGGAATCGTTGGGTGCCGATGTTTTGATTTCTCTTATCCAGGTATTTCACTTGTCTATAGTCTGTGTAATTAAAATAGGCGGTTGGACGTCATCAGTTAAGTTTGTCGCCTTGGTAACGAAGGAGAAAACGCAATCGGTTCTGCTTTATTTTTGCACATCATTTAGGACAGGGCGTGAAATTAAATTGAAACTTTGAATATTAATAATTATTAAACTAATTCGAATTTTTTAAAAAGCGAAACGACAATCTTTTTGAAAAAAATAATTGTATGTTTGTTTAAAATTTTGTACTTCTATCATGATTAGTTTTCTTTTATAACGAAAAAATGGTTCCGATTATTTCATTGGCTGCTGCGACACGAGTTAGATTCAATGACAATCTCGGGCGGTTGTGGGCTTGGCGTGATGTGGGAAAAAGTGAATTACGGATTTGCCGTGTTGGTTTGTAAATGATTTTTAACTTATGACGTTTACAAATCTTTCCAATGCGATCTGTTACCTTATTGATATACTGTAAGAAAATCTTACCACAAGTAGGTGTTTGATTGGATTCCACACGATAAGGAAACGTATGGAAACGATATGGAAACATTGGATATGTAAACGTCATAAGTTAAAAATCATTTACAAACCAACACTCCAAATCCGTAATTCACTCAGGTCAGCCAAGGATGGTAGAAACCCCCTTTCCTCTGCCGGTGTATACAGAATACCTTGCACGTGCGGCGCTGTTTACATCGGGACCACAGGTCGTAGCATCTCGACAAGATTAAAAGAACATGAACGTAGCTGCAGACTTATGCAACCTGAGAAATCGGCCATAGCCGAACATGTTTTATCTGCGCCGGGCCACACTATGAACTTCGACGAAACAAAGGTCTTATCTACTACAACACATTATTATACGCGCCTCCAGAAGGAGGCTATTGAAATTTTTAAGCACCCTCATAACATCAACAAAAAGGAGGAGAGTCTCCGGGTGAATAAAACGTGGATTCCTGTATTGGCTACCATTGGTCACAAACCTGAAAATCCTGACCGGGAGTCGAGCTCTGCACCTACGCCAGCTGTAGAGAGTAGTTCGTTTCCAAAATCCTCTATAGATATTAGGTTGAGCTCACCTGCTACAGTCATCACTATCGAGTCTGATGTGACATCACAGCCAGCTGTTGATATTCCTCATGTATATAACCTTCGACCACGTAGGCAGCAGTAATTTTAATTTTGACTTTCTAAACTTTTTAACCTTTTATTTCCATTGATAATGTCTGCCGAAGTTGCAGACGAAACGTTTGGACTTTTAACATCTACTTTTCGACCACGGCCTAATTGCCCGGAAGAAAACTTTTACCCTATTAAGGGAGTTTCTGAACAAGCATGTAACGTGACGTGACATTGTCGAAGTGTAAAAAAGCTGTTCAAAATATCAAGAGTGTCTGTTTTGGATACATGTATCCCTCCACGGCCATGATTACTCCATAAAAGCATTTGTTCTAACGTTTAACTACGCCCTATCTTTCTCTTTTGAAGAAGCAGCTTGCATTTCTTATCCTCTCCGACAACAAGGACTCTCCAAGACGACCACTTCTCCCTTTCTCCAGCATATCCCCTAAGCGATAAACGTCCCCACCGGTTATCACACCACGACCCAGGCGCCCGACGACGAAACGCTAAAACGCGCTAAACGCCTGGAAAACCTCTGCCACCCCAAACCCATCAATTGATTCATACGCCAATAAAAAGCGATGGGTGCAATGAATGTCAAAAACCTCTATGCAAATCAGCCTACATTACACACACCTTTTTTACGCTGGTACTTATACCTCCCCCCCTTTCGGCCTGAAATCAATTACTCTGATGGAACTCCCCCCCCCCCCAACAATCCATCTCCCCCCGAAGGCAGGAAAAAAGGGGGGACGAAAGTAGCGTATCCTAATTACTTAAATGGCGTCGGGTCAGGCAGAGAGAGGGAAAAGAGAGCAGTCCATGCCCCGCTCTGGTGGTTTGTT
Organism: Tetragnatha versicolor; assembly: GCA_024610705.1. NCBI lineage: Eukaryota > Metazoa > Arthropoda > Arachnida > Araneae > Tetragnathidae > Tetragnatha > Tetragnatha versicolor. Next base: position 44,699,623 of record JANDEH010000002.1, on the reverse strand, counting down.
GAGAAACAGGTGGATTGTATCCTCCCCCCGGGAGTTCTTGGGCGGCCAGCGAGCAAACAACTCGGCTCGGGCCTTCCGCACTTAGGACAAATTGTTGGAGGAGTGGTGTTGAGGGTTTGGTTTTGATGGGGGAGGTGTGGGTGAGCTGACTTTTTGGTGGGTTGACCGTTTGTTGTTGATAAAATCGATGATTTTATAGAGAACTGAGTGTCTTCTCTTTATGATTTTTTTAACGAAGACAAAAACCTAAGAGAGATTTGCGCCTAAGTACTACTACTTTTTTCAAATATTTTATGAGTGTTCAATACATAAATGTACTGTTGAATACATCAGAGAACTTTCAACACTTTCCGTTTTTATTGTCTCTTATTGAGGTATGTAGATGAATGGTTTTTTGAGTTTTTAAACAAGGGATTTAAAAGGTTAGCAATAATAATGAAATGAGATGTAAGGGTGGCCAATAAAAATTTTGAAAAGGTAAACTTGAGTGGAGAGGGAGAAAAGTAGGGAGTGAAATAGAGAGAGAAGAGAAAAACTAGAATGCAGGAAATAACGGGAAGAAAACTTTCCTAGTCGTTGACTAACTAACAAAACTAATTAATTCCACTAATATTTTGTAAAAAGAGAGCAGAATCCAATATGCAAATATAAGTAACGCAATCATTTTTATAAGGAATTCCTAAAAATAAGGTGATATTTTTTAAACTTATAGTATAAGTTTGAGAGCAAGAAAACATCGAATCTTTAAGCAATATCTTTATGTATGAAAAAAGAAATAAAAATATATTTGACTCTGCATGATTTTATTATAATATCATTCTCTAAATTCCCTCAATAAAAAAAATTCAAAATCAAATCTGCCCAGGCCTAGCGGCCTATCAGGCGGTGCCCATCTCCATATCAGTAGCCTTTGGGCCTGGGGTGCTAATTACTTAGCTTGTGTCCAGGCCGAGTGGCTAGGCCGACGCTGAACCCCCAGTTGATTCCCCAAGCGAGCTTGGTCCTCATTTAACGACCCCGGAAGCATGAAGGGTTGAGTTGACCCATGACCAGCTACCCAAGCAAGAGCCGCAAGGCATCAAACCTGGGTTGGTAATGCTCGTAGCCAGACACGCTAACCACTACACTACCGCAAATCCCCTCAATACTCATGTGAAAATGCAGGAGCCATGAACTGTAAATACTCTATACCCGATAAGTACTACCATGACATACTCTTAATATATTACATTTCATTTCCTCAGGAACCTTGCTAATACGAAAAAAATATCTCCTCTCGAAATTTCTCATCATAATTTGTAACTTATTTATCTAAAAACTTCACACCTCTATAAATGTTCTCGACATCTCTTTGATTTTCACATATAGACTACAACTAACTGCAGCTAAACTATACATCCCTTCCACAAACTACCATTCTAGTCAGAAACCATCTCGAAACAAATTACCTCCTGCACCAAGCAAAAAAAACCTCTAATCACCTCACCAACTTCTTCCTCCATCCTTCTCCTTCCCCACTCATCCCAAGAAACCGGGCAAGAAAAGGTCCCGGCCCCGTCTCTCCCAATCAACCCCCTGCGGACAGAGATATAGAGAGCGAGAGGTCTCAGCTGCTCCAGGGGTGCGAAAGTCTCCATCAATTGCTACGTCCTCAGCCGATTGCCCCCTCTGTCTCGACCCACTAATCGAGAGAAAGGGGTCGAGAAGGGTGCGGATTAAGTTAGGGAGGGAAGGGTGTGTGTGTGTCATGGAGAGGGTGGTGACGGGTCTTTTGGATGGGGTTTCTGGGTTTCTTGTTTCGTCTTGTTGAGGGTTGGGTGAGAGTAATTTTTTTTCTATATCTTGTTGGTTTCCTAATATTTCAATATATCGTTGACTTACAGGAAAGGCATTAGGTCACTTGTAGTGTGTAGATCTTTTGAAAGTAGTGGAAAGACGGCAACAAACGAGCGTATTTCCAGTCTCGCCAAGCTGGGAAGCGATCACTTTTTTGTTGAAATTGAATGGATCCAAAGAAAGTGATCGGATATCGCCAAATTTGGCGATAAATTTCTAAGAAGGGAGTACCGTTCTCCTGAAAGCAGGGGGGATAAGCGTGCGTCTAAACTTTTATGATACCCTCGACAACGCTCTTTCGGGCATTGATTATCTACCACATCTCTTTGAGTGGTTAGGGGGTTGGAGGGGAACTATTTTGTTTGCTAATTGTCCTTACCTAACCACACACAAAGAGATGGGGGATATCCACTGCCTGATAAGCGTTGTCTATCTTTCCTAATTTCTGGCCATTCATCAGCAATGCAGATTTCTTTTGTTTGATTGAAACCTGGCACACGTCCTCTTTTTCACTTCCTGGTCAGTTTGTCAATTACAAATTAATTGAAAGTTTTGCTGTTCGGAGCGAGCATGGCCGCCCAAGTGGTGGTATCCTTTTTGGTTACAATGTTGATTTTTTTAAAAATATATGTGTTCTTGTTTCTTGTAGATTTTTTATAATTATTTCTGCAAATTATTGTGATCTTAAAAATGTTTTGATTGCCGCTTGTTACTTTCCCCCGGGAGCAGAATTCAACTCGGAAATGCAATCTTTTTTTGGCCTGATTCTATCATACAACTATAGTAATATTATCATTCTTGGAGATTTCAACGCAAGAGTCGGAAATTTGGACTATGCCAATTTAATTGAGAACAATTTTCAATCTGAATTTACTCAAATAAGGAATCTAAAAGATAAAATCTCGAATTCTAGAGGTAAATATATCCATGAGATTTGCAATAGCAATGATTTAATATTCCTGAACGGCACATTACCAGGAGACTCTGAGGGAAACTTTACATACATATCAACGAACGGGGCAAGTATTGTTGATTACACAATTGTGTCTAAGGCAATATTTGATTTATACGTCAGCGATTTCTCCGTTAACTCTGTGTTAGGCTCTGATCATTTACCAATCACAACAACTTTAATATTTGAAAACTTAAGTCCTACACCTGCAAACAATCATCAGAGAGGAATAGTGAGTAAATCTTTTTGGATATCAGATGTTTCGGACAAATTCAATTTAGACGTAATCAAAAAATTTGAAACAGATGAGAGTAATGACCCCGAAGACGTTATCTCAAAAATTACCGAAGCTGCTAAGGAAAACAACTTAATCCGTACCTTTTCACCAAAATTAAACCCTAAGTTTGTCCCCCAGAATGGTTGGTACGATAGTGAATGCTTTCGGTTAAAATCTACAGTAAGGAAATCTTTGGGAAGGGTAATGGAAAATTATTGTGATCATATTGAAACTTATAGAAATCTACGTAACCAGTATAAAGCATTATGCAGAATTAAAAAGCATATGTATTTCACCAAAATTCAAGAAGAAATGTTTAACTGCAGAGACTCTCAGACGTTTTGGAATATTATACGGAAATTCAAATGTAGGAAACCGATTATGTCATCAAATATATCTAACAATGTTTGGCTAGACCACTACTCAGAATTGTTTAGGGACCAACGACTAAATAATTACCCCGACCCCTTAATAAACTTATCAATTAATGAAAGTTTTGACCCATTTCTAGATGCAATTATTTCTCTGTCTGAGGTAAACAATGTGTTACATAAGCTTAAAAATAATAAAAGTCCGGGCTATGATAACCTCAAACCAGAATTTTTCAAATGTTTAAATCCAACTGCAGTCCAATTCCTCACTGATGCTTTCAATAACATATTACTAACTGAACGCTATCCCGCAAACTGGATCGAAATTCTCATTCAGCCTATCTATAAGAAAGGTGACCCCAACAATCCAGCTAATTACAGACCTATATCTTTAATTCCCGTCATCAGTAAGATATTTACCTCGATTTTAAACAATAGACTTAATGAATGGTTGAAAATAGGAATTTACTGCATGAAGAACAGGCGGGTTTTAGAAAGGGTTATAGCTGCTTAGACCAGGCTTTTATTTTAAACTCAATCATTCAGGATAAACTACGAAAAAAGCGAGGTAAACTTTACGCTGCCTTTATTGACCTTAAATCCGCTTTTGATAGCATAAACCACTCCCTTTTATGGCACATTCTTCGGAAACTTTCACTCAGTTCAAAATTTGTAAGCATTTTGAAAGATATGTATAACAAAGCTACAGCAAGAGTGAGGACAGCTACTGGATCGTCTGAAATCTTTAACATAGAAACAGGAGTGTTACAGGGAGAAATTCTTTCCCCAATTTTATTTAATTTATTTTTAAACAATTTGATTGATCGATTAAATGATTCTAAAATTCCTGGTATATACATATCCTCAACAAACTTTCTTCACATTTTACTTTATGCTGACGATGCAGTTATCCTAGCCGACTCTCCTATTAATCTTCAGAAAAAATTAAATATCCTGGAAAATTTTTGCGCTGATTTTCTTTTGACAGTTAACATCAGCAAAACGAAAATTATGATTTTCCGGAAAGGGGGAAAGCTGGCTAGGTCAGATGTATTTTTTTATCAGAACACAAAACTCGAAATTGTTAAAGAATACGTATATTTGGGAATTCCTTTTTCTTCTACAGGTAGATTTAATAGAGCTAGAAGTTATTTCACTTCCAAGGCATTGGCGGCAATCAATGCATCTTGGTCAATATTTACGGGATCACGGGCTAACTCGACCAAAGCATGGTTTCAACTATTTGTGTCATTAATTCAGTCTGTGTTCATATATGGTTCTCCGATCTGGTCCATAAACTGTATCTGTGACTTAGAAAAAGTATTTTGTATTTTTGTTAAAAAACTATTTTTACTTTCCAGATATACTCCTGGTTACATTCTAAGATTAGAGTTAGGACAACCCCCAATCTCAGTTACTGTAGTCAAAATAATTTTGAAATTTTGGATCAAAATTCTTAAATTATCAGATGACAGATATATAAAAATTTGCTATAACAAACTACTTCTAAACGCACAATTCTCTAGCAATACAGAATTTAACTGGGTTTTATCTGTAAAAAAATTCTTTATAATCTAGGTTATAGTTTCATTTTTTTCTCGCAGGACCCTCATATAGCCTCTTATTTTCTTCCCCTGGTTTTACAATCTCTCCGAGATCAGACCCTCCAAAATGACCTGTCTCGAATGGAAAATAGTACTAACTTTCCCCATTATAAAATCTTATACAGCGCCTCCCCTGAAACATATATTGAATCACCCTTAAATATAATCATTAAGAGATTAATCTTTCAACTACGTCTTAATCAAAGCCGAATTTTTTACAAAAACGAAATTTTTGAAATTTTTCCTTCTAACCTTTGCACTTTCTGTAATTATGAAGAGAATGAGACTTGGAACCATATATTCAACACTTGTCCTCTTTATAATCAATACAGAAACAAATACTTGATCGGTTTAAAACCTTTTCCGTTAATATTAACTCAAAGTCAATACGTAAGAATTTTTTATTTTACAATTTCTATTTTAAAAGTCCGTAAAAATTTATTAGATGAATCGAGTTAGCCCAATGTTCCAACAACCTTTAATATATATTTGTGTATATTTACGTTTATCTTTCATAGTTGTATTGTTCAATGATAATTAAGTGTTAATTTATTTACTTATTTGTACTTTTTGTTCCTTTATTTTTGCTACTTTGTAAACGGGCACGAGCCCATTACAATAAAGTCTTGTCTATGTCTATGATAAGCGTTGTCAAGGGTATCATAAAAGTTCAGGTGCATGCTAAAGAACACAGAAAACGGAAAACACTAGAAAATACATGCTATAACAAAAATAACAAATATTTGACTTATTTATCTAGTTGCTCAGGGGGCAGAGAAGAAAAGGCTAACTTAAGAAATTTATGCATCTTAAACTTTCTTACATAGCATGTAGGTGTCTCTAGGTTTGTTTACAACAGAATGGAATTTATTTTATTCCATTTGATGTAGTACTTTAGTTTTGTATAGGAGGCTTCACGACTATACATCTCTTTAAGAGTCTAAGTTTGAAAGAAATCTCTAATTAAAAGTGATACAATTAGATTGGAAGTCACAGGATTGGAGATACGAAAAACATTTCAATCTCTCATTCTCTTTATTTTTTGAAACACAAAACCGCTTCCTTTATCTTTTATATATTATGGTCCTTAATCCACTGTCTTTCTCTTCTATCTGCTATATTTCCTCCATCATTCTTAAGTAAAGATCTAGGAAGTTAAAAAAGGAAAAAGTTCAAAGAATAAATGGAATCGCCCTTTTACATGGTCTACAGAGGGCAAATCCAGGGAATCCTTACAAGGAATACCAGAGCGGTGCTATTCAAAAATGGCATAACACCATTATCAGTGGTGGAGTACTTAATTTTGTAGCGGTCAGAACTATAAATGTGGATCTCCCATTTATATACTTCCGACCTTTATCGATAACTTGCCTTGCTTGGCAAAGTGCTTTACAAGTTTAGTTTGAGAATGGAGAAATTCGTTACCCGTTAACTCCATTTAATGATTTCGCCTCATCCAGCTACTTTATAGTAGTAGCAACAATCGGAACTTACGAATCGATTCTTCCTCGGGAGGAGCATCGATCCAAGCCGCCACGATAAATAAATCTATTTTGTCTGGAATTAACTTTTCCCCTCTTTCTCGGCGGGGAACCGAGGGAGCTTGAATTGAGTGACGAATTGACGCTGGATTGCTTCTGTCAGGAAGTTAATAAAAGCCACGGGAAGTTATGTTCAACTTTCTCGGACGGGGAATAATGGGAGCATTCACGCTGTGCTAGACGCCATTGAAGCGGTGGTTGTGGGCTTTTGTTGTTGGATGGATGATGATGAAGAAGAAGAAGGGAATGGTAGACGGTTAAAATTTGTACTACCCGTTTTAGATGTCCCCGTTGTTTTTGTTTGCGAAACAATTTATCTTCCGGACAAGAATTGAGACCAATCAAAATGTACAAACCTACTAAAAAAAATTAGATGTAATTATCTTAATGAATGGTTCACTCCCCATCACAGAAGGTTTTTAAAAACTATACTTATTGGGTGAATCCTCTCATGGGAGCCAAAACCTACGGTTTGCACATTCGTTTTCGTGTCTGAGGGATTTGAGGTGCAAGGCATATGCCCCAGTTATGTGCTCAGACTAATATGATACCCTCATATGCATGCATGCTTGGTTTAGAATTTATCCACTTACAGAAGGGATGGTAGTGTGAGTCGAGCTTACACAGACTAAGGATCAAAAAACTTCTGATCAAGGGAAATTGAATTTTTATCATCTTATTTATTTGAAAAGTTCAATAAAATGAAAAGATTTGTTATATTCCGTTCACTAATGAGTCTAAAAAAGTTCCAATAAAAAATGAGAAGGCCAAAAAAATGTTTTCGTTGTCAACCAAGATTTTAAAACTGCGTTTTGACGAATTTTGAAGGGTGGGGGGCTGAATCCAAATGAGAAACTCGCTTATCTAAATAATCTCTAATACTTTTTAAGGCCTGTTTAGTTTCTTTCATGTATTTCTGCACAACACGCATTGTAGTCATAATTTAATAAAGTACTCTTCGCAAAAGACCAAGTATACTTACTTGTTTAATCAAATAAGATGATTTTCCCCTTAGTCCCCATGAATCTTTCTTCTAAATTTGTGTGTCGGGCATAGTTTTCAAATAAAACAGTGGACTCGCATATAACGCGAGTTCACACAAAATGAATTTTTACAACACTTAATGCATTAGTAGCGTTATACTTGAGTTTAGACTTTAAATGCATGATACACTTTTACTAAACACAATAATGGATACATCTAATAAAATAAGTTTCAATTGGATTGCAGTTGAGATTGTATTGGGTTGAGTGAGAAAAATATAGTGTTGTAAAAGTGTTGCTAGAGACAGAAAATGGGGTTTATTGTGTTTCGATCCAAATTTAAGAACACATTATATTTTACGACCCTATTTTTTACACATGTCTGAATAAACCACATTTCCAAGATTTTTCAAACATTAAGAACACATTCACAACAGAATAAGATCATTAAGTGTTCTACTTCTACGTAGAGATCCTGTATACGAGAGAGAGACGACAACTCGCTTAAAAGCGTCTCTGCGCATCCAGTTCTGTCCAAAATTCTGTCCAAACTGTATCATGCCGCTTGTCTCGATTCCAATGCTAATCCTATGGAGGGAACCGGCTGTGGCGAACAGAAAACCTGTTTACCGATCTGCGCGCGTTATACTGAATTGTCGCCTCTCTCTTGTATAGAGGCTCTCTACTTCTACCTAACAACACATAAATTGTTGTTTATTTAAGAACAAAAAATGGTATTAAATGTGGTTATAATATGTTTTTTTTGTCTAAGAGAGTTTATATACAATGTACTGTACTATCCCTATTCGAGTCATACTCCATCTTGATTTCCTGTTTTCTTTACTTCTCCTAACACATAAATTGTTGTTAATTTAAAAGCCAATAAAGAGTGTTCTTAAATGTGGTTATAATATGTTTATTTTTGTGTAGAGAGTTTACAATGTACTGTAGTATCCCTATTCGAGTCATATTCCATCCCAATTTCCTGTTTTCCATACTTCTCACTATTGAATTTTGAGGGCTAACCCTCAACAACCGACGACCAAGGGATTTCACACGACACACAGATTAGTGGACACACACACGTCTTCCCCAATCCCCCGCAAGCCATGTTCCTCGTGCTGTCAACAAGGCGCGCAACACGCGGGCGGTTTGATTAAAACTCGCCGCCCGTTTTACTCATCCAATTAGCCGGGCCTGCGCGTCGTGTCAACAGCCGAGATGATTTCCCTGGGCGCGCCACTGCCGAGGGATTACGGATAGGGAACTTCGGGAGGGAGATTTTTGGATTAGCGCTGTTCCATGTTTGGTCGGGAATCAAGAGCGGTTGGTTTGTGTGTGTATATGCGAAGTTGAGGTGGATTGTTACGTAGTCAACTACCTGAATATCATCATTCATGGACTACCTTTATCTTGTACCACTTGGAACCATTCGTAGATGGAAAATTCAAGGGCTTTAGTTCAGTTACCATGATGAAATACAGTGAGAAAAATTGATGATGCATTAATACAATTATTTCAAAAACTGCGTTTGAATTAATGCCTCCCTCTTTAATGAAATGATATATACCTCTTTCTTAACAATACTACATATAATATCCGTTTGACTATAAATAGTACAAAAAGCCTTTCAGCTTCTCCTTGTTCTTGAGTATCTCTCTACTCTTAAGCATTCCTTTGCTTATAAGCAACTTTATTATTTTTTTTGCGCTAATTTGCACTATCTATTCAGTTAAAACTTTTTGGTAATATTATAACTTATGCGGATTACTCCGTTTTATTATATTCTTGTTCCAATATTGATGAATTAGTAATGCAAAAAGAATCTGATTTGATAGAAATCGAAACATGGTTCAACACAAATGATTTAGCCTTAAACCTTAACAAAACAAAATATATTCACTTTAAGTTGAGACAGTCTGAGTCTAACCTAAATATAAAATATCATGCCTTATCATGTAATAGAAATCCCAACACCTGTCAATGTCACACTCTGCAATCTGTTTCAAGTTTTAAATATTTAGGTTTGCATATTGATGCGAATCTCAAATGGAAAACTCATATCAACGAACTGGGGAAAAAGTTACGTTTTGTTTTGGTAAAATTTTACCACCTTAAAAATAAGATTGGTTTATCATTTTTAAAAACTTTATATTTTGCATGGTTTTATTCCTTATTTAATTACGGTGCTATCGTTTGGGGTGGTGAATATAAATCCAATATCCTACCAATTATCTCAATCCAAAATAAAATATTTAAAATTTTAAATCCTCAACCCTATCCAAATAATTTTAGAACCCTTAGATTACTTTCGATTCAACACAATGCATATTTCCGAATAATACTTCACCTTTACCGACATAGATCTTTGTGTAACTTATTGAATAGAAATTTTAACACTAGATCAACTGAAAGTTATCAGATTCCAAAATTTTCAAAAGATATATTTACTAAAAGTTTCTATTATCTTGCACCTAAATTATATAACAGTTTACCTCTAAATTTAATACTCCACTTTTAAAAGAAATTTATTTAACTTTATAATTAATATCGACGACCCGGATTCCTATTTTTCTCTCAATTGAAGCAAATATATTTCTGATAATATTTTTTCCAGCTTTTTGTCATTATTTATTTACACATTTCTTTAGTTGTTTTAATTTCTTTTCATTTATTTTGTATTTCATGTATAATTTATTTCTGTCACCTGAACGGGACTTGTCTATTTTCCCCTTGGTGGCGAATGAATTTTTCCTTGTGTTTTGTAAATACTATTTATGCAGTAAATAAAACTATTATTATTAGGGGAGAGTGTTTTACCTACGGACGGTTGTACCTTCAGCCACCTCATTTTAAAATTCGGGAAAAAATGTAAATTTGAATTTGTGGTCGATTTTGAATGTAAACAGATGCTATCTAGTTGCTAACGTGAAATCAGCTCTTTAAAATATTATTTAAATTTTATATAATAAATTTACTGTTTTTAGGTGCTCAAAGTTTTTTTTAGTGCATCACTACATTAACTCTTTTCTTCCCCTTTAATTATGACATGATAAAATGGGATACATGGGGGGAATCCCCAAGATTTTAACTTTTATTTTTGATATTGGAAATTGTCAGATATTAATTCTTTTATCTTTTATAGAACTTTGAATGCAAAAACACCTCATGTTGTACCTTCGGACACCATAAGTGTTGTACCTACGGACACGTTCTTGTGGGTGTCTGTAGCTAATCGGCGTTTTAGAATCAGGTTTCATTTAACTGAATACATTTTAATAAATGTTCAATCAATTCTAAATGGTAATCTATTTGTCAGCGATTATTTTCAAGTGAATTTTAGATGAAAAATCAAATATTTTGTGATCTTAACTACTTTTTAAAATGTATGATTCTACTTGGAATTTAATGTAAAATATGGTGTAAAATCCTAAGAACCCTATCGCATTTAAGTATGATGATTAAAAAAACTTGAAATTTCCACTGAAGAAGATTTACCACCAAATTATTATTGTTATTACCACCAAATGCTTGCACAACTAAGTGTTGATCGAATTGTTTTTTTTGGGGGGGATCAGTGAAGTTGCCAGATCAATCAGCATGATTGATGAAACTATTATCTTAAATTCTGATCTGAAAATACCATGTGATTTTTGTGTTTTTGGTAAAAAATCAAGACTTTTATCATTCAACTTCGTTTTAATGATCATTTACGATCTAAAACTACATTACTTTAAAAAATCTATTTTCAATTTTAAAAAGGCTTGAAATAGGTTGTTAAAAGGTAATGCATCAATAAAAATATTAGTTCTTAGCTTTTTTCAACTAAAATTTCCCTTTTTAAGGGTGTCCACAGGTACAACTGGGTCTGTCCACAGGTACAACAGGTTGTTGTACCTTTGGACACAAATTTTTCCATGTTATTATAAATGATTAAAAATCCAATTTTCAAGATTTTGGCTAGTAAAAAATATCTCTGTACTCACAAAGGTTAGGACTATAGGTTGGGCACTTTAAATGGTCAAAATGTGATTTTACCTGTCTTAGAAAAATCCAAACGTGATTTTTGTCCAGAGGTACAACACTCTCCCCTATATATATTTCTTCTTGAGCCTCCATCTGCTTTTTAACCGAACTTAAATTTTCCTCCCTCATTTTACCCTAAACATATATCTACTATCTTGAGCATATCTTAATACTCTAGCGTTTATTTGCTCTTCAGCACCCTTTTCTTTTGATCCTCTTTTTGCTTTCCGATATCTCCTTACTCTTGAGCACTTTGCTTACTCTTTACCCTTTTGCTCTTAAGCATCCCTTTACCCTTTAACAGTCATCATCAGCATATGCTTTTGATTCCTTATTTTCTTTACTATTTTCCTTACTATTGATCAATGATCATATTTTTGCTCTTCATAATATCTTCGTTTCTGAGCCTTTTTCTGTTCTTCAGAATCCCTTTGTGATTAGATGTGTTCTGGGGTCGTTCAAATATTATGTATGCACCTAAGGGGGGAGGGGGTTTGATCTTTGCTTATTTTTCCTGACAAGGGGAGGGTGGATATGAGTGATGCTTACGTAAGACTGCATTTTCGAAAATATCTTGTTTCTAGAAAAATTCTAGAAATTAGGAATTTCTAGAAATTAGGAAATCTGAAGTAAGCACTTTTTCCTGGGAATGGACCCCCCCAAACATTTTGAAATTTTAACCCCGAAAAGTAGTGTTTCGACTCATTTTTGAACCCTTAGGGTTAAACCCAAAAAGGACAGCTCCTTCTTTAAGTCACCTAATTTTCAAGGAGAAAAAACACAGTACTTACTAAAAGGGATGTCAAAATTTCGGGGGGGGGGGTCCGGCAGTTTCTTACGTAATTATGGTAGGGGGTTTGAGGTTCGCTTATCTTTGCTGAAAAGGGAGGAGGGGGTTAAAAATGACCAAAAAAGTGTTTACGTAATATTTGAACAGCCCCTAATCCTTTTTTTACTTGGATGTATTTTAGAACAAGGGCAAAATAATTTAGGATGCTCAGAGTTTATAATAAGCTATAAATAAAATACCTTAAACGAAATTATCAGATTAGCCTTTATGTAGATTACGGTGTGCTGTGTACCACACAAAAATCCTTTAATTTTTAGTGATTTCTCGGATATTTGCGTGCTCAAACAACACACGTTATATGTTATTATTCCTATAAATTTTAAAATCTTAAACCCTCAAGAATCGTTTTGCATCAGACTGTTATATCATACTGTTATGAATAAAAAGAATTCCCTCCCCTGCTTCATTTAAGAACTAATTAAGTAAAACGCTCTAAAAGGGTTCCTGTCGCATTCATGAAACGTTGCACTACGGAATCCAGTGACCGAACACGACCGCACCAGTCCAGAGAACATTAGCAAATTTGATATCCTATCACGTGACAGAGACGGGAGCGTTGATGTCATATTCCCATAATACATCTCCTTCGTCTGGAATTTGAGATCTATTGTCATACAATGAACTGGCTGTTCAGAATCAGGGAGGAGAGAGTATAAAGAGGAGGCGAAATATGCATGCGCAGTAGCGCACATTTGAAGCCGGCGGTCTTGGGCGGCTTTCCTTTGTGGGCATAACAATCCCAGAATGCCTTGTGCAAACGTTCCGTGGAATGCTTCGAATTCCGTGACCGAGTGGGAGGAGAGAGGTAACAAACGTCACTTTGCCACGGAGCTAATAGCTTTCATTCTTTGCATCTCCTCGCGCAGTGCATCATGGGAACTTTATGCCGGAGCTAAAATGCGCAGAACTGGCCAAACGGCGTCGCCAGTACTTCAGCTCAGTGGTTTATTTCGCCTCCTTATTACTCTCTCCTCCTTGTTCATAATAGGCTATGGTCATAGTCTTACATACATTGTAAATTTATGCATATCGGGGGGGGGGTCTACCAAATATTAAAGCCCTTATTTTTCAATAATAATTTTCTAAGAAATAGTTAGTTAAATTGACGATTTTTTAAGACGGTATTTAAATGATTTTTTATGAGCTTAATTAAAATTTAGGAAATGCCAATAAATAAAATTTTATATTTCTTTGGTTTTCCCCCGAAATAAAAATTATATTGTTCCTTTTCTTTAAGGAAAGTAGTAAGTTCAATATCTATGCATTGAAAAATAATGTATTTGCTTTTTAATGCTTTAAGCTTTATTCATTTTAAATTAATTAATTCGAATTTAAAAATTGAATTAAATAGACGTGATCATTTTTAAATTTTTTGTTTTATTGAGAAGTTAAATATCTTCTGATTCTCAGTAGTTCTGAATTTCTTTAAAGATTTTCCCTATCTTTCAAAGATTTAGCTAGTTTTTGTCTCATACCTAAGAGTATGTGTATGCAAAAAATCATATATCTGCCGTTAATAGATTTTGCTGGGGTGAACTCACAGGAGAAATATTTACAACTTATAAAATCAACTCTATCCCATACTTTGTCTTGTGTAAAACTGTCAGGTGGCCTCACTGACTTTTTTGAAATCAAGAACGGAGTGAGGCAAGGAGATGCCCTTGCGTGTCTCCTCTTTAACCTAGCTCTAGAATGGGTCATCCGTGACTCTGGCATCAACACAAGGGCTACTATTTTTACCAAATCTATACAAATTCTCGCTTATGCTGATGACTTGGTTGTTATGGCAAGAACAAAAAATGCACTAATAGAGGCTTTCAACTCCCTTCAGAGATCTGCAGAAGAAATGCATCTTGCCATTAATGAAAATAAAACGAAATACATGCCTGTAACTAAGTCTCCAGTGGGCCCTGGGCCCTTAAACATTGGAAATTTTAAATTTGAACTTGTTAACAACTTTACTTATCTGGGTTCAAATGTTAACACACAGAATGATGTAGGATCTGAAGTGAAAAGAAGAATACTTAATGCTAATCGATGCTTACATGGTCTGGGGACTTTCTTAAGATCTAATTTAATTAAGAGATGTACTAAAATCATGCTGTACAAAACAATAATCAGACCTGTTTTAACGTATGGATGTGAAACCTGGACTCTAACGAAGGCCCAGGCAAATCAACTGGTAATTTTCGAACAGAAAGTCCTCAGAAAGATTTTTGGTGCTGTTAATGAAAATGTTTTTTGGAGGCACCGGTACAATTTCGAGCTCCACAGACTTTTTAAGGATTCAAATATCCTAAAGACAATCAAGCTTTGCCGTATGAGATTTGCTGGCCATATTTGTCGCATGGATCCCTCATCTGTGACAAGTAGAATTTTTAACTACAAACCTATTACAAATAGGCCAAGGGGTCGGCCAAAACTGAGATGGACTGATTGTGTGGAGGATGACTTTAAGTTACTAAAAATAACAAATTGGAAAACGGTCGCCAAACAGAGATCGAGATGGAGAAATGTTCTTGGGAAAGCCTTGGCCCACCCTGGGCTGTCGTGCTAGAGAAGAAGAAGAAGAACTCACAGGAGAAAAAAATATTATATTGACTTTGACATTAAATAACTCCAGAAATATTTATCTCATTAATTAGCTTTTGAAACAAAAATGATTCTCATACATTCGTCTACCAATGATGAAAATTTCATTTTATTCCATACAATAGCTTTTGAGTAGGGAAAGTTCAAAATTGTTAAAGTGAAGATTTTTTGAAACAGCGGTAGCGGCATCGTAGGCAGCGGCGGTGACTGTTACTTTTTTTAATGTAGTGAGCATCTCCATAATCATTGATCAAACAATCATCAATCATTGATCAAAACATTGAATAAATCATTGATCAAAACATTTACTCCGCAAACGTTTAAGGCCTAATCATAAATATTACGTTTCTACTAAAATATTAAAGATTTATTTATGTCCTTAATTGGAATATTTCTTACTTAAATTTTGAATAAATTCCGCAAGAGAGAAAATTGTTTTTTTTTAAATGATCTAGGGAATAAAACCTGACATTTAATTTAGGTTAATTGTAAAATGAAAAAAAAAACACCTAAGATATATACTCATTTTAATTTGCGAGAAATTTCAGTTTAACATTTACTTTTTTGGGAGTTTTCGCCCTTTAAATTTAAAACTTTTCGTAATTGCTGTGAGCTTTCTTATTATAAGAAAGTATTTCCTTCAACCAATAGAATGCCGTCTCCTACCTTTCAGAAATTTAATTATCCTACCAGCTAGATATTCTACCTGTCACAGAATTTCTCCCTTACAAAAGGAATGCCTGAAAAAAGCAAGCTCAACCATACCTTTTTCTCAACTCCATATAATTTCATCGTTCTTATTATTTTCCGAAGAAACAGGTAATTTAATTAAATATAACCTCCAGAAGAGAGTACGAGTACCAAAAGAGAGAAGTTATTATCACGATGTTCATCTTAAGATTATATTGGCAGAGTCTAAAGTTCTGTGAATTGTCTCAACAAGGATGAATTTGCAAATGAATGAACATAATTTCATTTGCCTAATCTTTTTTCTGACACCTACAAATGAACGTTAGATTATGGTATCTGATATAACCGTCCCGTCTGTAGTTACATTTTTATACCTTTTAGAGAATTGAGGTAGGTACAGCTGCATTGTTGCAAATTACGAGGTACTCTGTTAAGTGTATGTACCAAGGAGCGGAACCGTTTAATATAAATTTGGATATTTTATTTCATTCAAGTCGAGTATTATCGGCCGTGTACGTCTGTAAAAATCACGTAACCCTTTTACTATCGTTGGCTAAGCAGTATTCTATAAATCCTGTTTGAAAATTAATCATGTTTTTTTCTATAGTGAAACTGAAAATTTTACCAAGGTGCTAACATGTAACATTGAACCAAGATTGTAATTAAACCCCTTCTAAAAGTAAAAACAAGCGTTTAAGAACTAAAAAAATATTTAGTTATGAAATTTCAATTTCAAAGTATTTTCTCAAAAATAAGTTATTTCAAAAGTGTCATATCAAATTTACTTCAGCGGTGGAATAAAATATCTCATGATAAACAAACTAATGAAATAATGTTTGTTTTCATGTTCTTTTTTGAGAAACGATGATGTGAGTATTTAAAACTTGTCTTTTTATCGTACTTGTCAAAAACATTCTGAAGCTTAAACAATTTATTTCATCTTTAGTCTGTATTTTAGAATTTTCTATCAGCACTAATCATCCTTTTAATTTCACCTTTCAAGCGTTTGTCAATTATAAAATTTCATATAAATTGACGTTTATATCTAGTGTTTTAATAACTACAGTTTCAAAATTATAATAAAATATGTTTATTAAATAGTTACTACAATTTTGAGTAGCAAGCATAAACAAAACTCACCTTACAAAAAATTAAAGATACCCTCTGCAAACTTTCTCATTTATAAAGAAACCCCCAAAAACACCAGAACCTACCACAATCCCAACAAAAACCCAAGAAAAACGATAAATTATCTTAACCTCCCTAATCCAATTATCCCCCATACACACACCACGAGCCGTTTCTCGAATCTCAGATACACCCCTACGCATTCGAAACTTTTGCTTTTAATTTAATTGAACCAGCACTCTCCCCTCAAAAGCAGCAACAACGAACGCATCCAAAAGAAAGGAATATGAATTTTGAATACCCATCCAACAATACATGCATCTCTGAGTGTGTTATACAACACACTATCTCTCCTTTCCATAGTAATATAAATTAATGAGACTTCAAAGGGCAGGGTGTTTGAGTTCAGGGATGCCTTCAGGGGTAGTATGTGTACATATGTATGTGTGTATGTTGTATCTTTTCCGGGAGCTCAAAGGGTAGTATGTTGAATTATCGTCGGCTGAATCGGATTTGGATGTAGGGGGTGGAAAATTGATTGTGGGGTTCCTCCTGTGAGGTCGAATGGTGGTTTCGGTAATTGGATAGGGATTCCGGATTTTGGAACTTTAATGAAGTGTTTGTGTTGATAACGTGTTGTTAATTAGGAATGTTTTCTGGATGATATGGTGGAGGGGTGTAGAATGGTTGTTTACATAATAATCGTTACTTAATAATATAAGTGGATATAAAAACAAGTTAATTCCAAGTATGCTTCAAAATAACTACTTTTCAAATACACATTAATTTAAAAATTTAGTGCACGGAAGAATATTTACATTTTAAGCATTTAGTGCAAAAAGAAACTTGAAGTAAAAAATTAAACAAAATCTTGAATATTATAAATATAACTTCAGTTTTTTTCCTATCTTTTCCCATGTTCACACACCTTCAAAAATTGATTTATATCAAAATTACAATTATTTTAAATAAGGTTCTATATAATGAATACCTATACAACACTGTTAAGAAAACGGGTGTTAAGGAATGGGGAGGGAAACAATTATCATTTACCTCGTTAAAATTTCTGAAGAATTTATAACACCCTTTAAGACCAAACATAAAAGAATTTCAACTGCAACTAGGTACCTTAACACAAATGAGTAAAGCACGTCACATACTTCGCAGATTAAAGCACTTTCCCCTCCATTTTTACTCATCACCAACTTCTCTCAAGAAATTCAACACGCAATCAAAATAAACCGGCAGGTCCTCGACTTAACTAAACTCAGTTCATTACGCCGACGAAAACTCCTCCTAAAGTCTCGAAAATGATCCCAACAATCGCCTATAAAACAACGCCTTGCCTCCTGTTAGATAAATCAGGCGCGCGTATAATGAAGTCTCTCCCTTGCGAAGTAATACTAAGCTCTCTGGCTGCCGAAAAACGCGTTCTTAACGCGCCTCCTCAATTTATTACGCGAGACGTTTTGTCTTGGAGAGAGAAGCCTCCCTCCTGATTATCCGGACAGCCGGATGACGGCTATTGATCCTAAACGTAGAGTTAGAAGGGGTATAGGGGGAGTATGGCGCATTTTTCTCCGTTTTCGTGACGGGGTCAATATAATTCCTCCTACCCCGAGAGAAGAGGAAAATGCTCTATTGGTGTCGATTATTTAACATATTTGTAAGGATATTTAAGAGATTCGATGTGAAAATACATGCATAGAGCAAAAAATCGATTCTCTCAAACTCCATTTCTTAAGGGGTCTAGTACCCTTTCGTTGAGAAAAAACTTTCGGAAATTGCTCTTTTTAGAAGAGACCATTCTCCAAAACTTTGAACTTATATTTGAATGAAAATTTGCAAGTGCATTGAAAAATCATTTGTTATTAATTTAACACTCAAATTGAAGTTGTGAATAGCATAGTTTTTTATGTAAATTTTTAAATGCGTACCCTTAATTTTGTCGTACGTTTACGGCGCACTGTTTTTCTGGGAAACCGTTGATCACAAATGCTTCAAATTTGGTACAAATGTTTATATGATGCCAATAATGAAGCAAAGTTTTAATTGCTTGAGAACTTTTCTAAATTTTGACCAAAATATACGAAAAAAGAATTGTGAAAATACCTCTTTTCAATTTTTAAGGCTGTTATTTTTTATTTATGGCTCCAAACTGTATATAGCTTCATTGAGATTCATTAATAATATGCTATCAGAAAAAAATTGAAGCTATTTGTGAGCTTTTCTGAAGAGTTATGCTGCGCGCCGTAAACTATAGAATACGTACGACAAAATTAAGGGTACACATTTAAAAAATTTACATAAAAACTATGCTATTTACAACTTCAATTTTGGTGTTAAATTAATGACCAAAGATTGTTCAATGCACATGTAAATTTTCATTCAAATATATCTTTTATTTTAGAGAATAGTTTCTTCGAAGTTCGAAAAAGAGCAATTTTAGACAGTTTTTTCTCAACGAAAAGGTACAAGACCCCTTAATTGAATTACTAAAGCTCGTATACACTAGTACAGTTTACATGCATTATAAAAACAAGGATATTAAATGGCTGGTTTGGCTTTTTATAAAAACTGGATCTTAAAAAGGGTTTACGATATGGCTATCCATATTTTTACAATCCTCCAAGAGAAAACTTGACAGTTCCAGGTAATGCGTTAACATTAGGGTGTCTCAAAAAAAAACCTTTTTTCGAAAAACCCTGCTCCCCAGGGATTTTCCCATTCCTTTTGGTCCCAAAAGATAGTGTGTAAAGTTTCAGCCCCCAAAGTTAACTCTCGGGTTTGCCTGTAGAGCCCCAAAGTTTGAAAAAAGTGGAAAAAATGACCAATTTTCAGAATTTTTAAAAATTATATTTTAAGATTGATACTGTGATAAAACTGGTTCAGATGTGTCATTTAGGACTTATTTAGATGGAATATATTTATTTATGTGTATTAACTGCGCCCTATAGCCCCTATAATTTAAGATTAAAACGTACTACTTAGGGACGTTGCACTCGCCAAAGCTTATAATGCACTACCGGTGGACGAAATGAATTAAATTTGAATTTCTTCGAAGGAACTCTCTCAAATGATGTCATTTGGTGCTAAATTGATATTATAAATTATAAAAACCATTGAAATTAGAATAATGAGGTCTTCCACTGACCTTTTAATTTAAAAAGTGATTTTCTTCATAATTTCTCTTTTCTGGCTGATCAAACCCAAAATTTATATTAAAAAAGAAGGTTGTTGTACTTTTTTAGATTCCAAACATTGAAACCTTTATAGGGGTTTCATTTTTAATAAGTAGAATTAAATTTTAAACCGCACAGATCGGAAATGACATGGGTATTTCCTATACCAGATGTGAAATTTGATTTTCTTTTTTCAAAGTTAGGAAAATAGTTTAATGCTTGTGAATCTTGGTTGAAATGTTAAAGAAAGAAGTTTTTAATTATAATTTTCCCCTAATACGATAAAAGGAAGTAATTTTCCAAACTTAAAAAATAAAATCGATTTTAACGTCTCATATAGGAAATATCCATTTCATTTCTGATCTGTGCGGTTTAAAATTTAATTCTACCTATTAAAAATGAAACCCCTATAAAGGTTTCAATGTTTGGTATCTAAAAAAGTACAACAACCCTCTTTTTTAATATAAATTTTGGGTTTGATCAGCTGGAAATGAGAAATTTTGAAGAAAATCACTTTTTACATTAAATGCTCAGTGGAAGACCTCATTATTCTTATTTCAATGGTTTTTATAATTTATAATATCAATTTAGCACTCAATGACATCATTTGAGGGAGTTCCTTCGAAGAAATTCAAATTTAATTCATTTCGTCCTCCGGTAGTGCATTATAAGCTTTGGCGAGTGCAACGTCCCTAAGTAGTACGTTTTAATCTTAAATTATAGGGGCTATAGGGCGCAGTTAATACACATAAGTAAATATATTACATCTAAATAAGTCCTAAATGACACATCTGAACCAGTTTTATCACAGTATCAATCTTAAAATATAATTTTTAAAAATTCTGAAAATTGGTAATTTTTCCCACTTTTTTCAAACTTTGGGGATCTACAGGCAAACCCTAGAGTTAACTTAGGGGGCTGAAACTTTACACACTATCTTTTGGGACCAAAAGGAATGGGAAAAGCCCTGGGGAGCGAGGGTTTTCGAAAAAAAGTTTTTTTTGAGACACCCTAGTTAACATAATAGATATCTTAATTCACCTTTTTAGGGCTCTTATCTGCCCTAATTTCCTTTTACTAAACGAAAATCCATAACCTAATGAATGGAGCTCAGCAAGTTGGTAATTTTCATTAAAATTAAAGATATTCGTCAAATAATTGAGCATCTAGATTTTTAGATTTAAACTATTAAGAACATATATAGGGGATCTTGATAAGACAAATGCATCTCAATATTCCCCCTCCAAAATCCTTTAAGGGCCAAAAACAGTATTTCTGAGAAACAAGGATTTATGAACAGAAATATTTATTATCTGCATAATTCAAGGTGTAAAATCAGTCAAATAAGGCCTGAATGTCCAGAAGCAGGGGATAATACCCCCTATAAACGCATTATTTTAGTTGATTCTGGAACCGCTATTTCTTACCTTTAAACTCTGACGATTGTTGCTCACGCGCAAGCGTGTTTACGATAATTTTTGAAAGATAATTTTTTGGGTATTTATGCAAACATAATATTCATACCAAATGTCATCCAAATCTGCCCAATAGATCTGGAGAAAATCAAGCAAATGTTCAACTTATCTTATTTTTGAACACACCGGTGTAAATAGCAACCTTCTTGAAGTGTTTTCATATTATCGATTTAGTAAAAAATCAAAGTGCTTTGTAAGTTCTAAAATTTTCACAACATAATTTGTCATTCCAGTATAAACTCTACATAAAATGAAGAATATTTCCCATCCTCTTACAGCTAATCGGAGGAATATGCTGATCAATCCCACAAATTTTCACAAAGGCTTTCCACGTTATACACAAATTTCACTTCAACCACTCTCCTTCTCGCCACGCAGTGTTCCCACCGACGTTCCCTCTATCCCTCACCCTCTCTGCGATCGGGCCCAAGAGCACAGTGACAACGGACTTGATTACGCGTCTTGCCTCTCCGGCTCCTTTCAATCTATACAAAGGCAGGGAGGGCTTTTTATTCCGGAGGGGATTTATCCCCTCGCTCTCCTCTTGCTCTTCTTCTTCTTCTTTCCCGCGCTCGAGGGGAGGATTTCGGAGCCTCGCGAAAAAGATGGAGGGCGCAAGAAAGGGTGCTTTCGGGAGGGGATTTAATTTTACGGGGGTGCGTTCTTGGGTTTGATCTTAGAAGGTCACTATTAGAGATGCAGTGTTGTGTGTTTTTATGGTGTTTGAGGGAATGAGTTTATACCTGTGGGTAATGACTCGAACAAAACTGTGAATCACCCAGTATCAAATAGCATCGTTTAAGGACCACTCTTTTACCTTTTGCTTCACATAAAAAACCCTTCATGATGCAAAATGATAATTGTTTGAAGTACGGTGTTTTATTTTCTAGGGCTCGACCGATGGCACTTTTTTGGCCGATGCCGATTGTTCGAAAATTTCCATCGGCAAGCCAATGGCCGATGGGTCTTAACGAGGCCGATTAGATTGCCGATGCTATATAAAGGCTGTAAATCAAACGAAAAAAAAGGGAAAAAGGGGTAAAACCAGTAAAAATTTCAACATTTAGTTTTTAACGGTTTTCACTTGAGAATGATGTTAATAGACTATTTTGCACTGCTGCAGAATACGAATATTCCATTTAAATTTTTTAAGATTGAAATATATCAATTAAAATTTATTTAAAAAATTTGATTACCATCTGCCAAACATCGGCATTTAAGCCGATGGGCCGATTTTTTCAAATTTTACCATCGGCCGCTGATGTCAATACCGATGGCTATTTTTTCAAACAATCGGCGAGATACATCAGCCAAGCAGATGCATCGGTCGAGACCTATTATTTTCTGTGATCCTTCTAAAGCAGTATTTCCCAACATTTTTCGATCCAAAAGTAACCATCACTGGTAGTCATAATTTTAATGATTAACTGTTATAACTCTATTTTCCGAATTTTATTTTTTGTACCAAGAAATAAAAATAATTTTTGTCTCAAGAACGATCGCCAAATCGCCAATGGAGAGATACCTCAATAATTCTGAAAAATACTAATGAGAAGGATCATCCTCGAAATGTAAGATTGGCGGTTTTGGCAGGTTGTGATCGATATGTTTCAGGACTGTTTAAGTTTTATTTTTTGATCGAAAGCCCTTTTTTCATCATTAATTAATCATATGATTTTAATTAACTATGATTTTTAACCAAAACCAATATAAAACTCAAAATCCGATCATGAGTTTTCTACAGGCCCGATTTTTAGGATTTTACTCAAAATTTAATCATCAACCCATTAGCGCCTCAGTGATCTATTTCTAAATCGCTGAATATAAGGTCATAAATTATCTCTTAAATTACCTTAAATTCACCCAACAGTAACGAAACTGCACATATGGCAAAAGAAAACATCCCTCTATTCTAATACCCTGTGTTTTTTGCGTTTGCTTCACTTATTTTGTAACAGGGATGGGTTAAAGTTCGAGTTTTCTTCTTTGATCGAAAATGGGTTAAATCGTTAATGGGTTAAACCAGGTTTTGGTATCAAGTGTTAACCTTTAGATGTGTCATCATGTTCAAATCCTGATTAAAACTTAAATAAATCTTACCATTTTTTCTGATATAGGCAACTTATAAGTTCCGATACGGAGCACTTACAGCTGAACAACTGAGATATTTTGCGGATATTTTTTTCAGTTTTATTATATTACTGGTGAGCATGACCAGGGGGGTTGATTTCATAAAGAGGATTTTCACGGCCCGAATATTTGAATTCCTGTAATTACAGGAATACAGCCATATTCACAGTCATCAGCGTCACGGTTAACCAGCCGCTAAAGAAAGCAAAATTAGCCTTTCGTTGAAATCTGATTTGTAGAATCCTTTTTTGACCTAGGACTTAACACTGACACTGATGACAGTGAATATGGCTGTAAGAAAGATAAGAAATATCTTTCTTGTAATATTTCAAAAAATAAAGATAATTTTTGAATGAGCCCCACCCCCACCCTCAAATGTGAAAATTCTTGAATCAAATCTGTGGTTATAATTTATACCCATTAGAAGATATAATTCTAAATATTTTCTAATATAAATCTTTTTTTACTTTAGAAAATCTGCATTTTTCGTTACCCCTGAAAAGTCTAGAATGATTGAAAAATCTCAAGAAAAGGAGGAGAAATCCTATTGTTATATATATGTTACAGTTAAAGTCCGGAAATCAGTTAATTTTCAGATAACCTAGGTAATTTGCAGATTAACGAGGGTGATACGTTAAAGAGCGAATTTTTTTTTCAATTTCTAAGATTACCTAGGTAATCTTGAAATTACCTAGGTATTCTGCACCCTACCGACTAGACACTCGTTAATCTGCATACTACCTGTAATCAGTTATTTTACATATTAACGAGGGTGATCCGTTAAAGTACAAAATTTTATTTAATTTTATAAAAAGTTTAAGGAGGTTGGGGGGGCTGCCGCCCCCCCAAACCCCCCTGCCCTAACTATAACCAAACTCGTTTTGGGGGTAAACAGTAACAATGACGAATCAAAAAAGGGGGATCGGTACTTTTTTCATATTACACAAAACACGCAAATCCCACAAAAATAGTAATGAAATAGCAATTTTAAAACTAGAATATAAAAACAATAATAATAGAATATTAAAGTACCAACTGAGATTTGTATCAATTGTGGTTTTCGATCTCGATTTGACAGCGTATTTCAATGAGCACTTAAACTAGCAAATCTTAATGAAAGCGCGGTGTAATCGGCTGGCAGCCTGCACTGAACTATTGCTAGGATTCGCGATCGATTACATATGTTAAACCCTTGCCCAGGTTCCAGAGTAGTAATATACTGTGCTTAATCATGTAAATTTACAGTACTTACTTGCTTGTATTATTTTGTTTTAACATTCAACATGACAACTACCAGTGCTACGCTCTAAATTTGAAATCAAAACACCAAATATGACAACAAACTACGTATTGAAACCCAATTGCGCAGGGGTAAGCGCATGGCGCAGTGAGCACCTCAACATTTTAACAGAAAGTATTGAACGAAACAAACTATTTTGAACTTTAACGATCAAGAGGCCGTTATAGTGTAGATTCCCTAGGTAAAATGCGAAAAACTCAAAAATCCGCACATTAACGACAGAAATCAGTTAATCTTAAGTTTACCTAGGTATTCTTCAGATTAACTAATTATCAACTTTAGCGGTAACATATACAAAGATAGCAGAATTCTTTAAGAAAACAGCACTTAAGACTTTTTTGAAGTAAATTTGCGGATTTTTTTGGATGAGTTTGTTTTGTTTTGGATGATATTGTTTGTTTTCAGTAATTGCATAATATTTTCTCATTGTTTGTTACATAAATTACATATTTATGCTTCTGTTACTTTACTAACTAAATATTCATGAAAATTTTATGTTATACTTTGGGTGTTTAATTATATGGGAATCGGTGTTCTTCTATCAGTAAACTGGCCTGATTGAACATTAATAGAGGCGTGTTTCCTCACCTCACTTGTTAAATATGGGATATTCAGTTCAGTTCTCTTTCTTTTTTCATAATTATGGTATTTAAAATTGTGTGCTCTTTATTTAACGCATTACAAACATTCTTTACATTACTTTTAGGCCAAAATGTACAGATCTTTTTACTTTGGAAAGATAAAATTATACTAAACAGTTTATTTGCTTAAAAAGTACGTGAAATTATTTTCCTTTCAATTGTAAAAATATTTTCTAATTTTTTAACTAGAAAAATTTATTTACTGCAATATTAGTAAACTCACAAAATATGTTGTCCTATAAAATAAATATAGGATACTAGCTGGTATGCCCGGCCTTGCACGGGTGGAGATGGAGATTCTTTTCCTTAAAATTTAAAATTCATTTTCTACCTTCCAGGTGCGGATCCAAGGGATAGAACTCTGGTCAGCACCCCCCCCCCTTCGGAACCCAAAAAGGTTGTCAAAATGAGTAAAACCCTACTTTTACCGGTCTACTTTCCAATTTTTTTTCTGGGGGAGAACCCCCATACCTCCCATTAGTACCACCAGGGGATCTTCAGATATAATTTTTAGGAAATCCCCAATGTTTTGACATTTTGGGTGAAAAAGTAAAGGTAATAGTGTTGAAAAGGGCCCCCTTAGACTCAAAACGTTTCCAAAAATATGTTTAAACCCTACTTTTACACGTCAAATTAAAAAATTTGTCTGGGGGAGGATCCCCATACCCAATGGTACCAACGGGGAATTTGTGTGGAAAAGTGCCCCCCCTCTTGGAGCCGTGCTGGAACCGCGCCTATATTTTAATGAGTGAAAGGTGTCGAATCAAACATTTTAAATTCTGAACGATTTCTGCATTTACCACATGTTGTGTGATTCCCATAAAAACAACAAAATATTAGAAAAGTATTCTTCCAAAAATCACTTAAAATTCTCAATTAGAGCCCTTAATTAATCGTATTTTAATGATTTTATTATATCTGTGGTCCACTTGAAAGGTTTTGAATATTACTCTAGTTTTTTGTGTGTTAACCAAGGTATATAAACTAACAAGGTATGCTCATAAGTGACGTCACCCAGGATATAAAATAACGGACCAATCAATGACGAGCATATCAGCCAATACCAATACAATAATTCAATTTTTGTTCGCCATTGCAATGCAACAGTCGTAGATACATCAGGATTAATTGGGTCGATATTATTGAAATTCATTATTTAGTTTATTTTAAAACTTATGAATACAATCACCCACTTATTTAAAAAAATTAGTATAAAAATATTAAAAAAGATAATTAAAGTGACAGACGATTTTAAGAATTCTATTTCTGAATCTCAAATAAAAATAAACAAGCTGACTGGACTGATGTAAAAGGATCATTAAAGGTAAATGCACTAAAATTTTGAATAAATCCATTATTAAATTAAATTAATTAGTTCTTAGATTTTAGCTCATTGTTTTCCATATTTTCAAGTACTTGATTTATTTAGATACTGAATATTTTTTGTTTTAAAAATTAAACTGCTTCGATACAATGGATATTCAAGTTTGACATAGCAGAACGGCGATATTAATTTTATCATAACAAGAATGTTCTGAAAAGTTTTCATAATTGAATATTTGCTTAATATTTTGTTTTCTTTGTATCAGCAGGTGTTTTAATTTCATTTATACAAGTTAATAATTAAAATCAATAAGCAGAGAGATTGAAGCACATCGTTGTAGAGCTAAAGGTTCATATTTTTGATCGGCTATTATTGAGTTAAAATTATTGTTGTAATTCAAAACACTTGATAACCTATAAACATATTCGTAATTGTGTCCAGTGTAAACTGTTATAAAAGTTTCTTTGGTCCTTATTTAAATAAAAATCACCAAAAATAAGCATTTTCCCATGCTGTGAATAGGAAATATATCCTGGGTGACGTCATTTTCAAAAGCCACGCCTTTTTCGCCGGAAGAGCATACCTTGTTAGTTTATATACCTTGTGTGTTAACCAACTTTATTAAAAGCAACAATATGATCTTCATTTGATTTTTCATCCTCGTTTCCATGGAGACTATTTTAACAACAATGTTATTCCATTAAACTTTTTATTTAAAAATTAAGTTATCAAATAAAAATATTCTGCACTATACTTACCAGTTTTAAAATTTAAAATTTTGTTGAAATATATTTTTAGATTATTAATATAATTTTTAAACAGCTTTAGATATACTTAGCTTTTCTTTTGAAAACTTGTTATTTTGCATTATGTTTTTTTTGTAACAATGGGGTGAACAGATCTCTTCTGGAGGAGAAATAAAGCTATTTCAGCAAAATGACCATAAAAAGAACAAAAAGGGGTCAAGGGGTCAATTTAAGTTTTCTAAACATAGCCTATGTTTTTTCTGGGATTCTTTTACGTAGGTATACCAAATTTGGTGTAGATCGGAAGTAAACTGTGGATTTGTATAGAAGACAAACATACACACACATACACATTCAATTTTATTATATTAGACTAGCTGATATGCCCGGCCTTGCACGGGTGGAGAGTGTAAATTTATTATTTTTAAGTTTTCCCAAATACATTTCTAATTTTGTATAATCAGCATTTACCAATTATCCCGGTATCCTAGGCGTCTTTTTCATACTCCAGTGTTCCCGGTAACTTTTCCTATCCCGGTGTTCCTAGTAATTTTTCTTATCCCGGTGTTCCCGGATGGACTAAAATTCCTTCAGTTCTCAAGCAATATAACTTTTGAAGGATTTCCACATTTACAACATGGAAAAAAAATTCTAAAAATTGCTCAGATCCTTTTATTAATCATATCTTCAGGAATTAACGTTTTCGGTGATATTATTCAATAATTAAAGCTTATTCCATTTTGCAATTTAAGAAAAAAATCAATCTTTTCTAGTTGAAAGGGAGTTTTAATAGTTTTTTGTTTGTTAACCAACTTTCTTAAAAGCTAACATATTATCACCTTTTGATTTTACATCTTCGTTTCCATGGAGACTATGAAACAACAATGATATTCCATAAAGCTTTTTAAAGTATAAAAATTAGATAAACTCTCAAATAAAAATATGTTAAATTTATACTTAAAACTTTTAAATTTCATTGAAATATATTTTTAAAATAAAATATAATTTTTAAATAGACTTGAACCTAGTGTTTCTATTAAAAACTTGTTGTTTAGCATTAAATTTTCTTTGTAACAATGGAGTAAGCAGATCTATTCTTGAATAGAAATAAAGCTATTTCAGCAAAATGACCATAAAAAGGGTCAAAAGAGGGTCAAGGGGTCATTAAAAGTTTTCGAAACATAGCGTATGTTTTTTCTGGAGTTTTTTAACGTATGTATACCAAGTTTGGTGCATATCTAAAGAAAACTGTGGATTTGTATAAAAGACAAACAAACACACATATATACACACATTGACTTTTATTATATTAGATTGTCATGGGCGTAGCCAGGGTTCCACTTAGGGGGGCAAGCAGAGTAGACCTTTTTTATATTTATGGAGTACAATTTTAAAGCCCCGTGATAGAGGGTTTTTCGACCTTTAATGAAATTAATGTTAAAGTTTTGTGGGGGTAGTGTATAGAAACAATGAGGTCTCTGTCATCCATATTAATAGGTTTAATGTAGTTTTTCAACACTTCTTTTAGGTAGAATTTACATCAAAAAAAAATTCATATAAGAAAGATTTTTAGTAATAAAGGTTCAAGTTTTAAAGGGGGGTCTTTCAAATTTTTGGAAATTTGACCCTTATAACATGGTTTTAAACCGTTTTTTAGTACACGTAAACCCAGATTTTGAAAAAAACATTTTTAGGTAGAATTTTGATTTTAATGAACTTATTAAAAAAAGTGTGAATAGAATTTTTTTTGGAAAATTTGACCCTAAAAAACTGGGTTTTAACTTTACTAAAAGTAAAGTAAAAGTAAATTACTCAGGACTTAGGGGGGGTAGCTGCCCCTCCCTGCCCCCCTGGCTACGCCCATGGATATTGTGGAATATCAACTAAAATGTGAAAAGAACTCTTTCGGGGGTGTTTCCTTTATCTTTAAATATGTGTTGTTTTAAATCCTCCTTTTGTATTCAGATTCACAAAAATGGAAAATACCGCTCAGCCAAAAACTTAGAGGAATAAAAAAATTACTCATGATACTCCATCGATTTAAGCCTCTAAACCAAACCTCCAATCCATACATTTCCCAGAATTCCCAAAATACCACAACCATATCAAACCAACCACCAAAAAAACCTCCCCTTAAAAAAAATCAAAATTCCACATAAAGAACATATCTTTCAACACACACATATCCAAGACCACTCAACTCCACCAATTACTCTCAGCATCAGCAGCAGTACATCGTCAAGGTCTCTACCCCTCAACTCAACTCCACGGTCGGAGCACACACCATAGGCATCTCTCTGTGTGTGTGTCAGCCAACAGATCGATGTCTGTCCATTACCGATATTAAAGTCGGTCGGGGCTTTCACTCCTCTAGGTAGACGTGGGCTCCACTTTCTACCTTCGGCCGAGTTTCGGCAACTTTGGAATATTTCGCCGCAAACGATAGAGAAGGCTTTATCTCTTTTCTGCTGCTGTTGGGGGTGGTTCTGCCTTTTTTGTTGTTATCGCTTGGTTTCTTCTTTCTGGGTGCTGTGTGTGTGATTTCGTGTTGTCAGGCATTAGCGTAATTTAGGGGTGGTGGAGTTGTTTTGGTCAAAGGGGAGAATTCTTTTTTGTAGAGTGAGGTTGCTTGTTATGTATTGTTGGGCAGGATTTGAGTTTTTAAGTGAGGAATTAAAAAAAATTAAGGTGGGTATGTTTGATAACGAAATGTCGTTATGATATATTTTTAAAATCATGAAAATTTCCTTTTTTTACACTCGTAATGGTTTGGATGTTAGTTATAATGAGCATGTCAATAAGTGTCATGAAAAAGTTGAACTATTAAACTAATACAGCTGTTTCACTAGTTTAATCTTGCAGAAAAAATATTTACGATAGAAAATTGGGAAGAATTCTATGAAAAAGTGTTAATTGAAAGCTAAATGGTTCAAATACAATATATCAGTACAATAATAAAAACTTTACTAGAGTGTGATGGAGAGATTGTAAGTGGTGTTTAAGCTAAAATCAAATTTAATAAATCATATTTTTTTGTAAGAAATGGGATTTTACAGAATATTTTATGCTGCCTTAACATCGTTTGTTTTTATGAGTTCGCCCAAAAGAGAAGGGTATATATAAAATCACAAAAAACATAATGTTACAAATAAAATACATAATTAAATGATGTCAGTCAATATCTAAACAATAGTTAGAAATTTTCTAAAATTTTTTGATATTTTCTTAATAGTATTCTTGAAACAGAGGTACTTTATAGTAATCGGTTCCTAAAAAATTAACACAACTAAAATTAAAAAATTTTTCCTTCATATTCTTCCATGATAACCATAATGTTTCCAATATTTAGTAAAGATTTTACGCGTTTCTCCAACCAAAACGAGGTCTCTCTCCGAAAGATCTGTTTTCTCATATCTCCTAAATACCGCACATAAAACCCTATTGAAAACCCTGCTGAATGAACCCCCAGTTTAAAACAATCATCCACCTTTTGGACGGCATCGAACCGTCTCCTATTTGACTAATGGCTCCTGAATCGTTACAAGAGCAAACAAGGTTTTTCCTCTGTATTTCCATCGGAGCCGCCCCCGGAGTGCCGCGGACAAAAGCGGACGACGGCTTTTTGACTCGGATCACGAAACTACTCTCGGTTGTTATGCAAGTCCTCACGCACGGAGATAGCTCTCGTTTTGACGCCGTTTCTGCCGATCGTGACGTTGAGGGGACGGGTATAAAGTTACGGAGGACGCTTTTCTTATGGGTTAATGATGTTAAGAGAATCTGGTAATGAGTAATGGGCTTGAAAGAAGAAGAAATGAAAGGGCCAGTTTCACACAATAGGGCTGAAATGCATAATGTATTGTTTCCCTCGTTTACACGGGATATTCGGTTGACAACTTTCATAAATGAAAATAACAGCCTCGTAGAGTGTTTTCTGCAATCTGGGATGTGCAACGTGTAAACGGGAGGAATTTCGAAAATCACTCAATTTCGAGATTTGCACCTTAAAATATTTGTGGGAATTTTATTTCTATAAATGACTATCTCTAATTCATAATTTGAAATTTTAACAAAATTCTTTATTTTTTACTTCAAATTATTCACGAGTTTCATGTCAAAGTATCAAGTTTTATACGCATATTTCGTTATAAAATACTTAACATTAAACATTATAGGCATCCTTAATATTATCTCTAAAATCTTCTATTAGTAATCGCGAAACAATTTAAAAGATCCTCTTTCAAAAGTGCCTTAGAAGAAACTCCAGAAGACAAGAGATTCTATTTTTAAGAATTTTTCCAAGACAATAAATGCGATGTGTATACATCAAATTTAATCTCTCTTAATCAGGGTTGGCAAAACCCAGTTTCTTTCTTTGTTTTTCAGGTTCTTTTTCAATAAAACCCTGAAAAAAACCCTATAAAACTGGGCTTTTTTTTGAAAAAGTGTGAGTTTTTTCAAAATTAAGAGTTTTTTCCTATATAGTAAGTGGATTTTTTCACATTTTAGTGAGTTCTTTCTATGTTATATGTGTTCTGTCAAAATAATGTCAGTTTTTCCATAGTAAGGTGCCTGCCTACCTATAGAGGCCTTT
Source organism: Tetragnatha versicolor (assembly GCA_024610705.1). Taxonomy (NCBI): domain Eukaryota; kingdom Metazoa; phylum Arthropoda; class Arachnida; order Araneae; family Tetragnathidae; genus Tetragnatha; species Tetragnatha versicolor. Next base: position 44,667,381 of record JANDEH010000002.1, on the reverse strand, counting down.
TTTTTAATAATTAAAATTTTGAATTAATTTGTGGTTAATACAATTAAATGCATCTAAGAACTATGAATAACATGAAAAAAAATTAAATATTGATTCAAATTTTCATATTATTGAGGAATTTATGCATAAAAATCCCAAAAAAACGCCTTTCCGCAAATCATCATAACTCAAATTCATATGAAGATATTTTTGTTTAGTAAACTTTGTTATCCTCGTGAACTTATATTTTAGGAGGCCTACTACTTTTATGTCTAAATTTATTTAATATCAAAAGTTACAGAACCAAACGTGAAAAATGACAAAAAACCCATCAAAATTCAGTAAAGTTTTAAGTTATACTATTCATAAAATAAAAAATATTACACCCACAACCAAAAAAATAGTAGGGCTCCTAAATAATATTATGTCAAGTACTGTGCCCAAGTTTTATAGAAATTCATTCACAATATTTTGAGTTATGCTGTTTTGCGGAGAAGGAAAATAGCAAAAATGTGATTCTGAGAAAAACGCGAATTTCTTTGTGTTTTCCTTAATAAAATGCCTATTTAGCTGTGAGTAAAATTTCTGTAACTTTGGTTCTAGGAAAGATAAAGACAAAATTTAAACTGATTTGGAAAGCTAAAGATGTGTTTTTTGAAATAAGATAATAAATTTTTTTTTGAATTTTGGGTCCAAAACGGCGTTTTTTAGGTAGGCAGGCACCTTAAGTGGTTTTTTTAATGAAATTAAAAAACCCTCCTTATTTTTTATAAGTAGTTTGAACTTAAAACGTCTTAAATTTTGAAAAAACCCATTCAATATTGCAAAAAACCAACCGAAATTTTAAAAATATCGTAAACTTTGAAAAAAACATTCAATATTGAAAGAAATCTATTTAAATTTGAAAAAAAAATACGCTCTGAAATTTAAAAAATCCTCCTTAACTTTTTATTAAGTTTAAACTTTGAACGTCCTAAATTTTGAAAAAAAAACATTTCATGATGAAAAAAAACCCTTGATCATTGAAACCTGGTTAAAATTTTGAAAAAAACCTACTCAACTGCAGTTCTTGGTATGTTATTTCGTTAAATATTTTTCTTTGCCACTACCTGAAAACCTGCCAATAAATAGTATACTACTAGCAACGGATGGATCCAAAACCGCTCAGTTTACCTCCTGGGCCATTTGGAATGACTCTTCGAAAAAAGGAAGAGTAGGACGTATCCCTAACTCGAACTCCATCTTTACAGCCGAAGCCCTGGCAATTAAATACTCAACCACAGAGTTTATCACCACCAAGAATCACTACATAATAATCACCGACAGCAAAAGTGTCTTACAGGCCCTAAGCTCCATTAATCCAAAGAGTCACACCGTCATAACCGAACTCCAAAAATACCTAAACCAAGCAATAGAAATAGCGGACAAAATTGAGCTTGTCTGGGTGCCAGGTCATAGAGGAATAGCTCCAAACGAGAAAGCGGACAGTATTGCGGTCTCCTGTAATGCCAATACCCCATTAGATGAAGTAGTGTGCATGGAGGACCTGGTCCAAACCATCAGAAAAGACTTTCAGGAAGACTTTCAAGACTTCCATTACCTAATTGACCTGACCCCACAAATTAGAAAACTCTCATCAAGCAGGAAAGGAGATGTACTTCTAGCACGATACAGAACAAACATGTTGATAACCAATAATCTCTTATACCGATTCAACATAATCAACTCGCCCAATTGTATTTGTGGAGAGGTGGAAGATCGGAAGCATATTCTGTGCCACTGCCCTGTGTATTATGCGGCTAGAATGGAACTGCTAGAAGCTACTGCCCCAGATCCACTAACAGAAGAACTATTTTTGGACTACAAATCAAACAACTACAAGAAACAAAAAGCTCTAGAAAAATTCCTGATTACGGTCGATTCCATTAAAACGTAAAAAAACATAACATAGGAACAATAGTGTCGAAGCCGGGTTAATACCTGCAGCAAAGCACACATACCAACTCAACTCAACTCAACTCAATTCAATATTAATTCTGCCAAAATCTTGATTTTTCTTGAAACAACCCAAAAATAGGTCCAAAATAAGGGTCTTTTTCCACAACGTTTTTTAAAAGCCCATTTGGTCCAATTTAGCCAACCCTGCTTTTAAACCAACCCAACTAAACCAACTCCTTAACTTTTTACCCACTCCCTCAATCGCCTTTTGTTGAAAAGAAACAGACTAAAAGCCTCGCATCGCAAAACGGGAATCAAACAGGCCTTTCCAAAGACAGGCAACAGTCGCCCACGCCCACTGGAACGTCGCTTTCCTGCAATTGCAAAAGCAAATGGAACGTGGGATTTCTAAACGACCGGCCTTTACGCTCTCTTTTTGTTCCCCTTCTATTTATTCGGACTTTTGAGTCCTATTTAATCGACGCGTTCCACGTGACCACAGTGACGTCATCTAAGGGTAAGTTCGCCTCGGCGGTGGTCTGAAATAAAGGAGGTCCGGGTAAATAAACACGCGTGTGTGTGGTAATGTTGGTGGTCATTAGAGTGGTAATGCATGGGAAAAAAGGAAAGGTCATTAGCAGGTGGTTTTTTTGGTCATAATGCTTTTTGCGGTTGTTGTTGGGTCTTTACAAAATGCAATGTCGCTGCTGCAGAACAGGGGGATTCACAAAGAAAAGTATTGTTCTGGACAAGTTCCTTTTGAAAGTTTGAACATGGTGTTTATAGTGCAATTTGGTAAATGTGTTTCTCTTGTGAAGATGGATCTGGTTGTATGAAATGGGGAAATTAGCTTTAATTGTATTGACTATTGAGTGATCTTTGATTGAATATAGAGAACGATTTTTTAGCATGTACTAAGTTATTATGGATAATTTGATAAGTACAATATTTTTATACCAAAATCCCTCATTGGCGAAGCTAGAATAAAGTAAGATTTGTGTGTTTGTTATCACATTTCTCTAGTTTCCTACTTTATCTGAACCATAGAGATCAAAATACTACATATATACTATTTGATCTCTATGATCTGAACCAACACTTATGGCTCCTTATTTTCTTCTTTTCAAGTCTTTATTTCATTCAATGTAATATAAATGTGACAATTTTTTAATATTCCTAACATAATATGTTAGAATGAATGAACTCAAAAAATTAAAATCCTACTAATATTAAGAGAAAGAAAAAAAACTGTGTAGTCTAGGGAATATGGACGGTGTCAGGTGTCAACCGGTCACTAGTCACACCTCGCCGTTTAACTTTCGCTTTAAGCTGAAAACTCCGATTACTAGTTGACCAGATCATTTAAAGTTTTAAACAAAAGTAGATAATATTTCGAATTAGTAATTTGAATTTTCTGATAATTTTTATTATTTAATAAATATAAATTTATGTTTTTTTGTCTTAAATTTCGTTATAAAATGAAGATGTTTTGAAAAAAATTTATCAGTGAGGCAAGACATCACCTTAAGATGGAGAAATAAACCCTTCGATTTATGCATTTCAGCAATGCAATCGGAGTTTCCATCGGTAAGTTACTTCCGATTGACACTGTCCATAGAATCTACAAAATGTCGTTGATACTGTGTAATGCTCCATTACCTAACTTACCACTCACCGAAAAATACGGATTAAAAAACACGTATTAGTGTTACAACCGAAAGAAATCAAAAGTCGCGACACTTCAAGAGATAACCAAATTACATCCAAATCTAATTACTATTGATCGACACATCAAGTCTTCAATAGGGTTTACCATCACCGACACGGGCTAGCACGGCAGATGGCAGTCGCATCCGAGCCCCCCCCCCAACAAAGCGAGAGACCCCCCAACAACCACCCCCACACCGCTGTAAATCACCGAGCGTAACCATCGATGCACTTAATGACAGGTTGAAGCGATACAGATCATCTGCACCCCACCTTTTATAACCTCCCCCCCTCAACTCTGGTTAGGGGGGCACCGTGCAAAACAATGGAAAAAGCCCTGCGTATGCCGAGATGAATCCAGTCAATGAAATATTCATCGGGCGTTTAGAGTCAAAAGCAACCCAGCCATCTGCCCAGTTTGGTTACGCTATCATCACGTGGGTGATTCAGGGGCCGAGAGGGGATTTGGTTAAGCGTCTTAACACTGGTATGAGGACTTTTTTTGATGTGTTAAGCTGTTAAGTTATTTTTAATGGATATGGGTTTTTGGAGTGGGGTTTTTAGCTGTAATGGATGATGTGTGTGCTTAGTCTAGGCTTAAAAGCAAGGCTGGTGATTGCATAATGGCATAAATTATAGAGGGTAATATATATTGATGGATTATTGTATTTTTTTAAAAGTGATAAGTGTTTTCCTTCAAAGAATCGAAAGAGGTAGGGAGATTTTGAATGTGTTTGTTATATTCTGGCTAAATAACCTGGATTCCTTGTTACATTCCAGCTAAACTTCAAGGTAGTTTTTTTCAAGAAGTTTAGTTGGATAATGTATTAAGAAATATACCGTTTCTCTAGGATTTTTAAATACAAGAAAGATATTACTAAAACATTAACTAGAAAGGATAATACAGAAAAAAATGCTAACTAATTAGGGTATATCCGGTCTAAATAATTAAGTAAAAAAATAAAGTTGAATTCTAAGGAGAATCTACTCCATAACAGGGCAATTCCACCGTAACTCACGCTACATTTTTTTTCAAAATTGCAATTTCAAATAATTTTTTAATATAGAAATAAATATTATTTTCTTTCTAAAAAAATCATGCATATTGAAATTTATGCTATTAATTTAAAATAAGTATTGCGAATCCTTTAAGAATTTTAGTTTTTTAAACATTAATTAAAATAGAGTCGTAACTCACGCTACAAGATCTTGTTCTTTTTTGAAATTGCAATTTTGAAAAAAAATGTAGCGTGAGTTATGGTGGAATTGCCCAACATCAATTACAATATGCAATAAAAATAGTAAAATAATATAAGAAACTACACACACATAATTCTTATTGATAGAATTGGTTTGATTTTTTGATGATAAAAATGGTTTTTTTATTACGTTCAGTAAATTTTCCTCTACAACCTAAAATATAAACCTAAGTTTTTTCAAATCGTACACTAATATCATGTTTAGCATTATTAATCTATACTATCGTTTTATATACAACAAAAGGTTAACATCGGGGATAACCACGCCAAAACAACCGTGTATCTACACGTTATCACGGCATTAGCCCGTCAAACTCGATGACAGCCATTGAAAAAAAGGAACACAAAGAGAAAAAAGGGGGAGAAAGAGCCCTCGCTTTTAGCTGGCAAATTTAACACCCTTCCCCCAATTCAATTCCGCTGTGGACAGATTGTGGAAGGGCCTCCCGGGGATTATACTACAGGGGTGCAAAGTCAGCGTCAAAAGAGCAGGTTGTCGCATAATGCTGCGGACAAATTAGCAACAAAAGAAACGTGATGAATGCTCCTAAGAGTGAAAAATTTATGGGTTTGTATTCAGTACTTTTGAGAGTTTTTAACCTCCCTTTTTGGGTTGGAGTTTTTTTATTAGAGTTATGAATAGATAGTGAATGTTTTCTTGTAGGTTGTGACCAATTCATTTGCATGTGAGGCACATTGTTGAGTGCTATTGGCAGCGTATTGATTTTTATTGATTTTTAAGGTCTTTAAATTTTATTCTCAAACTGTATTTTTCTTGGTGTTTTGGGTCTCAATCAAAGAAATGTTGTGAAATTCTTAATTCTCTCATTTCTGAAATTATTTATTTTTCAGATATTATTTTGAATTAAAAAGAAATGTAATATAATGGAGTAAAAAACTTGACTTTTCATCACAAATTTATCGTTCGAGTCTGATTTTGAATAAAGAAAAAAGAAGATCTTACAAAGCTGAAAAATCTATTATATAGAGGATCAACGGATTTGTTTTAACTATAAAACTAATGTATAAAAACTATAGTGTTCTACGGACGTAGTCACACATAAGATACATTTTTATATCATTATAAACTTTTAATTTCTTCTTATGGGATTATCATCAGTTATCATTCCTTTATGTCTTTTCCACTCAAACAAGGAGATGGATAAATGAAGAATATCAACGTAACTCATGGCTTTATTCACTGCCTTTAAACCAGCGGTTAACCAGCAGCTAAAGAGAGAAAGTGAGCTTTTCGCTTACTCTGGTTGGTGGATACTTCTTTACCCGATGGTTAACCGCTAATTAAGTGGCAGTGAATAAGGCTATATAACAATTAATTTAACCTGATGTGGGGGGGAATGTAATTTCTTGGTTATAATATCAATAACCCACTTGGAATGATTTAGTGAAGACATATATTAGAATTATATGTGAAAAGCCAAATGACTCTTTTAACATGGGTTAGGGGTACCATATTAGTCATCTTTAACGCTAAAAACTTGGCGCATACGCAAGTCTGAACTTGCGCCCTTTTCTCTACATACGGAGAAAATATTTTTTACTCCATTATAATCCTAATACATCAAACTTGGAAGGATGTAATGAAGTCATTTATTAAAATTATGTGAGAAGTAGCACTTTTTCTCTTTCTGTGCCTCTCTGAACCTCCTATGACACCTTACCACATCTTCCTGAATCTTCTACTTCTCTCTACTCCAAAGGAGTCATTAAATCACCTTGAATCGATCCAACGACTTCCCGATTCGATTAAAAAGCCAACAAACGGCTCCTTCTCTAGGAGTCACCGGACACTTGGCAGAAGGAGCTCATATCTAAAGGCCATGATTTCCAATTCCCTCCCCCTTTTCGACAATAGCCAGCCCCTGATTAATGCGAGGACGATTCTTGCACAAAAGCTCCGGGCTTCACAAAAGCCGGGGCGCATGCGCAGTAATCAATTTAATTAAGTAGAGGAGCACTCAGCGGGCGTTGAGTTGTAACGACCCTGCTGGGAGATGAGCCACCCCTTCTTGGGGGTTGACTTTTCTGAAAAATGGAGGGGTTTGTTGGGCTCTGCCCCCTGCGTCGGTCGAGGCAAATAGTGCGGTCGGTCAATTATTGAGACTGGTGTGTGTCTGTCTGCGATATTATTGGGTTATGGAGTGAGAGCTTTTTGGGATGACTGTTGCTCCTGCTGAGTGTGTGGATTGGGAAATATGAGATGGTTGTAGATGAGGGGGTGTGGAGAAATGGGTAGAAAAATGAAGGGAGAAAGGATGTGGAGAAATATTGGTATATAGAGAGAATGGATTAAAAAGAAATAAGATACTCAGATAGACTTAAAAAGAGTGAGAGAAATACGAGAGGAAAATATATGAGACAGGGAGGGGAAAATAGTAATAAAGTGGCTGAGAGAAACAATTGGTACAAAGGAAATTGGAAGCGGAAAGCACGAAATACACGTATTTATACACTGTTAAAAATTCCGGAAACTATACACGACAGTATTGAAAGGCTTTACACGAACTTGTTGTGGAAAGGCCGCGGAGTCCACAAAACACACTATGTTTGAGTCACAGAGAAAAATCCTAACAGAGGGTCCAACACGATATATTCAAAAGTTGTATGGGTTTGAGGGCGCCACGAGGAACTATAAATGATTGACAGAGAGATCAAACCTGTGATTGGCTGTCACGCAATCTTCTATTTCGAAGGAGAAGGAAAAAGTTTTTCTCAACCAATCAGGCTTTTCCGTCCCGCCTCTCGTGACGTTGATGCGATCGCAGCGCCACCCAACCCATCCAACGTTTCGATTTCCATTAGCGCCTATGGCGACGGACTCTCTGTTCTAGTACTCTGTGGTTTGAGTAAGCAGCTCTGAAACGTTTCAGTTTTCAGTGTAATGCGAAGGAGACGCATGCGCAATGAGCGTTTCTCTGCGCGGAAAGATGAATTAGTAGCAAATGATCGGTTTTCGTGAAATAAAAAAGGGAATGGTGTTATTGTGGTTGTTTACACACAGTAAAAAAATCCGATGTTGTGAGAGTAAATAATCTCAATAATCTTATAGTCTTTAAAATGCTTCACCCCTTACAAACTTAGAAAAATCTACAAATAATTGGTTTAACACTTCAAGAATGTAGTACCGGGCGGTTGGATGGTTAGAGTACTCGATTTCCAACCCTAAGGTCTTCGGTTCAAAACCTGTTGGCCGGGCTAGACTTCGCAAATCTCTCTTCTTACTTTTTAAAAATTAAATTAAGTGAAATTCAAGAATGTTTCAGTGAAGTAATTATTTTAAATAAAACTATAGTTAAAAACACTTCTAACTTTGTAATTCTGTTGATTTGAAAATTGTAATTGATTCTGTTTAAAAGCCATATTCTGAAAGATTTTTAATGAAGTTCTGTTATTATATTATTTACGAAATTTCGTGCAAAAAAACTTTTAAATTTTAAAATTAATCAATTTTAAAATTTTTTGGGGGGAAATTATTTCTTAAAGTGTCTGCTCGTTTCTGGCTCATATTTTATCATTTCAAGTACAATGGGTAATCCCCACATTTATTTTTTATTCGATAGAGGTATCCTTAGAGAGAGGAATATTCGCACCAAGAATTTTTAAAATCCGATGATTATTTATTTTTTATTTAATTTCAAAGTTTGACTTTAGAAAAGATACGCAAAACGTCGAATTTAAAATTGTGACGTACTTCAATACTATACATTTATTTTCAACCTATCAGGATTCAAAGCGATCTTTGATTTTCGCTAAAGTATAGTGACTAGAATAAGATAGTGTGTTTACCGCCCATAGACACCATTATAAAAAAGTGGACCCAAAAAAGGCGAAAAATCCAGGTGGCGAACGATCGCTGTTTTCCACTCTCTATGAATACTATATTATCCGTGCGGTCCCGCGAGTTCACAGGACGCACGAGGCGATTTCTCAGCTTGGTCTATGATTGGCTGAATGGTATGACGTTGGGATAATAGTGATAAGTTACGCCCTGAAATTGACCAATCACGATTCGAGTTGGTAATCGCCTCGTACGTCCTGTGAACTTGCCTTACCAATACCTCCTACAGAAGAGGGGGTGTTGGCCTTACCCGACAGCACGGATCTCGCTAATCAGAGATAATAGTATCCATAGAGAGTGGGAAATAGTGGGAACAAGCGAAACCTTACACCGTGTCCACTCTGGAACCTTCCACAACGGCACGGAGATCTTACACAATGACACCGAAACCTTACACCGTGTCTACTCTGGAACCTTCCACAGCGGGAACCGAGACCTTACACGGTGACACCGTGTAGCATTTCTCAATAAAATCGTGGCAACATCTTTCCACAATTCTTTCGTGTAAAGTCTCAGGATTTTTTTTTACAGTGTAGGGAACTGGTTTTCAGAGAATTCGAAATAGTAGGTATAACTAGTGTCTTCGGGATTTTTTTGCTTCCCCAATTGTTTCTACTTATGTTCAAACAAAAAGAAGGAATCACACTAATGAGAAGAAAAGGAGTAAAAGAAAGGATGAATAGGGGGAGATAAATAAATTAACATAGATGAGGAAGGAAAATAGGTAAAATAAGGAGGAAGTAACGAAGAGTGAAAAATATAGTAAACAGGTTAGAAAAGAAATTGTGCGGAGAGAACAAAAAAGAAGTAAAACAGATAATTTGAATAAAAAGGTGACTAAGAATGAAGAAGTGAAACAGGTAAAAGGAGGAGTAAGATAATGAAAAAAAAGAAAAGAAAGACACACACACAAGAGCAAATGCAAAAAACAAAAACACATATATGCCTTCCGAAACTCTATTTTGTGACGTTCCAGTCAGCCGAAATAAAACATTGATTATTTCATCAGCAAGTCACATTGAAAATACGAGATCAAACAATTGTAGGCCATGTTATTATCAAGAATTGTTATAAGCTTATCAAAAGAACACAGCAATGTATAAAGGAGGGGTATTCATTCATTGATTTCGAAATCCTTTATACCGCTTCATCAAACGAGAGGAAGGGGACAATACAGAGATCCCCTGGTGAAAGTTTTCATCAAACAACCCCCTCCATTAAACACGGCCCACCGTCTGTGTCACCACCTGCCTTTGAAGTTTGCCGATGCATGCTCTGCTAGGTCTTTGATGCTCCGACTGGAAAAACCTCAATCTTCCATTGAAAAGGAGCGACTATGTTCTACTTCAAACATTTAATTCTGTATAAATAAATTTTTATTTAAATAACTTTTTTATTGAAAACTCTCAGTTAAGGATTAGTATTATTTACTAACTACGAGTTTGTTATTACGTGTTTTTGTCATTTCGACTTTTGAATTGGTGTTTCTTTTTTCATAAATTTTTAGTCTCTGATTTATGTTCCAATTCATCTAAAACTCATGGAATGTTTTAAACACTTGATTGACTTAACTTTTTATTTTCCTTATGATAGACGAGGGAATTATTTAAACTCAACATCTCCTCTTTCAGAAACTTTTCAAGAGAGCCAAAATACATGGCACAGAGACGCTCAACTTTTATGAGACAAAACGTTTTTGTTTTGCTATACTCTTTCAAGAGGAAATCTCCGGTGTAAAAAATGGTCAGGAGGGTAGAATATTGAGTATTGATAAAGTCCTCCATTATGTAAAAGTTCTTAAATACTCTTTAAAAATCATTTAAAATAAACAAAGCTATGTGATACATCCGCTCGTCGTAGTGTTATTGTCAAGTAAGGTTCTAATTTGATGTACAGGGTGGTCCCGAGTTCGTAGTACAAACTGGGTAGGATAGGTAGAGTACATCAAGACGAACAAGAATTGGTAGGTTAGGGGGTCGCAAGTGGGTTTTAAGGGGTGAAAATCAAGGGTGCAAATTAACAAAAACCTTGCATATCTGGTCAATAAAAGTAACAGTTGCTCGATTCCGTCATTTATTACACTCAACAAATGTTTCATGTAAAAATGATATTTATGTGTTTATTTTAATAAAAAACAGACTAATTAATGAAACAGGCATGCGTTATAGGTAGGTAGATAGACTGCAATAAAAAGTGTCACGACGAAAACATCGTAATACTAGTCTTGTTGGTTGGTTGGAGTTATAAAGTGCAAGGAACTAAAGTCTGACTAAGGGACAATTATTGTAACTTAAATCTACCTTCAACGCATGCCTGATTCATTTATTTGTCTTTTTTTGATTAGAATAAACACTTAAAACTCATGTTTACATGAAAAATTTAAATTGGTTGAATGTAATAAATGCTGAAATTGAACAATTGCTTCACATTTTGATCAGATAGGCGAGGTTTTTTTGCTAATTTTCACCCCTTAAAATCCACTTGTGACCCCCCTAATCATACCAATTCGACAATAGTATCAGTAATACTAAACTTGTAATGAGTAAAACCAATAAGTACCATCTGATCAACATGATCATTGGCAGGATTGCGACAGCTTTCCACCGTGTGTTGCCTCTTACGACGGGTCGCCTTTGCCTTAAATACTCGCATAGTCCTGCGAGCTTCGACCTTCACCGCGCAGGCTTCCGGCACGTGGCGTTATCAAAGACGCTATTTCACCGTCACCCTGTGACGTAAAAACCGCATCAAACGGGAATATTCCCTTCTGATGATAAGGCAATCAGTCGGGCTCTCGGCCTCTCCTCGATTGCTGAGCGAAATAAGCTGTTGCTTCAAATTAAGTTACCGTTACAAGTTTTTCGACATGGAGACCGAAAATTTCGATATTGTAACCTGGAAAATCGACAACGTAAGCTGCTGGAACAAGGATTTGCACGGAATATGCATTGAAACTCCAGATATATATTTTGAGCAATGTCATTTCAAAATGAAGCTGTATCCCAGAAGCACTAATGGACTAGAGAAACACATGGTTGTTTATATTTCAACGACCCAACGACAGAATGAATTTTTTGGTGACTTGTCTTTTATCGGTGCGGTTGGATCCCCGCTCTTCACGCAACGAGTGTATTCCAAAGAAGGCGAGAGCGATTTTGTACTTTGTACTGGACCCAAATTCGAAGAAGTGATCGTCCAAATGGGAGAGAACAACTTTGATCACAAGGATCAACTCACCCTGAGGTTCCAGATCAAGAGTGAGAGTAGGTATGATGAACACCTTGTATGCACACTAATACAAGTTTTCGACTTTACTTTGGAAGTAGATTGTAATAAAATAAAAGAAGATAAGATTTTGGGCGTAAGGTACCTTCACGACCATCATTATAGCCAAATACATTTGAAAACAAGTCAGATTGGAGGAGATAAAAAAATAATATTCTATTTAAAACCTCATAGTGGTGACACATTTTCATATTTAGTGCAAACTCATTTGAGGTTGTTGAGCAGTGTCGGATCCCTTACAAGGTACGAAAATAATGAGCACTTGTTTCTTGATGACGGACCATGGAAATTCTCAGATTCCCTGTCAAGGGAAGAACTTTCAGAAAATGTAAGATCCTTAACCTTGCAATTAAAGATAATTTCTAGAAACGTAAATCATACTCTCCAAAACGTGTACTTGTTTTGCGATAGCGCCAAAATTCTCCCTTACCGCTCCAAAAGCATTTGTGAGGAAAAATCCCCCAAGACCCACACCAACCAAGAAAACGCTGTGGGCGTTCTTCTAAAAGAACTGATGTGCCTCTACCAAGACCAAGACTTCTCCGACCTGCGACTCACGTGTGAAAGTGTTTCCTTTCCAGTCCACAGGAACATCCTGAGTGTGCGGTCAACCGTCTTCAAGACCATGTTATCGAGTGACATGACAGAAGCAGCGACTGGCTGCGTGGATATAGAGGATCTGGACGCTCCTACTCTAGCTCGCTTCCTGGCATTCCTCTACACAGGGGCCGTGGAGGACCTAAAGGGAGAGAGCGCGCTCAAGCTCTACTACGCGGCCGACAAGTACAATGTCCCCTCACTGAAAAGAGAATGCGTCAGATTCCTGAGTGCCAACGTCTGCGTTTCGAACGTATGCGACGTTTTGTTGCTTGGGGATAAACATCAGGATGATGAGCTCGTTGCTGCTGCTCATGACTTCATTTTGAGAAAGTATAATGAAGTTTTGAAGTCGAAAGAGTGGAAGAGTTTCATGTGTAGTGAGCCGTTACTGGCTGTGAAAACTGTCACCGATTTTGCTGAGAAAGATTTTGTTGGGAATTTGAATCAACTGAAAAACATTTCGCTGTTAGGCTGAACTCCCTCTTTCTCATGGTAAAATGTTAAAGCAGTTTTGTTACTTTTTTGTTATTACACTTAACTTTTTTAGTTACTGCTGTATTCACCACTAACTTAATCCACAAGGTTAACCTGGAATCCATCACTAGGTTTGGACTAAAAATTTCCCTTTTTCAACTATTAATTGAAAATTTTGATTTGCGGGTCAACCTTTCATTTGGTTAGTATTGAATACGACCTTTAGTTGGTAAGATAAATTACCCTAACCTATAAATACTGATGTAGGTTAATTTTGTTCACCATTTGAGTTTTAAATAGCCAATAAGTTATTTCTATTTCACCCTTTCAAAATTTGAATCTAACCTACAAATGACTCATAATACCGAAGGATTTCTTATAGGTTTTGCAAACACTCTATTTTAAGAGCTTACCCTTAATTAAGAGACCCTTAACTACTAATTAGTGATGGTTAGTTTTTGGCACAGCTTTAGAAAGAGTCCTCCAGCTGCCATGTTTACCTCCTACAGCTCAAGTGGTAACTGACAACCATAGACATTTAATTATCAATATTATTTTTATTAGTTCCTAAAATAATAATAAGTTGATTATTATTAGATATCTATAATAGGGGAGAGTGGGGCACCTTGAGACACTCCACTTTTCAGACGCAATTTTATAGTTATGAACTCACGAACATCCTTAATATCTACTCTTCGACGCGGTTTGGAATCTTTGGTGCGTTTGGTTAATTTTTTATATCAATTTTCTTGTTTTGTATGGTGCAAAGTTACAATCTCTTTTAGTTTAAAAGTATTTTTTCAATAAAAGAAGAGTATTTATGTAGTTACTTTGATATTAAAATTCGTGTATACTTTAGAAGAAAAAAAAAGAAAATTTTGTGCTAAACCTGAATAATTGAATCTAACATCCAAAGCGTCCAGTGAAGCACCTTGGGAAAGTCAGGTGTGGGGCACCTTGGAACATGTTAAGATACCCCAAACCTCTCATGAGTAAAAGAAAATTTTTTTATTAAAAAAAATAAAAACATTTAAGAGAATGTTACACAGTATAACTTACAAATTGATAAAAAAATTTCTTGGAAGGAAACCAAAAAATAAGTATTTTGTGTTTTGACAAAAATGAGGAAATCAGTGACAAATTTTGAATGTCAAATATGCTGGATGTCTAATTCATGATTATTAAACACAGCCTTTTCATCATTTGTGTAACTATTGTATTTTTCAAAATAAAAGTTATTTTTATACTTTTATTGAAAGTGTCCCAAGGTGAGGCACCTTGGGACATTGAAAGAGGTTTTTAAAATGTGTTATTATAAATTCACGAAACGAGATAGTTCATCGGAATTTTTTTTGAAAGCTGTTTTTCGAAAGCGATTTTTTTCACCATTTGAGTTCCCCATGTTGATTCCAAATAAAACGGACTTTTGAAACACCCAATACTTAAAAAATCATTTAGAACAAACAAAAATGTGTAATATATCAGAAATTAAGTATCACTATTTATATACTAACCGATAGATATCCTAGGTGTTTATTTAAAACGTGAACAAGTGCTTCCTTGAGTCAGTGAGCCCCTCATTCATAACGAGTCGTCATGGGACAAACGACTCACCGACTCATTTCAATTCCAGGCGGTCATTATTGCATAACAATAAGCTCCCATCTGACGACAGGTGGCATACGACGCGCCGGAAAGTCAGGCCCCTTTCCGCTTCGACGCGCCAACCGGATTATCCGGCCGCGTGTCGCGAGGGTTGTCGTCGGAAGTCCGGGATTAGGGCCCCGAACAGGATCAAGCGGTGGATCAGCGAAGAGGGTGTCTTTGCCGGATTCCGGGGGATTACGGGATCGTTCCGGTGGGGAGGGGTTTTGGTGGACCGCTCGCGCGAATAATTTTCCGTGTTTAGCAGCTCTTAACCTTTCGAGGGGTGGCTTTGTGAAGGGATTGGATTGCTATAAAGGGAGTTTTTTTGTGTCTGTGATTGGAAAATGGAAGAGTGTTTGGTTTGTGAGGTGGTTGGTTTAACATTCTTTGTGGTGTAATTGGTAGAAATTTACTTTTGTTGATGTGAGGGAGATGGGAGTGGGTATTTGGGTTAAACAGATGTTCTCAATATGCATTTGTATTATAAAATTTAATGCTGATTGGATTAAAGAACTATGTGATGTACTATTAGCCCATAAGATAGTTTGGTGAATAGGCCGTAAAACACTAACAACCAATAAGTTAACCTGATTTTAGTTCTTGCATATTTTAATCTATTGAAAGAATGAGTTGTGGAAGTGTGGCTACAAGTGTCACACTGACTAAAGGTCTATTGTAATATCCCCAATTTTTCTTAGGGAAGATCAATGGAGGAAACGAATTTTAGCAGTTGTCTTGCATGAATACGAGATAGTTGATCAAATGACAGACAAGCTGTGTGAACGTTTTATCTGGATAATAGTCGCAATCGCAGAGACGCGACTAGAGCATTCCTCTTCTTCCATAAATCCTCCGCAAAGAGGGGATTGTCAATCTCAGCAATAATGTTGAGATGGCTTTTGAGAGATCCTTATAGTAAATTAACAGTTACCCTTATCTCCCTTCTTCTCACCTTCAGCATAAATACCTAGCTTTGGTCACCGGGTGCCCTTGCTTGAGTTCTTTGGACTATCTTTCGTTTCCAGACTTAAACCTCCTGCTAAGCGACCCATGCGTAAGCAGGTCTTCGACAGTATCTCTAATTGTACTGCAAGAGGTAGTCCTAAATTTTGATTTATTATTATGGAATTAAATGTAGCCGAAAGTCAGTTTATCCAAATGCAAATATCATTACCAACACTTTTCTCAATGATTAGGAAAAAAAACCTTTCTGCATAAACATTTGTCAAGTGCTACATATAATGAGTTTTAGTGTTTCTTTTTATCCCATGAAAACACTTTTGGACAATTTTAAGTTTAAATGTTTTTTTGCAAACTTTAAGCCTGCAATCCTGATGCAAAAAGTTTATTTGTATCTATAAAAACCATTTTTAGTAGTTGTTGGAAGAAGTTTAAATTTTGGCTATATTGTATTCAAATTTCTCAATATTAGAAGAAATTATTGTTGGGTAATTCCACGGGTAACTGACTGACATTTTCAAAGAAAAACAATAAGTATTTTGTAATTTACTTTCCAAAAATAAATTTGAAAAGATATTCTACCCAGTTTATTGCTTTCTTGTTAGCTAAATCTAAGGCACAATTAAATTTTAAAAACATGTTTTTATTAATTTTTGAAAAGTTTTAAACAGCATGATAACTGACTAACATTTATGAAACCTTTATGTCAGTCTGTTACCATGTTGTTTAAAATTTTTAAAAAATAAATAAAAAAATATTTTGAGAATTCAATCGTGCCATTAGATTTAGCTAAACAAGAAAGCAATAAACTGGGTGGAAAATCTATTAAATAAATTACAAAATGCTTATTGTTTTTCTTTGAAAATGCCAGTCAGTTACCCGTGGAATTACCCTTTTCATTGATACCTTTTTGCAGAATTTTCATAGTTTTAGGGTATTAGCTCTCAGAAAATAACACTTAATTAATTGTTTATAGAAATTAAAAAAAAATGCCTCCCAACCCAGTCAGTAACCTTAAATATCAAACAAGGAAACATCTAATCCAGGGCTCAACAAATCTTAAAATGTTTGCATGCCCAGTCAAGTATAGTGGTGTCCTTTAAAAAAAACCCACTTTTTCAGTTTTCCGTCATTAAAAGCTTAAAAAATATGATAATTTAATCGAACAAAATTGTGTTGTAACGGCTCGTCCTCCTCTACATTTTAGTGCTTAGTAATTTTAATTCCGACTCTCCGTTACAAATTGGCAGACAAAAAAGTAAGAATCCAAAAAAAACCCAATTTTCCTAAAAAAAACCCATGTACCCTAAAAAACCCCACACTTGAAAATACTCAAAATATTAAGAAAAAATATGATTGAAAGGTTTATTTTGATAGAAAAGAGAATAGTTAGAAAATAGACCAAGTTCATCACAAATTATTTCTAAAATTAAAACTGTGATAAGTTTTTCAACTCAAGAATTTTGCCTTCAAAACACAACGACAATAGCGTTTTTATTGTTGTATTTTGATGAAAACGACCTACTAAATACAAATGCTTCATACAATTTCTATAAAAAAGCTTAAGAACGGTAAATGGCACTGATATTTTATTTTAAACCCGTAACTATTTACTCTCAAAATCCATTTTCGAGTAAAACTCGGTAAAATGCTATATTTTCATGGAAAATGGCTGTTTTTGGTAACATTGAGTTTTTATCAAAAATACTTAAAAAAAATTGAGAATTACCCAAACAACTATTCTATTTGCATAATTAGTTGTATATCATGAATAATATTAAATGTTTTGCAAAATTTTTTATTTATTTTATCATTTATTACAAAATGAAAAGTGGGTTTTTTTTAGGCACACTATG
This sequence comes from Tetragnatha versicolor, assembly GCA_024610705.1. Classification (NCBI taxonomy): domain Eukaryota; kingdom Metazoa; phylum Arthropoda; class Arachnida; order Araneae; family Tetragnathidae; genus Tetragnatha; species Tetragnatha versicolor. The sequence continues at coordinate 44,649,817 of JANDEH010000002.1, read as the reverse complement.
GGTTTTTTTCACCCCTCATTTCAAAGACTACCGTAGGGTCCCTAATTGGCCGACTGAGCTGAAATTTCAGTGTTTTATTCTCATAATAACGGGATAACACAAAACCACGTGAAGAATGCTTTAAAATGTTTATAACATATATTTTTACAGCATCAAAATCTGCATAACTAAATCATATTTTTAGCCCAAAATCGACATTTTCTATTTATTCAAATAAATAAGTAAATAAACGGTTCTTTGACATGCTTTCAAGTTCCCTGCCACTCTAAATGGCTTAGGAAGACATGGGAAATGAGAATTTAAAATTATTTTAATTATTTATTTAAAATATCTCGATGGGTTTTTTTAGGGTACAATTTGGAGTGAGTTTTTTTTAAAGGACACCACTATATGTTACTACACTAGCGGAAATAAAAATCCCAACACCAAGAAGGAAAGGGGATATCAAAGTCATATTTATTTCTATGATTGCACATAGTATCATTGTGAATTGCTTAAAAAATCAGCCTTCCTGGATATTAGGGGGCCGAGAAAAACAGGGAGGAGTGTTGTCTCCATAGGTGTCCATTACCACCGTCACATGCCATGGTATTGAGTGACATGGGCTCTAAAAGACTTTTAATGGATTGGAGGACCATGTTGTCTCCTCAGGTAGTCCAAATTCATATGGTGCACCAGCGGACGTTGCATACCGGGCTAGGTGATTTCTCCTCTTTCTCCGGACATGTTTTGTGAGCGTTGGTTCTTACGAACGGATAAGCCAGGGTAAAAATGCAACATAGGGGGCTAAGAAGAAAGCTTGGACATTGCATAAAACATGTGTTTGTGCATTTTTCTCTTGAAATTTGTCCCCAGGACAGGTCTGAAGGTAAGGACGGACAACCGTCTAAAAAACCTCAATGAAGCAGCTCTGGTTGGTCAAAGTGCCGGTAGATCATACTGAGGACTAGCGACAGTGGGATGGATGTCGTTTGCAGTACTGCGGATTGTCCGTTTGGTCCGTATAGCTTCTTACATCTTTGTCTATAAACAAGGGGCTGAAAATGGGCCTTTCTGTTTCCAATAGTGCACTAAATAAGGAAATGAAGATCCCAATTTCATGACGTTGTGTTTATGAGAGAATTCTGCTTCGGTTTGGAGCACCACGACGGTTGGGTATGAGTTTGAAGACACAATGGAGAGAGCGCACTCAGCTGATGATTTTCTAATCGTTCCACGGAGTGGTGATGCAGGGTAACGGAGTGGGGATGCATTGGATTCCATTTCTGGAACTCCTGAGTATGATTCATCAGTACTTTTTCCAACCAGAGCTGCATCCTTGAGCTTTTGCAGCCGGTAGACCACCCTTTCCTTCAGACTTGTCCTGGGGACAAATTTCAAGAGAAACATGCTCAACCACATGTTGTATGCAATGTCCAAGCTTTCTTCTTAACCCCCTAGGCTGCATTTTTACCCCGTCTTTCCCGTTCTCTAGAACCAACACCCACCGAACAAGTCCGGTCAATGAGGAGAAATCACTTAGCCCGGTATGCAACGTCCACTGGTGCACCATATTAATTTGGACTACCTGAGGAGGCAACATGGTCCTCCAATCCCTCAAAATTCTTTTAAAGCCCCTTTCACTCAATACCATGACGTGTGACGGCGGTAATGGACACCTATGGAGACAACACTCCTCCCTGGTTTTCTCGGCCCCCTAACATCCAGGAAGGCTGATTTTTTAATCAATTCACATTGATACTATGTGCAATCATAGAAATAAATTTGACATTGTTATCTCCTTTCCTTCTTGGTGTTGGGATTTTTATTTCCGCTAGTGTATATGAAGTACATCCCTAAATAAAACTTCTAAGGAGAAAAACATTTGCTTGATTCAAATTCGTGCAATGCCCCGTTCTTGTCAGGAATATCTACTTCGACAAAGTGCTCAATAGTCAATAATGCACTCGAGAACTCTCGTTCTCACCCACACACCAAAAGCATTAGCCAATAGGGTGAGAGGAGTGGCGGATTAGCTCACCCCTGAGGTTTCTTCTTTGATGACTTTTGGAGAGCGGGGTGCAAAAATCAAAAGCAATCTGGGGTCTGTCGAACCACCGTCATCCGCAGAGATAAGTCCATCCCCTGTCCCCGCCAATAACCAGAGTTTTGAGGGGAACCCCAGGGGATGCGGGATAAGATCTGTCCCTCTAACACAATTAGCGCTGGCACCCAGGAATTAATGGACGATTACGGCCCCCTCTGGGGTAAAGGGGATTGATCTTGGGGATCAAAAGGAGAGATTCTGATATGAAGGAGGATTTTGTCACCATAGGAATCGGATTTTGGACAAGTTAGGGCAGGGATGGCGAACCTTTTTCAATTAGTGTGCCATTTATATTACGGTTTATGATTTTCAGGTGTCAAGTGTGCCATTTGTTATTTTTTTAATAAATTATATTTAAACCCTTGGAAAATGAAATCTGCCTTTGAGGGTCGATAGTTTAGAACAGGAGTTTCCTCCCCAACAGACCCAACTTACAAGTACTCAAGGGCCCCAATCGAAGGCACAAGTCTAGTGGTGGGCCGTTAAGTCAGTGGTGTATATAGAAATTTATTTCGGAGGGGCTAACAATTATTCCTCAGTCCCTCCCATGCATCTTTAATAGGTTTAATGCAGTAAAGTAATCAGACTCCCTTTGCACCCATGATATTTTTTCTAATGGCTAAATGTCAGTTTCCTTACGTATTTGTAAGGGCGGTTGTGATTTGCTTACCTTTGCTGACAAAACCGAGGAGGGGGTCCAAAATGACCAAGGAAATTGGGTTACGTAATATCTGAACGGCCCAACAGCACCTAAGAGGTGAGGGGGGGTTTGTGGGTCTTCCCCCGAAAAATTTTTGGATTTCGGCAAGCTAAAGAGTGTTCTCTGAAGTTTGTTTTGGGACTTTTCGGGTAGTAGGAAATTTCTGGTATAGAACTAAATTTTTTTTGTCATTTTTAGTGAATGTCGCTTGCCACCGAAATACCGGTCGCGTGCCACCCAATGGCACGCGTGCCATAGGTTCGCCACCACTGAGTTAGGGCAATGTATTGACTGAGAATATTTTGGTAGTGTTCACGAGTTGGTAGTTTTCAGTGCTTTAGAATATGGGATTCGTACTGATTAAACATGGAATATCTGGAAATGGGAATATGCTAAAACTTTTTATGGGCTCCGTTATAGATCAGTGGATCACGATTTGAATATATACATCAACAACTTAGACTTTTATTAAATCTTTACCGAATCATCCTTACATTCTATCCCTTTTAATCTTTCATGGCCAAATTTTAAGGTAAAATTTCATTTGATACAACTTACTATGTTACTATGCTTGTATGATATTCTATTTTATTATTTTGTTATCTTAGCTTATTCGACGGTTGAGAGTAGTCTTTATGATATTCACCTCCAATCTAGTTCACCAAAATTTCTTTAAAAATCTGTAATTTTGTGTATTGCAAGCAAGACTCTCACAGATGATTTATAGATATCCACACCCCTAGAGTTCTATCTTCTATGTCCAATGCTGAAAGTCAACATCATCAGTGATGTGACGGTGTAAAACTGAAATAATTATTTTTTTATCTTTTATGTTTCATTTTTTATGACATTATCTTTTGTAGTGAAGTTAAATGCATGTGTTAAAATTGGTGATTATTGTTTTCATTCTTTCTTATCATAAAAGTATAAATCTCTCTATTCTAAAAAAAAGTTTTTAGTGAACGGTTTCCAGAGAATGGCTTTTTAATTACTGAACCAAATGACACATATATGGTATCAAAATGTCCGGATTCCTTCCGGATTTCCGAGTAAGCCCTTCTATTTTTCTAAAAATTTCTCAATTTTAAAATATTTCCATTTTTTTAGATAACGGATAAGGTCGCAGTTACAAAGCAAGTACTGTCATTCAAATTATTATGCATCTAATCACAACGACCGATTGACGCTATATTTTTAGATGAAACATGTTTTTTCACCTTTTAAAAAAGTACTTTCTTGATGAAATATTACTCAAAGACTGATAAAAACATATTCTAAAAACTTACATGAACGCCATTTTATTACTAAAATTTCACACTTTTTGTCCAATATTTATAATTTTTAGTCTGATTTTATCCAAATTAATTGTAAACATAGAGTGATGTTTTGTCTCTTATTATTTTCAATTGCTTAAACGGTATCGTTTAAGAAGTCTGGGTTTTAAAAAAATATGAATGATAAACACTAGGCATATTATACTAACGAGTTACTTTAAAATAAGGGTTTTTGTTTGGTCCGAATATTGATAAACAGTTAGAATTAGTTATTTTTTATAATAATAGATTAAAAATAATTAAGATGAATATTTTTGAAAACATTTCATTTAAATTTTTGATAAGTTCGAGTTTATTCAAACTTTTAAGGGAGATTTATTCATGGAGGGGATTTGGTGAAGTATTTTTGGAAAGTTGGTTGACGTTTTTTCTGTAAATTGTTTAATTGGTTTATAAAGTGTATTAAGTTCAGCGAATAGGAATTTGTGGTGATTGCGAAGCAATTCCAAAAGGTTCTGCGTCAGCAGTTTACAGGGGTTGGCGAGCGATAGCGAGCAGGGGGCGGTAACTCCCTAGTATTTATAAAGAAACATTCACAACTTAAATATGCAATACTTTATAGATAATTATTTAGATAGTGGCTGTACCTTCGTTAATAAAAATTATTTGGTACTTTATTTAACAATAACTAATATTTATCAAGAGAAAATATAAGATAATTCTTTTTTATATTCTATTCTGAAGTATCTTGATTATATGTAAGTGTTTCTTTCAGTTAGATTAGTATGAATGTGATTTATAATGTGTGAAAGAAAAGAAAATACCTCCAGTTTTATCCATTATCACTGGAATTTCTGATGCTGTTCTAGAAAATTATTTTTATCACATTTCCCCTCTCCTTGATTTTATGTTAGCATTATTTTTATTCCCTCATTTTAACCCATCTCCTATTCTTACTTTTCCTCTTTATTTCTTTATATATCACTTGACTTTTTCTATGGGTAACTAGGGCTCCAGTGTGTCCTAACTGGAATTTGTCCTTATACATTCATAAACTCAGATATAAAATAACTAAACTCATTATGCAATCTAATTATTTGGTACTTTTGAAAATTCCGTCCTTTTTATATTCTGTGTGAACGTTTGAATTAAATGGTATGAGAAATATTTCAAACGACATCTATTTAAAAATACAGATGGCAGCAGGATAAATAAAAGGTTAAATATTTTCGGGTCTAACCGGAAATATAAACCCCAGAATTTTATTTTTAAGAAAGAGAACCGCAGAAATTATTCCTCATATTTTTTTATCGATTTATCTATGATTATCGTAGGAAATAAGTTTAAGAAATTTTTCTTAGAAAATGATAAAAACAATCTCTTATATTTTCAAACTTCTTTATACCGATTCTATTTTGTATCTAGGAGAAGTAAAATATACTATAATATTTTCTTTCAATAATTTCTTCATTTAACTAATATTACGCTTAATAACGGACACTGTGTCTGCAACTACCTTTTGTTTTGTTCTTTTTGCAAGAAAATGCCCATCAAATCTTCTGTGGTAGAAGATGAACTTTTTGAGAGTCCTTAATTGTAGGTTGTTTAAAAGCATTCATGATTACTAAAAAAATTTAAGCAAATAAAATTTAAATGCCCTCTTAAAAGCAGATTCAAACCATTTATTTCCTCTTCAAAATAGAATTCTTCTTCAAATTATATAATAACTTTTTATTTTTTATCTTATACTATAAAAAATTTTTGAAACACTGGCCACGTTTTTCACCTTTTATTAATTTTTTGTTGGGGTATCTCTATAAAGAACTTAGCACGTATACACTCGGACCTTGCGTAAGCATACATTTAACTTATATATACTTGTTTTTGAAAGTAAACACTCTTAATTTAATTTATATAAATTTAAAACTATAGTAAACTAAAGCATCACTATAAGGTCATATTTATTTTATTGCATGTGCCCGTGGTTGGCATTGCATGTACCTCCATTGCATGTACTCCCTGACACCCCCCAGGGTGGTTGGCCACTCTTGACAACATTAAACAGGCTGGACAAATCGTGATGCCCAACAGCATTCATCATATTTTTGAGATATGGAATTTTTGCCAGTTTAAACAATACATTTGACATTTGAGGAAGAAACGAAGAAATTGTTTCAGGAAAGAGCTTAACTAATCCTTGAAGAGTCATGTCCAAGCCGGTACCTCTTATGCACTAAAATAAAAAAAGACAAGGTAAATAAAATTGCACAATAATTAGCTCTTGTGTGGTTTTAAAAAAAAGATTTTCTCTTTAACTCTGAAAACCCGACTGAAAAGGAGATATAAAGTGTCGTGGCGCCATCACTTGCGAAAAGTAACAACTTTTAAAATGCAAGAAAATTATGTTAGGTACGTATTTAGTAACATACCTCTTCTATAATCCGCAAAGAAGCAAGTCCAAAACGTGGATTCTGGGAAAAGGAAGGGAAAAGTTAGGGAATTTTTTTCTAATTTAAATGCTTATAGAGGAAGGCTGGAGTTTTAAACATACCTCTCTGGAGCCTCTTGGTTTTCCTTCTACGCACTGAGGAAATATTACAAAAAGCAATCACAATTAAAGAAAACAAAAGAAAAATCTGTGTGTTTATAAACTCAGTTGTCTAATCGTTAAAGAAATTGAAGACATTGCTTAGTAAAAATTTTATTCATGTGTGGTAAGGAAATGTTTTTTTGTCTACTGAATTTTATAAACCTGCAGTTTTGTTTAGCAAGGCTTCTGATGGGGGGAACTTTAAAATTAGTCCCAAGATTCCCTAAACCTCTATCACGAGTTAAAAATTTGTTTTGTGAAAAACATAACTTTAATAAATAATATATGTAACTTTATGATTTAGTAGAGAAATACAACTTATATTAGAGCGCGCGATAAAAGCTTCTAAGAAGAAAACCAAATATAGGTGATTCCTGTAATAACTGGTGTTAGGAAATCAGTAATGAATTTCGAATGCAAAATTAGTTTCGTTACCAATTTAAGGTAACTAAGCATAGGGGAGAGTGTTGTACCTCTGGACAAAAATCACGTTTGGATTTTTCTAAGACAGGTAAAATCACATTTTAACCATTTAAAGTGTCCAACCTATAGTCGTAACCTTTGTGAGTACAGAGATATTTTTTACTAGCCAAAATCTTGAAAATTGGATTTTTAATCATTTATAATAACATTGAAAAATTTGTGTCCAAAGGTACAACAACCTGTTGTACCTATGGACAGACCCAGTTGTACCTGTGGACACCCTTAAAAAGGGAAGTTTTAGTTGAAAAAAGCTAAGAATTAACATTTTTATTGATGCATTACCTTTTAATAACCTATTTCAAGCCTTTTTAAAATTGAAAATAGATTTTTTAAAGTAATGTAGTTTAAGATCGTAAATGATCATTAAAACGAAGTTGAATGATAAAAGTCTTGATTTTTTACCAAAAACACAAAACTCACATGGTATTTTCAGATCAGAATTTAAGATAATAGTTTCATCAATCATGCTGATTGATCTGACAACTTCACTGATAAAAAAAAACAATTCGATCAACACTTAGTTGTGCAAGCATTTGGTGGTAATAACAATAATAATTTGGTGGTAAATCTTCTTCAGTGGAAATTTCAAGTTTTGTTAATCATCATACTTAAATGCGATAGGATGCTTAGGATTTTACACCATATTTTACATTAAATTCCATGTAGAATCATAAATTTAAAAAAGTAGTTTAGATCACAAAATATTTGATTTTTTCATCTAAAATTCACTTGAAAATAATCGCTGACAAATAAATAACCATTTAGAATTAATTTAACATGCATTAAAATGCTATTCACTCTAAAGAAACTTGATTCAAAAACGCCGATTAGCTACAGACACCCACAAGAATGTGTCCGTAGGTACAACACTTATGATGTCCGAAGGTACAACATCAGGTGTGTTTGCATTCAAAGTTCTATAAAAGATAAAAGAATTGAGATCTGACGATTTCTAATATCAAAACTAAAAATTCGAAATCTCGGGGATTCTCCCCATGTATCCCATTTTATCATATCCTAATCATGGGGGAAGAAAAGAATTAATGTAGTGATGCACTAAAAAAAACTTTGAGCACCTAAAAACAGTATTTTTATTATATAAAATTTAAATAATATTTTAAAGAGCTGATTTCACGTTAGCAACTAGATAGCATCTGTTTAGATTCAAAATCGGCCTCAAATTCAAATTTCCATTTTTACCCGAATTTTAAAATGAGGTGGCTGAAGGTACAACCGTCCGTAGGTACAACACTCTCCCCTATATATATTTTTAATAATAATAATAAATATGTCGTTTTATATGATGAATTGTGTGTAATAAATATCTACGTTTTAAAATAAAAGCATTTGAATGAAAAAACTAGAAAGTAATTTAACGAAAAGTATACCCCAGGTTCCCCTCTCCCCTACCTGATGAGAACTTTCAAGTGGATTTGTTTAAGTATTTATTAAATTTATTTTTTATTACATACGCGTACTATATCCCACATACTCATAACCTTAAAAATAATACTCTGATTTTCAAAAAGGATATTGCGGAATAATTTGGATTATATGAGGTTTGGCAGAAATAATCTGTTAGATCAAGTCTACTTGTAGAAAGTGTACTCACAGCTGTTATTTTGCCAACATAATTGGTCAAATCTTCAACGAAGGCCTTGTAAAGCTCTTTCAGGACATACAAACCTGTTTCCAACATTTCTGATTGTTCTTTAGAAGAATTCATTGATGAATCGTCTGATCCTAATGCTAAAAGACACAGTATATTTATTTACCTTTCCGAAATTCGTTCTAATACCATATATAGTAATTTAAATTCTTCTCTTTAACCTTTTTTTTACTTTGGTTCTTAAAATATTTTCTCAATGGAAAGTTGTCACTTGAAAGGAATATAATGTTTGAAAATAATACTTTTTTTACGTTTTCTAATGTTTACCAAGTTTTTAAATGATTTTCACCAATTAGAAATCATAAAGTAAAGATTCATGCAACATTAGAATAGGAAAGTAGAATTACATAAACCAACACATTAAAACTTTTATTTCTTAATTACGGAAAAATAATTTATATTTACCATTGTGTAATAAAGATAGGAAAACGCAGAATACAGTGCAAATCTCAATAATTTTCATGGCAAAGAAAGTATAAAGCAAACTGTACTGCTCTACTTCAAAATATTTGGCACGCTTATTCAACTATAAACAGCGGTTAGCAAATAAGGAACTCTACAACGCGCAGATTAGTATAATATGAAACATTATCGTGGCAAGTGGAAATCAAATTTAGCAGACTCATCTTTCAAAATAACAAGAAAACGTACCTGTAATGTATGAAACATTATCTTGGCAAGTGGAAATCAACTTTAGCAGACTCATCTTTCAAAATAACCAGAAAACATACCTGTATCCTTGAAGATTGTTGGAAAGTAGCTGTCATTCCATTTAATTATCTAAATACTCAAGATTCCTTTATGAAGACTTGAAAACATGATAGGGAGAATGTTGATGACAAATTTAAAATGTTCTTATTCTAATGTGAGGCAGTGCTCGTTTTTTTAATAAAATAACCGTGTGATCTCGGAAGTGAAAATAACTTATACTCTATTCATTTTGAACTGGCGCCTGAAGAATAGTTCTTTCCCCCTCGTTAGAAGCGTAACCATGGCTACGCTCTTCGCGCTGCCAATAGTAAGCCTTCTTCGTCACTGTGAATTGATAGTTGCCATGGTTACTGATTCGGCGGTGGGAAAGGAAATATTTTTCGTCCCCAGTTCAAAATGAACAGAGTATATCCCGCGCTTTCTAGCTCAAATCCGCAGCACAGTGTAAAAGTACCAATGAATTTAAGAGTAGGGGAGAGTGGGGCTATTTCGCACATGGGGCACATTCGGACAGACGGCATTTCCCCTAGTAATTATTAACTTAAAAATCTGAAAAAAATACCAGTAAATGGATGCATGACTACCACCTCCTGCATGAATTTTCAAAGCCCTGAGCCATTTTGTTGTATACGTACTAGAAATTTGCTACCGTTAGAAGCGGCAAAGTAAATTTTCATGTCATTTTGTTGGAGTAAAATATCAATCAAAAATAACTCTCAAGTGGACATTCAGCATTTTATTCAGTTGAGGCACTACTAAAGTAAGTTTCTAGAAAGGTTTTATTTCCCTGCTTTATTTATAAATATCGTGTTGGGATGTGGTAAGCTTGAACTGGTAGATGGGGCACATTCGTACACCAAAAGATGGGGCACATTCGTACACCAAAAGATGGGGCAGATTCGAACAGTGTGAATGTGCCTCATCTTTCTTATTTTTGATTATGAAAGTGATTTATATGTTTATAAGTGCAGTATATTTAATAACTTGAAGTTTAATTGTTTTTATTGTAATTGTTTCAAAATTTGGTGATAATAGAAAATAACATCTTAAAGAAAGCTTCAGTTTTAAGGAATTTAGACGCAGATTTAAACATTGAAGAAATAATGTCCCTGATAATTGTTTAATACCAATTGACTTGGACATAGGTGATTTTATTCCAGTAGAATTTGCTACTAAAAAGAAAATTTTGTTAGGTCAAATAGAAAATTTGGAGTTGAATGGTGCTTATTTAAAATTAATGATGAAAAACTTTAAAAACTTTAAAATTAATGACGAAACTTTTATCTTCCCAGTAAGAAATGATTCAACATTCCTACAAAAAGATAATATCGTATTACAAGTTCCCTAACTGTCAGTTTCAGATGTTAATAAGCGAGCTGTTGGTTCCCTTTTCTTTTCGAATAAAACCTGACAGTTAAAATATTCGTTAAACTTTTTCTAACTAATTATATTATGTTAATTATGTGAATGTGCAATATACTCTTCATTACTACAATTGTTTTCCTCATCAAAAACTTAGATGTTTAATATTTTCTGAAGCTGTTTTCTTTTTGATAAAAAATTCTTCAATTTAGAGGAAAAATACGTTTAAGTGCCAAATGTTTCGTTTAATTATCCTTACTTTATAGTGCCATAAACTTTTAAGTTCGTAAAATAAAATTTTTTTGCATGTGTACGAATGTGCCCCACACGTGTGCAAAACTGCCCCACCCATGGGGCACATTCGCATGAAATTTCTCGTTTATTAGATTGAAGATATAGGTTAGAAATTCTAGATGAATGCGACCAATTATAGTTCTAAAATATCGGGAAAGGTCTTAACTTTCATTTGAATCCGAGTTTGTTTCAATATCTCATCTAGATCCAGAGAAATATCCCGAAATGCCCTTTTTGTGCGAATGTGCCCCGTTCTCCCCTAGTGGTCTATTTCTTTGAGCTCAATAAAAAATAGAGTTATAATAAAAGTAAAATTATTCTAATTCAAATTGAAAATTGTGTCAAACGCAAATATATAAATGGGGGTTATGCTTGGGTGATAAATCAGATTGATCTACAGCAGCGATTCTTAAATTGTGGTCCGCGAACCCCTGGGGGTCCCGCAGCACCTTTCTAGGGGTCCGCGAGTTACCTTGGAGAACAATAAAGATACTTAATTGAGTGTTCCCCAAAGAGTTCCATTAACCAAAGAGTAACCATTCAACTTAAGTTGACATGGTTTAATTCACTCATTTAACAATAGAAACTTTCTTAACTCATTAAATATGCTTAATAAAACCATGTAGTTTTCAGAATTGACTTTTCTTTTAAAATTGATTTTAATTTTCTTTTTAATTCTCTCATTAAATAAGTGTTAAGCATGTAATTTTTACTGTTGGGTTTTCTTGAAAACATCTCATTATGACCTGATTTTGTAAATTTTTAACTGACATCAGATCCCTCTTAGATTTGTTGAGATCTTTGATATGTTTTGATGATAATATTCTTATTGTGCTTTGAAATCAGCACAACTTAATTAGTTTTGGTCTGATTGAAATCTTCTCTTGAATTGTTATCAGTTTTTCTTTCGAAAATTCTACCTGTTCATTTTACTTCTAAAACTTTAGAATCCTTTTCCAACTGCTCTAAGTTGTTCCTTTTTCCTAGTTCTTTAAAAATCTTCCACTAGCTTCACCCTTGTGTCGAATTTTGGTCCTATTAGGGAGCTTTAATGCATGTAATTTGTTATCAAGTTTTTTTCATTCAAATCCCATAATGCAGATGTTTTATGAATTCTTTTGAAGAATTTGGTCCTTTATAGTTTAGATGAGACTGTGGATGCATTAATATGAAAATATGCTTATATTGCTCTAGTTTAATCTTAATTAAAGGAGGTTTTGTTTGGTAGATATACTTCTCTTAAAATTTTTCATAAATTATCTTTAAAGTTGACATGGTTTAATTCACTTATTGAACAGCAGAAACTTTCCTAACTCATTTAATGTGCTTAATATAACCATGAAGTTTTCAGGAATGACCTTTCTTTTAAAATTGATTTTATTTTTCTCTTAAATTCTCTCATTAAGTATGTGTTAAGAATGTAATTTTTACTGTTGGGTTTTCTTGAAAACATCTCATTATGACCTGATTTTGTAAATTTTTAACTGACATCAGATCCCTCTTAGATTTGTTGAGATCTTTGATATGTTTTGATGATAATATTCTTATTGTGCTTTGAAATCAGCACAACTTAATTAGTTTTGGTCTGATTGAAATCTTCCCTTGAATTGTTATCAGTTTTTCTTTCGAAAATTCTACCTGTTCATTTTACTTCTAAAACTTTAGAATCCTTTTCCAACTGCTCTAAGTTGTTCCTTTTTCCTAGTTCTTTAAAAATCTTCCACTAGCTTCACCCTTGTGTCTAATTTTGGTCCTATTAGGGAGCTTTAATGCATGTAATTTGTTATCAAGTTTTTTCATTCAAATCCCATAATGCAGATGTTTTATGAATTCTTTTGAAGAATTTGGTCCTTTATAGTTTAGATGAGACTGTGGATGAATTGAAATGAAAATATGCTTATATTGCTCTAGTTTAATCTTAATTAAAGGAGGTTTTGTTTTGTAGATATACTTCTCTTAAAATTTTTCATAAATTATCTTTAAAGTTGACATGGTTTAATTCACTCATTTAACAATAGAAACTTTCTTAACTCATTAAATATGCTTAATAAAACCATGTAGTTTTCAGAAATGACTTTTCTTTTATAATTGATTTTAATTTTCTTTTTAATTCTCTCATTAAATAAGTGTTACGCATGTAATTTTTGTTGCAGGGTTTTGGGGCAGAACATCTGATAATGACCTGATTTGTAAATTCTTAACTGCAATTGGATCCCTCAAGGCTTTGGTAAGATATCTATTATGTTTTGATGATAATATACTTATTTTGCTTTGAAATAAGCACAACTTAATTAGTTTTGGTCTGATTGAATTGGTGTCAGATTTTCTTTCAAAAATTTTTCAAGGTTCATTTTACTTCTTAAACTTTAGAATCCTTTTCCTTTAGTTGTTCCTTTTTCCTAGTTCTTTAAAAATCTTCCACTAGCTTCACCCTTGTGTCTAATTTTGGTCCTATTAGGGAGCTTTAATGCATGTAATTTGTTATCAAGTTTTTTTCATTCAAATCCCATAATGCAGATGTTTTATGAATTCTTTTGAAGAATTTGGTCCTTTATAGTTTAGATGAGACTGTGTATGCATTAATATGAAAATATGCTTATATTGCTCTAGTTTAATGTTAATTAAAGGAGGTTTTGTTTGGTAGATATACTTCTCTTAAAATTTTTCATAAATTATCTTTAAAGTTGACATGGTTTAATTCACTTATTGAACAGCAGAAACTTTCCTAACTCATTTAATGTGCTTAATATAACCATGAAGTTTTCAGGAATGACCTTTCTTTTAAAATTGATTTTATTTTTCTCTTAAATTCTCTCTCATTAAGTATGTGTTAAGAATGTAATTTTTACTGTTGGGTTTTCTTGAAAACATCTCATTATGACCTGATTTTGTAAATTTTTAACTGAAATCAGATCCCTCTTAGATTTGTTGAGATCTTTGATATGTTTTGATGATAATATTCTTATTGTGCTTTGAAATCAGCACAACTGAATTAGATTTGGTCTGATTGAAATCTTCTCTTGAATTGTTATCAGTTTTGCTTTCGAAAATTCTACCTGTTCATTTTACTTCTAAAACTTTAGAATCCTTTTCCAACTGCTCTAAGTTGTTCCTTTTTCCTAGTTCTTTAAAAATCTTCCACTAGCTTCACCCTTGTGTCTAATTTTGGTCCTATTAGGGAGCTTTAATGCATGTAATTTGTTATCAAGTTTTTTCATTCAAATCCCATAATGCAGATGTTTTATGAATTCTTTTGAAGAATTTGGTCCTTTATAGTTTAGATGAGACTGTGGATGCATTAATATGAAAATATGCTTATATTGCTCTAGTTTAATCTTAATTAAAGGAGGTTTTGTTTTGTAGATATACTTCTCTTAAAAATTTTCATAAATTATCTTTAAAGTTGACATGGTTTAATTCACTCATTTAACAATAGAAACTTTCTTAACTCATTAAATATGCTTAATAAAACCATGTAGTTTTCAGAAATGACTTTTCTTTTATAATTGATTTTAATTTTCTTTTTAATTCTCTCATTAAATAAGTGTTACGCATGTAATTTTTGTTGCAGGGTTTTGGGGCAGAACATCTGATAATGACCTGATTTGTAAATTCTTAACTGCAATTGGATCCCTCAAGGCTTTGGTAAGATATCTATTATGTTTTGATGATAATATACTTATTTTGCTTTGAAATAAGCACAATTTAATTAGTTTTGGTCTGATTATAATCTTATTTTGAATTGGTGTCAGATTTTCTTTCAAAAATTTTTCAAGGTTCATTTTACTTCTTAAACTTTAGAATCCTTTTCCTTTAGTTGTTCCTTTTTCCTAGTTCTTTAAAAATCTTCCACTAGCTTCACCCTTGTGTCTAATTTTGGTCCTATTAGGGAGCTTTAATGCATGTAATTTGTTATCAAGTTTTTTTCATTCAAATCCCATAATGCAGATGTTTTATGAATTCTTTTGAAGAATTTGGTCCTTTATAGTTTAGATGAGACTGTGGATGCATTAATATGAAAATATGCTTATATTGCTCCAGTTTAATCTTAATTAAAGGAGGTTTTGTTTGGTAGATATACTTCTCTTAAAATTTTTCATAAATTATCTTTAAAGTTGACATGGTTTAATTCACTTATTGAACAGCAGAAACTTTCCTAACTCCTTTAATGTGCTTAATATAACCATGAAGTTTTCAGGAATGACCTTTCTTTTAAAATTGATTTTATTTTTCTCTTAAATTCTCTCATTAAGTATGTGTTAAGAATGTAATTTTTACTGTTGGGTTTTCTTGAAAACATCTCATTATGACCTGATTTTGTAAATTTTTAACTGACATCAGATCCCTCTTAGATTTGTTGAGATCTTTGATATGTTTTGATGATAATATTCTTATTGTGCTTTGAAATCAGTACAACTTAATTAGTTTTGGTCTGATTGAAATCTTCTCTTGAATTGTTATCAGTTTTTCTTTCGAAAATTCTACCTGTTCATTTTACTTCTAAAACTTTAGAATCCTTTTCCAACTGCTCTAAGTTGTTCCTTTTTCCTAGTTCTTTAAAAATCTTCCACTAGCTTCACCCTTGTGTCTAATTTTGGTCCTATTAGGGAGCTTTAATGCATGTAATTTGTTATCAAGTTTTTTCATTCAAATCCCATAATGCAGATGTTTTATGAATTCTTTTGAAGAATTTGGTCCTTTATAGTTTAGATGAGACTGTGGATGAATTGAAATGAAAATATGCTTATATTGCTCTAGTTTAATCTTAATTAAAGGAGGTTTTGTTTTGTAGATATACTTCTCTTAAAATTTTTCATAAATTATCTTTAAAGTTGACATGGTTTAATTCACTCATTTAACAATAGAAACTTTCTTAACTCATTTAATATGCTTAATAAAACCATGTAGTTTTCAGAAATGACTTTTCTTTTATAATAGATTTTAATTTTCTTTTTAATTCTCTCATTAAATAAGTGTTACGCATGTTATTTTTGTTGCAGGGTTTTGGGGCAGAACATCTGATAATGACCTGATTTTGTAAATTCTTAACTGCAATTGGATCCCTCAAGGCTTTGGTAAGATATCTATTATGTTTTGATGATAATATACTTATTTTGCTTTGAAATAAGCACAATTTAATTAGTTTTGGTCTGATTATAATCTTATTTTGAATTGGTGTCAGATTTTCTTTCAAAAATTTTTCAAGGTTCATTTTACTTCTTAAACTTTAGAATCCTTTTCCAACTGCTCTAAGTTGTTCCTTTTTCCTAGTTCTTTAAAAATCTTCCACTAGCTTCACCCTTGTGTCTAATTTTGGTTCTATTAGGGAGCTTTAATGCATGTAATTTGTTATCAAGTTTTTTTCATTCAAATCCCATAATGCAGATGTTTTATGAATTCTTTTGAAGAATTTGGTCCTTTATAGTTTAGATGAGACTGTGGATGCATTAATATGAAAATATGCTTATATTGCTCTAGTTTAATCTTAATTAAAGGAGGTTTTGTTTGGTAGATATACTTCTCTTAAAATTTTTCATAAATTATCTTTAAAGTTGACATGGTTTAATTCACTTATTGAACAGCAGAAACTTTCCTAACTCATTTAATGTGCTTAATATAACCATGAAGTTTTCAGGAATGACCTTTCTTTTAAAATTGATTTTATTTTTCTCTTAAATTCTCTCATTAAGTAGAATGTAATTTTTACTGTTGGGTTTTCTTGAAAACATCTCATTATGACCTGATTTTGTAAATTTTTAACTGACATCAGATCCCTCTTAGATTTGTTGAGATCTTTGATATGTTTTGATGATAATATTCTTATTGTGCTTTGAAATCAGCACAACTTAATTAGTTTTGGTCTGATTGAAATCTTCTCTTGAATTGTTATCAGTTTTTCTTTCGAAAATTCTACCTGTTCATTTTACTTCTAAAACTTTAGAATCCTTTTCCAACTGCTCTAAGTTGTTCCTTTTTCCTAGTTCTTTAAAAATCTTCCACTAGCTTCACCCTTGTGTCTAATTTTGGTCCTATTAGGGAGCTTTAATGCATGTAATTTGTTATCAAGTTTTTTTCATTCAAATCCCATAATGCAGATGTTTTATGAATTCTTTTGAAGAATTTGGTCCTTTATAGTTTAGATGAGACTGTGGATGCATTAATATGAAAATATGCTTATATTGCTCTAGTTTAATCTTAATTAAAGGAGGTTTTGTTTGGTAGATATACTTCTCTTAAAATTTTTCATAAATTATCTTTAAAGTTGACATGGTTTAATTCACTTATTGAACAGCAGAAACTTTCCTAACTCATTTAATGTGCTTAATATAACCATGAAGTTTTCAGGAATGACCTTTCTTTAAAAATTGATTTTATTTTTCTCTTAAATTCTCTCATTAAGTATGTGTTAAGAATGTAATTTTTACTGTTGGGTTTTCTTGAAAACATCTCATTATGACCTGATTTTGTAAATTTTTAACTGACATCAGATCCCTCTTAGATTTGTTGAGATCTTTGATATGTTTTGATGATAATATTCTTATTGTGCTTTGAAATCAGCACAACTTAATTAGTTTTGGTCTGATTGAAATCTTCCCTTGAATTGTTATCAGTTTTTCTTTAGAAAATTCTACCTGTTCATTTTACTTCTAAAACTTTAGAATCCTTTTCCAACTGCTCTAAGTTGTTCCTTTTTCCTAGTTCTTTAAAAATCTTCCACTAGCTTCACCCTTGTGTCTAATTTTGGTCCTATTAGGGAGCTTTAATGCATGTAATTTGTTATCAAGTTTTTTCATTCAAATCCCATAATGCAGATGTTTTATGAATTCTTTTGAAGAATTTGGTCCTTTATAGTTTAGATGAGACTGTGGATGAATTGAAATGAAAATATGCTTATATTGCTCTAGTTTAATCTTAATTAAAGGAGGTTTTGTTTTGTAGATATACTTCTCTTAAAATTTTTCATAAATTATCTTTAAAGTTGACATGGTTTAATTCACTCATTTAACAATAGAAACTTTCTTAACTCATTAAATATGCTTAATAAAACCATGTAGTTTTCAGAAATGACTTTTCTTTTATAATTGATTTTAATTTTCTTTTTAATTCTCTCATTAAATAAGTGTTACGCATGTAATTTTTTTTGCAGGGTTTTGGGGCAGAACATCTGATAATGACCTGATTTGTAAATTCTTAACTGCAATTGGATCCCTCAAGGCTTTGGTAAGATATCTATTATGTTTTGATGATAATATACTTATTTTGCTTTGAAATAAGCACAACTTAATTAGTTTTGGTCTGATTGAATTGGTGTCAGATTTCCTTTCAAAAATTTTTCAAGGTTCATTTTACTTCTTAAACTTTAGAATCCTTTTCCTTTAGTTGTTCCTTTTTCCTAGTTCTTTAAAAATCTTCCACTAGCTTCACCCTTGTGTCTAATTTTGGTCCTATTAGGGAGCTTTAATGCATGTAATTTGTTATCAAGTTTTTTTCATTCAAATCCCATAATGCAGATGTTTTATGAATTCTTTTGAAGAATTTGGTCCTTTATAGTTTAGATGAGACTGTGTATGCATTAATATGAAAATATGCTTATATTGCTCTAGTTTAATGTTAATTAAAGGAGGTTTTGTTTGGTAGATATACTTCTCTTAAAATTTTTCATAAATTATCTTTAAAGTTGACATGGTTTAATTCACTTATTGAACAGCAGAAACTTTCCTAACTCATTTAATGTGCTTAATATAACCATGAAGTTTTCAGGAATGACCTTTCTTTTAAAATTGATTTTATTTTTCTCTTAAATTCTCTCATTAAGTATGTGTTAAGAATGTAATTTTTACTGTTGGGTTTTCTTGAAAACATCTCATTATGACCTGATTTTGTAAATTTTTAACTGAAATCAGATCCCTCTTAGATTTGTTGAGATCTTTGATATGTTTTGATGATAATATTCTTTTTGTGCTTTGAAATCAGCACAACTTAATTAGATTTGGTCTGATTGAAATCTTCTCTTGAATTGTTATCAGTTTTTCTTTCGAAAATTCTACCTGTTCATTTTACTTCTAAAACTTTAGAATCCTTTTCCAACTGCTCTAAGTTGTTCCTTTTTCCTAGTTCTTTAAAAATCTTCCACTAGCTTCACCCTTGTGTCTAATTTTGGTCCTATTAGGGAGCTTTAATGCATGTAATTTGTTATCAAGTTTTTTCATTCAAATCCCATAATGCAGATGTTTTATGAATTCTTTTGAAGAATTTGGTCCTTTATAGTTTAGATGAGACTGTGGATGCATTAATATGAAAATATGCTTATATTGCTCTAGTTTAATCTTAATTAAAGGAGGTTTTGTTTTGTAGATATACTTCTCTTAAAAATTTTCATAAATTATCTTTAAAGTTGACATGGTTTAATTCACTCATTTAACAATAGAAACTTTCTTAACTCATTAAATATGCTTAATAAAACCATGTAGTTTTCAGAAATGACTTTTCTTTTATAATTGATTTTAATTTTCTTTTTAATTCTCTCATTAAATAAGTGTTACGCATGTAATTTTTGTTGCAGGGTTTTGGGGCAGAACATCTGATAATGACCTGATTTGTAAATTCTTAACTGCAATTGGATCCCTCAAGGCTTTGGTAAGATATCTATTATGTTTTGATGATAATATACTTATTTTGCTTTGAAATAAGCACAATTTAATTAGTTTTGGTCTGATTATAATCTTATTTTGAATTGGTGTCAGATTTTCTTTCAAAAATTTTTCAAGGTTCATTTTACTTCTTAAACTTTAGAATCCTTTTCCTTTAGTTGTTCCTTTTTCCTAGTTCTTTAAAAATCTTCCACTAGCTTCACCCTTGTGTCTAATTTTGGTCCTATTAGGGAGCTTTAATGCATGTAATTTGTTATCAAGTTTTTTTCATTCAAATCCCATAATGCAGATGTTTTATGAATTCTTTTGAAGAATTTGGTCCTTTATAGTTTAGATGAGACTGTGGATGCATTAATATGAAAATATGCTTATATTGCTCCAGTTTAATCTTAATTAAAGGAGGTTTTGTTTGGTAGATATACTTCTCTTAAAATTTTTCATAAATTATCTTTAAAGTTGACATGGTTTAATTCACTTATTGAACAGCAGAAACTTTCCTAACTCCTTTAATGTGCTTAATATAACCATGAAGTTTTCAGGAATGACCTTTCTTTTAAAATTGATTTTATTTTTCTCTTAAATTCTCTCATTAAGTATGTGTTAAGAATGTAATTTTTACTGTTGGGTTTTCTTGAAAACATCTCATTATGACCTGATTTTGTAAATTTTTAACTGACATCAGATCCCTCTTAGATTTGTTGAGATCTTTGATATGTTTTGATGATAATATTCTTATTGTGCTTTGAAATCAGTACAACTTAATTAGTTTTGGTCTGATTGAAATCTTCTCTTGAATTGTTATCAGTTTTTCTTTCGAAAATTCTACCTGTTCATTTTACTTCTAAAACTTTAGAATCCTTTTCCAACTGCTCTAAGTTGTTCCTTTTTCCTAGTTCTTTAAAAATCTTCCACTAGCTTCACCCTTGTGTCTAATTTTGGTCCTATTAGGGAGCTTTAATGCATGTAATTTGTTATCAAGTTTTTTCATTCAAATCCCATAATGCAGATGTTTTATGAATTCTTTTGAAGAATTTGGTCCTTTATAGTTTAGATGAGACTGTGGATGAATTGAAATGAAAATATGCTTATATTGCTCTAGTTTAATCTTAATTAAAGGAGGTTTTGTTTTGTAGATATACTTCTCTTAAAATTTTTCATAAATTATCTTTAAAGTTGACATGGTTTAATTCACTCATTTAACAATAGAAACTTTCTTAACTCATTAAATATGCTTAATAAAACCATGTAGTTTTCAGAAATGACTTTTCTTTTATAATAGATTTTAATTTTCTTTTTAATTCTCTCATTAAATAAGTGTTACGCATGTTATTTTTGTTGCAGGGTTTTGGGGCAGAACATCTGATAATGACCTGATTTTGTAAATTCTTAACTGCAATTGGATCCCTCAAGGCTTTGGTAAGATATCTATTATGTTTTGATGATAATATACTTATTTTGCTTTGAAATAAGCACAATTTAATTAGTTTTGGTCTGATTATAATCTTATTTTGAATTGGTGTCAGATTTTCTTTCAAAAATTTTTCAAGGTTCATTTTACTTCTTAAACTTTAGAATCCTTTTCCAACTGCTCTAAGTTGTTCCTTTTTCCTAGTTCTTTAAAAATCTTCCACTAGCTTCACCCTTGTGTCTAATTTTGGTTCTATTAGGGAGCTTTAATGCATGTAATTTGTTATCAAGTTTTTTTCATTCAAATCCCATAATGCAGATGTTTTATGAATTCTTTTGAAGAATTTGGTCCTTTATAGTTTAGATGAGACTGTGGATGCATTAATATGAAAATATGCTTATATTGCTCTAGTTTAATCTTAATTAAAGGAGGTTTTGTTTGGTAGATATACTTCTCTTAAAATTTTTCATAAATTATCTTTAAAGTTGACATGGTTTAATTCACTTATTGAACAGCAGAAACTTTCCTAACTCATTTAATGTGCTTAATATAACCATGAAGTTTTCAGGAATGACCTTTCTTTTAAAATTGATTTTATTTTTCTCTTAAATTCTCTCATTAAGTATGTGTTAAGAATGTAATTTTTACTGTTGGGTTTTCTTGAAAACATCTCATTATGACCTGATTTTGTAAATTTTTAACTGACATCAGATCCCTCTTAGATTTGTTGAGATCTTTGATATGTTTTGATGATAATATTCTTATTGTGCTTTGAAATCAGCACAACTTAATTAGTTTTGGTCTGATTGAAATCTTCTCTTGAATTGTTATCAGTTTTTCTTTCGAAAATTCTGCCTGTTCATTTTACTTCTAAAACTTTAGAATCCTTTTCCAACTGCTCTAAGTTGTTCCTTTTTCCTAGTTCTTTAAAAATCTTCCACTAGCTTCACCCTTGTGTCTAATTTTGGTCCTATTAGGGAGCTTTAATGCATGTAATTTGTTATCAAGTTTTTTCATTCAAATCCCATAATGCAGATGTTTTATGAATTCTTTTGAAGAATTTGGTCCTTTATAGTTTAGATGAGACTGTGGATGAATTGAAATGAAAATATGCTTA
Organism: Tetragnatha versicolor; assembly: GCA_024610705.1. NCBI lineage: Eukaryota > Metazoa > Arthropoda > Arachnida > Araneae > Tetragnathidae > Tetragnatha > Tetragnatha versicolor. Next base: position 44,627,472 of record JANDEH010000002.1, on the reverse strand, counting down.
TATTGCTCTAGTTTAATCTTAATTAAAGGAGGTTTTGTTTTGTAGATATACTTCTCTTAAAATTTTTCATAAATTATCTTTAAAGTTGACATGGTTTAATTCACTCATTTAACAATAGAAACTTTCTTAACTCATTAAATATGCTTAATAAAACCATGTAGTTTTCAGAAATGACTTTTCTTTTATAATTGATTTTAATTTTCTTTTTAATTCTCTCATTAAATAAGTGTTACGCATGTAATTTTTTTTGCAGGGTTTTGGGGCAGAACATCTGATAATGACCTGATTTGTAAATTCTTAACTGCAATTGGATCCCTCAAGGCTTTGGTAAGATATCTATTATGTTTTGATGATAATATACTTATTTTGCTTTGAAATAAGCACAACTTAATTAGTTTTGGTCTGATTGAATTGGTGTCAGATTTCCTTTCAAAAATTTTTCAAGGTTCATTTTACTTCTTAAACTTTAGAATCCTTTTCCTTTAGTTGTTCCTTTTTCCTAGTTCTTTAAAAATCTTCCACTAGCTTCACCCTTGTGTCTAATTTTGGTCCTATTAGGGAGCTTTAATGCATGTAATTTGTTATCAAGTTTTTTTCATTCAAATCCCATAATGCAGATGTTTTATGAATTCTTTTGAAGAATTTGGTCCTTTATAGTTTAGATGAGACTGTGTATGCATTAATATGAAAATATGCTTATATTGCTCTAGTTTAATGTTAATTAAAGGAGGTTTTGTTTGGTAGATATACTTCTCTTAAAATTTTTCATAAATTATCTTTAAAGTTGACATGGTTTAATTCACTTATTGAACAGCAGAAACTTTCCTAACTCATTTAATGTGCTTAATATAACCATGAAGTTTTCAGGAATGACCTTTCTTTTAAAATTGATTTTATTTTTCTCTTAAATTCTCTCATTAAGTATGTGTTAAGAATGTAATTTTTACTGTTGGGTTTTCTTGAAAACATCTCATTATGACCTGATTTTGTAAATTTTTAACTGAAATCAGATCCCTCTTAGATTTGTTGAGATCTTTGATATGTTTTGATGATAATATTCTTTTTGTGCTTTGAAATCAGCACAACTTAATTAGATTTGGTCTGATTGAAATCTTCTCTTGAATTGTTATCAGTTTTTCTTTCGAAAATTCTACCTGTTCATTTTACTTCTAAAACTTTAGAATCCTTTTCCAACTGCTCTAAGTTGTTCCTTTTTCCTAGTTCTTTAAAAATCTTCCACTAGCTTCACCCTTGTGTCTAATTTTGGTCCTATTAGGGAGCTTTAATGCATGTAATTTGTTATCAAGTTTTTTCATTCAAATCCCATAATGCAGATGTTTTATGAATTCTTTTGAAGAATTTGGTCCTTTATAGTTTAGATGAGACTGTGGATGCATTAATATGAAAATATGCTTATATTGCTCTAGTTTAATCTTAATTAAAGGAGGTTTTGTTTTGTAGATATACTTCTCTTAAAAATTTTCATAAATTATCTTTAAAGTTGACATGGTTTAATTCACTCATTTAACAATAGAAACTTTCTTAACTCATTAAATATGCTTAATAAAACCATGTAGTTTTCAGAAATGACTTTTCTTTTATAATTGATTTTAATTTTCTTTTTAATTCTCTCATTAAATAAGTGTTACGCATGTAATTTTTGTTGCAGGGTTTTGGGGCAGAACATCTGATAATGACCTGATTTGTAAATTCTTAACTGCAATTGGATCCCTCAAGGCTTTGGTAAGATATCTATTATGTTTTGATGATAATATACTTATTTTGCTTTGAAATAAGCACAATTTAATTAGTTTTGGTCTGATTATAATCTTATTTTGAATTGGTGTCAGATTTTCTTTCAAAAATTTTTCAAGGTTCATTTTACTTCTTAAACTTTAGAATCCTTTTCCTTTAGTTGTTCCTTTTTCCTAGTTCTTTAAAAATCTTCCACTAGCTTCACCCTTGTGTCTAATTTTGGTCCTATTAGGGAGCTTTAATGCATGTAATTTGTTATCAAGTTTTTTTCATTCAAATCCCATAATGCAGATGTTTTATGAATTCTTTTGAAGAATTTGGTCCTTTATAGTTTAGATGAGACTGTGGATGCATTAATATGAAAATATGCTTATATTGCTCCAGTTTAATCTTAATTAAAGGAGGTTTTGTTTGGTAGATATACTTCTCTTAAAATTTTTCATAAATTATCTTTAAAGTTGACATGGTTTAATTCACTTATTGAACAGCAGAAACTTTCCTAACTCCTTTAATGTGCTTAATATAACCATGAAGTTTTCAGGAATGACCTTTCTTTTAAAATTGATTTTATTTTTCTCTTAAATTCTCTCATTAAGTATGTGTTAAGAATGTAATTTTTACTGTTGGGTTTTCTTGAAAACATCTCATTATGACCTGATTTTGTAAATTTTTAACTGACATCAGATCCCTCTTAGATTTGTTGAGATCTTTGATATGTTTTGATGATAATATTCTTATTGTGCTTTGAAATCAGTACAACTTAATTAGTTTTGGTCTGATTGAAATCTTCTCTTGAATTGTTATCAGTTTTTCTTTCGAAAATTCTACCTGTTCATTTTACTTCTAAAACTTTAGAATCCTTTTCCAACTGCTCTAAGTTGTTCCTTTTTCCTAGTTCTTTAAAAATCTTCCACTAGCTTCACCCTTGTGTCTAATTTTGGTCCTATTAGGGAGCTTTAATGCATGTAATTTGTTATCAAGTTTTTTCATTCAAATCCCATAATGCAGATGTTTTATGAATTCTTTTGAAGAATTTGGTCCTTTATAGTTTAGATGAGACTGTGGATGAATTGAAATGAAAATATGCTTATATTGCTCTAGTTTAATCTTAATTAAAGGAGGTTTTGTTTTGTAGATATACTTCTCTTAAAATTTTTCATAAATTATCTTTAAAGTTGACATGGTTTAATTCACTCATTTAACAATAGAAACTTTCTTAACTCATTAAATATGCTTAATAAAACCATGTAGTTTTCAGAAATGACTTTTCTTTTATAATAGATTTTAATTTTCTTTTTAATTCTCTCATTAAATAAGTGTTACGCATGTAATTTTTGTTGCAGGGTTTTGGGGCAGAACATCTGATAATGACCTGATTTGTAAATTCTTAACTGCAATTGGATCCCTCAAGGCTTTGGTAAGATATCTATTATGTTTTGATGATAATATACTTATTTTGCTTTGAAATAAGCACAATTTAATTAGTTTTGGTCTGATTATAATCTTATTTTGAATTGGTGTCAGATTTTCTTTCAAAAATTTTTCAAGGTTCATTTTACTTCTTAAACTTTAGAATCCTTTTCCTTTAGTTGTTCCTTTTTCCTAGTTCTTTAAAAATCTTCCACTAGCTTCACCCTTGTGTCTAATTTTGGTCCTATTAGGGAGCTTTAATGCATGTAATTTGTTATCAAGTTTTTTTCATTCAAATCCCATAATGCAGATGTTTTATGAATTCTTTTGAAGAATTTGGTCCTTTATAGTTTAGATGAGACTGTGGATGCATTAATATGAAAATATGCTTATATTGCTCCAGTTTAATCTTAATTAAAGGAGGTTTTGTTTGGTAGATATACTTCTCTTAAAATTTTTCATAAATTATCTTTAAAGTTGACATGGTTTAATTCACTTATTGAACAGCAGAAACTTTCCTAACTCCTTTAATGTGCTTAATATAACCATGAAGTTTTCAGGAATGACCTTTCTTTTAAAATTGATTTTATTTTTCTCTTAAATTCTCTCATTAAGTATGTGTTAAGAATGTAATTTTTACTGTTGGGTTTTCTTGAAAACATCTCATTATGACCTGATTTTGTAAATTTTTAACTGACATCAGATCCCTCTTAGATTTGTTGAGATCTTTGATATGTTTTGATGATAATATTCTTATTGTGCTTTGAAATCAGTACAACTTAATTAGTTTTGGTCTGATTGAAATCTTCTCTTGAATTGTTATCAGTTTTTCTTTCGAAAATTCTACCTGTTCATTTTACTTCTAAAACTTTAGAATCCTTTTCCAACTGCTCTAAGTTGTTCCTTTTTCCTAGTTCTTTAAAAATCTTCCACTAGCTTCACCCTTGTGTCTAATTTTGGTCCTATTAGGGAGCTTTAATGCATGTAATTTGTTATCAAGTTTTTTCATTCAAATCCCATAATGCAGATGTTTTATGAATTCTTTTGAAGAATTTGGTCCTTTATAGTTTAGATGAGACTGTGGATGAATTGAAATGAAAATATGCTTATATTGCTCTAGTTTAATCTTAATTAAAGGAGGTTTTGTTTTGTAGATATACTTCTCTTAAAATTTTTCATAAATTATCTTTAAAGTTGACATGGTTTAATTCACTCATTTAACAATAGAAACTTTCTTAACTCATTAAATATGCTTAATAAAACCATGTAGTTTTCAGAAATGACTTTTCTTTTATAATAGATTTTAATTTTCTTTTTAATTCTCTCATTAAATAAGTGTTACGCATGTTATTTTTGTTGCAGGGTTTTGGGGCAGAACATCTGATAATGACCTGATTTTGTAAATTCTTAACTGCAATTGGATCCCTCAAGGCTTTGGTAAGATATCTATTATGTTTTGATGATAATATACTTATTTTGCTTTGAAATAAGCACAATTTAATTAGTTTTGGTCTGATTATAATCTTATTTTGAATTGGTGTCAGATTTTCTTTCAAAAATTTTTCAAGGTTCATTTTACTTCTTAAACTTTAGAATCCTTTTCCAACTGCTCTAAGTTGTTCCTTTTTCCTAGTTCTTTAAAAATCTTCCACTAGCTTCACCCTTGTGTCTAATTTTGGTTCTATTAGGGAGCTTTAATGCATGTAATTTGTTATCAAGTTTTTTTCATTCAAATCCCATAATGCAGATGTTTTATGAATTCTTTTGAAGAATTTGGTCCTTTATAGTTTAGATGAGACTGTGGATGCATTAATATGAAAATATGCTTATATTGCTCTAGTTTAATCTTAATTAAAGGAGGTTTTGTTTGGTAGATATACTTCTCTTAAAATTTTTCATAAATTATCTTTAAAGTTGACATGGTTTAATTCACTTATTGAACAGCAGAAACTTTCCTAACTCATTTAATGTGCTTAATATAACCATGAAGTTTTCAGGAATGACCTTTCTTTTAAAATTGATTTTATTTTTCTCTTAAATTCTCTCATTAAGTATGTGTTAAGAATGTAATTTTTACTGTTGGGTTTTCTTGAAAACATCTCATTATGACCTGATTTTGTAAATTTTTAACTGACATCAGATCCCTCTTAGATTTGTTGAGATCTTTGATATGTTTTGATGATAATATTCTTATTGTGCTTTGAAATCAGCACAACTTAATTAGTTTTGGTCTGATTGAAATCTTCTCTTGAATTGTTATCAGTTTTTCTTTCGAAAATTCTGCCTGTTCATTTTACTTCTAAAACTTTAGAATCCTTTTCCAACTGCTCTAAGTTGTGCCTTTTTCCTAGTTCTTTAAAAATCTTCCACTAGCTTCACCCTTGTGTCTAATTTTGGTCCTATTAGGGAGCTTTAATGCATGTAATTTGTTATCAAGTTTTTTCATTCAAATCCCATAATGCAGATGTTTTATGAATTCTTTTGAAGAATTTGGTCCTTTATAGTTTAGATGAGACTGTGGATGAATTGAAATGAAAATATGCTTATATTGCTCTAGTTTAATCTTAATTAAAGGAGGTTTTGTTTTGTAGATATACTTCTCTTAAAATTTTTCATAAATTATCTTTAAAGTTGACATGGTTTAATTCACTCATTTAACAATAGAAACTTTCTTAACTCATTAAATATGCTTAATAAAACCATGTAGTTTTCAGAAATGACTTTTCTTTTATAATTGATTTTAATTTTCTTTTTAATTCTCTCATTAAATAAGTGTTACACATGTAATTTTTGTTGCAGGGTTTTGGGGCAGAACATCTGATAATGACCTGATTTTGTAAATTCTTAACTGCAATTGGATCCCTCAAGGCTTTGGTAAGATATCTATTATGTTTTGATGATAATATACTTATTTTGCTTTGAAATAAGCACAATTTAATTAGTTTTGGTCTGATTATAATCTTATTTTGAATTGGTGTCAGATTTTCTTTCAAAAATTTTTCAAGGTTCATTTTACTTCTTAAACTTTAGAATCCTTTTCCTTTAGTTGTTCCTTTTTCCTAGTTCTTTAAAAATCTTCCACTAGCTTCACCCTTGTGTCTAATTTTGGTCCTATTAGGGAGCTTTAATGCATGTAATTTGTTATCAAGTTTTTTTCATTCAAATCCCATAATGCAGATGTTTTATGAATTCTTTTAAAGAATTTGGTCCTTTATAGTTTAGATGAGACTGTGTATGCATTAATATGAAAATATGCTTATATTGCTCTAGTTTAATCTTAATTAAAGGAGGTTTTGTTTGGTAGATATACTTCTCTTAAAATTTTTCATAAATTATCTTTAAAGTTGACATGGGTTAATTCACTTATTGAACAGCAGAAACTTTCCTAACTCATTTAATGTGCTTAATATAACCATGAAGTTTTCAGGAATGACCTTTCTTTTAAAATTGATTTTATTTTTCTCTTAAATTCTCTCATTAAGTATGTGTTAAGAATGTAATTTTTTCTGTTGGGTTTTCTTGAAAACATCTCATTATGACCTGATTTTGTAAATTTTTAACTGACATCAGATCCCTCTTAGATTTGTTGAGATCTTTGATATGTTTTGATGATAATATTCTTATTGTGCTTTGAAATCAGCACAACTTAATTAGTTTTGGTCTGATTGAAATCTTCTCTTGAATTGTTATCAGTTTTTCTTTCGAAAATTCTACCTGTTCATTTTACTTCTAAAACTTTAGAATCCTTTTCCAACTGCTCTAAGTTGTTCCTTTTTCCTAGTTCTTTAAAAATCTTCCACTAGCTTCACCCTTGTGTCGAATTTTGGTCCTATTAGGGAGCTTTAATGCATGTAATTTGTTATCAAGTTTTTTTCATTCAAATCCCATAATGCAGATGTTTTATGAATTCTTTTGAAGAATTTGGTCCTTTATAGTTTAGATGAGATTGTGGATGCATTAATATGAAAATATGCTTATATTGCTCTAGTTTAATCTTAATTAAAGGAGGTTTTGTTTGGTAGATATACTTCTCTTAAAATTTTTCATAAATTATCTTTAAAGTTGACATGGTTTAATTCACTTATTGAACAGCAGAAACTTTCCTAACTCATTTAATGTGCTTAATATAACCATGAAGTTTTCAGGAATGACCTTTCTTTTAAAATTGATTTTATTTTTCTCTTAAATTCTCTCATTAAGTATGTGTTAAGAATGTAATTTTTGATGCAGGGTTTTGGGGCAGAACATCTGATAATGACCTGATTTTGTAAATTCTTAACTGCAATTGGATCCCTCAAGGCTTTGGTAAGATCTCTATTATGTTTTGATGATAATATACTTATTTTTCTTTGAAATAAGCACAATTTAATTAGTTTTGGTCTGATTATAATCTTATTTTGAATTGGTGTCAGTTTTTCTTTCAAAAATTCCCCAGGTTTATTTCTGTTCCAAAACTTTAGAATCCTTTTAGAACTGCTCTAATTTGTTCCTTTTTCCTTGTTGTTTAAAAATAAACCACTTACTTCTACCTTAGGTCTAATTTTGGCCCAATTATGTAGCTTTAATTCATGTAATTTGTTAGTAAGTTTTTTCAAGCAAATTCCATAATGCAGATGATTTATGAATTCTCTTCAAAATTTGTTCCTTCATTGTTTAGATGAGACTGTGGATGCATTGAAATGAAAATATGCTTATATTGCTCTAGTTTAATCTTAATTAAAGTAGGTGTTGTCTGGTAGATGTACTGGTCTTAAAATTTTTCAGAAATTATCTTTAAAATTGACATGGTTTAATTCACTTATTTAAGAGCAGAAACTTTCTTAACTCATTTAATGTGCTTAATATAACCATGTAGTTTTTAGAAATGACTTTTCTTTTAAAATGGATTTTATTTTTCTCTTAAATTCTCTCATTAATTATGTGTTAAGAATGTAATTTTTACTGTTGGGTTTTCTTGAAAACATCTCATTATAACCTGATTTTATATGTTTTGATGATAATATTCTTATTTTGCTTTGAAATAAGCTCATCTTCTTTTGAATTGGTGTCAAATTTTCTTTCAAAAATTTTTCAAGGTTCATTTTACTTCTAAAACTTTAGAATCCTTTTCCAACTGCTCTAAGTTGTTCCTTTTTCCTAGTTCTTTAAAAATCTTCCACTAGCTTCACCCTTGTGTCTAATTTTGGTCCTATTAGGGAGCTTTAATGCATGTAATTTGTTATCAAGTTTTTTTCATTCAAATCCCATAATGCAGATGTTTTATGAATTCTTTTGAAGAATTTGGTCCTTTATAGTTTAGATGAGACTGTGGATGCATTAATATGAAAATATGCTTATATTGCTCTAGTTTAATCTTAATTAAAGGAGGTTTTGTTTGGTAGATATACTTCTCTTAAAATTTTTCATAAATTATCTTTAAAGTTGACATGGTTTAATTCACTCATTTAACAATAGAAACTTTCTTAACTCATTAAATATGCTTAATAAAACCATGTAGTTTTCAGAATTGACTTTTCTTTTAAAATTGATTTTAATTTTCTTTTTAATTCTCTCATTAAATAAGTGTTAAGCATGTAATTTTTACTGTTGGGTTTTCTTGAAAACATCTCATTATGACCTGATTTTGTAAATTTTTAACTGACATCAGATCCCTCTTAGATTTGTTGAGATCTTTGATATGTTTTGATGATAATATTCTTATTGTGCTTTGAAATCAGCACAACTTAATTAGTTTTGGTCTGATTGAAATCTTCTCTTGAATTGTTATCAGTTTTTCTTTCGAAAATTCTACCTGTTCATTTTACTTCTAAAACTTTAGAATCCTTTTCCAACTGCTCTAAGTTGTTCCTTTTTCCTAGTTCTTTAAAAATCTTCCACTAGCTTCACCCTTGTGTCGAATTTTGGTCCTATTAGGGAGCTTTAATGCATGTAATTTGTTATCAAGTTTTTTTCATTCAAATCCCATAATGCAGATGTTTTATGAATTCTTTTGAAGAATTTGGTCCTTTATAGTTTAGATGAGACTGTGGATGCATTAATATGAAAATATGCTTATATTGCTCTAGTTTAATCTTAATTAAAGGAGGTTTTGTTTGGTAGATATACTTCTCTTAAAATTTTTCATAAATTATCTTTAAAGTTGACATGGTTTAATTCACTTATTGAACAGCAGAAACTTTCCTAACTCATTTAATGTGCTTAATATAACCATGAAGTTTTCAGGAATGACCTTTCTTTTAAAATTGATTTTATTTTTCTCTTAAATTCTCTCATTAAGTATGTGTTAAGAATGTAATTTTTACTGTTGGGTTTTCTTGAAAACATCTCATTATGACCTGATTTTGTAAATTTTTAACTGACATCAGATCCCTCTTAGATTTGTTGAGATCTTTGATATGTTTTGATGATAATATTCTTATTGTGCTTTGAAATCAGCACAACTTAATTAGTTTTGGTCTGATTGAAATCTTCCCTTGAATTGTTATCAGTTTTTCTTTCGAAAATTCTACCTGTTCATTTTACTTCTAAAACTTTAGAATCCTTTTCCAACTGCTCTAAGTTGTTCCTTTTTCCTAGTTCTTTAAAAATCTTCCACTAGCTTCACCCTTGTGTCTAATTTTGGTCCTATTAGGGAGCTTTAATGCATGTAATTTGTTATCAAGTTTTTTCATTCAAATCCCATAATGCAGATGTTTTATGAATTCTTTTGAAGAATTTGGTCCTTTATAGTTTAGATGAGACTGTGGATGAATTGAAATGAAAATATGCTTATATTGCTCTAGTTTAATCTTAATTAAAGGAGGTTTTGTTTTGTAGATATACTTCTCTTAAAATTTTTCATAAATTATCTTTAAAGTTGACATGGTTTAATTCACTCATTTAACAATAGAAACTTTCTTAACTCATTAAATATGCTTAATAAAACCATGTAGTTTTCAGAAATGACTTTTCTTTTATAATTGATTTTAATTTTCTTTTTAATTCTCTCATTAAATAAGTGTTACGCATGTAATTTTTGTTGCAGGGTTTTGGGGCAGAACATCTGATAATGACCTGATTTGTAAATTCTTAACTGCAATTGGATCCCTCAAGGCTTTGGTAAGATATCTATTATGTTTTGATGATAATATACTTATTTTGCTTTGAAATAAGCACAACTTAATTAGTTTTGGTCTGATTGAATTGGTGTCAGATTTTCTTTCAAAAATTTTTCAAGGTTCATTTTACTTCTTAAACTTTAGAATCCTTTTCCTTTAGTTGTTCCTTTTTCCTAGTTCTTTAAAAATCTTCCACTAGCTTCACCCTTGTGTCTAATTTGTGTCCTATTAGGGAGCTTTAATGCATGTAATTTGTTATCAAGTTTTTTTCATTCAAATCCCATAATGCAGATGTTTTATGAATTCTTTTGAAGAATTTGGTCCTTTATAGTTTAGATGAGACTGTGTATGCATTAATATGAAAATATGCTTATATTGCTCTAGTTTAATGTTAATTAAAGGAGGTTTTGTTTGGTAGATATACTTCTCTTAAAATTTTTCATAAATTATCTTTAAAGTTGACATGGTTTAATTCACTTATTGAACAGCAGAAACTTTCCTAACTCATTTAATGTGCTTAATATAACCATGAAGTTTTCAGGAATGACCTTTCTTTTAAAATTGATTTTATTTTTCTCTTAAATTCTCTCTCATTAAGTATGTGTTAAGAATGTAATTTTTACTGTTGGGTTTTCTTGAAAACATCTCATTATGACCTGATTTTGTAAATTTTTAACTGAAATCAGATCCCTCTTAGATTTGTTGAGATCTTTGATATGTTTTGATGATAATATTCTTATTGTGCTTTGAAATCAGCACAACTGAATTAGATTTGGTCTGATTGAAATCTTCTCTTGAATTGTTATCAGTTTTTCTTTCGAAAATTCTACCTGTTCATTTTACTTCTAAAACTTTAGAATCCTTTTCCAACTGCTCTAAGTTGTTCCTTTTTCCTAGTTCTTTAAAAATCTTCCACTAGCTTCACCCTTGTGTCTAATTTTGGTCCTATTAGGGAGCTTTAATGCATGTAATTTGTTATCAAGTTTTTTCATTCAAATCCCATAATGCAGATGTTTTATGAATTCTTTTGAAGAATTTGGTCCTTTATAGTTTAGATGAGACTGTGGATGCATTAATATGAAAATATGCTTATATTGCTCTAGTTTAATCTTAATTAAAGGAGGTTTTGTTTTGTAGATATACTTCTCTTAAAAATTTTCATAAATTATCTTTAAAGTTGACATGGTTTAATTCACTCATTTAACAATAGAAACTTTCTTAACTCATTAAATATGCTTAATAAAACCATGTAGTTTTCAGAAATGACTTTTCTTTTATAATTGATTTTAATTTTCTTTTTAATTCTCTCATTAAATAAGTGTTACGCATGTAATTTTTGTTGCAGGGTTTTGGGGCAGAACATCTGATAATGACCTGATTTGTAAATTCTTAACTGCAATTGGATCCCTCAAGGCTTTGGTAAGATATCTATTATGTTTTGATGATAATATACTTATTTTGCTTTGAAATAAGCACAATTTAATTAGTTTTGGTCTGATTATAATCTTATTTTGAATTGGTGTCAGATTTTCTTTCAAAAATTTTTCAAGGTTCATTTTACTTCTTAAACTTTAGAATCCTTTTCCTTTAGTTGTTCCTTTTTCCTAGTTCTTTAAAAATCTTCCACTAGCTTCACCCTTGTGTCTAATTTTGGTCCTATTAGGGAGCTTTAATGCATGTAATTTGTTATCAAGTTTTTTTCATTCAAATCCCATAATGCAGATGTTTTATGAATTCTTTTGAAGAATTTGGTCCTTTATAGTTTAGATGAGACTGTGGATGCATTAATATGAAAATATGCTTATATTGCTCCAGTTTAATCTTAATTAAAGGAGGTTTTGTTTGGTAGATATACTTCTCTTAAAATTTTTCATAAATTATCTTTAAAGTTGACATGGTTTAATTCACTTATTGAACAGCAGAAACTTTCCTAACTCCTTTAATGTGCTTAATATAACCATGAAGTTTTCAGGAATGACCTTTCTTTTAAAATTGATTTTATTTTTCTCTTAAATTCTCTCATTAAGTATGTGTTAAGAATGTAATTTTTACTGTTGGGTTTTCTTGAAAACATCTCATTATGACCTGATTTTGTAAATTTTTAACTGACATCAGATCCCTCTTAGATTTGTTGAGATCTTTGATATGTTTTGATGATAATATTCTTATTGTGCTTTGAAATCAGTACAACTTAATTAGTTTTGGTCTGATTGAAATCTTCTCTTGAATTGTTATCAGTTTTTCTTTCGAAAATTCTACCTGTTCATTTTACTTCTAAAACTTTAGAATCCTTTTCCAACTGCTCTAAGTTGTTCCTTTTTCCTAGTTCTTTAAAAATCTTCCACTAGCTTCACCCTTGTGTCTAATTTTGGTCCTATTAGGGAGCTTTAATGCATGTAATTTGTTATCAAGTTTTTTCATTCAAATCCCATAATGCAGATGTTTTATGAATTCTTTTGAAGAATTTGGTCCTTTATAGTTTAGATGAGACTGTGGATGAATTGAAATGAAAATATGCTTATATTGCTCTAGTTTAATCTTAATTAAAGGAGGTTTTGTTTTGTAGATATACTTCTCTTAAAATTTTTCATAAATTATCTTTAAAGTTGACATGGTTTAATTCACTCATTTAACAATAGAAACTTTCTTAACTCATTTAATATGCTTAATAAAACCATGTAGTTTTCAGAAATGACTTTTCTTTTATAATAGATTTTAATTTTCTTTTTAATTCTCTCATTAAATAAGTGTTACGCATGTTATTTTTGTTGCAGGGTTTTGGGGCAGAACATCTGATAATGACCTGATTTTGTAAATTCTTAACTGCAATTGGATCCCTCAAGGCTTTGGTAAGATATCTATTATGTTTTGATGATAATATACTTATTTTGCTTTGAAATAAGCACAATTTAATTAGTTTTGGTCTGATTATAATCTTATTTTGAATTGGTGTCAGATTTTCTTTCAAAAATTTTTCAAGGTTCATTTTACTTCTTAAACTTTAGAATCCTTTTCCAACTGCTCTAAGTTGTTCCTTTTTCCTAGTTCTTTAAAAATCTTCCACTAGCTTCACCCTTGTGTCTAATTTTGGTTCTATTAGGGAGCTTTAATGCATGTAATTTGTTATCAAGTTTTTTTCATTCAAATCCCATAATGCAGATGTTTTATGAATTCTTTTGAAGAATTTGGTCCTTTATAGTTTAGATGAGACTGTGGATGCATTAATATGAAAATATGCTTATATTGCTCTAGTTTAATCTTAATTAAAGGAGGTTTTGTTTGGTAGATATACTTCTCTTAAAATTTTTCATAAATTATCTTTAAAGTTGACATGGTTTAATTCACTTATTGAACAGCAGAAACTTTCCTAACTCATTTAATGTGCTTAATATAACCATGAAGTTTTCAGGAATGACCTTTCTTTTAAAATTGATTTTATTTTTCTCTTAAATTCTCTCATTAAGTAGAATGTAATTTTTACTGTTGGGTTTTCTTGAAAACATCTCATTATGACCTGATTTTGTAAATTTTTAACTGACATCAGATCCCTCTTAGATTTGTTGAGATCTTTGATATGTTTTGATGATAATATTCTTATTGTGCTTTGAAATCAGCACAACTTAATTAGTTTTGGTCTGATTGAAATCTTCTCTTGAATTGTTATCAGTTTTTCTTTCGAAAATTCTACCTGTTCATTTTACTTCTAAAACTTTAGAATCCTTTTCCAACTGCTCTAAGTTGTTCCTTTTTCCTAGTTCTTTAAAAATCTTCCACTAGCTTCACCCTTGTGTCTAATTTTGGTCCTATTAGGGAGCTTTAATGCATGTAATTTGTTATCAAGTTTTTTTCATTCAAATCCCATAATGCAGATGTTTTATGAATTCTTTTGAAGAATTTGGTCCTTTATAGTTTAGATGAGACTGTGGATGCATTAATATGAAAATATGCTTATATTGCTCTAGTTTAATCTTAATTAAAGGAGGTTTTGTTTGGTAGATATACTTCTCTTAAAATTTTTCATAAATTATCTTTAAAGTTGACATGGTTTAATTCACTTATTGAACAGCAGAAACTTTCCTAACTCATTTAATGTGCTTAATATAACCATGAAGTTTTCAGGAATGACCTTTCTTTAAAAATTGATTTTATTTTTCTCTTAAATTCTCTCATTAAGTATGTGTTAAGAATGTAATTTTTACTGTTGGGTTTTCTTGAAAACATCTCATTATGACCTGATTTTGTAAATTTTTAACTGACATCAGATCCCTCTTAGATTTGTTGAGATCTTTGATATGTTTTGATGATAATATTCTTATTGTGCTTTGAAATCAGCACAACTTAATTAGTTTTGGTCTGATTGAAATCTTCCCTTGAATTGTTATCAGTTTTTCTTTCGAAAATTCTACCTGTTCATTTTACTTCTAAAACTTTAGAATCCTTTTCCAACTGCTCTAAGTTGTTCCTTTTTCCTAGTTCTTTAAAAATCTTCCACTAGCTTCACCCTTGTGTCTAATTTTGGTCCTATTAGGGAGCTTTAATGCATGTAATTTGTTATCAAGTTTTTTCATTCAAATCCCATAATGCAGATGTTTTATGAATTCTTTTGAAGAATTTGGTCCTTTATAGTTTAGATGAGACTGTGGATGAATTGAAATGAAAATATGCTTATATTGCTCTAGTTTAATCTTAATTAAAGGAGGTTTTGTTTTGTAGATATACTTCTCTTAAAATTTTTCATAAATTATCTTTAAAGTTGACATGGTTTAATTCACTTATTGAACAGCAGAAACTTTCCTAACTCCTTTAATGTGCTTAATATAACCATGAAGTTTTCAGGAATGACCTTTCTTTTAAAATTGATTTTATTTTTCTCTTAAATTCTCTCATTAAGTATGTGTTAAGAATGTAATTTTTACTGTTGGGTTTTCTTGAAAACATCTCATTATGACCTGATTTTGTAAATTTTTAACTGACATCAGATCCCTCTTAGATTTGTTGAGATCTTTGATATGTTTTGATGATAATATTCTTATTGTGCTTTGAAATCAGTACAACTTAATTAGTTTTGGTCTGATTGAAATCTTCTCTTGAATTGTTATCAGTTTTTCTTTCGAAAATTCTACCTGTTCATTTTACTTCTAAAACTTTAGAATCCTTTTCCAACTGCTCTAAGTTGTTCCTTTTTCCTAGTTCTTTAAAAATCTTCCACTAGCTTCACCCTTGTGTCTAATTTTGGTCCTATTAGGGAGCTTTAATGCATGTAATTTGTTATCAAGTTTTTTCATTCAAATCCCATAATGCAGATGTTTTATGAATTCTTTTGAAGAATTTGGTCCTTTATAGTTTAGATGAGACTGTGGATGAATTGAAATGAAAATATGCTTATATTGCTCTAGTTTAATCTTAATTAAAGGAGGTTTTGTTTTGTAGATATACTTCTCTTAAAATTTTTCATAAATTATCTTTAAAGTTGACATGGTTTAATTCACTCATTTAACAATAGAAACTTTCTTAACTCATTTAATATGCTTAATAAAACCATGTAGTTTTCAGAAATGACTTTTCTTTTATAATAGATTTTAATTTTCTTTTTAATTCTCTCATTAAATAAGTGTTACGCATGTTATTTTTGTTGCAGGGTTTTGGGGCAGAACATCTGATAATGACCTGATTTTGTAAATTCTTAACTGCAATTGGATCCCTCAAGGCTTTGGTAAGATATCTATTATGTTTTGATGATAATATACTTATTTTGCTTTGAAATAAGCACAATTTAATTAGTTTTGGTCTGATTATAATCTTATTTTGAATTGGTGTCAGATTTTCTTTCAAAAATTTTTCAAGGTTCATTTTACTTCTTAAACTTTAGAATCCTTTTCCAACTGCTCTAAGTTGTTCCTTTTTCCTAGTTCTTTAAAAATCTTCCACTAGCTTCACCCTTGTGTCTAATTTTGGTTCTATTAGGGAGCTTTAATGCATGTAATTTGTTATCAAGTTTTTTTCATTCAAATCCCATAATGCAGATGTTTTATGAATTCTTTTGAAGAATTTGGTCCTTTATAGTTTAGATGAGACTGTGGATGCATTAATATGAAAATATGCTTATATTGCTCTAGTTTAATCTTAATTAAAGGAGGTTTTGTTTGGTAGATATACTTCTCTTAAAATTTTTCATAAATTATCTTTAAAGTTGACATGGTTTAATTCACTTATTGAACAGCAGAAACTTTCCTAACTCATTTAATGTGCTTAATATAACCATGAAGTTTTCAGGAATGACCTTTCTTTTAAAATTGATTTTATTTTTCTCTTAAATTCTCTCATTAAGTAGAATGTAATTTTTACTGTTGGGTTTTCTTGAAAACATCTCATTATGACCTGATTTTGTAAATTTTTAACTGACATCAGATCCCTCTTAGATTTGTTGAGATCTTTGATATGTTTTGATGATAATATTCTTATTGTGCTTTGAAATCAGCACAACTTAATTAGTTTTGGTCTGATTGAAATCTTCTCTTGAATTGTTATCAGTTTTTCTTTCGAAAATTCTACCTGTTCATTTTACTTCTAAAACTTTAGAATCCTTTTCCAACTGCTCTAAGTTGTTCCTTTTTCCTAGTTCTTTAAAAATCTTCCACTAGCTTCACCCTTGTGTCTAATTTTGGTCCTATTAGGGAGCTTTAATGCATGTAATTTGTTATCAAGTTTTTTTCATTCAAATCCCATAATGCAGATGTTTTATGAATTCTTTTGAAGAATTTGGTCCTTTATAGTTTAGATGAGACTGTGGATGAATTGAAATGAAAATATGCTTATATTGCTCTAGTTTAATCTTAATTAAAGGAGGTTTTGTTTGGTAGATATACTTCTCTTAAAATTT
The DNA here is from genome assembly GCA_024610705.1 of Tetragnatha versicolor. Taxonomy (NCBI): domain Eukaryota; kingdom Metazoa; phylum Arthropoda; class Arachnida; order Araneae; family Tetragnathidae; genus Tetragnatha; species Tetragnatha versicolor. The sequence continues at coordinate 44,610,330 of JANDEH010000002.1, read as the reverse complement.
TTCATAAATTATCTTTAAAGTTGACATGGTTTAATTCACTTATTGAACAGCAGAAACTTTCCTAACTCATTTAATGTGCTTAATATAACCATGAAGTTTTCAGGAATGACCTTTCTTTAAAAATTGATTTTATTTTTCTCTTAAATTCTCTCATTAAGTATGTGTTAAGAATGTAATTTTTACTGTTGGGTTTTCTTGAAAACATCTCATTATGACCTGATTTTGTAAATTTTTAACTGACATCAGATCCCTCTTAGATTTGTTGAGATCTTTGATATGTTTTGATGATAATATTCTTATTGTGCTTTGAAATCAGCACAACTTAATTAGTTTTGGTCTGATTGAAATCTTCCCTTGAATTGTTATCAGTTTTTCTTTCGAAAATTCTACCTGTTCATTTTACTTCTAAAACTTTAGAATCCTTTTCCAACTGCTCTAAGTTGTTCCTTTTTCCTAGTTCTTTAAAAATCTTCCACTAGCTTCACCCTTGTGTCTAATTTTGGTCCTATTAGGGAGCTTTAATGCATGTAATTTGTTATCAAGTTTTTTCATTCAAATCCCATAATGCAGATGTTTTATGAATTCTTTTGAAGAATTTGGTCCTTTATAGTTTAGATGAGACTGTGGATGAATTGAAATGAAAATATGCTTATATTGCTCTAGTTTAATCTTAATTAAAGGAGGTTTTGTTTTGTAGATATACTTCTCTTAAAATTTTTCATAAATTATCTTTAAAGTTGACATGGTTTAATTCACTCATTTAACAATAGAAACTTTCTTAACTCATTAAATATGCTTAATAAAACCATGTAGTTTTCAGAAATGACTTTTCTTTTATAATTGATTTTAATTTTCTTTTTAATTCTCTCATTAAATAAGTGTTACGCATGTAATTTTTTTTGCAGGGTTTTGGGGCAGAACATCTGATAATGACCTGATTTGTAAATTCTTAACTGCAATTGGATCCCTCAAGGCTTTGGTAAGATATCTATTATGTTTTGATGATAATATACTTATTTTGCTTTGAAATAAGCACAACTTAATTAGTTTTGGTCTGATTGAATTGGTGTCAGATTTTCTTTCAAAAATTTTTCAAGGTTCATTTTACTTCTTAAACTTTAGAATCCTTTTCCTTTAGTTGTTCCTTTTTCCTAGTTCTTTAAAAATCTTCCACTAGCTTCACCCTTGTGTCTAATTTTGGTCCTATTAGGGAGCTTTAATGCATGTAATTTGTTATCAAGTTTTTTTCATTCAAATCCCATAATGCAGATGTTTTATGAATTCTTTTGAAGAATTTGGTCCTTTATAGTTTAGATGAGACTGTGTATGCATTAATACGAAAATATGCTTATATTGCTCTAGTTTAATGTTAATTAAAGGAGGTTTTGTTTGGTAGATATACTTCTCTTAAAATTTTTCATAAATTATCTTTAAAGTTGACATGGTTTAATTCACTTATTGAACAGCAGAAACTTTCCTAACTCATTTAATGTGCTTAATATAACCATGAAGTTTTCAGGAATGACCTTTCTTTTAAAATTGATTTTATTTTTCTCTTAAATTCTCTCATTAAGTATGTGTTAAGAATGTAATTTTTACTGTTGGGTTTTCTTGAAAACATCTCATTATGACCTGATTTTGTAAATTTTTAACTGAAATCAGATCCCTCTTAGATTTGTTGAGATCTTTGATATGTTTTGATGATAATATTCTTATTGTGCTTTGAAATCAGCACAACTTAATTAGATTTGGTCTGATTGAAATCTTCTCTTGAATTGTTATCAGTTTTTCTTTCGAAAATTCTACCTGTTCATTTTACTTCTAAAACTTTAGAATCCTTTTCCAACTGCTCTAAGTTGTTCCTTTTTCCTAGTTCTTTAAAAATCTTCCACTAGCTTCACCCTTGTGTCTAATTTTGGTCCTATTAGGGAGCTTTAATGCATGTAATTTGTTATCAAGTTTTTTCATTCAAATCCCATAATGCAGATGTTTTATGAATTCTTTTGAAGAATTTGGTCCTTTATAGTTTAGATGAGACTGTGGATGCATTAATATGAAAATATGCTTATATTGCTCTAGTTTAATCTTAATTAAAGGAGGTTTTGTTTTGTAGATATACTTCTCTTAAAAATTTTCATAAATTATCTTTAAAGTTGACATGGTTTAATTCACTCATTTAACAATAGAAACTTTCTTAACTCATTAAATATGCTTAATAAAACCATGTAGTTTTCAGAAATGACTTTTCTTTTATAATTGATTTTAATTTTCTTTTTAATTCTCTCATTAAATAAGTGTTACGCATGTAATTTTTGTTGCAGGGTTTTGGGGCAGAACATCTGATAATGACCTGATTTGTAAATTCTTAACTGCAATTGGATCCCTCAAGGCTTTGGTAAGATATCTATTATGTTTTGATGATAATATACTTATTTTGCTTTGAAATAAGCACAATTTAATTAGTTTTGGTCTGATTATAATCTTATTTTGAATTGGTGTCAGATTTTCTTTCAAAAATTTTTCAAGGTTCATTTTACTTCTTAAACTTTAGAATCCTTTTCCTTTAGTTGTTCCTTTTTCCTAGTTCTTTAAAAATCTTCCACTAGCTTCACCCTTGTGTCTAATTTTGGTCCTATTAGGGAGCTTTAATGCATGTAATTTGTTATCAAGTTTTTTTCATTCAAATCCCATAATGCAGATGTTTTATGAATTCTTTTGAAGAATTTGGTCCTTTATAGTTTAGATGAGACTGTGGATGCATTAATATGAAAATATGCTTATATTGCTCCAGTTTAATCTTAATTAAAGGAGGTTTTGTTTGGTAGATATACTTCTCTTAAAATTTTTCATAAATTATCTTTAAAGTTGACATGGTTTAATTCACTTATTGAACAGCAGAAACTTTCCTAACTCCTTTAATGTGCTTAATATAACCATGAAGTTTTCAGGAATGACCTTTCTTTTAAAATTGATTTTATTTTTCTCTTAAATTCTCTCATTAAGTATGTGTTAAGAATGTAATTTTTACTGTTGGGTTTTCTTGAAAACATCTCATTATGACCTGATTTTGTAAATTTTTAACTGACATCAGATCCCTCTTAGATTTGTTGAGATCTTTGATATGTTTTGATGATAATATTCTTATTGTGCTTTGAAATCAGTACAACTTAATTAGTTTTGGTCTGATTGAAATCTTCTCTTGAATTGTTATCAGTTTTTCTTTCGAAAATTCTACCTGTTCATTTTACTTCTAAAACTTTAGAATCCTTTTCCAACTGCTCTAAGTTGTTCCTTTTTCCTAGTTCTTTAAAAATCTTCCACTAGCTTCACCCTTGTGTCTAATTTTGGTCCTATTAGGGAGCTTTAATGCATGTAATTTGTTATCAAGTTTTTTCATTCAAATCCCATAATGCAGATGTTTTATGAATTCTTTTGAAGAATTTGGTCCTTTATAGTTTAGATGAGACTGTGGATGAATTGAAATGAAAATATGCTTATATTGCTCTAGTTTAATCTTAATTAAAGGAGGTTTTGTTTTGTAGATATACTTCTCTTAAAATTTTTCATAAATTATCTTTAAAGTTGACATGGTTTAATTCACTCATTTAACAATAGAAACTTTCTTAACTCATTAAATATGCTTAATAAAACCATGTAGTTTTCAGAAATGACTTTTCTTTTATAATAGATTTTAATTTTCTTTTTAATTCTCTCATTAAATAAGTGTTACGCATGTTATTTTTGTTGCAGGGTTTTGGGGCAGAACATCTGATAATGACCTGATTTTGTAAATTCTTAACTGCAATTGGATCCCTCAAGGCTTTGGTAAGATATCTATTATGTTTTGATGATAATATACTTATTTTGCTTTGAAATAAGCACAATTTAATTAGTTTTGGTCTGATTATAATCTTATTTTGAATTGGTGTCAGATTTTCTTTCAAAAATTTTTCAAGGTTCATTTTACTTCTTAAACTTTAGAATCCTTTTCCAACTGCTCTAAGTTGTTCCTTTTTCCTAGTTCTTTAAAAATCTTCCACTAGCTTCACCCTTGTGTCTAATTTTGGTTCTATTAGGGAGCTTTAATGCATGTAATTTGTTATCAAGTTTTTTTCATTCAAATCCCATAATGCAGATGTTTTATGAATTCTTTTGAAGAATTTGGTCCTTTATAGTTTAGATGAGACTGTGGATGCATTAATATGAAAATATGCTTATATTGCTCTAGTTTAATCTTAATTAAAGGAGGTTTTGTTTGGTAGATATACTTCTCTTAAAATTTTTCATAAATTATCTTTAAAGTTGACATGGTTTAATTCACTTATTGAACAGCAGAAACTTTCCTAACTCATTTAATGTGCTTAATATAACCATGAAGTTTTCAGGAATGACCTTTCTTTTAAAATTGATTTTATTTTTCTCTTAAATTCTCTCATTAAGTATGTGTTAAGAATGTAATTTTTACTGTTGGGTTTTCTTGAAAACATCTCATTATGACCTGATTTTGTAAATTTTTAACTGACATCAGATCCCTCTTAGATTTGTTGAGATCTTTGATATGTTTTGATGATAATATTCTTATTGTGCTTTGAAATCAGCACAACTTAATTAGTTTTGGTCTGATTGAAATCTTCTCTTGAATTGTTATCAGTTTTTCTTTCGAAAATTCTGCCTGTTCATTTTACTTCTAAAACTTTAGAATCCTTTTCCAACTGCTCTAAGTTGTTCCTTTTTCCTAGTTCTTTAAAAATCTTCCACTAGCTTCACCCTTGTGTCTAATTTTGGTCCTATTAGGGAGCTTTAATGCATGTAATTTGTTATCAAGTTTTTTCATTCAAATCCCATAATGCAGATGTTTTATGAATTCTTTTGAAGAATTTGGTCCTTTATAGTTTAGATGAGACTGTGGATGAATTGAAATGAAAATATGCTTATATTGCTCTAGTTTAATCTTAATTAAAGGAGGTTTTGTTTTGTAGATATACTTCTCTTAAAATTTTTCATAAATTATCTTTAAAGTTGACATGGTTTAATTCACTCATTTAACAATAGAAACTTTCTTAACTCATTAAATATGCTTAATAAAACCATGTAGTTTTCAGAAATGACTTTTCTTTTATAATTGATTTTAATTTTCTTTTTAATTCTCTCATTAAATAAGTGTTACACATGTAATTTTTGTTGCAGGGTTTTGGGGCAGAACATCTGATAATGACCTGATTTTGTAAATTCTTAACTGCAATTGGATCCCTCAAGGCTTTGGTAAGATATCTATTATGTTTTGATGATAATATACTTATTTTGCTTTGAAATAAGCACAATTTAATTAGTTTTGGTCTGATTATAATCTTATTTTGAATTGGTGTCAGATTTTCTTTCAAAAATTTTTCAAGGTTCATTTTACTTCTTAAACTTTAGAATCCTTTTCCTTTAGTTGTTCCTTTTTCCTAGTTCTTTAAAAATCTTCCACTAGCTTCACCCTTGTGTCTAATTTTGGTCCTATTAGGGAGCTTTAATGCATGTAATTTGTTATCAAGTTTTTTTCATTCAAATCCCATAATGCAGATGTTTTATGAATTCTTTTAAAGAATTTGGTCCTTTATAGTTTAGATGAGACTGTGTATGCATTAATATGAAAATATGCTTATATTGCTAAAGTTTAATCTTAATTAAAGGAGGTTTTGTTTGGTAGATATACTTCTCTTAAAATTTTTCATAAATTATCTTTAAAGTTGACATGGGTTAATTCACTTATTGAACAGCAGAAACTTTCCTAACTCATTTAATGTGCTTAATATAACCATGAAGTTTTCAGGAATGACCTTTCTTTTAAAATTGATTTTATTTTTCTCTTAAATTCTCTCATTAAGTATGTGTTAAGAATGTAATTTTTTCTGTTGGGTTTTCTTGAAAACATCTCATTATGACCTGATTTTGTAAATTTTTAACTGACATCAGATCCCTCTTAGATTTGTTGAGATCTTTGATATGTTTTGATGATAATATTCTTATTGTGCTTTGAAATCAGCACAACTTAATTAGTTTTGGTCTGATTGAAATCTTCTCTTGAATTGTTATCAGTTTTTCTTTCGAAAATTCTACCTGTTCATTTTACTTCTAAAACTTTAGAATCCTTTTCCAACTGCTCTAAGTTGTTCCTTTTTCCTAGTTCTTTAAAAATCTTCCACTAGCTTCACCCTTGTGTCTAATTTTGGTCCTATTAGGGAGCTTTAATGCATGTAATTTGTTATCAAGTTTTTTTCATTCAAATCCCATAATGCAGATGTTTTATGAATTCTTTTGAAGAATTTGGTCCTTTATAGTTTAGATGAGATTGTGGATGCATTAATATGAAAATATGCTTATATTGCTCTAGTTTAATCTTAATTAAAGGAGGTTTTGTTTGGTAGATATACTTCTCTTAAAATTTTTCATAAATTATCTTTAAAGTTGACATGGTTTAATTCACTTATTGAACAGCAGAAACTTTCCTAACTCATTTAATGTGCTTAATATAACCATGAAGTTTTCAGGAATGACCTTTCTTTTAAAATTGATTTTATTTTTCTCTTAAATTCTCTCATTAAGTATGTGTTAAGAATGTAATTTTTACTGTTGGGTTTTCTTGAAAACATCTCATTATGACCTGATTTTGTAAATTTTTAACTGACATCAGATCCCTCTTAGATTTGTTGAGATCTTTGATATGTTTTGATGATAATATTCTTATTGTGCTTTGAAATCAGCACAACTTAATTAGTTTTGGTCTGATTGAAATCTTCTCTTGAATTGTTATCAGTTTTTCTTTCGAAAATTCTACCTGTTCATTTTACTTCTAAAACTTTAGAATCCTTTTCCAACTGCTCTAAGTTGTTCCTTTTTCCTAGTTCTTTAAAAATCTTCCACTAGCTTCACCCTTGTGTCTAATTTTGGTCCTATTAGGGAGCTTTAATGCATGTAATTTGTTATCAAGTTTTTTTCATTCAAATCCCATAATGCAGATGTTTTATGAATTCTTTTGAAGAATTTGGTCCTTTATAGTTTAGATGAGATTGTGGATGCATTAATATGAAAATATGCTTATATTGCTCTAGTTTAATCTTAATTAAAGGAGGTTTTGTTTGGTAGATATACTTCTCTTAAAATTTTTCATAAATTATCTTTAAAGTTGACATGGTTTAATTCACTTATTGAACAGCAGAAACTTTCCTAACTCATTTAATGTGCTTAATATAACCATGAAGTTTTCAGGAATGACCTTTCTTTTAAAATTGATTTTATTTTTCTCTTAAATTCTCTCATTAAGTATGTGTTAAGAATGTAATTTTTACTGTTGGGTTTTCTTGAAAACATCTCATTATGACCTGATTTTGTAAATTTTTAACTGACATCAGATCCCTCTTAGATTTGTTGAGATCTTTGATATGTTTTGATGATAATATTCTTATTGTGCTTTGAAATCAGCACAACTTAATTAGTTTTGGTCTGATTGAAATCTTCTCTTGAATTGTTATCAGTTTTTCTTTCGAAAATTCTACCTGTTCATTTTACTTCTAAAACTTTAGAATCCTTTTCCAACTGTTCTAAGTTGTTCCTTTTTCCTAGTTCTTTAAAAATCTTCCACTAGCTTCACCCTTGTGTCTAATTTTGGTCCTATTAGGGAGCTTTAATGCATGTAATTTGTTATCAAGTTTTTTCATTCAAATCCCATAATGCAGATGTTTTATGAATTCTTTTGAAGAATTTGGTCCTTTATAGTTTAGATGAGACTATGGATGAATTGAAATGAAAATATGCTTATATTGCTCTAGTTTAATCTTAATTAAAGGAGGTTTTGTTTGGTAGATATACTTCTCTTAAAATTTTTCATAAATTATCTTTAAAGTTGACATGGGTTAATTCACTTATTGAACAGCAGAAACTTTCCTAACTCATTTAATGTGCTTAATATAACCATGAAGTTTTCAGGAATGACCTTTCTTTTAAAATTGATTTTATTTTTCTCTTAAATTCTCTCATTAAGTATGTGTTAAGAATGTAATTTTTACTGTTGGGTTTTCTTGAAAACATCTCATTATGACCTGATTTTGTAAATTTTTAACTGACATCAGATCCCTCTTAGATTTGTTGAGATCTTTGATATGTTTTGATGATAATATTCTTATTGTGCTTTGAAATCAGCACAACTTAATTAGTTTTGGTCTGATTGAAATCTTCTCTTGAATTGTTATCAGTTTTTCTTTCGAAAATTCTACCTGTTCATTTTACTTCTAAAACTTTAGAATCCTTTTCCAACTGTTCTAAGTTGTTCCTTTTTCCTAGTTCTTTAAAAATCTTCCACTAGCTTCACCCTTGTGTCTAATTTTGGTCCTATTAGGGAGCTTTAATGCATGTAATTTGTTATCAAGTTTTTTCATTCAAATCCCATAATGCAGATGTTTTATGAATTCTTTTGAAGAATTTGGTCCTTTATAGTTTAGATGAGACTGTGGATGAATTGAAATGAAAATATGCTTATATTGCTCTAGTTTAATCTTAATTAAAGGAGGTTTTGTTTTGTAGATATACTTCTCTTAAAATTTTTCATAAATTATCTTTAAAGTTGACATGGTTTAATTCACTCATTTAACAATAGAAACTTTCTTAACTCATTAAATATGCTTAATAAAACCATGTAGTTTTCAGAAATGACTTTTCTTTTATAATTGATTTTAATTTTCTTTTTAATTCTCTCATTAAATAAGTGTTACACATGTAATTTTTGTTGCAGGGTTTTGGGGCAGAACATCTGATAATGACCTGATTTTGTAAATTCTTAACTGCAATTGGATCCCTCAAGGCTTTGGTAAGATATCTATTATGTTTTGATGATAATATACTTATTTTGCTTTGAAATAAGCACAATTTAATTAGTTTTGGTCTGATTATAATCTTATTTTGAATTGGTGTCAGATTTTCTTTCAAAAATTTTTCAAGGTTCATTTTACTTCTTAAACTTTAGAATCCTTTTCCTTTAGTTGTTCCTTTTTCCTAGTTCTTTAAAAATCTTCCACTAGCTTCACCCTTGTGTCTAATTTTGGTCCTATTAGGGAGCTTTAATGCATGTAATTTGTTATCAAGTTTTTTTCATTCAAATCCCATAATGCAGATGTTTTATGAATTCTTTTAAAGAATTTGGTCCTTTATAGTTTAGATGAGACTGTGTATGCATTAATATGAAAATATGCTTATATTGCTCTAGTTTAATCTTAATTAAAGGAGGTTTTGTTTGGTAGATATACTTCTCTTAAAATTTTTCATAAATTATCTTTAAAGTTGACATGGGTTAATTCACTTATTGAACAGCAGAAACTTTCCTAACTCATTTAATGTGCTTAATATAACCATGAAGTTTTCAGGAATGACCTTTCTTTTAAAATTGATTTTATTTTTCTCTTAAATTCTCTCATTAAGTATGTGTTAAGAATGTAATTTTTTCTGTTGGGTTTTCTTGAAAACATCTCATTATGACCTGATTTTGTAAATTTTTAACTGACATCAGATCCCTCTTAGATTTGTTGAGATCTTTGATATGTTTTGATGATAATATTCTTATTGTGCTTTGAAATCAGCACAACTTAATTAGTTTTGGTCTGATTGAAATCTTCTCTTGAATTGTTATCAGTTTTTCTTTCGAAAATTCTACCTGTTCATTTTACTTCTAAAACTTTAGAATCCTTTTCCAACTGCTCTAAGTTGTTCCTTTTTCCTAGTTCTTTAAAAATCTTCCACTAGCTTCACCCTTGTGTCTAATTTTGGTCCTATTAGGGAGCTTTAATGCATGTAATTTGTTATCAAGTTTTTTTCATTCAAATCCCATAATGCAGATGTTTTATGAATTCTTTTGAAGAATTTGGTCCTTTATAGTTTAGATGAGATTGTGGATGCATTAATATGAAAATATGCTTATATTGCTCTAGTTTAATCTTAATTAAAGGAGGTTTTGTTTGGTAGATATACTTCTCTTAAAATTTTTCATAAATTATCTTTAAAGTTGACATGGTTTAATTCACTTATTGAACAGCAGAAACTTTCCTAACTCATTTAATGTGCTTAATATAACCATGAAGTTTTCAGGAATGACCTTTCTTTTAAAATTGATTTTATTTTTCTCTTAAATTCTCTCATTAAGTATGTGTTAAGAATGTAATTTTTACTGTTGGGTTTTCTTGAAAACATCTCATTATGACCTGATTTTGTAAATTTTTAACTGACATCAGATCCCTCTTAGATTTGTTGAGATCTTTGATATGTTTTGATGATAATATTCTTATTGTGCTTTGAAATCAGCACAACTTAATTAGTTTTGGTCTGATTGAAATCTTCTCTTGAATTGTTATCAGTTTTTCTTTCGAAAATTCTACCTGTTCAATTTACTTCTAAAACTTTAGAATCCTTTTCCAACTGCTCTAAGTTGTTCCTTTTTCCTAGTTCTTTAAAAATCTTCCACTAGCTTCACCCTTGTGTCTAATTTTGGTCCTATTAGGGAGCTTTAATGCATGTAATTTGTTATCAAGTTTTTTTCATTCAAATCCCATAATGCAGATGTTTTATGAATTCTTTTGAAGAATTTGGTCCTTTATAGTTTAGATGAGATTGTGGATGCATTAATATGAAAATATGCTTATATTGCTCTAGTTTAATCTTAATTAAAGGAGGTTTTGTTTGGTAGATATACTTCTCTTAAAATTTTTCATAAATTATCTTTAAAGTTGACATGGTTTAATTCACTTATTGAACAGCAGAAACTTTCCTAACTCATTTAATGTGCTTAATATAACCATGAAGTTTTCAGGAATGACCTTTCTTTTAAAATTGATTTTATTTTTCTCTTAAATTCTCTCATTAAGTATGTGTTAAGAATGTAATTTTTACTGTTGGGTTTTCTTGAAAACATCTCATTATGACCTGATTTTGTAAATTTTTAACTGACATCAGATCCCTCTTAGATTTGTTGAGATCTTTGATATGTTTTGATGATAATATTCTTATTGTGCTTTGAAATCAGCACAACTTAATTAGTTTTGGTCTGATTGAAATCTTCTCTTGAATTGTTATCAGTTTTTCTTTCGAAAATTCTACCTGTTCATTTTACTTCTAAAACTTTAGAATCCTTTTCCAACTGTTCTAAGTTGTTCCTTTTTCCTAGTTCTTTAAAAATCTTCCACTAGCTTCACCCTTGTGTCTAATTTTGGTCCTATTAGGGAGCTTTAATGCATGTAATTTGTTATCAAGTTTTTTCATTCAAATCCCATAATGCAGATGTTTTATGAATTCTTTTGAAGAATTTGGTCCTTTATAGTTTAGATGAGACTATGGATGAATTGAAATGAAAATATGCTTATATTGCTCTAGTTTAATCTTAATTAAAGGAGGTTTTGTTTGGTAGATATACTTCTCTTAAAATTTTTCATAAATTATCTTTAAAGTTGACATGGGTTAATTCACTTATTGAACAGCAGAAACTTTCCTAACTCATTTAATGTGCTTAATATAACCATGAAGTTTTCAGGAATGACCTTTCTTTTAAAATTGATTTTATTTTTCTCTTAAATTCTCTCATTAAGTATGTGTTAAGAATGTAATTTTTACTGTTGGGTTTTCTTGAAAACATCTCATTATGACCTGATTTTGTAAATTTTTAACTGACATCAGATCCCTCTTAGATTTGTTGAGATCTTTGATATGTTTTGATGATAATATTCTTATTGTGCTTTGAAATCAGCACAACTTAATTAGTTTTGGTCTGATTGAAATCTTCTCTTGAATTGTTATCAGTTTTTCTTTCGAAAATTCTACCTGTTCATTTTACTTCTAAAACTTTAGAATCCTTTTCCAACTGTTCTAAGTTGTTCCTTTTTCCTAGTTCTTTAAAAATCTTCCACTAGCTTCACCCTTGTGTCTAATTTTGGTCCTATTAGGGAGCTTTAATGCATGTAATTTGTTATCAAGTTTTTTCATTCAAATCCCATAATGCAGATGTTTTATGAATTCTTTTGAAGAATTTGGTCCTTTATAGTTTAGATGAGACTGTGGATGAATTGAAATGAAAATATGCTTATATTGCTCTAGTTTAATCTTAATTAAAGGAGGTTTTGTTTTGTAGATATACTTCTCTTAAAATTTTTCATAAATTATCTTTAAAGTTGACATGGTTTAATTCACTCATTTAACAATAGAAACTTTCTTAACTCATTAAATATGCTTAATAAAACCATGTAGTTTTCAGAAATGACTTTTCTTTTATAATTGATTTTAATTTTCTTTTTAATTCTCTCATTAAATAAGTGTTACACATGTAATTTTTGTTGCAGGGTTTTGGGGCAGAACATCTGATAATGACCTGATTTTGTAAATTCTTAACTGCAATTGGATCCCTCAAGGCTTTGGTAAGATATCTATTATGTTTTGATGATAATATACTTATTTTGCTTTGAAATAAGCACAATTTAATTAGTTTTGGTCTGATTATAATCTTATTTTGAATTGGTGTCAGATTTTCTTTCAAAAATTTTTCAAGGTTCATTTTACTTCTTAAACTTTAGAATCCTTTTCCTTTAGTTGTTCCTTTTTCCTAGTTCTTTAAAAATCTTCCACTAGCTTCACCCTTGTGTCTAATTTTGGTCCTATTAGGGAGCTTTAATGCATGTAATTTGTTATCAAGTTTTTTTCATTCAAATCCCATAATGCAGATGTTTTATGAATTCTTTTAAAGAATTTGGTCCTTTATAGTTTAGATGAGACTGTGTATGCATTAATATGAAAATATGCTTATATTGCTCTAGTTTAATCTTAATTAAAGGAGGTTTTGTTTGGTAGATATACTTCTCTTAAAATTTTTCATAAATTATCTTTAAAGTTGACATGGTTTAATTCACTTATTGAACAGCAGAAACTTTCCTAACTCATTTAATGTGCTTAATATAACCATGAAGTTTTCAGGAATGACCTTTCTTTTAAAATTGATTTTATTTTTCTCTTAAATTCTCTCATTAAGTATGTGTTAAGAATGTAATTTTTACTGTTGGGTTTTCTTGAAAACATCTCATTATGACCTGATTTTGTAAATTTTTAACTGACATCAGATCCCTCTTAGATTTGTTGAGATCTTTGATATGTTTTGATGATAATATTCTTATTGTGCTTTGAAATCAGCACAACTTAATTAGTTTTGGTCTGATTGAAATCTTCTCTTGAATTGTTATCAGTTTTTCTTTCGAAAATTCTACCTGTTCATTTTACTTCTAAAACTTTAGAATCCTTTTCCAACTGTTCTAAGTTGTTCCTTTTTCCTAGTTCTTTAAAAATCTTCCACTAGCTTCACCCTTGTGTCTAATTTTGGTCCTATTAGGGAGCTTTAATGCATGTAATTTGTTATCAAGTTTTTTCATTCAAATCCCATAATGCAGATGTTTTATGAATTCTTTTGAAGAATTTGGTCCTTTATAGTTTAGATGAGACTATGGATGAATTGAAATGAAAATATGCTTATATTGCTCTAGTTTAATCTTAATTAAAGGAGGTTTTGTTTTGTAGATATACTTCTCTTAAAATTTTTCATAAATTATCTTTAAAGTTGACATGGTTTAATTCACTCATTTAACAATAGAAACTTTCTTAACTCATTAAATATGCTTAATAAAACCATGTAGTTTTCAGAAATGACTTTTCTTTTATAATTGATTTTAATTTTCTTTTTAATTCTCTCATTAAATAAGTGTTACGCATGTAATTTTTGTTGCAGGGTTTTGGGGCAGAACATCTGATAATGACCTGATTTTGTAAATTCTTAACTGCAATTGGATCCCTCAAGGCTTTGGTAAGATATCTATTATGTTTTGATGATAATATACTTATTTTGCTTTGAAATAAGCACAATTTAATTAGTTTTGGTCTGATTATAATCTTATTTTGAATTGGTGTCAGATTTTCTTTCAAAAATTTTTCAAGGTTCATTTTACTTCTTAAACTTTAGAATCCTTTTCCTTTAGTTGTTCCTTTTTCCTAGTTCTTTAAAAATCTTCCACTAGCTTCACCCTTGTGTCTAATTTTGGTCCTATTAGGGAGCTTTAATGCATGTAATTTGTTATCAAGTTTTTTTCATTCAAATCCCATAATGCAGATGTTTTATGAATTCTTTTGAAGAATTTTGTCCTTTATAGTTTAGATGAGACTGTGGATGCATTAATATGAAAATATGCTTATATTGCTCTAGTTTAATCTTAATTAAAGGAGGTTTTGTTTGGTAGATATACTTCTCTTAAAATTTTTCATAAATTATCTTTAAAGTTGACATGGTTTAATTCACTTATTGAACAGCAGAAACTTTCCTAACTCATTTAATGTGCTTAATATAACCATGAAGTTTTCAGGAATGACCTTTCTTTTAAAATTGATTTTATTTTTCTCTTAAATTCTCTCATTAAGTATGTGTTAAGAATGTAATTTTTACTGTTGGGTTTTCTTGAAAACATCTCATTATGACCTGATTTTGTAAATTTTTAACTGACATCAGATCCCTCTTAGATTTGTTGAGATCTTTGATATGTTTTGATGATAATATTCTTATTGTGCTTTGAAATCAGTACAACTTAATTAGTTTTGGTCTGATTGAAATCTTCTCTTGAATTGTTATCAGTTTTTCTTTCGAAAATTCTACCTGTTCATTTTACTTCTAAAACTTTAGAATCCTTTTCCAACTGCTCTAAGTTGTTCCTTTTTCCTAGTTCTTTAAAAATCTTCCACTAGCTTCACCCTTGTGTCTAATTTTGGTCCTATTAGGGAGCTTTAATGCATGTAATTTGTTATCAAGTTTTTTCATTCAAATCCCATAATGCAGATGTTTTATGAATTCTTTTGAAGAATTTGGTCCTTTATAGTTTAGATGAGACTGTGGATGAATTGAAATGAAAATATGCTTATATTGCTCTAGTTTAATCTTAATTAAAGGAGGTTTTGTTTTGTAGATATACTTCTCTTAAAATTTTTCATAAATTGTCTTTAAAGTTGACATGGTTTAATTCACTCATTTAACAATAGAAACTTTCTTAACTCTTTAAATATGCTTAATAAAACCATGTAGTTTTCAGAAATGACTTTTCTTTTATAATTGATTTTAATTTTCTTTTTAATTCTCTCATTAAATAAGTGTTACGCATGTAATTTTTGTTGCAGGGTTTTGGGGCAGAACATCTGATAATGACCTGATTTTGTAAATTCTTAACTGCAATTGGATCCCTCAAGGCTTTGGTAAGATATCTATTATGGTTTGATGATAATATACTTATTTTGCTTTGAAATAAGCACAATTTAATTAGTTTTGGTCTGATTATAATCTTATTTTGAATTGGTGTCAGATTTTCTTTCAAAAATTTTTCAAGGTTCATTTTACTTCTTAAACTTTAGAATCCTTTTCCAACTGCTCTAAGTTGTTCCTTTTTCCTAGTTCTTTAAAAATCTTCTACTAGCTTCACCCTTGTGTCTAATTTTGGTCCTATTAGGGAGCTTTAATGCATGTAATTTGTTATCAAGTTTTTTCATTCAAATCCCATAATGCAGATGTTTTATGAATTCTTTTGAAGAATTTGGTCCTTTATAGTTTAGTTGAGACTGTGGATGCATTAATATGAAAATATGCTTATATTGCTCTAGTTTAATCTTAATTAAAGGAGGTTTTGTTTGGTAGATATACTTCTCTTAAAATTTTTCATAAATTATCTTTAAAGTTGACATGGTTTAATTCACTTATTGAACAGCAGAAACTTTCCTAACTCATTTAATGTGCTTAATATAACCATGAAGTTTTCAGGAATGACCTTTCTTTTAAAATTGATTTTATTTTTCTCTTAAATTCTCTCATTAAGTAGAATGTAATTTTTACTGTTGGGTTTTCTTGAAAACATCTCATTATGACCTGATTTTGTAAATTTTTAACTGACATCAGATCCCTCTTAGATTTGTTGAGATCTTTGATATGTTTTGATGATAATATTCTTATTGTGCTTTGAAATCAGCACAACTTAATTAGTTTTGGTCTGATTGAAATCTTCTCTTGAATTGTTATCAGTTTTTCTTTCGAAAATTCTACCTGTTCATTTTACTTCTAAAACTTTAGAATCCTTTTCCAACTGCTCTAAGTTGTTCCTTTTTCCTAGTTCTTTAAAAATCTTCCACTAGCTTCACCCTTGTGTCTAATTTTGGTCCTATTAGGGAGCTTTAATGCATGTAATTTGTTATCAAGTTTTTTCATTCAAATCCCATAATGCAGATGTTTTATGAATTCTTTTGAAGAATTTTGTCCTTTATAGTTTAGATGAGACTGTGGATGCATTAATATGAAAATATGCTTATATTGCTCTAGTTTAATCTTAATTAAAGGAGGTTTTGTTTGGTAGATATACTTCTCTTAAAATTTTTCATAAATTATCTTTAAAGTTGACATGGTTTAATTCACTTATTGAACAGCAGAAACTTTCTTAACTCATTTAATGTGCTTAATATAACCATGAAGTTTTCAGAAATGACCTTTCTTTTAAAATTGATTTTATTTTTCTCTTAAATTCTCTCATTAAGTATGTGTTAAGAATGTAATTTTTACTGTTGGGTTTTCTTGAAAACATCTCATTATGACCTGATTTTGTAAATTTTTAACTGACATCAGATCCCTCTTAGATTTGTTGAGATCTTTGATATGTTTTGATGATAATATTCTTATTGTGCTTTGAAATCAGCACAACTTAATTAGTTTTGGTCTGATGGAAATCTTCTCTTGAATTGTTATCAGTTTTTCTTTCGAAAATTCTACCTGTTCATTTTACTTCTAAAACTTTAGAATCCTTTTCCAACTGCTCTAAGTTGTTCCTTTTTCCTAGTTCTTTAAAAATCTTCCACTAGCTTCACCCTTGTGTCTAATTTTGGTCCTATTAGGGAGCTTTAATGCATGTAATTTGTTATCATGTTTTTTCATTCAAATCCCATAATGCAGATGTTTTATGAATTCTTTTGAATAATTTGGTCCTTTATAGTTTAGATGAGACTGTGGATAAATTATAATGAAAATATGCTTATATTGCTCTAGTTTAATCTTAATTAAAGGAGGTTTTGTTTTGTAGATATACTTTTCTTAAAATTTTTCATAAATTATCTTTAAAGTTGACATGGTTTAATTCACTTATTGAACAGCAGAAACTTTCTTAACTCATTTAATGTGCTTAATATAACCATGAAGTTTTCAGAAATGACCTTTCTTTTAAAATTGATTTTATTTTTCTCTTAAATTCTCTCATTAAGTATGTGTTAAGAATGTAATTTTTACTGTTGGGTTTTCTTGAAAACATCTCATTATGACCTGATTTTGTAAATTTTTAACTGACATCAGATCCCTCTTAGATTTGTTGAGATCTTTGATATGTTTTGATGATAATATTCTTATTGTGCTTTGAAATCAGCACAACTTAATTAGTTTTGGTCTGATGGAAATCTTCTCTTGAATTGTTATCAGTTTTTCTTTCGAAAATTCTACCTGTTCATTTTACTTCTAAAACTTTAGAATCCTTTTCCAACTGCTCTAAGTTGTTCCTTTTTCCTAGTTCTTTAAAAATCTTCCACTAGCTTCACCCTTGTGTCTAATTTTGGTCCTATTAGGGAGCTTTAATGCATGTAATTTGTTATCATGTTTTTTCATTCAAATCCCATAATGCAGATGTTTTATGAATTCTTTTGAATAATTTGGTCCTTTATAGTTTAGATGAGACTGTGGATAAATTATAATGAAAATATGCTTATATTGCTCTAGTTTAATCTTAATTAAAGGAGGTTTTGTTTTGTAGATATACTTCTCTTAAAATTTTTCATAAATTATCTTTAAAGTTGACATGGTTTAATTCACTCATTTAACAATAGAAACTTTCTTAACTCATTAAATATGCTTAATAAAACCATGTAGTTTTCAGAAATGACTTTTCTTTTAAAATTGATTTTAATTTTCTTTTTAATTCTCTCATTAAATAAGTGTTAAGCATGTAATTTTTGATGCAGGGTTTTGGGGCAGAACATCTGATAATGACCTGATTTTGTAAATTCTTAACTCCAATTGGATCCCTCAAGGCTTTGGTAAGATCTCTATTATGTTTTGATGATAATATACTTATTTTGCTTTGAAATAAGCACAATTTAATTAGTTTTGGTCTGATTATAATCTTATTTTGAATTGGTGTCAGATTTTCTTTCAAAAATTTTTCAAGGTTCATTTTACTTCTTAAACTTTAGAATCCTTTTCCAACTGCTCTAAGTTGTTCTTTTTTCCTAGTTCTTTAAAAATCTTCCACTAGCTTCACCCTTGTGTCTAATTTTGGTCCTATTAGGGAGCTTTAATGCATGTAATTTGTTATCAAGTTTTTTTCATTCAAATCCCATAATGCAGATGTTTTATGAATTCTTTTGAAGAATTTGGTCCTTTATAGTTTAGATGAGACTGTGGATGCATTAATATGAAAATATGCTTATATTGCTCTAGTTTAATCTTAATTAAAGGAGGTTTTGTTTGGTAGATATACTTCTCTTAAAATTTTTCATAAATTATCTTTAAAGTTGACATGGTTTAATTCACTCATTTAACAATAGAAACTTTCTTAACTCATTAAATATGCTTAATAAAACCATGTAGTTTTCAGAAATGACTTTTCTTTTAAAATTGATTTTAATTTTCTTTTTAATTCTCTCATTAAATAAGTGTTAAGCATGTAATTTTTGATGCAGGGTTTTGGGGCAGAACATCTGATAATGACCTGATTTTGTAAATTCTTAACTGCAATTGGATCCCTCAAGGCTTTGGTAAGATCTCTATTATGTTTTGATGATAATATACTTATTTTTCTTTGAAATAAGCACAATTTAATTAGTTTTGGTCTGATTATAATCTTATTTTGAATTGGTGTCAGTTTTTCTTTCAAAAATTCCCCAGGTTTATTTCAGTTCTAAAACTTTAGAATCCTTTTAGAACTGCTCTAATTTGTTCCTTTTTCCTTGTTGTTTAAAAATAAACCACTTACTTCTACCTTAGGTCTAATTTTGGCCCAATTATGTAGCTTTAATTCATGTAATTTGTTAGTAAGTTTTTTCAAGCAAATTCCATAATGCAGATGATTTATGAATTCTCTTCAAAATTTGTTCCTTCATTGTTTAGATGAGACTGTGGATGCATTGAAATGAAAATATGCTTATATTGCTCTAGTTTAATCTTAATTAAAGTAGGTGTTGTCTGGTAGATGTACTGGTCTTAAAATTTTTCAGAAATTATCTTTAAAATTGACATGGTTTAATTCACTTATTTAAGAGCAGAAACTTTCTTAACTCATTTAATGTGCTTAATATAACCATGTAGTTTTTAGAAATGACTTTTCTTTTAAAATGGATTTTATTTTTCTCTTAAATTCTCTCATTAATTATGTGTTAAGAATGTAATTTTTACTGTTGGGTTTTCTTGAAAACATCTCATTATAACCTGATTTTATATGTTTTGATGATAATATTCTTATTTTGCTTTGAAATAAGCTCAACTTCATTAGTTTTGGTCTGTTTGAAATCTTCTTTTGAATTGGTGTCAAATTTTCTTTCAAAAATTTTTCAAGGTTCATTTTACTTCTAAAACTTTAGAATCCTTTTCCAACTGCTCTAAGTTGTTCCTTTTTCCTAGTTCTTTAAAAATCTTCCACTAGCTTCACCCTTGTGTCTAATTTTGGTCCTATTAGGGAGCTTTAATGCATGTAATTTGTAATCAAGTTTTTTTCATTCAAATCCCATAATGCAGATGTTTTATGAATTCTTTTGAAGAATTTGGTCCTTTATAGTTTAGATGAGACTGGATGAATTGAAATTGAAAATATGCTTATATTGCTCTAGTTTAATCTTAATTAAAGGAGGTTTTGTTTTGTAGATATACTTCTCTTAAAATTTTTCATAAATTATCTTTAAAGTTGACATGGTTTAATTCACTTATTTAACAATAGAAACTTTCTTAACTCATTAAATATGCTTAATAAAACCATGTAGTTTTCAGAAATGACTTTTCTTTTAAAATTGATTTTAATTTTCTTTTTAATTCTCTCATTAAATAAGTGTTAAGCATGTAATTTTTGTTGTAGGGTTTTGGGGCAGAACATCTGATAATGACCTGATTTTGTAAATTCTTAACTGCAATTGGATCCCTCAAGGCTTTGGTAAGATCTCTATTATGTTTTGATGATAATATACTTATTTTGCTTTGAAATAAGCACAATTTAATTAGTTTTGGTCTGATTATAATCTTATTTTGAATTGGTGTCAGATTTTCTTTCAAAAATTTTTCAAGGTTCATTTTACTTCTTAAACTTTAGAATCCTTTTCCAACTGCTCTAAGTTGTTCTTTTTTCCTAGTTCTTTAAAAATCTTCCACTAGCTTCACCCTTGTGTCTAATTTTGGTCCTATTAGGGAGCTTTAATGCATGTAATTTGTTATCAAGTTTTTTTCATTCAAATCCCATAATGCAGATGTTTTATGAATTCTTTTGAAGAATTTGGTCCTTTATAGTTTAGATGAGACTGTGGATGCATTAATATGAAAATATGCTTATATTGCTCTAGTTTAATCTTAATTAAAGGAGGTTTTGTTTGGTAGATATACTTCTCTTAAAATTTTTCATAAATTATCTTTAAAGTTGACATGGTTTAATTCACTCATTTAACAATAGAAACTTTCTTAACTCATTAAATATGCTTAATAAAACCATGTAGTTTTCAGAAATGACTTTTCTTTTAAAATTGATTTTAATTTTCTTTTTAATTCTCTCATTAAATAAGTGTTAAGCATGTAATTTTTACTGTTGGGTTTTCTTGAAAACATCTCATTATGACCTGATTTTGTAAATTTTTAACTGACATCAGATCCCTCTTAGATTTGTTGAGATCTTTGATATGTTTTGATGATAATATTCTTATTGTGCTTTGAAATCAGCACAACTTAATTAGTTTTGGTCTGATTGAAATCTTCTCTTGAATTGTTATCAGTTTTTCTTTCGAAAATTCTACCTGTTCATTTTACTTCTAAAACTTTAGAATCCTTTTCCAACTGCTCTAAGTTGTTCCTTTTTCCTAGTTCTTTAAAAATCTTCCACTAGCTTCACCCTTGTGTCGAATTTTGGTCCTATTAGGGAGCTTTAATGCATGTAATTTGTTATCAAGTTTTTTTCATTCAAATCCCATAATGCAGATGTTTTATGAATTCTTTTGAAGAATTTGGTCCTTTATAGTTTAGATGAGACTGTGGATGCATTAATATGAAAATATGCTTATATTGCTCTAGTTTAATCTTAATTAAAGGAGGTTTTGTTTGGTAGATATACTTCTCTTAAAATTTTTCATAAATTATCTTTAAAGTTGACATGGTTTAATTCACTTATTGAACAGCAGAAACTTTCCTAACTCATTTAATGTGCTTAATATAACCATGAAGTTTTCAGGAATGACCTTTCTTTTAAAATTGATTTTATTTTTCTCTTAAATTCTCTCATTAAGTATGTGTTAAGAATGTAATTTTTACTGTTGGGTTTTCTTGAAAACATCTCATTATGACCTGATTTTGTAAATTTTTAACTGACATCAGATCCCTCTTAGATTTGTTGAGATCTTTGATATGTTTTGATGATAATATTCTTATTGTGCTTTGAAATCAGCACAACTTAATTAGTTTTGGTCTGATTGAAATCTTCCCTTGAATTGTTATCAGTTTTTCTTTCGAAAATTCTACCTGTTCATTTTACTTCTAAAACTTTAGAATCCTTTTCCAACTGCTCTAAGTTGTTCCTTTTTCCTAGTTCTTTAAAAATCTTCCACTAGCTTCACCCTTGTGTCTAATTTTGGTCCTATTAGGGAGCTTTAATGCATGTAATTTGTTATCAAGTTTTTTCATTCAAATCCCATAATGCAGATGTTTTATGAATTCTTTTGAAGAATTTGGTCCTTTATAGTTTAGATGAGACTGTGGATGAATTGAAATGAAAATATGCTTATATTGCTCTAGTTTAATCTTAATTAAAGGAGGTTTTGTTTTGTAGATATACTTCTCTTAAAATTTTTCATAAATTATCTTTAAAGTTGACATGGTTTAATTCACTCATTTAACAATAGAAACTTTCTTAACTCATTAAATATGCTTAATAAAACCATGTAGTTTTCAGAAATGACTTTTCTTTTATAATTGATTTTAATTTTCTTTTTAATTCTCTCATTAAATAAGTGTTACGCATGTAATTTTTGTTGCAGGGTTTTGGGGCAGAACATCTGATAATGACCTGCTTTGTAAATTCTTAACTGCAATTGGATCCCTCAAGGCTTTGGTAAGATATCTATTATGTTTTGATGATAATATACTTATTTTGCTTTGAAATAAGCACAATTTAATTAGTTTTGGTCTGATTATAATCTTATTTTGAATTGGTGTCAGATTTTCTTTCAAAAATTTTTCAAGGTTCATTTTACTTCTTAAACTTTAGAATCCTTTTCCTTTAGTTGTTCCTTTTTCCTAGTTCTTTAAAAATCTTCCACTAGCTTCACCCTTGTGTCTAATTTTGGTCCTATTAGGGAGCTTTAATGTATGTAATTTGTTATCAAGTTTTTTTCATTCAAATCCCATAATGCAGATGTTTTATGAATTCTTTTGAAGAATTTGGTCCTTTATAGTTTAGATGAGACTGTGGATGCATTAATATGAAAATATGCTTATATTGCTCCAGTTTAATCTTAATTAAAGGAGGTTTTGTTTGGTAGATATACTTCTCTTAAAATTTTTCATAAATTATCTTTAAAGTTGACATGGTTTAATTCACTTATTGAACAGCAGAAACTTTCCTAACTCCTTTAATGTGCTTAATATAACCATGAAGTTTTCAGGAATGACCTTTCTTTTAAAATTGATTTTATTTTTCTCTTAAATTCTCTCATTAAGTATGTGTTAAGAATGTAATTTTTACTGTTGGGTTTTCTTGAAAACATCTCATTATGACCTGATTTTGTAAATTTTTAACTGACATCAGATCCCTCTTAGATTTGTTGAGATCTTTGATATGTTTTGATGATAATATTCTTATTGTGCTTTGAAATCAGTACAACTTAATTAGTTTTGGTCTGATTGAAATCTTCTCTTGAATTGTTATCAGTTTTTCTTTCGAAAATTCTACCTGTTCATTTTACTTCTAAAACTTTAGAATCCTTTTCCAACTGCTCTAAGTTGTTCCTTTTTCCTAGTTCTTTAAAAATCTTCCACTAGCTTCACCCTTGTGTCTAATTTTGGTCCTATTAGGGAGCTTTAATGCATGTAATTTGTTATCAAGTTTTTTCATTCAAATCCCATAATGCAGATGTTTTATGAATTCTTTTGAAGAATTTGGTCCTTTATAGTTTAGATGAGACTGTGGATGAATTGAAATGAAAATATGCTTATATTGCTCTAGTTTAATCTTAATTAAAGGAGGTTTTGTTTTGTAGATATACTTCTCTTAAAATTTTTCATAAATTATCTTTAAAGTTGACATGGTTTAATTCACTCATTTAACAATAGAAACTTTCTTAACTCATTTAATATGCTTAATAAAACCATGTAGTTTTCAGAAATGACTTTTCTTTTATAATAGATTTTAATTTTCTTTTTAATTCTCTCATTAAATAAGTGTTACGCATGTTATTTTTGTTGCAGGGTTTTGGGGCAGAACATCTGATAATGACCTGATTTTGTAAATTCTTAACTGCAATTGGATCCCTCAAGGCTTTGGTAAGATATCTATTATGTTTTGATGATAATATACTTATTTTGCTTTGAAATAAGCACAATTTAATTAGTTTTGGTCTGATTATAATCTTATTTTGAATTGGTGTCAGATTTTCTTTCAAAAATTTTTCAAGGTTCATTTTACTTCTTAAACTTTAGAATCCTTTTCCAACTGCTCTAAGTTGTTCCTTTTTCCTAGTTCTTTAAAAATCTTCCACTAGCTTCACCCTTGTGTCTAATTTTGGTTCTATTAGGGAGCTTTAATGCATGTAATTTGTTATCAAGTTTTTTTCATTCAAATCCCATAATGCAGATGTTTTATGAATTCTTTTGAAGAATTTGGTCCTTTATAGTTTAGATGAGACTGTGGATGCATTAATATGAAAATATGCTTATATTGCTCTAGTTTAATCTTAATTAAAGGAGGTTTTGTTTGGTAGATATACTTCTCTTAAAATTTTTCATAAATTATCTTTAAAGTTGACATGGTTTAATTCACTTATTGAACAGCAGAAACTTTCCTAACTCATTTAATGTGCTTAATATAACCATGAAGTTTTCAGGAATGACCTTTCTTTTAAAATTGATTTTATTTTTCTCTTAAATTCTCTCATTAAGTATGTGTTAAGAATGTAATTTTTACTGTTGGGTTTTCTTGAAAACATCTCATTATGACCTGATTTTGTAAATTTTTAACTGACATCAGATCCCTCTTAGATTTGTTGAGATCTTTGATATGTTTTGATGATAATATTCTTATTGTGCTTTGAAATCAGCACAACTTAATTAGTTTTGGTCTGATTGAAATCTTCTCTTGAATTGTTATCAGTTTTTCTTTCGAAAATTCTACCTGTTCATTTTACTTCTAAAACTTTAGAATCCTTTTCCAACTGCTCTAAGTTGTTCCTTTTTCCTAGTTCTTTAAAAATCTTCCACTAGCTTCACCCTTGTGTCTAATTTTGGTCCTATTAGGGAGCTTTAATGCATGTAATTTGTTATCAAGTTTTTTTCATTCAAATCCCATAATGCAGATGTTTTATGAATTCTTTTGAAGAATTTGGTCCTTTATAGTTTAGATGAGACTGTGGATGCATTAATATGAAAATATGCTTATATTGCTCTAGTTTAATCTTAATTAAAGGAGGTTTTGTTTGGTAGATATACTTCTCTTAAAATTTTTCATAAATTATCTTTAAAGTTGACATGGTTTAATTCACTTATTGAACAGCAGAAACTTTCCTAACTCATTTAATGTGCTTAATATAACCATGAAGTTTTCAGGAATGACCTTTCTTTAAAAATTGATTTTATTTTTCTCTTAAATTCTCTCATTAAGTATGTGTTAAGAATGTAATTTTTACTGTTGGGTTTTCTTGAAAACATCTCATTATGACCTGATTTTGTAAATTTTTAACTGACATCAGATCCCTCTTAGATTTGTTGAGATCTTTGATATGTTTTGATGATATTATTCTTATTGTGCTTTGAAATCAGCACAACTTAATTAGTTTTGGTCTGATTGAAATCTTCCCTTGAATTGTTATCAGTTTTTCTTTCGAAAATTCTACCTGTTCATTTTACTTCTAAAACTTTAGAATCCTTTTCCAACTGCTCTAAGTTGTTCCTTTTTCCTAGTTCTTTAAAAATCTTCCACTAGCTTCACCCTTGTGTCTAATTTTGGTCCTATTAGGGAGCTTTAATGCATGTAATTTGTTATCAAGTTTTTTTCATTCAAATCCCATAATGCAGATGTTTTATGAATTCTTTTGAAGAATTTGGTCCTTTATAGTTTAGATGAGACTGTGGATGCATTAATATGAAAATATGCTTATATTGCTCTAGTTTAATCTTAATTAAAGGAGGTTTTGTTTGGTAGATATACTTCTCTTAAAATTTTTCATAAATTATCTTTAAAGTTGACATGGTTTAATTCACTTATTGAACAGCAGAAACTTTCCTAACTCATTTAATGTGCTTAATATAACCATGAAGTTTTCAGGAATGACCTTTCTTTAAAAATTGATTTTATTTTTCTCTTAAATTCTCTCATTAAGTATGTGTTAAGAATGTAATTTTTACTGTTGGGTTTTCTTGAAAACATCTCATTATGACCTGATTTTGTAAATTTTTAACTGACATCAGATCCCTCTTAGATTTGTTGAGATCTTTGATATGTTTTGATGATATTATTCTTATTGTGCTTTGAAATCAGCACAACTTAATTAGTTTTGGTCTGATTGAAATCTTCCCTTGAATTGTTATCAGTTTTTCTTTCGAAAATTCTACCTGTTCATTTTACTTCTAAAACTTTAGAATCCTTTTCCAACTGCTCTAAGTT
Source organism: Tetragnatha versicolor (assembly GCA_024610705.1). Taxonomy (NCBI): domain Eukaryota; kingdom Metazoa; phylum Arthropoda; class Arachnida; order Araneae; family Tetragnathidae; genus Tetragnatha; species Tetragnatha versicolor. The sequence goes on along the minus strand of JANDEH010000002.1, from coordinate 44,584,156 downwards.
GTTCCTTTTTCCTAGTTCTTTAAAAATCTTCCACTAGCTTCACCCTTGTGTCTAATTTTGGTCCTATTAGGGAGCTTTAATGCATGTAATTTGTTATCAAGTTTTTTCATTCAAATCCCATAATGCAGATGTTTTATGAATTCTTTTGAAGAATTTGGTCCTTTATAGTTTAGATGAGACTGTGGATGAATTGAAATGAAAATATGCTTATATTGCTCTAGTTTAATCTTAATTAAAGGAGGTTTTGTTTTGTAGATATACTTCTCTTAAAATTTTTCATAAATTATCTTTAAAGTTGACATGGTTTAATTCACTCATTTAACAATAGAAACTTTCTTAACTCATTAAATATGCTTAATAAAACCATGTAGTTTTCAGAAATGACTTTTCTTTTATAATTGATTTTAATTTTCTTTTTAATTCTCTCATTAAATAAGTGTTACGCATGTAATTTTTGTTGCAGGGTTTTGGGGCAGAACATCTGATAATGACCTGATTTGTAAATTCTTAACTGCAATTGGATCCCTCAAGGCTTTGGTAAGATATCTATTATGTTTTGATGATAATATACTTATTTTGCTTTGAAATAAGCACAACTTAATTAGTTTTGGTCTGATTGAATTGGTGTCAGATTTTCTTTCAAAAATTTTTCAAGGTTCATTTTACTTCTTAAACTTTAGAATCCTTTTCCTTTAGTTGTTCCTTTTTCCTAGTTCTTTAAAAATCTTCCACTAGCTTCACCCTTGTGTCTAATTTTGGTCCTATTAGGGAGCTTTAATGCATGTAATTTGTTATCAAGTTTTTTTCATTCAAATCCCATAATGCAGATGTTTTATGAATTCTTTTGAAGAATTTGGTCCTTTATAGTTTAGATGAGACTGTGTATGCATTAATATGAAAATATGCTTATATTGCTCTAGTTTAATGTTAATTAAAGGAGGTTTTGTTTGGTAGATATACTTCTCTTAAAATTTTTCATAAATTATCTTTAAAGTTGACATGGTTTAATTCACTTATTGAACAGCAGAAACTTTCCTAACTCATTTAATGTGCTTAATATAACCATGAAGTTTTCAGGAATGACCTTTCTTTTAAAATTGATTTTATTTTTCTCTTAAATTCTCTCATTAAGTATGTGTTAAGAATGTAATTTTTACTGTTTGGTTTTCTTGAAAACATCTCATTATGACCTGATTTTGTAAATTTTTAACTGAAATCAGATCCCTCTTAGATTTGTTGAGATCTTTGATATGTTTTGATGATAATATTCTTATTGTGCTTTGAAATCAGCACAACTTAATTAGATTTGGTCTGATTGAAATCTTCTCTTGAATTGTTATCAGTTTTTCTTTCGAAAATTCTACCTGTTCATTTTACTTCTAAAACTTTAGAATCCTTTTCCAACTGCTCTAAGTTGTTCCTTTTTCCTAGTTCTTTAAAAATCTTCCACTAGCTTCACCCTTGTGTCTAATTTTGGTCCTATTAGGGAGCTTTAATGCATGTAATTTGTTATCAAGTTTTTTCATTCAAATCCCATAATGCAGATGTTTTATGAATTCTTTTGAAGAATTTGGTCCTTTATAGTTTAGATGAGACTGTGGATGCATTAATATGAAAATATGCTTATATTGCTCTAGTTTAATCTTAATTAAAGGAGGTTTTGTTTTGTAGATATACTTCTCTTAAAAATTTTCATAAATTATCTTTAAAGTTGACATGGTTTAATTCACTCATTTAACAATAGAAACTTTCTTAACTCATTAAATATGCTTAATAAAACCATGTAGTTTTCAGAAATGACTTTTCTTTTATAATTGATTTTAATTTTCTTTTTAATTCTCTCATTAAATAAGTGTTACGCATGTAATTTTTGTTGCAGGGTTTTGGGGCAGAACATCTGATAATGACCTGATTTGTAAATTCTTAACTGCAATTGGATCCCTCAAGGCTTTGGTAAGATATCTATTATGTTTTGATGATAATATACTTATTTTGCTTTGAAATAAGCACAATTTAATTAGTTTTGGTCTGATTATAATCTTATTTTGAATTGGTGTCAGATTTTCTTTCAAAAATTTTTCAAGGTTCATTTTACTTCTTAAACTTTAGAATCCTTTTCCTTTAGTTGTTCCTTTTTCCTAGTTCTTTAAAAATCTTCCACTAGCTTCACCCTTGTGTCTAATTTTGGTTCTATTAGGGAGCTTTAATGCATGTAATTTGTTATCAAGTTTTTTTCATTCAAATCCCATAATGCAGATGTTTTATGAATTCTTTTGAAGAATTTGGTCCTTTATAGTTTAGATGAGACTGTGGATGCATTAATATGAAAATATGCTTATATTGCTCTAGTTTAATCTTAATTAAAGGAGGTTTTGTTTGGTAGATATACTTCTCTTAAAATTTTTCATAAATTATCTTTAAAGTTGACATGGTTTAATTCACTTATTGAACAGCAGAAACTTTCCTAACTCATTTAATGTGCTTAATATAACCATGAAGTTTTCAGGAATGACCTTTCTTTTAAAATTGATTTTATTTTTCTCTTAAATTCTCTCATTAAGTATGTGTTAAGAATGTAATTTTTACTGTTGGGTTTTCTTGAAAACATCTCATTATGACCTGATTTTGTAAATTTTTAACTGACATCAGATCCCTCTTAGATTTGTTGAGATCTTTGATATGTTTTGATGATAATATTCTTATTGTGCTTTGAAATCAGCACAACTTAATTAGTTTTGGTCTGATTGAAATCTTCTCTTGAATTGTTATCAGTTTTTCTTTCGAAAATTCTACCTGTTCATTTTACTTCTAAAACTTTAGAATCCTTTTCCAACTGCTCTAAGTTGTTCCTTTTTCCTAGTTCTTTAAAAATCTTCCACTAGCTTCACCCTTGTGTCTAATTTTGGTCCTATTAGGGAGCTTTAATGCATGTAATTTGTTATCAAGTTTTTTTCATTCAAATCCCATAATGCAGATGTTTTATGAATTCTTTTGAAGAATTTGGTCCTTTATAGTTTAGATGAGACTGTGGATGCATTAATATGAAAATATGCTTATATTGCTCTAGTTTAATCTTAATTAAAGGAGGTTTTGTTTGGTAGATATACTTCTCTTAAAATTTTTCATAAATTATCTTTAAAGTTGACATGGTTTAATTCACTTATTGAACAGCAGAAACTTTCCTAACTCATTTAATGTGCTTAATATAACCATGAAGTTTTCAGGAATGACCTTTCTTTAAAAATTGATTTTATTTTTCTCTTAAATTCTCTCATTAAGTATGTGTTAAGAATGTAATTTTTACTGTTGGGTTTTCTTGAAAACATCTCATTATGACCTGATTTTGTAAATTTTTAACTGACATCAGATCCCTCTTAGATTTGTTGAGATCTTTGATATGTTTTGATGATAATATTCTTATTGTGCTTTGAAATCAGCACAACTTAATTAGTTTTGGTCTGATTGAAATCTTCTCTTGAATTGTTATCAGTTTTTCTTTCGAAAATTCTACCTGTTCATTTTACTTCTAAAACTTTAGAATCCTTTTCCAACTGCTCTAAGTTGTTCCTTTTTCCTAGTTCTTTAAAAATCTTCCACTAGCTTCACCCTTGTGTCTAATTTTGGTCCTATTAGGGAGCTTTAATGCATGTAATTTGTTATCAAGTTTTTTTCATTCAAATCCCATAATGCAGATGTTTTATGAATTCTTTTGAAGAATTTGGTCCTTTATAGTTTAGATGAGACTGTGGATGCATTAATATGAAAATATGCTTATATTGCTCTAGTTTAATCTTAATTAAAGGAGGTTTTGTTTGGTAGATATACTTCTCTTAAAATTTTTCATAAATTATCTTTAAAGTTGACATGGTTTAATTCACTTATTGAACAGCAGAAACTTTCCTAACTCATTTAATGTGCTTAATATAACCATGAAGTTTTCAGGAATGACCTTTCTTTTAAAATTGATTTTATTTTTCTCTTAAATTCTCTCATTAAGTATGTGTTAAGAATGTAATTTTTACTGTTGGGTTTTCTTGAAAACATCTCATTATGACCTGATTTTGTAAATTTTTAACTGACATCAGATCCCTCTTAGATTTGTTGAGATCTTTGATATGTTTTGATGATAATATTCTTATTGTGCTTTGAAATCAGCACAACTTAATTAGTTTTGGTCTGATTGAAATCTTCTCTTGAATTGTTATCAGTTTTTCTTTCGAAAATTCTACCTGTTCATTTTACTTCTAAAACTTTAGAATCCTTTTCCAACTGCTCTAAGTTGTTCCTTTTTCCTAGTTCTTTAAAAATCTTCCACTAGCTTCACCCTTGTGTCTTATTTTGGTCCTATTAGGGAGCTTTAATGCATGTAATTTGTTATCATGTTTTTTCATTCAAATCCCATAATGCAGATGTTTTATGAATTCTTTTGAATAATTTGGTCCTTTATAGTTTAGATGAGACTGTGGATAAATTATAATGAAAATATGCTTATATTGCTCTAGTTTAATCTTAATTAAAGGAGGTTTTGTTTTGTAGATATACACTAGCGGAAATAAAAATCCCAACACCAAGAAGGAAAGGAGATATCAAAGTAAAATTTATTTCTATGATTGCACATAGTATTAATGTGAATTGATTAAAAAATCAGCCTTCCTGGATGTTAGGGGGCTGAGAAAATCGGTGAGGAGTGTTGTCTCCATAGGTGTCCATTACCGCCGTCACACGTCATGGTATTGAGTGACAGGGGCTCTAAATGACTTTTGAGGGATTGGAGGACCATGCTGCCTCCTCAGGTAGTCCAAATTCATATGGTGCACCAGCGGACGTTGCATACCGGGCTAGATGATTTCTCCTCATTGACCGGGCTTGTTTTGTGGGTGATGGTTCTAGAGAACGGGAAAGACGGGGTAAAAATGCAAACTAGGGGGTTAAGAAGAAAGCTTGGACATTGCACACAACATGTGGTCGTGCATGTTTCTGTTGAAATTTGTCCCCAGGACAGGTCTGAAGTTAAGGACGGTCTACCGGCTGCAAAATCTCAATGACGCAGCTCTGGTTGGAAAAAGTACTGGTGAATCTTACTCAGGAGTTGCAGAAAGGGAATCCAATGCATCCCCACTCCTTTACCCTGCATCACCACTTTGTGGAACGATTAGAAAATCATCAGCTGAGTGAGTTCTCTCCATTGAGTCTTCAAACTCATACCCAACCATCGTGGTACTCCAAACCGAATCAGGATTCTCTCATAAACACAATGTCATGAAATTGGGATTTTTATTTCCTTATTTCGTGCACTATTGGAAACAGAAATGCCCATTTTCAGCCCCTTGTTTGTAGACAAAGATGTAAGAAGCTATGCAGACCGAACGGACGATCCGCAGTACTGCAAACGACATCCATCCCACTGCCGCTTGTCCTCAGTATGATCTACCGGTATTTTGGCCAACCAAAGCTGCTTCATTGAGGTTTTTTAGCCGGTAGATCATCCTTACCTTCAGACCTGTCCTTGGGACAAATTTCAAGAGAAAAAGGCACAAACACATGTTTTATGCAATGTCCAAGCTTTCTTCTTAACCCCCTAGGTTGCATTTTTACCCTGGCCTATCCGTTCGTAAGAACCAACACTCACAATACATGTCCGGAGAAAGAGGAGAAATCACCTAACCCGGTATGCAACGTCCGCTGGTGCACCATATGAATTTGGACTACCTGAGGAGGCAACATGGTCCTCCAATCCCTCAAAAGTCATTTAGAGCCCCTGTCACTCAATACCATGACGTGTGACGGCGGTAATGGACACCTATGGAGACAACACTCCTCACCGATTTTCTCGGCCCCCTAACATCCAGGAAGGCTGATTTTTTAATCAATTCACATTAATACTATGTGCACTTATAGAAATAAATTTGACTTTGATATCTCCTTTCCTTCTTGGTGTTGGGATTTTTATTTCCGCTAGTGTACTTCTCTTAAAATTTTTCATAAATTATCTTTAAACTTGACATGGTTTAATTCACTTATTGAACAGCAGAAACTTTCCTAACTCATTTAATGTGCTTAATATAACCATGAAGTTTTCAGGAATGACCTTTCTTTTAAAATTGATTTTATTTTTCTCTAAAATTCTCTCATTAAGTATGTGTTAAGAATGTAATTTTTACTGTTGGGTTTTCTTGAAAACATCTCATTATGACCTGATTTTGTAAATTTTTAACTGACATCAGATCCCTCTTAGATTTGTTGAGATCTTTGATATGTTTTGATGATAATATTCTTATTGTGCTTTGAAATCAGCACAACTTAATTAGTTTTGGTCTGATTGAAATCTTCTCTTGAATTGTTATCAGTTTTTCTTTCGAAAATTCTACCTGTTCATTTTACTTCTAAAACTTTAGAATCCTTTTCCAACTGCTCTAAGTTGTTCCTTTTTCCTAGTTCTTTAAAAATCTTCCACTAGCTTCACCCTTGTGTCTAATTTTGGTCCTATTAGGGAGCTTTAATGCATGTAATTTGTTATCAAGTTTTTTCATTCAAATCCCATAATGCAGATGTTTTATGAATTCTTTTGAAGAATTTGGTCCTTTATAGTTTAGATGAGACTGTGGATGCATTGAAATGAAAATATGCTTATATTGCTCTAGTTTAATCTTAATTAAAGGAGGTTTTGTTTTGTAGATATACTTCTCTTAAAATTTTTCATAAATTATCTTTAAAGTTGACATGGTTTAATTCACTCATTTAACAATAGAAACTTTCTTAACTCATTAAATATGCTTAATAAAACCATGTAGTTTTCAGAAATGACTTTTCTTTTAAAATTAATTTAAATTTTCTTTTTAATTCTCTCATTAAATAAGTGTTAAGCATGTAATTTTTGTTGCAGGGTTTTGGGGCAGAACATCTGATAATGACCTGATTTTGTAAATTCTTAACTGCAATTGGATCCCTCAAGGCTTTGGTAAGATCTCTATTATGTTTTGATGATAAGATACTTATTTTGCTTTGAAATAAGCACAATTTAATTAGTTTTGGTCTGATTATAATCTTATTTTGAATTGGTGTCAGATTTTCTTTCAAAAATTCCCCAGGTTTATTTCAGTTCTAAAACTTTAGAATCCTTTTAGAACTGCTCTAATTTGTTCCTTTTTCCTTGTTGTTTAAAAATAAACCACTTACTTCTACCTTAGGTCTAATTTTGGCCCAATTATGTAGCTTTAATTCATGTAATTTGTTAGTAAGTTTTTTCAAGCAAATTCCATAATGCAGATGATTTATGAATTCTCTTCAAAATTTGTTCCTTCATTTTTTAGATGAGACTGTGGATGCATTGAAATGAAAATATGCTTATATTGCTCTAGTTTAATCTTAATTAAAGTAGGTGTTGTCTGGTAGATGTACTGGTCTTAAAATTTTTCAGAAATTATCTTTAAAATTGACATGGTTTAATTCACTTATTTAAGAGCAGAAACTTTCTTAACTCATTTAATGTGCTTAATATAACCATGTAGTTTTTAGAAATGACTTTTCTTTTAAAATGGATGTTATTTTTCTCTTAAATTCTCTCATTAATTATGTGTTAAGAATGTAATTTTTACTGTTGGGTTTTCTTGAAAACATCTCATTATAACCTGATTTTATATGTTTTGATGATAATATTCTTATTTTGCTTTGAAATAAGCTCAACTTCATTAGTTTTGGTCTGTTTGAAATCTTCTTTTGAATTGGTGTCAAATTTTCTTTCAAAAATTTTTCAAGGTTCATTTTACTTCTAAAACTTTAGAATCCTTTTCCAACTGCTCTAAGTTGTTCCTTTTTCCTAGTTCTTTTAAAATCTTCCACTAGCTTCACCCTTGTGTCTAATTTTGGTCCTATTAGGGAGCTTTAATGCATGTAATTTGTTATCAAGTTTTTTCATTCAAATCCCATAATGCAGATGTTTTATGAATTATTTTGAAGAATTTGGTCCTTTATAGTTTAGATGAGACTGTGGATGCATTGAAATGAAAATATGCTTATATTGCTCTAGTTTAATCTTAATTAAAGGAGGTTTTGTTTGGTAGATATACTTCTCTTAAAATTTTTCATAAATTATCTTTAAAGTTGACATGGTTTAATTCACTTATTGAACAGCAGAAACTTTACTAACTCATTTAATGTGCTTAATATAACCATGAAGTTTTCAGGAATGACCTTTCTTTTAAAATTGATTTTTATTTTTCTCTTAAATTCTCTCATTAAGTATGTGTTAAGAATGTACTTTTTACTGTTGGGTTTTCTTGAAAACATCTCATTATGACCTGATTTTGTAAATTTTTAACTGACATCAGATCCCTCTTAGATTTGTTGAGATCTTTGATATGTTTTGATGATAATATTCTTATTGTGCTTTGAAATCAGCACAACTTAATTAGTTTTGGTCTGATTGAAATCTTCTCTTGAATTGTTATCAGTTTTTCTTTCGAAAATTCTACCTGTTCATTTTACTTCTAAAACTTTAGAATCCTTTTCCAACTGCTCTAAGTTGTTCCTTTTTCCTAGTTCTTTAAAAATCTTCCACTAGCTTCACCCTTGTGTCTAATTTTGGTCCTATTAGGGAGCTTTAATGCATGTAATTTGTTATCAAGTTTTTTCATTCAAATCCCATAATGCAGATGTTTTATGAATTCTTTTGAAGAATTTGGTCCTTTATAGTTTAGATGAGACTGTGGATGCATTGAAATAAAAATATGCTTATATTGCTCTAGTTTAATCTTAATTAAAGGAGATTTTGTTTTGTAGATATAGTTCTCTTAAAATTTTTCATAAATTATCTTTAAAGTTGACATGGTTTAATTCACTCATTTAACAATAGAAACTTTCTTAACTCATTAAATATGCTTAATAAAACCATGTAGTTTTCAGAAATGACTTTTCTTTAAAATTGATTTTAATTTTCTTTTTAATTCTCTCATTAAATAAGTGTTAAGCATGTAATTTTTGTTGCAGGGTTTTGGGGCAGAACATCTGATAATGACCTGATTTTGTAAATTCTTAACTGCAATTGGATCCCTCAAGGCTTTGGTAAGATCTCTATTATGTTTTGATGATAATATACTTATTTTGCTTTGAAATAAGCACAATTTAATTAGTTTTGGTCTGATTATAATCTTATTTTGAATTGGTGTCAGATTTTCTTTCAAAAATTTTTCAAGGTTCATTTTACTTCTTAAACTTTAGAATCCTTTTCCAACTGCTCTAAGTTGTTCTTTTTTCCTAGTTCTTTAAAAATCTTCCACTAGCTTCACCCTTGTGTCTAATTTTGGTCCTATTAGGGAGCTCTAATGCATGTAATTTGTTATCAAGTTTTTTCATTCAAATCCCATAATGCAGATGTTTTATGAATTCTTTTGAAGAATTTGGTCCTTTATAGTTTAGATGAGACTGTGGATGCATTAATATGAAAATATGCTTATATTGCTCTAGTTTAATCTTAATTAAAGGAGGTTTTGTTTTGTAGATATACTTCTCTTAAAAATTTTCATAAATTATCTTTAAAGTTGACATGGTTTAATTCACTCATTTAACAATAGAAACTTTCTTAACTCATTAAATATGCTTAATAAAACCATGTAGTTTTCAGAAATGACTTTTCTTATAAAATTGATTTTAATTTTCTTTTTAATTCTCTCATTAAATAAGTGTTAAGCATGTAATTTTTGATGCAGGGTTTTGGGGCAGAACATCTGATAATGACCTGATTTTGTAAATTCTTAACTGCAATTGGATCCCTCAAGGCTTTGGTAAGATCTCTATTATGTTTTGATGATAATATACTTATTTTTCTTTGAAATAAGCACAATTTAATTAGTTTTGGTCTGATTATAATCTTATTTTGAATTGGTGTCAGTTTTTCTTTCAAAAATTCCCCAGGTTTATTTCAGTTCTAAAACTTTAGAATCCTTTTAGAACTGCTCTAATTTGTTCCTTTTTCCTTGTTGTTTAAAAATAAACCACTTACTTCTACCTTAGGTCTAATTTTGGCCCAATTATGTAGCTTTAATTCATGTAATTTGTTAGTAAGTTTTTTCAAGCAAATTCCATAATGCAGATGATTTATGAATTCTCTTCAAAATTTGTTCCTTCATTGTTTAGATGAGACTGTGGATGCATTGAAATGAAAATATGCTTATATTGCTGTAGTTTAATCTTAATTAAAGTAGGTGTTGTCTGGTAGATGTACTGGTCTTAAAATTTTTCAGAAATTATCTTTAAAATTGACATGGTTTAATTCACTTATTTAAGAGCAGAAACTTTCTTAACTCATTTAATGTGCTTACTATAACCATGTAGTTTTTAGAAATGACTTTTCTTTTAAAATGGATGTTATTTTTCTCTTAAATTCTCTCATTAATTATGTGTTAAGAATGTAATTTTTACTGTTGGGTTTTCTTGAAAACATCTCATTATAACCTGATTTTATATGTTTTGATGATAATATTCTTATTTTGCTTTGAAATAAGCTCAACTTCATTAGTTTTGGTCTGTTTGAAATCTTCTTTTGAATTGGTGTCAAATTTTCTTTCAAAAATTTTTCAAGGTTCATTTTACTTCTAAAACTTTAGAATCCTTTTCCAACTGCTCTAAGTTGTTCCTTTTTCCTAGTTCTTTAAAAATCTTCCACTAGCTTCACCCTTGTGTCTAATTTTGGTCCTATTAGGGAGCTTTAATGCATGTAATTTGTTATCAAGTTTTTTCATTCAAATCCCATAATGCAGATGTTTTATGAATTCTTTTGAAGAATTTGGTCCTTTATAGTTTAGATGAGACTGTGGATGCATTGAAATGAAAATATGCTTATATTGCTCTAGTTTAATCTTAATTAAAGGAGGTTTTGTTTGGTAGATATACTTCTCTTAAAATTTTTCATAAATTATCTTTAAAGTTGACATGGTTTAATTCACTTATTGAACAGCAGAAACTTTCCTAACTCATTTAATGTGCTTAATATAACCATGAAGTTTTCAGGAATGACCTTTCTTTTAAAATTGATTTTTATTTTTCTCTTAAATTCTCTCATTAAGTATGTGTTAAGAATGTAATTTTTACTGTTGGGTTTTCTTGAAAACATCTCATTATGACCTGATTTTGTAAATTTTTAACTGACATCAGATCCCTCTTAGATTTGTTGAGATCTTTGATATGTTTTGATGATAATATTCTTATTGTGCTTTGAAATCAGCACAACTTAATTAGTTTTGGTCTGATTGAAATCTTCTCTTGAATTGTTATCAGTTTTTCTTTCGAAAATTCTACCTGTTCATTTTACTTCTAAAACTTTAGAATCCTTTTCCAACTGCTCTAAGTTGTTCCTTTTTCCTAGTTCTTTAAAAATCTTCCACTAGCTTCACCCTTGTGTCTAATTTTGGTCCTATTAGGGAGCTTTAATGCATGTAATTTGTTATCAAGTTTTTTCATTCAAATCCCATAATGCAGATGTTTTATGAATTCTTTTGAAGAATTTGGTCCTTTATAGTTTAGATGAGACTGTGGATGCATTGAAATAAAAATATGCTTATATTGCTCTAGTTTAATCTTAATTAAAGGAGATTTTGTTTTGTAGATATAGTTCTCTTAAAATTTTTCATAAATTATCTTTAAAGTTGACATGGTTAAATTCACTCATTTAACAATAGAAACTTTCTTAACTCATTAAATATGCTTAATAAAACCATGTAGTTTTCAGAAATGACTTTTCTTTTAAAATTGATTTTAATTTTCTTTTTAATTCTCTCATTAAATAAGTGTTAAGCATGTAATTTTTGTTGCAGGGTTTTGGGGCAGAACATCTGATAATGACCTGATTTTGTAAATTCTTAACTGCAATTGGATCCCTCAAGGCTTTGGTAAGATCTCTATTATGTTTTGATGATAATATACTTATTTTGCTTTGAAATAAGCACAATTTAATTAGTTTTGGTCTGATTATAATCTTATTTTGAATTGGTGTCAGATTTTCTTTCAAAAATTTTTCAAGTTTCATTTTACTTCTTAAACTTTAGAATCCTTTTCCAACTGCTCTAAGTTGTTCTTTTTTCCTAGTTCTTTAAAAATCTTCCACTAGCTTCACCCTTGTGTCTAATTTTGGTCCTATTAGGGAGCTTTAATGCATGTAATTTGTTATCAAGTTTTTTTCATTCAAATCCCATAATGCAGATGTTTTATGAATTCTTTTGAAGAATTTGGTCCTTTATAGTTTAGATGAGACTGTGGATGCATTAATATGAAAATATGCTTATATTGCTCTAGTTTAATCTTAATTAAAGGAGGTTTTGTTTGGTAGATATACTTCTCTTAAAATTTTTCATAAATTATCTTTAAAGTTGACATGGTTTAATTCACTCATTTAACAATAGAAACTTTCTTAACTCATTAAATATGCTTAATAAAACCATGTAGTTTTCAGAAATGACTTTTCTTTTAAAATTGATTTTAATTTTCTTTTTAATTCTCTCATTAAATAAGTGTTAAGCATGTAATTTTTGATGCAGGGTTTTGGGGCAGAACATCTGATAATGACCTGATTTTGTAAATTCTTAACTGCAATTGGATCCCTCAAGGCTTTGGTAAGATCTCTATTATGTTTTGATGATAATATACTTATTTTTCTTTGAAATAAGCACAATTTAATTAGTTTTGGTCTGATTATAATCTTATTTTGAATTGGTGTCAGTTTTTCTTTCAAAAATTCCCCAGGTTTATTTCTGTTCCAAAACTTTAGAATCCTTTTAGAACTGCTCTAATTTGTTCCTTTTTCCTTGTTGTTTAAAAATAAACCACTTACTTCTACCTTAGGTCTAATTTTGGCCCAATTATGTAGCTTTAATTCATGTAATTTGTTAGTAAGTTTTTTCAAGCAAATTCCATAATGCAGATGATTTATGAATTCTCTTCAAAATTTGTTCCTTCATTGTTTAGATGAGACTGTGGATGCATTGAAATGAAAATATGCTTATATTGCTCTAGTTTAATCTTAATTAAAGTAGGTGTTGTCTGGTAGATGTACTGGTCTTAAAATTTTTCAGAAATTATCTTTAAAATTGACATGGTTTAATTCACTTATTTAAGAGCAGAAACTTTCTTAACTCATTTAATGTGCTTAATATAACCATGTAGTTTTTAGAAATGACTTTTCTTTTAAAATGGATTTTATTTTTCTCTTAAATTCTCTCATTAATTATGTGTTAAGAATGTAATTTTTACTGTTGGGTTTTCTTGAAAACATCTCATTATAACCTGATTTTATATGTTTTGATGATAATATTCTTATTTTGCTTTGAAATAAGCTCAACTTCATTAGTTTTGGTCTGTTTGAAATCTTCTTTTGAATTGGTGTCAAATTTTCTTTCAAAAATTTTTCAAGGTTCATTTTACTTCTAAAACTTTAGAATCCTTTTCCAACTGCTCTAAGTTGTTCCTTTTTCCTAGTTCTTTAAAAATCTTCCACTAGCTTCACCCTTGTGTCTAATTTTGGTCCTATTAGGGAGCTTTAATGCATGTAATTTGTTATCAAGTTTTTTTCATTCAAATCCCATAATGCAGATGTTTTATGAATTCTTTTGAAGAATTTGGTCCTTTATAGTTTAGATGAGACTGTGGATGAATTGAAATGAAAATATGCTTATATTGCTCTAGTTTAATCTTAATTAAAGGAGGTTTTGTTTTGTAGATATACTTCTCTTAAAATTTTTCATAAATTATCTTTAAAGTTGACATGGTTTAATTCACTCATTTAACAATAGAAACTTTCTTAACTCATTAAATATGCTTAATAAAACCATGTAGTTTTCAGAAATGACTTTTCTTTTAAAATTGATTTTAATTTTCTTTTTAATTCTCTCATTAAATAAGTGTTAAGCATGTAATTTTTGTTGCAGGGTTTTGGGGCAGAACATCTGATAATGAACTGATTTTGTAAATTCTTAACTGCAATTGGATCCCTCAAGGCTTTGGTAAGATCTCTATTATGTTTTGATGATAATATACTTATTTTGCTTTGAAATAAGCACAATTTAATTAGTTTTGGTCTGATTATAATCTTATTTTGAATTGGTGTCAGATTTTCTTTCAAAAATTTTTCAAGGTTCATTTTACTTCTTAAACTTTAGAATCCTTTTCCAACTGCTCTAAGTTGTTCTTTTTTGCTAGTTCTTTAAAAATCTTCCACTAGCTTCACCCTTGTGTCTAATTTTGGTCCTATTATGGAGCTTTAATGCATGTAATTTGTTATCAAGTTTTTTTCATTCAAATCCCATAATGCAGATGTTTTATGAATTCTTTTGAAGAATTTGGTCCTTTATAGTTTAGATGAGACTGTGGATGCATTAATATGAAAATATGCTTATATTGCTCTAGTTTAATCTTAATTAAAGGAGGTTTTGTTTGGTAGATATACTTCTCTTAAAATTTTTCATAAATTAACTTTAAAGTTGACATGGTTTAATTCACTCATTTAACAATAGAAACTTTCTTAACTCATTAAATATGCTTAATAAAACCATGTAGTTTTCAGAAATGACTTTTCTTTTAAAATTGATTTTAATTTTCTTTTTAATTCTCTCATTAAAAAAGTGTTAAGCATGTAATTTTTGATGCAGGGTTTTGGGGCAGAACATCTGATAATGACCTGATTTTGTAAATTCTTAACTGCAATTGGATCCCTCAAGGCTTTGGTAAGATCTCTATTATGTTTTGATGATAATATACTTATTTTTCTTTGAAATAAGCACAATTTAATTAGTTTTGGTCTGATTATAATATTATTTTGAATTGGTGTCAGTTTTTCTTTCAAAAATTCCCCAGGTTTATTTCAGTTCTAAAACTTTAGAATCCTTTTAGAACTGCTCTAATTTGTTCCTTTTTCCTTGTTGTTTAAAAAAAAACCACTTACTTCTACCTTAGGTCTAATTTTGGCCCAATTATGTAGCTTTAATTCATGTAATTTGTTAGTAAGTTTTTTCAAGCAAATTCCATAATGCAGATGATTTATGAATTCTCTTCAAAATTTGTTCCTTCATTGTTTAGATGAGACTGTGGATGCATTGAAATGAAAATATGCTTATATTGCTCTAGTTTAATCTTAATTAAAGTAGGTGTTGTCTGGTAGATGTACTGGTCTTAAAATTTTTCAGAAATTATCTTTAAAATTGACATGGTTTAATTCACTTATTTAAGAGCAGAAACTTTCTTAACTCATTTAATGTGCTTAATATAACCATGTAGTTTTTAGAAATGACTTTTCTTTTAAAATGGATTTTATTTTTCTCTTAAATTCTCTCATTAATTATGTGTTAAGAATGTAATTTTTACTGTTGGGTTTTCTTGAAAACATCTCATTATAACCTGATTTTATATGTTTTGATGATAATATTCTTATTTTGCTTTGAAATAAGCTCAACTTCATTAGTTTTGGTCTGTTTGAAATCTTCTTTTGAATTGGTGTCAAATTTTCTTTCAAAAATTTTTCAAGGTTCATTTTACTTCTAAAACTTTAGAATCCTTTTCCAACTGCTCTAAGTTGTTCCTTTTTCCTAGTTCTTTAAAAATCTTCCACTAGCTTCACCCTTGTGTCTAATTTTGGTCCTATTAGGGAGCTTTAATGCATGTAATTTGTTATCAAGTTTTTTTCATTCAAATCCCATAATGCAGATGTTTTATGAATTCTTTTGAAGAATTTGGTCCTTTATAGTTTAGATGAGACTGTGGATGAATTGAAATGAAAATATGCTTATATTGCTCTAGTTTAATCTTAATTAAAGGAGGTTTTGTTTTGTAGATATACTTCTCTTAAAATTTTTCATAAATTATCTTTAAAGTTGACATGGTTTAATTCACTCATTTAACAATAGAAACTTTCTTAACTCATTAAATATGCTTAATAAAACCATGTAGTTTTCAGAAATGACTTTTCTTTTAAAATTGATTTTAATTTTCTTTTTAATTCTCTCATTAAATAAGTGTTAAGCATGTAATTTTTGTTGTAGGGTTTTGGGGCAGAACATCTGATAATGACCTGATTTTGTAAATTCTTAACTGCAATTGGATCCCTCAAGGCTTTGGTAAGATCTCTATTATGTTTTGATGATAATATACTTATTTTGCTTTGAAATAAGCACAATTTAATTAGTTTTGGTCTGATTATAATCTTATTTTGAATTGGTGTCAGATTTTCTTTCAAAAATTTTTCAAGTTTCATTTTACTTCTTAAACTTTAGAATCCTTTTCCAACTGCTCTAAGTTGTTCTTTTTTCCTAGTTCTTTAAAAATCTTCCACTAGCTTCACCCTTGTGTCTAATTTTGGTCCTATTAGGGAGCTTTAATGCATGTAATTTGTTATCAAGTTTTTTTCATTCAAATCCCATAATGCAGATGTTTTATGAATTCTTTTGAAGAATTTGGTCCTTTATAGTTTAGATGAGACTGTGGATGCATTAATATGAAAATATGCTTATATTGCTCTAGTTTAATCTTAATTAAAGGAGGTTTTGTTTGGTAGATATACTTCTCTTAAAATTTTTCATAAATTATCTTTAAAGTTGACATGGTTTAATTCACTCATTTAACAATAGAAACTTTCTTAACTCATTAAATATGCTTAATAAAACCATGTAGTTTTCAGAAATGACTTTTCTTTTAAAATTGATTTTAATTTTCTTTTTAATTCTCTCATTAAATAAGTGTTAAGCATGTAATTTTTGATGCAGGGTTTTGGGGCAGAACATCTGATAATGACCTGATTTTGTAAATTCTTAACTGCAATTGGATCCCTCAAGGCTTTGGTAAGATCTCTATTATGTTTTGATGATAATATACTTATTTTTCTTTGAAATAAGCACAATTTAATTAGTTTTGGTCTGATTATAATCTTATTTTGAATTGGTGTCAGTTTTTCTTTCAAAAATTCCCCAGGTTTATTTCAGTTCTAAAACTTTAGAATCCTTTTAGAACTGCTCTAATTTGTTCCTTTTTCCTTGTTGTTTAAAAATAAACCACTTACTTCTACCTTAGGTCTAATTTTGGCCCAATGATGTAGCTTTAATTCATGTAATTTGTTAGTAAGTTTTTTCAAGCAAATTCCATAATGCAGATGATTTATGAATTCTCTTCAAAATTTGTTCCTTCATTGTTTAGATGAGACTGTGGATGCATTGAAATGAAAATATGCTTATATTGCTCTAGTTTAATCTTAATTAAAGTAGGTGTTGTCTGGTAGATGTACTGGTCTTAAAATTTTTCAGAAATTATCTTTAAAATTGACATGGTTTAATTCACTTATTTAAGAGCAGAAACTTTCTTAACTCATTTAATGTGCTTAATATAACCATGTAGTTTTTAGAAATGACTTTTCTTTTAAAATGGATTTTATTTTTCTCTTAAATTCTCTCATTAATTATGTGTTAAGAATGTAATTTTTACTGTTGGGTTTTCTTGAAAACATCTCATTATAACCTGATTTTATATGTTTTGATGATAATATTCTTATTTTGCTTTGAAATAAGCTCAACTTCATTAGTTTTGGTCTGTTTGAAATCTTCTTTTGAATTGGTGTCAAATTTTCTTTCAAAAATTTTTCAAGGTTCATTTTACTTCTAAAACTTTAGAATCCTTTTCCAACTGCTCTAAGTTGTTCCTTTTTCCTAGTTCTTTAAAAATCTTCCACTAGCTTCACCCTTGTGTCTAATTTTGGTCCTATTAGGGAGCTTTAATGCATGTAATTTGTTATCAAGTTTTTTTCATTCAAATCCCATAATGCAGATGTTTTATGAATTCTTTTGAAGAATTTGGTCCTTTATAGTTTAGATGAGACTGTGGATGAATTGAAATGAAAATATGCTTATATTGCTCTAGTTTAATCTTAATTAAAGGAGGTTTTGTTTTGTAGATATACTTCTCTTAAAATTTTTCATAAATTATCTTTAAAGTTGACATGGTTTAATTCACTCATTTAACAATAGAAACTTTCTTAACTCATTAAATATGCTTAATAAAACCATGTAGTTTTCAGAAATGACTTTTCTTTTAAAATTGATTTTAATTTTCTTTTTAATTCTCTCATTAAATAAGTGTTAAGCATGTAATTTTTGTTGCAGGGTTTTGGGGCAGAACATCTGATAATGAACTGATTTTGTAAATTCTTAACTGCAATTGGATCCCTCAAGGCTTTGGTAAGATCTCTATTATGTTTTGATGATAATATACTTATTTTGCTTTGAAATAAGCACAATTTAATTAGTTTTGGTCTGATTATAATCTTATTTTGAATTGGTGTCAGATTTTCTTTCAAAAATTTTTCAAGGTTCATTTTACTTCTTAAACTTTAGAATCCTTTTCCAACTGCTCTAAGTTGTTCTTTTTTGCTAGTTCTTTAAAAATCTTCCACTAGCTTCACCCTTGTGTCTAATTTTGGTCCTATTATGGAGCTTTAATGCATGTAATTTGTTATCAAGTTTTTTTCATTCAAATCCCATAATGCAGATGTTTTATGAATTCTTTTGAAGAATTTGGTCCTTTATAGTTTAGATGAGACTGTGGATGCATTAATATGAAAATATGCTTATATTGCTCTAGTTTAATCTTAATTAAAGGAGGTTTTGTTTGGTAGATATACTTCTCTTAAAATTTTTCATAAATTAACTTTAAAGTTGACATGGTTTAATTCACTCATTTAACAATAGAAACTTTCTTAACTCATTAAATATGCTTAATAAAACCATGTAGTTTTCAGAAATGACTTTTCTTTTAAAATTGATTTTAATTTTCTTTTTAATTCTCTCATTAAATAAGTGTTAAGCATGTAATTTTTGATGCAGGGTTTTGGGGCAGAACATCTGATAATGACCTGATTTTGTAAATTCTTAACTGCAATTGGATCCCTCAAGGCTTTGGTAAGATCTCTATTATGTTTTGATGATAATATACTTATTTTTCTTTGAAATAAGCACAATTTAATTAGTTTTGGTCTGATTATAATCTTATTTTGAATTGGTGTCAGTTTTTCTTTCAAAAATTCCCCAGGTTTATTTCAGTTCTAAAACTTTAGAATCCTTTTAGAACTGCTCTAATTTGTTCCTTTTTCCTTGTTGTTTAAAAAAAAACCACTTACTTCTACCTTAGGTCTAATTTTGGCCCAATTATGTAGCTTTAATTCATGTAATTTGTTAGTAAGTTTTTTCAAGCAAATCCCATAATGCAGATGTTTTATGAATTCTTTTGAAGAATTTGGTCCTTTATAGTTTAGATGAGACTGTGGATGCATTGAAATAAAAATATGCTTATATTGCTCTAGTTTAATCTTAATTAAAGGAGATTTTGTTTTGTAGATATAGTTCTCTTAAAATTTTTCATAAATTATCTTTAAAGTTGACATGGTTAAATTCACTCATTTAACAATAGAAACTTTCTTAACTCATTAAATATGCTTAATAAAACCATGTAGTTTTCAGAAATGACTTTTCTTTTAAAATTGATTTTAATTTTCTTTTTAATTCTCTCATTAAATAAGTGTTAAGCATGTAATTTTTGTTGCAGGGTTTTGGGGCAGAACATCTGATAATGACCTGATTTTGTAAATTCTTAACTGCAATTGGATCCCTCAAGGCTTTGGTAAGATCTCTATTATGTTTTGATGATAATATACTTATTTTGCTTTGAAATAAGCACAATTTAATTAGTTTTGGTCTGATTATAATCTTATTTTGAATTGGTGTCAGATTTTCTTTCAAAAATTTTTCAAGTTTCATTTTACTTCTTAAACTTTAGAATCCTTTTCCAACTGCTCTAAGTTGTTCTTTTTTCCTAGTTCTTTAAAAATCTTCCACTAGCTTCACCCTTGTGTCTAATTTTGGTCCTATTAGGGAGCTTTAATGCATGTAATTTGTTATCAAGTTTTTTTCATTCAAATCCCATAATGCAGATGTTTTATGAATTCTTTTGAAGAATTTGGTCCTTTATAGTTTAGATGAGACTGTGGATGCATTAATATGAAAATATGCTTATATTGCTCTAGTTTAATCTTAATTAAAGGAGGTTTTGTTTGGTAGATATACTTCTCTTAAAATTTTTCATAAATTATCTTTAAAGTTGACATGGTTTAATTCACTCATTTAACAATAGAAACTTTCTTAACTCATTAAATATGCTTAATAAAACCATGTAGTTTTCAGAAATGACTTTTCTTTTAAAATTGATTTTAATTTTCTTTTTAATTCTCTCATTAAATAAGTGTTAAGCATGTAATTTTTGATGCAGGGTTTTGGGGCAGAACATCTGATAATGACCTGATTTTGTAAATTCTTAACTGCAATTGGATCCCTCAAGGCTTTGGTAAGATCTCTATTATGTTTTGATGATAATATACTTATTTTTCTTTGAAATAAGCACAATTTAATTAGTTTTGGTCTGATTATAATCTTATTTTGAATTGGTGTCAGTTTTTCTTTCAAAAATTCCCCAGGTTTATTTCTGTTCCAAAACTTTAGAATCCTTTTAGAACTGCTCTAATTTGTTCCTTTTTCCTTGTTGTTTAAAAATAAACCACTTACTTCTACCTTAGGTCTAATTTTGGCCCAATTATGTAGCTTTAATTCATGTAATTTGTTAGTAAGTTTTTTCAAGCAAATTCCATAATGCAGATGATTTATGAATTCTCTTCAAAATTTGTTCCTTCATTGTTTAGATGAGACTGTGGATGCATTGAAATGAAAATATGCTTATATTGCTCTAGTTTAATCTTAATTAAAGTAGGTGTTGTCTGGTAGATGTACTGGTCTTAAAATTTTTCAGAAATTATCTTTAAAATTGACATGGTTTAATTCACTTATTTAAGAGCAGAAACTTTCTTAACTCATTTAATGTGCTTAATATAACCATGTAGTTTTTAGAAATGACTTTTCTTTTAAAATGGATTTTATTTTTCTCTTAAATTCTCTCATTAATTATGTGTTAAGAATGTAATTTTTACTGTTGGGTTTTCTTGAAAACATCTCATTATAACCTGATTTTATATGTTTTGATGATAATATTCTTATTTTGCTTTGAAATAAGCTCAACTTCATTAGTTTTGGTCTGTTTGAAATCTTCTTTTGAATTGGTGTCAAATTTTCTTTCAAAAATTTTTCAAGGTTCATTTTACTTCTAAAACTTTAGAATCCTTTTCCAACTGCTCTAAGTTGTTCCTTTTTCCTAGTTCTTTAAAAATCTTCCACTAGCTTCACCCTTGTGTCTAATTTTGGTCCTATTAGGGAGCTTTAATGCATGTAATTTGTTATCAAGTTTTTTTCATTCAAATCCCATAATGCAGATGTTTTATGAATTCTTTTGAAGAATTTGGTCCTTTATAGTTTAGATGAGACTGTGGATGAATTGAAATGAAAATATGCTTATATTGCTCTAGTTTAATCTTAATTAAAGGAGGTTTTGTTTTGTAGATATACTTCTCTTAAAATTTTTCATAAATTATCTTTAAAGTTGACATGGTTTAATTCACTCATTTAACAATAGAAACTTTCTTAACTCATTAAATATGCTTAATAAAACCATGTAGTTTTCAGAAATGACTTTTCTTTTAAAATTGATTTTAATTTTCTTTTTAATTCTCTCATTAAATAAGTGTTAAGCATGTAATTTTTGTTGCAGGGTTTTGGGGCAGAACATCTGATAATGAACTGATTTTGTAAATTCTTAACTGCAATTGGATCCCTCAAGGCTTTGGTAAGATCTCTATTATGTTTTGATGATAATATACTTATTTTGCTTTGAAATAAGCACAATTTAATTAGTTTTGGTCTGATTATAATCTTATTTTGAATTGGTGTCAGATTTTCTTTCAAAAATTTTTCAAGGTTCATTTTACTTCTTAAACTTTAGAATCCTTTTCCAACTGCTCTAAGTTGTTCTTTTTTGCTAGTTCTTTAAAAATCTTCCACTAGCTTCACCCTTGTGTCTAATTTTGGTCCTATTATGGAGCTTTAATGCATGTAATTTGTTATCAAGTTTTTTTCATTCAAATCCCATAATGCAGATGTTTTATGAATTCTTTTGAAGAATTTGGTCCTTTATAGTTTAGATGAGACTGTGGATGCATTAATATGAAAATATGCTTATATTGCTCTAGTTTAATCTTAATTAAAGGAGGTTTTGTTTGGTAGATATACTTCTCTTAAAATTTTTCATAAATTAACTTTAAAGTTGACATGGTTTAATTCACTCATTTAACAATAGAAACTTTCTTAACTCATTAAATATGCTTAATAAAACCATGTAGTTTTCAGAAATGACTTTTCTTTTAAAATTGATTTTAATTTTCTTTTTAATTCTCTCATTAAATAAGTGTTAAGCATGTAATTTTTGATGCAGGGTTTTGGGGCAGAACATCTGATAATGACCTGATTTTGTAAATTCTTAACTGCAATTGGATCCCTCAAGGCTTTGGTAAGATCTCTATTATGTTTTGATGATAATATACTTATTTTTCTTTGAAATAAGCACAATTTAATTAGTTTTGGTCTGATTATAATATTATTTTGAATTGGTGTCAGTTTTTCTTTCAAAAATTCCCCAGGTTTATTTCAGTTCTAAAACTTTAGAATCCTTTTAGAACTGCTCTAATTTGTTCCTTTTTCCTTGTTGTTTAAAAAAAAACCACTTACTTCTACCTTAGGTCTAATTTTGGCCCAATTATGTAGCTTTAATTCATGTAATTTGTTAGTAAGTTTTTTCAAGCAAATTCCATAATGCAGATGATTTATGAATTCTCTTCAAAATTTGTTCCTTCATTGTTTAGATGAGACTGTGGATGCATTGAAATGAAAATATGCTTATATTGCTCTAGTTTAATCTTAATTAAAGTAGGTGTTGTCTGGTAGATGTACTGGTCTTAAAATTTTTCAGAAATTATCTTTAAAATTGACATGGTTTAATTCACTTATTTAAGAGCAGAAACTTTCTTAACTCATTTAATGTGCTTAATATAACCATGTAGTTTTTAGAAATGACTTTTCTTTTAAAATGGATTTTATTTTTCTCTTAAATTCTCTCATTAATTATGTGTTAAGAATGTAATTTTTACTGTTGGGTTTTCTTGAAAACATCTCATTATAACCTGATTTTATATGTTTTGATGATAATATTCTTATTTTGCTTTGAAATAAGCTCAACTTCATTAGTTTTGGTCTGTTTGAAATCTTCTTTTGAATTGGTGTCAAATTTTCTTTCAAAAATTTTTCAAGGTTCATTTTACTTCTAAAACTTTAGAATCCTTTTCCAACTGCTCTAAGTTGTTCCTTTTTCCTAGTTCTTTAAAAATCTTCCACTAGCTTCACCCTTGTGTCTAATTTTGGTCCTATTAGGGAGCTTTAATGCATGTAATTTGTTATCAAGTTTTTTTCATTCAAATCCCATAATGCAGATGTTTTATGAATTCTTTTGAAGAATTTGGTCCTTTATAGTTTAGATGAGACTGTGGATGAATTGAAATGAAAATATGCTTATATTGCTCTAGTTTAATCTTAATTAAAGGAGGTTTTGTTTTGTAGATATACTTCTCTTAAAATTTTTCATAAATTATCTTTAAAGTTGACATGGTTTAATTCACTCATTTAACAATAGAAACTTTCTTAACTCATTAAATATGCTTAATAAAACCATGTAGTTTTCAGAAATGACTTTTCTTTTAAAATTGATTTTAATTTTCTTTTTAATTCTCTCATTAAATAAGTGTTAAGCATGTAATTTTTGTTGTAGGGTTTTGGGGCAGAACATCTGATAATGACCTGATTTTGTAAATTCTTAACTGCAATTGGATCCCTCAAGGCTTTGGTAAGATCTCTATTATGTTTTGATGATAATATACTTATTTTGCTTTGAAATAAGCACAATTTAATTAGTTTTGGTCTGATTATAATCTTATTTTGAATTGGTGTCAGATTTTCTTTCAAAAATTTTTCAAGTTTCATTTTACTTCTTAAACTTTAGAATCCTTTTCCAACTGCTCTAAGTTGTTCTTTTTTCCTAGTTCTTTAAAAATCTTCCACTAGCTTCACCCTTGTGTCTAATTTTGGTCCTATTAGGGAGCTTTAATGCATGTAATTTGTTATCAAGTTTTTTTCATTCAAATCCCATAATGCAGATGTTTTATGAATTCTTTTGAAGAATTTGGTCCTTTATAGTTTAGATGAGACTGTGGATGCATTAATATGAAAATATGCTTATATTGCTCTAGTTTAATCTTAATTAAAGGAGGTTTTGTTTGGTAGATATACTTCTCTTAAAATTTTTCATAAATTATCTTTAAAGTTGACATGGTTTAATTCACTCATTTAACAATAGAAACTTTCTTAACTCATTAAATATGCTTAATAAAACCATGTAGTTTTCAGAAATGACTTTTCTTTTAAAATTGATTTTAATTTTCTTTTTAATTCTCTCATTAAATAAGTGTTAAGCATGTAATTTTTGATGCAGGGTTTTGGGGCAGAACATCTGATAATGACCTGATTTTGTAAATTCTTAACTGCAATTGGATCCCTCAAGGCTTTGGTAAGATCTCTATTATGTTTTGATGATAATATACTTATTTTTCTTTGAAATAAGCACAATTTAATTAGTTTTGGTCTGATTATAATCTTATTTTGAATTGGTGTCAGTTTTTCTTTCAAAAATTCCCCAGGTTTATTTCAGTTCTAAAACTTTAGAATCCTTTTAGAACTGCTCTAATTTGTTCCTTTTTCCTTGTTGTTTAAAAATAAACCACTTACTTCTACCTTAGGTCTAATTTTGGCCCAATGATGTAGCTTTAATTCATGTAATTTGTTAGTAAGTTTTTTCAAGCAAATTCCATAATGCAGATGATTTATGAATTCTCTTCAAAATTTGTTCCTTCATTGTTTAGATGAGACTGTGGATGCATTGAAATGAAAATATGCTTATATTGCTCTAGTTTAATCTTAATTAAAGTAGGTGTTGTCTGGTAGATGTACTGGTCTTAAAATTTTTCAGAAATTATCTTTAAAATTGACATGGTTTAATTCACTTATTTAAGAGCAGAAACTTTCTTAACTCATTTAATGTGCTTAATATAACCATGTAGTTTTTAGAAATGACTTTTCTTTTAAGATGGATTTTATTTTTCTCTTAAATTCTCTCATTAATTATGTGTTAAGAATGTAATTTTTACTGTTGGGTTTTCTTGAAAACATCTCATTATAACCTGATTTTATATGTTTTGATGATAATATTCTTATTTTGCTTTGAAATAAGCTCAACTTCATTAGTTTTGGTCTGTTTGAAATCTTCTTTTGAATTGGTGTCAAATTTTCTTTCAAAAATTTTTCAAGGTTCATTTTACTTCTAAAACTTTAGAATCCTTTTCCAACTGCTCTAAGTTGTTCCTTTTTCCTAGTTCTTTAAAAATCTTCCACTAGCTTCACCCTTGTGTCTAATTTTGGTCCTATTAGGGAGCTTTAATGCATGTAATTTGTTATCAAGTTTTTTTCATTCAAATCCCATAATGCAGATGTTTTATGAATTCTTTTCAAGAATTTGGTCCTTTATAGTTTAGATGAGACTGTGGATTAATTGAAATGAAAATATGCTTATATTGCTCTAGTTTAATCTTAATTAAAGGAGGTTTTGTTTTGTAGATATACTTCTCTTAAAATTTTTCATAAATTATCTTTAAAGTTGACATGGTTTAATTCACTCATTTAACAATAGAAACTTTCTTAACTCATTAAATATGCTTAATAAAACCATGTAGTTTTCAGAAATGACTTTTCTTTTAAAATTGATTTTAATTTTCTTTTTAATTCTCTCATTAAATAAGTGTTAAGCATGTAATTTTTGTTGCAGGGTTTTGGGGCAGAACATCTGATAATGAACTGATTTTGTAAATTCTTAACTGCAATTGGATCCCTCAAGGCTTTGGTAAGATCTCTATTATGTTTTGATGATAATATACTTATTTTGCTTTGAAATAAGCACAATTTAATTAGTTTTGGTCTGATTATAATCTTATTTTGAATTGGTGTCAGATTTTCTTTCAAAAATTTTTCAAGGTTCATTTTACTTCTTAAACTTTAGAATCCTTTTCCAACTGCTCTAAGTTGTTCTTTTTTCCTAGTTCTTTAAAAATCTTCCACTAGCTTCACCCTTGTGTCTAATTTTGGTCCTATTAGGGAGCTTTAATGCATGTAATTTGTTATCAAGTTTTTTTCATTCAAATCCCATAATGCAGATGTTTTATGAATTCTTTTGAAGAATTTGGTCCTTTATAGTTTAGATGAGACTGTGGATGCATTAATATGAAAATATGCTTATATTGCTCTAGTTTAATCTTAATTAAAGGAGGTTTTGTTTTGTAGATATACTTCTCTTAAAATTTTTCATAAATTATCTTTAAAGTTGACATGGTTTAATTCACTCATTTAACAATAGAAACTTTCTTATCTCATTAAATATGCTTAATAAAACCATGTAGTTTTCAGAAATGACTTTTCTTTTAAAATTGATTTTAATTTTCTTTTTAATTCTCTCATTAAATAAGTGTTAAGCATGTAATTTTTGATGCAGGGTTTTGGGGCAGAACATCTGATAATGACCTGATTTTGTAAATTCTTAACTGCAATTGGATCCCTCAAGGCTTTGGTAAGATCTCTATTATGTTTTGATGATAATATACTTATTTTTCTTTGAAATAAGCACAATTTAATTAGTTTTGGTCTGATTATAATCTTATTTTGAATTGGTGTCAGTTTTTCTTTCAAAAATTCCCCAGGTTTATTTCAGTTCTAAAACTTTAGAATCCTTTTAGAACTGCTCTAATTTGTTCCTTTTTCCTTGTTGTTTAAAAATAAACCACTTACTTCTACCTTAGGTCTAATTTTGGCCCAATTATGTAGCTTTAATTCATGTAATTTGTTAGTAAGTTTTTTCAAGCAAATTCCATAATGCAGATGATTTATGAATTCTCTTCAAAATTTGTTCCTTCATTGTTTAGATGAGACTGTGGATGCATTGAAATGAAAATATGCTTATATTGCTCTAGTTTAATCTTAATTAAAGTAGGTGTTGTCTGGTAGATGTACTGGTCTTAAAATTTTTCAGAAATTATCTTTAAAATTGACATGGTTTAATTCACTTATTTAAGAGCAGAAACTTTCTTAACTCATTTAATGTGCTTAATATAACCATGTAGTTTTTAGAAATGACTTTTCTTTTAAAATGGATTTTATTTTTCTCTTAAATTCTCTCATTAATTATGTGTTAAGAATGTAATTTTTACTGTTGGGTTTTCTTGAAAACATCTCATTATAACCTGATTTTATATGTTTTGATGATAATATTCTTATTTTGCTTTGAAATAAGCTCAACTTCATTAGTTTTGGTCTGTTTGAAATCTTCTTTTGAATTGGTGTCAAATTTTCTTTCAAAAATTTTTCAAGGTTCATTTTACTTCTAAAACTTTAGAATCCTTTTCCAACTGCTCTAATTTGTTCCTTTTTCCTAGTTCTTAAAAAATCTTCCACTAGCTTCACCCTTGTGTCTAATTTTGGTCCTATTAAGGAGCTTTAATGCATGTAATTTGTTATCAAGTTTTTTTCATTCAAATCCCATAATGCAGATGTTTTATGAATTCTTTTGAAGAATTTGGTCCTTTATAGTTTAGATGAGAATGTGGATGCATTAATATGAAAATATGCTTATATTGCTCTAGTTTAATCTTAATTAAAGGAGGTTTTGTTTGGTAGATATACTTCTCTTAAAATTTTTCATAAATTTTCTTTAAAGTTGACATGGTTTAATTAACTTATTGAACAGCAGAAACTTTCCTAACTCATTTAATGTGCTTAATATAACCATGAAGTTTTCAGGAATGACCTTTCTTTTAAAATTGATTTTATTTTTCTCTTAAATTCTCTCATTAAGTATGTGTTAAGAATGTAATTTTTACTGTTGGGTTTTCTTGAAAACATCTCATTATGACCTGATTTTGTAAATTTTTAACTGACATCAGATCCCTCTTAGATTTGTTGAGATCTTTGATATGTTTTGATGATAATATTCTTATTGTGCTTTGAAATCAGCACAACTTAATTAGTTTTGGTCTGATTGAAATCTTCTCTTGAATTGTTATCAGTTTTCTTTCGAAAATTCTACCTGTTCATTTTACTTCTAAAACTTTAGAATCCTTTTCCAACTGCTCTAAGTTGTTCCTTTTTCTTAGTTCTTTAAAAATCTTCCACTAGCTTCACCCTTGTGTCTAATTTTGGTCCTATTAGGGAGCTTTAATGCATGTAATTTGTTATCAAGTTTTTTCATTCAAATCCCATAATGCAGATGTTTTATGAATTCTTTTGAAGAATTTGGTCCTTTATAGTTTAGATGAGACTGTGGATGCATTGAAATGAAAATATGCTTATATTGCTCTAGTTTAATCTTAATTAAAGGAGGTTTTGTTTGGTAGATATACTTCTCTTAAAATTTTTCATAAATTATCTTTAAAGTTGACATGGTTTAATTCACTCATTTAACAATAGAAACTTTCTTAACTCATTAAATATGCTTAATAAAACCATGTAGTTTTCAGGAATGACCTTTCTTTTAAAATTGATTTTATTTTTCTCTTAAATTCTCTCATTAAGTATGTGTTAAGAATGTAATTTTTACTGTTGGGTTTTCTTGAAAACATCTCATTATGACCTGATTTTGTAAATTTTTAACTGACATCAGATCCCTCTTAGATTTGTTGAGATCTTTGATATGTTTTGATGATAATATTCTTATTGTGCTTTGAAATCAGCACAACTTAATTAGTTTTGGTCTGGTTGAAATCTTCTCTTGAATTGTTATCAGTTTTTCTTTCGAAAATTCTACCTGTTCATTTTACTTCTAAAACTTTAGAATCCTTTTCCAACTGCTCTAATTTGTTCCTTTTTCCTAGTTCTTAAAAAATCTTCCACTAGCTTCACCCTTGTGTCTAATTTTGGTCCTATTAGGGAGCTTTAATGCATGTAATTTGTTATCAAGTTTTTTTCATTCAAATCCCATAATGCAGATGTTTTATGAATTCTTTTGAAGAATTTGGTCCTTTATAGTTTAGATGAGACTGTGGATGCATTAATATGAAAATATGCTTATATTGCTCTAGTTTAATCTTAATTAAAGGAGGTTTTGTTTGGTAGATATACTTCTCTTAAAATTTTTCATAAATTATCTTTAAAGTTGACATGGTTTAATTAACTTATTGAACAGCAGAAACTTTCCTAACTCATTTAATGTGCTTAATATAACCATGAAGTTTTCAGGAATGACCTTTCTTTTAAAATTGATTTTATTTTTCTCTTAAATTCTCTCATTAAGTATGTGTTAAGAATGTAATTTTTACTGTTGGGTTTTCTTGAAAACATCTCATTATGACCTGATTTTGTAAATTTTTAACTGACATCAGATCCCTCTTAGATTTGTTGAGATCTTTGATATGTTTTGATGATAATATTCTTATTGTGCTTTGAAATCAGCACAACTTAATTAATTTTGGTCTGATTGAAATCTTCTCTTGAATTGTTATCAGTTTTTCTTTCGAAAATTCTACCTGTTCATTTTACTTCTAAAACTTTAGAATCCTTTTCCAACTGCTCTAAGTTGTTCTTTTTTCCTAGTTCTTTAAAAATCTTCCACTAGCTTCACCCTTGTGTCTAATTTTGGTCCTATTAGGGAGCTTTAATGCATGTAATTTGTTATCAAGTTTTTTCATTCAAATCCCATAATGCAGATGTTTTATGAATTCTTTTGAAGAATTTGGTCCTTTATAGTTTAGATGAGACTGTGGATGAATTGAAATGAAAATATGCTTATATTGCTCTAGTTTAATCTTAATTAAAGGAGGTTTTGTTTTGTAGATATACTTCTCTTAAAATTTTTCATAAATTATCTTTAAAGTTGACATGGTTTAATTCACTCATTTAACAATAGAAACTTTCTTAACTCATTAAATATGCTTAATAAAACCATGTAGTTTTCAGAAATGACTTTTCTTTTAAAATTGATTTTAATTTTCTTTTTAATTCTCTCATTAAATAAGTGTTAAGCATGTAATTTTTGTTGCAGGGTTTTGGGGCAGAACATCTGATAATGACCTGATTTTGTAAATTCTTAACTGCAATTGGATCCCTCAAGGCTTTGGTAAGATCTCTATTATGTTTTGATGATAATATACTTATTTTGCTTTGAAATAAGCACAATTTAATTAGTTTTGGTCTGATTATAATCTTATTTTGAATTGGTCTCAGATTTTCTTTCAAAAATTTTTCAAGGTTCATTTTACTTCTTAAACTTTAGAATCCTTTTCCAACTGCTCTAAGTTGTTCTTTTTTCCTAGTTCTTTAAAAATCGTCCACTAGCTTCACCCTTGTGTCTAATTTTGGTCCTATTAGGGAGCTTTAATGCATGTAATTTGTTATCAAGTTTTTTTCATTCAAATCCCATAATGCAGATGTTTTATGAATTCTTTTGAAGAATTTGGTCCTTTATAGTTTAGATGAGACTGTGGATGCATTAATATGAAAATATGCTTATATTGCTCTAGTTTAATCTTAATTAAAGGAGGTTTTGTTTGGTAGATATACTTCTCTTAAAATTTTTCATAAATTAATTTTAAAGTTGACATGGTTTAATTCACTCATTTAACAATAGAAACTTTCTTATCTCATTAAATATGCTTAATAAAACCATGTAGTTTTCAGAAATGACTTTTCTTTTAAAATTGATTTTAATTTTCTTTTTAATTCTCTCATTAAATAAGTGTTAAGCATGTAATTTTTGATGCAGGGTTTTGGGGCAGAACATCTGATAATGACCTGATTTTGTAAATTCTTAACTGCAATTGGATCCCTCAAGGCTTTGGTAAGATCTCTATTATGTTTTGATGATAATATACTTATTTTTCTTTGAAATAAGCACAATTTAATTAGTTTTGGTCTGATTATAATCTTATTTTGAATTGGTGTCAGTTTTTCTTTCAAAAATTCCCCAGGTTTATTTCAGTTCTAAAACTTTAGAATCCTTTTAGAACTGCTCTAATTTGTTCCTTTTTCCTTGTTGTTTAAAAAAAAACCACTTACTTCTACCTTAGGTCTAATTTTGGCCCAATTATGTAGCTTTAATTCATGTAATTTGTTAGTAAGTTTTTTCAAGCAAATTCCATAATGCAGATGATTCATGAATTCTCTTCAAAATTTGTTCCTTCATTGTTTAGATGAGACTGTGGATGCATTGAAATGAAAATATGCTTATATTGCTCTAGTTTAATCTTAATTAAAGTAGGTGTTGTCTGGTAGATGTACTGGTCTTAAAATTTTTCAGAAATTATCTTTAAAATTGACATGGTTTAATTCACTTATTTAAGAGCAGAAACTTTCTTAACTCATTTAATGTGCTTAATATAACCATGTAGTTTTTAGAAATGACTTTTCTTTTAAAATGGATTTTATTTTTCTCTTAAATTCTCTCATTAATTATGTGTTAAGAATGTAATTTTTACTGTTGGGTTTTCTTGAAAACATCTCATTATAACCTGATTTTATATGTTTTGATGATAATATTCTTATTTTGCTTTGAAATAAGCTCAACTTCATTAGTTTTGGTCTGTTTGAAATCTTCTTTTGAATTGGTGTCAAATTTTCTTTCAAAAATTTTTCAAGGTTCATTTTACTTCTAAAACTTTAGAATCCTTTTCCAACTGCTCTAAGTTGTTCCTTTTTCCTAGTTCTTTAAAAATCTTCCACTAGCTTCACCCTTGTGTCTAATTTTGGTCCTATTAGGGAGCTTTAATGCATGTAATTTGTTATCAAGTTTTTTTCATTCAAATCCCATAATGCAGATGTTTTATGAATTCTTTTCAAGAATTTGGTCCTTTATAGTTTAGATGAGACTGTGGATGAATTGAAATGAAAATATGCTTATATTGCTCTTGTTTAATCTTAATTAAAGGAGGTTTTGTTTTGTAGATATACTTCTCTTAAAATTTTTCATAAATTATCTTTAAAGTTGACATGGTTTAATTCACTCATTTAACAATAGAAACTTTCTTAACTCATTAAATATGCTTAATAAAACCATGTAGTTTTCAGAAATGACTTTTCTTTTAAAATTGATTTTAATTTTCTTTTTAATTCTCTCATTAAATAAGTGTTAAGCATGTAATTTTTGTTGTAGGGTTTTGGGGCAGAACATCTGATAATGACCTGATTTTGTAAATTCTTAACTGCAATTGGATCCCTCAAGGCTTTGGTAAGATCTCTATTATGTTTTGATGATAATATACTTATTTTGCTTTGAAATAAGCACAATTTAATTAGTTTTGGTCTGATTATAATCTTATTTTGAATTGGTGTCAGATTTTCTTTCAAAAATTTTTCAAGGTTCATTTTACTTCTTAAACTTTAGAATCCTTTTCCAACTGCTCTAAGTTGTTCTTTTTTCCTAGTTCTTTAAAAATCTTCCACTAGCTTCACCCTTGTGTCTAATTTTGGTCCTATTAGGGAGCTTTAATGCATGTAATTTGTTATCAAGTTTTTTTCATTCAAATCCCATAATGCAGATGTTTTATGAATTCTTTTGAAGAATTTGGTCCTTTATAGTTTAGATGAGACTGTGGATGCATTAATATGAAAATATGCTTATATTGCTCTAGTTTAATCTTAATTAAAGGAGGTTTTGTTTGGTAGATATACTTCTCTTAAAATTTTTCATAAATTATCTTTAAAGTTGACATGGTTTAATTCACTCATTTAACAATAGAAACTTTCTTATCTCATTAAATATGCTTAATAAAACCATGTAGTTTTCAGAAATGACTTTTCTTTTAAAATTGATTTTAATTTTCTTTTTAATTCTCTCATTAAATAAGTGTTAAGCATGTAATTTTTGATGCAGGGTTTTGGGGCAGAACATCTGATAATGACCTGATTTTGTAAATTCTTAACTGCAATTGGATCCCTCAAGGCTTTGGTAAGATCTCTATTATGTTTTGATGATAATATACTTATTTTTCTTTGAAATAAGCACAATTTAATTAGTTTTGGTCTGATTATAATCTTATTTTGAATTGGTGTCAGTTTTTCTTTCAAAAATTCCCCAGGTTTATTTCAGTTCTAAAACTTTAGAATCCTTTTAGAACTGCTCTAATTTGTTCCTTTTTCCTTGTTGTTTAAAAATAAACCACTTACTTCTACCTTAGGTCTAATTTTGGCCCAATTATGTAGCTTTAATTCATGTAATTTGTTAGTAAGTTTTTTCAAGCAAATTCCATAATGCAGATGATTTATGAATTCTCTTCAAAATTTGTTCCTTCATTGTTTAGATGAGACTGTGGATGCATTGAAATGAAAATATGCTTATATTGCTCTAGTTTAATCTTAATTAAAGTAGGTGTTGTCTGGTAGATGTACTGGTCTTAAAATTTTTCAGAAATTATCTTTAAAATTGACATGGTTTAATTCACTTATTTAAGAGCAGAAACTTTCTTAACTCATTTAATGTGCTTAATATAACCATGTAGTTTTTAGAAATGACTTTTCTTTTAAAATGGATTTTATTTTTCTCTTAAATTCTCTCATTAATTATGTGTTAAGAATGTAATTTTTACTGTTGGGTTTTCTTGAAAACATCTCATTATAACCTGATTTTATATGTTTTGATGATAATATTCTTATTTTGCTTTGAAATAAGCTCAACTTCATTAGTTTTGGTCTGTTTGAAATCTTCTTTTGAATTGGTGTCAAATTTTCTTTCAAAAATTTTTCAAGGTTCATTTTACTTCTAAAACTTTAGAATCCTTTTCCAACTGCTCTAATTTGTTCCTTTTTCCTAGTTCTTAAAAAATCTTCCACTAGCTTCACCCTTGTGTCTAATTTTGGTCCTATTAGGGAGCTTTAATGCATGTAATTTGTTATCAAGTTTTTTTCATTCAAATCCCATAATGCAGATGTTTTATGAATTCTTTTGAAGAATTTGGTCCTTTATAGTTTAGATGAGACTGTGGATGCATTAATATGAAAATATGCTTATATTGCTCTAGTTTAATCTTAATTAAAGGAGGTTTTGTTTGGTAGATATACTTCTCTTAAAATTTTTCATAAATTATCTTTAAAGTTGACATGGTTTAATTAACTTATTGAACAGCAGAAACTTTCCTAACTCATTTAATGTGCTTAATATAACCATGAAGTTTTCAGGAATGACCTTTCTTTTAAAATTGATTTTATTTTTCTCTTAAATTCTCTCATTAAGTATGTGTTAAGAATGTAATTTTTACTGTTGGGTTTTCTTGAAAACATCTCATTATGACCTGATTTTGTAAATTTTTAACTGACATCAGATCCCTCTTAGATTTGTTGAGATCTTTGATATGTTTTGATGATAATATTCTTATTGTGCTTTGAAATCAGCACAACTTAATTAGTTTTGGTCTGATTGAAATCTTCTCTTGAATTGTTATCAGTTTTTCTTTCGAAAATTCTACCTGTTCATTTTACTTCTAAAACTTTAGAATCCTTTTCCAACTGCTCTAAGTTGTTCTTTTTTCCTAGTTCTTTAAAAATCTTCCACTAGCTTCACCCTTGTGTCTAATTTTGGTCCTATTAGGGAGCTTTAATGCATGTAATTTGTTATCAAGTTTTTTCATTCAAATCCCATAATGCAGATGTTTTATGAATTCTTTTGAAGAATTTGGTCCTTTATAGTTTAGATGAGACTGTGGATGAATTGAAATGAAAATATGCTTATATTGCTCTAGTTTAATCTTAATTAAAGGAGGTTTTGTTTTGTAGATATACTTCTCTTAAAATTTTTCATAAATTATCTTTAAAGTTGACATGGTTTAATTCACTCATTTAACAATAGAAACTTTCTTAACTCATTAAATATGCTTAATAAAACCATGTAGTTTTCAGAAATGACTTTTCTTTTAAAATTGATTTTAATTTTCTTTTTAATTCTCTCATTAAATAAGTGTTAAGCATGTAATTTTTGTTGCAGGGTTTTGGGGCAGAACATCTGATAATGACCTGATTTTGTAAATTCTTAACTGCAATTGGATCCCTCAAGGCTTTGGTAAGATCTCTATTATGTTTTGATGATAATATACTTATTTTGCTTTGAAATAAGCACAATTTAATTAGTTTTGGTCTGATTATAATCTTATTTTGAATTGGTCTCAGATTTTCTTTCAAAAATTTTTCAAGGTTCATTTTACTTCTTAAACTTTAGAATCCTTTTCCAACTGCTCTAAGTTGTTCTTTTTTCCTAGTTCTTTAAAAATCGTCCACTAGCTTCACCCTTGTGTCTAATTTTGGTCCTATTAGGGAGCTTTAATGCATGTAATTTGTTATCAAGTTTTTTTCATTCAAATCCCATAATGCAGATGTTTTATGAATTCTTTTGAAGAATTTGGTCCTTTATAGTTTAGATGAGACTGTGGATGCATTAATATGAAAATATGCTTATATTGCTCTAGTTTAATCTTAATTAAAGGAGGTTTTGTTTGGTAGATATACTTCTCTTAAAATTTTTCATAAATTAATTTTAAAGTTGACATGGTTTAATTCACTCATTTAACAATAGAAACTTTCTTAACTCATTAAATATGCTTAATAAAACCATGTAGTTTTCAGAAATGACTTTTCTTTTAAAATTGATTTTAATTTTCTTTTTAATTCTCTCATTAAATAAGTGTTAAGCATGTAATTTTTGATGCAGGGTTTTGGGGCAGAACATCTGATAATGACCTGATTTTGTAAATTCTTAACTGCAATTGGATCCCTCAAGGCTTTGGTAAGATCTCTATTATGTTTTGATGATAATATACTTATTTTTCTTTGAAATAAGCACAATTTAATTAGTTTTGGTCTGATTATAATCTTATTTTGAATTGGTGTCAGTTTTTCTTTCAAAAATTCCCCAGGTTTATTTCAGTTCTAAAACTTTAGAATCCTTTTAGAACTGCTCTAATTTGTTCCTTTTTCCTTGTTGTTTAAAAAAAAACCACTTACTTCTACCTTAGGTCTAATTTTGGCCCAATTATGTAGCTTTAATTCATGTAATTTGTTAGTAAGTTTTTTCAAGCAAATTCCATAATGCAGATGATTTATGAATTATCTTCAAAATTTGTTCCTTCATTGTTTAGATGAGACTGTGGATGCATTGAAATGAAAATATGCTTATATTGCTCTAGTTTAATCTTAATTAAAGTAGGTGTTGTCTGGTAGATGTACTGGTCTTAAAATTTTTCAGAAATTATCTTTAAAATTGACATGGTTTAATTCACTTATTTAAGAGCAGAAACTTTCTTAACTCATTTAATGTGCTTAATATAACCATGTAGTTTTTAGAAATGACTTTTCTTTTAAAATGGATTTTATTTTTCTCTTAAATTCTCTCATTAATTATGTGTTAAGAATGTAATTTTTACTGTTGGGTTTTCTTGAAAACATCTCATTATAACCTGATTTTATATGTTTTGATGATAATATTCTTATTTTGCTTTGAAATAAGCTCAACTTCATTAGTTTTGGTCTGTTTGAAATCTTCTTTTGAATTGGTGTCAAATTTTCTTTCAAAAATTTTTCAAGGTTCATTTTACTTCTAAAACTTTAGAATCCTTTTCCAACTGCTCTAAGTTGTTCCTTTTTCCTAGTTCTTTAAAAATCTTCCACTAGCTTCACCCTTGTGTCTAATTTTGGTCCTATTAGGGAGCTTTAATGCATGTAATTTGTTATCAAGTTTTTTTCATTCAAATCCCATAATGCAGATGTTTTATGAATTCTTTTCAAGAATTTGGTCCTTTATAGTTTAGATGAGACTGTGGATGAATTGAAATGAAAATATGCTTATATTGCTCTTGTTTAATCTTAATTAAAGGAGGTTTTGTTTTGTAGATATACTTCTCTTAAAATTTTTCATAAATTATCTTTAAAGTTGACATGGTTTAATTCACTCATTTAACAATAGAAACTTTCTTAACTCATTAAATATGCTTAATAAAACCATGTAGTTTTCAGAAATGACTTTTCTTTTAAAATTGATTTTAATTTTCTTTTTAATTCTCTCATTAAATAAGTGTTAAGCATGTAATTTTTGTTGTAGGGTTTTGGGGCAGAACATCTGATAATGACCTGATTTTGTAAATTCTTAACTGCAATTGGATCCCTCAAGGCTTTGGTAAGATCTCTATTATGTTTTGATGATAATATACTTATTTTGCTTTGAAATAAGCACAATTTAATTAGTTTTGGTCTGATTATAATCTTATTTTGAATTGGTGTCAGATTTTCTTTCAAAAATTTTTCAAGGTTCATTTTACTTCTTAAACTTTAGAATCCTTTTCCAACTGCTCTAAGTTGTTCTTTTTTCCTAGTTCTTTAAAAATCTTCCACTAGCTTCACCCTTGTGTCTAATTTTGGTCCTATTAGGGAGCTTTAATGCATGTAATTTGTTATCAAGTTTTTTTCATTCAAATCCCATAATGCAGATGTTTTATGAATTCTTTTGAAGAATTTGGTCCTTTATAGTTTAGATGAGACTGTGGATGCATTAATATGAAAATATGCTTATATTGCTCTAGTTTAATCTTAATTAAAGGAGGTTTTGTTTGGTAGATATACTTCTCTTAAAATTTTTCATAAATTATCTTTAAAGTTGACATGGTTTAATTCACTCATTTAACAATAGAAACTTTCTTATCTCATTAAATATGCTTAATAAAACCATGTAGTTTTCAGAAATGACTTTTCTTTTAAAATTGATTTTAATTTTCTTTTTAATTCTCTCATTAAATAAGTGTTAAGCATGTAATTTTTGATGCAGGGTTTTGGGGCAGAACATCTGATAATGACCTGATTTTGTAAATTCTTAACTGCAATTGGATCCCTCAAGGCTTTGGTAAGATCTCTATTATGTTTTGATGATAATATACTTATTTTTCTTTGAAATAAGCACAATTTAATTAGTTTTGGTCTGATTATAATCTTATTTTGAATTGGTGTCAGTTTTTCTTTCAAAAATTCCCCAGGTTTATTTCAGTTCTAAAACTTTAGAATCCTTTTAGAACTGCTCTAATTTGTTCCTTTTTCCTTGTTGTTTAAAAATAAACCACTTACTTCTACCTTAGGTCTAATTTTGGCCCAATTATGTAGCTTTAATTCATGTAATTTGTTAGTAAGTTTTTTCAAGCAAATTCCATAATGCAGATGATTTATGAATTCTCTTCAAAATTTGTTCCTTCATTGTTTAGATGAGACTGTGGATGCATTGAAATGAAAATATGCTTATATTGCTCTAGTTTAATCTTAATTAAAGTAGGTGTTGTCTGGTAGATGTACTGGTCTTAAAATTTTTCAGAAATTATCTTTAAAATTGACATGGTTTAATTCACTTATTTAAGAGCAGAAACTTTCTTAACTCATTTAATGTGCTTAATATAACCATGTAGTTTTTAGAAATGACTTTTCTTTTAAAATGGATTTTATTTTTCTCTTAAATTCTCTCATTAATTATGTGTTAAGAATGTAATTTTTACTGTTGGGTTTTCTTGAAAACATCTCATTATAACCTGATTTTATATGTTTTGATGATAATATTCTTATTTTGCTTTGAAATAAGCTCAACTTCATTAGTTTTGGTCTGTTTGAAATCTTCTTTTGAATTGGTGTCAAATTTTCTTTCAAAAATTTTTCAAGGTTCATTTTACTTCTAAAACTTTAGAATCCTTTTCCAACTGCTCTAATTTGTTCCTTTTTCCTAGTTCTTAAAAAATCTTCCACTAGCTTCACCCTTGTGTCTAATTTTGGTCCTATTAGGGAGCTTTAATGCATGTAATTTGTTATCAAGTTTTTTTCATTCAAATCCCATAATGCAGATGTTTTATGAATTCTTTTGAAGAATTTGGTCCTTTATAGTTTAGATGAGACTGTGGATGCATTAATATGAAAATATGCTTATATTGCTCTAGTTTAATCTTAATTAAAGGAGGTTTTGTTTGGTAGATATACTTCTCTTAAAATTTTTCATAAATTATCTTTAAAGTTGACATGGTTTAATTAACTTATTGAACAGCAGAAACTTTCCTAACTCATTTAATGTGCTTAATATAACCATGAAGTTTTCAGGAATGACCTTTCTTTTAAAATTGATTTTATTTTTCTCTTAAATTCTCTCATTAAGTATGTGTTAAGAATGTAATTTTTACTGTTGGGTTTTCTTGAAAACATCTCATTATGACCTGATTTTGTAAATTTTTAACTGACATCAGATCCCTCTTAGATTTGTTGAGATCTTTGATATGTTTTGATGATAATATTCTTATTGTGCTTTGAAATCAGCACAACTTAATTAGTTTTGGTCTGATTGAAATCTTCTCTTGAATTGTTATCAGTTTTTCTTTCGAAAATTCTACCTGTTCATTTTACTTCTAAAACTTTAGAATCCTTTTCCAACTGTTCTAAGTTGTTCCTTTTTCCTAGTTCTTTAAAAATCTTCCACTAGCTTCACCCTTGTGTCTAATTTTGGTCCTATTAGGGAGCTTTAATGCATGTAATTTGTTATCAAGTTTTTTTCATTCAAATCCCATAATGCAGATGTTTTATGAATTCTTTTGAAGAATTTGGTCCTTTATAGTTTAGATGAGACTGTGGATGCATTAATATGAAAATATGCTTATATTGCTCTAGTTTAATCTTAATTAAAGGAGGTTTTGTTTGGTAGATATACTTCTCTTAAAATTTTTCATAAATTATCTTTAAAGTTGACATGGTTTAATTCACTTATTGAACAGCAGAAACTTTCCTAACTCATATAATGTGCTTAATATAACCATGAAGTTTTCAGGAATGACCTTTCTTTTAAAATTGATTTTATTTTTCTCTTAAATTCTCTCATTAAGTATGTGTTAAGAATGTAATTTTTACTGTTGGGTTTTCTTGAAAACATCTCATTATGACCTGATTTTGTAAATTTTTAACTGACATCAGATCCCTCTTAGATTTGTTGAGATCTTTGATATGTTTTGATGATAATATTCTTATTGTGCTTTGAAATCAGCACAACTTAATTAGTTTTGGTCTGGTTGAAATCTTCTCTTGAATTGTTATCAGTTTTTCTTTCGAAAATTCTACCTGTTCATTTTACTTCTAAAACTTTAGAATCCTTTTCCAACTGCTCTAATTTGTTCCTTTTTCCTAGTTCTTAAAAAATCTTCCACTAGCTTCACCCTTGTGTCTAATTTTGGTCCTATTAGGGAGCTTTAATGCATGTAATTTGTTATCAAGTTTTTTTCATTCAAATCCCATAATGCAGATGTTTTATGAATTCTTTTGAAGAATTTGGTCCTTTATAGTTTAGATGAGACTGTGGATGCATTAATATGAAAATATGCTTATATTGCTCTAGTTTAATCTTAATTAAAGGAGGTTTTGTTTGGTAGATATACTTCTCTTAAAATTTTTCATAAATTATCTTTAAAGTTGACATGGTTTAATTAACTTATTGAACAGCAGAAACTTTCCTAACTCATTTAATGTGCTTAATATAACCATGAAGTTTTCAGGAATGACCTTTCTTTTAAAATTGATTTTATTTTTCTCTTAAATTCTCTCATTAAGTATGTGTTAAGAATGTAATTTTTACTGTTGGGTTTTCTTGAAAACATCTCATTATGACCTGATTTTGTAAATTTTTAACTGACATCAGATCCCTCTTAGATTTGTTGAGATCTTTGATATGTTTTGATGATAATATTCTTATTGTGCTTTGAAATCAGCACAACTTAATTAGTTTTGGTCTGATTGAAATCTTCTCTTGAATTGTTATCAGTTTTTCTTTCGAAAATTCTACCTGTTCATTTTACTTCTAAAACTTTAGAATCCTTTTCCAACTGCTCTAAGTTGTTCCTTTTTCCTAGTTCTTTAAAAATCTTCCACTAGCTTCACCCTTGTGTCTAATTTTGGTCCTATTAGGGAGCTTTAATGCATGTAATTTGTTATCAAGTTTTTTCATTCAAATCCCATAATGCAGATGTTTTATGAATTCTTTTGAAGAATTTGGTCCTTTATAGTTTAGATGAGACTGTGGATGAATTGAAATGAAAATATGCTTATATTGCTCTAGTTTAATCTTAATTAAAGGAGGTTTTGTTTTGTAGATATACTTCTCTTAAAATTTTTCATAAATTATCTTTAAAGTTGACATGGTTTAATTCACTCATTTAACAATAGAAACTTTCTTAACTCATTAAATATGCTTAATAAAACCATGTAGTTTTCAGAAATGACTTTTCTTTTAAAATTGATTTTAATTTTCTTTTTAATTCTCTCATTAAATAAGTGTTAAGCATGTAATTTTTGTTGCAGGGTTTTGGGGCAGAACATCTGATAATGACCTGATTTTGTAAATTCTTAACTGCAATTGGATCCCTCAAGGCTTTGGTAAGATCTCTATTATGTTTTGATGATAATATACTTATTTTGCTTTGAAATAAGCACAATTTAATTAGTTTTGGTCTGATTATAATCTTATTTTGAATTGGTCTCAGATTTTCTTTCAAAAATTTTTCAAGGTTCATTTTACTTCTTAAACTTTAGAATCCTTTTCCAACTGCTCTAAGTTGTTCTTTTTTCCTAGTTCTTTAAAAATCGTCCACTAGCTTCACCCTTGTGTCTAATTTTGGTCCTATTAGGGAGCTTTAATGCATGTAATTTGTTATCAAGTTTTTTTCATTCAAATCCCATAATGCAGATGTTTTATGAATTCTTTTGAAGAATTTGGTCCTTTATAGTTTAGATGAGACTGTGGATGCATTAATATGAAAATATGCTTATATTGCTCTAGTTTAATCTTAATTAAAGGAGGTTTTGTTTGGTAGATATACTTCTCTTAAAATTTTTCATAAATTATCTTTAAAGTTGACATGGTTTAATTCACTCATTTAACAATAGAAACTTTCTTATCTCATTAAATATGCTTAATAAAACCATGTAGTTTTCAGAAATGACTTTTCTTTTAAAATTGATTTTAATTTTCTTTTTAATTCTCTCATTAAATAAGTGTTAAGCATGTAATTTTTGATGCAGGGTTTTGGGGCAGAACATCTGATAATGACCTGATTTTGTAAATTCTTAACTGCAATTGGATCCCTCAAGGCTTTGGTAAGATCTCTATTATGTTTTGATGATAATATACTTATTTTTCTTTGAAATAAGCACAATTTAATTAGTTTTGGTCTGATTATAATCTTATTTTGAATTGGTGTCAGTTTTTCTTTCAAAAATTCCCCAGGTTTATTTCAGTTCTAAAACTTTAGAATCCTTTTAGAACTGCTCTAATTTGTTCCTTTTTCCTTGTTGTTTAAAAAAAAACCACTTACTTCTACCTTAGGTCTAATTTTGGCCCAATTATGTAGCTTTAATTCATGTAATTTGTTAGTAAGTTTTTTCAAGCAAATTCCATAATGCAGATGATTTATGAATTCTCTTCAAAATTTGTTCCTTCATTGTTTAGATGAGACTGTGGATGCATTGAAATGAAAATATGCTTATATTGCTCTAGTTTAATCTTAATTAAAGTAGGTGTTGTCTGGTAGATGTACTGGTCTTAAAATTTTTCAGAAATTATCTTTAAAATTGACATGGTTTAATTCACTTATTTAAGAGCAGAAACTTTCTTAACTCATTTAATGTGCTTAATATAACCATGTAGTTTTTAGAAATGACTTTTCTTTTAAAATGGATTTTATTTTTCTCTTAAATTCTCTCATTAATTATGTGTTAAGAATGTAATTTTTACTGTTGGGTTTTCTTGAAAACATCTCATTATAACCTGATTTTATATGTTTTGATGATAATATTCTTATTTTGCTTTGAAATAAGCTCAACTTCATTAGTTTTGGTCTGTTTGAAATCTTCTTTTGAATTGGTGTCAAATTTTCTTTCAAAAATTTTTCAAGGTTCATTTTACTTCTAAAACTTTAGAATCCTTTTCCAACTGCTCTAAGTTGTTCCTTTTTCCTAGTTCTTTAAAAATCTTCCACTAGCTTCACCCTTGTGTCTAATTTTGGTCCTATTAGGGAGCTTTAATGCATGTAATTTGTTATCAAGTTTTTTTCATTCAAATCCCATAATGCAGATGTTTTATGAATTCTTTTCAAGAATTTGGTCCTTTATAGTTTAGATGAGACTGTGGATGAATTGAAATGAAAATATGCTTATATTGCTCTAGTTTAATCTTAATTAAAGGAGGTTTTGTTTTGTAGATATACTTCTCTTAAAATTTTTCATAAATTATCTTTAAAGTTGACATGGTTTAATTCACTCATTTAACAATAGAAACTTTCTTAACTCATTAAATATGCTTAATAAAACCATGTAGTTTTCAGAAATGACTTTTCTTTTAAAATTGATTTTAATTTTCTTTTTAATTCTCTCATTAAATAAGTGTTAAGCATGTAATTTTTGTTGCAGGGTTTTGGGGCAGAACATCTGATAATGACCTGATTTTGTAAATTCTTAACTGCAATTGGATCCCTCAAGGCTTTGGTAAGATCTCTATTATGTTTTGATGATAATATACTTATTTTGCTTTGAAATAAGCACAATTTAATTAGTTTTGGTCTGATTATAATCTTATTTTGAATTGGTCTCAGATTTTCTTTCAAAAATTTTTCAAGGTTCATTTTACTTCTTAAACTTTAGAATCCTTTTCCAACTGCTCTAAGTTGTTCTTTTTTCCTAGTTCTTTAAAAATCGTCCACTAGCTTCACCCTTGTGTCTAATTTTGGTCCTATTAGGGAGCTTTAATGCATGTAATTTGTTATCAAGTTTTTTTCATTCAAATCCCATAATGCAGATGTTTTATGAATTCTTTTGAAGAATTTGGTCCTTTATAGTTTAGATGAG
This sequence comes from Tetragnatha versicolor, assembly GCA_024610705.1. Classification (NCBI taxonomy): domain Eukaryota; kingdom Metazoa; phylum Arthropoda; class Arachnida; order Araneae; family Tetragnathidae; genus Tetragnatha; species Tetragnatha versicolor. Next base: position 44,540,183 of record JANDEH010000002.1, on the reverse strand, counting down.
ACTGTGGATGCATTAATATGAAAATATGCTTATATTGCTCTAGTTTAATCTTAATTAAAGGAGGTTTTGTTTGGTAGATATACTTATCTTAAAATTTTTCATAAATTAATTTTAAAGTTGACATGGTTTAATTCACTCATTTAACAATAGAAACTTTCTTAACTCATTAAATATGCTTAATAAAACCATGTAGTTTTCAGAAATGACTTTTCTTTTAAAATTGATTTTAATTTTCTTTTTAATTCTCTCATTAAATAAGTGTTAAGCATGTAATTTTTGATGCAGGGTTTTGGGGCAGAACATCTGATAATGACCTGATTTTGTAAATTCTTAACTGCAATTGGATCCCTCAAGGCTTTGGTAAGATCTCTATTATGTTTTGATGATAATATACTTATTTTTCTTTGAAATAAGCACAATTTAATTAGTTTTGGTCTGATTGTAATCTTATTTTGAATTGGTGTCAGTTTTTCTTTCAAAAATTCCCCAGGTTTATTTCAGTTCTAAAACTTTAGAATCCTTTTAGAACTGCTCTAATTTGTTCCTTTTTCCTTGTTGTTTAAAAAAAACCACTTACTTCTACCTTAGGTCTAATTTTGGCCCAATTATGTAGCTTTAATTCATGTAATTTGTTAGTAAGTTTTTTCAAGCAAATTCCATAATGCAGATGATTTATGAATTCTCTTCAAAATTTGTTCCTTCATTGTTTAGATGAGACTGTGGATGCATTGAAATGAAAATATGCTTATATTGCTCTAGTTTAATCTTAATTAAAGTAGGTGTTGTCTGGTAGATGTACTGGTCTTAAAATTTTTCAGAAATTATCTTTAAAATTGACATGGTTTAATTCACTTATTTAAGAGCAGAAACTTTCTTAACTCATTTAATGTGCTTAATATAACCATGTAGTTTTTAGAAATGACTTTTCTTTTAAAATGGATTTTATTTTTCTCTTAAATTCTCTCATTAATTATGTGTTAAGAATGTAATTTTTACTGTTGGGTTTTCTTGAAAACATCTCATTATAACCTGATTTTATATGTTTTGATGATAATATTCTTATTTTGCTTTGAAATAAGCTCAACTTCATTAGTTTTGGTCTGTTTGAAATCTTCTTTTGAATTGGTGTCAAATTTTCTTTCAAAAATTTTTCAAGGTTCATTTTACTTCTAAAACTTTAGAATCCTTTTCCAACTGCTCTAAGTTGTTCCTTTTTCCTAGTTCTTTAAAAATCTTCCACTAGCTTCACCCTTGTGTCTAATTTTGGTCCTATTAGGGAGCTTTAATGCATGTAATTTGTTATCAAGTTTTTTTCATTCAAATCCCATAATGCAGATGTTTTATGAATTCTTTTCAAGAATTTGGTCCTTTATAGTTTAGATGAGACTGTGGATGAATTGAAATGAAAATATGCTTATATTGCTCTTGTTTAATCTTAATTAAAGGAGGTTTTGTTTTGTAGATATACTTCTCTTAAAATTTTTCATAAATTATCTTTAAAGTTGACATGGTTTAATTCACTCATTTAACAATAGAAACTTTCTTAACTCATTAAATATGCTTAATAAAACCATGTAGTTTTCAGAAATGACTTTTCTTTTAAAATTGATTTTAATTTTCTTTTTAATTCTCTCATTAAATAAGTGTTAAGCATGTAATTTTTGTTGTAGGGTTTTGGGGCAGAACATCTGATAATGACCTGATTTTGTAAATTCTTAACTGCAATTGGATCCCTCAAGGCTTTGGTAAGATCTCTATTATGTTTTGATGATAATATACTTATTTTGCTTTGAAATAAGCACAATTTAATTAGTTTTGGTCTGATTATAATCTTATTTTGAATTGGTGTCAGATTTTCTTTCAAAAATTTTTCAAGGTTCATTTTACTTCTTAAACTTTAGAATCCTTTTCCAACTGCTCTAAGTTGTTCTTTTTTCCTAGTTCTTTAAAAATCTTCCACTAGCTTCACCCTTGTGTCTAATTTTGGTCCTATTAGGGAGCTTTAATGCATGTAATTTGTTATCAAGTTTTTTTCATTCAAATCCCATAATGCAGATGTTTTATGAATTCTTTTGAAGAATTTGGTCCTTTATAGTTTAGATGAGACTGTGGATGCATTAATATGAAAATATGCTTATATTGCTCTAGTTTAATCTTAATTAAAGGAGGTTTTGTTTGGTAGATATACTTCTCTTAAAATTTTTCATAAATTATCTTTAAAGTTGACATGGTTTAATTCACTCATTTAACAATAGAAACTTTCTTATCTCATTAAATATGCTTAATAAAACCATGTAGTTTTCAGAAATGACTTTTCTTTTAAAATTGATTTTAATTTTCTTTTTAATTCTCTCATTAAATAAGTGTTAAGCATGTAATTTTTGATGCAGGGTTTTGGGGCAGAACATCTGATAATGACCTGATTTTGTAAATTCTTAACTGCAATTGGATCCCTCAAGGCTTTGGTAAGATCTCTATTATGTTTTGATGATAATATACTTATTTTTCTTTGAAATAAGCACAATTTAATTAGTTTTGGTCTGATTATAATCTTATTTTGAATTGGTGTCAGTTTTTCTTTCAAAAATTCCCCAGGTTTATTTCAGTTCTAAAACTTTAGAATCCTTTTAGAACTGCTCTAATTTGTTCCTTTTTCCTTGTTGTTTAAAAATAAACCACTTACTTCTACCTTAGGTCTAATTTTGGCCCAATTATGTAGCTTTAATTCATGTAATTTGTTAGTAAGTTTTTTCAAGCAAATTCCATAATGCAGATGATTTATGAATTCTCTTCAAAATTTGTTCCTTCATTGTTTAGATGAGACTGTGGATGCATTGAAATGAAAATATGCTTATATTGCTCTAGTTTAATCTTAATTAAAGTAGGTGTTGTCTGGTAGATGTACTGGTCTTAAAATTTTTCAGAAATTATCTTTAAAATTGACATGGTTTAATTCACTTATTTAAGAGCAGAAACTTTCTTAACTCATTTAATGTGCTTAATATAACCATGTAGTTTTTAGAAATGACTTTTCTTTTAAAATGGATTTTATTTTTCTCTTAAATTCTCTCATTAATTATGTGTTAAGAATGTAATTTTTACTGTTGGGTTTTCTTGAAAACATCTCATTATAACCTGATTTTATATGTTTTGATGATAATATTCTTATTTTGCTTTGAAATAAGCTCAACTTCATTAGTTTTGGTCTGTTTGAAATCTTCTTTTGAATTGGTGTCAAATTTTCTTTCAAAAATTTTTCAAGGTTCATTTTACTTCTAAAACTTTAGAATCCTTTTCCAACTGCTCTAATTTGTTCCTTTTTCCTAGTTCTTAAAAAATCTTCCACTAGCTTCACCCTTGTGTCTAATTTTGGTCCTATTAGGGAGCTTTAATGCATGTAATTTGTTATCAAGTTTTTTTCATTCAAATCCCATAATGCAGATGTTTTATGAATTCTTTTGAAGAATTTGGTCCTTTATAGTTTAGATGAGACTGTGGATGCATTAATATGAAAATATGCTTATATTGCTCTAGTTTAATCTTAATTAAAGGAGGTTTTGTTTGGTAGATATACTTCTCTTAAAATTTTTCATAAATTATCTTTAAAGTTGACATGGTTTAATTAACTTATTGAACAGCAGAAACTTTCCTAACTCATTTAATGTGCTTAATATAACCATGAAGTTTTCAGGAATGACCTTTCTTTTAAAATTGATTTTATTTTTCTCTTAAATTCTCTCATTAAGTATGTGTTAAGAATGTAATTTTTACTGTTGGGTTTTCTTGAAAACATCTCATTATGACCTGATTTTGTAAATTTTTAACTGACATCAGATCCCTCTTAGATTTGTTGAGATCTTTGATATGTTTTGATGATAATATTCTTATTGTGCTTTGAAATCAGCACAACTTAATTAGTTTTGGTCTGATTGAAATCTTCTCTTGAATTGTTATCAGTTTTCTTTCGAAAATTCTACCTGTTCATTTTACTTCTAAAACTTTAGAATCCTTTTCCAACTGCTCTAAGTTGTTCCTTTTTCTTAGTTCTTTAAAAATCTTCCACTAGCTTCACCCTTGTGTCTAATTTTGGTCCTATTAGGGAGCTTTAATGCATGTAATTTGTTATCAAGTTTTTTCATTCAAATCCCATAATGCAGATGTTTTATGAATTCTTTTGAAGAATTTGGTCCTTTATAGTTTAGATGAGACTGTGGATGCATTGAAATGAAAATATGCTTATATTGCTCTAGTTCAGCGGTTCTCAAACTTTCTATCGTGACGGACCCCTTTATGTAACAGCCAGACTTCACGGACCCCCTACATTTTAAACACCAAAAATCGTTACCAGACTTTTGTTTTAAGTTCAAGATTAATTAATATTAGTATATGAATTATAATAAATTTCACATTTACTCCAGAGGCGTATATAGAAATTTATTTCGAGAGGGGACAAAAATTATCCCTCAGCCTCCCATGTATATAATATGAAAAGGTTATAAGTAATTAAGTTCTACCTGTACTAAAGGGGGGTCTGGGGGTCCTCCCCTAGAAAATTTTTGGAAATTCAACAAGGAAAACAGGTTTTTAATTAGTTTTGATACAGTTAGAATTTTTTTAATATAAATGTTTATGTAAGATTTGCATTTTGATTATCTTAATGTAAAAAATAGTTTATAATAATAGAGTTTTTATAACAAAAAGGTATCTGGGGGGTCATCCTCAGAAAAGTTTTAGATAAATTAGTCCCTAAAAACACACAGGATTTAACTTGGTTTTGATACACTTCGTCCAAATTTCGGACAATAATCTTAGGTAGGATTTCAGTTTTGATGAACTTATTTTTAAAAAGTTTTTAATATTAAAATATATCAAGTCTAAAGGGGGTCGGGGGTCTTCTCCTAGAAATTTTTCGGAGATTTGATCCAAAAACAGGGTTTTAACTTGTTTTGATACTCCAAGTCCAAATTTCAGGATAGGGCGGACCCCTTCACCCACCTTTTTATATGCCCCTGAATTACTCCAAGTCTCTGAGGTGAGAGTATGGAAATTTCAAGGAAAGAATGATGCATTGAAGTAAAAATTACGAGGGGGCTGGGGGTTCTCCCCCAGAAAATTTTTGAAATTTTTTTTGAAATGAAAATTGAATTTTTTTTAAATGAAATTTTTTTTTTGAAATTTGACTCTTAAAACTAGTGTTTTATCTAATTTTGAAACTTTGGAGAATTCTAAAAGTAACTTCCTGTCCTCAAGGTAATTCCTCAAGGTAACTCGCGGACCCCCTAATAAGGCGCCGCGGACCCCCAGGGGTCCGCGGACCACAGTTTGAGAACCGCTGCTCTAGTTTAATCTTAATTAAAGGAGGTTTTGTTTGGTAGATATACTTCTCTTAAAATTTTTCATAAATTATCTTTAAAGTTGACATGGTTTAATTCACTCATTTAACAATAGAAACTTTCTTAACTCATTAAATATGCTTAATAAAACCATGTAGTTTTCAGGAATGACCTTTCTTTTAAAATTGATTTTATTTTTCTCTTAAATTCTCTCATTAAGTATGTGTTAAGAATGTAATTTTTACTGTTGGGTTTTCTTGAAAACATCTCATTATGACCTGATTTTGTAAATTTTTAACTGACATCAGATCCCTCTTAGATTTGTTGAGATCTTTGATATGTTTTGATGATAATATTCTTATTGTGCTTTGAAATCAGCACAACTTAATTAGTTTTGGTCTGATTGAAATCTTCTCTTGAATTGTTATCAGTTTTTCTTTCGAAAATTCTACCTGTTCATTTTACTTCTAAAACTTTAGAATCCTTTTCCAACTGTTCTAAGTTGTTCCTTTTTCCTAGTTCTTTAAAAATCTTCCACTAGCTTCACCCTTGTGTCTAATTTTGGTCCTATTAGGGAGCTTTAATGCATGTAATTTGTTATCAAGTTTTTTTCATTCAAATCCCATAATGCAGATGTTTTATGAATTCTTTTGAAGAATTTGGTCCTTTATAGTTTAGATGAGACTGTGGATGCATTAATATGAAAATATGCTTATATTGCTCTAGTTTAATCTTAATTAAAGGAGGTTTTGTTTGGTAGATATACTTCTCTTAAAATTTTTCATAAATTATCTTTAAAGTTGACATGGTTTAATTCACTTATTGAACAGCAGAAACTTTCCTAACTCATATAATGTGCTTAATATAACCATGAAGTTTTCAGGAATGACCTTTCTTTTAAAATTGATTTTATTTTTCTCTTAAATTCTCTCATTAAGTATGTGTTAAGAATGTAATTTTTACTGTTGGGTTTTCTTGAAAACATCTCATTATGACCTGATTTTGTAAATTTTTAACTGACATCAGATCCCTCTTAGATTTGTTGAGATCTTTGATATGTTTTGATGATAATATTCTTATTGTGCTTTGAAATCAGCACAACTTAATTAGTTTTGGTCTGGTTGAAATCTTCTCTTGAATTGTTATCAGTTTTTCTTTCGAAAATTCTACCTGTTCATTTTACTTCTAAAACTTTAGAATCCTTTTCCAACTGCTCTAATTTGTTCCTTTTTCCTAGTTCTTAAAAAATCTTCCACTAGCTTCACCCTTGTGTCTAATTTTGGTCCTATTAGGGAGCTTTAATGCATGTAATTTGTTATCAAGTTTTTTTCATTCAAATCCCATAATGCAGATGTTTTATGAATTCTTTTGAAGAATTTGGTCCTTTATAGTTTAGATGAGACTGTGGATGCATTAATATGAAAATATGCTTATATTGCTCTAGTTTAATCTTAATTAAAGGAGGTTTTGTTTGGTAGATATACTTCTCTTAAAATTTTTCATAAATTATCTTTAAAGTTGACATGGTTTAATTAACTTATTGAACAGCAGAAACTTTCCTAACTCATTTAATGTGCTTAATATAACCATGAAGTTTTCAGGAATGACCTTTCTTTTAAAATTGATTTTATTTTTCTCTTAAATTCTCTCATTAAGTATGTGTTAAGAATGTAATTTTTACTGTTGGGTTTTCTTGAAAACATCTCATTATGACCTGATTTTGTAAATTTTTAACTGACATCAGATCCCTCTTAGATTTGTTGAGATCTTTGATATGTTTTGATGATAATATTCTTATTGTGCTTTGAAATCAGCACAACTTAATTAGTTTTGGTCTGATTGAAATCTTCTCTTGAATTGTTATCAGTTTTTCTTTCGAAAATTCTACCTGTTCATTTTACTTCTAAAACTTTAGAATCCTTTTCCAACTGCTCTAAGTTGTTCCTTTTTCCTAGTTCTTTAAAAATCTTCCACTAGCTTCACCCTTGTGTCTAATTTTGGTCCTATTAGGGAGCTTTAATGCATGTAATTTGTTATCAAGTTTTTTCATTCAAATCCCATAATGCAGATGTTTTATGAATTCTTTTGAAGAATTTGGTCCTTTATAGTTTAGATGAGACTGTGGATGAATTGAAATGAAAATATGCTTATATTGCTCTAGTTTAATCTTAATTAAAGGAGGTTTTGTTTTGTAGATATACTTCTCTTAAAATTTTTCATAAATTATCTTTAAAGTTGACATGGTTTAATTCACTCATTTAACAATAGAAACTTTCTTAACTCATTAAATATGCTTAATAAAACCATGTAGTTTTCAGAAATGACTTTTCTTTTAAAATTGATTTTAATTTTCTTTTTAATTCTCTCATTAAATAAGTGTTAAGCATGTAATTTTTGTTGCAGGGTTTTGGGGCAGAACATCTGATAATGACCTGATTTTGTAAATTCTTAACTGCAATTGGATCCCTCAAGGCTTTGGTAAGATCTCTATTATGTTTTGATGATAATATACTTATTTTGCTTTGAAATAAGCACAATTTAATTAGTTTTGGTCTGATTATAATCTTATTTTGAATTGGTCTCAGATTTTCTTTCAAAAATTTTTCAAGGTTCATTTTACTTCTTAAACTTTAGAATCCTTTTCCAACTGCTCTAAGTTGTTCTTTTTTCCTAGTTCTTTAAAAATCGTCCACTAGCTTCACCCTTGTGTCTAATTTTGGTCCTATTAGGGAGCTTTAATGCATGTAATTTGTTATCAAGTTTTTTTCATTCAAATCCCATAATGCAGATGTTTTATGAATTCTTTTGAAGAATTTGGTCCTTTATAGTTTAGATGAGACTGTGGATGCATTAATATGAAAATATGCTTATATTGCTCTAGTTTAATCTTAATTAAAGGAGGTTTTGTTTGGTAGATATACTTCTCTTAAAATTTTTCATAAATTATCTTTAAAGTTGACATGGTTTAATTCACTCATTTAACAATAGAAACTTTCTTATCTCATTAAATATGCTTAATAAAACCATGTAGTTTTCAGAAATGACTTTTCTTTTAAAATTGATTTTAATTTTCTTTTTAATTCTCTCATTAAATAAGTGTTAAGCATGTAATTTTTGATGCAGGGTTTTGGGGCAGAACATCTGATAATGACCTGATTTTGTAAATTCTTAACTGCAATTGGATCCCTCAAGGCTTTGGTAAGATCTCTATTATGTTTTGATGATAATATACTTATTTTTCTTTGAAATAAGCACAATTTAATTAGTTTTGGTCTGATTATAATCTTATTTTGAATTGGTGTCAGTTTTTCTTTCAAAAATTCCCCAGGTTTATTTCAGTTCTAAAACTTTAGAATCCTTTTAGAACTGCTCTAATTTGTTCCTTTTTCCTTGTTGTTTAAAAAAAAACCACTTACTTCTACCTTAGGTCTAATTTTGGCCCAATTATGTAGCTTTAATTCATGTAATTTGTTAGTAAGTTTTTTCAAGCAAATTCCATAATGCAGATGATTTATGAATTCTCTTCAAAATTTGTTCCTTCATTGTTTAGATGAGACTGTGGATGCATTGAAATGAAAATATGCTTATATTGCTCTAGTTTAATCTTAATTAAAGTAGGTGTTGTCTGGTAGATGTACTGGTCTTAAAATTTTTCAGAAATTATCTTTAAAATTGACATGGTTTAATTCACTTATTTAAGAGCAGAAACTTTCTTAACTCATTTAATGTGCTTAATATAACCATGTAGTTTTTAGAAATGACTTTTCTTTTAAAATGGATTTTATTTTTCTCTTAAATTCTCTCATTAATTATGTGTTAAGAATGTAATTTTTACTGTTGGGTTTTCTTGAAAACATCTCATTATAACCTGATTTTATATGTTTTGATGATAATATTCTTATTTTGCTTTGAAATAAGCTCAACTTCATTAGTTTTGGTCTGTTTGAAATCTTCTTTTGAATTGGTGTCAAATTTTCTTTCAAAAATTTTTCAAGGTTCATTTTACTTCTAAAACTTTAGAATCCTTTTCCAACTGCTCTAAGTTGTTCCTTTTTCCTAGTTCTTTAAAAATCTTCCACTAGCTTCACCCTTGTGTCTAATTTTGGTCCTATTAGGGAGCTTTAATGCATGTAATTTGTTATCAAGTTTTTTTCATTCAAATCCCATAATGCAGATGTTTTATGAATTCTTTTCAAGAATTTGGTCCTTTATAGTTTAGATGAGACTGTGGATGAATTGAAATGAAAATATGCTTATATTGCTCTTGTTTAATCTTAATTAAAGGAGGTTTTGTTTTGTAGATATACTTCTCTTAAAATTTTTCATAAATTATCTTTAAAGTTGACATGGTTTAATTCACTCATTTAACAATAGAAACTTTCTTAACTCATTAAATATGCTTAATAAAACCATGTAGTTTTCAGAAATGACTTTTCTTTTAAAATTGATTTTAATTTTCTTTTTAATTCTCTCATTAAATAAGTGTTAAGCATGTAATTTTTGTTGTAGGGTTTTGGGGCAGAACATCTGATAATGACCTGATTTTGTAAATTCTTAACTGCAATTGGATCCCTCAAGGCTTTGGTAAGATCTCTATTATGTTTTGATGATAATATACTTATTTTGCTTTGAAATAAGCACAATTTAATTAGTTTTGGTCTGATTATAATCTTATTTTGAATTGGTGTCAGATTTTCTTTCAAAAATTTTTCAAGGTTCATTTCAGTTCTAAAACTTTAGAATCCTTTTAGAACTGCTCTAATTTGTTCCTTTTTCCTTGTTGTTTAAAAATAAACCACTTACTTCTACCTTAGGTCTAATTTTGGCCCAATTATGTAGCTTTAATTCATGTAATTTGTTAGTAAGTTTTTTCAAGCAAATTCCATAATGCAGATGATTTATGAATTCTCTTCAAAATTTGTTCCTTCATTGTTTAGATGAGACTGTGGATGCATTGAAATGAAAATATGCTTATATTGCTCTAGTTTAATCTTAATTAAAGTAGGTGTTGTCTGGTAGATGTACTGGTCTTAAAATTTTTCAGAAATTATCTTTAAAATTGACATGGTTTAATTCACTTATTTAAGAGCAGAAACTTTCTTAACTCATTTAATGTGCTTAATATAACCATGTAGTTTTTAGAAATGACTTTTCTTTTAAAATGGATTTTATTTTTCTCTTAAATTCTCTCATTAATTATGTGTTAAGAATGTAATTTTTACTGTTGGGTTTTCTTGAAAACATCTCATTATAACCTGATTTTATATGTTTTGATGATAATATACTTATTTTGCTTTGAAATAAGCACAATTTAATTAGTTTTGGTCTGATTATAATCTTATTTTGAATTGGTCTCAGATTTTCTTTCAAAAATTTTTCAAGGTTCATTTTACTTCTTAAACTTTAGAATCCTTTTCCAACTGCTCTAAGTTGTTCTTTTTTCCTAGTTCTTTAAAAATCGTCCACTAGCTTCACCCTTGTGTCTAATTTTGGTCCTATTAGGGAGCTTTAATGCATGTAATTTGTTATCAAGTTTTTTTCATTCAAATCCCATAATGCAGATGTTTTATGAATTCTTTTGAAGAATTTGGTCCTTTATAGTTTAGATGAGACTGTGGATGCATTAATATGAAAATATGCTTATATTGCTCTAGTTTAATCTTAATTAAAGGAGGTTTTGTTTGGTAGATATACTTCTCTTAAAATTTTTCATAAATTATCTTTAAAGTTGACATGGTTTAATTCACTTATTGAACAGCAGAAACTTTCCTAACTCATTTAATGTGCTTAATATAACCATGAAGTTTTCAGGAATGACCTTTCTTTTAATATTGATTTTTATTTTTCTCTTAAATTCTCTCATTAAGTATGTGTTAAGAATGTAATTTTTACTGTTGGGTTTTCTTGAAAACATCTCATTATGACCTGATTTTGTAAATTTTTAACTGACATCAGATCCCTCTTAGATTTGTTGAGATCTTTGATATGTTTTGATGATAATATTCTTATTTTGCTTTGAAATCAGCACAACTTAATTAGTTTTGGTCTGATTGAAATCTTCTCTTGAATTGTTATCAGTTTTTCTTTCGAAAATTCTACCTGTTCATTTTACTTCTAAAACTTTAGAATCCTTTTCCAACTGCTCTAAGTTGTTCCTTTTTCTTAGTTCTTTAAAAATCTTCCACTAGCTTCACCCTTGTGTCTAATTTTGGTCCTATTAGGGAGCTTTAATGCATGTAATTTGTTATCAAGTTTTTTCATTCAAATCCCATAATGCAGATGTTTTATGAATTCTTTTGAAGAATTTGGTCCTTTATAGTTTAGATGAGACTGTGGATGCATTGAAATGAAAATATGCTTATATTGCTCTAGTTTAATCTTAATTAAAGGAGGTTTTGTTTGGTAGATATACTTCTCTTAAAATTTTTCATAAATTATCTTTAAAGTTGACATGGTTTAATTCACTTATTGAACAGCAGAAACTTTCCTAACTCATTTAATGTGCTTAATATAACCATGAAGTTTTCAGGAATGACCTTTCTTTTAAAATTGATTTTTATTTTTCTCTTAAATTCTCTCATTAAGTGTGTGTTAAGAATGTAATTTTTACTGTTGGGTTTTCTTGAAAACATCTCATTATGACCTGATTTTGTAAATTTTTAACTGACATCAGATCCCTCTTAGATTTGTTGAGATCTTTGATATGTTTTGATGATAATATTCTTATTGTGCTTTGAAATCAGCACAACTTAATTAGTTTTGGTCTGATTGAAATCTTCTCTTGAATTGTTATCAGTTTTTCTTTCGAAAATTCTACCTGTTCATTTTACTTCTAAAACTTTAGAATCCTTTTCCAACTGCTCTAAGTTGTTCCTTTTTCTTAGTTCTTTAAAAATCTTCCACTAGCTTCACCCTTGTGTCTAATTTTGGTCCTATTAGGGAGCTTTAATGCATGTAATTTGTTATCAAGTTTTTTCATTCAAATCCCATAATGCAGATGTTTTATGAATTCTTTTGAAGAATTTGGTCCTTTATAGTTTAGATGAGACTGTGGATGCATTGAAATGAAAATATGCTTATATTGCTCTAGTTTAATCTTAATTAAAGGAGGTTTTGTTTGGTAGATATACTTCTCTTAAAATTTTTCATAAATTATCTTTAAAGTTGACATGGTTTAATTCACTCATTTAACAATAGAAACTTTCTTAACTCATTAAATATGCTTAATAAAACCATGTAGTTTTCAGAAATGACTTTTCTTTTAAAATTGATTTTAATTTTCTTTTTAATTCTCTCATTAAATAAGTGTTAAGCATGTAATTTTTGTTGCAGGGTTTTGGGGCAGAACATCTGATAATGACCTGATTTTGTAAATTCTTAACTGCAATTGGATCCCTCAAGGCTTTGGTAAGATCTCTATTATGTTTTGATGATAATATACTTATTTTGCTTTGAAATAAGCACAATTTAATTAGTTTTGGTCTGATTATAATCTTATTTTGAATTGGTGTCAGATTTTCTTTCAAAAATTTTTCAAGGTTCATTTTACTTCTTAAACTTTAGAATCCTTTTCCAACTGCTCTAAGTTGTTCTTTTTTCCTAGTTCTTTAAAAATCTTCCACTAGCTTCACCCTTGTGTCTAATTTTGGTCCTATTAGGGAGCTTTAATGCATGTAATTTGTTATAAAGTTTTTTTCATTCAAATCCCATAATGCAGATGTTTTATGAATTCTTTTGAAGAATTTGGTCCTTTATAGTTTAGATGAGACTGTGGATGCATTAATATGAAAATATGCTTATATTGCTCTAGTTTAATCTTAATTAAAGGAGGTTTTGTTTGGTAGATATACTTCTCTTAAAATTTTTCATAAATTATCTTTAAAGTTGACATGGTTTAATTCACTTATTGAACAGCAGAAACTTTCCTAACTCATATAATGTGCTTAATATAACCATGAAGTTTTCAGGAATGACCTTTCTTTTAAAATTGATTTTATTTTTCTCTTAAATTCTCTCATTAAGTATGTGTTAAGAATGTAATTTTTACTGTTGGGTTTTCTTGAAAACATCTCATTATGACTTGATTTTGTAAATTTTTAACTGTCATCAGATCCCTCTTAGATTTGTTGAGATCTTTGATATGTTTTGATGATAATATTCTTATCGTGCTTTGAAATCAGCACAACTTAATTAGTTTTGGTCTGATGGAAATCTTCTCTTGAATTGTTATCAGTTTTTCTTTCGAAAATTCTACCTGTTCATTTTACTTCTAAAACTTTAGAATCCTTTTCCAACTGCTCTAAGTTGTTTCTTTTACCTAGTTCTTTAAAAATCTTCCACTAGCTTCACCCTTGTGTCTAATTTTGGTCCTATTAGGGAGCTTTAATGCATGTAATTTGTTATCAAGTTTTTTTCATTCAAATCCCATAATGCAGATGTTTTATGAATTCTTTTGAAGAATTTGGTCCTTTATAGTTTAGATGAGACTGTGGATGCATTAATATGAAAATATGCTTATATTGCTCAAGTTTAATCTTAATTAAAGGAGGTTTTGTTTGGTAGATATACTTCTCTTATAATTTTTCATAAATTATCTTTAAAGTTGACATGGTTTAATTCACTCATTTAACAATAGAAACTTTCTTAACTCATTAAATATGCTTAATAAAACCATGTAGTTTTCAGAAATGACTTTTCTTTTAAAATTGATTTTAATTTTCTTTTTAATTCTCTCATTAAATAAGTGTTAAGCATGTAATTTTTGATGCAGGGTTTTGGGGCAGAACATCTGATAATGACCTGATTTTGTAAATTCTTAACTGCAATTGGATCCCTCAAGGCTTTGGTAAGATCTCTATTATGTTTTGATGATAATATACTTATTTTTCTTTGAAATAAGCACAATTTAATTAGTTTTGGTCTGATTATAATCTTATTTTGAATTGGTGTCAGTTTTTCTTTCAAAAATTCCCCAGGTTTATTTCAGTTCTAAAACTTTAGAATCCTTTTAGAACTGCTCTAATTTGTTCCTTTTTCCTTGTTGTTTTAAAATAAACCACTTACTTCTACCTTAGGTCTAATTTTGGCCCAATTATGTAGCTTTAATGCATGTAATTTGTTATCAAGTTTTTTCAAGCTAATTCCATAATGCAGATGATTTATGAATTCTCTTCAAAATTTGTTCCTTCATTGTTTAGATGAGACTGTGGATGCATTGAAATGAAAATATGCTTATATTGCTCTAGTTTAATCTTAATTAAAGTAGGTGTTGTCTGGTAGATGTACTGGTCTTAAAATTTTTCAGAAATTATCTTTAAAGTTGACATGGTTTAATTCACTTATTGAACAGCAGAAACTTTCCTAACTCATATAATGTGCTTAATATAACCATGAAGTTTTCAGGAATGACCTTTCTTTTAAAATGGAGTTTATTTTTCTCTTAAATTCTCTCATTAATTATGTGTTAAGAATGTAATTTTTACTGTTGGGTTTTCTTGAAAACATCTCATTATAACCTGATTTTATATGTTTTGATGATAATATTCTTATTTTGCTTTGAAATAAGCTCAACTTCATTAGTTTTGGTCTGTTTGAAATCTTCTTTTGAATTGGTAACAAATTTTCTTTCAAAAATTTTTCAAGGTTCATTTTACTTCTAAAACTTTAGAATCCTTTTCCAACTGCTCTAAGTTGTTCTTTTTTCCTAGTTCTTTAAAAATCGTCCACTAGCTTCACCCTTGTGTCTAATTTTGGTCCTATTAGGGAGCTTTAATGCATGTAATTTGTTATCAAGTTTTTTTCATTCAAATCCCATAATGCAGATGTTTTATGAATTCTTTTGAAGAATTTGGTCCTTTATAGTTTAGATGAGACTGTGGATGCATTAATATGAAAATATGCTTATATTGCTCTAGTTTAATCTTAATTAAAGGAGGTTTTGTTTGGTAGATATACTTCTCTTAAAATTTTTCATAAATTATCTTTAAAGTTGACATGGTTTAATTCACTTATTGAACAGCAGAAACTTTCCTAACTCATTTAATGTGCTTAATATAACCATGAAGTTTTCAGGAATGACCTTTCTTTTGAAATTGATTTTTATTTTTCTCTTAAATTCTCTCATTAAGTATGTGTTAAGAATGTAATTTTTACTGTTGGGTTTTCTTGAAAACATCTCATTATAACCTGATTTTATATGTTTTGATGATAATATTCTTATTTTGCTTTGAAATAAGCTCAACTTCATTAGTTTTGGTCTGTTTGAAATCTTCTTTTGAATTGGTGTCAAATTTTCTTTCAAAAATTTTTCAAGGTTCATTTTACTTCTAAAACTTTAGAATCCTTTTCCAACTGCTCTAAGTTGTTCCTTTTTCCTAGTTCTTTAAAAATCTTCCACTAGCTACACCCTTGTGTCTAATTTTGGTCCTATTAGGGAGCTTTAATGCATGTAATTTGTTATCAAGTTTTTTTCATTCAAATCCCATAATGCAGATGTTTTATGAATTCTTTTGAAGAATTTGGTCCTTTATAGTTTAGATGAGACTGTGGATGCATTAATATGAAAATATGCTTATATTGCTCTAGTTTAATCTTAATTAAAGTAGGTGTTGTCTGGTAGATGTACTGGTCTTAAAATTTTTCAGAAATTATCTTTAAAATTGACATGGTTTAATTCACTTATTTAAGAGCAGAAACTTTCCTAACTCATTTAATGTGCTTAATATAACCATGAAGTTTTCAGGAATGACCTTTCTTTTAAAATTGATTTTATTTTTCTCTTAAATTCTCTCATTAAGTATGTGTTAAGAATGTAATTTTTACTGTTGGGTTTTCTTGAAAACATCTCATTATGACCTGATTTTGTAAATTTTTAACTGACATCAGATCCCTCTTAGATTTGTTGAGATCTTTGATATGTTTTGATGATAATATTCTTATTGTGCTTTGAAATCAGCACAACTTAATTAGTTTTGGTCTGGTTGAAATCTTCTCTTGAATTGTTATCAGTTTTTCTTTCGAAAATTCTACCTGTTCATTTTACTTCTAAAACTTTAGAATCCTTTTCCAACTGCTCTAAGTTGTTCCTTTTTCCTAGTTCTTTAAAAATCTTCCACTAGCTTCACCCTTGTGTCTAATTTTGGTCCTATTAGGGAGCTTTAATGCATATAATTTGTTATCAAGTTTTTTCATTCAAATCCCATAATGCAGATGTTTTATGAATTCTTTTGAAGAATTTGGTCCTTTATAGTTTAGATGAGACTGTGGATGCATTGAAATGAAAATATGCTTATATTGCTCTAGTTTAATCTTAATTAAAGGAGGTTTTGTTTGGTGGATATACTTCTCTTAAAATTTTTCATAAATTATCTTTAAAGTTGACATGGTTTAATTCACTCATTTAACAATAGAAACTTTCTTAACTCATTAAATATGCTTAATAAAACCATGTAGTTTTCAGAAATGACTTTTCTTTTAAAATTGATTTTAATTTTCTTTTTAATTCTCTCATTAAATAAGTGTTAAGCATGTAATTTTTGTTGCAGGGTTTTGGGGCAGAACATCTGATAATGACCTGATTTTGTAAATTCTTAACTGCAATTGGATCCCTCAAGGCTTTGGTAAGATCTCTATTATGTTTTGATGATAATATACTTATTTTGCTTTGAAATAAGCACAATTTAATTAGTTTTGGTCTGATTATAATCTTATTTTGAATTGGTGTCAGATTTTCTTTCAAAAATTTTTCAAGGTTCATTTTCCTTCTTAAACTTTAGAATCCTTTTCCAACTGCTCTAAGTTGTTCTTTTTTCCTAGTTCTTTAAAAATCTTCCACTAGCTTCACCCTTGTGTCTAATTTTGGTCCTATTAGGGAGCTTTAATGCATGTAATTTGTTATCAAGTTTTTTCATTCAAATCCCATAATGCAGATGTTTTATGAATTCTTTTGAAGAATTTGGTCCTTTATAGTTTAGATGAGACTGTGGATGCATTGAAATGAAAATATGCTTATATTGCTCTAGTTTAATCTTAATTAAAGGAGGTTTTGTTTGGTGGATATACTTCTCTTAAAATTTTTCATAAATTATCTTTAAAGTTGACATGGTTTAATTCACTCATTTAACAATAGAAACTTTCTTAACTCATTAAATATGCTTAATAAAACCATGTAGTTTTCAGAAATGACTTTTCTTTTAAAATTGATTTTAATTTTCTTTTTAATTCTCTCATTAAATAAGTGTTAAGCATGTAATTTTTGATGCAGGGTTTTGGGCAGAACATCTGATAATGACCTGATTTTGTAAATTCTTAACTGCAATTGGATCCCTCAAGGCTTTGGTAAGATCTCTATTATGTTTTGATGATAATATACTTATTTTTCTTTGAAATAAGCACAATTTAATTAGTTTTGGTCTGATTATAATCTTATTTTGAATTGGTGTCAGATTTTCTTTCAAAAATTTTTCAAGGTTCATTTTACTTCTTAAACTTTAGAATCCTTTTCCAACTGCTCTAAGTTGTTCTTTTTTCCTAGTTCTTTAAAAATCTTCCACTAGCTTCACCCTTGTGTCTAATTTTGGTCCTATTAGGGAGCTTTAATGCATGTAATTTGTTATCAAGTTTTTTCATTCAAATCCCATAATGCAGATGTTTTATGAATTCTTTTGAAGAATTTGGTCCTTTATAGTTTAGATGAGACTGTGGATGAATTGAAATGAAAATATGCTTATATTGCTCTAGTTTAATCTTAATTAAAGGAGGTTTTGTTTTGTAGATATACTTCTCTTAAAATTTTTCATAAATTATCTTTAAAGTTGACATGGTTTAATTCACTCATTTAACAATAGAAACTTTCTTAACTCATTAAATATGCTTAATAAAACCATGTAGTTTTCAGAAATGACTTTTCTTTTAAAATTGATTTTAATTTTCTTTTTAATTCTCTCATTAAATAAGTGTTAAGCATGTAATTTTTGTTGCAGGGTTTTGGGGCAGAACATCTGATAATGACCTGATTTTGTAAATTCTTAACTGCAATTGGATCCCTCAAGGCTTTGGTAAGATCTCTATTATGTTTTGATGATAATATACTTATTTTGCTTTGAAATAAGCACAATTTAATTAGTTTTGGTCTGATTATAATCTTATTTTGAATTGGTCTCAGATTTTCTTTCAAAAATTTTTCAAGGTTCATTTTACTTCTTAAACTTTAGAATCCTTTTCCAACTGCTCTAAGTTGTTCTTTTTTCCTAGTTCTTTAAAAATCTTCCACTAGCTTCACCCTTGTGTCTAATTTTGGTCCTATTAGGGAGCTTTAATGCATGTAATTTGTTATCAAGTTTTTTTCATTCAAATCCCATAATGCAGATGTTTTATGAATTCTTTTGAAGAATTTGGTCCTTTATAGTTTAGATGAGACTGTGGATGCATTAATATGAAAATATGCTTATATTGCTCTAGTTTAATCTTAATTAAAGGAGGTTTTGTTTGGTAGATATACTTCTCTTAAAATTTTTCATAAATTATCTTTAAAGTTGACATGTATTAATTCACTTATTCAACAGCAGAAACTTTCCTAACTCATTTAATGTGCTTAATATAACCATGAAGTTTTCAGGAATGACCTTTCTTTTAAAATTGATTTTTATTTTTCTCTTAAATTCTCTCATTAAGTATGTGTTAAGAATGTAATTTTTACTGTTGGGTTTTCTTGAAAACATCTCATTATGACCTGATTTTGTAAATTTTTAACTGACATCAGATCCCTCTTAGATTTGTTGAGATCTTTGATATGTTTTGATGATAATATTCTTATTTTGCTTTGAAATCAGCACAACTTAATTAGTTTTGGTCTGATTGAAATCTTCTCTTGAATTGTTATCAGTTTTTCTTTCGAAAATTCTACCTGTTCATTTTACTTCTAAAACTTTAGAATCCTTTTCCAACTGCTCTAAGTTGTTCCTTTTTCTTAGTTCTTTAAAAATCTTCCACTAGCTTCACCCTTGTGTCTAATTTTGGTCCTATTAGGGAGCTTTAATGCATGTAATTTGTTATCAAGTTTTTTCATTCAAATCCCATAATGCAGATGTTTTATGAATTCTTTTGAAGAATTTGGTCCTTTATAGTTTAGATGAGACTGTGGATGCATTGAAATGAAAATATGCTTATATTGCTCTAGTTTAATCTTAATTAAAGGAGGTTTTGTTTGGTAGATATACTTCTCTTAAAATTTTTCATAAATTATCTTTAAAGTTGACATGGTTTAATTCACTTATTGAACAGCAGAAACTTTCCTAACTCATTTAATGTGCTTAATATAACCATGAAGTTTTCAGGAATGACCTTTCTTTTAAAATTGATTTTTATTTTTCTCTTAAATTCTCTCATTAAGTATGTGTTAAGAATGTAATTTTTACTGTTGGGTTTTCTTGAAAACATCTCATTATGACCTGATTTTGTAAATTTTTAACTGACATCAGATCCCTCTTAGATTTGTTGAGATCTTTGATATGTTTTGATGATAATATTCTTATTGTGCTTTGAAATCAGCACAACTTAATTAGTTTTGGTCTGATTGAAATCTTCTCTTGAATTGTTATCAGTTTTTCTTTCGAAAATTCTACCTGTTCATTTTACTTCTAAAACTTTAGAATCCTTTTCCAACTGCTCTAAGTTGTTCCTTTTTCTTAGTTCTTTAAAAATCTTCCACTAGCTTCACCCTTGTGTCTAATTTTGGTCCTATTAGGGAGCTTTAATGCATGTAATTTGTTATCAAGTTTTTTCATTCAAATCCCATAATGCAGATGTTTTATGAATTCTTTTGAAGAATTTGGTCCTTTATAGTTTAGATGAGACTGTGGATGCATTGAAATGAAAATATGCTTATATTGCTCTAGTTTAATCTTAATTAAAGGAGGTTTTGTTTGGTAGATATACTTCTCTTAAAATTTTTCATAAATTATCTTTAAAGTTGACATGGTTTAATTCACTCATTTAACAATAGAAACTTTCTTAACTCATTAAATATGCTTAATAAAACCATGTAGTTTTCAAAAATGACTTTTCTTTTAAAATTGATTTTAATTTTCTTTTTAATTCTCTCATTAAATAAGTGTTAAGCATGTAATTTTTGTTGCAGGGTTTTGGGGCAGAACATCTGATAATGACCTGATTTTGTAAATTCTTAACTGCAATTGGATCCCTCAAGGCTTTGGTAAGATCTCTATTATGTTTTGATGATAATATACTTATTTTGCTTTGAAATAAGCACAATTTAATTAGTTTTGGTCTGATTATAATCTTATTTTGAATTGGTGTCAGATTTTCTTTCAAAAATTTTTCAAGGTTCATTTTACTTCTTAAACTTTAGAATCCTTTTCCAACTGCTCTAAGTTGTTCTTTTTTCCTAGTTCTTTAAAAATCTTCCACTAGCTTCACCCTTGTGTCTAATTTTGGTCCTATTAGGGAGCTTTAATGCATGTAATTTGTTATAAAGTTTTTTTCATTCAAATCCCATAATGCAGATGTTTTATGAATTCTTTTGAAGAATTTGGTCCTTTATAGTTTAGATGAGACTGTGGATGCATTAATATGAAAATATGCTTATATTGCTCTAGTTTAATCTTAATTAAAGGAGGTTTTGTTTGGTAGATATACTTCTCTTAAAATTTTTCATAAATTATCTTTAAAGTTGACATGGTTTAATTCACTTATTGAACAGCAGAAACTTTCCTAACTCATATAATGTGCTTAATATAACCATGAAGTTTTCAGGAATGACCTTTCTTTTAAAATTGATTTTATTTTTCTCTTAAATTCTCTCATTAAGTATGTGTTAAGAATGTAATTTTTACTGTTGGGTTTTCTTGAAAACATCTCATTATGACTTGATTTTGTAAATTTTTAACTGTCATCAGATCCCTCTTAGATTTGTTGAGATCTTTGATATGTTTTGATGATAATATTCTTATCGTGCTTTGAAATCAGCACAACTTAATTAGTTTTGGTCTGATGGAAATCTTCTCTTGAATTGTTATCAGTTTTTCTTTCGAAAATTCTACCTGTTCATTTTACTTCTAAAACTTTAGAATCCTTTTCCAACTGCTCTAAGTTGTTCCTTTTACCTAGTTCTTTAAAAATCTTCCACTAGCTTCACCCTTGTGTCTAATTTTGGTCCTATTAGGGAGCTTTAATGCATGTAATTTGTTATCAAGTTTTTTTCATTCAAATCCCATAATGCAGATGTTTTATGAATTCTTTTGAAGAATTTGGTCCTTTATAGTTTAGATGAGACTGTGGATGCATTAATATGAAAATATGCTTATATTGCTCAAGTTTAATCTTAATTAAAGGAGGTTTTGTTTGGTAGATATACTTCTCTTATAATTTTTCATAAATTATCTTTAAAGTTGACATGGTTTAATTCACTCATTTAACAATAGAAACTTTCTTAACTCATTAAATATGCTTAATAAAACCATGTAGTTTTCAGAAATGACTTTTCTTTTAAAATTGATTTTAATTTTTTTTTAATTCTCTCATTAAATAAGTGTTAAGCATGTAATTTTTGATGCAGGGTTTTGGGGCAGAACATCTGATAATGACCTGATTTTGTAAATTCTTAACTGCAATTGGATCCCTCAAGGCTTTGGTAAGATCTCTATTATGTTTTGATGATAATATACTTATTTTTCTTTGAAATAAGCACAATTTAATTAGTTTTGGTCTGATTATAATCTTATTTTGAATTGGTGTCAGTTTTTCTTTCAAAAATTCCCCAGGTTTATTTCAGTTCTAAAACTTTAGAATCCTTTTCCAACTGCTCTAAGTTGTTCCTTTTTCCTAGTTCTTTAAAAATCTTCCACTAGCTTCACCCTTGTGTCTAATTTTGGTCCTATTAGGGAGCTTTAATGCATGTAATTTGTTATCAAGTTTTTTTCATTCAAATCCCATAATGCAGATGTTTTATGAATTCTTTTGAAGAATTTGGTCCTTTATAGTTTAGATGAGACTGTGGATGCATTAATATGAAAATATGCTTATATTGCTCTAGTTTAATCTTAATTAAAGTAGGTGTTGTCTGGTAGATGTACTGGTCTTAAAATTTTTCAGAAATTATCTTTAAAATTGACATGGTTTAATTCACTTATTTAAGAGCAG
Source organism: Tetragnatha versicolor (assembly GCA_024610705.1). Classification (NCBI taxonomy): domain Eukaryota; kingdom Metazoa; phylum Arthropoda; class Arachnida; order Araneae; family Tetragnathidae; genus Tetragnatha; species Tetragnatha versicolor. The sequence goes on along the minus strand of JANDEH010000002.1, from coordinate 44,517,693 downwards.
AAACTTTCCTAACTCATTTAATGTGCTTAATATAACCATGAAGTTTTCAGGAATGACCTTTCTTTTAAAATTGATTTTATTTTTCTCTTAAATTCTCTCATTAAGTATGTGTTAAGAATGTAATTTTTACTGTTGGGTTTTCTTGAAAACATCTCATTATAACCTGATTTTATATGTTTTGATGATAATATTCTTATTTTGCTTTGAAATAAGCTCAACTTCATTAGTTTTGGTCTGTTTGAAATCTTCTTTTGAATTGGTGTCAAATTTTCTTTCAAAAATTTTTCAAGGTTCATTTTACTTCTAAAACTTTAGAATCCTTTTCCAACTGCTCTAAGTTGTTCCTTTTTCCTAGTTCTTTAAAAATCTTCCACTAGCTTCACCCTTGTGTCTAATTTTGGTCCTATTAGGGAGCTTTAATGCATGTAATTTGTTATCAAGTTTTTTTCATTCAAATCCCATAATGCAGATGTTTTATGAATTCTTTTGAAGAATTTGGTCCTTTATAGTTTAGATGAGACTGTGGATGCATTAATATGAAAATATGCTTATATTGCTCTAGTTTAATCTTAATTAAAGTAGGTGTTGTCTGGTGGATGTACTGGTCTTAAAATTTTTCAGAAATTATCTTTAAAATTGACATGGTTTAATTCACTTATTTAAGAGGAGAAACTTTCCTAACTCATTTAATGTGCTTAATATAACCATGAAGTTTTCAGGAATGACCTTTCTTTTAAAATTGATTTTATTTTTCTCTTAAATTCTCTCATTAAGTATGTGTTAAGAATGTAATTTTTACTGTTGGGTTTTCTTGAAAACATCTCATTATGACCTGATTTTGTAAATTTTTAACTGACATCAGATCCCTCTTAGATTTGTTGAGATCTTTGATATGTTTTGATGATAATATTCTTATTGTGCTTTGAAATCAGCACAACTTAATTAGTTTTGGTCTGGTTGAAATCTTCTCTTGAATTGTTATCAGTTTTTCTTTCGAAAATTCTACCTGTTCATTTTACTTCTAAAACTTTAGAATCCTTTTCCAACTGCTCTAAGTTGTTCCTTTTTCCTAGTTCTTTAAAAATCTTCCACTAGCTTCACCCTTGTGTCTAATTTTGGTCCTATTAGGTAGCTTTAATGCATGTAATTTGTTATCAAGTTTTTTTCATTCAAATCCCATAATGCAGATGTTTTATGAATTCTTTTGAAGAATTTGGTCCTTTATAGTTTAGATGAGACTGTGGATGCATTAATATGAAAATATGCTTATATTGCTCAAGTTTAATCTTAATTAAAGGAGGTTTTGTTTGGTAGATATACTTCTCTTATAATTTTTCATAAATTATCTTTAAAGTTGACATGGTTTAATTCACTCATTTAACAATAGAAACTTTCTTAACTCATTAAATATGCTTAATAAAACCATGTAGTTTTCAGAAATGACTTTTCTTTTAAAATTGATTTTAATTTTTTTTTAATTCTCTCATTAAATAAGTGTTAAGCATGTAATTTTTGATGCAGGGTTTTGGGGCAGAACATCTGATAATGACCTGATTTTGTAAATTCTTAACTGCAATTGGATCCCTCAAGGCTTTGGTAAGATCTCTATTATGTTTTGATGATAATATACTTATTTTTCTTTGAAATAAGCACAATTTAATTAGTTTTGGTCTGATTATAATCTTATTTTGAATTGGTGTCAGTTTTTCTTTCAAAAATTCCCCAGGTTTATTTCAGTTCTAAAACTTTAGAATCCTTTTCCAACTGCTCTAAGTTGTTCCTTTTTCCTAGTTCTTTAAAAATCTTCCACTAGCTTCACCCTTGTGTCTAATTTTGGTCCTATTAGGGAGCTTTAATGCATGTAATTTGTTATCAAGTTTTTTTCATTCAAATCCCATAATGCAGATGTTTTATGAATTCTTTTGAAGAATTTGGTCCTTTATAGTTTAGATGAGACTGTGGATGCATTAATATGAAAATATGCTTATATTGCTCTAGTTTAATCTTAATTAAAGTAGGTGTTGTCTGGTAGATGTACTGGTCTTAAAATTTTTCAGAAATTATCTTTAAAATTGACATGGTTTAATTCACTTATTTAAGAGCAGAAACTTTCCTAACTCATTTAATGTGCTTAATATAACCATGAAGTTTTCAGGAATGACCTTTCTTTTAAAATTGATTTTATTTTTCTCTTAAATTCTCTCATTAAGTATGTGTTAAGAATGTAATTTTTACTGTTGGGTTTTCTTGAAAACATCTCATTATAACCTGATTTTATATGTTTTGATGATAATATTCTTATTTTGCTTTGAAATAAGCTCAACTTCATTAGTTTTGGTCTGTTTGAAATCTTCTTTTGAATTGGTGTCAAATTTTCTTTCAAAAATTTTTCAAGGTTCATTTTACTTCTAAAACTTTAGAATCCTTTTCCAACTGCTCTAAGTTGTTCCTTTTTCCTAGTTCTTTAAAAATCTTCCACTAGCTTCACCCTTGTGTCTAATTTTGGTCCTATTAGGGAGCTTTAATGCATGTAATTTGTTATCAAGTTTTTTTCATTCAAATCCCATAATGCAGATGTTTTATGAATTCTTTTGAAGAATTTGGTCCTTTATAGTTTAGATGAGACTGTGGATGCATTAATATGAAAATATGCTTATATTGCTCTAGTTTAATCTTAATTAAAGTAGGTGTTGTCTGGTGGATGTACTGGTCTTAAAATTTTTCAGAAATTATCTTTAAAATTGACATGGTTTAATTCACTTATTTAAGAGCAGAAACTTTCCTAACTCATTTAATGTGCTTAATATAACCATGAAGTTTTCAGGAATGACCTTTCTTTTAAAATTGATTTTATTTTTCTCTTAAATTCTCTCATTAAGTATGTGTTAAGAATGTAATTTTTACTGTTGGGTTTTCTTGAAAACATCTCATTATGACCTGATTTTGTAAATTTTTAACTGACATCAGATCCCTCTTAGATTTGTTGAGATCTTTGATATGTTTTGATGATAATATTCTTATTGTGCTTTGAAATCAGCACAACTTAATTAGTTTTGGTCTGGTTGAAATCTTCTCTTGAATTGTTATCAGTTTTTCTTTCGAAAATTCTACCTGTTCATTTTACTTCTAAAACTTTAGAATCCTTTTCCAACTGCTCTAAGTTGTTCCTTTTTCCTAGTTCTTTAAAAATCTTCCACTAGCTTCACCCTTGTGTCTAATTTTGGTCCTATTAGGTAGCTTTAATGCATATAATTTGTTATCAAGTTTTTTCATTCAAATCCCATAATGCAGATGTTTTATGAATTCTTTTGAAGAATTTGGTCCTTTATAGTTTAGATGAGACTGTGGATGCATTGAAATGAAAATATGCTTATATTGCTCTAGTTTAATCTTAATTAAAGGAGGTTTTGTTTGGTGGATATACTTCTCTTAAAATTTTTCATAAATTATCTTTAAAGTTGACATGGTTTAATTCACTCATTTAACAATAGAAACTTTCTTAACTCATTAAATATGCTTAATAAAACCATGTAGTTTTCAGAAATGACTTTTCTTTTAAAATTGATTTTAATTTTCTTTTTAATTCTCTCATTAAATAAGTGTTAAGCATGTAATTTTTGTTGCAGGGTTTTGGGGCAGAACATCTGATAATGACCTGATTTTGTAAATTCTTAACTGCAATTGGATCCCTCAAGGCTTTGGTAAGATCTCTATTATGTTTTGATGATAATATACTTATTTTGCTTTGAAATAAGCACAATTTAATTAGTTTTGGTCTGATTATAATCTTATTTTGAATTGGTGTCAGATTTTCTTTCAAAAATTTTTCAAGGTTCATTTTCCTTCTTAAACTTTAGAATCCTTTTCCAACTGCTCTAAGTTGTTCTTTTTTCCTAGTTCTTTAAAAATCTTCCACTAGCTTCACCCTTGTGTCTAATTTTGGTCCTATTAGGGAGCTTTAATGCATGTAATTTGTTATCAAGTTTTTTCATTCAAATCCCATAATGATGCAGATGTTTTATGAATTCTTTTGAAGAATTTGGTCCTTTATAGTTTAGATGAGACTGTGGATGCATTGAAATGAAAATATGCTTATATTGCTCTAGTTTAATCTTAATTAAAGGAGGTTTTGTTTGGTGGATATACTTCTCTTAAAATTTTTCATAAATTATCTTTAAAGTTGACATGGTTTAATTCACTCATTTAACAATAGAAACTTTCTTAACTCATTAAATATGCTTAATAAAACCATGTAGTTTTCAGAAATGACTTTTCTTTTAAAATTGATTTTAATTTTCTTTTTAATTCTCTCATTAAATAAGTGTTAAGCATGTAATTTTTGATGCAGGGTTTTGGGGCAGAACATCTGATAATGACCTGATTTTGTAAATTCTTAACTGCAATTGGATCCCTCAAGGCTTTGGTAAGATCTCTATTATGTTTTGATGATAATATACTTATTTTTCTTTGAAATAAGCACAATTTAATTAGTTTTGGTCTGATTATAATCTTATTTTGAATTGGTGTCAGATTTTCTTTCAAAAATTTTTCAAGGTTCATTTTACTTCTTAAACTTTAGAATCCTTTTCCAACTGCTCTAAGTTGTTCTTTTTTCCTAGTTCTTTAAAAATCTTCCACTAGCTTCACCCTTGTGTCTAATTTTGGTCCTATTAGGGAGCTTTAATGCATGTAATTTGTTATCAAGTTTTTTCATTCAAATCCCATAATGCAGATGTTTTATGAATTCTTTTGAAGAATTTGGTCCTTTATAGTTTAGATGAGACTGTGGATGAATTGAAATGAAAATATGCTTATATTGCTCTAGTTTAATCTTAATTAAAGGAGGTTTTGTTTTGTAGATATACTTCTCTTAAAATTTTTCATAAATTATCTTTAAAGTTGACATGGTTTAATTCACTCATTTAACAATAGAAACTTTCTTAACTCATTAAATATGCTTAATAAAACCATGTAGTTTTCAGAAATGACTTTTCTTTTAAAATTGATTTTAATTTTCTTTTTAATTCTCTCATTAAATAAGTGTTAAGCATGTAATTTTTGTTGCAGGGTTTTGGGGCAGAACATCTGATAATGACCTGATTTTGTAAATTCTTAACTGCAATTGGATCCCTCAAGGCTTTGGTAAGATCTCTATTATGTTTTGATGATAATATACTTATTTTGCTTTGAAATAAGCACAATTTAATTAGTTTTGGTCTGATTATAATCTTATTTTGAATTGGTCTCAGATTTTCTTTCAAAAATTTTTCAAGGTTCATTTTACTTCTTAAACTTTAGAATCCTTTTCCAACTGCTCTAAGTTGTTCTTTTTTCCTAGTTCTTTAAAAATCTTCCACTAGCTTCACCCTTGTGTCTAATTTTGGTCCTATTAGGGAGCTTTAATGCATGTAATTTGTTATAAAGTTTTTTTCATTCAAATCCCATAATGCAGATGTTTTATGAATTCTTTTGAAGAATTTGGTCCTTTATAGTTTAGATGAGACTGTGGATGCATTAATATGAAAATATGCTTATATTGCTCTAGTTTAATCTTAATTAAAGGAGGTTTTGTTTGGTAGATATACTTCTCTTAAAATTTTTCATAAATTATCTTTAAAGTTGACATGTATTAATTCACTTATTGAACAGCAGAAACTTTCCTAACTCATTTAATGTGCTTAATATAACCATGAAGTTTTCAGGAATGACCTTTCTTTTAAAATTGATTTTTATTTTTCTCTTAAATTCTCTCATTAAGTATGTGTTAAGAATGTAATTTTTACTGTTGGGTTTTCTTGAAAACATCTCATTATGACCTGATTTTGTAAATTTTTAACTGACATCAGATCCCTCTTAGATTTGTTGAGATCTTTGATATGTTTTGATGATAATATTCTTATTGTGCTTTGAAATCAGCACAACTTAATTAGTTTTGGTCTGATTGAAATCTTCTCTTGAATTGTTATCAGTTTTTCTTTCGAAAATTCTACCTGTTCATTTTACTTCTAAAACTTTAGAATCCTTTTCCAACTGCTCTAAGTTGTTCCTTTTTCTTAGTTCTTTAAAAATCTTCCACTAGCTTCACCCTTGTGTCTAATTTTGGTCCTATTAGGGAGCTTTAATGCATGTAATTTGTTATCAAGTTTTTTCATTCAAATCCCATAATGCAGATGTTTTATGAATTCTTTTGAAGAATTTGGTCCTTTATAGTTTAGATGAGACTGTGGATGCATTGAAATGAAAATATGCTTATATTGCTCTAGTTTAATCTTAATTAAAGGAGGTTTTGTTTGGTAGATATACTTCTCTTAAAATTTTTCATAAATTATCTTTAAAGTTGACATGGTTTAATTCACTCATTTAACAATAGAAACTTTCTTAACTCATTAAATATGCTTAATAAAACCATGTAGTTTTCAGAAATGACTTTTCTTTTAAAATTGATTTTAATTTTCTTTTTAATTCTCTCATTAAATAAGTGTTAAGCATGTAATTTTTGTTGCAGGGTTTTGGGGCAGAACATCTGATAATGACCTGATTTTGTAAATTCTTAACTGCAATTGGATCCCTCAAGGCTTTGGTAAGATCTCTATTATGTTTTGATGATAATATACTTATTTTGCTTTGAAATAAGCACAATTTAATTAGTTTTGGTCTGATTATAATCTTATTTTGAATTGGTGTCAGATTTTCTTTCAAAAATTTTTCAAGGTTCATTTTACTTCTTAAACTTTAGAATCCTTTTCCAACTGCTCTAAGTTGTTCCTTTTTCCTAGTTCTTTAAAAATCTTCCACTAGCTTCACCCTTGTGTCGAATTTTGGTCCTATTAGGGAGCTTTAATGCATGTAATTTGTTATCAAGTTTTTTTCATTCAAATCCCATAATGCAGATGTTTTATGAATTCTTTTGAAGAATTTGGTCCTTTATAGTTTAGATGAGATTGTGGATGCATTAATATGAAAATATGCTTATATTGCTCTAGTTTAATCTTAATTAAAGGAGGTTTTGTTTGGTAGATATACTTCTCTTAAAATTTTTCATAAATTATCTTTAAAGTTGACATGGTTTAATTCACTTATTGAACAGCAGAAACTTTCCTAACTCATATAATGTGCTTAATATAACCATGAAGTTTTCAGGAATGACCTTTCTTTTAAAATTGATTTTATTTTTCTCTTAAATTCTCTCATTAAGTATGTGTTAAGAATGTAATTTTTACTGTTGGGTTTTCTTGAAAACATCTCATTATGACTTGATTTTGTAAATTTTTAACTGTCATCAGATCCCTCTTAGATTTGTTGAGATCTTTGATATGTTTTGATGATAATATTCTTATCGTGCTTTGAAATCAGCACAACTTAATTAGTTTTGGTCTGATGGAAATCTTCTCTTGAATTGTTATCAGTTTTTCTTTCGAAAATTCTACCTGTTCATTTTACTTCTAAAACTTTAGAATCCTTTTCCAACTGCTCTAAGTTGTTCCTTTTACCTAGTTCTTTAAAAATCTTCCACTAGCTTCACCCTTGTGTCTAATTTTGGTCCTATTAGGGAGCTTTAATGCATGTAATTTGTTATCAAGTTTTTTTCATTCAAATCCCATAATGCAGATGTTTTATGAATTCTTTTGAAGAATTTGGTCCTTTATAGTTTAGATGAGACTGTGGATGCATTAATATGAAAATATGCTTATATTGCTCAAGTTTAATCTTAATTAAAGGAGGTTTTGTTTGGTAGATATACTTCTCTTATAATTTTTCATAAATTATCTTTAAAGTTGACATGGTTTAATTCACTCATTTAACAATAGAAACTTTCTTAACTCATTAAATATGCTTAATAAAACCATGTAGTTTTCAGAAATGACTTTTCTTTTAAAATTGATTTTAATTTTTTTTTAATTCTCTCATTAAATAAGTGTTAAGCATGTAATTTTTGATGCAGGGTTTTGGGGCAGAACATCTGATAATGACCTGATTTTGTAAATTCTTAACTGCAATTGGATCCCTCAAGGCTTTGGTAAGATCTCTATTATGTTTTGATGATAATATACTTATTTTTCTTTGAAATAAGCACAATTTAATTAGTTTTGGTCTGATTATAATCTTATTTTGAATTGGTGTCAGTTTTTCTTTCAAAAATTCCCCAGGTTTATTTCAGTTCTAAAACTTTAGAATCCTTTTCCAACTGCTCTAAGTTGTTCCTTTTTCCTAGTTCTTTAAAAATCTTCCACTAGCTTCACCCTTGTGTCTAATTTTGGTCCTATTAGGGAGCTTTAATGCATGTAATTTGTTATCAAGTTTTTTTCATTCAAATCCCATAATGCAGATGTTTTATGAATTCTTTTGAAGAATTTGGTCCTTTATAGTTTAGATGAGACTGTGGATGCATTAATATGAAAATATGCTTATATTGCTCTAGTTTAATCTTAATTAAAGTAGGTGTTGTCTGGTAGATGTACTGGTCTTAAAATTTTTCAGAAATTATCTTTAAAATTGACATGGTTTAATTCACTTATTTAAGAGCAGAAACTTTCCTAACTCATTTAATGTGCTTAATATAACCATGAAGTTTTCAGGAATGACCTTTCTTTTAAAATTGATTTTATTTTTCTCTTAAATTCTCTCATTAAGTATGTGTTAAGAATGTAATTTTTACTGTTGGGTTTTCTTGAAAACATCTCATTATAACCTGATTTTATATGTTTTGATGATAATATTCTTATTTTGCTTTGAAATAAGCTCAACTTCATTAGTTTTGGTCTGTTTGAAATCTTCTTTTGAATTGGTGTCAAATTTTCTTTCAAAAATTTTTCAAGGTTCATTTTACTTCTAAAACTTTAGAATCCTTTTCCAACTGCTCTAAGTTGTTCCTTTTTCCTAGTTCTTTAAAAATCTTCCACTAGCTTCACCCTTGTGTCTAATTTTAGTCCTATTAGGGAGCTTTAATGCATGTAATTTGTTATCAAGTTTTTTTCATTCAAATCCCATAATGCAGATGTTTTATGAATTCTTTTGAAGAATTTGGTCCTTTATAGTTTAGATGAGACTGTGGATGCATTAATATGAAAATATGCTTATATTGCTCTAGTTTAATCTTAATTAAAGTAGGTGTTGTCTGGTGGATGTACTGGTCTTAAAATTTTTCAGAAATTATCTTTAAAATTGACATGGTTTAATTCACTTATTTAAGAGCAGAAACTTTCCTAACTCATTTAATGTGCTTAATATAACCATGAAGTTTTCAGGAATGACCTTTCTTTTAAAATTGATTTTATTTTTCTCTTAAATTCTCTCATTAAGTATGTGTTAAGAATGTAATTTTTACTGTTGGGTTTTCTTGAAAACATCTCATTATGACCTGATTTTGTAAATTTTTAACTGACATCAGATCCCTCTTAGATTTGTTGAGATCTTTGATATGTTTTGATGATAATATTCTTATTGTGCTTTGAAATCAGCACAACTTAATTAGTTTTGGTCTGGTTGAAATCTTCTCTTGAATTGTTATCAGTTTTTCTTTCGAAAATTCTACCTGTTCATTTTACTTCTAAAACTTTAGAATCCTTTTCCAACTGCTCTAAGTTGTTCCTTTTTCCTAGTTCTTTAAAAATCTTCCACTAGCTTCACCCTTGTGTCTAATTTTGGTCCTATTAGGGAGCTTTAATGCATATAATTTGTTATCAAGTTTTTTCATTCAAATCCCATAATGCAGATGTTTTATGAATTCTTTTGAAGAATTTGGTCCTTTATAGTTTAGATGAGACTGTGGATGCATTGAAATGAAAATATGCTTATATTGCTCAAGTTTAATCTTAATTAAAGGAGGTTTTGTTTGGTAGATATACTTCTCTTATAATTTTTCATAAATTATCTTTAAAGTTGACATGGTTTAATTCACTCATTTAACAATAGAAACTTTCTTAACTCATTAAATATGCTTAATAAAACCATGTAGTTTTCAGAAATGACTTTTCTTTTAAAATTGATTTTAATTTTCTTTTTAATTCTCTCATTAAATAAGTGTTAAGCATGTAATTTTTGATGCAGGGTTTTGGGGCAGAACATCTGATAATGACCTGATTTTGTAAATTCTTAACTGCAATTGGATCCCTCAAGGCTTTGGTAAGATCTCTATTATGTTTTGATGATAATATACTTATTTTTCTTTGAAATAAGCACAATTTAATTAGTTTTGGTCTGATTATAATCTTATTTTGAATTGGTGTCAGATTTTCTTTCAAAAATTTTTCAAGGTTCATTTTACTTCTTAAACTTTAGAATCCTTTTCCAACTGCTCTAAGTTGTTCTTTTTTCCTAGTTCTTTAAAAATCTTCCACTAGCTTCACCCTTGTGTCTAATTTTGGTCCTATTAGGGAGCTTTAATGCATGTAATTTGTTATCAAGTTTTTTCATTCAAATCCCATAATGCAGATGTTTTATGAATTCTTTTGAAGAATTTGGTCCTTTATAGTTTAGATGAGACTGTGGATGAATTGAAATGAAAATATGCTTATATTGCTCTAGTTTAATCTTAATTAAAGGAGGTTTTGTTTTGTAGATATACTTCTCTTAAAATTTTTCATAAATTATCTTTAAAGTTGACATGGTTTAATTCACTCATTTAACAATAGAAACTTTCTTAACTCATTAAATATGCTTAATAAAACCATGTAGTTTTCAGAAATGACTTTTCTTTTAAAATTGATTTTAATTTTCTTTTTAATTCTCTCATTAAATAAGTGTTAAGCATGTAATTTTTGTTGCAGGGTTTTGGGGCAGAACATCTGATAATGACCTGATTTTGTAAATTCTTAACTGCAATTGGATCCCTCAAGGCTTTGGTAAGATCTCTATTATGTTTTGATGATAATATACTTATTTTGCTTTGAAATAAGCACAATTTAATTAGTTTTGGTCTGATTATAATCTTATTTTGAATTGGTCTCAGATTTTCTTTCAAAAATTTTTCAAGGTTCATTTTACTTCTTAAACTTTAGAATCCTTTTCCAACTGCTCTAAGTTGTTCTTTTTTCCTAGTTCTTTAAAAATCTTCCACTAGCTTCACCCTTGTGTCTAATTTTGGTCCTATTAGGGAGCTTTAATGCATGTAATTTGTTATAAAGTTTTTTTCATTCAAATCCCATAATGCAGATGTTTTATGAATTCTTTTGAAGAATTTGGTCCTTTATAGTTTAGATGAGACTGTGGATGCATTAATATGAAAATATGCTTATATTGCTCTAGTTTAATCTTAATTAAAGGAGGTTTTGTTTGGTAGATATACTTCTCTTAAAATTTTTCATAAATTATCTTTAAAGTTGACATGTATTAATTCACTTATTGAACAGCAGAAACTTTCCTAACTCATTTAATGTGCTTAATATAACCATGAAGTTTTCAGGAATGACCTTTCTTTTAAAATTGATTTTTATTTTTCTCTTAAATTCTCTCATTAAGTATGTGTTAAGAATGTAATTTTTACTGTTGGGTTTTCTTGAAAACATCTCATTATGACCTGATTTTGTAAATTTTTAACTGACATCAGATCCCTCTTAGATTTGTTGAGATCTTTGATATGTTTTGATGATAATATTCTTATTTTGCTTTGAAATCAGCACAACTTAATTAGTTTTGGTCTGATTGAAATCTTCTCTTGAATTGTTATCAGTTTTTCTTTCGAAAATTCTACCTGTTCATTTTACTTCTAAAACTTTAGAATCCTTTTCCAACTGCTCTAAGTTGTTCCTTTTTCTTAGTTCTTTAAAAATCTTCCACTAGCTTCACCCTTGTGTCTAATTTTGGTCCTATTAGGGAGCTTTAATGCATGTAATTTGTTATCAAGTTTTTTCATTCAAATCCCATAATGCAGATGTTTTATGAATTCTTTTGAAGAATTTGGTCCTTTATAGTTTAGATGAGACTGTGGATGCATTGAAATGAAAATATGCTTATATTGCTCTAGTTTAATCTTAATTAAAGGAGGTTTTGTTTGGTAGATATACTTCTCTTAAAATTTTTCATAAATTATCTTTAAAGTTGACATGGTTTAATTCACTCATTTAACAATAGAAACTTTCTTAACTCATTAAATATGCTTAATAAAACCATGTAGTTTTCAGAAATGACTTTTATTTTAAAATTGATTTTAATTTTCTTTTTAATTCTCTCATTAAATAAGTGTTAAGCATGTAATTTTTGTTGCAGGGTTTTGGGGCAGAACATCTGATAATGACCTGATTTTGTAAATTCTTAACTGCAATTGGATCCCTCAAGGCTTTGGTAAGATATCTTATTGATAAAGTTCTGCTGGACCCGCGATGGTAAAATTTTTATAAGAAAAGACGAGACATCCAGAATTTTAAGAATTAAATCAATAGATGATCTTAATGTTCAACCACCAACAAATTGATTTTGATCCGATTGTTGATTGTAAAACAATTGATAATCTGGATGATCTCGAAAAATTCTTAACCATCAATTCATCAATATGTAAGTGTATCTTTTTACATCTGAACATAAGAAGTTTACGTGCCAACTTTGATTGCTTTATTTCTCTAATTTCAAATTACATTGATTCTTTTTCTGTTCTAATTTTGTCTGAAATTTGGATTTATGAGAATGAAATTAATTTTTACTCAATTGACGGGTTTGATTCCTATTTTTGTTGCAGAAATAACAACAGATCTAGTGGTATTGTAGTATATATCAAAAAAAGTCTAAATTTTTCTAATTTATCATTAAGTTTTATATCTGCTGAAGCTATTTTAGTACATTGTAAACTATTGAATCTCACTATTTTATCTATTTATCGATCCCATGAATATACAATAGACTATTTTAATTCCGAATTAAAAACTATACTGTCGAATATAAAAGACTCAAATGTAATTATCATGGGTGATCTAAATATCGACATTTTCATAGATAACTATATCACTCATGAATACTTAATTTGTTTATCTGAATTTGGTTTTCATAACTTTATCAATAAGCCTACTAGAATTATAGAGCAAGTGCTACGTGCATTGATCACATTTTTGTTAAAACAAATAAATATTTAGTTTCATCAGGAATTTATACTACAGACATCACTGATCATTATATTACTTTATGCAGATTAGATAATATGGAAAAAGAAATACCCAAACCTGATTACGATGTACCCAAATTGACCATAAATTTTAAGAAACTTTATGAATATTTAAACACATACAAGTATGAGTGGAAAGAACAGGACTCTCTTGATCAGCAATATCAATCTTTCGTTTTTAAACTAACTAACATTAAAAATAATTTCAAAAACCCAATCAGATTGTTAAAAAAGCCTAAAAGTAATTGGATAACAAATAGTATTTTGATTTTAATTCGTAGAAAAGAAAAGTTGTTTAGGAAGATAAAAAGGTATCCTAGTGATATTATTTATACAACTGCCTATCGAAGTGTAGTTGCCGAATTAAAACAAACAATAAAATCTGCTAAATCAGACTACTTTAAAGACAAATTTTTGAATTGTAACTCTGCTAAGCAAAAATGGGATCTTGTAAACTACATAATTGGTAAACAAATTAAGCCTAGTACCTTACCCGATTGTTTCAATAACCCTTGCTCGGTTATACAATTTAATAATTTCTTTAATAGTGTAAACCAAAATTACTTAAATCAGGACATAACTAGACTTGAACCTTATATGTTTCCAAACATTAACTCTTTTGTTTATTTTGAATACAGTAACTCTGAAATGTTAAATTTGATTAATGCCTTCACTAAGTTAGACAGCTATGATTATGATGGGATAAATGTAAAACTAATAAAAATATTGGTAAATCATAATATTTCTTTTATCACTAGTTTTGTAAATACCTCAATCATCAAAGCTGAATTTCCCCAATCACTGAAAAAAGCTACCATAACCCCTATCTTCAAGTCTGGTGATAAATCCTCCTTTTCAAATAATAGACCTATTTCAATTCTTCCCACCTTTGGTAAAATTATTGAAAAATCCCTTTCAAACAGAATGTATACGATTATTTACATAAAATTAAATTTTTTGCGGACAATCAATATGGCTTCATTAAAGGGCGAAATACAGAAAGTGCACTTTTGCAATTTTCAAAATTCATCTACAAGAGTATAGACAGTAATAAAAAAACAGTAGCGATCTTCCTGGATATATCAAAGGCATTTGATAATGTCAATCATAATTTAATAATAAAAAAATTAGATTTTGCTGGTTTTCGTGGAAATATTCTTAATTGGTTCAAAGAATATTTATCAAATAGGGAACAGCGTGTTAAAATTCAAAACAATTTCAGTAATTTTATTATTTCAAACCGTGGCGTTCCTCAAGGCTCAATTTTAGGTCCTTTGTTATTTCTTATTTTTATAAATGATTTGTGTAAACTACAGTTATATGGTAAAATGATAACATATGCCGATGATTCTGTCTTGTTATATTCATGCTCTGATATTAATACACTTCTGCTACAAATAGAATCTGATCTGACTGTAATAAGAAAATGGTTTACTGCAAATGATTTATGCCTAAATTTAAATAAAACAAAATATATTTATTTCAACTTAATACAGTCTGAAACAAATCTTAATATTAAATTTCATTCTTATAATTGCAATAAAAATAATTCTAACTGTCAGTGCCTCGTTCTGAAATCCGTCTCTACAATTAAATACTTAGGTTTACATATTGACTCTAACTTAAAGTGGAAAACTCATGTAAATGAACTAAGTAAAAAATTACGTTTTATGTTAGTTAAATTTCACCACTTAAAAAATAAAATCGATGCAAATTTTTTAAAAACACTTTATTATTCTTGGTTCTACTCATTGTTAAATTATGGCATTGTTATTTGGGGAGGTGATTATAAATATAATTTACTACCACTAATTTCGATCCAGAACAAGTGTTTCAAAATTTTAAACCCCTATCATTCACATGCTTATAGTTTTAGAAATTTGAACTTACTACCTTTTAAGCATGACTTCTTATTCCGTGTAGTTCTTTTTTTGTACCGAAACAAATCAATGTGTGAATTAAAATTAAATGTATCTCAAAGAAGACCTAATGAAATTTATAAAATTCCTCATTTTTCTAAAGAAATATTTCGGAAGCATTTCTTCTTTTTAGGACCTAAAATCTATAACCATGTGCCTTCTCATCTTCAAAATATAAAGACATATTCAACATTTAAACGTGAACTTTTTAATTTCATCATAAATTTGGACGACATAGATCGTTATTTTCAGATTTAAAACGAAGCAACTAAAACTAAAATAACCAGACTTTTGCCAACTCTGTCTATTATTAAATCTATGTTATTTGCTTTTCATTTTTTATTCAATTTTCTAATTTAAAATTATGCCTTCAATTATTTAATTTTTAATTTAATTTAATTTTTTTATGTACGACTGTAATTTTGTAACCTTGTTTTCAATTTTTAATATTTTTTGTTTGTTTTTAGTTCCTATTGCTTTTCAGTGTGTGTATGTTTTTATATATATTTGTCTTAAACTTTAACTTAATGAAAATAAATTTATGTATTACATTATTACATTATATTCAAGTTTATCTGTCACCTGAACGGGACAAAGTCCCCTTGGTGACAAATATGTTACCTTTTTCTGTACATATGTTAAGTGGTAATAAAGCTTATGTTATTATTATTATTATATAAAAAAAATTTCGGGGGGAGAACCCCCAGTACCCCTCAAAATGTTGACTTCTTTGTGTAATATTTTTCTTTGAAATTTATGTGGTTTACAAGGAACTGTTCTCCTCAAGTGTAATCTAAAATATGTGTCAAAATGACAGAAACACTAATTTTTAAGGCCAATTTTCAAAATTTTTGTGGGAGAGACCATAGACCCTCCCAGACTTGAAGTAATTCAAGGGCGTATGGGCCGAAGAGGCCCTGCACCCTCTTAAATTTGGACTTGGTGTACCAAAACAAGTTAAAACCTTGGGTTTTTTTTGTCAAATATCATTAAGTTTTCTGGGGGAGGACCCCCAAACCCCCCTTTAGTTCTTGGTACTTTATTATTAAAAAATTTTAAAATAAAATCATCAAAATCGAAATCCTACCTAAGAATATATGTCTGAAATTTGGATATAGTGTATCAAAACCAGGGTTGGCTGGATTGAATCCAATTGGGTTGGACCCAATGGGTTTTTCAAAATAACCCATGTGAAAAAACCCTCATTTTTGACCAAATTTTGGGTTTTTTCAAGAATAAATAATCATGATTTTGGCAGTTTTAATATTGAAGAAAAACACTTAACGAAATATTATACCAAGAACTGCAGTTGAGTGGGTTTTTTTCAAAATTTTAACTAGATTTCAATAATTAAGGGATAGTTTTTCAAATATCAGTGGGTTTTTCATTATTGAATTGGTGTTTTCAAAATTTAAGACGCTTCATAAAGTTCAAACTAGTCATAAAAAATTAAAGAGGCTTTTTTAAATTTCAGTATTTTTTTCAAAGCTATATGGATTTCTTTCAAAATTGAATGGGTTTTTCCAAAGTTTTGGATAGTTTTTTAAATTTTAATGGGTTTTTTCAAAACTTAAACTAAGTTTCAAAAATTAAATAATGTTTTTTCAATTTCAATTAGTTTTTTCTTTCAAAGTTAAACATGTTCTTTCATACTGTATTCTTTTCAGGCTGTGCTTGTTTTTTTAATAAAAAATAACGGTATGATGTCGGAATTGAAAATAACTTCTGTTAGATAGGTGGTGTTACTCCAAAGTAGGTTAATTTTAAAAGGGTATTCTAGTTTTCAATAAAAAAGGTAACAAGGTGGTGTTCCAGCGCTTTCTAGCTCTACACCCCAGTGTAAAAGTGTCAATGAATTTAAGAGTATTGGTTTAAATTCAGTTTTTAGTGTTAAACTCTATAAACTGTTTTAATCTTTATCTTCATGCCTTGTAAAATTAATATTATCGTAACGTCTTTCTTATCCAGTGAGTTTGTTACAGTTTGTTGAGAGATCTCAATGAGGAATGAATGTGAACCATATGGTTCACACACTCTTACCTCCATGATGTGAACTGACTATACTGAACTGTGTCTGGAGTATGAGTTGTGCTGAACCTAGGCCTAGGAGTATCATATTTCCCTCTTTCCAGCTAAATAACTGGATTGCCTAAATTTATTTAAAATATGCGAAGACAATAAGGGGACTGCAACATTTTTGTAACCGAATGAGGAACTAGTTTTTAGAGAAAACCTTGGAAATAAACCTTATCTAGAAGTTAATGAGGATTCCATGTGTGTCAAATGTAAAAATTATATATTTTTTTGTTTTGTGGAACATATTTAGTGGGTGCCAGCAGGTTACCTCATATCGAGAGAAAAATATAACTATAGGTATAAACTGTTAATTTTGTAATTTTCAACCATTTATTATTATTATTTTCTTTAAAAATAAGTTATAAGTACTCTCTTGAAAACAGAAACTTAAAGTTTTATATATTGTCTTTAAGTTCAAGTGAATGAAGATTATGCAATTAGTTTCAAATCTAAGTTTTGAAGCAGTAGATAATTTTATTATTAATTTTTTGAAACATAATTTAACCAACCATATTTGAAAAGTTTCTAACATAATGTTTTACTGAAAATTTAAGATTTTTTTAAGAGATATTTTTTTATTGAATTACAAAAAATAAAAATAAAAAAAGCGGCATAGAAATAATTTTAATGATTTTAACCTTACAAACTTTTCTGAGGTAAAGAATATCTCGACTTTTGTTTATATCACCAATGCTATTTAATTTCAAGAAATCCTGATATATTTTTAGAATTCTTTTTGATTACATTTATTTCATTTTAATAATATAAATTATAAAAATTAAAATGTCTGACATTCTAAACGACCGATTAATAAGTAATCAGTGGAGCAATGAAATTTTTTGAAAAAAAAAATTTTAAACCATCAGTTAAAAAAATGTTTTTTTTTCCTAATTAAGAAAACTACTTGGACTATAATTACAAATTTTATACTTTATATCTTTAGATACTATACTACAATTTTAATATGTGAAACTAACAGCTTCTTCATATTTGTGAAGATGGCAGCACCAAATTTTGGTCAAGGGGTGCAGTAAATAAATCTCTTAAATATTTTGTTAATATTTATAAAGAATAATTAACTGTTAAAAAGAATGCTAAAATTCAGAAATTTTACTTTGTAATAAATTATAGAGTATTTTTATTGCTAGGAGCAATATGTTCATAAATTCATAACATGATTCTAAATCTTACTGGGGTGGGTCTAATATTTAATATATTAATGACCCTGAACGGATTTTTTATGGTTTATTTTCTAAAATCTAAAACATCAATTAAAGAAATTCCAAAAATTATATCTTTATTTCAATAAAAATTCCAAAATATTTATTGAAATCAACAGGAGGGAAATCATTAAATATATTTACATGTACAAAAGAAAATTCCACATTTTTTGAAAAACAATTTTTTTCCGTAGTTGGAAAAACCGTGCAAGTAAGTTATAAAATAAAGAATAAACAAGAACTTAAGAACTTAAGAGAGAACTTAGAGGTGTGTGTTATTTGGGAGTCATTGGAAGAACCTCCTCTATTACAAAACCAAGAACCAATGACCATTTTTGAGCTGAATAGTTATAAACTAGTTAGTGCCATGGATTCAAATATTTTCCTATTTATTCAAATCCTATTCCGTCCTTTCCGATTGAAGGTTTTGGTATCAATTGGCTCAAAGAAGAAAGATCAGCAACTGGTCCAGGGAATTTGAAGCAACGGTCTTTTGAAATAACCGGTGGAATAGAGTAAGAGAACTTGGTAGCAGGCATGAGATCTGTCAGCTTTTCAATTACTTTGTTGAAACCAGTGTTCTTAGTGCACTAGAAATAAAATTCGTGTATATTTTTATTTTTTTAATGAAATTAGTATGTTTATAGAACTTTAAGGATATTAAAAAGGTTTCACCAAGTTTTCATCAAGTCTTTGGTGCTTTGACTAGTGAAACTTGGTGAAACCGGTTACCGAACCTAGGTTGCAGCTAAATTTGAACCAGTTTGTAGTAAAAGGTTGAACTGTTTTTAACAGTTATTTTAAAACGATTCTACATATTAATATATTAAGAACAGCTAATTTTCTTTTTTAATTCAATTAACAGTAATTATCCTTCAGCTAAGATTTCGCTTGTCTCTATTTAGCAAAAATTAAAAAGTTTGAAAAGGTTGTTATGGTTCTTTTTATCTAACCAAACTTTTAATGTAGTATACCAACTTTTAATTTGGTTCTAACATTATAATGTATTGAAATGGTCAAAATATCTTACCTGGTCAAGGAGGAAAAATGGATCAAAAGTAGCATTGAAATTCTGAAACAAAATATACTATTATCAATTTTTAATACATCTTTATTATTTTTGTTTTTATCTAAATTTCTTTTGAAAAGAACTATATTTCTATTTGTCATTTTCTTTCCTAAAAAAGTGCTCCTTGATGAGTTATTCCAAAAAATAAGACTAAGATACTTGGTACTTCAAACAGATTTGGAAACACTAAATTAAAGTATTTAATTATTAAATCTTAGAATTTAAAGTAGTTTTCAATTAAAAAAGGAACATTAAAAGTATCTAGACTATCACATGAAAGTTTTCATAGCTACACATCATGTATCACTTAATGAAAACAAATTGAGCGTATGAAAATTGTATTGTTTATGCATAGAAAAATCTTTTAAGTACTAGAAAAGGGTAACCTTTTAAAAAATGATTTTTGAACTTAGGATTTAAAACTTATATGACATACAATCAATTAAATCATGTAAACTTTGAAACCTTACCATTATGTGCTTCTGAGGGTATAGGTACATACAAACAGCAATTTTTATATAAGAACTATAGAGACTTTTCCAACCTGGGTTTCCTTAAAATGAATATGATAAACTGTTATTATTTTTTAACTAAACTTTACTTACGCAGGAGAATCCTTTGAATTCATTTTCAATGCACTAGAATACAAAGTTAGATTTCAAAATAATATTGCACAGCGAATGAATTAAAAGACATACGTTACTTATTTTATCAATCAAAAGCGTTACCTGCGATGTGGAAATCAGAAGGTTTTCAAACTCAGAGTTAATATTTTTCAAAAACAGCTTTTCTACAGTTGGCAGATTATCCAAGGCGCTTTGTAAAAATTGAGTGTGACTCACTTGTCCATTAGATGCTACAGAAAGATATATGGTTAAATGAGATATAAGGTTTGTAGTTTTAGTTATAATGATATACTTAAAATTGTAGTTTTTGTAGATTTTTCATGACCCTTTTTAAATTCATAACTTGGATGAAAAGGTATATGTTCAGACGTTGTAGGGGTAAGTAGTGTACCTAGGTCCTTCACTGTTTCTAACTAAACTTTTTGTAGTATGGCTACACTAGACATGTAGTTAGTATCTTTACAACCACAGCTCTTATTTCAACAAAATATTATTTAAAAAGTTTAAAATTTGAGATAATATAGGTAAAAAACAGAATTTGCATGTTAAAAGTTATCTTTCTAAGTTTCACTCCGAAGCTTTTAGTTTAAAAAATACAAATTCTATTTTGCAATGAATTTCATATCTTAAAGTGTATTTTTTCAGCTATAGGGGAGAGTGCTGTACCTAAGGACGGTTGTACTTTCAGCCACCACGTTTTAAAATTCGGTAAAAAATGTAAATTTGAATTTGAGGTCAATTTTGAATGTAAACAGATGCTATCTAGTTGCTAACGTAAAATCAGCTCTTTAAAATATCTCTCTATATTAAAAAAAAGTTACTGTCACCGCTGCCGCCGCCGCCACTGCCGCTGCCGCCGCTGTTTCAGAAAATTTTATTTTTGAACTCTTTGAACTCTCATATCGAAAAAACTACTTGATAGAAATTTATGAAATTTGAAATGTTTGTAAAGGAATATTTGGGGCACATTCTCGAACAAAAAGCTAACTGATGTGATAATTAGTACTGGGGTATTTTTAAGGTCAAAGTTGAAGTTTTTCTTTTTTCGCCGCGTAATCCAGTTCAGCGAAATCTATTAGCAGCAGAACTATGATTTTTTGCAGCCTAATCCTCTGAAGTATGAAGATGTGCACTACGTCGCCCTTTTTTCGAATTTCGAATTTGGTTTCGAGTAATTAATTTTTTAATTTTCGAAATTTTTGACACTTTTTCGTTTTTTTCTATCTAAAATAAAAACTAATCACGGTAACAATATGATTTTTTAAACACTTATATTCTTATTTTTTAGAAAGAGATTGCCGTTTAGTTCTTTAAAAATTCTAATTAGTTTTGGAGTAATTAAGCATCAAAGTTTCATTTTTTCATAGTTTTAGTAGGTCTTTATCAGACGTGATTAATGTTTTTAAATTTTATATTTGCCTGTTCACTAGATTGTCGCGAGCACGGATATTTAAATTTAAAGTTTTGAGGTGCACATTTTTGCTCTAAGTTTGCTAGCGATATAGTATAGACTTGTTTAATAATCTTTTAAAGATACTTCGATATTTTTTGAAATACTAGAGAAATAAATAATTCAGCTTTTTTGAGTGTTATTTGTGCCGATGAAAGGAATAGGATTTTCGACAACTTGTCTCTGCTAAACTTTTGACAACTTTTTCTCTGCTAAAGATCGATTGCAGATATTCCAGATCGCGAAGCTATCTGTAAAGAGCTGCATAGCAGTTACGGGGGTTGGTGAGCGTAAGCGAGCAGGGGGCGGTAGCCCCCTATCCATTAAATTATTGATAATTTAAAAAGGAATGTTTCAGTAATAGTTTTATTTTGATATTTTCGTGGTAATGATCCGAATTATGTTATAGAAAAGTTTGAGAGATAAGAAGTTTCGATATTAAATGATCATCAACTACACTCTGTTCATTTAGAATTAGCGCCTGAGACGTAATGTATTAGAAGCATTTATAATTCTAATTATCGTCGAAAAAATTTTCTTCTGCAATGACAAGTCATCCTAAGCAGAAGTAGTTAAAATACTGTAGAAACAATCGGTTACTGAAGTTGTCTGATGAGCGTTATTAAGCATTGTTGAGCGTTTTTGATCCTGTTTCAGGCGCCTATTCTAAATAAACAGACTATAAGCAGACAAGTTCCAGGTTGTAATGGATAGTTGAGATGAAACAAGCGAGCTCTGCTCGCTAAGATCGAGAAGCGATCTTCAAAGAACTGCGAAGCAGTTCCGGGGGTTGGTGAGCGATAGCGAGCAGGGGGCAGAGCCCCCTAGTTATAAAAATTTTATATAATAAATTGATTGTTTTTGGATGCTCAAAGTTTTTTTTTGATTTTACTTTGCATTTAATGTAAAATATGATATAAAATCTTAAGCACTCTATCGCATTTAAGTATGATGAATACAAAAAACTTAAATTTTCGACCAAAGAAGATTTGCGAAAGTTGTTACCACCAAATGCTTGCACAACTAACCGTCGATCGAATTTTTTTTTTGGATCAGCGAAGTGATCAGATCAATCCGCATGATTGATGAAACTATTACCTCAAATTTCGATCTGAAAATCCCATGTGATTTATGTATTTTAGGTAAAAAATCAAGACTTTTATCAATCAACTTCGTTTCAATGATAATTTACAATCTAAAACTACATTACTTTATAAAATCTATTTCCAATTTTAAAAATGCTTAAAATAGTTCATTAAAAGGTCCAATAAAAATATTCATTTTAAGCTTTTTCCAACTAAAATTTTCCTTTTTAAGGGTGTCCACAGGTAAAACTGGGTCTGTTCATAGGGAGAGAACGTTGTTGTACCTATGGAGACAAATTTCGTCAAGTTATTAAAATGAATTAAAAATCCAATTTTGATTATTTCAGCTAATAAAAATATTACCATCTTTGCTAAGGTTAGGACTATAGGTTTGGCACTTTAAATGGTCAAAATGTGATATCATCTGTCTTAGAAAAATCCATACGTGATTTTTGTTCAAAGGTACAACACTCTCCCCTAATAATATTTGTTTGAAATGGGGTTTGAGGTAAACTGAACATGGTGCGCAGACATTTTTCAGTAATTTATCAAGTGATGTACCTTGAACCTAAGGAAAGCGTTGTACCTTGGACCTGCCCAAAATACACTTTAACACCTTGAGTAATTGACAAAATAATTACTTTTTTTACATAAGTACAGGGCTCGATTTCTAAAAAAAGAGGTACCGGAACGGTAAAATAATTATTATAAAAACTAAAAAAGGGAATACTTTTTAATACAAAAACTTAAGCATTTACCTATTTTTAAATTTAAATTTACAAAATAAACTCAAATGTGTTGTACTAGATTAGGAAGAGTGTTGTTCCAGGGGGTGCTGAAGAACAATATTCGGGGGAAATTCTGGCAGTTGTTGGGAAATTTGTGCCTAAGTTTATAAAGAAAAAACTCAACTATAATTCCGAGTTTTTATTAGAAAAAATATTTTGGCTAAGGACAATATCGTACTCTCCAAATCATACGGTAATTAGGTAAAAATTAAGGATGTATAGCGAAAATCTACGAATATCGCTAAAAACGAGTTTCCGAATACCTGAAAGTTGCCTTTTCCTTCGTTTTGACTGAGATGCAGTGAAACCAACGTATCTATGATGGGTGTGGGGATTTTCATTAAAATCGTTTTCTTGTTTAATAACAACGATATTTTTGTCTTTATTGGGACATTTTTGGGGAAATTTTGAAGAAAATTAGGAGATATTTTTGGGGAAAATTTCAGAGAAAATTGTGTTCTGAGGAAGTATTGGGCCCTGGAACCTTTTCTGCGCCCCTGGAGTGTTCTAACTTAAATATTGTATAAGAAAATGAACGTTTTATACAATTTTTTTTGTAAAACACCTTTTTTGTACAGTGGGTTGTATTTTTTTTCCATCAGGGTGCCTCTTGTAGGTGGCGGGACGGCTTATCATCAATGATCCATTAGTGTTGTATATTTTGTCAAATTTAAGGAATAGAGAAAGCGTAGTTAAAGTGCTGAAATAGTATAATTTAAGATGCCGCAAGGTTACAACACATTTTGGCAAATTTGATGTAAAATTACTTTCAATATTTCATTTTCAAACGAACTTAACTTAAACGAA
The DNA here is from genome assembly GCA_024610705.1 of Tetragnatha versicolor. NCBI lineage: Eukaryota > Metazoa > Arthropoda > Arachnida > Araneae > Tetragnathidae > Tetragnatha > Tetragnatha versicolor. The sequence goes on along the minus strand of JANDEH010000002.1, from coordinate 44,493,563 downwards.
AATACACTGTAATGAAATATGCTATTAAAAGTATTTTTAAAAATTTTAAATCCAATTTTAATAAATCTCGTTAAAACAAAATGGGAAGTTTTTTAAAGTTCATCACTTTTACTAATAAAACAATAAAAAGACATTCCAATGGTGACTTTCAGCTTAATCTAAATTTTAAACTAAGCTGAAAGTCATCATTTTCACCATCTAAAATAGTCCAAAATGTCATTTGGTCCTCATTGTATTGCATCTCTCGCGATCTCTTCTTGCTTTTGACGGCTGATCAGATGCTAGCCAAGAATCCACGTATTTTTCCGAGACAGAATTGCCTTAATTTTAATTTCATTAGATGTTTTTAAAAATATTAAATTATTAAAGCTTGTACAAAAAATGCGAAGATAAAAAATAGAATATTAATATTTTTCCGAAAAAGAGGTTCCGGAACGGCGTTCCGGACCGTTCCGGCCCAAATCGAGCCCTGCATAAGTATATTCATTTTGAAAGCAGGGTAGGATTTAGTTTCATGACTAAAGCTAATTTTAAGTGAAATCAACGTTTTTGTTTATCAAAATCAATGTTTTAAAAAGTTAATACTAAAAAGTGCAACAGAGAGCTCGGAGAGAATTTCAATTAGACTTCACACGGTTCGCTCTGGTAATTCCAAATTTTTTAAAAAGAAGGCTTATACTCATTAAATAAGAAATAAACTAAGAATTTTTGACATAGGTCCAAGGTACACTACCTTTGAAACCAAGGTACACCTTGGACCTATGTTTTTCTTTCATTAATTACACACCGAAATACTTCAATTAAAATTCCAAAAAAATGCCTTAGTGGAAAGGGAAAGTAGTATATTATTCTCGCAACAACTTTCAAAAGTATTAAAATACTACGAATCGATATGCCTTACCTTTAAAAGCAGCTACTGTGAAGAAAAAAAAGTAAAGGAACATTCTACAATTCTCCATCATCAATTTTGAATTAAAGTCATAAGTGCTAAAACTATCTGTTGCTAAGATAAAAGTTTGAACAGCCGTGGACATGCGTAAAACCGTTCTGAATGTAATTCCAAACTCACGATTCATTTAATCCTTTTCGCTGAGTAACTGCCACGTTTAGGTGTTGAAAACGTTGCATACTTCGTCAAATAAGTAGAAAAATCTACGAATTTTTAGATATTGTCTTAGGGATGTCAAAAAATAGCCGGTTTAACCAAAAACCGGTTATTTTGGTCCCGGTTTTCGGTTTAACCGGTCCGTTTTTTTAATTCAACAACTGACGAGAAAAACCGGCTGAAATTCTGACTCAAAAACTTAAATTTTAATTAATTGAAAAAAAAAAGAGTGAACCGGTCCGGTTTTTTTGAAATTCTCCATCCGGCTGAAAAAACCGGCTGAAATTCTGGTCCAAAAGGTAAAATTATAATTACTTAAAACGATAAGAGTGTATCCATCCTTTTTTTCCTTCAAACTCAACAACCGCAGGAAAAAAACCGGTTGAAATTCTGACTCAAAAGCAAAAGTTTTGATAGTGTACCGGTCCGGTTGTCTTGAAATTCAACATCCAGAGGAAAAAACTGGCTGAAATTTGTACCAAAAAACAATTAAACTGTATTAAAACGTTCTCCGGGTTGATGAAGAAAACAAGGTTTTCCCCATTGCAGGTTTTGAAACCAATTGAACGTGTGAAAATGAATAAAAAAACTATGGGTTATGTGGAGTTCTTTGAAAATCGAAGTTTTTTTTCTATTGTATGATTTTTAATATTAATTAATATTGTTAACCATCCACAAACGACTACAGATCGGTTCTTATTTTGCCTACCCGTTTTTTAATTAAATTTTTTGCTTTTTGAAAATTTACTTAAAAAACATAAAATAACCTTAATGCATTTCAAGTATAGGAAATACAGGTTTTTCGGTTTTTTAAATAACAGGTTATTTTAGTTGGTTTAACAGAGAGAAAGAATTAACCGGTCAACCGAAACCAGGTTATTTTGAAAATTTTGACATCACAGTCTAAGGATTTGATGATTTAGTCCAGTATCGGGAAAAAGAAAAGAAGATAATTACAATGCCGTACAAGTTCTAGATCGGTTAATAAGTACAAAATGGGCAACTAATAGGAATTTACGAAAATGCTATAACTTAAACAAAATTAAAATCGATATGAAATCAATTTACGAAGTGTCTAAATCCACGAAAGTTGAACCATGCTAAAGCATTAGCGAAATTCGTTAGGGTTGAGTTGTTACTTTCGTGGATTTAGACAGTGCCATCAATTTATTTAGGAAAATTAAGTGAAAGGTACAGTAGATATTGCATATTCATACAATACATTGTTCTGATACACTGCTATGCAAATAGTCTAACACAAACATTATAATCTTTTCTTTGTAACGAAAAAGTAGATAAAAATTTAAATAAAATTGAGGTATCATTTCTTAGTTAAAAAAAGTATTGAATACTTTTTTGTGGCAATAAGGCAAGTGTGAGAAGAAGAGACCATTTTCTTATTGAGGAACAGTGATAGCATTAACCTTCCTACCCCTTTGGGGTCTTTTTCGACCCCAGACGAACTTTGACGCTTGATATCTCCCATGCATTTTTGTTTTGACAATTTCCGATGCTACTATTCCTTAATTACGCAAAGTTTTACAATGGGTAAAAATTTTGGAGTTATTATACCATTTTTAAGTGTCTTGGGAGAAATAGTCACATATTCCCCCTCTGGGGTCTTCTGAGACCCCAGCCATGAATGGCGGTAAAAAAGTATCAAATAAAGTTTAGTATTTTATTTTTTGTTGTATTATAGATAAAAAAAGGTTTGCATGTTTGTTTAGAACGTTTGGAGAAATATTAGAAAGATATTTTCGTAGAAATTGTCATTTTTTTTACAAAAAGAAGATTGCGGCTAAATACATTGAATCACTCGCTATTTCTTAAATTTTTTATTCACATTCTAAGAAAAATATGCTATTTATAGAAATCTTTTGAGTATCTAACAGTTGCAGCAAAAAAAACTCAGACAACTGTCACCATTACTTCCTGTTGAACACATTCTTTACAAAAACAATATAAATTCATGGTTGATTGTAAATAGGTTTTTATATTCAGTCTTCTTTGAAAAATAAGAATGCTTTCAAATATTTATGAGTGTTTACGGAAGTCCAGAATGTGATTTCGAAGAATTATCAAGAAAAAAAACAATTTTATGTTAAAACTTACATAAGCAAGCGAGATACTGATTTAAAATAAACTACTAAATTCTACCCGTGCAAGACCGGGTATATCAACTAGTATGCTTTAAACAGTGTGATTATAAATATTTTAAGTAAAACAACTTCAATGTAGTTCATTTCTGTAATTTAATTCTTGTTTGAAGGTCCAGATGTTATAAAAAACGTGTATCAAAAGAAACCCAATTAAGCCGTAATAAGACGAAAAAAATGAGAAAAATACCAAAAAAATTGGATAAATTATTCTGAAGCATCTTTCTAGAAATAAAAAATGACAATTCTTCTCCATTTAAGGAATTTTTAACCTTTATTAGAGTCATAGGCATGTTTTACGCATGGGGTCCTCAGAGACCCCACGAGGGGAATATGTGAGTATTTTTTCAAGAGGGTAGGAAGGTTAAATGAGAGTAAGGATTTTAACCGAACTCTTTACTAGATGTCGCTACAACCGTACCTTCATGCAAAGAACTTTCGGTTCAAAATTTTATTACTTTTATGTTATTGGTTTAAAAGATTTTTAATGAATATCTGCTCTGTTTCTTATTTATTTAAAATTTAAGGTTTTCAGGTATAGATAATTAGATATTTTAAAAATTGAAATAAATAATTATTTCTTTTTATTAATCGTTTAAATGAAAGTTTTTATTTGACTTTAATATGCAGAAGGATGGTGGCCAAAAGTTTCTTAAAAAATAGCGAAAAAAATAGCTTTCTAATAAAAATAGCGAATAATAGACAAATAAATATTAACTCATTCTTCGCTTTAAAAGTAAAATAAATGATGAAGTCTTAAAGACACAATTCAAAGTGGTAAAACAGATAGTATAATTGATAGCTAAAGGACACATGACATAAAATGCATCAAATTTTTGATTTTCCAATTTTGCTTTTAAAAAAAGTATGTACCTTTCTAAAAATATATAATATGTGTAGTTTTGAAATATGAAAAGCCGTCAAAAAACGCGTTTACTTTTGTATTTGTAGCATTTTTTATATGCCTTTAAAACTTTATTTCCATTTTTCTCAGTTTCAATTTTTTGGATGTTTTTGTACACTTTTAAAAAATCTATTATAGTTAGAGATTCCAAATTTTCCCTACATATAAACCTTACTAATTTCTAAAATAAAACCCTCTGAATAACCAATCAGAGTTATATTTCAATAGAAAAAGGTTTTTTTATGTCTTAAATTTGATGGATTTTTGAAACCTAAATTTAAATCTTTTTTAATTAATTGTTGTGTAGCTAAAACAAAAAGGATGCTTATTATTATCTATCAACTTATAATCTATAGCTGGTCCAAATTTTAAAGTAAGATGTGCAGTAGTTTTTTTAAAATGTACCTTAACAACACTTATCAATGTGTAAAAAACTTCAATTTCAATATGTATCGTAGAAACTAAGTCCATTTTAATTATAAATTTAAGTATTAAAATATTTAATTTTTTATTTTTCTTGTGTTATATATAAACTACAACATCTTGACTGCTTTCTGTAAAAATTTTAAAGATGGGAATGCATTTTTAATTTTATTTCTGAAAGAAATTGGTAAAGCTAAATTTCACGTATTTTGTCTGTCGATATATCTTGTGTCCCCTAAAGTCGAATGTAAAAAATTCTTTCAAATGTTCTATAAAAATTTAATAAGATTATTTTTATTTTTGTCTTTACACTGGAAAAACCTATATTTAATGATATAACTTTATAATTCTTTGTCCAACTTCTATCTTTGGGTAAAATAGAAGATGCAAAAGTGGAAGATAATTATTAAACTTTATAGGAATTTTGCATTAAACTAGATAAATATAGATTTTAGTTAAATGCTTGATCTCAAAAATAAGAGCAAATAGAAATAACAGTATATTTAAATCATTTTTTATTTTAGTTGCCTCTTGAAAAGATTTTTGTTTAACAAACCATTATAACTTAAATTAATTTTACAATGTCACTATTAGAACAATATAGTACCGTATCAAGCCTTATGCGTAATGTAATTTTAAACACAAAGCAAACAAAAATCCATTAGTGAACGAAAATCAACGAACGAAATCATTGGTGCTTCGAAAAACCTTTTCGCCACCTTTTCTAATGAAATAAATATTAATCGACAATATCTCTAGTTTTAGCTAAAATATTATTTTTTCTCTAATGAAGTGTAAGACAAGCGAATCTCTGTTATGTTTATTAAAAATTCAGCATATTTCAATATCCTTGACCTGCGATTATATCTGGAGAAAATGTTCTTCAAAGTAATCTGTATTAATGACATTAGAGCAGGGGTTCTCAACCGGTGGATCGCGACCCCCCAGGGGGGTCGCGAAACAAATTAAAAACAGTCATATTTACAGAGTTATTTTTTATACAGACACAGCAATTTTCAAAAATCAAAGATTATAGATTATTAGAGAGAATAGTTCGTTTCATGCATGAACTATTTTGAATAAGAGTAAATATAGGATGCATTGGCAGCGTAATGCGAGTGAAATGACGACTAAATGGTATAGATAATTATTTAAGTCTTAACAATTTAGGTCTGAGGGGGTCGCCAAAATATTTTCCCTGAAAAGGGGGTCGCGGAGCCAAAAAGGTTGAGAACCCCTGCATTAGAGCAATTCTTTAAGCAAATTAAGAATGAATATCAAGATAGAAATATTTTAAGACCTTAATCCAATTATATTTTTTCATCCTCGTTATTCGAACACTAGTTTTCATAAGTGAATTCATTCTTTCGTAACCTCATTTCGAAGAAAAAGAAAATTTGCATATTAATATTGTAAGATTATTTTGGATTTAATCTCTGATGTCGAATATTTATTTACAGCCCGTTTCGAATTTGTAAAAATATGTGAAACAATATATGCAGCAACAATATCTAGAATTAAAATTTTGGAAATATAATTTCTTAGTCTCCACGAAAAACTTAATTTTGAAATTTATTTATACAGGGTGTCCTAAAAAAGACTGCACTGCAAAAAATTTCACAGTAAGTTTACAGCAAAAAATGCTGGCAATATGGGTGCCAGCCATTTTTGCAGTGATTTTACAGCAATTTTGTAATTTTTGACTTTAACAGCAATTTTGTAAATTAACAGCAATTCTGTATTTTTACAGAAATTTTGTAATTTTACAGATTTTAGTGATAACATTACAGCGATACTGTAATTATTCCGCAGAAAAACTAGAAAGCTATGTTCATCTCAGATGTCTTGTTCTTTCATGTTTCTACAAGTATTCAAAATGTGGCATATTATGAACCACTGGAGGTACCGATCTACGAAAGCTATACTTCGTAGTTTTAGAATCATCAGTCGGTTCTTACACCTCATCTAAATAGTTTGACTCTTTTAGTGGTGAGCGTGAAAACAAAAACAAACATTGGTTTCATGTCCGCAAGGATTCAGAAATGAAAACCAGAATTTTCAAGGAAAGTGTTAAACTGCTGTAAAAACTCATAAAAAGCAGAAACGTTACTGGAATTTATGCGGAACTAAGCTTGCTTGGGGAATCAACTGGGGGGTCCAGCGTCGGGCTAGCCACTCGGCCTGGATAGACGCTAGTAATTAGCACCCCAGGCCCAAAAGGCTACAGAAACGGAGATGGGCACCGCCTGATGGGCCACTAGGCCCGGGCAGACTTTGATATACATAATTTGGGCTGTTATTTTATAACTATTTTGTTTACATGTATTAAGCAACATTTTCGTTGCTAGTTTGACATTTCTTTAAAAAACTACCTGTTATATCTCCTGCTTTTTTTTCCATAACGTACAAATCACTCCAAATGTTGCTATAGAGGTGCTGAATAAATAGGTCTTAAGATTGGTATTATTGAGGAATTTGAATTCAATTAATTTTAATTTCATTTAATTTTAGTGATGATACAAAATTCTTACCAAATTAATAATTTAAGACATTGGTTAATGTTATACAGATTATAGTACTATTATCCTGTAAAGGTAATGTCAGATTTAAAAGCATTCAATAAACAATAATTTCTTTTTTTCTTTTAATATTTATTTTGATGACCAATTAAAGAATTACAGATAGGGTAGGTGGGGGTAAAAACCCGCACGGGGCAAAACCACGCACCGCGATTTTTAATCGTTATTAATCGATTCAAAAGTTGAAAACCAGGTGGTTGGTTTGTGTTATAGTGACCTATCATTCTACGAAAGTTCGTACCCCTAAGTCACTCATGAGTTGAAAAAATGCCGTAAGTTTGTTTTTCATCATTTTGATGTAATTTTTCTGATATTTTACTTAAACATTACATAAAATAGGGCTTGAGGAGAAATACAAACAAATAGCCCAATGATAAGATAGCAATTTCACTTCAGTTTCCTTTTGAAAAAACTGCCTCAACATGTCTCTAAAAATAATAAGGCTTGTTTTTCAAAACAAAGTAAAATGGGGCAAATTCACGCAGGTGTTTTGGGGCAAATCTACGCAGCTTAAAAAGCTCAGGAATTCGTCCCAAAAGGGAAATGCGACTACTTGATCTCCAATGAGGTTAATAAAGGTGTCCTAGATGCCAACCCCCCTACCTGAAACCATCCTTTCTCCCTTTTGAAAGATATCTGGCCAATTTGAAATTAACTGCTACAACAGATTGACAATTTTCATTAAAACGGATTATATTTATGTTTAATATTGTTGGTTCACTTAAAAATATTAAAACAATACATTAGAAATCCATTATCCGCCAGTGGATGATCCACGATTGCCACGAAAAAAATTTTTTCATGATGAGGGTAAATTTTAGACGACATTAGAGAGATTTTAGAAGTAGAGCAAAGGTTTCTGCTGTACTGTACACATTTTAAAAGTTTTACATATCATGTTTTTTGTAAAATGAAACATAGTTTTTATGCTGAAATATTTTGTTTCGTGTTTTCACCTCATTTTTAGTCTTATTTCGGACTATTCGCGATTTTAGCTATCCGCGGTACCCTTGCCACCCGATTCTGCGGATAATAGGGGCTCTACTGTATTAAGATGATTATTTCTAGTGTTTTTATAATGAAACATTTTGTTTATCCATGTTTATTTCACATGAACACAAAGATTCAAAAGTGCGGATATTTGCCCCCATTTTGCGAGGCAAAGACCCGCAATTTTTTTTTCAACTAAATTGTCAATTTCTCTTGAAATACTATCGATAAGAGTATAAATTTGGATTGGTTTTGTAGGTAACATCTCAATCTAACACCTCCAATTGAAATTTTGAGATTATCTACCCCCTTTCGATCACAATGTTAAAAATACTAAAAACTGCGGGGCTTTGCCCCCACCAACCCTACTACAAGGAAAACTACCAGGGAAATTACTATGTATATTTAATTTAAACTAATGCTGGTGGCGCTTCAAATTTACAGCTAAAAAGGCAGTTTTTTTTAGATTACAGCAAATGCGTAAAATATTAACAGCAGTTATTGCTGTTAAATTTTTCGTTTTTTTGCAGTGAGTATCTGGTCACTAGCGCGGCAGTTGCCAGTAAACTATAGCAGGTGGCGCTTCGAATTTACAGCTAAAAAGGCAGTGTTTTGAGATTACAGCAAATGCGTAAAATATTAACAGCAGTTTTTGCTGTTAAATTTTCCGTTTTTTTTTGCAGTGTGACACATTTTTAAATAAATGACTAATGGAGAATTGCAGGGCTTTGAAAAGCAAATGAAAACATTTTTGGAGGTTTTAGGCCATTCTGAACACTTTAAGATTAAACAAATATTTGACTGCAAATATCCATTACTCGAACACTAAAAAAGACTAAAATAAGCGTTTTGTTGCATCCTACACCTTAGACTGAGATGCAACAATCCCCGTATTTTTTTATTCTTTGAGTTTTTAGTCATTGATTTTTAAAATGTGTCCGTCTTTTTTGGGAAACCCTGTACAAGTGAATAGCTTAAGTATCTTAATCACAATAAAAATTTATATTACAGTAGAGCCCCGATTATCCGCGGAATTGGGTGGCAAGGGTACCGCGGATAATGAAAATCGCGGATAACCCGAAAAAAGACTAAAAATGAGGTGAAAACACGAAAAAAATATTTCAGCATAAAAACTATGTTCTATTGTACAAAAAACATGATATGTAAAACTTTTAAAATATGTACAATACAGCAGAAACCTTTGCTCTAATCTAAAATCTCTCTAATCTCATCTAAAATTTGCTCTGATCATTAAAGATTTTTTTCTTGGCCCTCGCGGATAATCCGCACCGCGGATCATCCGCTCGCGGATAATCGGGGTTCTACTGTATTCTTCTTTAAAGCAGAAAAACTGAATTACTAACCAATTATAATAATATTTCTTAAGTTAACAAGTAACTAGAATAAAACGGTAAAAAATAAATGATGTACTTTAAAAAAGACTTGGAGTATTTTTTTTAAATAAAAGTTGAAATATATTATTTTCAAGAATTAAAAAGAAATATTTACCATTCTCATAATGACAATTTAGAGGTAAATGATATCACATATTAGTGGGAAAGAGAATAACCCCTTATTTTTGTGAAGAGGCTAAAATAACACTCCTACAACTCTATGATCGTGATTGACTATTATTGTACTCCATTTTTTCTTCATTGTTAAAATAAAACCAGTAAGCCTTAGATGCATAAATCTCTTTGGAGCATATCAGCAGCGTTGTTAAAGCCTCTAAACAAACATACAAATTTAGTCAACACAAAACTTTTTTATTTATGCGATTAATAATGCACACTAGAACGATGATGCTTTTATCATATTTAGTGAGAAAATATATATTACATGGCTATTCGAGTATTCCTTCTATTATAACTTGCATTCCTTCCCCTTTTTTACTTAAATAGTGTGTTTTACAGAAGTAATTGTCGCATCTTCAAGCATCTCACACTGTTACATTATATAAGGTTCTAAAAAATAGTGGAATTTCAATAATAAGAAACTATTTAAAAAATTAAATTATCCTTTCCTTCTCTCAAGTCATGGAATTAGAAAAGGTACCTCATCCCTTCCTACAAAGATATAATTCCACGCTATTCGAATACTAATCCACCAGCATCTTGCTACTCCATACTACTCCAATATCATAAATAAATCGCATCAAGATCCCAACTCAAAAACTATTGTTCTGATCTCCAAGAGAAGCGAGAGCAAAGTTGTTATAACAAAAGAAAATCTCCGATCCTGACACTGTTTATTCTGTAAATTTTATTAGCCTTCCAAAGTAAGACCTTCACCCTGACGGATAACAAAAAATATTAGAAAAGAAAATAAACCCACGAGAGAGACAAACTTAAGTCCTCCCCCCTCTCCGTCATCAGCTATAACTCAAGCCCCTCCATAAAACCTCGAAAGCTATAGAGTTTTAGGTTTACACTGGCAACGACCCCTCGCTGCAAAAGATTTAAAGCTTCGGGACTTAACTTAATCCCTCTCCTTATTTAATCACCCTCGGTAAACAAGGGTGTTATAAATCTGACTACTGCTCTTAACATGATAGAGTTGAGAATATTATGGGAGCAAGGGCTCTTTAGTTACACGTACTCTGTGGGAAAATAAACATATCAGCCCGTGGTAGGGATTTTACTGTTTAATAGCTGATATTCGGTCCTTTTCTATAGAGGATGAGGGGAATTAATTTTTAAAAGAGTCTGTGTCAGTGCTTCTATTCTACTTGGTTGCAAAAAGTAGGGTATTATGCTAAAACCTCCATGAGTCATTTATTTTGCTTTGGATGAAATCCATAATCTTGAAGTTCAACAATAAGGTGTACACAAGTTTAACATTAAGGTGCACAAAATCACTGTCAAGTATGTACAAATCCAGTATCTTTGATATAAGGAATCTATTATTTATTATTAAGAAGGTAGAAAATCTAGTATACTTAATTCTCTTACGTGCCGCCCAAATTTTGCTGTATTTCTTTCCTCGGTTGGCAACAATCAGTTTGTAAACAAAATGAGTGCATTGTTTTGATTTGAATTCTTCCGATTTCGCGGTTCAAATGTGTTAAGAGGGATTAAATGTTAGTATTTTGATGATAAAATTAGGGCGCATTGAACTTTTTAAGGCGTGAAAATAGAGCGTTAACTTTTAAAAGCGATTGGTAAAGTTTTTTTAACAACACATATTGCTGTTTTGATTTCGCTGATAAAATAGACTAAATCAGCATGGTGAGCGATAGCAAGCCGGGGGCGATAGCCACCTAGTAAGTATATATCTGAGCACCCAAGGGTGGAATAAGATAAAAAGAATGAATGACAGAAAATATAAGAGGAGAAGAGAAAGAATGCGGAAGAGATTTGGTGAAGAAATATAATAAGTGGTTGAAGAATAGTAAAAGGATCAAACTACAAGAAAAAGAGAGTAAGAGGAGACAGTATACATGGAGAAGGAAAAATATTATGAAAAAATTAGTGAATAAAAAAGAGTAAGAGAAAAAAAAGAAACTGCGAGAAAATGAGAAAGGTGAATTAGAATAGAAATATAACCATTGAGATAGGGAATATAAATTTAAAGAGAATGAGAGGGACCGTAAAATAATTATTGAGAAGCAAGTAATATAAGAAAAAGACTAAGAAGAGGAACAAATAATGAGGAATAAAGAAAGTGAATATGTGAGGAAGAGGATAATTGAAGATAGAATAAGATTTTAAAAGAGAAATATATAGGAAGGTTAAAAGAACATGGAAGAGGAAGTGAGATGATGAAAATACGGGAAGAAAATGTAGATGAGAAAAGAGGAAACGGGAGTGAAATATCTGTGTAGATTCAAATTTAACTAAAAGTTTTCTAATCAACTTTTTGAACTTAGTTTTAATTTCGTCCTAAATATTGAACTTAAACGTAAATAAATTTTGCTTAAATCACAAAGTTAATTCTTTGAAGTTGATATTACACTGATTAAATAGTTTTTTTTGTCAATGTCAAGTTCAGAAAGTATATCATCAATTGAATAAATATATGTTTATCTTAATAAGATTGAAATTAAATTGATTTTTCTTTCTTTTTCTCGAGTTTTCCATAATACAGCACTCTCACTTCGTGGCATTTTCTCTTAATAATTTTTCTTGTATGGTGTTAGCATTAGAAAAATATTATCTTGATAGGCAAACAAACCTTTATAAAATAATTAATGGATGTTATTGTCTCAATGTTATTCTATCGATAAAAGTTAGTTTGGTATGATATATTAAAAAATGCCAAACATCTCAGCATTAGTTTAGTTTCAATTTCTCCAACAATAAAAGACAAAGTAGTACATATATCAATAAAATTTAACATTTAAGGTTTTGAAAATTCATGAAAATACCACATCACTCTTTTCAATATTTTAAGTTCGTTAGGAGCTCACCAAGAACAAAAGATCTAACAGTCAACCAGTCATGCAAAATAAGATAGTGTTTACTTAAATTTAACGCATTTCTTTGGTTATTAAGAAGATAAAATATCTACTAACTAAAACGACGTAATGATGAACATTATCTCTCGCACAATAAAATAAAGAATGTGGTGTTTATCTTTCGACCGGAAGATTCGCAAAGAAGAAACGATATATACCACGAAGAGCGATCAAAAGTTCTTTCTTTCCCGAGCTTTTCAACGGCGTTTCTGAATTTTATTCCATTCATTCTTTGACATTTAAATATCGGAACTCATGCGTTTCTTTCATTAAATGGCTAGCTAAATTATTGCCGATTACCACGACAAATGTTTATTTCGCTTACCAGAATCATTATTGGTTCTAATTAGAGTCGCATTTACATTCTGAAGAGGAATGCATGAAAGTAAAGAAAGAAAAAAGAAGTCAGATTTGTTCCGAACCAACCGGGAACAATCAGAGCAAGGGGAAGATTTACGCTAATCTGTAAAGATTTTTTCCACTGAGTTATGCATTCTAAATTACCCTTTGGCGTTATTCAGAAATAGTAAATACCCTACTACCCTTCATGCAAAGCTTTTTTTTTTATCAAAGCTGTTCTTTTCATTTTGTTTTTCCGAGCTCTTATAATGTCTCGAACAATCCATGATGAATAGGATGCAGAGAAAGACCTTCCCGTGATGCCAGGTTCATTAAAATGCTAATGATCCTACTTTGGTGTAGAAAACTAAAATGACCCGCTGCCGTTTTTGAGTTTTATTCTAAAATAAATTATGGGTAATGTTGAAGAAGAGGGGGTAAAGAGGCGCTAAATTGGCAATCATCTTTAACCGCCGTGAGTCGTTTAAAAATTCTTTTTTCAATAGGTAGGTTATTTTAATAACCCAAAAAGTAATTTGAAATAGTCAAAGATATAGTCAAAACATTTTAGGCTTTTGAAACTTTAGGTTATTTGAAGTTAACTATTTGAAGTGTCAAAAAATTACGTAATTGATGATCCATTTTCCAAGTGGAAAATGGATGGAACGTTCTGAATTTTTCTCTATTTTTTAAACTAAAGTGCATCACTTAACCAATGTTTTAAAATTTTAATTGGGTAGAATATACCTATTAACTTTACCAGTATAATATTTTTTTTATTTCCAATGCCAGGGAATACAAATATTAGATGACAAAGACAATAAACACCAAACGGGTGAAAAAAAACCACAAAGAGACCGAGGTCATTTTCCCAAAAGCTCTCTCGCTCGCCAATTATAATATAACATAGACTATGGGATTCCTTTGAGTTATAATATAAGATATTATAAATAATTTTTGCATTGAATACATTCATTAGATATTTGAAAATCAATTTAGAGTCTTCATAGTTTTCTAAAACTGTATAAAAGATAGTTCTTAAGTCAAGATCTTGCAAAAGAATTTAAAATTTTGTATGTTGCTGTTGTTTCTTATCCAATTCTCAGAATATCTTACATTTGTCAGATCATATCCATCAAGTTGTTGACCTCCAAAAAATAAATAATCATGAGAAGGTCAGGTGTTAAGTCCTCTTTGGAAAGTCCGACGCATCCAAGAATGTAATCCGGTGAAGCTGGATGGCTACGGCATTTTGGAAAAATGGGGTGGATTTTTCTGCCACGTTCAAAAGAAAGGCACTTCAGATGGCCAGTAGCAAATTTTGTATGTTAATACTTATAATATACAGTATAATATTTTTGCCTATATTGTAAATTGAACTGTTTTTTTCTACAGGATCAAGGTCAAAAAGCTTATAAAACAATCCAAAAAACGTTCTTATCAGAAAGTTATTGATATCATTGATATATGAAATTGAATTTAATCTTTTCACAATGAAAATTTTGTCATTTTACCTCTTTTTTTCTATTTTCTTTTAACCAATTATTGATTTCTTCTCCTCAAACATACTTTGACTTTCGGACTGAAATTGATTAATCCTTAATAACTGAATGAAAACTGAATAAAAGGGAAAATATTTCTTAAAAATTTGATAAAAGCTACAGAAATTAATACATGGTTAAACAAAAACATTTAAATAAAGCCATAATATTATGAGCAAGCAAAGTTTTTTTTATCCTATTAAAAAACCTGTCCAATTAAAGTATCACAGAGGCACTAAAAATTAATTCTTCACTGAACTATTTCTTAAAAACAACAGCACTCCAAAAACATGCCGTAAAGTAAAACTAAAAGCAAAAAAAATCACACAGAAAGGTTTAAAAATGTCATAATACAAAAAACACCCTTGTCAAATTACTCAATCAATATTTGCCCCTACTTACAAGATAAAAAACGATCCCAAGTTGACCTATCTACACGCAGTGAGCTAATGGAATACAAATCCCAGGTTAAAGAGAGAGTGAGGCAGAGGTATTGACCAACATCTCATGTTTAAATCATGGTCAAACAAGAATCTCCCGAGGAAGCCCAGGTGTAAACGAAGGTGAAACATTAAACGTATTTGGAGTAGTGCTTTATCACGGTTTCAATTATAAAGGCGAGGGGAAGTTTAATTAAAAGGAGCAGGGAATTTTATATAGGTTGGCCTGAAAAGTTTTCCTGGTCTTTTCAGGGGGGGATTTTTCGGAAATATAGAGTTTAAATCTGTCGATTGTGGATAGTATTTAATTTGTTTTTCTTTAAGGAAATGTCGTGTTAAGATAAATGTTGTTGGTGGTTTTTTATTTGAGTGGTTTTATTTATTAAAATATCTGGCTATTAAAACTATATTATAATATACTGAAACTATACATCACTTTAATATGTTTTAAATAAATACGTTTTGCATAGGTGATTATACGCCTTAATAATAATTTAACTGACTGAAATTGTTCACGTTTTTTTAATAAATATAAATATTTTTTGCACAACCCCTTTTGTAAAATAAGTTCTTAAGGATTCCCGTTTCTCTTTAAAGGGTAAGAGTTGTTTAGGTTTTAAGAAACTATTTCCAATTCCTATTATAAAAAAGGATATAAAGTTTTCAATTAAATAAATATTGTAGTATACTATTTCGATAATTTTGTATCATATTTTAAAACCGTCTACAAAGCGTTCTGTCTCTTTTTACGAATAATGTACCAAAACAAAAATTAGGTACTGCTGAACCTAAAGATCAGTTTCTATAAAGGTCACATGCGCAACACAACTTAATTTTTAACTTAGTACAACTTAATTTTTAGGATAAATGTTTCGTTTAATTAATTCTATAAATATTTGAAAGTATCTCAGAAATTATTTGGAATATAATTCCATTTGCTTAAAAATAAGTTTGATTACAATAAAAGCTTAACAGCTTCAGATAATAATACTAATTCCTTAAAAAAATTGATTAAATCTTCTCACTATCTTGAATGTCTTACTTTTAAGTATCCATCCTAAATCGTATCAATGAATAGAAAAAGTTCGTACCTATCGACATGTTTTAATTTATATTTACTTCTTTTGATAGTTTTTTAATAATCCCCTACACCGATAAAACAAGGTCAAAATCCTTTTGCCAGAAGTTTGCAGCAGCTTTGATTCATTTGCCGTAGAACCTTTCACGCGATAAAACATTCTCCTTAAAATGATTATGACATGAGTGTAATTATGTTAAAAGCGCGGAGAAAATTCGCCATCAAAAGCCGAAGCGAAAAGCACAAAACTAATTTCAGATGGTCCCTTTTTTCTCCCCCCTTTTAATCCTATCAATTTTTTCCTCCTTCAGCGACAACAGCACATGTTCGAATTTACGAGTATTTTTACCGTGACAGACGCCTCTCGATGCCACACGAAGAGGTGGAAACTTTCAAACTAGATTAAGCCATTACTGTGCCAGTGCAAAAAGTAATAGAATTCGGTATAAAAACATGTTTAAATTATTAATACATTAATGTCTTCCTGTCATGATAAATTCACAATGCCTGTTTTATTTTAATGGTTTTCTTCTGGAGCTTTCACGGGCATAAAAAGGCTTCTTATGGCATAATTTATAGGGTGAAGGATATGGGGTTTTCATCACTTTTCTCATAGAAACAACGCTCATCGTGTTTTTTTAATTGGAATGCAGACATAAATGTGTTTTACTTAAGTACTTATAGCATTTGCTTTAAATATTTTTCAGAAACCTTTCCAGTGCATTTTTTTGGCATTAAGCAAGATAGAGAGGAAGTTTTTTTAGAAGTCGATATTTTTACACGGCCATAAAAGGCTTTAAGGCTTTTAAGAGGATGGAAAAGATGGTTTTATTATATATATGCTTCAAAGTTTTCTTTTAAGTGTTTTAAAAATTCTTTTTATTAAAAAACACCTTAGCTGAAGATTTGTGAGTATCTCTGTGTTTCCCCCCATCAGAATGTAAAAAAAATTATGCACATTAGGAAAACACATTAATTTTGTTTTGATTCTTATACGAGGTATAAATAAAAAAGAATTAGTTGAACTAAGTTTTAAATTTATAAAAAGTAGTTAAACTATGTTGAAAATTTTGTTATTAATAAATAATTCATAGAAATTAAATCAGTAAATCAAATATTTCAATAAAATAACAATTTCGTTTGTTTTCTCTGCCTATTCTAACATTGCTTTAAACTTTATTAGTTAATGTTAGTTAAGCTAAGAAACATATTTAAGGTAAACTTTAATTTTTTCTAAGTTATTGGTCAAAAGAAGTTGCTTAACTTACACAAATCTGAAGTTGCCTTTTTTGTTAAACACGTGATGATTATATTATCTTTAAATTTCAGAAACTTGTTTGCAAATAACACACAAAATAAAGAAAAATGATGAATATGAATGAATATGAATTGAGTAAAATTTTAAAATTACATCTTCACGTTGTAGCGAAATTTCGTAATAGCTTACAAAAGTTACAACACATTTTCGACTTTGAATCCAACCCATATTTAACCTCATTAACATAAAATCCACACAATTTCCCGCTATCTCGACACCTATGGCCACAGCTGAAACATTTCCATTAAACGTGTCCATCTCCGGAATTATAGAGGCTTAAATACCTCGGACTTTACTAATAGTCTCGCGGCCAGGATAATCTCTCTGGAGTTAAGCCAGCATGAAATAACCATGAAGGAATTACCTCCCCCGCAAACTTATAGGGGGCGTTGAGACCGTCTTGGGTGGCTTCTTAAGAAGCTTTAAAAGCGACTGACCCTCGCGTGGGGGGGAGGGGAGTAATTCATTGCGAGACTTTAATGCGATATGATGAATCCTGCCGTTATGAAAGCAAGACCGAGTGGCGCAAATTGCTTTCGGGGAAATAAAGCTGCATTACGTCTCGTAAACAATCTGCGGGTTTTATGAGAGAGGAATGACGATTTGGGGGAGTTTTACTGTTTATAGGGGGGTTGGAAGTTGGATGGGGAGGGGATGTTCGTTTTTATGCTTAGTAACGACCATTTATAATGCAATATTTAAAAAACTCATCAAGATCTGTATAGTGGCGCGCGGAAGTCTGCAGTCTTCAACCGTTGGCGATAAAATTATAAAAATTTCTTACTGTTTAATATATTTCTTTGGGTATCCGTTTGGTACTTAGTCGAGGCCTTCTGCAGGCCTTACATTTCGGTCGCTGAAGTCATAGGTATAGTAGAATCTGTAATTAATGTCTATGGGGAATTGTTTCTGTGATGCATGAAAATTTACTTTTTAAACATCCCCTAAATAACTTTTTCGAGTTGACAAAAATGTTCTAGAACATAAAACTAGTGTTTTTTTATGAAAGTTTACTATTTTTTTACACTTTTCTTGCATTTTTGTTTATATGTTATTTATAACCTCAAGACTAACATGGCTTTCATTTTGTGCAGAAAAGAGTGTCATGCTGAGTTTCTCTCAAATCGTATCTCATATCTTCTCTTCAAAAGCATCACATGAATAAGTAATACTACTTAAAAAAATGAATACCAATAGCTAAATATATAAATTTAAGAAATTAAGTGCAATAAAAAATTTTAAAGAATCAAATATGTGACTTCAAAGTCAAATTTCGTGTCTATAAAAGTGAAAATTTTGATTTTCTCCAGATTTATTATATGTATATTTATAATAATGGTTTATTATAATGTATTTATTGTAATTAAAAAATTTTCTTACAAATCTTTAATAGATATTTATCCAAACTTTTTAAGCAAAAAATGATCACTTGTGGACTTGAGTTACTTTTAAAAGTAAAATAAGGAATCTAGCATGTAGGTACTCTTCAATTTGAAGAATCACATAATTAATCATGTTTGAAATCCTTTTTACCACTACTGAAAAATATGAAAATATGAAATGAAAAAAAAAACTGTAAACATTCATGTTACTGATGCCATTCATGCATTTAAGAAAAATTAATTGTTTATAACTTTGACTCACATATTTTTTAAACAGGGTTGAAATATTGTTGACGACTAAGTTGGACTAAGATTAAATTTTAACTTGGTTCAAATGCTCGAATGAAAATTCTCGTGCAGGACGAATAAAAAACTGGTTGAAATAGCTCTTTTGAATAAACTATGCTATGTAAAATTTCCAAGGGAGAAGAAATTTTTGAACTATTTGATTTAAACATACTGAGAATTTAACAAGTTCTCTGCCGTAACATCTTTCCAACAATGATTTGCGCTGACTTTTATTTTGCTTTCCTTGGCGTATTCCTTTGATGTTATTTTCATCACGTTAAGAACTTAATATACATCACGTTATATAACCTAGGATAAAATTTAAAAGTAAAACCTAAAGTATTTGCATAGTTTGTCCTATGAATTTTGCTATTTTTAAATACTTAAAGCACATAACTTTTAAGATAACATTGAGAATTTATCAAAATTGTTTTCTTCAGAAAGTACCATCTTTCAGCATACATGAAATACTTTTCGTGGTTTACTCTTACAATTATTGCTTGAACAATTCCAGCACGATACTATAAACCGTATTGTAGTTTCGCGTCACCAAATGCTGCTCGTGTTTTGGGCTTTGAAGAACTTACCTAAATCTAGTGTTCGGCAACTACTGGTCAAAAAGTAGTTAACTACCAACTAGTCTGGGCTGAAGTAGTTGTAACTACTAGTTAACTACTTTTTCTTAGAAGTAGTTGTAACTATAGTCTGTGTAATTTAAATAGGCGGTTGAAATGTCACGTGATTTTTCTACCCGCCGCACCTTCCCCTCTACGTTACCATGGTTTCGGCAAATCTTAATTTTTTCCCACGACATGTTTTGCGCCAAGTCAGAACGCTTCAGAAGGAATCAAAATGAGAAATAAGAGGTGGTATTGATGATCATAAAATAATACGTATAACATAACAATAATTTCTTGTGATCTTGATTTATAAATCTTTGCGTACATCTGTTTTCGTTGTGGAAATAAGGTTTTAAGAAAAATATTTAGATTTTAACTTTTAAATTTCAATGGGAGCTGAAAAAATTGATCAAACCCATAAAACTATAATCAGACTGATTATAATATAGCAGATCTTAAAGATCGTTATAACAGACTAAAGATCGTTCTAGTAGATCTTTAAGATTATAAACCATTAAGAAAGAAGTATTTAGTTAAAATAAATTAATCTATAATTGAGAGAATAATGCTTACAGCAAACGAATTAAGTGACTAAATTTACTCGCCAATTTCAAGTTGGCGAGCGGAAATTTCGTGCTCTGCCTTAACTGGTGTGTAAAAATAAAAGGTGTTTGATTATACTTTCTTCGTAGTTGCCAAGGCAACGATTTTTAAGCTGTGACGTCCAACCGCCTATTTTATTTACACAGAGTATAGTAGTTGATTATATCCCAAAGTAGTTATTAAATTAAAAGTAGTTAACTAGTCTATTTAATTTCATAAGATATTTTCCCCAAATTTTCGATTACTTTTTCTTACCTGTAGCAAAAATATCATGGCTAAAGATTCGCCAATTTTTAATAGGTATACAGGTTTTTGGTGTCTTAAAGTTTTCTAAGTTGTATTTATATTAGTCAGTACAGTGTCATTTATAAGGGGGGTTAAGGGTTCTAAACCCCCTTAGCCTGAACAAAAATATTTTAAGCACAAAATTGGGCCGTTAACTTTATGTATTGCTTTACTAATTTTAAATACAGGAAAAACATCTAGAACAGCGGTTCCCAAAGTGGTCCATATGGACCCCCAGGGGTTCACAGCGACTTTAAAGGGTCCACAGGCATGAAAATGAAAATTGGGGGTCCACATCAACTTCTAGGGGGTCCACAGCAAATTTCAGAGGTCCACGGTGAAAATTTCATTTAAATGAAAAATTTTGATAAGTTTCAAAAATTTTGTCTTTTATAATCCAACTTTGTAATATGAAAAGTTGGTTATCACTGAGTCCTCACAACGCAAGCAGGAGAGAAGGAATCTTTCAATTATTACAAATACAAATTAAGTCGACCAACTACAGGAAAGTGCCCAACAAGGTTGGTCCGGTCCATTTAACTAAAACCACCCGATTCCCAGAATCTGTCAATTTTATTAGATGTTATAGAATTAAATGTTATATTTATAAATGAAAAAAACATTAAAACTAACCCTATCGTTTGACTTCGGTTAAATTTAGCCTTAGCCATTGATGGTCATTTTCTCATGTGTAACTTGTTAAACGTCAATAATAAAGGCGTGTTTTCAAGATTTGAACCTAATTTTTAAAATTTAAATATCATTTTATTTATACTTTAATGTTGGTAATCGCTTTTACGATTGAATGTTTTCACTAACGGTTCTCCTTTGGTGAAACTTAACTATCAGCATTTTTTCTCCTATGGAAAACTCATGAAATTTTTTCAAAATTTATAAATGCTGTTCAATATCATATCTAAATGCACATATTTCTTAATGTAATGTATAAAAAGCAACACATATTTTTTATTGCAAAAACTTTGGTTTTCAATTTCATAAAAAAAACTATTTTTGTAGTGTAATTTCTTTTCTTAGTTTAACTTAATTAAGTATTGTTATGATAAAGTTTAGTATTGTTTTTCGTTTCAAACTTTTAAAATGTTTGATTGTTATAATATCCTTAAAAATATCAATTAACCATATGAATGGCCAAAGTTTAGAAAACCACAAGATTTTTTAAATATGTAAAAGTGTGAAATTAAATGCTTATTAACGCCCTAAAACACTTGAAAAAAATTACAAAATTTCTGTGTGGCTTAGAAATATATATATATATATATATATAATAAACATAAAATTTTTAGCTACTTTTTCAACGGTCCCTAAGACAGGGGGTCCATGGGGTACGAAAAATGTCGTCAGGGGGTCCACGGTCCGACAAAGTTTGGGAACCTAGAATCTTCGTAAACATAGTCTAAAATCGCTTTTCAAAGTGCTAGAATTTCCAGGAGAGAAAAACCCTGAACTCCCTAATTTCTAGAGATGATTTCACTTTGTCATCTGATACGTATACGTGCAATCCAAACTCTAGGTCTGAACTAGCATAATAAAGCTCTTTTAAACCGTTAATTTCAGTGCTCTTAATGCTTTCCTTTTAAATTTATGCCAAGCTGTAAAGTTTACACAAAATGTTCGCATCTTTCCGTTCATATTTATCCTTTTCTTCAGGTCCTACCCACCCGATATTGCTTTAAGAAAAAAACTGCACGTGTTAATTGGAAAATGTTTCCTCTCCCCTCCTTCTATGATTTGATGCATTGATGCTATGATTTACTTAAACAAAGCACAAGATAAAAAAATAAAAAGGAAACTACAACTTAAAGGGTTGCATTTATATGTCAATTGCTGGGATAAAATATATTTCAAGGTTGCAAAATATGAAAATGTATCACGAAAAATGGCATTGTTAGTAGATGTAACATATTTTTTAAATTTTGATCTTTCAATATTTTTTGAAGTAGTTGAACTTTTTGAAAGTAGTTGGAACTAAAGCCCTGGATCCTCTACCTTAAGTAGCGACATCACGCTCAATCGGCCGCCATTTTGGGGAGAACTCACTACTAGTCCGGATAGTCTAGCTTATCCTCGCTAGTAGTGAGTTCTCCCCATAATGGCGGCCGATTGAGCTTGATGTCGCTACTTAAGGTAGATAATCCAGGGCTTTAGTTGGAACTAGTAGTTGGTGAAAAAAGTAGTTCAACTACTAGTTCAACTACTCTAAACCAAAAGTAGTTGAACTACTGGTTAACAAGTAGTTGCAACTAGTAGTTAACTGTTTTTCAACTAATTTTAGTTAACTAGTGCCGAACATTACCTAAATCCTTTCAGTTCTTTTGTTTGCATTGAATACCGTTGAGTATTTTGGCCTGGCAGCACTAAAAGGGTTATCTTTGTAATATCTTAATTAGTTTCGAAAAAATCAACACCCGTAATATCTTTAATTTTGTTAGAATATCCCCTTATAGAGTTTCTTAATAATTTGAGAAAAATTAATTTGTAAGGGGGAGAACAAAATTCATTTTTTTGATAAAAACATAACAAAAATCAACAGTCGATATTGATGACAACAATAAAAAGTTTCATAAAATCAAACTTATCCGGGAAAGCCTGAGAGTTTAAATAAAAAGTTTGTTGATGAAATGAATATCTGGTCGTCCAAAATGAATATCGAAATCATACAGAAAAATCTTAAAGGTTATAGCTGCTGCAGTAAAGAAATTTTTTTTAACTATGTTTGGCTTTATTATTAGGTTATTTGGTGGCCTTATATTATAGTTTATTTATAATATTTGGGAACAGAATATCTCATATTTTCAGTATGATGGTTCAAGTTAAGCTTTTTGATCAATGCATCTAAAAGGGGTTATAAAATTTCAGTTAAACTATTCATCTATGTATGAATCTTTTTTGTTTCCATTCATATAAAAATAGAGAGGAATAGTCAAAAATGTACTTTTTGTTCATATGTGCACCCCCTTTTCACTAGAATTTCAATTAATTCCTATATTGAATATAACTATTTCATTTTTAAAACTTTACATACACAATTTTTATTGATACTTCCTAGCAGGGCTAGATTTCTAAAAAAAGAGGTACCGGAACGTAAAATTATTGGTATCAAAACTGAAGAAGCGAATACTTTTTAATACCTAAACTTAAGTAATTATTTTCAAATTTAAATTTATCAAATAAATTCAAATGTGTTGTACTAGATTAGGAAGAGTGTTCTAACTTAATTATTGTATAAGCGATGAACTCTTTATACAGCTTTTTTACAGTGGGTTAAACTTTTTGGGTTATTATTTTTTTCCAACAGGGTGCCTCTTGAGGAAGCGGGACGGTGAATGAACCGTTGATTATCAATGAACCCTTACTGTTGTATATTTTGCCAATTTAAGGAATATAATAAGCAGTTAAAGTCCTTAAATGGTAGAATTTAAAATGTCGCAAATTTTCTTTGCAAATTTGCCCAGCGATCTGGCAAATCTGGTTCAAATAAAAAAGAATCAACACCAGGTGCGGATTGTGGGTAGTTTAAATGGGGGTTCAAAATCATGTTTTAAAAGAACAATTACGTAAAAACCTTACAATTAAATGCAAAAAAGATAAAAATGCATTAAAAATGTTTTTAAAAATTTGAAATATGCTTTTTTTAAAATTGTTTTGGTAGGATTCTTACTATTACGAACTTAATCTGAAAATAAATCAGATAAGTTGAGTTCTAAGTACAAAAAGGGGGGTCTGGGGGTTCTCCCCCATAAAAATTTTGGAAATTTCACAGTAAAAACAGGGTTTTAATTCATTTTAGGATTTTTTTTCGTACATAGAAAGGTATCCGCTGGCCTGATGAATGGGTCTCGCGGGCCGTAGTTAGGAGACCCCTAAAATAGAATATAATTTTTTTTCCGAAAGAGGTTCCGGAACGCCGTTCCGGCTGAAATCGAGCCCTGCTTCCTAGTTATAAAAGCAAAACAAAACAAGTATTTATAATCAAGTTGTTAGGAAATAGTTAGTAAAGGTTATTTCATAAATATCTAAAATCCATGTTTATTTTAAGCATGATCCCGATTCTTCCAAGGTAAAATAATATTTTCCCGAATACGTACATTTGATTTCTATTCAAGAATGATATTAGTGTAATATAATACACTTACATTGTTACATTAGGATTATCGGGCTGCAAATCTCTTCAATCTGACTATATTGGAAGCGTTTTATTATTTTCAGATAAAAATATAACAAAACTTTGTCGATTTAGTATGAAACTCGATGCTTGCGCCCGGCTTTTTCTATAATTCCCTTACTTTTAACTAAAATATTAAGATTTGTTCATTATTTCCAAAACATAATTTATAAATATACGAAATATACCATACAAATTAAATTATCTGTATTTGAATAAAACATTTAATATACTTTCAAAAATATCAGTTCTTTGTAACCTAATCTATTTCATGGGAGATATATTTCGGCGAACCCAGCAGTATTCTTTACAGAGAAAATCTCATTGCCGAAGCATCTTCTGCTTCCATCGTGAACAAAACTTTGAAACAAAAACCACTGTAAACTTTAGTGGCCGTTAAATGGGTCGAATTTTTCCAAAAGGTCGTTAAAAGAATCCCAAAGGGGAAATCCTGAGACGCTCTACAGTGATTTTTTTTGCCCAATTAGCTCGACTCATTCTATACGTCTGAGTATGAAGGGTCCACCCGAGCGCCATCTTTTAGAAAAGTCTTAAAATAAGGCTATTTCTCTCTCTTTCTCCCTTTCCGGCAATGAACTCTTCCGAGAAAACCATGTCCTGGAATTTTTTCCCAGTTCATGTTTCTCAGACGGAGTGGGGAGAAAAAGAAGATTTCTCTTCTCTTTCTTTACGGGGAAAGTCACACTTTATTGACATCATTAACCCTAACTGCATTATTTTTGTTCCATGAAATCGGCAAATCTGAATTATTTTTTTATTGCCAGACATTTTTTTCAACATCAAGTGAAAAAAATACGCCTTGCTTTATCTTCTGTGACGCTTTTTTTGTGTCTTCGGCCGTGAAGGTTGAAAAAAGTAACTTTGTTGAATTTGTGTAAGTAGACAAAAAGGAAATTCGAAGAGTTATAACTTTAATGTTTTAAAGCTACTTGTGGATAAATTTTTTTTTCACTAAAAACCTATTGAATGATTTTTTCTCTACGAGGTATGTAAAATATAGACTCATTCTTAGAAAAATTTTATAAGGTAAAGATAAATAGTATGTTAAACAGAACTAGTTCAATACAGTTAACAGTATTAGTTCGATAACAGCAACAATAAAAAATTGGCAATATTTGAACAATTTGCTTTCAAAGCAGCTTGACAATTCTTAACAGGTTAGGTGTGGATGAAGCCCCTTGAAATCGAAAACAAGTAGGTATTACTTAAATAAATCTTCACATTTGTTTGAGTGATTTATTTAATTGAGTGGTATTCTAGAATCTCTCACAGCAATCGTCACAATCTGTTCTCTCCTCAAGAGGTAGCGTTCACCAAAATAGACGTAAGTGAAAAAGAAAAGGAAAACCACTTGTTAAGCTATGTGTAAAAATAATCCCAGAATCTTTTTCTAACTATACTAGAAACGTTGCTGCCTCCACTCCAGACTGGGTTGATGTGGTTGATGACTTATTTTCCAGTAAATTCGAGAAAAAAAATTTGCTGGGAAATTGGTAAATATTTATTTCAAATGGATCTTTTCTGCGTTTTACATGAAACAATGATTTTAATGATGTCAATAAAGTTTTATGTGAAATTCAATTTGATTATGTAGTTTCTTCAAAATATATTCGGTTCATTAATTAGGTAGTTTCGAAATGCTTGAATGATAGGATATCATCCTACTGTAAAAAATATGAAAATTTGTTTCTACTAAATTTATATTTATATCATTTTACTGTCTTTGGTATTGTTTCTTACTTCTATAAATCAATATTATTAGAATTCTCAGAAAATCTTCCCTAATTCCTACACTGTAAAAAAATTCTGAAACGTTACTTAAAAAAACTGGGCAGCTGAGTTGCCCATTTTTTTAAGTTATGTTCCTGGAAAATACCAGGAACGTTTCTGTAAAATACTGAAACCTTTCGCAGAAATACCAATAAGATATCTGTGAAATACCAGGAACTTTACTGTTAAAATACTGAAACGATCCGGAGAAAATAAAATTCCGCAAAAAAATAAAATAGTCGCTACCGGAATTCGATCCAAGGAACTATCGCTTGCAAAGCAAACGCTTTACCACTGAGCCAACCACGATGTACATTCCATATAAAATATAACTTAGGATTAAGATCCAAGTCTGGAACTTTGATCGGTTGATACTTTGGGAAAATTTTGAAAATTAGATGCAAAAAGACGTTTTTAGGCCCAATTACGGTAGCAAAAAATTTTTGTAAAAAGGTTTCGATGCATAGGCATGACAGGTGCACCGCACTAACTATCCGCGTCTGGCGGGATTCAGAAACGTTTCAGAAAGAAAACCAGAATTTTTAAGTAAAGTGTTAAACTGCTGTAAAAACTCATAAAAAGCAGGGACGTTTCTGGAAATTATGTGGAACGGTACTATTATTTTTACAGTGTAATATTTTCTCAATAAGCTATGTATTTTTTAGAATTAGTTACATGTTAAATATAAGTAATTAAATTAGAAATATTTATGAAATATTTCAAATTCATAGATTAAAATCTTTAATTAGATAACAGTTCAGTTTGATATTAAAAAAATCTGAATTTTTTTTCTATATTTGAAGATATGAAGTTCAAAAGAGATTGACTATGTTTAGTAGGAACCTTAACGAAATTGAACCTATTTACCTGTCACAATTTATAATAACATTTCCTAGTTATTCAAAAAAATTATAATAAGGACTTGTTTTCAATAACTATGAAATCGTAAGCCAATTTTTTTACCGCTCCTTGCTTAATATCGCTCACCAACCCCCGTTAACTGCTTACGCAGGACCTTTCAGATAGCTTCGCAAATCGCAATTCTCCTCAAACCCTGCTTATTGAGCTTTACAAAACATTAGTAAACACAATTAGCAGAAAAACGTCAACCAACTTTCCAACATACGTCACAGGTCATCACCATGAATAGAACTATCATTTAAATTATAATATTTATTGGTTCTAAATCAACAGTTTAGTCAAAATGTTTTCGTTCCAAAATAGCCTAAAAGTCTGCTTGTAACTATTGTTGACCAAGATTTTGAAAAAAAATTTCAGCAATGGACGAATCTTTTAAATTCAATGTGGTTTCTTGTAAATCATCAGTATACTTAGTGGGATACATTGATTAACTAAGAATATGTGAAAGGTATTAAAATCCATCCATTTCGCAGTAAATTTAAATTTTGAACAATTTTTACATTTACGACATGATTCCCATAAAAATAAAAAAATAAACTCCCCAAAATTACTTAAAATATCCTCAATAGACAATATGCATGATTTTCAAATTCATTTTAAAATGAAAGAGCATGAAAAATTACGTTGAAGAATGCTAATTAAATTGCAATTCGATGAAATTAATTCGATTTAAAACGCATTTAAAGTTGCTACAAAAACCTGCAGTACTTGACGATTTCGGCTTATGACGTCATCGTTCAGAAGTTAAAATTACGCGCGCAAGGCATCCATTGATCAGCAATGGTGTTTGTATTTATCTTGTGATTTTTTTTGGTAGCCTGTAGATGGAAGATCCTAAACCAGTAAAAAATACTATAAAGGTTGTTTATAGTACCTGTAGAAAAATCTAATCGAATGAGCAGCAGAGTCAGTAGTTAAAATGAAATCAAGTATTTATTAGAACTAAAAGAGATACGAATACAACGACTGGCATACGGGGATCTAATCAAACACTACAAACAATCCAACTGGCAGAGAGATGACGTAGAAGCCTTCTACGTAGTAACTTAATACAGTTCAGTTCCTTTCTGTGTCTTGTATTGATTTGCATATTCCAACAGTGAAATACAAATGTTAGAACGCCGGATAAATTGTTTTTCTCAGAACCAAAAGATGAAAGAATTCGCCATCAATAGTGTAACTTAATGCATAGAGACACAAAGAGACAAACCAAACGTGATACCAGCTGCATAAAATGTAATAACGCATACAAAAAAGAACTAGAATTTAATGATACTAGTACATTGCCATTGCTAAAAATGGAACGCTTGATTATCATCAATTTAAGTTAATAAATGAAAGAATTTAATGAAGTCAAATAAATTATTTACTGTTGCAACAGTTCAAAAATTCGAAGATTTTTTGTTTTTAAATATTTTTTACATTTTTATTTTACTAGTGATTTTTAATACTTTATACTTAGTATAATTTAACTTAATATTGTGAGAAAAACCATGGCTTACTGCGATATGGTAATGAGGAAGTTGCATGATTTTTTTTATTTTTTTTAATCGATTCCTCTTGCAAAAATAAGCAACTACCCAAAATTTGAGGCCGATCGAGAAATTTTTTGATTGTCAAAAAAATTAACGAAAATCCCCTTTTTAAAAGCGCGCGAAAACGCCAAGAGTTTGGATGTGACGTCATCTTATACTAAACATTGTTGTAAAGCAATGGAGTTGATGGCATTATTGTTGACGTCATCTTATAGTTTAAACAATAAACGTTTTCAGTCACGTGTTTTTTTCTCGTTTTTTAAATTAAAATATTTAATTAATTGTACATTTTTTTGAAAAACTGACTAGATATTTCATTTTACCATACAAAAAACCATACGGAACACATGTTTATTTTTGAAAATCTGACACATGCAACTTCCTTATTGAAACACGTAATTGAACGTAATTGAAACTACTTGTTTCAATTACCGTATCGCAGTAAGCCATGGAAAAACCTACCTGACATTCATTATATTTACAAAACTTCCAAGTGAGTCCTAAGGCTAAAAAACTGAATTAAAATACAAGAAATCTGAACAAAAGGAATAAAATTTTTATTCTAAACAAACTATTTTAGAGTTTCAAGAAATGCAGAAATGTTTCTTAATGCACGAAAACGTACTTTTTAAACATCCCCTAAATAACTTTTTCGAGTTGACAAAAATGTTCTAGAACATAAAAGTAGTGTTTTTTAATGACAGTTTTACTATTTTTGTACACTTTTCTTGCATTTTTGTTTATAAATTATTTATAACCTCAAGAGTAACATGGCTTTTTTTTTGTGCAGAAAAGAGTGTCATGCTGAGTTTCTCTCTTATCGTAATATCATATCTTCTCTTCAAAAGCATCACACAAATAAGAAATACTACTTAAAAATGAATACCTATGACCAAACATATAAATTACACTGGTCAACACTCATTTTGATGGCGGGAATATTAAAGCTGTTTTTGTATATATTTGACCTCCTGATTCCGAATATGACATCCGTTTTTGCTCATCAGCTCTAGTTTTTAAGATATTCGAAAATTAAGTTTTTTTCACTTTTGACCTACCTTTTATACAATATGGTGCTATAAAAATGACTTAAAAATAAAAAACCTAACCACCCAAGGCTTTTCCTATTCCTTAGGATCCCAATAGATAGTGTATGAAGTTTCAGCTCCCCAAGTTAATTTTAAGGGGTACCTATAGGGCCTTAAAGTTGAAAAAAAGTCGAAAAATTGGTCTTTTTTGCAGAATTTTTTAAAAAATATTTTTGAGTTTTCTAATTTAATAAAACTGGCTAATATATGCTTTTTAGAACTTATTTAGACCTCTAAAAATATTTTTACTTGAAAACTGCACCTCTTTAGAGCGATTTTTTAGTTTTATAGGCGAGAATAAGGGTCATTTCGCTCAAAAACGCTTGGTACCAATAATGGTGAATGACACGAATAAATTTCGAATTTTTCAGAAGTAAGTCATCAAAAAAGATGTCCTTTGATATAAAACTGAAATTTCATATGATACAGATCAGTGAAAAAAAGCATTTTTTCCATTTTTTTTAAATTTTAGGGCTTGAAAGCTCGAGAGGAGCTTCTACTGTTTTACTGATCCTTATCATGTGAAATTCAGTTTTACATCAAAGGACATCTTTTTTGATGACTTACTTCTGAAAAATTCGAAATTTATTCGTTTCAACCAACATTATTGGTACCAAGCGTTTTTGAGCGAAATGACCCTTATTCTCGCCTTAAAACTAAAAAATCGCCCTAAAGAGGTGCAGTTTTCAAGTAAAAATATTTTTAGCGATCTAAATAAGTTCTAAAAAACATATATTAGCCAGTTTTATCAAATTAGAAAACTCAAAAATATTTTTTTTTAAATTCTGAAAAAAAGGCCAATTTTTCGACTTTTTTTCAACTTTAGGGCCCTATAGGTACCCCTTAAAATTAAATTGGAGTGCTGAAACTTTATACACTATCTATTGGGACCCTAAGGAATAGGAAAAGCCTTGGGTGGTTAGGATTTTTATTTTTAAGTCATTTTTATAGCACCATATTGTATAAAAAGTAGGTCAAAAGTGAAAAAAACTTAATTTTCGAATATCTTAAAAACTAGAGCTGATGAGCAAAAACGGATGCCATATTCGGAATCAGGAGGTCAAATATATACAAAAACAGCTTTAATATTCCCGCCATCAGAAAAAAAGTTTTTTTTTGTAGACCAGTGTTATAGAAATGAAGTGCAATAACACATTTTAAAGAATCAAATATGTGACTTCAAAATCTAATTTCATGTATCTAAAAGTGAAAATTTTGATTTTCTCCAGATTTATTATGTTGATATTTATAATCATGGTTTATTATAATGTATGTATTGTAATTAAAGAATTTTCTTACAAATCTTTAATAGATATTTAGTATATTCCGTTATAGTTCCCTCTAAATATCGCCAATCTCTTTCGAAAGCTCAATATTCAATTGTAAACAATTTTTTCTAATTTTTAATGTTAAACTGAACACTTACAGATCTAATTAAACATTTTAATCTATGAGTTTGAAATTAATTAGCAATATTTATACTTTATAGTGTCCGAAAGAGATTGGCGATATTTAGCGGGAACTTTAACGGAATTGAACCAAAAAATATTCTAAAAATTAATTACAATTGCTCGCTTAGATCCCTCGATTCATCCCTTCATGAATTAACGTTTTCGGTATAATTATTCAGTAATTAAAGTAAATTCCAGTTTGTTTTTAAGAAAAAAATCCAGCTTTTCTAGTTGTAAAGGGAGTTTTGATAGTTTTTCGTTTGTTAACCAACTTTCTTAAAACCTAAAATATTATCACCTTTTGATTTTACAAACATCCTCGTATCCATGGAGATTATTTTAACAACAATGATGTTCCATGAAGCTTTTAATATAAAAATTAGATAAATTATCAAATAAAAATATCTTAAGCTATACTTTAAACTTTTAAATTTCATTGAAATAGATTTAACATATTTTATCTTGACCCTATTTTGGACCCTCGAAAAGCGGACTCGGAAAACCTCTAAAAAGGAACGCTAGGCACGAATGCCCCCGTGTTTTTTCCCATAGTGAAATGCTAGTAGTTCTTTATTTATTTCATAAAAACGCGTTCGATTCTTATGAAATGAATTAAATAACTGATATTTATAAAATTACTTTCATTTTAGCTAATTAATTCATTATTTTTGCTTAATTTTGTTTAAAAATTATGTTATTTTTACTAAATTAATGGAATAAAAAGTTATAAGGAATTAATTAATTTGTGTTAATTAAAAGGAATAAATTAATTATTTAACTATAATTATTACTTATGTAAATATATTAAGGTTTTATTTTAATTTAAAGTTTAATAATTATGAATTATAATGACTTTTTGTCATTAAAATTGCCAAAAAAGTCGTTTTTGGGGTAAATTTTCGGCTATTTTTCTAATTAGATGTCGCTAATCATTGTGATCTATACTGCGGATCAATCTTTATCATCTGGCTTGCTAACGCACATCCTACTAATGCTTGATTTCAGGGGGAAAATTTGTGTTCCACACAATAGAATGAAAAAAGTATGGGCATTTGACAGACTTTAACTTAAAAAAATCGAGATATTCTGTAAGATTTGAGGTGTGTGAAAGTAACTATTACTTAATATTAGGTAACATATAAGTAAAGAATGCCTTTTTCAATCAAAAATCTTTATTAATTTATAATTAACATTTATTTGGGTGGCAAAAACGTGTTTTATAAGCATAAAAAATGCTTACATTACTGTAATTAAGGTTAGTTTTACAAATAATTTTGTTCATTTTCATTCTACAGTATCGTTCGGATCACTTTTGCTGCACTTAAAAAGGTAGAAAATGTTTTTGAGGCTTTAAAACAGTTTTCTACCATGCGTTAACTATAGGGAGAAGCACTGGGGCATTCGTGCCCGGCGTCCCTTTTTAGGGACGTTTTTTTATTTTAGTGTTAGAATTTAAATTTTAACCTGGGATTTTTTCACTATTTTTCCAGTTGTTTTGGGGCTATTTACTATGTTTGAACCAAATATTTAAGAAAAATAAAAAGTTTGACATTAATGGATTAAGTTTTCTTTGAAACAATGGTGTGAGCAGATCACTTTTGTTGTATTTCTGTAGCTGCCGGCATAAGCCATGCCACTCTCATCCTGCACGTGCATGTTATTTTTTAAGAAAAGAATTAATTAGAATGGTGAATGGTGTTCCAATAAATTTTCTCGCTGGCTGTTATTTTGAATTGTGGTTGTACAAAAAATAAAACGAATTCGTATTTTTTAAATTTATGAGTCTGAGTTGATTTGTGGCGATGTTTTGCCGGAACCCGGGAGGAGCGTGCTGAGCCGAGGTAAGTGCAGGCTTTCTCTCTCATCCACCCACGGTCACTTTGCATAGTAGGCGCCCCTTACCCTATTGTCCTAATTATTTTTCATGCTTGGCCCGAGGAAAGACCTTGGCTAACCGTGGCATCTGTGTTGTTAACGCAACAACTTTCTTGAGGATAAATAAAACCATTTCAGCAAAATGACCATAAAAGGGTTAAAAGAGGTCATTTAAAATTTTAGAAACATAGCCTATGTTTTTCCTAGAGTTTTTTTTAACATAGATATACCAAGTTTGGTGCAGATCGGAAGAAAACTGTGGATTTGTATAAAAGACACACACATATACACACATTGACTATTGTTGTTGTTGTTGTCGTGTCCATTATGTGCAATCTAAATCGCACCGAAACAGTCGAAGACTGCCTCGGCGACCTCTACAGACATTGACTATTATTATATTAGATTAGGTTGGTTGTTTTCAATCAAATCAAATCAATCAATCAAATCTTTATTAACACACAACACACAAATACAACAAGAACACACATAGAATGAAGACACAACAACAAGAACACATAGAACACACTTAGGGAAAACTTACAAAAAAAACAGAAAAATAGTTGTGTGGTACCAAAAGAGCAAAGCTCGTCCATGGTACCAAAAATAAAAAAATTCTGAATATGGCAACAAAGCTGGGCCGACTACTGCATTATTTTAAACATTGCTTCAGTATCATATATTCCATTTATAAATTCATGTATTCCAAATTTAAATTCAAATTTATTGTTAGTAGATTTAAGATTTTGATTTAATTTCCAAAATGGAATTTTCCCTTGCATGAAACACATAGGATCAATTCGACTTCGACGATAGGTTCGGAGCAAGTTTTGCATTTCGACGACATTATACTCGGACTGAAGCAAATTTAGTACTTTATCAATTACAAAAACATAAATGTTTAGTTAATATAATAAATATTTGACTTTGAAGATTCAATTAAAAGTACCTAAAAGCTAAAAATAGTTTTAATAAATACACAAATTTTTAACCGTTATTTTTTCACTTTACTCCCTCAAAAGAGTTGCATGGAGTTTACTGGAAGTTTTCAAAATCCTACATTTCGAGTATGCCTGGATTTTCTACAATGATAGGACTCGCATCATCTGGTACTGCCCTTCTCAAGATCCTCTCAAACTCCAAATTTCTCTTTGCTTTCTTCTCCAGGTAGCGTTCAATCAAAAAGGCCAATGTCCAGATGAAAAAGATAAACATTACGGCCACCGCTGTGATGAAGTCATCCGGGTCGTTTACTGACTGGACTTCCATCGTTGATGTTTAAGACTGGGTTGAAATGATTGCTGAATGATTTCTAGTGAATTTGAAATACCTACTTTCTGCAGGAAAATGGAAATTTTGTTGAAAACTTGATTTTTTTGGCTTTTAGATGTAAATAAATTATGTAAGTAGATGATTTCTCTAACTTATTGTGTAAAAATTTGATTTGAAAACTTCTGTCATGAAATTGTCTTATAAAACTTTTTACTTTGCTATACGTTTGAATGAAAATGTTTACTCCTATTGTCAACATTATAAAAACTTGTTGCTAGTAAATTTATTATTTCACTTAAGTGCTTTGGATTTCCTCTTTGTAATATTAGTTCTTAGTTAATTATTTACTATTATAAATTAATTGGGTATGATGAGAAGCTCATGATTTGACCTCAAGTGGTTGTTATTTTTTGGAGAGAATTATTTCCTAGTATTTTCTAAAGGGTAGGTAGGTTACCTGAATATGTATAGTAAAGCTCTTTTAACACAGCTTTTTTGGAATTGGTATTTTGTGTTTAAAATAAGTTTTTCTGTACGTGTTGTCAAAGTATTCGTTTAATTCCATATAAAGCAGGGTTGGCTGGATTGGACCCAATGGGTTTACAAAAAAAACCATGTGTGTGTTTTTTCAAAATTTTAACCAGGTTTCAATAATTAAGGTTTTTTTCATAATTGAATGGTTTTTTTCAAAATTTAGGACGTTTGAAGTTGAAAGTAAAAATTTCATAAAAAATTCAGGGGGATTTTTTTAAATTTCAGTGGTTTTTCAATGGAATTCAAGAGGTTCAATAGAATTCTTTCAATATGAATGGGTTCTTTCAAAGCTTAGGATATTTTTAAAATTTAAGTGGGTTTATTATTAATTTTTTCATTGGGGTTTTTCAAAATTTAACCCTTTATTTACCGCATTATGATTCGCTGCAATTTTTTTCGTGCAAATACTTTTTTGAGTCACTAAATTGAAAATTAAGGGATATACATAAATAAAATAATCATCTTTGGGAAATTGATTCCGCTACAGCCAATTACTTAAAATGATACTTTTGAATACTGTCAGTACACGGAGTGTTAAAATATTCTCACAATACGAGAAAAACATAGCTTTTTTTATCGCAGTAATAAGTCTTAAAAAATAATACACTTAACTTTTGACTTTAACTACTTTTTCGCGGGACCAAAAATGACAATCATGTGAATCCGATCGAAATGGCAGCTAAACTTACAACTTCAGTTAAATCTATTCACATTTCCCGCTAAAATACTCATCATAGAACCTTCGCTGCTTTTATCCTGGAAGAGGAAAACTGAAAGAGTGTTCCTGCAAATTATCGTCAATATATTAGCAAGGATGGTTATTCTATGTAATTTTAAAGTTGGCGGTACTTGTAAGTACCGTCGGTAAATAAAGGGTTAAGACGTTTAAAGTTCAAGCTAGTTATAAAAAATTAAGGAGAATTTTTTTAAATTTCAGTTTTTTTCTTTCAAAGTTAAATATATTTATTTAAAAATTGACCCGATTTTTTCAAAGTTTAGGATATTTTTTAAATTTTAATGGTTTTTTTTCAAAATTTAAAGTAGGTTTATAAAATTAATTTTTCAATTTTGGTGAGTTTTGTTTCTCAAAGTTAAGGTTTTTTTCAAAAAAATCCACTTAATTACGGAAAAACTGACATTATTTTGACAGAACACATTTAAAATAGAAAGAACTCAACAAAATTTGAAAAAACCCACTTTAAAAGGAGAAAACTAGATAATTTTGAAAAAAAACCACACTTTTTCCAAAAAAACCCAGTTTTATATGTTTTTAGAGCTTTATTTAAAAAACCCAAACCACTTGTGTTTTTTCAAAAAAATCTCCGGTTTTTTCCAACCTTAATATAAAGAAATATATAAAACGTACCTACTTAAAGTAATTTACGAAATGTAAACCGTCTTTTTTGGGAATTTTCCGAGGAACAAAATCAATGCATTATATTACCCTTAGTTAGAGTATCTAGTTTGGATCAACATAAATTTTCTTTTATTTAAAATTCCCAAAAACCTTTATCCCAAAACTTTCGTCTCAGGGAACGAAACTTAGTTTTTGTTTAAAGCTTCCTGTCGCCAGAAAACAACGCAGTATACTCACTTCACATACGACTCAACATGCTCTCATCCAGACCTCACATTTTCTCATTTTCCATTTATCAATAAGCGAAGCAGAAAAAGACCGACCATCCGGAAACTATCCGAATAAATCAATTGCATTTTTCCGTGTCGTATAAATCATAAAAAAACCTTCCAGCCCACTGTAATGCGTTTCGGACGAAAATGTATGGTTATTCACCGCAGAAATGAAAAGGAGGCTACGGGACCTATTTTCTTTCGAGCAACCATTCCGAAATAAAACCTGGAGGATTTTTTTTCGCGCTGTTGTCATATTTCACGCTTTTCCCTCACTCCTCTAAAACCCCGGGATCCTGAATTTTAAATAACGACTCCGGGGAGTCGTACGGAAAAAAGTGGAAACTGAGTTAGTTCCTTAAGTGAGTTAGGTTCGTGGATCCCCGCCATTCGGTTTTGCATAGCTCAGAGGGAATAGGTCCATCCGGCTTGTCAACGGAGAGTCGTAAAGGGCCTGACTTAGGAGCCGGACTCGGAATCCGGGATCCCGGACGCGCCGTTATCCGTTTCCGGGTCGTAAACTGGTAATGTCCCGGTTTTGCGACTCACATCTCTGGGGCTATTGCGCGGAGCTGCGCTGGCTGGTTTGGCCTATGGCTAATTGGCTCAAAGAAATGCAAATGGGTTGGCATGCTTTATTCTTATGGTAGGAATGGGAAGACGGGGGCATATAAAGCAAAGAGGGGATGTTTTTATGTTGGATTTGTTTCTTTTATGGTGCATTTTGAAGTAAACATATTTTCTCTGCCTTTGCGCGTGCTGTTAAGTATTGAATTGAGCTACCTTAACAAAGGAACTGTTCCGTTAAAAAAACCTCTATAATATTTTGGTTGCCATATGTTCAAATACCATTAAATTTTTATTGTCCTCACTGTCAGTGTAAATTCATTGTGTTGGTTTGCTATTTTCGGTGATACTTTTAGCATTTGAGGTCCAAAACAACCTGGTGATTTTTAATGGGCTGGATAACGGAGAAGTACTTGAAATAGTGTTAGGGCTAACCGGGTACCCTTTAAGGTAGAGAGTAGCCTAGGGTATCAAATATTATTTGTTACTTTATATGTTTACAATATTTAAACGTTTTGCTAAATGTATTTTTGATATACCTAAAACTACTTTCAAAGGCAGTTAGAAGTCAGATACCTCTATATGAAGAATTCCCCACTTTAACCTTAAATGAGAAAAAAATTTTAAAATAAATTTAATTAAAATAAAAAATTGTAAACCAAATAATTTAAAACAAGTGTAGAAATGGCCATTCAGCTCCAAAAACGAGCTTTAAACTTATCTAGAATAAAAGTAATACTTAAATACTTTTAAAACTCTATAAATTATAACTGTATGAAACATACTGTATTATGAAATTATAAATAGGTACATAATACTTAAATAAGTTACAAAATTGTTATTTTTTTATTACTATTTCTGATTTATGGTTCTCTTGGAAATAATTGAAATGCCTTCTTAAATTCACTTTATAAATTGAAATGAATAAATCTAGATCTCAAAAATATTTAAACTGATGAAAGAGGCACCTTTGAAAAGTCTTTGAATACGTATAAATTAAATTATAGCTCAGTATTAGGATGAATGTTTGAAAAATATATAAATAGACTAAGTATTATTACCAAAGTTCTTTACAATTCTGACATAGAGACTCTACTTTTCGACAAAAGCAGAAAGTAAAGGAAGTACTATAAGTAAATAAAAATCATCGAAAAAATATCGGAGCCTTATTTCTTTGATGTGTCTAGCGCATCTGAACAAAAGATTAGCTCAAACAATGGCATTTTTACTTCCTATTTTTCAGTCTTCAACTTACAAAAATATGTCCTTTTATTAAATTATAAATTATGCTGAGATCCTTTTTAGATATCCCGAATAAAATTTCAAAAGGGGATAATTTGTTGAGTGTGAACGGATATAAAAATGAAATAAAAGAACACATAACTGAAAATTACTTGAGTTTTGTAAGAGTAAGGAACACTTTTTGAAAATTAGATCAAAATAAATACATGGGATGGTAAAGGTGAAATCTAAAATAATATGTTATTCAAAATTCATAACTTTAAAAATTTATAATTTTGAAGCTTGAAAGAAAATCCAATTTCACAAAATACTGTAACACATTAGATTTCAAGTTTATTGTATTCATTCTTAAAAAAAGAAAAACATTGCTAAAAATAAGCTATTTTGCATCTTGGTAAAAAATATATAAGAATTATAATGTTCTAATAGTTTTCAAAAGAATACATTCATCTAAATTTAGAGGTAAATTTTTTAACCTTTTTTCCAATAATTGATGATTTAACACGACTCTTTGTATCCCTAAAAAAGTATGATTATTTTACAATTTTCATGTAAAACCAACAAAATTTTTTTACTACTTTTTAAAAATGAAATTAATTTATGCATAAAATAAAGACTGTAATGCATTTTCAAATTTAGTGGTAAAATACAAAATTAGGATTAAATCGAAAAAAAAAGTGTTAAAAGTGGAAGATGAGAGATATAAAATCAACTAATTACCCAAAATTAATTTCATGCCCAATTTAATTAATAGGAAAATTAAATCCGTACGTTTCAGGAGCTTAAAGTAAAATAATTGCCTCGATACATTTTAGTAAATAAAATTTTGGTTAATGTAATGCCTATCCAAAAGCATGTTCAAATTTAAACAGTTCCTAACATATCAAAGTGATAGCTAACGCGTTAAAGAAGTTAAAAAATATAATTGTAGAGGTGTGCAAATTTAATATACTCTGTTACAACTTAACTTGAGCCTGCAGAAATATGCTGAGAGCAACCACAGAAAATAGTTCCCCGAATAGACACCGAGCGGTGTCTGAATTTTGAGTGAAATTTAGAGCTTCAATTTTGAATAATGATTAGTTTTTAAATCCACGTATATTAAGCATCTTTTCATCCCGATATGCAAAAAATGTTCAGTATTATTTTTTACACTGGCGTAGCGCGTAGTAGTACAACTCGCTCTCAAACTCGCCAGCCAATAAGAGCTTCTAGCAACCCAGCAGCCTTTCTGTTTACTCAGATTTTCTTCCGCGTGGCCATGACGTCAGGCTCAACTTAAGTTGCAATTGAGTTTAGGTACTTTACTTTAAGCGGAATTTTTCCAATTTTTTTCCTGAGTTCACGTCATGCTTCTGTGTTTTAAAATATGACTTGAAAACAATTTAAAGCTTGGTTCAGGTAACAAATAAATTTATTTCTAATTAAAATATCAATTTTTTATTTTTATCAAGTTCTTTTTATCGCTCCAGTCACACAAAAAGAACACCAGATTTCTCATAATTTAGTTCTATTCTTCGTTTGTTACCTTCTTTTCATTTTATAATTTTGAGTAATTTAATCATGTCCCGATAACATCAACCCGATAACTTTTATATAAATGAGCATTTAACTATGCAAAATAAGCAAACTTTGTCAAAGGCTAAACAATTCAGAAGAGATAATCCAGAATATAAATTTGTGTGGTTCAGGGATGGCAAGATCTTCGGGAGAAAAAATGAAAATGAAAAGGTATTTAGAATTAGAAGTGAAACCGACCTTATAAAATTAAAATGTTAGATTCTAAAATGAATGTATCTCACGAAGATTCTTTCTTCCCATGCACCCCTGTTCTGAAATCTTCTGTAATTTCCAGTTTTATCTGTAAATGCAATTCTGCTCATTTTTCTATGTTGTACTTAAATATAAGAAGTTTGCGTTCAAACTTTGACGAGTTACTTGTTTATTTATCCAGTATCACAATCTTTGTGTTGATATTATTATTCTTTCTGAGATTTTTTCAAATAAGTGAATATACTCTAATATATTTAAATGTCGCGATAGTAATAAATCAGGAGGAATTGTCATGTATATAAAAAATAATTTAGCAAGTTTTTCTGAGATTACTGTTGATATGTCAACTGCTGAATGTGCGTCTGTATATTCTGAAATACTTAATTTTCAAATTATCTCGTGTTATAGGTCTCATGAGTTTAAACCTGATATTTTTGTTTCTGAGTTAGAAAATCTATTGGGAACTTGTAGAGCGAGAAACCTAATCTTAGTTGGAGATATTAACATAAACATTTTAGAAAACTCCCCCCTTTCAAATTTATATTTAAATACTATGTCAACTTATGGTTTAAAACCAGAAATATTCGGTGTCACAAGGCAATGCAACGACTCCTCTTCTTGTATCGATCATGTCTTTTATAGATCTGATAATAGCGCGAGTGTGAATTCGGCTATTATTAATTATCCTCTAACTGATCATTTCCCATTGTTTTCTGTCATATGTCATAAGGTAAATTCTCTTCCTGAATCCAAGTCAGTATCTATGAATAATTTATTTAATCTTGAAAGGTTTAGATATTTAGTTCAAACTACTGATCTAAGTTTGAAAATTAATTCGGATTCTGATGTGAACCTTGTTTTCAGTGAATTTTTAAAAAAAAGTTAACTTAATTATTGATTCTTCTAAGCATAGTTCTAATATTATTAAGCATAAAACTTTTAAGAAACCATGGATGACATCCGAGTTACTACTTAATATCAAAGAAAAAGAAAAGTTATATAAATTATACAGGAAAAATAAGTATAATCAAAGTATTAAATCTGTTTGTCTTTTTCAGAAATAAACTTAAAACTAAATTACGTGCAGCAAAATCTGACTACTATCATTTAAAATTTCTGCAAACTGGGAAAAATGGTAAAGATCAATGGAAATTGATTAAATATATACTTAATGAAAGTTCAAAGAAAAGTATTTTACCAAACCATACGGATATTGAAACTTTAGCGTCTGATTTCAACAAATACTTCTCTGAAGTATTTATAAATATAAATATCTCCAATGATTTCCAATTCTTAAAATTACTCACGTTACTTAATATAATAGTATGTTTTTTGGAGAGATTTCTGTAGATGAAATTGCTACCGAAATTATTTCCCTTCCAAATAAAAAAATCTACCGGTTTTGATCAGATTAACAAGAATATGTTGGAAATACTTTTTACTAATAATGCTGAATTTCTTACAAGCTTAATTAATTTATCATTTGAAAAAGGTATTTTTTTCTCGGATCTAAAAATTTCTGTGGTTGTGCCAGTCTATAAAAAAGGTAGTGTGAATAATTTTAGCAATTATCGTCCTATTTCTCTTTTAAGTATATTTTCAAAGCTAATAGAAAGGTTAATGCAATCACGTCTGTTAA
Source organism: Tetragnatha versicolor (assembly GCA_024610705.1). NCBI lineage: Eukaryota > Metazoa > Arthropoda > Arachnida > Araneae > Tetragnathidae > Tetragnatha > Tetragnatha versicolor. The sequence continues at coordinate 44,451,556 of JANDEH010000002.1, read as the reverse complement.
ACTATCTGAATTATAATAATATATTATCAAACAACCAATATGGTTTCAGAAAAGGAAAAAGTACTGAACACGCTTTAATGGAAGTCGCTAAATTCATTTATTCTAATGTGAACAGTAACTTAAAGACTGCAGCCGTATTTCTGGACATTAGTAAAGCCTTCGATACTGTAAACCATCAACTGTTGTTGCATAAGCTAAATTGCATTGGAATAAGAGGAAATTTACATGCATGGTTTAAATCTTATCTGACAAATAGAACACAAGTAGTTAAAGTAAATAACAAACTTAGCCCAGAAATCTGCATTAAAGGAGGGGTTCCACAGGGTTCGATCCTGGGGCCAATTTTATTTTTAATTTTATTAATGACTTATGTGATTTGGATTTGGATTGTAAAATTGTAACCTTCGCCGATGATACCATTTTGATTTTTTCGGATTCTAACCTTGCGTTACTCAATAATAAAATTGAGACTGAATTAAAAAAGGTTAATGAATGGTTTCATCTAAATTCCCTTAAATTAAATGTTTCAAAGACTAAATTCATGATATTAATTTAAAACCCAATATTTCTATTTGCAATTTTTTAAAATTACATGATTTTCAATGTGATTTTCATTGCAATCGTCCCTGTGAGTGTGGCGTTATTGAAAGAGTAGATACAATCAAATATTTATGTTTACAAATAGACAGTAATTTTAAATGGAAATCACATGTAAATAACTTACTTAACAAATTGAGGTTTTATAATATCACTTTTTTTAAATTAAAAAAAAATAGTTGACCAAAAATTTTTAACAACCTTGTATTATTCTTGGGTACAATCTGTTCTTAATTATGGTATAACTTGCTACGCATCTGATTATATAAGTAATATTAAACCTCTGTTACATTTACAAAATAAATTATTTTCTCATTTCAATAATTTTTAGCAACCGATAACATTTCTAACTGTGCGCCAGCTTTTTGTTTATCGATTATTAATTGTTATTTTTAAGAACAAAAACTTTTACGAACTCAAACCAGTAAACTATGTAACAAGAAGAACAAAAGGTAATTACTTAACTCCTAAATCTTATAAGGAAATATTACATAAATCGCATGTATTTTTAGGTCCATATTTATTCAATAAATTAAATGAAACTACCAAACTCACAAATAATTACGCAGTTTTTAAAACATATATTATCAAATTCATAAAAGCACAAGACATTGAAAATATTTTAACAATACCTAAATAAATCCAATAGCGTTGTCAATAATCATAAGAATACGAATTTTTGATATCATGAACGAGCTATAGCTCTTATGATATCACACATTTAAAAATATTTTTCTTTTAATTATTTATTATTTGGAATTTAATTGTTTTCATTGTTCTGGTTTTTTTTCTTTCTCTGTGTATGTGTTGTTCTATAAAATTGTAATGTAAAACTGTAATTGTAATTTATAATAAATTGATTGATTGAAATTGAAATAAAAATGTCATTTATTGAAGTATCAATGAATATGGTTATAGTTTTTTTATTTTAAATTTAATCTTACGTTAGTGCTAAACTTGCAATGCGTCTCCAAGATACCACATACAGATTTGGCCTGGTAGAAAGAAATCCACCCCACCCTACAAATCGGTTATAAGTATATATGTCATCGTATGAAATCAATCATTACTTTACTATGTTCATTTAGAATAGGTGGATGAGACGTAATGTATTAGAAGCAGTTAGTAATGTAATCATCATCAAAAAAATCTTCCTGTGCAATGACAAGGTAGCCTAACCAGAAGTACGTAGTTTAAATACTGTGAAAGAATCGGTCACTGAAGTTGCGTGATTAACATTATTAGGCGTTATTAAGCGTTTTTGATACTGTTTCATCCGCCTATTCTAAATTAACAGACTATAGAAGATGATACTAGTCTAATCTATATATATACTAGCTGATTTGCCCGGCCTTGCACGGGTGGAGTGTTTTATTCCTTTTTTTAAAGTTCTCTCAAATTATAGGTATGTTCGATTTTTCATATCACAAATCACCCCGGTGTCCCCGGTATTTTTTCATATCCCGGTGTTTCCGATAATTTTCATATCCCGGTGTTCCCGATAATTTTCATATACCGGTGTTCCCGGTGCTTTTTATATCCCGGTGTTCCCGGTACCTTTTCATATCCCTGTTTTACCGGTAGTTTTTCATATCCCGATGTTCCCGGTACTTTTTCTTTTCCCAGTGTCCAGTGTTCCCGGCACCTTTTCATATCCCTAGATAAAAAATCCCTAGATAAAAATAAATAAAATAATAAATACTCAGAAGGGAGAAAGGAAGAAGCTGAGGGGCAGTTGATCGAAAGAGGAAGATACATTTACTCCCTCTAACCTTAGTTATACTATAGTGACTAGAATAAGGTAGTGTGTTTACCGCATTAAAAAAGTGTGCCCAAAAAAGGCGAAAAATCCAGGTGGCGAAAGATCGCTTGTTCCCACTCTCTATGATACTATTATCTATGATTTCCGAGATCCGTGCTGTATCGTTCGCGATGTATATGTTTACGTTTACGTTAACAAAACAAACGTGTTTAGAAAGCTAAGCTAATTCAATTAAATTTCTTTAAGAAATTTATTAATGGCTTGAGTTTGCATTATTTACCTAGGATTTCGTAATAGTTTGGAGAGTTGATATGTAGGGTTAGGGTTTAATATTAATTCTTTGATTGGAGATTTCTTGTGATGTAAAAGATTAGTGTGCAATAACATTAGATGTCAAAAATTTTATATTAGTGCTTACATCAAGAAAAGCTTAATAGTTTGATAGATATTTTCTTTTGAAGTATAAGAAAAGTAGAATAAAATGAAATTTTGTTTCCATAGTTTTGGTTTATCTAGTTTACACTGGTTTACAAATACAAACGTGCTTAGAAAGCGAAGCTAATTCAATTCAATGTTTTTAAGGAATTTATGAATGACTTGAGTTTGCTTCATTTACCTGATTTCTTAATAGTTTGAAGAATTGATATGTAGGGGTAGGATTTAAAATAAATTCTTTGCTTGGAGATTTCTTGTGATGTAAAAGATTAGTGTCCAATAACATTAGATGTCAAAAATTTTATATTAGTGTGTACATCAGGAAAAGCTAAATCGTTTTTTTATTTTCTTTTGAAGTATAAGAAGGGTAGAAGGAAATGTTATTTTGTTCCCATAATTTTGGTTTATCTTGTGATGAGTAGGTGTTTATTATGTTACAATAACAAATGTTAAACAAAAACTAAGGTTACAATTTGTTCAATTTATAATCTTTGTTTTTATTTAAGTAACAAATCTATATGGCCATCTAGTTGACGGCATTAGAAAATTTATTTGATAACTTCTGGACTTAAATTTTAGAACATCTCTAGGATAACATATTAGAACATAATCATTAGAACCTGCTAAGAACCTCTAATTTGGCAGTTGAGTAAAAATATCAGAGTTAACTCTTACATAAGTTGCTTGTTTTTTGTTACATTTTGTTATTTGTGGTTGAATATAACAGAAAAGAATGAAATTAAAATTTTATAAAACTAGGGGGCCCTGCCCCCTGCTCGCTATCGCTCACCAACCCCCGGAACTGCTTCGCAGTTCTTTGAAGATCGCTTCGCGATCTAAGCGAGCAGAGCTCTCTTGTTTCATCTCAACTATCTAGTACAACTTGGAACTTGTCTGCTTATAGTCTGTTTATTTAGAATAGGCGCCTGAAAAAGGATCAAATACGCTCAACAATGCTTAATAACGCTCATCAGACAACTTCAATGACCGATTGTTTCTACAGTATTTTAACTACTTCTGCTTAGGCTGACTTGTCATTGCAGAAGAAAATTTTTCGACGATAATTAGAATAATATATGCTTCTAATACATTACCTCTCAGGCGCTAATTCTAAATGAACAGAGTGTAGTTGATGATCATTTAATATCGAAACTTCTTATCTCTCAAACTTTTCTATAACTTAATTCGGATCATTACCACGAAAATATCAAAATAAAACTATTACTGAAATATTCCTTTTTAAATTATCAATAATTTTTTGGATAGGGGGCTACCGCCCCCTGCTCGCTTACGCTCACCAACCCCCGTAACTGCTGTGCAGCTCTTTACAGATCGTTTCGCGATCTGTAATATCTGTAATCGATCATTAGCAGAGTAAAGCAAACTTCTCGAAAATCCTCTTCCTTTCATCGGCACAAATAACACTCTAAATAGTTAAATTATTTATTTCTCTAGTAGTTCAAAAAATATCGTAGTATCTTTAAAAGATTATGAAACAAGTCTATACTATATCGCTTGCAAACTTAGAGCAAAAATGTGCACTTTAAAACTTTAAATTGAAATATCCGTGCTCGCGACAATCTAGTGAACAGAGTGAACAGGCAAATATAAAATATAAAAAAATTAAACACGTCTGATAAAGACCTACTAAAACTATGAAAAAAATGAAACTTTGATGCTTAATAATTCCAAAACTAATTAGAATTTTTTAAGGAATTAAACGCCAATCTTTTTCTAAAAAATAAGAATATAAGTGTTTAAAAAATCATATTGATACCGTGATTAGTTTTCATTTTAGATAGAAAAAACCGAAAAAGTGTCAAAAATTTCGAAAATTAAAAAATTAATTACTCTAAACCAAACTCGAAATTCGAAAAAAGGGCGACGTAGTGCACATCTTCATACTTCAGAGTATTAGGCTGCAAAAAATCATAGTTCTGCTGCTAATAGATTTTGCTGAACTGGATTACGCGGCGAAAAAAGAAAAACTTCAACTTTGACCTTAAAAATACCCCAGTTCTAATTATCACATCAGTTAGCTTTTTGTTCGAGAATGTGCCCCAAATATTCCTTTACAAACATTTCAAATTTCATAAATTTCTATCAAGTAGTTTTTGCGATAAGAGAGTTCAAAGAGTTGAAAAATTAAATTTTCTGAAACAGCGGCAGCGGTGACAGTAACTTTTTTTTAATATAGAGAGATAGCTTTATTTTCAGAGACTAGGGGGCTCTGCCCCCTGCTCGCTATCGCTCACCAATCCCCGGAACTGCTTCGCAGTTCTTTGAAGATCGCTTCGCGATCTTAGCGAGCAGAGCTCGCTTGATTCATCTCAACTATCCAGTACAACCTGGAACTTGTCTGCTTATAGTCTGTTTATTTAGAATAGGTGCCTGAAACAGGATCAAAAATGCTCAACAATGCTTAATAACGCTCATCAGACAACTTCAATGACCGATTGTTTCTAAAGTATTTTAACTACTTCTGCTTAGGCTGACTTGTCATTGCAGAAGAAAATTTTTTCGACGATAATTAGAATAATATATGCTTCTAATACATTACGTCTCAGGTGCTAATTCTAAATGAGCAGAGTGTAGTTGATGATCATTTAATATCGAAACTTCTTATCTCTGAAACTTTTCTAAAACTTAATTCGGATCATTACCACGAAAATATCAAAATAAAACTATTACTGAAATATTCCTTTTTAAATTATCAATAATTTAATGGATAGGGGGCTACCGCCCCCTGCTCGCTTACGCTCACCAACCCCCGTAACTGCTATGCAGCTCTTTACAGATCGCGAAGCGATCTGTAATATCTGCCATCGATCTTTAGCAGAGTAAAGCACACTTCTCGAAAATCCTCTTCCTTTCATCGGCACAAATAACACTCAAAATAAATTATTAATTTCTCTAGTACTATTTCAAAAAATCGAAGTATCTTTAAAAGATTATTAAACAAGTCTATACTATATCGCTTGCAAACTTAGAGCAAAAATGTGCACCTCAAAACTTTAAATTGAAATATCCGTGCTCGCGACAATCTAGTGAACAGGCAAATATAAAATATAAAAAAATTAAACACGTCTGATAAAGACCTACTAAAACTACTATGAAAAAAATGAAACTTTGATGCTTAATAATTCCAAAACTAGGGTAAACGCACCAGTAGATGACCAGTCACCAGTTTCCGTCCAAAGCGACTTTTTTCAATCAGAATAAGAAAATAAAAAGATGTAAAAACTTTCTGTCAACGCTAAAAATTCGTAAAAATTATGGGTAATAAAATAGCTATTTCGAAAATCGCCTAAAATTTTTATAAAAGATACAAAAAATAAAAATGTTAACACATCTCAAAATTTGCTCACTTTTTAGTGTTTCGCAACTACGTTGATATGGTCGTATGTTTTCAAAAAACTCGAAATAATTTCTTTGAAAACGATGTTTCCGATATTCTTTTTTTATGGGTGCATAGTTTATTGTCTAAGCTTAACATGTAGACAAAAATTTTTAAAAAAATAATTTTTTAAGTAACAATTTTAGTGTGGTCGGCTATTGGTACGTTGTTTTACCTATCTGTACCAATATCCGACCAAAGTGGTCGGAAAATGGAGCAGTGTATTTTTTGCCTCGTACCAATATCCGACCACTGCATAAAAAATGAAAACAATTAACAATTAACAGAAATAAATACTCACAAATTAATTGAAATAGGTTAAAAAAAGATTCAATTTTGATGAAAGATTATCTCAAACGATAACTATAATTCAATTTCATTAGTTTTATTTGATATTTAGCAAGTTTAATTCAAAAGTCTATAAATCACTTGTTTTATTATTTACCTAGCCCCTATAGGTATAACCTTAATTAGTTTTTTAATTAAATTTAGTACTTACTTAGTTTATTAGTAAGAATTTTAATTAGTTTTTACTAAACAACAATTTAATTATAAATTATACAATTCCTTATCTGAAAATCGTTTGAGTTCCGCATTAGAAGCAAATTAAATTTATGAGCAAAAGCCTAAAATCTAGCACATTTAGCGAATTGATTTAGTCCTTTAAGATTCACACGCATAGAAAAAGCTTTAACTTTTCATCTGCATTCTGATATGCCTTATTCGAAAGACGATCTCAGGAGCGCTTTGGATGACATCTGGAACAACCAACAGAGTATTCGAGCAGTGTCTCGTAAATACGGAATACCACATTCAACTATAATTGACAAAATGAAGTGTAAAAATGCTTTGGATGCTAAAAAAGGCCCTTCAACAGTGCTAACAAAAGAGGTAAGAATATTAAATTATCTGTAAGAAAGGTTATTTTTTAATAATAATGTATTGTTAGCAAAGTTTTATTTTCATTAAGTAGATTTTAGATTAATGTTTGTTGGTATGTCCATTACTACAAAATACCGTCTAACGTTACCAGGAAATCTACATGGACAACAACTATTTTATCTTTAGATTGTCTAATACGAGGGTAGTTTGAAAAGTTCTCGGCTACACATAGAACACGCACTCGAATCAGCGCGAATTTTTTTCTCCTTTAAGAAGAACTCTTTAAATGTACCTAATTAATTTTTGGGGTTGTTCTGATCAGAATTCTGGTCTGGAAAGTGCCCGGTTTCTTATTACCCCATTTAAACAAAAATATGTGGTAATAAGAAACACTTGGATTTTATCCATAAAAATTTATTTTCCGTATTTTTCTTTTTATTACTTTAATATTTTATTGTCCATATTTCTTTTATTAAGGTCAAAATAAATCAATTAAGTTTATTTTCAATTCATTTTCTAAAAAATGAAATTAAGCTCTTTTTTTGAGAAAAAATATTAGTCCCTCAAAATGAAGTGAGAGAACCTCCAGTTGATGTGTTTCATGATGATTTTCAAATGGTTTATACATTCTTTTTATACAATCAACCATATACTGGGTATATGGGGGGTAATAAGAAACAAGTATAAAAATCCCCTTTCCCTTTTACTTAGGAATCGCATTACTTTTTTCAAAGAAAGCTGTTATTGATATATAAACCTTCTGTAAAAAAATCAGCTTCATAAACTTAAAGGGGAATCCTTTGGAATTTCAAGTTTTTCTTATAACCCCCATGTGAATCTTATAACCCCACTCTCCCCTATGTAAAATTATAAAAGGAAGGTGTAAAGGAATGATAGTGAAATCTAGGACAAAAATGTTTGACATCACTTTCTTATGTTTTGAACCTCTGCGTATGTGCTGTTATCCTAATTATTGTGTGTTCATTCCTTCAGGAGGAACTACTCTTAGTTGAATGGACCAAGGCAATGTGCCGCAAAGGAATGCCTGTAAACCAACGGCAATTAATGGATGCTGTAGGAAAAATTGTCTCAAGTGATGGAAGAGATACGCCATTTACTTCCATGAGGCCGGGACGTAAGTGGATGCAGTTATTCATGAAACGTCATCCAGACATTTCCTTACGCCAGCCCGAAACCATAGGTGTGAGTAGAGCACTTGTCACGGAGCACGACATCCGGAATTGGCACAAGTCTCTCGGAGAATACATCCAAGAAAGAACTGGAAGTATTGACCTGCTGGATGACCCCACACGAATAATAAATGCTGACGAATCTGGATTCTATACAAATCCATCATCGTCCCTTGTGCTGGCTCCCAAAGGAAGCAAGGATGTGTATACTATAAAGGGGAATGAAAAAGAGATGATTACGGTCCTTGCAACCTTTACGGCAAGTGGAGTTATAGTGCCCCCATGTATTGTCTACCCCTACGAACGTATACCACAAGAAATAGTGAGGCATGTAAATCAAGAATGGAGCTTGGGAAAGTCAAAAAACGGTTGGATGACAGCCGACGTTTTTTATTGTTTCATCGCTAACACATTGATTCCTTACTTAAAAAAGTTAGATACGCCTTTTCCAGTCCTTCTTGTAATAGATGGACATAAGTCTCACATTAGCTACGAAGTATCCCAACTATGTGAAACAGAAGGTGTTATCCTGTATTCTTTGTTGCCAAATGCCACGCACATATTGCAACCAGCAGATGTTGGATTATTTGGACCATTAAAAAAGACTTGGCGAAAAGTTGCAGAGGATTTCAAACTCACTTCAAATGCCAGAGCAATCACTAGGGCTAATTTCGCTCCTTTATTTGAAAAAACGATTAATGCCTTACATCCTGATACAATTAAAAACTCATTCAAAAAATGTGGATTGTATCCATTTAATGAAAGTTCCATTGATTTCACTAAATGCATCCAACATGAAACAAGAACCATAAAGCCCCCTGACAGCCAGCTGAATGTTACGCAGCATATATTCATAGAATCGTTGTTCCCAGCGGGACGAGTAGCTCAGTTTCGGAAAAATCCCATTGAATGGCAAGGTGACGAATCAGCTAAAGAGCTATTCATATTTTGGAAAAATCTAAAGAACCACATGACAAGAGATAGCACAATAGCAGAGGTAAGAACAAGTTCGGCAGCTGATCCAGTTTCACAAACAAACGAAGTTCCGACATCCTATATGTCTTCAGAAATGCCAACATCTCCAGTAGCATCTGCATTTCGAGGAGTAGACTTTTCCCGTGCTACTTCTTTTATGTCTTCAGAACCAACATCTCCAGTAGCATCTGCATTTCGAGGAGGAGACTTTCCCCGTGCTACTTCTTTCATGTCTTCAGAAATGCCAACATCTCCAGTAGCATCTGCATTTCGAGGAGGAGACTTTCTCCGTGCTACGTCTTTCATGTCTTCAGAAATGCCAACATCTCCAGTAGCATCTGCATTTCGAGGAGATTTTTCCCGTGCTACTTCTTTTATGTCTTCAGAACCAACATCTCCAGTAGCATCTGCATTTCGAGGAGGAGACTTTCCCCGTGCTACTTCTTTTATGTCTTCAGAAATGCCAACATCTCCAGTAGCATCTGCATTTCGAGGAGGAGACTTTCCCCGTGCTACTTCTTTCATGTCTTCAGAAATGCCTACATCTCCAGTAGCATCTGCATTTCGAGGAGATTTTTCCCGTGCTACTTCTTTTATGTCTTCAGAAATACCAACATCTCCAGTAGCATCTGCATTTCGAGGAGACTTTCCCCGTGCTACTTCTTTCATGTCTTCAGAAATGCCAACATCTTCAGTAGCATCTGCATTTAGAGGAGGAGACTTTCCTAGTGCTACTTCTTTTATTTCTAAAGAAAAACCAACATCTTTAGTGGCATCTTCAGAATCGACTGCAAGATCAGCACAAAACATCAGCCCTGCCTTCGCAGCATCAATATTTTGGCCTGGCCAATCACCTGTAAAAAAGAACTTAATTCGAAAGAGAATGAAATTCCCATCAGCTGTTGGAGCGGGGTTGTGGAGAGACTACTGGAAGCAAAAAGAAACAGAAAAGAAAGAAAAAGAAACAAGGAAGAAAGAAAATCAAAAAAAGAAAGAAAATATCAGTAGTATATGGTCGGTTAAACTATCTGACAACAACACTGAAAACAAAATTATCTTAAAGAAAAAACCCTCAAATATTAAAAAATAAGTAATTATAATCAATAAAAGTATGCAGTAATATTTTTTTCTTGTTTATGTTTATTTATTCTATTCCTTATTTTAATATTTAAGGAGGTTAAACAAGCTGGTCGGATATTGGAGCATGAGTGGTCGGATATTGGTGTAAGGTGGACGGCTACTGGTGCAATGGGAACAAATTTACAAATTGTAAAAATTAATGGGTAAATTTTTAAAAATTTTTTTTTTTGAAAATATACATATTATAAAGGATAATTTTAGGTACATAATGGCGCAAGTAGCTAGAAAATTGATAGATTTTCCTAGGAGTTATTGAATTTTGAATGTTGAATTTTCCTTAACTGGTCGCGTACTGGTGTGTTTACCCTAATTAGAATTTTTTAAGGAATTAAACGCCAATCTTTTTCTAAAAAATAAGAATATAAGTGTTAAAAAAATCATATTGATACCGTGATTAGTTTTCATTTTAGATAGAAAAAACCGAAAAAGTGTCAAAAATTTCGAAAATTAAAAAATTAATTACTCTAAACCAAACTCGAAATTCGAAAAAAGGGCGACGTAGTGCACATCTTCATACTTCAGAGTATTAGGCTGCAAAAAATCATAGTTCTGCTGCTAATAGATTTTGCTGAACTGGATTACGCGGCGAAAAAAGAAAAACTTCAACTTTGACCTTAAAAATACCCCAGTTCTAATTATCACATCAGTTAGCTTTTTGTTCGAGAATGTGCCCCAAATATTCCTTTACAAACATTTCAAATTTCATAAATTTCTATCAATTAGTTTTTGCGATATGAGAGTTCAAAGAGTTGAAAAATTAAATTTTCTGAAACAGCGGCGGCGGCGGCGGCAGCGGTGACAGTAACTTTTTTTTAATATAGAGAGAAAAGAATTTTAATTTTAAAAAACGTTTTTCAACTACCTCTCGAAATGGATGTCAAGTCACAATCAGGCTCGTGACGTCACATTCCCTGTTTGATTACTTATGAAGAGCAGTATTCCGCGTTCTAAAGTACAGTATTCTGTACAAGCTTGGGTTCAAGGCATGCCACTGGACGGAGAACGTGAAATCATACTGTCTTGATTTTAAATGAAATAAATTTTTATTTTATATGAGGTTCAAAATTACCCTTTTTTATTTTCTGTAGATATGTTCTTGCATTTAAAGCAATAAGAATTCAATTTGTGAACACTTAAAATTTTAAGGAAAAACCAAGATGTACATTTGTATAAATGTTACTGTGATTAATCCTATAATTATTTTAGTAATGATGATTTATCACTTTAACCGGTTAAAATTAATTACCAACACCTTTTTGGTAAATGTAATTATCCCCTTGCCAGTGTCGCCCGAGTCTAGTTCAGGTAACTACTATGTGCAGTATTTGTGATGCCTGAACCGAGTTCGGACAGGAGAAAAATTAACGTTATTTTTTTGTGAAGCCTGAGCTGAGTTTGTTTCTATTTTAGGATACTTAATTCACAATTTTCCTATTCAACTATATGGCATTAGTGGTCATGGTTTTTCACCGATTACAACTTCAGTCAAGGGAGGGAAAATGTGACTGTTGTCAGCTGCTCAGATAAACAGATTGATAAACAAAAGACAAGAGTTTTGCTTTCGTTTCAGTTAGTTTTTTTTGCAATGTCCGATTTAGATACCGATGAGGAGTATAATTTAGGTTCCTCGGCAAATTGGATACCGATATTTTTACCAATGGATATTACATCGAAAGTGACGATGATAGTAATTTTTCGTCCTGTAGAGATTGGAAGACATTACATTTGGATAATCTTCCTCCTGCATCTCCATGGCAGTAGCAGATCCAGCCTCGACCTAAGGGGAGGCAACTACATTTTAAGAAAGTTGGGGGGTTTTCTCCAGAAGAATTTTGAAAATTTGTACCTGTTATTGAAAATACATAGATGATGCCCCAGGAAAGAAGGAAAGTTTTTGGAAATTTTACCTTAAAAAGTAGTCTTTTGTATTTATTATAAATAAAAAAAATGTAAAGAAGTTGTGAATAATTAAGTTCCAAATCCAAACAGCACCTGGGGATCCTCCCCCCGAAAATTTTCGGAAATTTGACTCTGTAATGTAGGATTTAAGGTTAGCACAAACTTTTTTGACCAGGTTGACTATGCCTTGACTGTTTGGTTTGCCTTAAGTGTAAGTGGAAAGCCAGACGCAATTTGTTAGCTTTCGGGGTAATCATACATGTGATTACCCACACAAAAAATTGGCGGAAAATATTTTTAAAAAAATTTGATGGCACCTAAATTTTTCTTCATTTTAAGTAGAGGGGGTCCATTAGCTTCTAACTCCCAAGATCTAGATTGGTTCGATATGCTAGATTCATATTTTTTAGCTTAAATCTTAACTAATTTTCATATTATTTCGATTTTTCTTAAAATTTAGTACGCCACACTAGCGGTCAGAGTTTTCAATATAAAATTATTGAAAAATAAGAAAGTGGAATATCAGTTTTGCAAATCGAATTGTCAGATTTTAATTTTGCTAATCGAATTGGCGGATTTCCGCCAATTGGCGGAAGAATCACATGTATGGGTAATGGAATGACCCCGCAAGTCTTTTCATTAGTGCTGTGCATCCGTTCTCTTTTACTCCGCCTTCTAAACAACCCACTGATACGGGCCCAACACATTGGAAAACAAATTTCAAGAAATTCTCAGGGGGTTCTATTGCATTTTAGTACAAAGAAAAGGAAGACACAGGTGCAAGTACAAGGACTTTCAATACTGGTCCCCATGACAGTTTTATGACTTGTAATTCACCAGACCACTCTACCCCGCCCCTTACTTTCTTTGCTTTTGTATTGAATGGGGAAGGATCTAGGAAAGTGTATTGAGATAACAAGTTTTCGAAGAAAAAATATCTTAAGTTTGAGTGTTAGGAGATAGGTTAGGAGAAAAACTACTTATGTCTGTAATTTGTGTTAAATTTTTTTTGCAAAGCTCGCATTAATATCATCTGTGATAATTGTCTTTACCAAAAAAAGAAAAAAAATTCAGAAAAGAATTATTAAAGAAATTCAGTATGTAGTATTTTGAAATGATTTGTGTTATTTTGTTTCATATGTGTGTATTGTGTAATAAGAAATATTAATATCAACCTCGAAAATTATTTTTCAGCGTAAAAAATATTTCAAATTATAAGTTTTCTTAATCAGTTAAGTTTTAATGTCTAAAAATTTATGCTTCCAATTGTAAAAAATGTTTTTAACGATGTAAAAAAAGAGCGAAAAAGGTTGGGGCTATTCCATAACACCCGCGAGTCTCAACTCAACGTTCGCCCGGGAGGCGCAAGTCCCAACGGGTTAAATGGTAAGCTGATGTGAATTACTCATTTTTTATGAATTGTTATTTCAAAATTTAAAAACAAAGGATTTAATAAAGTAGCATATTAAAAAAGGGTGTGCGTTCAGGGTGATACAAGTTTCAACCCCCTTCAAGTTTTGGTGATTAGTTTATTTTTTTCCACCAAAATTATGTTGCTTAAAAAAATTCAGTCCAGTGGCTTATTAGATTGAAAAACCTGGACACGTTAATTAGGTGTATAATTAAAACTTAATATTGTCCTCATCTCTTATTTGATTTGTTCGATGTTTTTATTTAATAGCATCCTCCAAGGATTGAGTTCTGACTGTAAGTGAACTTCAACTGCTTAAAATTTCCTTTCTGTCTTACTATAAGTAAATCGCAGTCGTAGTAAAAAAAAGCGGTCACTATCCGCGTTTTTTAGATTAATTTGGTATTGTATCTCACTGTACACTTTGTCAACATGGTGTCGCTAGAGCAGCACACCCTAAAATTTTAGCTATGAGCCACCACGGATATTAATTTTAAAAAGTTAGAGAAAGAAATGGGTGAAAGAAAAATTAACAATAAAAGTGAACATACTTGTGATTCTTCCGCCAATTGGCGGAAATCCGCCAATTTGCTCACCAAAATTAAAATCCGACAATTCGTTTTGCAAAACTGAAATTCCACTTTCTTATTTTCCAATTGTTTTATACTGAAAACTCTGACCGCTAGTGTGGTGGCCTAGTACTAAATTTTAAGAAAGATCGAAAAAAAAAAAATTAAAAAATATCAAAGTAGTATAAAAATTAGGGTTCTTACGTATTATCCCGTCGACCGTTCCGCTTAATCAAAAGACGTCATAAAAACCCATTGACTTTTCTATTGCTGTGCCGCTGAATTAAACGGCCTCTGAACGGTCGACGGTATAATACGTAAGTACCAAAATTAGTTAAGATTTAAGCCAAAAAATATGAATCTAGCATATCGAATCCCGTCTTGTGGGCATGGGCGGATTTAAGGGGGTGCAACGCACCCCCTTAACTTATTGAAAAAATTCCATTTTTATAAGAGAAAATAATGTTTTCAAAGTCATCAGGGATAGCTTGCCCCCCAAGTTTTCTAGTACGCACTCCCAGGTTTCACCATCTAAATCCGCCCATGCTTGTGGGTCATGCGCCATAAAAACCCAACCAACCTAGATCTCAGGAAGTAGAAGCCGATGGACCGCCTATACTTAAAATGAAGAAAAATTTAGGTGTCATCGAATTTTTTAATATTTTCCTCCAATTTTTTGTCTGTGTAATCACATGTATGAAGTGAAGCATAGAAATATTTATAAATGGACAAAAATAGTAATTTTTAAAATTTGACTTACCAATATTTTGATTTACTGGAATGATTACTTAATCTTTAACAAAGTGTTTTAGTAATCTTAATTATATGGAAATAAGGCACAGCTTGGATAAGAGTCGACCAGCCGCCATGTTTACCCACAGCTCAAATGATGACACACAACAATATAGATCTAATTTGAGCTGTGAGTAAACATGGCGGCTGGTCGACGCTTATCCCAGCTGTGCCGGAAATAACACTAAGAAATGGGCAAGAATGCATGATCTAATTAGTCATCATTAAAGTAGTCTATTGCTGTTTTGATTCACAAAAAAGTATTTGTAACTTAAAGATTAATTGTATACTTATCATCTTACTTATTGCAAAGGATATTAATATTACTATTAGTAAATAAACAACACAAAAAGAATGAACAACTAAACATTTATTTTGGATAAAATGAAATAAAAGAAAATTACATGAAAAAGAAATGGCACAGCTTCGAGAAGAGTCGACCAGCCGCCATGTTCACCCCCAGCTCAAATAATGACACGCAACCATATAGATCTAACTTGAGCTGTGGGTAAACATGGTGGCTGGTCGACTCTTATCGCAGCTGTGCCAGAGAAAATTACATAGAAAAAAATAGAAACAGGTGGAGATAATGCATAGAAAAAAGAATAGAAATGTAAACATATCAAGAATAGAAGGAAGGTTTATAGAAAGCACAGATGGAATTAAGAATGAGAAATTAAACATAGATACAAAAAAAAGAAATTTGGAATAGATGCATAGATAATATACATTGAAAGTACACATACTAGTAATATTGTTATAGTAAGAAAGAATAGAAGTACAGATAGCATGTTTAGGATTAAGAAACAGGTAGAATCACATCGAAATAGAAATTAAATGTTTGTTCTTAGAACAATACTCTTGTGGTAGTATAGCTACCTAAACTAATATATAAATCCAGACTTGATATGTAAAAAGCACGTAGGTATATATACAACAAAATATTTTAAGATAAGCTAAATAAAAGTTAAATGTAAAGGTTAAAGTTGTGTTTAAGAACTGTTAGCTTGGTTAAACGTTAAAACCAATAACAAACATACCAAAGCTATCAACACTTCGCATACTACATGTTTTGTGATCTGGATTGAAGTTCCTTCTAACTGAAAAGAGTTTATAATTGAGACAATAATAAATAAGCCTTCAAATATAAACTCCATTCAGTATCTTAATCTAGATGGTATTCAACAAGCAAGGCACAAAGCATTTCTGTTCTCGTTTTTTATTCATCGTAGATCGTATGTAAACGAAGATATCAACGCGGGACGGGACTACGAGACCACGAGACGAGACCGTACGGATCATAGATAATAGTATCATAGAGAGTGGGAACAAGCGATCGTTCGCCACCTGGATTTTTGCGCCTTTTTGTAAAAAACTATTAAAAGCCAGTCTTCTTATTAATATAACCAACTTCTGTAAAAGCTACTTTGAAAAAGTAAAAACTGATTGCTAGTTACAATAAAAATCTAGTGATAATTGTCTAGTAAACTATGCCCGCTATGAAGCAAGGGAAATTTAGCTCTGTTTCCATGGAAACTTTTCAATTCTTGCTATTCCATAAATAAATACATATATTTTTGAAAAAATTAAAACCTTAAAGAAAGTTTATTAATTATTTTAATTTATTTCAGTTTTCTGATAACTGTTATAATATTTAAATACAGATATTCACACTGTTTTTTTTAAATTTCGTTATAAATTATAAATTGTTTTCAAATTATATTTTATCAAGTGAGGCAAAACGATGCCTCAAGATAGAAAACTAAGCACTGCAATTTATGCATTTCAACAATGCACAATGTTATTTCAATGGGTAAAACCACAGAGTATAGAGCTTAACAGAGTGTTCATCTCCGTAGACGCTAATGGCAACTTTTTTAACAGGGCTTTTCCCATTGAAAAATCTCTGGCCTCAAGTCCCGCCTCCACGCTATTCCTGCTAATTCTGTCATTCGCCCATTGAAGCTGTCACTCAAATCCAAATCGCCTATAATCAGTGTTAAATTCAAATCAAATACATTTCGCGTTCACTGATTGGCTACTAGTGAACTGAATTATAATATGCGTGCTGAATAAATTAAAGATCTTAGGAGTAAAACGGCGGTTTGGTATCTCTGTTAAGCTCTCTACTCTGTGGGTAAAACGGAGTCGAAAAAGCGCCGAAAAACAGGGAAGGAGTCGTTCGATTTTAAAATCGTTTCTTAGTGCGCGTCTAATAGCTGAGAAGAACGTTTCTGTCAAATTTCAAGCCTATCGGTCCGGCAGTTTTGGAGATTTCGTGATGAGTGTATGTCAGTCAGTCAGTCAGTGGTATTTGGATTTTATATATATAGACTAGCTGATTTGCCCGGCCTTGCACGGGTGGAGGGTATTAATTCCTTTTTTAAGTTCTATCAAGTTATGTGTCTGATTTTTCGTATCAGCAATCACCAATCACTCCAGTGTGTCCCCAGTATTTTTTTCATATCCCCGTGTTCCCGATAATTTTCATATCCCGGTGTTCCCGATAATTTTCATACCCAGTGTTCCCGGTAATTTCCATATCCCGGTGTTTCCAATAATTTTCCTATCTCGGTGTTCCCGGTAATTTTCTTCATCCCGGTGTTCCCGGTAATTTTCTTCATCCCGGTGTTCCCGGTAATTTCAATATCCCGGTGTTCCCAACAATTTCCATATCCCGGTGTTCCCAATAATATTCATTACCCGCCGGTGTTCCTGGTATATTTCATATCCTATGGTATATCCGATAATTTTCAATATCCTGTTGTTCCCATTAATTTTCCTATACCTTTCATATCCCGATGTTCCCGGTAACTTTTCATACCGGTATTCCCGATGCCTTTTTTCATCCCTGTAACTGATATCTCCAAACCCAATCGGTTCCGATGTTGCACATTTATCAATTCAATAAATACAGCAATATAATAAATAAAACTTAAAACAAAACAAATTATTATAGCCATCTCAGACTATTTAAAAAATCTTCTAACCATCCGAAAATAATCCCGATGAGTAATTCAGAGGGAATTTTATTATGATAACCAACTTCTTTAAAAGCTACTTTGAAAAAGTAAAAGCTAATAAGGAAGTTGCATGTGTCAGATTTTCAAAAACAAACAAGTGTTCCGTATGGTTTTTTGTATGGTAAAATGAAATATCTAGTCAGTTTTTCAAAAAAATGTACAGGTAATTAAATATTTTAATTTAAAAGTCGAGAAAAAAACACGTGACTGAAAACGTTTATTGTTTAAACTATAAGATGACGTCAACAATAATACCATCAACTCCATTGCTTTACAACAATGTTTAATATAAGATGACGTCACATCCAAACTCTTGGCGTTTTCGCGCGCTTTTAAAAAGGGGATTTTTGTTGATTTTTTTGGCAATCAAAAAATTTCTCGATCGGCCTCAAATTTTGGGTAGTTGCTTATTTTTGCAAGAGGAATCGATTAAAAAAATAAAAAAAAATCATGCAACTTCCTCATTGCTAACAATAATAAAAAATCTAGTGAATGTATAAGTCTAGTGAACCAACACGGTTTATATTTATTTTTATAATATTAAAATAACGTAATTAATGTTTCAAAATTAATTATTTCAATTTATTTTAGTTTTTTAATCACTGTTTTAACTTTTAATTAGAAATTTACGCTGTTTTTCGTCTTGAACTCCGTTGTAAGTTATACAATGTTTTTAAATAATATTTATCAAGTGAGGCAAGACGTCGCCTTCAGATAAGAAGTAAACCCTGGATTTTATGCATTTCAACAATGTGTAATGTTAATTTAATGGGTAAAACGGAGTCGAAAAAGCGCCGAAAAGCAGGGAAGGAGTCGTTCGATTTTAAAATCGTTTCTTAGTGCGCGTCTAATTGCTGAAAGGAAGGTCTCTGTCAAATTTCAAGCCTATCGGTCCGGCAGTTTTGGAGATTTCGTGATGAGTGTTATGAATGAATGAATCAGTCAGTGGTATTTGGATTTTATATATATACTAGCTGATTTGCCCGGCCTTGCACGGGTGGAGTGTATTAATTCATTTTTTAAAGTTCTCCCAAGTTATATGTCCGATTTTTCGAATCACCAATAACCCCGGTGTCCCCAGTACTTTTTCATATTCCCGATAGTTTCATTTCCGATTTTCATGTTCCCGATAGTTTTCATAACCCGGTTTCCCGGAAACTTTTCATATCCGGGTGTTCCCGGTACCTTTTCATATCTCGGTGTTCCCGGTACCTTTTCATATCCGGATGTTCCCGCTACCTTTTCATATCCCGGTTTTCCCGGTACCTTTTCGTATTCCGGTGTTCCCGGTACCTTTTCATGTCCCAGGTTTCCCGGTACCTTTACATACCCCCGGTTCCCGATAATTTTCATATCCAGGTGTTTCCAATAATTTTCATCCCGGTATTCCCGGTTCCTTTTCCCCATCCCAGTTCCAACTGTGACATCTCATTCCATCAAATATTTATCCTTTCCATGTGATAAAAAAAATCACATTGAAATCATCTCTTTTTTTTAATCTAGTGTTTAAAATGTACCTTTTAAAGTGTACCTTTTCATATCCGGATGTTCCCGCTACCTTTTCATATCCCGGTTTTCCCGGTACCTTTTCATAACCCGGTGTTCCCGATAATTTTCATAGCCCGGTGTTCCCAATAATTTTCATCCCAGTATTCCCGGTGCCTTTTTCTCATCCCAGTTCCAACTGTGATATCTCATTCCATCCCGATTTTTTGTCTATTAAACATTTATCCTTCCTATGTGATAAAAACAATCTACTTGAAATCATCTCTGTCATTTGAAATCCAGTGTTTAAAATCTTAAACAGAATTTTCTTAAAGTATTCCCGCTATCCTTTTAAAATTCCGCAAAAAATAAATTTCAAAATAAAATAAATTTCAAAAATCCCTCGATAAAAAGTTATCAAGTAAGCTTGTCTTCTTTTTAATAAAACCAACTTCTTTAAAAGCTACTCTGAAAGAGTAAAAACAGATTGTTAGTTATAATAAAAATCTAGTGATTATAGTCTAGTAAACCAATTCCGCTATGAAGCAATGAAATTTTAGCTCTGTTTCCTTGGAAACTTTTAAATTCTTGCTATTTAAATATATTTTTTTGAGAAATTAAAATATTGAAGAATGTAAATTAATTATTTTAATTTACTTCGGTTTTCTGATAACTGTTATAATATTTAAATACAGATATTCACACTGTTTTTCTTCTTAAATTTTGTTGTAAATAATAAAATATGTATAAATGTTAATCAGTTATATTCATTCAAGTGAGGCAAGACGTTGCCTTAAGATAGAGAAGTAAACACCGCAATTTATGCATTTCAACAATGCATAATGTTATTTCAATGGGTAAAACGGAGTCGAAAAAGCCCCGAAAAACAGGGAAGGAGTCGTTCGATTTAAAAATCGTTTCTTAGTGCGCGTCTAATGGCTGAGAGGAAGGTCTCTGTCAAATTTCAAGCCTATCGGTCCGGCAGTTTTGGAGATTTCGTGATGAGTGTTATGAATGAATGAATGAATGAATGGTATTTGGATTTTATATATATAGATAGATATACAAAAACGGGTGATTCATTCATTCATCATTCATTCATAACACTCATCACGAAATCTCCAAAACTGCCGGACCGATTGGCTTGAAATTTGACAGAGACCTTCCTCTCAGCCATTAGACGCGCACTAAGAAACGATTTTAAAATCGAACGACTCCTTCCCTGCTTTTCGGCGCTTTTTCGACTCCGTTTTCCCCATTGAAATAGCATTGTGCATTGTTGAAATGCATAAATTGCAGTGTTTACTTCTCTATCTTAAGGCGACGTCTTGCCTCACTTGAATGAATATAACTGATTAACATTTATACATATTTTATTATTTACAACAAAATTTATGAAGAAAAACAGTGTGAATATCTGTTTTTAAATATTATAACAGTTATCAGAAAACCGAAGTAAATTAAAATAATTAATTTACTTTCTTTAATATTTTAATTTCTCAGAAAAATATATTTAAATAGCAAGAATTTAAAAGTTTCCGAGGAAACAGAGCTAAAATTTCATTGCTTCATAGCGGAATTGGTTTACTAGACTATAATCACTAGATTTTTATTATAACTAGCAATCTCTTTTTACTCTTTCAGAGAAGCTTTTAAAGAAGTTGGTTTTATTAAAAAGAAGACAAGCTTACTTGATAACTTTTTATCGAGGGATTTTTGAAATTTATTTTTTGCGGAATTTTAAAAGGATAGCGGGAATACTTTAAGAAAATTCTGTTTAAGATTTTAAACACTGGATTTCAAATGACAGATATGATTTCAAGTAGATTGTTTTTATCACATAGGAAGGATAAATGTTTAATAGACAAAAAATCGGGATGGAATGAGATATCACAGTTGGAACTGGGATGAGAAAAAGGCACGGGGAAAACTGGGATGAAAATTATCGGGAACACCGGGTTATGAAAAGGTACCGGGAAAACCGGGATATGAAAAGAGGTAGCGGGAACATCCGGATATGAAAAGGTACACTTTAAAAGGAACATTTTAAACACCAGATTAAAAAAAAGAGATGATTTCAATGTGATTGTTTTTATCACATGGTAAGGATAAATATTTGATGGAATGAGATGTCACAGTTGGAACTGGGATGGGGAAAAGGAATCGGGAATACCGGGATGAAAATTATTGGAAACACCTGGATATGAAAATTATCGGGAACCGGGGGTATGTAAAGGTACCGGGAAAACCGGGATATGAAAAGGTAGCGGGAACATCCGGATATGAAAAGTTACCGGGAACACCCAGATATGAAAAGTTTCCGGGAAAACCGGGTTATGAAAACTATCGGGAGCATGAAAATAGGAAATGAAACTATCGGGAACTATCGGGAATATGAAAAAGTACTGGGGACACCGGGGTTATTGGTGATTCGAAGAATCGGACATATAACTTGGGAGAACTTTAAAAAAGGAATTAATACACTCCACCCGTGCAAGGCCGGGCAAATCAGCTAGTCTCTCTATATATAAAAACGTTTGTGGGTATGTGTGTGGGTATGCGACGCATCTCCTCCTAAACCACGCCGAAGGCGTTGACAAAATTCGATATATAGGTGTATCTCGAGGCGAGAACGATCACTGTCAAGTTTTCCAACACTGTAAAAACAAAAGAGTATTAAAACACCATTATTACACCTATTTCGAGAGTAGAGACATTAATTGTGATGTAATTGAACACTACATAAGGTGTCAACTACAAATATAGTGTAAGCATAGTATTAGAATGGTTTTGTAAGAATTAAAAGGTATTACGTCTCCCTTTTTGAGTTCAAAAAACACCACAGAAGCGCCATACACTGAGAAATGCTACTCTATCTCTGGTGTTGTCTGGCGTAGTATCCAAATCGACTATTCGAACACCACCAAACCAAACTGGCATCACAGCGTCAGTAGTCATCCACGTTAGTCTTAACATCAATGCTTGATGCATCCCTTGTTATAGAATATTGTCTGCTTTTTTTATAATATGTACTCTGTTTCCGTTCTCAGTTTGATTCGATTCTGACCTCGCCCCTGGATGTATTTTCCTCCTCTGTGTCAGTAAATATCATATTTAGTCTGTCTTACTTGACGAAAGTTAATAAGCGGATCCTTGAGATCAAGTGCCAAACCGGAAAATATATGTAACCAAATCAACATCAACAAGATATTTAGTCAACCAACCGGTAAGTAATGTTATTTTATCTAAATTCATGACATTATTTTCCACGTATTAATATATTACCATTAGTTTAGAGACTTGGTTTGATCAAGTTCGTCAGGACAGTTTTAAACATTGTTTACATTATAGTATTGACATTGTTGTTGACATTGTAGAGTGATATGCATTTGTGCTAATGGTTTTAAGTTTTGTACTTTTATGCTTATCGTTTTGGTGATAAAAATAAGAACTCGGACATGATATTTTTGGCTATTATTAAATAGGTAGAAGAACAGTTAAGGGTTAAATTCATCGGTCGCGACCGATCCGTCAGACTTAGTTTAGGTCGGATGTTTTCCTGCTCATATTTCGTCAAAAGATTAAGAACGTAAAAAGAGCTTTCCTATTTTAACAGGTCTTCTCATATATGTGAAGGGACCTGGTTTTTCGGAATTGAAAAAAAAACTTAATTTTGTAAATTCCAAATTTTTTTCAAATTATGTTCGTTGGCTATAGAAGTCTAAGTGAAAACTATTTGAGCTAAAACTTAATGAAATTTCCTCAAAATAGGAATTAGAAAATATATATAAACTAATTATTAGGTATTAGTATGAAAATAACTTGTTACTGTGTGAACTATTGTTTACGGCTAATTTATTTCCCCAATCGATTCGACAGGCTAAGGTTTCGCGCTTATAGCTTGAATGGTTGGTAATATTTACCCTCGTCGTTGTTAGATTAGTTTTTTTCTCGGCTTCTGCTTTTATTAATGTCTTTTAGAATTGATGAGGAGATTTTTTACCTATTGTGAAATGCCCTTGTTTTGCGAAATTGTAAAAATTCACATAATTTTGGAAATTTAAAATAAGCGTTAAATAGTGTTCGAGCAGATTCGTGTTTTTGAGTAAGTAGGGAAATAGGGTCCTGCTGTGTTGAAATTGTAAAATATTTAATGGGTTGAATGGCTTTTTAATTATTTCAGAGAAATTCCAAAAAGTTTTTAAGAAGTTGAAACATGGATCTGACTTTTGAATTTTGCTTCCCACTTTTTATGAACAAATTCAATGCGACTCACAACCTCATCTTCAGTCAATTTCCCGGTAAATGAAGCGAATACAAGCTGAAGCTGAATATGTGACAACTTTTTTTTGACGCCTAGTGGAAAAACGCTGGCATCCGAGCATTGAATTGTTATCCCCCAAATTTGTCGATGAAAATCTGCAGCCTGAATTCGCTTCATTGACCAATTTCCCCATATCCCCTTCAAGATTTTAAGCTATGTGCCTGTGGGGTTTTGTCACTAA
This sequence comes from Tetragnatha versicolor, assembly GCA_024610705.1. Lineage (NCBI taxonomy): Eukaryota > Metazoa > Arthropoda > Arachnida > Araneae > Tetragnathidae > Tetragnatha > Tetragnatha versicolor. The sequence goes on along the minus strand of JANDEH010000002.1, from coordinate 44,427,494 downwards.
CTATTTTGCATACATGTGATTCTTCCCCCAATTGGCGGAATCCACCTATTTGCTTGCAAAATTAAAAGTCCGACAATTCGATTTGCAAAACTCAAATTCCACTTTCTGATTTTCCAATTCTTTTTGTTACTGAAAACTCTGGCCACGAAGGTTACCTAGTAATAAATTTAAAATAAAATAAAAAAATTATCAAATTAAATGAAAAGCAGTTATTTTTTAAGCCAAAAAATATGACGCTAGCATCTCGAATCGTAGATCTCGGGAAGTAGAAGCCAATGGACCCCATCTATTTAAAATGAAGGAAAATCTAAGTGCCATCAAAATTTTTAAAAAATATTTTCACCCAATTTATTGTCAGAGTAGTCACATATATGATTTTGGGTTCTTGTGTATTATCTCGTCAACTGTACGACTGAATCCGAAAACGGTAAACAACCCATTGACTTTTCTATGGCTGTGCCACACTGAATTTGAGTCATGGAACGTCGACGGGATAATACGTAAGCACCCTATTTTGTTTGAATAATAAATTGCGGCACAGCTTGGATATACGTCGACCAGCCGCCATGTTTACCCACAGCTCAAATGATGACACACAACAATATAGATCTAATTTGAGCTATGAGTAAACATGGCATCTGGTCGACGTATATCCCAGCTGTGCCTAAATTGCTTGTATGTATAACAGGTTTAATTGACTCTTGAAAAATAAAATGAAGGATTTAAACCTGAGCATATCAAATTATTAAATTGTGGGGTTTAATTCCGTTAATGTTCCTGCTAAAGGTTAATGAAGCGAATCCGGCCTGCAGTTATTTACCGCTAAATTTGGCAATATCGATTCAATGCTCGGATACCACTGATTTTGCACTTGGCCAAAAAGTCGCCAAATTCAGTTGCAGACCGGATTCGCTTCGTTTACCCCGCTAATTACCACCATGCAGGGATGCAGAATATGTCAGATCCGGCGATCTAGGATCGGGGGAAATTTTAGCCATCTGGGGAAATTTTGTGGAAAAGTATACTATTGAATTGAATTTTAGTACAGTAATAAAAATATACGTGGCGATTCGTGTCACTACTTTTTAACAGATTTATGATACTGACAATAATTCAGAATTTTTGAAGGTCTTTATAATTTTTTTAAATTTTGGGGAAATTTTTGTATGGATTGAGGGAAATCTTGAAAGTAAACACATTTTCTGCATTCCTGCCACCATGTTGTATTGTAATGTAATGGACACAAAAAGTGGAAAACGTGCTAAATAATTTCAAATACATATATAGATTAAAATGATTAATTAGAAGATCAATAACTGCTCAGTTTCATTAAAGATAAGAAAAGTTTGTCGATATTTGATTATATGGTGTTCTTAAGTGATAGGCGATATTTAGCAGGAACGTTAACGGAATTGAACCAATTGGGGGAGCAGCAATGAGCTCCGTAATATAAAGGAGGGGTTTTACGGCTCACTTATTGAAATATTTGAATTTGACAGTAAGAAACAGGGTTTAAAAATGTTTTTTTTTTCAAATCTTATTGGAATAACTAATAATTTTTGAATAAGCACATTAAAATGACATGTTTAGTTTACTTTAATTGTCCATTACAGAATTCAATATTAGGGTATTTGGTACTTAAGGATTAGCTGGGTGCAAGCTTCAAGTACAATGATGCTATATTGCTCATAGTAATCAAACATCAATATAAAACACAAATCAAATATCTCAACTTTTTAATTTTGCTATATATTTTTATGTATAAATAAAAAAACATTGCCTCCTATAATATAATCAGGTTGGAAAGATTTGTACTCGTCTAATCCTAAAGCACCTGGTATTATTATTTGCTCTTTTTGTTCCATTAGGTTTATGATGATTTGTAAAATATAATTTTCTTAATACTTTAAAATATACTTAATATACATATTATGGGCAAAGTAATTTATTGGGCATTATTAATAATGCCTGGGCATGTTAATGTGATAAATTCAACAAAATTTATGAATGAAATTTATCACTATGCCCGCTTTCACTCTGGGCATTATTAAAAATGCCCAATTAATCACTTTGCCCGTAACATATATATATGTTACCGCTAAAGTTGATAATTATTTAATCTGAAGAATACCTAGGTAAACTTAAGATTAACTGATTTCTGTCGTTAATGTGCGGATTTTTGAGTTTTTCGCATTTTACCTAGGGAATCTACACTATAACGGCCTCTTGATCGTTAAAGTTCAAAATAGTTTGTTTCGTTCAATACTTTCTGTTAAAATGTTGAGGTGCTTACTGCGCCATGCGCTTACCCCTGCGCAGTTGGGTTTCAATACGTAGTTTGTTGTCATATTTGGTGTTTTGATTTCAAATTTAGAGCGTAGCACTGGTAGTTGTCATGTTGAATGTTAAAACAAAATAATACAAGCAAGTAAGTACTGTAAATTTACATGATTAAGTACAGTATATTACTACTAAAACGGGTATTTTGAAACAATTGTGTTGAAGCTCCGACTTCAGAGTGACAGAGATTTCTTTTAACGAAAGCAAATGTCCCAGCTGTTGAAATATCTTTTCAACAAACGTTAATTCAACAATCGCTGGAACCTGGGCAAGGGTTTAACATATGTAATCGATCGCGAATCCTAGCAATAGTTCAGTGCAGGCTGCCAGCCGATTACACCGCGCTTTCATTAAGATTTGCTAGTTTAAGTGCTCATTGAAGTACGCTGTCAAATCGAGATCGAAAACCACAATTGATACAAATCTCAGTTGGTACTTTAATATTCTATTATTGTTTTTATATTCTAGTTTTAAAATTGCTAATTCATTACAATTTTTGTGGGATTTGCGTGTTTTGTGTAATATGAAAAAAGTACCGATCCCCCTTTTTTGATTCGTCATTGTTACTGTTTACCCCCCAAACGAGTTTGGTTATAGTTAGGGCAGGGGGGTTTGGGGGGGCGGCAGCCCCCCCAACCTCCTTAAACTTTTTATAAAATAAAATAAAATTTTGCACTTTAACGGATCACCCTCGTTAATATGTAAAATAACTGATTACAGGTAGTATGCAGATTAACGAGTGTCTAGTCGGTAGGGTGCAGAATACCTAGGTAATTTCAAGATTACCTAGGTAATCTTAGAAATTGAAAAAAAATTCGCTCTTTAACGGATCACCCTCGTTAATCTGCAAATTACCTAGGTTATCTGTAAATTAACTGATTTCCGGACTTTAACTGTAACATATACATATAATACTTTTCAGACGAATTCAAAATGCTGTGATCCTCCAAACACTGATCGGGGACCCACCAGTGGGGTTGTTGAGTTGACTTTGTGAAAAAATTTTTTCTCTCAAAATATTTTGTGGAAGGGCACCCAAAAAGAACCAAATTTAGAAAAATGTTGAAAACCTAAATCCCTGATTCTGAAAAAATATGAAAGCTCACTAATTGAGCTATAACTGTGTGACTGAATGGTCATAAAGCTTATATGTTTTTAATACGCAGACACAAAAACAAATTTTGGTACTTATACATATTATCCTTTTGACCATTCAGCGACCGTCAAATTCAGCCGCACAGCTATAGAACAGTCAATGGGCTTTGATAACTTTTCACTGCCTTTACTGTGTTTCAGGATTTTTAAATTAGTCAGTTTTGGCCATTTTTTCAGTCATCTTGTGGTCGGCGAAGACCTTAACATCTCTCCCTCCGAGTTGATCAAGGCACCGTGCCTTGACCGTGCTCTATGTCATATTAATAATCCTCTATTTACAGATAAGAATCGTGAACTTTTTCAAAGAATTGACTCCTCAGTTCCTGGAGGTGTCACGCCTGGTGCCTCTTTGCTTCCAGTTCCTGTCCGTGGAGGGGTTTGGTTCCTCTTCGCTTCTGGTTCCGGTCCCTGTAGGAGTCTTAGCTTCCTCTTCGCTCCTGGTTCCTGAAGGTGCTCCTAGTTCCCCTGCGCTCCCGGTTCCTGTGCTTGGTGAGATCCTTGGTTCCTCATAGACTTCAATTCAGGACACTTTCGTGGTTCTTGGAGTTTGAAAGTAGTTCTTGAACTGTACACTTAAACAAGTGCTGGCTGAACTGTGACTATGAAAACTTTTTTTTTACTTTTAATTTACTTTGTTAAAAAAACTCAAGGAAGGAAGTGGAAAAACTGGCAATCCTATTGATCAAGTTTCTCATTTCCTATGGCAACGAATGATAGGTTTCCATTCTGATCTGGTGTGTGCTTTATTTTAATGTGAGTTCCTTGTTGCAGAAAAAGATTGACTGAATGTCACACGCTTCTCACCTAGTATTATCATATATCTGTACAAAATGTAAATATTAAGAAATTAAATTTTTGAGTATCGGTAACTAAGAAGTGTTTCCTTCCAACCCATATACACTACCTTCCAGGTTTTGATGTAGACAAGCTTCCCCGTTGGACTTCTGAGAAAAGGTGAGTGCAATTTTTTGCTCCCATTGTATTTAAAGTAGAGATGGGTATGGCCGGAAACTTTGGGGGGGGGGGAAACGTTTTTCCAGTTTTTTTCCCGAAGGGTTTATTTCTTTCCGGAAAAATTGAAAATGTTAATTTAAAATACTTTATTTAGAATTTATATAACCGTGATATCAATTAAAAAATATTTAGATGATATTCTTATATAATAAAGTACTTATAAAGAATGAAATTTTAACCATGCAATCATTTTTTCCCCAAAAAGTTGGCTTCCACTCGTGAAAAATCGAAAATTTTTAAGTTTGTATGAAATTAAAAATTTTCTACATTCACATTCTAATGTTTTCTCATTTGATATTTTTTATACTCAATATTTCATTTGAAAACACAAATTTGGAAAAAGTAAGCTGCAAGATAAATTATTTTAACATCCAAATGTTATTTATTTTACTCTCTAAAAATAATAATAATGCCATGCAAATAAATATCAATAATACCAATTAATTAGGATTAGAAGAAATTTAAATTTGATATTCTTATATATTAATTATAAAATGCAGCATCATAAAAATATTTTAACCATTAAATCAGATTGTCTAAAATCATAAGCAAATGAAATGACTTACTACTTCAAGTTTCTCTGCTTTATCTGAATTTAAAAAAAAACTTTATATCAGAAGTTAGGGATTATTGGAGGCTTTTTACAGGGTTGCTTTTAAAAAATATTTATGGTGTATGAGTATTTATTGAACAATGAACACAATAATATCATGAAAATTAAATAATAAAAAAATAAGTTCCAAAAATATTTAAACAAAACAATGAATGATTTTTTAATTTTTTTTATGCAATGACTTCAACATTTTTTTAGAATTGGCAGAATGTATTAAAACTTCTCAACCTTTCTAAGAAAACATAATTGCAATGATTATGTGGAAAAAGGTTAGGATCAATTATGTATATCGATGTTAAATATAGCAACCATCTGTTATTTGTTATTGGATCATGTTGTATACAAAATTAATTCATCAAAAGTACTTTATGTTTAGTAAATAAATATTAAATTAATGTTATTTATTACTATCACATGCTTTACATTTTATTACATATATTATTATAGTTATAAAAACTGTAGTTTTTTTTTCTTTTAAAATTACTCGTAAAATGCTGCATATATTTATTTCGGAGGAATTATTTTTAATGATTAAATAACTTATAGTATATAATGACTAATGATTTTTTATACAACAAATGATTATTTAGTTTCTAAAAAAATATGTGTTTAAAAACCACAAAGTAAGGTTTCAAACTCTTAATAAAGTGAAATTATTTTGGTTTGGTTGTTACAATTATACAGTATTCATTCAAAAAGCACAAGAAATTTTCTTTTTCTTGTATTAAATTATTATAAGAGGTGAATAATTTACTTCTATTTTGGGTAATTCCATGGGTAACTGACTGACATTTTCAAAGAAAAACAATAAGTATTTTCTAATTTACTTCCCAAAAATAAATTTTATAAAGATTTTTCTACCGGTTTACTGCCTTTTTGTTAACAAAATCCAATGACACAATTAAATTTTCTAAATATGTTTTTTTATTTTAAACAACATGGTAACTGACTGAAATAAAGGTTTCATTAATGTCAGTCAGTTACCATGTAAATTTAAATTTACATGTTACCATTCAAATTTATTTGTTCCATTAAATTTAGCTAACAAGAAAGCAATAAACTGGGTTGAAAATCCTTTTTTTTTATTTATTTTGGGAAGTAAATTACAAAATACTCATTGTTTTTCTTTGAAAATGTCAGTCAGTTACCTGTGGAAATACCCTTTTATGAAAATTATAAAAATAATTTATTCAATTTACTAATTAATTAATTGCTCTTGATTTGAAAGATTTATTTTATTTGATTTATATAACTCACTGAAAGTTTTAATATATTTTATTATGTACTAAAAATATAAATTAGTGCAATTTGAAATTGAAATTTCAAGTTATTACCCAGGCAAGTCAGAAATAAGATGATGAAACACCAAAAAAGGTGCCTAGTATTAAAACACCAGCATAACACCAAAAAAAGTGGCAACTCAGTTGCCACCCTTTTTGGTGTTTTGCCATCCAAAATTTTTTACAGTGAAGCTCGAAAATCGAATATTTACGAGCAATTAGCGAATTTATAGCCAAAAACACTTATTTCTCCATTTCTCTACCAGAGTAGATCTGCTCGACTCACTATTGCTCACGAGATTAAAACCTCGAAAATTGAATGTTTTAACAGGAAAAACTCTATAATTGTCCATTTAAAAGCTTTATCAGTTGTGAAACTACCAAAATAAATTCAAATAATTCATTATCAAACGTTATTTTCCTTTATTTCAAGATTTTTTTTATTTAAAATAAAGATATTAATGGAAAATTGTAAATTATTTTTTCATGGAAAACGAGTTTAAAATAATACATTATGTCAAAAGACACGGTTCACTATAGACTCTTATATTTACTACTAGCTGTTATACCCGGCCATGCACGGGGGGGAGTTTATAAATTTATTTTTTAAATATTTCTTAAAATACATTTATAATTTTGTAAATTAGCAATATTACAAATCATCCAGGTATCCTAGGCACCTCTTTCCTATCCCAGTGTTCCCGGTAATCTTATCCCGGTGGTCACGGTAATTTTTCTAATCCCGGCGGTCCCGGTAATTTTCCTATCTCAGTGTTTACGGTAATTTTTATATTCCGGTATTCCCGGTGTCTTTATGGTAAATTTCCTATCCCAGTGTTCTCGGTAATTTGTATAACCCGGTAATTTTTTCCATCCCGATGTTCTCGCTAATTTTCCAATCCCGGTGTTTTTGTCACTTTTTACAATCCCGATGTTCCTGATAATGTTTAATATCTTGGTGCCTTTATAAAATAAAAAATTTGAAACCATAATAAAAAGTCTAGTAAATTAGTAAGTCTAGTGAACAAATTAACAAATTTAAAACCAGTGTTTAAAACTAAAATAAAAGATCTAGTAAATGAAAAAGTCTAGTGATCTGTCTCATTTGAAACAATGTTTTATTTTTAACTCGTTGTATGACTGGTAAAACAGGTTTTCAAACACGGAAAAATAAGTGAAAAAAAGAAGAAAAATTGGAAAAAAAGAATGAAGGACCGATTTTCTCTTTATAAATTATAGCCTATGTGTTATTCTGATGTATAAGCTACATTATAGTAAAATTTCATTAAAATCCATTCAGTAGTTTTTGCGTGAAAGAGTAACAAACATCAAGACAAACATTTCACAATTATAATAGTAGTAGGACTATACCGTTTATTTTATTTCCTAATTTGTTACTTTTTTCACTAGAATTATTAATATTTACCAGATATTTTTTATTATAGTTGTTTCGAATTTGTTACTTTATTAAGATGGAAAAAGACACCGGAATATTAAACATTACCGGGAACACCGGGATAGAAAAATTACCAGGAATACCGGGATATAAAAAATTACCGTGAACACCGGGATATGAAAAATTACCGAGAACACCGGGATAGGAAAAATTACAGGGAACACCGGGATAGAAAAGGTGACTGGGGTACCGGGATGATTGGTGATTGCTGATTTACAAAATTATAGACGTATTTCAAGAAAACTTAAAAAAAATTATTAATTTACACATTCAACCCGTGCAAGGCCGGGCATATCAGCTAGTTATTATAAATAAATTGGTTGCTTAGTTTTTTAGTGTTTTATGTGATAAGGACCATATACGGTCATATTGAACTAAACTTAAGATTACAACAATACGAACAAATAATTTTAAAACAAATATCGGGTCTTAATGATGGTTTATATTTCCTGTAATATTTAACTTCTGCATTTTGAAAATTGCTTCATTTTCACATCTCAGTAACATCAATATAACTACGCATTCAACAATGATACCGGCATAGTTTTTATCAGAATGAAAAACAGCCAAACGTCTTAATCCTTTCATCGTCTCCTTCATTTGTTACAATGGGAGCATTGAACACCAGTTTACTAACGTTAATACAAGTCTTGTGAGGTATTGCAGGGAATTTCCCATAGACGGCTTCAATATTCTGCATGGATAGGATATAGGATTCATGATCCATTCTTAATAGCTTTTAAGCTAATGCCGTCTTCGTAAGGTATTATAAGGTGGAAAGGTTAAAGGAGTATCGATTTTCATATATTCTCGGAAAAGGCTATTAACTGTCATACCTACCCACGCTCTATATGTACTACTTCAAATCCCTTTCCAGGAATTCGTATTAGGGTTGAAGAATTCCAGAATTCAAATATTAGTTTCATTAGAGAAGGATATTTTATCTTATTGAGAGTCTTCTTATTACATTAAGGGCTCTCAAGTGAGGTGTTTCACACCAATTATTATTGATTGTGTTACAGTGTAATTTATTTAGTTTGCTATGTAAAACTTTTGCATTTTCATGGGAGAAAAAGTTTGATATTTCATTAAATAAATAACATTGCAATATTGGTCCTTTATTCAGCATACTATGCGCTAGGTGTACCATCTATGCGCTAGGTATACCAACTATGCACACTTTTGAGTTAATCAATTTTATGAAATAAGTTTTTATAAAAATATAAAGTTAGTTAAAAAATTTCCAAAATATTTACTAATGGTATAAATATTACTTGGGTCAGAGAATCACTCATATACATTTTCCTAACCTCTTAGATATAACATTAACAATTTACTCTATTATTTTTGGAATATTCAAAAGTTTAAGGTAAGGGAAAAACATTTTTAACCTTTCACATTTTCTAAGTTTTTATAAAAAATGTTCAAGTATTGAATAGAAACAAAATAAATTAGCGTAATTACTCGTATACGGTTAAATTTCTTTCTCCGAACCATGCATATGCTATTTATGAATTAAGTATAAGAAATTTACTACCTCAAAGGTGTGAACGATAGTACATAGTTTCAAAGGTTTTAAAAGTAAAATGATCAACATTTTATTTAATTAAAATAGAATGAATTGAAATGTAAAAATGAATTTTTATTGAAAATTAATTCAGTTATTACAAGTCAATTATTAAAACTTAATTACAATCAATTAAATCAAATTCTAATTGAAAATTATGAAAAAAGAAATTCCATAGCGAAAACGAATAATTGAATTTAAGCTTTTAAAGCTGCAATAAAATTGGATAATAGCTCTATTGTGTTATACTAACATCTAAACAATAAAATCTAAAAAATTCTTAAACGTATTTTAGAGTATGAAGAAATGTATTTATTCCAAGTACAACTACCAAATTGCCATAAAAAGCATAATAGGGTCAAAAACACAAATAATAACGTATTTAAATGGGTTTATTTATTTAAATCTCACTCTCATTGATTTTGCTTTAGAGACCCCATATTCACAAACCATTCAAAAATACTCGCATTTCAAAAGCAACTCAGTTTAAAGGCTTCAGATATCAAAACCACTTCCCATTATGGCAGAGATCCCCATTCAGCATTTTAAAAGGCCTACTACACACACTCACGAGTTTGACGCACGTCCGCTTCCTGATTTATCTCCGTAATAAGCATGTTGCAGAGAATTGTTCGCAGCAGAGAAGAATTCCTGGATGGGACGGTGGACACAATTACTCTATTGCAACCGATTCCTCTCCGGTGTCACGTAATATCTCGTCAGAAAGGCAATAGAAATTCCTAGGACTTAAAAGAGACATGGCTTTTTCTCTGGTACTTGAGTCCGAGAGATCCATTTTCCTGAGGATTGCAATGGGATAAACATTTTCCTGATGTTTCTTCTTTCCGATTTCTTTCGGGTCTTCTTATTCGTTGGGAGTTTTTTACCTCTGGACAAAGGCGTTTTAATGGTTGCACTACGTTATTCAGAAGGTTTCCGCTCTAAAAGCAACGTTTTTCAAATTGTAACTGGTTTAGGTTTTTAGAGGTACTGAAATTTCTGGAAGGCTTATTTTTTAGGAGATAGGAATATTCAAAGGTTGATGGTAGGTACACTGAAATGCGTTATAATAGACGGACTTATGGGGGGTTCATGTTTGTTCAATCCATTATTATGTGAATTTTTTATTTATCTGTTTCCTAAAAATGTTAAAAAACACTTAGGAGATAAAAAGTAAACATTAAATACATATTTACTTTGTTTGTATTGAAAAAGTAAAATTTTTACATTGCTTTAACCTTTATACAGGGTGTCCCATAAATGGTGGGTCACACTTCTAGGGGGATAGTAGACACCTAGACGAGTCAGAATCACATAGGAATCGGGGGTCCCAGACCAAATCCCAGGGTGTTAAAAATGGAGCGACACCCCAAAAAAATTATTGAAAAATTCAATTTGTGGAACTGCTATTGGTAAAAATTTAATTATGGTCTCAAAAATTGGGATTTAATATGATCTTTAAAATTATCTCAAAAGTCTTCACCTTAAAAATTTTTTATTATGAAAAAAATTAAAAAACCACAAAAAATGTGAAAATTCTGCCCAAACCTCATTTTGTATTTCGAAATCCTTTCTTTTGATTTTATAATCTGAAAGATCATAGTTGTAAACCCTGAAGTCCAAAGTGTCACGTAAAACCACCAATATCCAATGCTTGAGATCCTGTTAAAGCACCTTCCTTTTTTCCGTTAATAAGTCCGTTTTTTTCGTCCGCAGACTGTCGTTTTGGAAACGGCTATAGGAAACCAGTTTTCGCACGCAAAAACGAACTTTAACAGGATCTCAAGCGTATAATATTGATGATTTTTAAGTGAAACTTTGGACTAAGGGTTAACAACTATGATCTTTCAGATTATAAAATCAAAAGAGATGATTTCGAAATACAAAATGAGGTTTGGGCAGAATTTTCACATTTTTTTGTGTTTTTTTAACTTTTTTAATATTAAAAAAATTTTAAGATCAAGACTTTTGTGGTAATTTTAAAGATTATATTAAACCACAATTTTTGAGACCATAATTGAATATTAATTATATAATTCTTTATCCACAATTTTCCTACAACTGATTCAACTTTTTAGCTGATTCAATATCATTTACATTTAAATTTAGTTGCATGTGAGAAAAGTATTAAAATATTATGGTAATTGATAAAGTAAGAGATAAATATTGCATTTATAAAGTAACATAATTTATAATTCTATAGAAATGAAGGAACATATATTCCCCGGATTCTAGTTTTCCTAGATTACAAAATACGATAGTTGTACTTAATAAAAGTAATTCAATGTATTTTAAATAAACAGTATTTACTTATGTTTGTATATTAAAAAAGTAACAGTCGCCGCCAGCTGTCGCTGTTTCAGAAAATTTTCACTTTGAGAGCTATTCACTTGAGAAAACTATTTAATGGATTATAAATGAAATTTAACCCATTTGTAGACAATTGAAACAATATCCCAGGTCCCTCAGACGTTACTTACATTCTCACAAATAAAACATATGGGATAAAGTAGTGTTAATTTAAACTTTCAAAGTGTGGATACCTGCTAGCTTGGCCCGCGGACCAATTGTCAGGTACTAGGTGCTATAGGTAGGTAAAAATAGAGAGTCTGTATACGAGAGAGAGACGACAACTCAGTATAGCGCGCGCAGATCGGTAAACAGGTTTTCTGTTCACCACAGGCGGAGTTAGGTTTCCCTCCATAGGATTAGCATGGGACGCGAGACAAGCTGCATGATGCAGTTTGGACATAATTGGATGCACAGAGACGCTTTTTAAGCGAGTTGTCGCCTCTCTCTCTCGTATACAGGCTCTCTAGGTAAAAACAGTGCTAACTTTTTTCATTTTCTCAAGGTTGATTTTTACAATGGTTACTGGGCGAATCATTTCAATATTTCTTGTAAGCTGCCAGACCAATCGGATGGGCCAAACAACCCCCTAAACACACTAATAGAATTGAATAGCGAGAAATGCAGGCAATCCCACCAAACTTAACGATCGCATAAAAGTGTTTATCTTATTTTAAATTTTCTGATCAACTTTTATCTGAAAATTTAAAATTAAACAGCTTTACAGAAATTTGTTCTGTATGCCAATTTTTTAGAGCAGCTAGTTTCAATACTTTAAGAAATATTTTCAAATATATTTTGATAAATTTTTAAAGAGTAAAATATCTATATTTTAGCCATTATATTATCTATATTTATATTATTATCTATACGTAGACAAGGAAATAGTAAAATACTGATGAATGCTCTAGAAACTAATACGCAAATTTACCATAATATAGTATTCTACAAAAGTTTAAAGTTCCCATTATAAATATCATCATCCGCTTACAAATATTTTATACATTTGATCTAAGTCTACTAAACATCCTTCGAAGGTATCTCTGAAATGGAACTTTCCTTTCTCAGTGAATGATGAAAGCGATATACTGAACCCGGACTATCTCCTTCTTTTTCCACGTCCTGCCACAACGCATGTTCGTCCCATTTTCGGCTCGTTGATCAGGTGACGATGAAGACGGCGAGTGTCCGGTTCGTTACCCCCATTTGCCCCCCGGACTCGTTAATCAGGTGTCCGGGAGGCGGTTGCCGGACCGTCAACTCGTATCAAGCCCCAGATAAAATCGAGTGGAAAAAAGATCCAGTCTCGGCAATGGCGTGAATACCAAGATCGAGAAGAGGTTTGTGTCCTTGGTCCGGGATAAGAAATAAAGGATTTCTCCCGATTTTTTCGGGATCGGGATGATTTTTTTTCTTAGGAAAAGGGGATTTTCTTCGTGATTTAATCAATGGCTTTACTTGGATGGGTCAGATTAATGTTTGTGTTGGAAGATAGAGTTCGGCCCATCACGTTTTGGGTTTGAGTTATGGATGGGGCAAATACGGTTTGCTTGATTGTTTCGGAATCTGATAGAATGCCAGGAACTCCTGGGTGCTTTGTTTGTTTTTTGGGGGTGATCACCCCTTTTGTTGGTTTTGACCATGGAACTTATATTGTGTTGAACTTCGGAAGTTTGATCGTGGCGTTACCTTAGCGATACATTAGCGATACATTCTAGTAAAAATTTTACTTTGGTCTATTGTAACACTGTAAAAAATACGGCACTTTAAAAGTGGTGGAACGAAACTGCCTTCATACATTGAGAGATGTTACACCGCGGAGGAGGATGAGGGGATGGAGGGGACTAGACTCGGAGGGAGGTACCACAGGTACTTAACTTCTCTCAATGTATGGAGATAAATTCTTTCCATCACTTTTTGTGTAAAGTGCCGTATTTTTTACAGTGAATCATTAACCAAGTTACCCAGAGCCAAGCCGCCCAGATTACCATTGAATCCTATAGAAAATTTGAGGCGGCTAGGACTGAAAAGGTTAAATGTCTAATAGACCGTGCACCTTGTTATAAAGTCGCATTAAATAAACAACGTAATTTATAGGTTTTTTTCAGCTGAGTTACTTAACAGATGTAAAATAAAATGTTTGATACTGGTTGTCAGATTTCTGTCTGCTTAGGAGAAGTTGAAAAAGGATGTAAAGTACACATAAGAACAAGATGTAATACAGGATTTTATTCTTAGTTTGATACGTAAGTGGAAAGTATTAAGCTGATATATAGGTGGGGAGTTTTTCTTTAAAAGTAAAATACACAAACATATTGTATGTAACTATTACTTATAGCCAAGTCAATAAGAAACAAAATAATAGATTTGCATTACATACAAGAGTAAAATAATATTCAAAGAAAACTGGTAGATTTGTGAAATATTGGGATGTAGAAAGATAGTTTTGCATTTTAAAACTGTTAATACTACAAGGGAAAATATGATTTTAGGTAAATCGACATCTTATATACTGTCGTTTTTTATCATTAAAAGCTAAAATTATAAAGACATTCTAACAGCCAATATTAATAAAGAAGGGTCAATCTTTTCTTTCCAATTTAATACGGCGCGGTAGTTTTTATATATCTTTCTAAAAACAGTATCATGTAAAAACGAAAACTTACAAAAGAAGAGGTTTGTAAACAACCTAAGTTTAATAAAACTAATTCACATAATAAATGGGGCCAAATATTTATTTCCCTCGCATATAATATACACACTAGAATTAAAAGAGAATAAAACAATAAAAAGTACTCAACATTCAAAAACACTCGAAAACTCCCTGTGAACCCTTTCCCGAAGGAGACTAGTGCTGCAGTCTTCTCTCCTGATTTGAATTTTGCGCGTTACTCCGGAATTGATGAAAGGATGAAATAATTACCCGTCGAGAGCCATCATTACGTAAATGTAATCATTTAAAAGATGAACAAAGGCGCGCATTATCTACCGCTTAGAAGCGTATCTCTAAAATACTTTGCGTCGAGTCGTTGAATTTTAATCTAAGCAGACACCATTAAGGAGTTTTAGAAAGTAATTATTAGGCATTTGAAAGTGTGGCTGGCTTGGGGTGAACTCGAGATTCTTTTGGTTATCGATCGTTTTGGAACGGGTGTGAATCGTGTGAAAAGGATTATTTTTGAAAGTGTTTCTTACCTAACAAGGGGATGTTGCGTGTTTAACCCTCGATTCTGGGGTGTAAGAGGTATTGTTGCTTGCTTTGGTTTAATTAAAACTTTGAATTCGCATCACTTACCCTCCCAGTCCTGGCCGCTTCAAACTTCCATTGGATTCCATAACATCTCGGGCGGTCTCGGAGTGAATTATTTAAATTATTCATATGGTTGTACAATGTAAAAGCTATCTCTCTGAGTACAATTGAGGTGCTTGAAGCACAGCAATGGACTAACTCCAACAGCTTTTCATTTGAGATAGCTCATTGTTGCTACAAGTACTTCAATTATTAAATAGGTCGAAGGAATAATAAACTTCCTTGTAGAATTCTCGAGAACTCGTTGATTTTTTTAAAAAGTTGTCTTAACATCCTGTGTTTAGATGCAAATGAAATAACGAACAGAAGAACGAAATTACATACCTAGAATCAGAAATATAAGTTCTGAAGTATAACAAAATTAAACAGATTGGATTAAAAGAAATTAAAAGATTCGTGACAAATTCATAGTTTTATTGGGTTAGTTAGCTGTGGTAATTACTATGGAAGATGTGTTGGTTTGTTAAGGAGAGAGTATTTTGGTTTCAGATCTTCTATGAATCTGAAATAATTTGTTTTATAAAATATTCGTAAAAACAATTAGTAGAAGAAACGTCAAACAACTTTCCATAATCACACAGGTCATCTTCATGAATACCATTCTTAAAACATTATAAAAGTATAACGGAATTTTATTTGCACATTAATTAAAAGTATTAAAATGTACAATTGATTCGAGGACTATTTCTCATTATCTTTGCACGGAGAATATTACTATTACTCTCTTTTAAAAGTTAGAATATTTAATGTGGTTCTAACTTATCAATAATTAAATCAACTGGTTTTCTTTGAAAAAAGCGATCAAGTCTGTTCGTAACTATAGTTAACCATTATTTTTTTTCAAAAGTTCACCAATGAATCTATTAAATTTATTATAGTACCTAGTAACTCGTGAAAAACCCTAGTGTTTTATCATTCATATTTTTGTTTAAACACAAACTTTTTATTTAATATCTTTTGAGCAATTGAAAATAATAAGAGAAAAAACCTACATTACTCTCAATGTTTACAAACAATTGATTTTAGTGTTTGAAATTCTATATTTAAATAATATATCTGTAAGTTTCTGGAAAACTCTCATCAGTCTTATAAACATATTTTATTTAGAAAGTATTTTGAAGAGCACAAGTATTTCTAGACCAGACCGTGAAAGGAATTATTTCCATCATAAAACATGACGTCGATTGGTCATTGTGATTGAAGGGATAATAAAATTTATGACAGTTTCTAGGTGTTAACTGCAACCTTATCCGTAATCCAGAAAAATGGAAATATTTTAGAAACGAGAATATTTTTTAGAAATTCTAATAGCTTATTGCATATCCTCAAAAGAATCCGAAAAGTTTGATACCAAAAACATGTTATAAGGATCAGTATTTAAAAAGTCTTTTTCTGGAAACCATTCACCAAAAACTTTTTTTAGAATAGAGATATTTCTATGAACATTAAGTATAATGGTTTTTATTCACACAAAATGTTTCAGAAACTTTAAGTTATTAAGTAAAGTATTTCAAATTCAATGCATGTTTTAGATACTTGTAAAATCTGTACGAAAATCCTGTGCTTTCCTGTATGCTCATCCCATTTTCAACTTGGTATTGTTAAAAAATATAAGGTACATAAAAATTACTGTTCAATTCCGATATAGTTCCCACTAAATATCGCCATTTTTTTTAAACGCCATATATTCAAACATCGACCAATATTTCTGATTTTTATTGATAAACTGTAGTTATTGATATACATATACATTTCAATCCATGAGTTTGAAATTATTTAACAATAAATAAGAATGGAAGAAGCATGGAATGGAAGAAGCATGGTTAAAGTCCGTTTTTTGGGTGCGCTTCCATACCTAGTCTTTAATATTTTTATGATATAAATTTGTTTGGAAAAGGAAAATAATTTTTTCTCTACCGTCATAGATATTCAATTAACTTGCAATATATGAGTTTGTTTTTTTAAGCATAATCTCATGAATTCTGTAGGTTGTCCAATCATACATTAGCAAAAAGTAACTATCCTTAGAAAACAGTTGCTTATGAAAATATATAGCAATTTTAAAACTATATGCATCATAGTGGATTGTAATTATGTTTAGTCATGAATTTTATATGAGGGATGGGAGACTGTTAACACGCTTTTTTATTCATATGAAAGAACCACCATTTGTAAAGTTGCTTGAAATTCTGATGTAAAAGTTCTTGAAATAAACTTGTAAACTACGTCTCAAGCTTCATTATTGCATTGTAAATTCATAGAATACTTCGAAATGAAATGAAAGTGGATTTCTTTCCATTAAATACTACAAACACATAGATACCTTTGCAGTGCTATTTCTCTGTGGTCTCCCAAGAAGAAGCAAAACGCTGTTCTGATGGCTGAAAATTGAATTTGCTTTTGTAATATATTCATGCATTTTCTATTATCTCCTCCCTCTAAAGTGGGATGTTCTCAAATGCTCTGCAGAAACTAATTTTAGTTTTATGATAGCAGGAATTCGAGGGTTCTGAGATAAGAAACAAAAATAACAGCATACTCACCGCTTTGTTAGATTTTAAAATAACAAGAATGATAATAACAATAGCAGGAGCAGCTTCAGAAAAAAGGGAAATTTTCATCACAACCATGACAAACTCTTACAATAGCCAAAATCTATTATACTCGCGGTTGTCAACGGTGAAATACACATTTCAGTGATTTGCATTTTTATCAAGCTTTCTGCAGGTGGAGAGTGTTTCTAGAGATAAAAACACGAGTTTCTTTGAGCGCATAAATTTATTATTCTTTGTTCTTTCTCTTTCGAGTATTTTAGAAGGTTTAAAACAACGCTATTTTAAAGGCAGAGGCTAATTTTTTAATCTTTTCCCGGTGAGGCTGTTTTGCTGAGGCTAAATGAACTGAAAATGGATAAGGAAGATAAGTTTAAGATTAGGCACCTCTTTTCAAAACAAAGGGTGAGGTAATTGATAAATTACTGAACCAGAAACTAATTAAATTTCAAAGAAGATTTTTTTTATGCCCCGGCCAAGACTTTTATAAATCTTTTAGTAGAAATAATTATTAAATTATTTTTTATTATGCTGTACACTAGATATCATATCTCAACAGTTTATATTAAATTGATTGTTTTGTTAAACCATGACTTTAGTAGGGATACTGTGAAGAGTAATTTCTTTTATGAATAAAATTTTATGAAATTTTAATTAAGTGAATGTATTAAATGTTTAGTTTTCTCAATTTTGCTGAGCAAAATGTTAAGAACATTGGTCAATGTTATAATGTGTACTATATTTCCCCCTACTACTTACTTCTTAAAGTTTTGATACTTATTCGTAAAATAATACTTAAGACCCCATGTGAAACAAGTGTTAATCTTGTTGTAAAACTTCTAAACGTATTTTTGTCACTTATCTAATATTGTTGCATGAAGCTAGTAACGGCCGTATTCACCGGTAACCTGACCGGCGGTCAGGTCAGGAAACCATGGTTACAGCCTCTGATTGGTGGAAGGAAAATATTGAATTATTTTTCCACCAATCAGAGGCTGTAACCATGGTTTCCTGACCTGACCGCCGGTCAGGTTACCGGTGAATACGGCCGTTAAACAGCTAAAAACTATAGTATCTATGGTGGAATATATTTAAAAATACGGCCACATGAGTCAGAAAGATCATAATAGAACAGGGTAATAATGCATTCTTTGAAAATAATATTTGAATAGGTCTTGTTAAACAAACTAAATGTAGTTTTAATGAAATTTTAAAAGTAGGTATGTTTTTTCTAATAATATTGATTTTAATGATAAAAACAAGAGTGATTAAAGCCGATCGCCCTTAGAGGGTCCTATAATTAAAACGCCAAGCACTGTTTACAAATATTTACCTAATTACAGTAGAAATAAGATCTCTCCCTAATCAACCTCAGGTATAAAATATTAATTTATTTATCAGAATGAATAGAAAAAATTTTTATGAAATTATTAGGCCTTTGCGTTGTAAACTTTTGCCCAATAAATTCCCACAACATTGCACCAACTGTCACACTTGTACTTCTGATCCATTAAAGTAAGTTAAATTTTTATATTACCTACTACCTCAAATCTTTCACTTATTAGGCTGTATTTGGGGTATATATTGCTTTTAAAATGTATAAGGTTGTCCGAAAAGTTCTGATAGTTTTTACAAAGTTTCGTGTGTGAAAGTGTTTTTTGAAAAACCGGTAATAGGTGGAGATTTCAAACAAATGGAATTTTAATTTATGTAATATTTAAGAATTTAATGTATGGTTGTGGTATTTCTGGTGAAATTATTTTTTTTCAAAATGATGGCTACGAAAGAAGATCGCAAACAGCAATTTTCGTAACATTTTCGGCCGCTTTAAAAACTGAGAAGAATGCATGATTCATGATTGATACAATTTTGTCTGTGTATTGACAATGTTTACATTAAGATGTCACAGTTTTAAGATTAACCAATAAATTTAAGATGGAAAATTTTGGTCTCAAACATAACATCTATTGCGAAAAACTTCCCTCAGTATTTGTATTTCATTCGAAATAAATTTTCTCTAAAACGCCATCAAGATCAACACAAGAAAGCTTACACGTAGACCCAGCTATTTAGTAATTAAATTATCTTTGAATACAGTTCGTTGGAAATTGGAAACGAATAAAACAATGATGTTATGGGAAAATACTTTCAATTTTTAAACAAACATTTTAGATCAGAAACACATTTGGAAAACATCTGTCTTGATATTTCATACCAGATGCTCAGCGAAGCGAAGGAATTTCTAAAAAATCTATGGAAACTAGTTATATGCAGTTTTAAAGCCAAAATTTAATATTTTGAGCTTATCGAATCATCTTAAAACTGAGGCAACTTAATTTAAATATTATCAATATACAGCTAAATCTTTATTAAGCATTAATCATGCATTTTTCAGTTTTTAAAGCGGCCGAGTAAAATTTTACGAAAATTTTTTAAATATTTCATTATAATTTTTTACCGAGTAAATTTTGCGGTCTTCTTTTCCAGCCGCCATTTTGAAAATAAATAATACCACCAGAACTACCAAATCCATACATTACATTCTTAAATATACATGAATCAAAATATCTTTTGTTTGCAGTCTCCACCTATTGCCGGTGCCGGTTTTTGAAAAAAAAATCAAACACAAAATTTTCTAAAAAATATCAGAACTTCCAGACGACCTTATAATAAAAATAACGGCGAGGACATTTCAAATACCATTCTGTGTCGCTGTGATCAGGCTGAATTTTTACAGGACATTAATTCAAAACTAAGAATCTTAAAGAAAAATCTAAGAATCAGTAGAACTCGGTAAAATTCCTGAAAAATAAAGAGGTATCTTAAACGTTCCTGGGAATAGTGTATAAAATTTTGCCAAAGAGGGATTTTGAATAGGTAATTTTGATATTTTTACTAAGTTCCTTCAAGCTGTTGCCAAACTATTTTAGATGCCAAATACTCAAATATCCCCATATGTGATGCTACTCAAATTTATGTTACATGTCGTAATTTATAATTATTTCTTAAATAAATAATTTTTTCAAGTTGTAAAAAAATTTTAATGTCTTAAGTCAGCATCACTCATATCCCCTTCCTCCACAGTCAGAAAGAAAACAAATTGCAAACCTTCCATCTTAAGGAGTTAACATAATATTTGAATGACTCCCAAGGCCGAGTATATCAACTAGTTTATAATGTGAAGACAAATTAGTAACACCACGTATGCCGACGTACTGGCATAGTGGTTTGAGGATCTGACGGCGAAGCCATACGTCTGGGGTTCGAATCCCTTTTGGTATACTAGATGATAAGTTCTGTCATTGTGTAATGAAGAATTGCAGCATCTCTTAAAATTATAAATATTCAATATTAATTTATTAAAAATTCATGCTCTGTGAGGTCACATCCAATAGAAGCCCGTTTTTTGATCACGTGAAAACAGAAAACACAATGGTTTTCATGCGCTGTGACGTCACATCCAATAGAAGCCCGTTTTCTGATAACGTGACGTTTTGGCAAAAATAAAATAAAATTTTAAATTATTTAAAACACGTTTTTGAACTTAAAAATCAGAAATTTGGGAGTTTTAGACCATAATGTATCGAAAAAGTATAAAATCAAGCAAATCCCTCACTCATGCAAATACCTCATAATAACATATTTTAATACAGAAAGCTCCTAACAATGTGACGTCACATGTGTTTCTTGGAAATGTGAGAACACTAGGCTGTAAAAAAACTAGAGCTCAGTCTTTCCAGTCTTACCAGCGGAAGCAAGGCACATTTAACGTCACAAGCTGTTTCAGCTCAGACAGAAAATAAGCTATTTTTAATTGAAAATAACTTAAAATTTAGAGCTTTGAAAGGTAAATTAAAATGTTTTTTGGAGGTTTAAAGCCATTCTGAACTTATTAAGATTAAAAAAAATTCACTGCAATTATCCATTGGATTGGAGTTACATGCGTCTTACAATGGATTCCTGCCCATGTGAACTTGGAATACAATGAAATTGCGGATTCCTTAGCTAAAAATTCCAGATATCTCAATCAAAATACAACCCTCAACTCGCTGGCAGATGCAAATGCTTTTGCAGGGTCAAAGCTTTTTGCTCCCTTGAATGTGAAGGCCCATGATCAAATCACTGAACTTGACATAGACAGAAAGACCGCTGCAACTCTCATCAGACTCAGAACAAAACACCATAAAAATATGAAAACTTTAGCCGATGGGACCAAAAGATACTGTGGCAACTGTCCCGACGAAGAACTTACACCTCACCATATTTTCAACTGCCCTGCAGTTGCTGCAGGCCTCCACAATCTTAACTACCCTACAGTGGAGGATTTATATTCTTCTAATTCAATAGAAATCGCAAAGATAATACAGGCACACCATCAGATATGATTTCATAGGGGATACGACACCACCACCACCACCACCATTGGAGTTACATATATTTTCCGGACTGTTTGCTTGATCTCAGAATCCGTTTATTACCCTTCGTCAAGTAAGACATGCACAAACAGAATTTTTTATTGAGAGAGGGAAAAAATACACCCAGGGAAAGGCCGGAATCGAACCAACCGACGACGGGTACAGCGCGCAAGGCTGCAAGCGTGGTGGGCAGCATACAAACGCACTAGGCCACCTCCCCCTCTCCTTGTGTGAGAGCGAATGTATACGTGGCGCGGGTAGCAGCACCTCACTTCTTTGGTTGCAGTCCACAGGTGGGAAGCGCCTGGGGATCACTGAGTAGGTATTTCTCAAGGTATTTAGTGGCTATAATAATTAAAAATTCATTTCTCGTCCATTCGCGAATTAAATTTTCACGAAAAATTCACAATTGAGACATTGATGACATCTCTATATGTGTTAGAAATTTTTCTATGGTATTTGGCGTCCCAAACAACTTGGCGTTATTGAGACAGACACTATAGCGATATTCAGACTTGGACAGTTCAAATCGTGAATTTTTGAATCGAACCTTCCTCTATAACTAGACTTAAAATTTACATTTTTCTTTTTAGTCGGTGCGAAAGACACTGCCCTAGCTGCAACAACACCCGTTTGGTTCACTCCACCGAGGGCTACCGCACGTGGTTCCAAGTACCCCCTCCGAAGCTCTGCTTACCGCCAGCGATCTTGCCAGAATGTGACGGCGTCTGTTGCAACCCGAGTAAATACCTCCGTTTTTTTGTGCACTCACACGCGATTGCCGAATTTTTCACTCAAAACGGAGAAAAGGGAATGACAGATGGAAACAAAGCTTTGGGAGGGTAGTTTGATTGATTACGGGGAAGCTGGTGAAGAATTCATAAGGGAAAGAACAAAAAGCTTCGAAAATGATGGTGGAATGTTTCTTTATTTGGAATGTCTCGCGTTCTGAAATATATTAAGTTCTTGATAAGATTTTTTTTAATCTTAGGTCATGAATTATTCCTCACTTCACTTGACGTGCGTTTTTTGAAAAGAATAACTGACTGAGTGATATACACTGCTCACAACAATTAAAGGATATTGGTGGTTTTGGTTCATATTGGCAAGCAAATAAAAAATTTGCAGTGGTTCAAGCATTTTTCATAAACTTTGGACCATTTCAAAGCTAAATCCATGCAGAAATCAAAATAAAAATTTTATTTTTACTTTTTTTTATCAAAATTGGAAAATGCACATTTTGCAATGTTAATGCACGTTAAGCAAAAAAACTGAAAAATCTATCAATACTTAATTGAAACCCCATTTCGCTTGGGGTATGCTTTCTCCTGACTTGAAACAACGTTGTGGGACTGTTTGCCACCAGGTTTGTTTGTTTATTTTTGAAGGGCTGGGGTGTTTTCTCCTTTTTCCCCTTTTATAGCATTTTTCAGCACCTGAACTGTTTGGGAGATATTGGATGGTCAGAAATTGGTTTCTCAAGCATGTCCTAGACTTGTTCTTTTGGATTCATGTCGAGAGAACGTACTGGTCGATCCCTTTCTAGCGATTTCTTCATCCTGAAGAAAATCATTAACTACGGTAGCACAATGTTTTCTCCAATTACCATCCCTGAAAGTTAAATTATCACCGATTTCTCCTGCATGAGGGGCAACCAGATGTGTAAGGATATTGATGTTATTATCCTGAACCACCAGAAACGGCCCTTTTACCGGTGGGGGGTCTTTATTCCATAGATAGAGATGGTGCTCTATTTCATCACTCCACATCTTCAAATCTGACCCTCAGTTCATCCTGATAACTTCTGATTTTTGTATGGTGGGTACAAGGAACACAAAATAACCCCTTTTTTGTACATGAAGAAGTCAGATTTGTAGATGCGGAGTGATGAAATAGAGCACCATCTCTATCTATGGAATAAAGACCCCCCACCGGTAAAGGGGCCGTTTCTGGTGGTTCAGGATAATAAGCTCAATATCCTTACACATCTGATTGCCCCTCATGCAGGAGAAATCGGTGATAATTTAACTTTCAGGGATGGTAATTGGAGAAAACATTGTGCTACCTTAGTTAATGATTTTCTTCAGGATGAAGAAATCGCTAGAAAGGGATTGACCAGCACGTTCTCTCGACATGAATCCAATAGAACAAGTCTAGGACATGCTTGAGAAACCAATTTCTGACCATCCAATATCTCCCAAACAGCTCAGGTGTTGAAAAATGCTCTAAAAGGGGAAAATGGAGAAAACACCACAGCCCCTCAAAAATAAACAAACAAACCTGGTGGCAAACAGTCCCATAACGTTGTTTCAAGTCAGAAGAAAGCATACCCCAAGCGAAATGGGGTTTCAATTAAGTATTGATAGATTTTTCAGTTTTTTTGATTAACGTGCATTAACATTGCAAAATGTGCATTTTCCAATTTTGATAAAAAAAAGTAAAAATAAAATTTTTATTTTGATTTCTGCATGGATTTAGCTTTGAAATGGCCCAAAGTTTATGAAAAATGCTTGAACCACTGCAAATTTTTTATTTGCTTGTCAATATGAACCAAAACCAAAAATATCCTTTAATTGTTGTGAGCAGTGTAGTTGGATATAATTGTTTTAGGGTTGGAATAACAGGGTTTAAACAGATGATAATATTAGACTTTTAATGTGGTATTTATTTGGAAATGGAAGTTCAGAGGAAGTATTTACATTTTTCCTGAGTTTTAACTATAAAAGGGTTGTGCTGGCGTAGCTCCTCATTTCAGTTTTTAAATTTTATTTCATTTAGTCTGTATATAGTATTTTAATTTTTCTTGATTTCTAAACCTTAAGTTTTAACTTTAATCTTAACTGTTTTTATTTTGTATATAAAAGTTGCTCTGTTTGTTTTTTTTTGTTGGATGAGACTTAATAAATGAGATTTGACTGTTCATGGTCTGGTTATTTCGACGTCGTTACAGACTATAATTTTGGTGGCAGCTAGCGGATACGAACCTACGGCCAAGAGGCGTTGATTGGATATTTCATGATCTTTTGTATACAGGAGTTCCAGATTACGGGCAGATTGCGGTTTAGGTACTTACGTATTACCGCAACCAGGTCGGCTCCAACTTGGCGAAATTTGGCCAACTTGGCGCCTTGGCGCGTTTTTGGCGCCAAGTTTTTTTCTGTCGCCAAGAGCGAAACGCGCCAAATTTAAAGCTGCGGAAAGTTAAAAACGTAGACAAAACTAATTAAAACTTAAATAGGGAAGAAATTAAGGTTGTTATAACATAATTTCAAAGTATTATTTACTCAATTGACCGAATTCTACGACTAATTCCAAGCAGCACAAATTTTTAAGATTCGTCGAATTTTAGTCATATAGGGCGAAATTTTGTTTACTTCTAGTTGCAGTTACGTAAACTTTACATATTTGGTATGAGCTATGCTACTAGGTAATACTATAATAAAAGGATATCCAAAATACACTACCGGCATCTTATAGGTTATGAGATAAATTAAGCAATGATACAATTGTATAAAACAGGATAATTTTACAGCACAATATAAATTAAAATGTATTTACCCTTTAAAATATCCTTGTACCTTTACGAACAATTCGCTTACGCCACGCAAACATTACGATACCGACGATACCAAACATGAACGTTATTACATTAATTCACTTCATTTTAAACACTTCATTGTTTTGAATTACCAGACTATATAACGCATGTTAAGTACATTATAAAATAAAATAAATACCCATGACTTTCAATCTAATCAGTAAGCATAATATTTTCTTTACGAAGAGCCACGTGTAACACGTAGGGTTGCCGTTACTTGGAGCGCCAAATTTGGCGATTTATGCGAATTTTGGCCACGTCGGGTTGCCGTAAGTAAAGTCGCCAAATTTGGCGATTTATGCGAATTTTGGCCTGGTTGCGTTAATACGTGAGTACCGCGGTTTATTTAGCTTTTGGTGTTTTGATGGAAGTCACGATGGTTGAGATTTTTCGATGTGTATTTTTGTGAGGAGTTGCTTAGTAGCCAAGGAGGTAGGTCGAATGTGTAGTAAATATAGTATCTGAGATAGACTTTTGATGCAGGTGATCTTTTTGAGAGTTGTCGGTTTTATTGATTGCGTTGTGTTGCTTGAAATTTTAAATTTGGGTTTGGGGTGGTGTTCGTGATTTGCAGACTGAGTTTTGGGTCTTTAGGATTCGAATTTTCGGTTGTTGATTTCTTTGGAGTTGTGCGGTTGATTTAGGGGTCATGGCTTTTCTTGGTAAGGGAAGGAAACTGGACTTAATCAGTCTTGCCAGAGAAATGGGCGAGATTGTGGAGGACTCAAAGACAGTGCCAGAAATTAAGAAAATAGTAAGGGAGAGTAAGGCGTATCAGCAAGAGGAGGTCGAGTTGATGTTGGAGAGAATAATTGAGGATAATCGGAGACTGGAAGAGGAAAATCAGAGACAAGAACAGGAGAATCGGAGACGGGAAGAGGAAAATCAGAGACTAGAACAGGAGAGTCAGAGACAAGAGCGGGAAAGAATAAGGCTACATGAGTTGGAATTGAAGCGTATGGAAATGGAGGCTGGGAATGCAGCGAAGAGAGAGACTGATCGGGAGGGCAGAATTCCACTTGCCCAGATAACCCCCAAGTATGATGAGAAACGGGATGATATGAGCCTATATTTGATAAATTTTGAGAGAAGAGCAAAAATGGCGCGTGTTCCTAAGAAGGACTGGGTGGCTTACTTGTTGAGCGTTTTGCCTGCCGACATATGTAATATGCTGGCTAGAGAATCACCCGAGGAGGCTGAAAATTACGATGCAGTTAAGAGCCTTATTCTAAAGAGATACAGGCTAAATTCTGAAGAGTTGAAGCGGTGCTTTTATGGGCATCGAAAATCCCCAGAGAAGTCTTGGAGGCATTACGCCCACGAACTAAAAGCTTATTTTACAGAATGGATAAGTGATCTGCAGATCCAGACCTTTCAAGGACTTACAGATCTGATGATCACTGAACAATTGAAATGGTACGTCCCGGCTGATGTCAGGGATCATTTTCTTGGAGAATGGATTGGGATGAGGACCCCTTTTGATCTGGCTGAGCGACTAGATGAATACGAGAGTATCCGGCACAGTTTCAGGGAGTACCCCAGGAATTTCAACTTTGAAAGGCAAGAAATCGACCGCACTGATAACTTAGAGGATTTCAGAACTGAACTTCCAAATGTGAAAAGGCCAGGTAGTGATAGGTCACCTGTGAAGGGATATGAGAAGAGAAGACGCTGCTTTGAGTGCGGATCCTATTCGCATCTGCGATCACAGTGCGATAAGTTGAATAAGAATTATGAGGATGTTGCCTCTAATACAACTGAAAAGAGCGGATTCGAGGAGGCTCTTGCACCTTTTACTAGTATAGGTAAAGTAAATGGAATTGAAATGCCTATATTGAGGGACACAGGTGCAAGTCTGGATTTAGTCTGTAAAAAGTATGTACATCCATCAATGTATACAAATGAAACTGTTTGGGTCCGAACACCACTAGTGGAGCATGCTGTGGGTTTGCCCTTGGCTGAAGTTGAAATAGATTGTGTTTTTGGCAAAGTTAAAACCAAGGCTGCAGTTTTGGGAGAATCATTGAATCAGGGAAGGTACATATTGGGAAACAGGACAGCTACCTTGCTCGACAAATTGGGAAGTGATGGCGTCAGCGTTTTGTCTTCGTTAGAGCCCAGAGCTGATGGGGTCAATCATATGGGAAAGTCACCTGGAGAATTTGAAGAAAAATCAACCAAATCTATGGAAGTGACTGAAGTAGCTAAGGAGGAAACCTCGTCAGAACAAGAAAATGTCAATGTGGATCAAGTATCACTTTATCAAATAGAAGAAATAACCGGGGAGAATCTGTCAGCTAAGCAGATTTTACCGATTGAATCAACCCAATCGACTAGTGGACCGAGGGAACGACCGCAATGTCAAGTTTGTGACAGAAGGGAAGATATTGCCCTATCTATTATTGCATCGACCGTCCATTCCCTTCTTAAGCGAGCTGTTTTGGTTCCAAGGCGACGTATGAAACTAAGACGTCCTAGATGCTGGTATGCCCATGAATTTGTGAATTCAAGCGTGCGAGGGAAAATGAAATTTCGGATGGAATCAGATCATCTGGGAACTTGATGGTTTACGGCCTAAAACTCTTCTTTAAGGGGATCCTGTGAGAGTCAGCAGACTTTGGACTTTCTTGGAGAACTGTTAGTTCACCTTACATGCCGGAACTGTTAAGTTGAAAAAGTTTTTATTTGTAAAATAATCTGTGAATTCTGGTTTTATATGTCTTGTAATATAATTCTTTAAGTGTTTTAGGTGAGGCAGAAACTTTTCCTTTCATGAAAAGTTCCTCTCGGGGATGGGAGGAGGCTGTGCTGGCGTAGCTCCTCATTTCAGTTTTTAAATTTTATTTCATTTAGTCTGTATATAGTATTTTAATTTTTCTTGATTTCTAAACCTTAAGTTTTAACTTTAATCTTAACTGTTTTTATTTTGTATATAAAAGTTGCTCTGTTTGTTTTTTTTTGTTGGATGAGACTTAATAAATGAGATTTGACTGTTCATGGTCTGGTTATTTCGACGTCGTTACAGGGTTAATTGTAAAGTATTTGAAAATTGCATACCGGCGAAGGATGTTTTTTTGAATACAGATGCATTCGGTGATAGAGAAACAATTGGTAAATAAATCTCATTGATACGCTATCAAAAGATAAGTTATCAAAAGATAAAATATAAGTGTAATTTGAAAATGTGATAAATATATGCTGCTCAGTAATTTTTAACGTTTTTCTCTTTCAATAGAAAATTTGATTATGGTTATATGTTTTAGAATTTAAAAAAAAAATCCTTCAATATTTTTAATGTAAAAAGTTCTGACTTTTTTCTATACCAATTTATTCTACTTTCTCTAAATGAAACACAGAAAATTAATCATTTAAATTTCAAATACCAATACAAAAAGGATACAATTCTCGTCTGAAAAAGTATAGTTAGGAAGACTGTATTCCAGCATTTCTAAAATTACTTTTAAAGACAACATTTTAAAAAGGTTCAATGCATATTATAGTAAATTATAAATTGAATCGTCAGTTTTGAAAAGATAATTTAAAGCCCTAGTTTATGTTTTCCAAAAGAAAAAAAAACGTCACCCACTATTTATTTTACCACCACCAAATTTCCCTGCAACTTTACAGAACACTTAAGAAAAAAATATCAAATAAAAACATTTGCACAGTTTAATTTTTTTATATTTTTTCCTTCATTTAAGTCTTATACCTTCAGCTGGGTAAAAGTAATTTTTAATATGAAAAATTGAATTGTATTCTCTCTTATTATACGACACAGTTGTGAAAAATAGGAGGGCGAAAAGTAAAAGGGAGTATTTTAAACCAGTTTAAAAGTTTTAATAAAGCTAATCATCCTCGAGATTAGAAAAATAATGATAAAATATATAAACTCATCATTTTAAATACTGTATTTTTTTTATAAATTAGTAATTTTTAACTAAATATTTCTCATTTAAACAACCAGGTTCAAAACAATTTTTATCATTATTACCCATCCAAAATATAAAAACACACGTTTTAAATCAGATTTAAAATAGGTTTTCAAAAGCATATAGCCTCGCAATTTTACTAGATGTATTATTCATTTTAACGACATTCATTCTATTTTTTTTTCTAGTTGATGCTGGAAAAGACCGATGCTCTCGATGCGACCACATACCACCCCCCTTACTTCGCTTCAACTATTCCACCCCAGATGGAGAATACAATCCGAAATCTAATCTGGCAACATACGAAACGGTATTCCTTTTTATTTGGATTTCAGTTTTTATGGAAGACATGCGTAAGAGAGAGTCCTTTTTATCGTAATGATATGTAATAATCTCTGAAATAAAGTTTTTTTATTTGTTTCAAAATCGTGACAAAACCCGATTAAATTTTCATTAGAAGAACGTCTTCTAAAAATGTTTTTGAAACAAACAGAACATGGTATTTTCCAGTTCAGGTATCGTATAATATCCCTTAATTTATTCTATTTTCAATATTGTACATTTGAGCAAACTGATGCAAAATAAACAATACCAAAGTGAACAAATAACAAGACATTGATAAGGGGGCATCCATAAATTACGTGAGGTGAAAAAGGGGGGGGAGGGGTTTAGAAAAATCTCACCAAATCTCACCAAGGGGGGAGGGGGGTCGATTAAAATCTCACGTCAACTTTTTAAGTTAGAAATTATACGATTTTCTTTCTTTTTTAAGTATGAGAAAGGAATATATGAGATGGAAGGAGAAAAATTATTTTTAAATAATCTCACGTGGGGGGGAGGGGGGTCTAGCAAAATCTCACTAAATCTCACCAACGGGGGAGGGGGGTGCAGATTTTGGAAAAAACACCTCACGTAATTTGTGGATGACCCCTTAAAGTTATACTGTTAAACATTTCAGTTAATTGATTCTGGAAATATCTACTATTTATGATAAGCAAAGCACTATTACTTAAACCGTAATCGAAATTTATTATTTGAAATTGTCAAAAAAAATTACAAAAATTTTATTTGAAAGCAAATATTTGATGGTTTTTATTATAGTTGACCCTATCTTTTACAGACAACCAATCTATACCACGGAAGGAGGGCCTTAGTCCCCTGTCAGAAGTGCTACGAGTTAAACCGAGAGTATCCACCCAAGTTCTTGGAAATATCTCCTCTGAGTATGAGATTTATAGACCAGAGGCCTTAAGCACCAGCTACAGATAAAAATAAATTACTTGAAAAAGGAATAGAGTGAATGTTTACAAACTTTGTAAGATCAATCTGTAATTACTGTGGTGTGTATCTAAAGTGGGGCACCTAACTTTCAGGGGTTGTAGCCAAACGTATCTTCCGTCAACCTTGACCGCCTCAGGTGTGCGTTTGAGACCCTCCACTTTCTAATTGAATATGAATAGTCTCCTTGGGTGGTCCTCACACACGCACGCACACACACTGTTTTCATCACGCTCCCCCTACCACTGTCCAATGAGAAGGGGGTCACCCCTGGAACTGCCATTATAACTTTGTAAACATAATATTTGAAAAGTGTGGTTAATGATACAGCGTTCCAAGATCAAAAATTGGTCTTGGGGAAAATTATTTTTTAAATTCGACCATTAAGAACAGGGTTTTCACTGGCTTTTCGTACATTCAGTCCAAACTTCAGGGAGGGGCCTAAGCTCACCTATCTCTAGGGGGGCGCGCCCCTCAGTTTGAGAACCGCTGCCCTAAAAGTATGTTTCACCATTTCAAGTACACCCTGTATACAAGTTCCTTTTACGATTTAAATATTTAATTTAGAAATTACAGTGGGCCCTCGCATATTCGTGGTTGAGTAATGTTACCCCCGCATATTCGTGAATTTCGATCTCAAAGTTTTTTAGCGATGAAATTTGCATACTTGGATATTTGGCAGAAAAGATATAATTGTTCGATTCCGATATTTATTATGTAAAACCATTTTGAAAAATGTAACTTCTTCTACTAAGCAAAAGTTTTCTAATTAGCAACCCTTTTGGTATTTACTACACATTATTTATAGTTAAAACTACTCTTTGATTGAACCAGTTTTATTAGTTTTATGTAATAAATGACGGAATCGAACCATTATATATGTTATATTATCATATCCCCATTGTTTTAAAACTGGGTTCGTTATTCGCGAGTTTCGCGTATTCGCAGTATATTTTGGAACGTATATACTGCGAATAACGAGGGAACACTGTGTATTAATCAATCTAATAGTCTTCCTGAGGTCTTCAACCCCATCAAACACATAACAATAAAAACGTACTTAATTAAACGAGGATTACTAATAATACCCTTTGTAAACAATACAAAAAGTTACAACTAAGGAAAAAGAAATGTAAGTACCAAATCTATACAATAAATATTTATTTTGTGTTTTTTAATATTTAAATACGCTCATTTTCTAACAGTTTTTAAAATTCTAGACATTTACTAAAGAAGATTTTCTCTTGAAAGAAATCCGTCTTAAAAATCAATTACTTTTATTCCGATAGGTAGAGGCATTTTTTAGAGCTTACTATTGAAAAGGAGATCCCTTCTGTGAAATTAACCCCAGAATACGAGTTATGTTTTTTCTTAATTCATAAAAAAACACATTTTCTTAGAAAGAAACATAAATTTTCGGTATCCTAAAGTAAATGTTTCTTCAATCTGAAAAAAAAATTCTGCAACCAGATCCTTTTAGACATCATAACACTTGAAATGAAATTCTTCCAGTGAAAATTCCTCGTTTGAAAAAGGAGAATCTTTTAAGCGGATTTTTTCAATGACTTCATTCAACTTTTAACAGCCTTTCCGGACAATTTTTTAATCATGCTACTTTATGCGTCAAATTTCCAGCTTTAACGCATTTTTATACTCCCTATTCTTTTCGTCCGTGCTCCGAAATTATAAAAACATAGTTTTATCAATATAGTCTTTTAATGAGTTGTTTTTCCAGTGATGGCACTTAGAGTAATACGTTTTTTATTATTCCAATGTGCTTTTTCCCCCTGTAAAAGTTCCGTAAAAATGTCGCGGATAATTACAGAGTACTCTTTTTTTCCTCTTCTTGATCTGAGATTACTTTAATTCTCAGAAAGGTTTTTGATTGCTTTCGCTTAGACAAAATAGCTTTGCACCCTTGTACTAAAGGGTACTTTTTAAATCTCCATCCAAGTTGGAAAAACTACGCTTTATTAGCTATTAGCTTTCTTAGCTCTTTACCTTTTTGCTGCATAATTTTTGTGTGCTTAAAATTCGGAAAAATAAAGGTATATCTAACTTAATGAGGAAACATAAAATCACACTTTTATAAACACGCTTTTGATTACTATACGGAAAAAAGAGTAATTGCCTTTATAATTGCAATTTTATTACTCGATAACACACATAAAAAAGTGCAGAAATACAGATATGCTTAGTTACACAGTATGTGAAACAAGTAATTCCCATTTCTCATTAACAAAACATCTAATGATGGACGAATGTTTAATCTAAAGAAATAATCAATAAAACATACAAAAAAAAGAAACTAAGATACCTAAAAATATTAATTTTATAAATTTTTCATGATTTGTTAAGAACTTAGATTAATTCTTTTTCCAATTTTTAATTATTATTTTTCTAAACATGACATTTACAAGTAAAAATCGTATTACATGTGTCAAAAATTGCTCTATTTATCATTCTTATACTTTGTTTAACCCTAAAATTTATATCTAAAACTTTAAATGCATACATATATAAAGCTTCTTTTCATAACATTAAACTTTAACATAACATTAAACTAAACCGATCATTAAGGTAATTTATTTTTTAAGATATATTTTTATTCTTAATTTACAGAGAAGGGAGTACTCTCCACTATAGTAGTATTTTTTGAGCCAATTGTTAAATACTATATAGAGTACGTGTATTCTTTAAAGATTATGACAAAAGCGAAACTCACTTTGGATGTTTTATGAAGTTTTGAATAAAATAGCTTCGGTGGTAAATCATGCACGGCTTTAATTTAATTTTAAAATAAAAAACTTTACGGAAAAATGCTTTTCATGTTTCATGTAAAACGTGTTTGAAGCAGCGTAAGAGTTTTCTCTTCATTTAAAATGAAAAAGTATATAAAATTTAAGTGATGCTTTAGTGCCTTTTCGCAAAGAATAACTAAAAAATTCTTACATAAGAAAAAATATATATGTTTGTGGTTTTCAAAAAAATTCCTAGGTACCTCAAAAAAGAAATGTTGCTTTGAGAAAGCTTTGCTAAAATATTTCCCTGAATTAACTCATTCAAAAATAATTTCCTGTAGAACAATAACGTTAAATCGCTACAAACATTGTATTGCAATTTTAAATCAGAACTATCTCGTTTGACCTTGGTAAAACTGAAACATGTTTGAAATTACTCCAGGAAGATTGAAACAAATGTTATATCCCACTCTAGTACTTAATCTTCCTGAGTTATGGAGCTAACAAAATAGGTAGAAAACTCGCTGAAAATAAAACTACCCGAGGTACTTTATGGCTCTGTATGAAATAAAGCTTAGTTAGATCATCGTAAAACAGCGCAAACGTTTTTAATGCCACTTTTATTTGACCTACCAACAGAATGACTGTCCCGCTAAAATAAAGGTATTCGCAAATGAGATTAACATTGAAGAGATGGACCAAACCCTTATCCATTACTGAATTTCTCTGCAAATAACTCACGTGTTCATTTGTGTAATTATTTCTGCCCCTTTAACGCATTATTATTATAATTTATGTCTACGATGTTGGGATGATTTGTGAACGATGTGCCCTAGGTCTCTTTAAAGCTTTAACGAGATTAAGCGTTTTTTTCTGTGTCTCCCCATTCACTTAGCGTTAGCAGAGTTTGATGGGGCCAAACGCAAATAAGCTGTTAAGATTATTTAGTGCGGCTCACTCCGTTGATAATGTCCAGATAAAGACAATTTATTATGTTTATAAATATTTTAGTTCTCTTTTGGGTTCGAGCCTTTTGATTAAGCTGTAAATCTTTGGCCTTAATGTTGTGCATATTTCCCGCCTTTAATGATTTTTTCTGGGTCTGAGGTGATAAGTCCTTGTCGGATAATGGCTTCGTGTTTGAAGCTTGAGTGATTTTGTTTAAAAATAGGTGTTTTCTTAAGGATTACAAATATCTAGGGATTAGAAGCGTAGTTCGGTAACTAGGCCGGGGTTTTATTTTGTTGCTGAGGTGTAAGAGGTATAATCTGAAGCAAAGCTTCTTAAAGTTTTTCAATTCAAAACTATTTTCATAACAAAAAGAAAACATGCATTTGTCGGGATGTGTGTACTTATAAAAATATAAAGATTGCATGTACAGATTATAACAAGAATAATGCAAAAAAGTAATAAGAATGTAAGGGAGTTTAAATTAAATAAAAATAAAGCTTCAAGAAATTTCTTCGTCACAACTTTTAATCCTTCAGCTCTACAACTTCGAAGTTTTTTAAGGAATAACAAATTTTTTATGATTTGAATGTTAATTTCAAAGCATTTTAAATACAATATGATGGGTTAATTTTGAAAGGAACTACAGTACCTTTGTCTCATGTAGCATAACATGTTTAAAGCATGACTTTTCCCTGCTATTGAATGGTTTATAATTACGAAGGGCTAGGATTTATATGTAAATACATATTTTTTCAGGAATCTGATATTAAAGTGCACTGTAAAAAAAAAACTGTAGAAAAACAGAAATTTCCAAAAACAATGACTTTATGTTTACAGAGATATTCTGTCATGTAACATTCCCACCGCACTTCTACTTATTTTATGTAAAATAACAGCTTTTATCTAGTTTTTTAGCTTATCTGTACTTAAACAGAAACTTACTGCATCGAAAACGAATACAGCTATTGGCAACATTATACTGAATCTTCGTTGGTTCAGTGGTAGCGTGCGTGCTTAGCATGCGGTAGGTCGTGGGTTCTATCCCCGGATATTAATTACTTAAAATTAGAAAAAAAACTCTACTAAAATAAGTGCATGCGCACAAGCAGAAAATTATTGAGAGGCAACAGAAAAATCTGTAGCTCACTTGACAGAAAGTTTCTTTTTACAGCATTTACCTGTAGGTAACAGCTTTTTTCTGTTTACAGGATTTTTTGGCCTACAGAAATTTTCTGGCAACTTTTGCTGCCAGAAATTTTCTGTTTTTTTGCAGGATTATTTTTTACAGTGTGGGCTCTTGAATTCTATACGTTTTAAAAGATTTTAAATCGATTAAGACCATGTTTATTTTACATATTTTCACATATTTAGGTATATTTACATATTTTTACATATTCAACTTATACCTACATATTTATATCACATATTTATCCATTTTCAAGTTTTTCAAAAATAATCCCACGTTTGACCGATTTTCATTTTAAAGTAACCCATAAAATTAAATGCGCATTCAAATTGTAGTTAGAACAAATTGTAGTTCAAATTAGTGTACCCAATGCTGAATTTAACTTTTAAAAGGTTGTGAAGTAGGGATTGTCAGATGAAACGTGTCAGGCTTGCCAAGAAGGGAAGTAGACACATGGTTTTCGTTTTATTCTCGATACAAAACAGCAGAAAAAACATGAGCTGTCGACAAATAGCGGAAATCACCCTTCCCTACTATGTGCTTGCGTAATACTTGAAGAGCCCCTATAAAAATAACTTAACCCTTTTCTTTTTATTATTACATATTCGGCATTTTTATTACATATTTTGCACACATACTACAGTCGAGTCCGCTTAATGTGATCGCAATTGTCCGATACTAAACTGATAACATTATCCGATCGATTACAATAAGCGATCTCATATCAAAAGCAGCAAACAGTGTAACAAGATTGTTTGCATTAAAATCAAAATCATGTAATCGTAATTAATGTATTCAAAACACTATTTTTAAACTAGGTAAAATTTTAAGGGGGAAATATAAGAGTAGTTCAGTTAATAAAAGTTTAATAATCGCTTACTTTGTATTTGTATAGAAATGTCTCTTTTTTCCACTCCATTTTAATTCTTCCACACCAATAAACCACTTATTCATAAAAACACAAGGTAAAATTAAAATATCTTATCAGACATCTGCAAAGCGTCGATCTTGATGGTTTCTTTAACCAATCACAAGAATGGAATCGGACCCCCCCATAACCGTTTTCTTTCAATAGATACAGAAGGTTTTCTTCGAAATTTAAGTCGAACTCAAAAGCGGTCGTTTTAAAGGGAATATGGACAAATTTTGATAATACAAAGCGGAGTGATGATTCATAGTTGATCACATTAAACGATGTATTTTACATTAAATTAAATAGGAATGATCGGGACCTGTTGATTTCGATAACATTATCCGATTGATAACATTAACCGTGATCACATTAAGCGGATTCGACTGTATATATACATATTTTTAATTTTTAATTGCATATATATCACAGCCCTAATAATGAGGTATTTTCACGTTTTGAGATTAAATTTTATTAAAATAGTAGATAAAAAACCATGAAGAATGACGTTTACATCAAGTATTTTCGTAGCCTAGTTTCTGAGATATAAATTTTTGAAATTTCGTTTTTAGTTTGGGCCCGAAAACACTCTCGAATCACAAGTCATGCGCTGTGAGGTCACATCCAATAGAGCCCGTTTTCTGATCACGTGGAAACATCAAACACAATGGTTTTACTAGTTTTACTGCGCTGTGATGTCACATCCAATAGAAGCCCGTTTTCTGATAACATGACTTTTCTGACGTTTTGGCAAAAATAAAATTTAATTTTAAATTATTTAAACAAATTTTTGAACTTAAAAATCAGAAATTTAGGAGTTTTAAACCATAATGTATCGAAAAAGTATAAAATCAAGCAAATCCCTCACTCATGCAAATACCTCATTAGTATATCTTCATATATCTTTTCCCCTACAAGCAAGAAGTGATGACACAAACGTAATCTACAATATTTTAATTAGGTATTTAATGTTTTTTCTAGTAATTCCTGTGATTTTAATAAATTTAAATTATAATTTTTAGCTGCCCTTAATAAATATTAGGACCTAATATTTTTTGAAACTCTATTGTGTGTTTTTCCAATTTCAGAAAAGATAATAATCGTGGATTGAACAAACCATACTCTCGTATTTATCTGGAATTTAGCCAAGCAGTCTGCGTTTTTATGTGGTCATAAATTCAAAAAGAACCATTTAAATTACTAGTGTCCATCCTTACGTAAAGGAGGAGAGTTGTACGTAATTAAGCCGAGATTAAATAAACTCGTTGAAATGCTTAACTCTTTCAAACATAACTCTCCCTTTTACTTATATTTCTTTAAAAAAAAGCTCTTAAGAAATTACCTCATTCGTGCGGGCAATTAGTTTTTCGACAGTCAGCTCTGCATCTCAAATCCCAGGCAGCATAATTCCCGGTAATGCCCCACAACAATAGCCCTGCCAGCAAAACATTAGCAGCAGCAGCAGACCTTTTCATTACTAATCTCTAATTAGATACACACAATGTTAATTACAAGTCGTTAAAAGCCGAACCTTATCAGGAAGGAGAAAATAAACCTTAAGCCGACTGCGAAGCCGAATAATTCCTTTATAACACGCCGGCAATTTCGCATAAATTACCTCTGACACCGCACTAAACAACCTGTTCCCGGGACCAGTGGAAAAGGTCATTTATGCTAATGCCCCCTTAAAACTAATTGCCGCACTTCGCCTTCATTATAATCTTACATCCATTCTAGTCGGCCGCGATCCTTGTTGATGCCGCAAAAGGTCGGGTTAATTTAATTTGGGCCCCCTCGTGACTGCCCCTGTCGAGGGGGTTTTCAACGGCACTTCCGGGATCCTGGGGGGTGGTTGGTTGATTGTGGAGAAGGACGTCAATCAGTTTTGAAGGGCCCCTCTGGAGCGGGAGAGTCCATGATTGATTCCGGGTGGGGATGGAGATTCTTCCTCTGTTGCTTTGAAATATCTGAAAGGATTTTTTTTGTGTGGGGATAGACGCGGGTCCATATTGGCTAGATAACGCCGGGAAGACCATATTTCATCAAGCTGTTTGAAGAGTGAACGTAATTTGGAGGGGGATAGATGAACCACGGTTGAGAAATACACTAGATTAAAAAGTATGTCGCCTTTCAAGAGGAAGAAGTACACTGCAAACGGTATAGGCAAAAATAAAAACATTATAAGCTCATTTAAAAAAAACATTGTTTCTCCCCCAAAATACCAACACTTTGGTTGTGTTTTTAGGTAGAACACCTAATCACATTATTGTTTTGAGCTAGTGTTCCAAATACTACGTTTGTAAAGTGTTGGAAATGTGTTTTGTTCGTATTTAGGAATGTGTTTAATTAATATTGTTGTAAAATATGTTTAACATCTGAAAATGTTCTTAAATTCTGATTCAAACATTATATAAGAATACGTTTCCTACGGTATAAAAGTTGTAAATCTGTCTCACTTGGAAACCATTGAATTCAAACTGAAATCAAGGTTTGTTATTCCAATAAGGAAGTTGCATGTGTCAGATTTTCAAAAACAAACAAGTGTGCCTTATGGTTTTTTGTATGGTAAAATGAAATATCTTGTCAGTTTTTCAAAAAAATGTACAGGTAATTAAATATTTTAATTTAAAAGTCGAGAAAAAAACACGTGACTGAAAACGTTTATTGTTTAAACTATAAGATGATGTCAACAATAGTACCATCAACTCCATTGCTTTACAACAATGTTTAATATAAGATGACGTCACATCCAAACTCTTGGCGTTTTCGCGGGCTTTTAAAAAGGGGATTTTTGCTAATTTTTTTGGCAATCAAAAAATTCCTCGATCGGCCTCAAATTTTGGGTAGTTCCTTATTTTTGCAAGAAGAATCGATTAAAAAAATAAAAAAAAATCATGCAACTTCCTCATTAGTTCAGAAGCATATCACAACATAAAGTAACAGATAGTGAAACTTTTTACTTGTCTAAAATCAGTTTCAGAATTTAATTAATCTTTAAAAAATTCCTTTCAGTAGTAATACTTTTTAACTTGGAATTGAGATTTGCACCAAGTTAATTTTGTAATGTGATGAAATTTTTCCGTTAACTTATCATCCGAGACGCACGCTTTCAAAAGTCATCTTATTAAAAGTAGAAGGTTAAGAGTGTAAGGGTTATTAACCTTCTTACTAAAATCAAGAGTTTTCATACCAAATTTATCAGAAATTAGAAAAAAAGATAGTTTTAGTAACCGATTTAAAAATGTATTTGTGTAGTATAAGATTGCAAGTTTTTTTTAGAAATAACAATAAAGGATGATAAAAATAAGGTTACTGAATACGATTATAACTTTAGCTACCCCATAAAATGTAATATCTTGCATGGACTAAAATAGGTTAGTAAATTCATTGAAAGAAGTTGAATTGAAATTCGTAAAACTGCTGAAAAAGGATTGGAAGGAAAATGCTCAAAGCCAATTGTGTAATTGAGAAAACTGCTATTGACAATGGATTTTTATTAAAACTCATTAGAAATTAACTGGAGGGCAAAATGTATTAGTAATGAACTTTAGTTTTTCCCCAGGAAAAAAACTCTCCTGAGTAATTAAGTTACGAAAAAGACGAACTTTCACTTCGGAGTAAATTAATATCAGAGGAAGCATTTCGCTCGAATTATTTTTTGCAATAGTTTTCCAGAACTTTACAGAACGATGCACATGAAAACCAGGAATAACAAAGTAAAGCATGCAATTTAATTTACAGTAATTAATTTATTTGAAGTTTAATTCCGTTTATTAAAATGCATGTTTTGCTCACGGTGGGGTGGGGTGGAGTTTTAAGAAGTGCAAACATAGAAAAATATGGAAACTCAGCGGCTAATTAAGTTAATTTTATCCTGGCGTATTAATTAATGTTCTCTAGTGATAATGAAACAATTATAGAATGTTTCTACGCCACAAAAGTATTCCATTGTGATTCCTCCGAGCTAAAACAAAGAATTAAAAGAAATGTTTGTTAGCAAAGAACTGCTAATATAGTCACTTCAAATTGAAAAAAAAAGTTTCAAACCACAAATTGGAGATTTCAATTTTGGAAACCTTTTAAATTAAAGTTACTGTGTGGAGTAAAATTTATTTGTTTGATGATAATTTTTTGAGTAGAAGAGAGAGAGTCAAAGTTGACTTCGGTCATAAAACTTTATTGAAACGTCAGCAACTGTATCGAAACAACCAAAAACCTAAAACATTGTATGTATTTAATTGCTCCGAAATCCTTGCTTCTTTACATGGAATTGGGTAGTTTCGTTCTATTCAAAAGCAGATCATACCCAAAAAATAGTATATAACAACATTATTATATGAAACCCATCATAGCACAACATATGACATCTTTATTGACACGATATCACCCGTATTATCGTCATTATCCCTATTTCTATTCTTCATAGCTCATTTCTTTACTAATACCTCAATTAAGAAATTAAAATTGTAAATTATTTTTTAAAACATCAATATTTTTTATTATAGTAATTTTTCATAGAAATTTTTTGTTATTATATAGAATTCAGTTATAATAATCATGTTACAAATGACATGTTAATAAATGAAGTGTACATGGCCGTAGCCAGGGTACCACTTAGGGGGGGCAAGCAGGGTCGACTTTTTTATGTTTGTGGAGAAAAATTTTAAAGCCCTGTGAGAGAGGGCCGTAGCTCCAGTATTGCTTTGAGAGGGTTTTTTGACCTTTAATGAAATTAATGTAAGAATTTTTGTGGGTAGCGTGGAAACAATAGGTCTCTTTCATCCATATTATTAGGTTTAATGTAGTTTTTCAACACTTTTTTAGGTAGAATTTGTGTCCAAGAAAGATTATATAAGAAAGGTTTTTAGTAATAAAGGTTCAAGTTTCAAAGGGGGGTCTGGGGGTTCTCCCCCAGAAAAATTTTGGAAATTTGACCATAAGAACAGGGTTTTAAACTGGTTTTTAGTACACGTAAACACAAATTTGGACAAACATTTTTAAGTAGAATTTAGATTTCAATGAACTTTTTACAAAAAAAATGTGAATAATAAAGGTTTAAATACTAAAGGTGTGCCTGACTGCCCTCCCCCAGAAAATGTTTGGAAATTTGACCCTTAAGCACAGGGTTTCAAACTCACAGGGTTTGGCACACGTAAACACAAATTTGGACATACATTTTTAGGTAGAATTTTGATTTTAATAAACTTATTATAAAAAATGTGAATAATAAAGGTTTTAATACAAAAAGGGGGCCTGGGGCCCCCCCCAGAAAAATTTTGAAAATTTGACCCTAAAAAACTAGGTTTTAACTTAACTTAAAGTAAATTACTCAGGACTTAGGGGGGGGCAGCTGCCCCCCCCTGCCTCCCCCTGGCTACGCCCATGGAAGTGTATATAACTGGGAACTATTTCCTTTTGGGGTCTTTCTATCTAAGACAGTAAATCCGGGCGCAATTTACTAATTTATTAGCCATGAACTGCAAAACACAAAAGAAATACAAGTTCAATATGTTCTCACGCAAAAAATGGTTTGTTTGTTACAACCATACCCTGTTCGTTCGAACGGGTTTGTTTGTCTTAACCATTCTTGCCGTTTCCCATAACCATACAAGTCTGGTTGTTGCCTCTAGACGCGTTTGGTTGGCTTAACTAGATCATGCGCATGCGTAGGAGTTTAAAACACCAGAATTGAAAGGTATGAAATAGCGGTTTCGAAAGGGAATTTCAAAATGCCAGTTTGAATGATTCAGAATGCTATTTCATACCTTTCAATTCTGATGTTTTAACCCTTTAGTGCGCAGCTTATCATATATGCAAAGCGATGTATCCAAGCTAATTCTCCCCCTCCTTTTAAACTTAGATGCTCAAATGCGCGGTTTACCACATCTGTAAAGCAGTTTTTTCAAATGTATGGCATGAGTTTGCTAATTTATGGCTTTACACTCAAGTAATAAGGCCAACAGTATTGAAGATCGCGGAAATCACAGATTACTGATTTCGGGCTAATTTGATTGCAATTAAAAGTTAGTAAAAAAGTTCAGATAGATGTGATAATTTTTTATATCGAAATTTGGACCTTTCTTGTCATATATATGGCTTTGAATCTTCAAAGTGAGTATTTCTTGATTCTCTAGGGCCGAATTTAACCACTTATCATATCTGCAAAGTTGCGCATTTAGGTTGCTTTTCACCTTTCATTTTTAGATATTTGTCTCAATGTTTCTA
Organism: Tetragnatha versicolor; assembly: GCA_024610705.1. NCBI lineage: Eukaryota > Metazoa > Arthropoda > Arachnida > Araneae > Tetragnathidae > Tetragnatha > Tetragnatha versicolor. The sequence goes on along the minus strand of JANDEH010000002.1, from coordinate 44,384,625 downwards.
TGGATCTATTTTATTATTTTAGGCAAATTTTACATGGTTTATGGGTTGTATCGTTGGTATATATTTTTTAATACCGATATTAGTTTTCTTGAGGGTGGATAAGATTTTTTTGTGAGAACTTTTCATTTGTTTCCTTTTATTAAAAATTTAGTTAATTAAAAATTTAAATTTTTTACCAACATTTGTTAACAAGTTCCAGAGGGGGTAAATGAGCGTCAGCCCCTCTGGATCCACCAGTGTAAGAATTATATAGTTATTAACTCATTATCGCCCAGCCAGGGGGCATATCTAGAACACTAGACATAGTGTGACAGATGCACTTTTAAATGACCTTGGATTTATCCCATGAGAATGAAACTTCACACGTGGCAAGACAAACCATTCCTTCAGAGGTTATGAGGTTTCTTTTCAAGTTGTTATGATTTTTTTTTATATTTTTTCTCTTTTTTTATTCTGCTATTGTGATGATAGCAGTGCGTTTGTCTGAGGCTGATGGTTTCGTTTTGATGTGTTTTTGTGTGTGTAAAAAAGAGCAAATTGACTTTGGGTGGTTTATTGGGTTTTATTTTTTATCAATGTAGCTATAATACTGTGTTATAACGTGTTTATTCTGAAAAATTTAATATTTTTAGTAAAATTACAGGTAGAAATGTAGATAAATGCTGGGCGTTGGATCCACGTTTTTTCTGTACTGCTAACTGTTAGTGAACAGAATATTAGGAAAAATACAGGATTTAATATCCCTAAGTTCGCATTAAACACATTACAGTTCAGTTTTCTCAAAAAAAAATCCGATAGACTTGTTTCAAAATCCCTCAAAAATTGACCCTGACAACCGAAAAAAAGCCAGACCTCGATGTACAGACAGGTCTTAAGTCTAAAATTAAGTATAAATAAAGATAATAAGTGATTAAAAGCTTTAAACAAGTTGAAATAAGTATTTTTGTGCTTAAATAAAAAAGTTTCATTCTGACTGCATTGTTTTTAATTGTGTGTTCAAAATAGACCTAAATGCGCAGCTTTGCATATATGCAAAGACTAAATAATTGCCGATAATTAAAAAAATAATTAAGAGGGAATTTTTTTTAGTATTTTTCCTAGTGTTTGGGGCTCATAAGTAATCAACAAAAAAATATTGACGTTAATTGGAAAATGTGCGCACTAAAGGGTTAAACTGCTGCGCATGCGTGTGTATTACAATTTGAAATGATTATTTATTGTGTATTATATCAACCCCTATATCCATACCAAATATCATCACAATATGTCCCCTAGATGCGGAGAAAATCGAACAAATGTGCACTTTCTCTTAATTTTGAACGCCAGTGTGTATTTTTACAACATTGAATCGGTCTTGCTATTAAATAGCACCCGAATTAATGCTTGGGAAATTAATTTTGGGTTTATTGATATATAAATAAAATAATATTAAAATTACAGGCATTCTAAAATGCTTTTTGTTGATTAAAAATTGCATCTGGCACGTTATTAACACCGACACAAATGCTTGGCAATAATAAATTCATTTTTCTACTAGTGTTTAGAAGTTTGTGAAAATGAAAAATATCTTTCTAAAATGATTTAAAAATCATGATTTTTACTTTTAAAGGTGGGATGCGCACTAATTGTGGCACCGCTTTACGGCAGCCAGGTACCCCGCACGCTGTTCGAAAGAGCATAGGGAAAGATACAGGGTGCCCCACGAGAAGTGGCCCAACCCCTTTAACTTTTGAACCCCTACAGATATAGTCATGAAAGTGGGGTCTAGGTATAGTAAAGTGACCATGCCCTATCCAATGAGACAACTTCTAACGCCCTCTAGCAGAAACGTTAGGAGTTATAATTTTTATTTTAAAAACTATTTAAGGTATGTGAAAAAAGTCAGGGACTAAGTTGTAGAGCAGCATCGATTCAGTAGGAAAAGACACCTTAATGAGAAAAATATCTTGAATAAAACCCCTAAAACGCACGCTCAATTAGGTTGAATTTACGTAGATTTTACGTCTTAAAACGCTCCTCACGAGGCGAAAATGAGAATTTTTCAATTTAATAAACTAAGAATACTTTTAGTCATTTACTTAAGTATAAAAATGAAAATTTCTCATTTTCACCTTGTTAGGAGCGTTTTAAGAGGTAAAAACTACGTAAACCTAATTGAGCGTGCGTTTTAGGGGTTTTATTCAAGATATTTTTCTCATCAAGGTGTCTTTTCCTACTGAATCGATGCTGCTCTACAACTTAGTCACATTGACTTTTTTCACATACCTTAAATAGTTTTTAAAATAAAAATTATAACTCCTAAAGTTTCCGCTAGAGGGAGTTGAAAGTTATCTCATCGGATAGATCATGGCCACTTTACTATACCTAGACCCCACTTTCATGATTATATCTGTAGGGGTTCAAAAGTTAAAAGGGTTGGGCCACTTCTCGTGCGACACCCTGTATATTAAAGAACTAGCTTTTCTAAAATTCTTGTTTTTCCGACGTTGCTAGCTCTTGTACTATAACTTGAACATTTCTTGTTACCTGGAGAGCAATTTGAAGACTAAAACAATGCGTTTTGACCCTGAAAATCGAGTTTAAAATTATAAACTCGTCGGAAACGTAAAAAGGGGGAGGGGCTGTTCCCCGAAAATCCTGAGTCAATTGAAAATTTTAATGGTGATTTTCGTATTCAGCGACCCAAAATCTATAAGAAATGTCTATTTTCATCAAGGAAAAAATTTTGAAGGTCAAATTTGTTGAACAGTGTTATCCTTAACAGTTAAATTTGCGATATTTTAACTTTTATGAACGCATAAGGGAATGCTAAGAAGCTATTTTGAGTCAATCCTCAAAGAAGTATAATTTCAAGACCTGGGTTGCAGTCTATTGCCATAGAAAAAAATTAGGCAAATCATGACTGATCGAATCATAACTGATATTGCCTATGAACGAACTATCCATTCGACAATTGTTTCAACATATTTTCGCGATCATATTTGGATCCCAAGACCAACCAGTGAAATAACTGTCCGCTGAATTTCGAAAGCGCGGCATATTTATGAAAAATACAACTGTTTCTACACTCATTGCTCATGTTTTGCAGCCGGTTGTCCGTTCTTACTTTCCGACCTGTCCTGCGGACAAGTTTCAGGAGAAAAATGCACAACCACATGTTGCACGCAATGTCCAAGCTTTCTTCTTACCCCCCTAAGTTGCATTTTTACCCCATCCTTCCCATTCTCCAGAACCAACGCCCACATAACATGTCCGGTCAATGGGGAAATCATCTTGCCCGGTATGCAACGTCCGCTTGTGCACCAGATAAAATTTGACTACGTGGGGAGACACCATGGTCCTCCAATCCCCAACAGCCCATTTAGATCCCTTTTCACTCAATACTACGGCGTGTAGCGGCGGTTACGGACACCTATGGAGTCAACCCTTTTTACTGATTTTCTCGGTCCCCAAACTTCAAGGAAGTCTGAATTTTTTATCAATCAACCTTCATACTATGGGTAATCGTGGAAATAAATTTGGCTTTGATATCTCTTTTTCTTCTTGGTGCGCTATTTTTTATGGCAATGAGTGTATTATGAAAAATTAAAAATACCGTTTTATAATGACCAAACTTGAGGGAGAATGTATATGAACTACCAATATTTAAAATTTGTACCACTGACAATCCACTGTTTGTTGGCAAACAAGAGATTCATATTCTAAGGATCTTGTTATTATGATGGCATTGCGGTGAGACAAGACCGGCAACACACAAGAGCAAGAAGAAATCCGGCAATAATCACGTAATAAATAATATAGACGCGAGATCTAAAACATGATGTTTAATTTTCAGCAGATCATTGTTTTCAATTTGAAATAATGTAACAACGTAAAATCATAATCTCTAATCTCATCAATCGCAAAGATTTATAATTCCGTTTAATAAATCATATCCTTTTAATCTAAACGTTGCCTTCACTGAAGTATCTTGCACTGGTGACCCGGACGTGATACCAGTGCAAGATACTTCAGTGAAGGCAACGTTTAGATTAAAAGGATATGATTTATTAAACGGAATTATAAATCTTTGCGATTGATGAGATTAGAGATTATGATTTTACGTTGTTACATTATTTCAAATTGAAAACAATGATCTGCTGAAAATTAAACATCATGTTTTAGATCTCGCGTCTATATTATTTATTACGTGATTATTGCCGGATTTCTTCTTGCTCTTGTGTGTTGCCGGTCTTGTCTCACCGCAGCATATTATATTGCCACTTAATCAGTTGTTTTTGTATTAATAATGCATGAAGGTGTGATTAAAATTGCTTTTAAATACCCTTATTTGTGAACTTTAAAGAGTTATCGACAAAAAAATTTAATTTTTAAAATTAAAAAAAATATGAAAAATTACATATTTTTGTTCTATTTGAGGCCAATCCGGAGGCAAAAAGAGTTATTATAATGGAATAATATTTTATACATGTTAGTTTGAGACCATTTGGCACCCTTTTCTTGCTGTGCTCGATAGAATTTGTAAAATTTTTTTTTCGCCATAGGAAAATGACCCACCCTAGTAAGCATGGCTGGAATACGGTAAATAGTCCTTTTCAAAACGCTTACCTTAAAAAAATTAAATGATGTATTGAACTTTTCGCTTGCATTCTAAAAGAATTCGTTTGAAACTAAGAACTTTTCAAAGTTAATTCACATCAAACTTCTTTCTAACCATTGCCTAGCAAAACTAATTCATGGTGTGGTGTCAATAGTTTTTACTACTGAGATTGGCAACACCACTTCATTCGATACGACTAGCTAAGCCTTTTCAGATATTATTCTTTAACCTGTGTATTAGCTCTGGAATTATAATAACCGGCTTTGTGCAAAAATAATGTAAGTTGGGACAGTTGTATTCAAAAAGGCCCCGTTTAATGTCCTTTGAATGCAATTACAGTTCGCTCCGAGCAATACAGAACATTATAATTAAGTTTAACGGTGGCCGATCTCTCGAATCCTCTTCTTTAAAAACGGCTCTTTGTAATTAAAGTTTCGCAGCTGAATGGTTATCAATTTTTGAAAACGCGCAAGAGTTGCCGACGGCATTTGAAAATAATATTCCTTTCTGAAAAGGAAAGCGCATAATTAGTTGTTCCAAGGAATTAGAACCGATATTTTTCTGGGCTTTAAAATGGAAAGTTGTCTTGTCTTTTGTTAATCTTCCGAAATCCGTTTCTTTCAATGGTTTTTTTTCCACATTGGCGCCAGTGGAATTAAAAATTGAAAGCTTTGGATGAGAAAACTAATGGGTACATGAGAACCCTTTTGCTTTCAGATTTGAATGTGATTTTGGTTTTATTTTCTAAATTTAAAATTCCTTTCCCCTCAAGCTGACGAAATTAACATCGATAAAGGTTTCGTAAATTGAACTGGTCTGGAATTCAGATTTGAATGAGAATAATTTTTTTTGACTTTTATCTTCATTTCTCAAAAATTTGTTTAATAATATCTTCATACACAAATTTGCAAAATAATTTCCCTTAAAGTTTCGCTTTATGTTAATAAAACGTCAAACATTTCAAAGAGACTTGTTAAATTGCGTTGAAAACATTAATTATTTTATTTTGTATAAAATATCTTCCAATACTTTCTTAGAAAAACTCTAGTTATACAATTATCTTCACTAAAAATGCTATTTTATTGTATCATAAGAGTGAACAAAACATATTTATTTATATTCTTAGCCTTATGTGGATCATGGTTCAGTAGTCTTTATATTCTAAAATGATTTATTGAGTTGTTTTCAACCCTTTAACTTAAAATAAGTAGTTTTAAAATATAGCTGTGCAAATTAATATAAAATTCAATTGAAGTTCAATATCTCACTGTGACTGCAAAATTGGTGGAATTGAAGACGTAGACCATATCATATTAAAGTGTACAAAATATGAAACCGAGAGAAATGCTTTCAGACAAGAACTTCAAAAGATAAATATGAAATGGCCTCCAAAATTCAGCTGTCTCATTTCCCATAAAATGGCATTTTATTTACTCCTTAAGTTCAGCAATAATTTAGCACTTTAACGGCCATATTCACAGTCACCAGAATCAGAGTTAACACCTTGGCGACGAAGTGTCAAGTCAAAAAAAAAACCCAAAAGCCGTATTCATAGTACACGGTTCACCCCGTAAAACTGTGTTAGAGTTGATACCCCAGAGGCCGAGGTGTCAACTCTGAATCAAGAACCGGCGCATGCGCAGACGCTACTTCTCCATAAAACAGGAGAGCTTTGAATTAAATGGCGGCCAACCAAGTACAATATTTTGCAGCGCAAATTTCAGAATATGAAACCAGAATATTAAAGCCCGATGGAACAAATCTCCGACGAAAAACAATTTCTGTGATGGAATGAAGAACATAGAGGTAAGTTTTGTATAAATACCGCTCTTAAAAATGTCGATCTGGAAATTGCTCATTGCATACACTACTTGATACTACGATATAAACATGATGAGAGAACTTCTTAATAGATCGGGCTTAAAATAATGTCTCATTTACTCCTATATCTAGACAATATTTATTTTCTTCTTGTTTAACTTTTTATGTTTTGAATCAATCAATAACTTTTTGAGTTCTTATCTATTTATTATTTTGAAAGGGTCAAATACTGCCCAGGCAAACATTTGTGATTTTAGTAAATACTCTGGTTTAAATTGAAAGTTTATCACGTAATTGTAAATAAGTTGTTAAAATATTCATTCAATATAAATATAATCAGTTAAATTATTTTAATGCAATAGCACTGTACACGAGAATTGTTCCGATTGTATGTGTTTCATTCTGCATACGATAAAATAAGAAATTGAATTTCTGATGTTTGAAAACATTTGTTAGAACACTCTTTCATTATTATTTTTTCTAAGCAAAACATTTGTTTTAATCTGTTGTGTTTTCATGAGGAACCAAAAATTAATTAATAATCTTTTTTCAATCACTAATTATAATCTGAATATTTGAGGGCTTTGATTTTTCTTTTTATTACAGATTCCATATAACAGCTGCGTATATGTTTATCTTTCTTTAGCTCCAGTCTGTATTTGTGCCATAAAATTATTAATTAGTAGTAGTTTCAGTTTTAAATTGTGAAATAAAATATTTTATTACAGTATCATAATTTCTTTGTGTTTCTTAATTGATGATGTCATAAATTATACACAATAAAGGTATGTTTTATTCATATTAGTTATGATTATTTTTGTAATAAGAGTAGTAGAAAATTATTAAAAGGTAAAGTATGACAATAGAAAATATTGTTTCAAAAACTCATGGCCTAAATGTACATGGCCCTTATGTTCAAAAAGTTGCTCAAATTACTATTTCATGAATAAAAATGCATCTTATACTTTAATATTGCTTAAGAATATATATTTTTATGTTAGCTTACAGAGCTAATATTTTAAGAACTTAAATTATCTTTCTTCAAATCAGGTATCATTTTTAAATTCAATAAAATCAAAATTTTAATTATTTTTAAAAATGTCTTATTTATTGCATGGAAGTTAAATGAACTATCCAGACAGAATTGATTGCCTTTTTTAATATTGTGAGAACTAGCTTATTAATTTTTTTTTCTTATTCTTTTCTTATTACATTTTAAAATTGGTTCCTCAAATAAAAAAATATAGTGTATTTTTACAGCTGTTTTTGTCCCTGAACTTTGTAAAAATATGAGCCTTTAAGAACTGAAAATCATTAAAAAAATAAAATTTATTACAATCAACATCTAAATGAAAAATATTTTTAACCCCTAGTTTTGTTTAATAGCTTTAAAATTTAATATTCTTATCAAGGAAAGTTTCAGGGAAGTTTTAAATTGATAGTTAATACTCTGATAGGTATATAATATCTTGTAGATTGATTCAAATAGATTTAATATTAACTATTTAATTGAGTTTCAACACATGTAGGTTTCCAAAACCGTTCTAGTCCAGACATAACGCATACTTTATGCTATGCTTTTAGGTTTTAAAATTTTAATTAATACTAATTAAAAGCTAATTTATAAAGGTCGGGTACCTATTATAAACGTAATATTCTAAAATTAGATTTTTTCTCCTCGGAGCTCCCTTCATTATTTTTTATATTGATGGTTATATTTTTCGCTCCAAGAGAGCAGCTGATTTTGGTTGAAGTACCTTTTGCCACCTGCCTTTCTCTTCACAGTTTGTTTCGATCCATTATTATGACATAGTTTTTAAGCATTTTATAGCAAGTTAATCTAGTTTCTTTTGAATTATTTATAAATTAGATTGTTCGTGTTTTTAATTTGAGCGCAAATAAGTTCGGTAGAAAACTGATTAAAACTATGCCATCACGGGTATAATACCAATTTTATTCTCAGAAAGACGTCCCGAAATAAATGTATTAAGGAAATATTTTGTAAAATAAATTGTTTGCTATAAACCATCAAAACGCTTTATAATTAATGTTTTTGCCTTTGAGTTTAAAGTACTAAAGATTAGATAAATATGTTGCTTTATATGCCAGTTTATAAATATATCAGCAGGTTAAAAACTCAAAGTTATTAATTTAATTTGATCTATTATAGTTCTACGATTGCATTAAACATTGCAGTATTTTTAACTAAGCCGCTCAGCCAGCTTAAAGCATTGCCACGTGTTTGTATCTCTCTATTCTAAAAAAAAGTTTTTAGTGAACGGTTTCCAGAGAAAGGCTTTTTAATTACTGAACCGAATGACACATATATGGTATCAAAATGTCCGGATTCTTTCCGGATTTCCGAGTAGGCCCTTCGATTTTTCAAAATAATTCTCAATATTAAAATATTTCCATTTTTTTAGATAACGGATAAGGTCGCAGTTACAAGGCAAGTACTGTCAGTCAAATTATTATGCATCCAATAACAACGACCGTTATACCGACGACGAAGCTATATTTTAAGATGAAACATGTTTTTTCACCTTTTGAAAAAAGTGCTTTCTTGATGAAATATCACTCAAAGACTGATAAAAACATATTCTAAAAACTTACATGAACGCCATTTTATACTAAAGTTTCACACTTTTTTTCCTATCGCTCACCAACCCCCGGAACTGCTTCGCAGTTCTTTGAAGATCGCTTCGCGATCATAGCGAGCAGAGCTCGCTTGTTTCATCTCAACTATCCTGTACAACCTGGAACTTGTCTGCTTATAATATGTTCATTAAGAATATGCGCCTGCAACAGGATCAAAACCGCTCAAAAATGCTTAATAACGCTTATCAGACAACTTAAGTGACCGATTGTTTCTACAGTGTTTTAACTACTTCTGCTTAGGCTGCCTTGTCATTGCAGAAGAAAATTTTTTCGACGATAATAGAATAATAACTGCTTTTAACACAATACGTCTCAGGCACTAATTCTTAATAAACAGAGTATATAGTTAATGATCATTTAATATCGAAACTTTTTACAACTCAAACTTTTCAATAATTCAATTCGGATCATTACCACGAAAATATCAAAATAAAACTTACTGAAATATTTCTTTTTAAATTATCAATAATTTAATAGATAGGGGGCTACCGCCCCCTACTCGCTTACGCTCACCAACCCCTGTGTGTGTGTGTGTGTGTGTGTGTGTGTGTGTGTGTGTGTGTGTGTGTGTGTGTGTGTGTGTGTGTGTGTGTGTGTGTGTGTGTGTGTGTGTGTGTGTGTGTGTGTGTGTGTGTGTGTGTGTGTGTGTGTGTGCAACTGTTATGCAGCTCTTTACAGATCTCATCGCGATCTGTAATATCTGCAATCGATCTTTAGAAGAGTAAAACAAACTTCCCGAAAATCCTCTTCCTTTCATCGGCACAAATAACACTTAAAAAAGCTAAATTATTTATTTCTCTAGTAGTTCAAAAATATCGAAGTATCTTTAAAAGATTATTAACCAAGTCTATACTATATCGCTAGCAATCTTAGAGCAAAAATGTGCACCTCAAAACTTTTAAATTTAAATATCCATGCTCGCGACAATCTAGTGAACAGGCAAATATAAAATTTAAAAACATTAAACACGTCTGATAAAGACCTACTAAAACTATGAAAAAAATGAAGCTTTGATGCTTAATAATTCCAAAACTAATTAGAATTTTTTTGTAAGAATTAAACGCCAATCTCTTTCTAAAAAATAAGAATATAAGTGTTTAAAAAATCATATTGATACCGTGATTAGTTTTCATTTTAGATAGAAAAAAACGAAAAAGTGTCAAAAATTTCGAAAATTAAAAAATTAACTACTCTAAACCAAATTCGAAAAAAGGGCGACGTAGTGCACATCTTCATACTTCAGAGTATTAGGCTGCAAAAAATCATAGTTCTGCTGCTAATAGATTTCGCTGAACTGGATTACGAGGCGAAAAAAGAAAAACTTCAACTTTGACCTTAAAAATACCCCAGTAATAATTATCACATCAGCTAGCTTATTGTTCGAGAATGTGCCCCAAATATTCCTTTACAAATACCGTGCGAAAAGTCTAGGATACGAAAATTTATCTCGAGAGGATAATCTCGTGGTAATTTTGTTTCATTTCGTAAATCAAATCAAATCAAATTTTATTAACACGCACAGACACATTACAACAAGAAAAAAGGTACAAATAACTCAAAATTATATTAACAAATAAAATAAAATAAATATTTATGAGACTAATTTTTCACCGCTTTCTTTTCACTGAAATATTTGGAGTGAAATAAAATCGTGGCAGATAAGTGGAAGTAAGAAAATAGGTTTTTGTCGAGTTCGTTAAACAAAGTTCGACCGTAAACAAAGTCCTAGTTAGTAAATAGCTTTAAATTGGTGAGAATGTTCCTAAATATAACGGTTTTTAACTAATGTAGATAAAATTATAAAAATGTTTCGATTGGAATTTAATCGTCACGTCAGTTGGAAGAAGGAAATAAAACCAAGTTTTGAGAAAATCGAAAAAAACTGAATTAGTAATGGAATTTTTTATTTTATAATCAGTAAATTTTTACTGAAAGTTCAAAACACTTTTAAGAAAGCAGAGCAATCATCAAAACAAATATAAGTATATTCAAAAATATTTTACTGTCAAAATAAGTTGATGAACTTATTCCCTTCTTCCACCTTATGAATTTTTTCTGATAAAAATTTTAAAAAACCCTTAAATTCACATTTAAATTATATTTCTCCTTAGTTTACACCACAAAAGGGTGAAATAAAAAGAATAAGATAAATAAAGTTCAAACTTTAAAGTGAAACTGAGTTATTAAAGCAGTATTAATGGAGTGAGTGAATATGAATGGAGTCAAACATTCTCTGCATAAAAAAAAGTTTAAAAAAATTGAAATTAAGAGAAAATTTTATTTTAACTTAGTTTAAAGTTCAAAGAATATGAAAAGAGAGACAAATTAACTGTAATTCCAAATTAACTTTAAAAATACAATAGATGGACATCGATTTCACAACTTCAAGGGGCGATATCTCCCTATAGGAATTAGTTATTTCCCCCCTCTTTTCACCCATGTTTAGAGCAAATCTTGGTTTTGAGCACACAAAGTCAATTCGTCATTTTTTGGACTTATTCCCTTTTTCAAACTGACGGTTCAATTATTCCCCTATAACTAATTATTCAATAAAATATCATGATTACAAGTGCATTATAATTACAACTATACTGCAATAAAAATACTTTACTATAGGTATTATTTTTGCAGTAGTTGTCTTATTATAGTAAAAAGCTTATGCTCTTATAAAAACCATATGCAGTCTCATCTTTTGAAAGAATTCGCTTTGGAGAAAGTCCTTAGTGGTCGCCAAGTTGGCACTGTTCAATTACCAATGAAAATTTGACATCTGTTTCTCTCTATTCTAAAAAACGTTTTTGATGAACGGTTTCCAGAGAAAGGCTTTTTTATTAATGAACCGAATGACACGTATTTGGTATCGAAATGTCCGGATTCTTTCCGGATTTACGAGTAGGCCCTTCGATTTTTCAAAAAAAATTGACAATTTTAAAATATTTCCATTTTTTCGATAACGGATAAGGTCGCAGTTACAAAGCAAGTACTGTCAATCAAATTATTATGCATCCAATCACAACGACTGATTGACGCCATATTTTAAGATGAAACATGTTTTGTCACCTTTTAAAAAAAGTACTTTCTAAATGAAATATCATTCAAAGACTGATAAAAACCTATTCTAAAAACTTACATGTACGCCATTTTATACTAAAACTTCACACTTTTTGTCCAATATTTATAATTTTTAGTTTGAATTAATCGAAATTAATTGTAAACATTGAGTGATGTGTAGGTTTTGTGTCTTATTATTTTCAATTGCTTAAACGGTATTGTTTAACAAGTCTGGGTTAAACCAAAAATATGAATGATAAACACTAGGCATATACTAACGAGTTACTTTTAAATAATGGTTTGTTTGGTCAGAATATTGATTAACAATTAGAAATAGTTATTTTTATAATAATAGATTAAAAATAATTAGGCTGAATATTTTAAAAAACATTTCGTTTAAATTTTTGATACGTTAGATTTAATATATATTTAAACTTTTAAGGGAGATTTATTTATGGAGGGGATTTGGTGACGTATTTTCGGAAAGTTGGTTGACGTTTTTTCTGCAAATTGTTTAATTGTTTTACAAAGTATTAAGTTCAGCGAGTTGAAATTTGAGGGAATTGCGAAGCAATTCTAAAAGGTCCTGCGTAAGCAGTTGACGGGGGTTGGTGAACGATAGCGAGCAGGGGGCGGTAGCTCCTTTGTACTTAAAACAATTGGTCGGCTTTAAAACAGTGTTAACTAGTATAATGGTTAAGAACTTTCACAAAAGTTAACTCTTTCAAAAGGTGAGACAGCCGGTTTTAAAAAGAGCTTCTACTGTAGTTACTATAAATTTTTATGTATTTTACTTTACGGCATTAATTAAAACGATATTTTTAACAGTAATTTTTATCAAAATCAGCATCATCAACCAAACTATTAATAATTATTAGAAATGCGACTTTTAAAACGATAACGTTGTTTAACAGTTCAAACTGGATGTCATAAACTTTAGGATGGTAAGTTACTTCATAAACAACCATTTATCAACATTTTGACAAAGAGAGAGATTGCGGAACAATAGGTTTCGCTGCTTTTATTCGAAGTAGAACGTAAATGTCAACTTTGTAATGCTCCCTCGACACATTTGCTTTGTGCATAATTTCAATTAAAGTTTGTCACAGACAGGTCTTTTGAACTCAAACTCACGAAAGGGAAGAGCTCCCTTATCAGTTGAGCAGTGCTCTGTTTGAAACACAGAATAAAGCTTAAAGATTATGTCACTAGAAGAGTGTTTATTTTACTGAAAGTAATAAGCATTAATTTGCACATAGATGTAACACAATCTTTCCTTGTCTTTTAGTTTATCTAATGTGAATTTGAATGTTTAGTTGATAAATTCTTTCACTCTGTCAATTTGTTTAGGAAGTATTGAATAACACTGCTATGTAGTTTTAATTATATTTGTCCGAACTAAACCTTTTTTTAATTTAATAAAATATGTCAAAAGGGATTACAATATAATGGGACGAAGAGACAGTTGAATTGTTGATAGTAAAATAAATGTTAGGGAAAAGCCTGCCTCTTTAATCTTAAATCTTTTTAAATCTTAACTTAGACAATTTTATTTTTAATATTGTATAATATTTGTTACAAAAACAACCCAACTTGTTAAAATAAGGAATGTTCTAAGATAAATTTAAGATTTTGAAAATCCATATTGATATAAATAGTCGTTTCCATTTTTATAAAACTGTAGATGAGTATTGAATGAATTTATTTAGTTTAAAATTTGATACTTTAAAATGTAAAAATGTTTTCATGCCTTTTTATTTTTTAATTAGTTTTTAGATAATGTTTAACCCTCGAGACCATAAATATATTAATTCAGTTATTTTAATTTTATATTCAAGATATAGCGCCGTAATTTATGTTAAACACGTTTATACATTTTTGACATGTAATTTTGTATGACTAAATGTGTATAATCAAAATAAACTAGTAGGGGAGGGTGGGGACGATTGTAACACGGGGCAATTGTAATACTTTGATTTCCTCAAAATGAGAGGATGCCTGGGTGAAAAAGATATGAAAGTACGTACGAAGCAGGTGAATGAAAGAATATCAGAGATTTCCATGGCTGAAATTTGAGTTGTGGCTGTGTAAGGGAGAAAAGAGTGTTTTTCGAGCATCGAAGTAAATTTCTACTTTTGGGTAACTTTCCTTCTCCTGCACTGCAGGTATGAAGCACAACACTGATTTTATGTATTGTATGTACAGTACATGTATCCTAGTTTTATTCTGCTTAGTTTCAAGATGATAGTGTTGTTAGTTTCGTGGAAAACGAGGGTTGAATTAAAAATGGTGACGTGGTCGATTGTAACACTTCATCTGGGGACGGTTGTAACATGCCACAGGACCATTTTTAGTGCAAAAAATGGTCCCACGTTCGTTGTACTATAGAGGAATTCATATATAAATACCCTAATAGCCTTTCTGAATAATATTTCACTATTATTTGATCATATTCATTCATTATAATTTATAACTCATTTATTTGAGGGAAAAGTTCATTATTGCCATTCTAGTCTATGAAATTAATTATTATTTAAAAAGAATAGATATATTGTTAATAAGTCTGTATGATATTCTATTCACTTTTATGAATTTATGTTAAATTTGTAGTGTGTTACAATTGACCCTTTAGGCGGGGTCGATTGTAACGATTTTCGATGTTTTAATTATTATATTGTAATGCATGTCCTGTCCACCGGACAGCTTCATTACAAAATTGTAATTGGGATGTATCAACCTTGTAACATAAAAAATGGCTTAGTTTGAGATCAAAAAAAATTTTTTTACAATCTTCCCCACCGTCCCCTAATGATGTTCCACATACCACAAAATACAGATTGCTTAAAAAGGTCAGATCATAATTTTGGAGATCCTTGGTATAAGTTTTATAAAAATACTGATATTTATATAATCTAAAGAGTAATATCTATATTACTAGAGAAAATCCCTGGCATACCAAATTTGTTTTCTAAGAAAAAAACACGTTTCAATATATTTAGACAATGGACATATAAAATCAACCCAGTTCGCTTTTTTATTCCCTTAATTTTTTCGGAATTAGTCCTAAACAATTTTATTGATACATGAAAAAAACTTCAAACCGTTCCATACGTTTTTTTCCGTTGAAACCCATGCAACCCAGTCCTTCCATAAAAAAGCATCCTCATCGTTCAGGAATAAAAACTTCACCATCCGAGTCATTTCGGTCACAGTTACATTGCGGAAAGAAGCCAGCAGAATTCCGCCATCATTTTAAACGATAACCGCAGAACAAGAAAACGCAGCCGTTCCCCTAAGTTTATCGCGATCCGAATTCCCCCTGACAGAATCTGCTTTGCATAGACATTGCTCGCAAATAACTGCGTGCATGCCTCTCTATAGATATATGCTTTCAAACCCAGCACAAAACCAATTTGAATGGGAGTGCCTTTATTTTATTCCCCCATCTCCCTTTGCTTTCCAGATAAGAATAGTACTTTCTCTTTGCGACACATAAGATATGGAAATTTTCGACGGTTCGCTTAGGGTTTTTGCCTCTATCGGGTCATTTACATAGAGAGAAACATGGGAGCTTGTCTGTGGCAAAGCCAATGACTTGGGTAGCCTGTTTGGCCCGAATTTAATCTCAGGTTGTCCCAGAGAGTAGTTATTTATTTTGCCACGGACATGAGATGTCGGGGGTTCAGGGATTTTATTTAATGATTTGGGATGATTTTGTCGTTATTTTGCGATGGGATTTGATCCCGGGTGGAATTATCGTGAGATGGTTTTTATGATGGTTGTTGTTTTCTGGGGGAACAAAATTTAAAGTTCTTTTATGAGATTGAAGCTGATATTTAGTGCACTTTGTTGTTGATCTTATCTTGATGAACAAGAGCTCTAATTTTGGTCCAGTAGTACTTTTCAACACGTGGTGGTGCTGATGTTCAAGAAATGACAGTTATCTGGATTGAAATTACGCTTCATACCTTAGATTATCTAGAAAATTATAAAATATAGAAAAAAAGCAAAGGAAAACCAGAATAAAATTTTTTATTTGATAGCTATAGAAGGGGATGTACACACTTTTCCATATTTTCAAAATTCTTCAATTTTATTCTTAAAATGTTTATGTAAAAAAGTACTTGAACAAAATATATACGCAAATCCTCAGAAGGACTCCAAATATATGCTCTTTGCATAACCCCTAATGATAATTACTGAAAATTAAACGATCGGGGAGTCAGAAAAATATACAAGTGTAAGAATCTGCTATAAAGATTTGGCATTTATTTCTCCAAAAATCAGGCGAAAAAATAAAAATTACAGATCTTTGAATTTAAACATCATTCTTAACCTGTTTAGATCCTTTGAGACCAAAAAGGTTCAAAAAGTTAAAGACAATAGGAAATAACTTGAATTTCTGCATGCTATAAAAATCCCCTCAAACACTATACCCCAAAACGCCGATGTTCCCATTTGGGAACATATACGTTGAATTGGTAATTATTCTCCAAAATTGGAATATGACGCTATTCTGTCAAGCTAAATGGGAAGATGTGTACTTAAGCTACCTAAACATAGCGTTTAGTTTTGTTTAGCGTTTAGTTTGTTAGTTAATAAACATAGTTTATTTAAAACTAAATTTATTTAAAATTTTTACAAGTTGAAACTTGTGCAACCATTGGAAGAGCCAAAAATATCTAATTTTGATGTAAATTCTACAAAAAGGATCAAATTGCACTTGAAAAACTTTTGCATGTAAAATAACTTCATATCTTTGTGTTGCTTTCTACCAAGTATCAAATTTCTGCATAAAAAATTAAGTGGTAAAAAATTCCTTAAAATGATGTTCCCATTTGGGAACATCGGCAGGTAAAAGGTTAAGTTGTTACAAATACTAAAACATACTAAACCTGCAAATTTTCAGGTCTCTAAGAAAGTTTTGAAGCTTATTTTGTGGGCTTTGAAAATAGGTGGTCCTAGGTAAACGGATCTCCCCTATTAAAAATAATTTTTATGTCCTTAAAAAATATAAAGCTTCTGAAATAATTTGAAATTTTTGTAAAATTTTAGAACTTTTATGCCTACAGTTTCTAAATGTACATTTTGAGTGATACAACGTTTGTGAATGTATTACAACCTAGCCAAAACCAAACCAAACAAAAATACACCAACACACCAAAAATTTAATACACTAAAATCTCAAAGAATTATTTATTTTTAGTCTTTAAACACGCATATAATATTAAAGATTTCGTTTATTATTTTATATTAAACATTGAGTTAGATCGAACAGTGTTCTTATTTTTAAAAATAGGAAAAATTTTTACATTATTTAACAGTTTCAAATTATTTAAAAATACCCCTTAAAATTTATAAGGTAGGGTACATACGAAATCAATTAAAACTTTCAATGCAGAGTGAAAAACAACTTGTTTATGCACTCTAAATCAATGGAGCGTATAATTTTGACTAAATGGAATTAAGAAAATTTCATAAAGACCCCTTAAATATGCGAGTCTATTATAGGACGATGGGAAATATAGCGCTAACACGTTGATAGTATGTTTTCTTTGAAAAGTTGATGTTTTACTCCTCAACTTTTGAAGTGGGAAGTAAATTGGTAGAGAAAAGCTATAGGGGAGAGTGTTGTACCTCTGGACAAAAATCACGTTTGGATTTTTCTAAGACAGGTAAAATCACATTTTGACCATTTAAAGTGCCCAACCTATAGTGCTAACCTTTGTGAGTACAGATATATTTTTTACTAGCCAAAATCTTGAAAATTGTATTTTTAATCATTTATAATAACATGGAAAAATTTGTGTCCAAAGGTACAACAACCTGTTGTACCTATGGACAGACCCAGTTGTACCTGTGGACACCCTTAAAAAGGGAAATTTTAGTTGAAAAAAGCTAAGAATTAACATTTTTATTGAGGCATTACCTTTTAATAACCTATTTCAAGCATTTTTAAAATTGAAAATAGATTTTTTAAAGTAATGTAGTTTTAGATCGTAAATGATCATTAAAACGCAGTTGAAAGATGAAAGTCTTGATTTTTTACCAAAAACACAAAAATCACATGGTATTTTCAGATCAGAATTTAAGATAATAGTTTCATCAATCATGCTGATTGATCTGACAACTTCACTGATAAAAAAACAATTTGATCAACACTTTGTTGTGCAAGCATTTGGTGGTAATAACAATAATAATTTGGTGGTAAATCTTCTTCAGTGGAAATTTCAAGTTTTTTTAATCATCATACTTAAATGCGATAGGGTGCACACCATATTTTACATTAAATTCCAAGTAGAATCATAAATTTTAAAAAGTTGTTTAGATCACAAAATATTTGATTTTTCATCTAAAATTCACTTGAAAATAATCGCTGACAAATAGATTACCATTTAGAATTAGTTGAACATTTATTAAAATGTATTCAGTTAAATGAAACCTGATTCTAAAACGCCGATTAGCTACAGACACCCACAAGAACGTGTCAGTAGGTACAGCACTTATGGTGTCCGAAGGTACAACATCAGGTGTTTTTGCATTCCAAGTTCTATAAAAGATAAACGAATTGAGATCTGACGATTTCTAATATCAAAACTAAAAAGTCAAAATCTCGGGGATTCCCCCCATGTATCCCATTTTATCATATCATAATCATAGGGGAAGAAAAGAGTTAATGTAGTGATGCACTAAAAAAAACTTTGAGCACCTAAAAACAGTATTTTTATTATATAAAATTTAAATAATATTTTAAAGAGCTGATTTCAAGTTAGCAACTAGATAGCATCTGTTTACATTCAAAATCGAATACAAATTCAAATTTACATTTTTTCCCGAATTTTAAAATGAGGTGGCTGAAGGTACAACCGTCCGTAGGTACAACACTCTCCCCTAATATTTAATTCCGGAGAATATAGAAGAGATTCCTTCTTCAGAGTTATTAAATCGTTTAAATTTGAAGCTCATTGTTTGAGCTAGAAATAACTTAAAGGCAAAATGTTATTTTAAAATGGGTATAATATGTTTTACCTCTTCATCATTTTCCCCATTCCTGTTTCAAAGAATTAAAGGACATATTAAGAGCAGCTCCAAAATTAATATATTAAATATTCAGTTTGCTTGAAATCTTTTATGATTTAAAGTTACTCGAATCTTTTTTATGATTTTAAATATGTGATAGATAATTAATAAATCCCTAGAATAGAGCAGTTTATTTCAGTGAATGTTTGAATAAGCTATTAATGATATCATTTATAGTGAATTTTAATGAAATAACTTATGACGAACAAAACCAGTTTATTACGTGTAAGATAACGTCAAAAAACAGAGGATAATATTGTTCATTAATGTAACGTAGTATATTGGCGTTGTTAAATATACTAATAATGTACAATAACTTAGTTATAGATATGTATTGTATGGTGTGTAACAATAATATTGTACTGTCGTGGAGCATTCCAGAAACTACACCATGAATGGATGAAATCCAACTTTATTTAAGACTTCACAACATTGATAGGAGACATCACAAGAAGAAAAACACGATGGATCAACACAAGCAAAAACCAAAACCGTTCAACAGCAACGCGCGCTCTTTTTCTCTCTGCCAGATCCGGCAACAACTAAATAATATTTACAACAATTTCCATAACCCTTTTTAACGAGAACTCGTATTTATAGTGAGCAAAAAGTAGAGTTCTTATTTATCTTGTTATAAACACGTTCGTGGTAATACTTATTCCAGTTTTAGCTTGCATGGACTACTACTACTAAATTATCTAACGCCTGCATACGTTATTCAGTTAGTCCTCCATATTATGATTAATTTTCAGTTAAGTTCGGTTTCCATAGTAACTCAGGAATCGAAATTATGTTGCACCATGTCTATGTTGCATAAGGCCTCAAAGATAAATTAAGTCTTTTGAGTTGCATTGATAGCGTATTTTAAACATATTGAATATTTTAGCCGCTATTATTCAGTTTATAAAGGTGATAATGTACATGTCTGTATAAATTGTAGCTTCAAGATATTTAAAGTAAATTTTGTGATTACGTGAAAATGTTTCATTCAGCTAAAATTAATTTCACAGCTTAGTGGAATCCTAAAATAAGTGAATAGGTAGAATGAATTGGTATTATAAATAGGAAGTTTCGAAAAAAGAAATTTTTTTGCATGAAATCTTTGAAATTTTATTCTGTAGAATTGATCAGTGATTCTGTAGTATATCATTATGAATTTATATAATTTCCGGGTTATGTTGAAGGAAGTATTAGTTAACTATTGCTGCTTAATAGCCCTTAAGCAACATTATTAGAAAATAATAAAATAAAAAAAAACGTCGTGAATTTAAATTAATGATATGAACAACGTTCATAATATGCATAGATTGGTTTAATATGATATTTATGATGAGATATTAATGAGGTTTGATATAAATGTATTTTTGAAACAACATTTATAAGCACTTTTATGGTAGTTTGATGCTTCAATTTTTCTTTCTGACTTAATTTTATACTCCATTTAAGAAAATAAAAAACATTCTTAAGGATATAAATTGTTTTGTTTTAAAAGTGTTTGATTCATTGAACCACTGTATTTTGCTACACAAACTTTATTCGGTAGGAATCAGAGGAAATTCTTCAAAACTTTCTGAAATCCTACATATCAAACCGATTTCAAACTGTTAAGATTAACTACACTTTTAGTATAGATGCCTTCCAATAAACAGTGGAGATTTTAAGGCTCAAAACTTTAGGCCATCTTCTATTTATTATCTTTATTAACGATGTATGTGGCACATACTTTCACTGTTAATTAATAAGTTTCACTGATGACACGGTCCTCCTATATTCAGTTAAAAAAAATGAGGACTTAAATTCTAAAATGAATGAAGGCCTTAATAAAATAAGTAACTGTTTTTTTAATAATTTCTTAAGACTAAACATTGACAAGACAAAATATATGCTATTTAACTTCAAGCAAGACTCTACATCTTAGCTTTGCTTCAAATATCTTAAGAAGAGTTGTGGAAATTTCAACAACCTCAATTGTAAATTAATTGAAAAAGTTGACTAAATTAAATATCTTGGACTCTTTATTGATAGTAACTTGAATTGGAAATCTCATTGTAAATATATTGCGGACAAATTGCTGGTGATAATAATAATGTTGAATTTTTACCATTTAAAGTCAAAAGTCGGTAAAAAAGTAATTATTCTCACCACGCAAATTAATAATAGCAATTTTTTAAAATGAAACGTTTTCTATAGCTAAACATGACCTAATTAATATGATTCACCGATAAAAAGTAACTTCAAATTTTCCATCGAACGGTATTCTCGAGTGCAGCCAATCTACTAGTAGCAATTTCGATAGATTGAGATTTCTCAGAACCGTTTCCAAAACGATAATTTGAGCTTCGCAAACTTATTAAAGTAGTAAGCAATTAATGAGCATCTCCGGTGTATAGCCGCAGCGACTCACTTCAATATTATTCGAGTTAAAGTAAACCCAAATTAATCGAGACTACGTGCATTCTTCCCGACTTTATCTCAAGCATCGATAGGCATTTATAAACGTCAGTTTAAGTTAATTAGTGTGGGGGAAGTCTTGGCTACCAAAAATGCTACCACTTTCATTACATCGGAGACCCATAATTCAACTACAAATGTCCTACTAATTACAGCGCCGATGAAAGTTAGCGTTGGTGTCTTTAAACAGTTACGTCGTCTCTGCTAATTTGTTCGTTGAATAGTTAAGTATGTGGTGCAGGGATTTGTTACATTTTGTGAGCATAATTTATGAAAGATTATTATTTAACCGATGTCCTAAGAAAACTGTTCAGAAAGAAAGAACTGTGTTCTTTGAAGTTTTCTAATTCGATTTTATAACTATTTTTTGCTGTATTCAGGCAAACAAAATGCTGGATTTATATTTATAAATACTGCTCGAACTGTTTTTTTTTAATTTTAAATTAAAATCTTTTAGAATTCTGGAAACTCTAACATAATACATAATATTTTAAGTTCAAATTTACAGTTTCGTAGTTTCTTTATTCAGGGAAAAGATTAATTACTCAGGAAACACGAAATTAACATTCTTTAAGCTGATTCCATCAACTATTTTATCTAAAAAACGCTCACACAAATATGCAAACCATACTTATATTAACATAAAAAAGTTTTTTTATGATTTAACATTGTCACAGAATTTATTTGAGAAACTGAAATTACTTTAGCTATAAAAATATATCTGAAAATTTTATTTAGCAATGTTTTATCATTTAGACTTAATTTTTTTAGATTATTTTTCTGCTTTGAGTCATTATTCATTCTCTAGGAATCTTAATGTTTTGAGCGGATCTTTCTCATTTAATTAATAAAGTAATTATGAAATCAAAAATAGACGAGTTCAACTGTCTGACGTCATGGAGTCTGAAAACATGTCCCCCTATGTAGTATATTTATCTCCAATATTATAGATACATCGGACGTATTAAAGGGATCTCTGATCAAAGTTGTTCCTGTTCCTGTTCAGGCACCATAGTCACTCATAGATTTTAACCCATTATTTTTTTAAAATCCTCCTATTTCTACAAATATTGTTCCTTTGAAACAAAATTTCCACTGTTGTATCTCTGATCTTCATAGAACATAAAGAACTCAAGAAGAAAGCATAATTTAAAAATTTTTTCACTTTTTTTAAAGTTGGAAGAAAAGAGCTTTTTTAAATATTTTAAAAGAAAAAGCTTAAAAATCCTAGTTGTTATTTAAACAAATTTCAATGCCGATATATATTACTGTTTATACAAAAAATCAGTCGGGGTGTTTTTTATTTTTCCAAAATATTTTATCTTGACCTTATTTTGGAACCTCGAAAAGCGTCCCTAAAAGGAATGCCCCCGTGGTTTTCCCCATAGTGAAATGCTAGTGTTTCCTTATTTTTTCATAAAAACGCGTTCGAATCTTATGAAATGAGTTAAATAACTGATATTTATAAAATTACTTTAAATTTAGCTACTAAATTTATTATTTTTGTTTATTTTTTTGGGAAAATACTGCTATTTCTGCTAAATTAATGGAATAAAAAGTATTAAATTATAAGGAATTAATTAATTTGTATTAATTAAAAGGAATAAATTAATTATTTTACTATATTTATTACTTATGCAAATATATTCCGGTTATATTTTAGTTAAAAGTTTAATGATTATTAGTTATAATGACTTTTTGTCATTAAAATTGCCAGAAAAGTCGCTTTTGTGATAAATTTTCGGCTTTTTTTTCTAATTAGATGTCGCTAATCATTTTGTTCTATACTGCAGATCAATCTATATCATCTGGCTTGCTAATGCACATCCCACTAATGCTTCATTTTTGGGGAAAAATTTGTGTTACGCACAATTAAATTAAATAAAATGAAAAAAAAAGTATGGGCATTTGAAAGACTTCACAAAGTGAGATATTCAGATGGATTTGAGGTGTGTAAAAGTAATTATTACTTAATATTAGGTAACATATACGCAAAGAATGCCTTTTTCAATAAAAAATCTTAATTAATTTGCAATTAACATAGATTTGGGAGGAAAAAACGTTTTTCAAGCATAAAAAAATGCTCAAATTACGTTAATTAAGGTTAATTTTACAGTTAATTGGATAAATAATTAATATGTTTTGTTTATATTCATGTTGCAGTATGGTTTCGATCACTTTTGCTGCATTTAAAAAGGTAGAAGATGTTTTTGAGGCTTTAAAACAGTTTTCTACCATGCGTTTACTATAAGGAAAAAACACGGGGGCAGTCGTGCCTGACGTCCCTTTTTAGGGACGTTTTTTAATTTTGGCGTAGAAATTAAAGTTTTAACCTGGAATTTTTTTCACTATTTTTCCAATTGTTTTGGAGCTTTTTACTATGTTTTTACCAAATATTTAAGAAAAATAAAAAGTTGGGCACTAATGGGTTAAGAAATAAAAACATTATTCACTTATTCTTTTGACGACATCAACACTACTACAAAATGCTTTACCTTTGCTGACCCTTTATTTCTCCCAACGAATATTAATAAATTAATACCTAATAAATAAAATAAGCTGTAAAATCCCCAGCAGTTTTTTACTTGCAAACCCAAACAAGCTTTCCCCTAAGATTTACATACACTAGCGACCCAGTAATTCTTTTAAACTGCAGTTAATAAAAATCCCTAACAAGCATGGAAAGCTTCACTAATCATCGTTATATTCCAGCAGAAAATTCTGAACATACAACCTACCTCATCTTGCCCTCAATCAGCCTTTATAAAGAGCAGTCTTCGTTAATTACAAGGGGAAGTCTCAAGCCTTTATTATTGCCCTTCGAAAACGATACCACTCCATTGCATGGGAGACCAATAACTCAGCTACAAATGTCTTCCTAATTGCACACTTCGTTCGCTGATATTCTCACATGGCCGGGAGGTAATATTTCAAGAGCCGCACTCCTTCAATAGAAAAAAAAACAACGAGAAAAACCGAAGCCAAAAACCGTGGTGAGCTTTCTTTTGATAAGTGTCGCTTCTAAGCTGAGGAAGAGAATCCTGCTAAAGGATAGATAACGAGAACTCCGGCCAAACGAAGTGGTCCCTGATGTGCTATTATTATTAAGGAGAAAGGTCTGTGGTGCTTTGTGCTTTCGAAGACGTGATATTTGGGTATAAATTATGCCGAACGGGCCACTCTTCTTCTTCTTTGATATGATAGGAATTTGCGTTTAGGGAAATAGTTCGTGGATGGAGAGTAGAAATCATCAATTTATTTTTGAAATGGTTATGAGTGGGTTCCTAGAAATGTGATAGGTTAATTTTCGAAAAATTCGTGTCAGGGTAATGGAATTAGTAAAATTTATTGGAATGACATTATGTAGTTTAAGTTTAAATGTCAGTTGAACATAATAAGTTTAATAAACACTTATTGTGGAAATATTTGTGAAGGTATAAGTTTGATGAATACAATACTAAGTCAATAAAAGAGACGACCTATATTGGGATCTTTTATTAACCATTTTATTTGTGAACGGATACCGGAGAGATGACCACATGGACCTGATTAGGGATTAGTATCCCTTGAATTTTCACCTGATATGAGAAGTTACTAAGCATACAATTGTAATTTAAGCCCTAAAAAAGTTGTATTTTTTTAGTTTTTCACATTTAGCATAAACAAATATTTTTTTCTTGGATTTATAATACATGAATTTTAGGTTAGGTATATTTTATCTGTTTAATGAAAATAATTACTGTAATAAAAATATAATGATATTCGTAAAGGACAGTTTTAACTATGCCGCAACAGAAAACTGAGAAGAAACTTTAAAGCTGAATTTGTAGAGGTATTCTAGAGTCCGTTTTACTCCTTTAAAAGCTGAGTGTTTAATTTCTCTTTTATTTTACTTATTTTTAAGCACACAGTAGTTATTGATGTAGGTTAAGTACAGTCACTAAAACTAAAAGTACATCTTTCTTCCATGTCTCTATATGAGACCTTGTTCCATAAGTAAAGGCATATAACACATTATTGGATCATCCTGTTAGAATGTTAGATAGGTTACAAACTATTTGAAGAAAACCAACTTAATATAGTGAAGAAAAGGTTAATTTAAGAACTGTAAGTATAGAGTAAGTTAAAAACTGTAAGTATAATTAACCCGTTAACGCCCGAATTAATTCTACCGACAATATTTGCATGATTATTTCAAATTGGTGGATTTCTGACCCAATTAAGACAAAAAATCCAAAATTTAAACATTTTAATAATTATTGTTGAAGTTACAGCCCGTCCTCGTTTGAGGACGCTGGGCGTTCCAGCGTAAAAAAATCAAGAGATTCAAAAACGTTAGCAAATAGGAAAATTAAGTATATAGGTATGCAAAACAACTAAATATGGATTAGTTACAGTATTTTATAAGATTTTAAGATGAAATTAGTTAAAAACTACACTTTTCACCATTTTTCAATCAATTTTAAGAATTTATCTCCTATTGAGTAAATCCAATAGTACAGATTTTTGTGTTTAACGATATTTCATAGTTAATAGTGAGGGAAAACTTTTATTAGGAGATCATGAGGAACATGTGGAATACATGAAAACTAAATACAAATGATTCATGAACAAAGTGCGCGTTAATTTTGAATAAATTCTAGCATTTCGTATGATATTTGGTAAAACAAGGTGCTCAAAATACGATTTGCAAGATATAAAACATCGAAATTTTATTTCCCTTATAAAATTTAAGTTCACAAATACCCTTTAGGTTCTTTTTCTATTTATTCCGAGATTTCAGAGGACATCGAGCCATTTTATTGCCTTTTTATAGTCTCACAATTTATTGGGAAGACGAATGTTCATGAGATTCTGCAATCGGTAAGAACCTATGAGCCATTATAACTACTAAAAACCCTTCTAAAACAAAAATAATTATTATTTACTACCTTATAATAGTTTAAGAACAGCTTTAACACGATAGTAGTTGGAAAAAATCCAAAAACTGTAATGAGTAGAAATCTGAAAAAAGTTGGCTGTAACGCCCAGCGTCCTCAAACGAGGACAGTAAAATTGGACATCATTTTTGAAAACTAAATTTTTTTTAAACTTACTAATTTTCTTTTATATGTATAAATATGACCTTAATTTGAAATACTATGGAAAATAAAATTATTACCTTGACTTCAGCCGATGTAGCTAGACAGAAAGGTGACCCAAGTGTAATACATGAAAAAAGCGCGAAATTGCGACCCGAATCAAGGAGCTTAAAACAAACCCAGACACATGATAATTTGTGGCATGTTTTGTAGTAATGCCATCTATCGTCATGCAAAATAATCAATCGTTTCCGGAAAAAAGAAAGATTTTACATACCCTTTTATGCACTGTCCTCAAACGAGGACGCTGGGCGTTAATGGGTTAAACTAAAATTTTATTGTGGTTACGGATCTTTTCAGACATTTTAACTCACACTATGTGCTCCGACGCTCTTCACGGTAGAAAACGTATTAACAATGATTTATGATGCAACGAAAAAAGTTTATAGAGGACTATTATAGGAAAACCCAAATGAGTGAAGAATAAAGCATGCAATAATTATTTTCCTATATTTCACAAGGAAAAACAAAGCGTTAAGGAACGCTCTCTCGACATTTTCTACCTGAAAAACATTTCTGGGATCCAATATTTGATACGAAAGTCCTACTTTTCCCAGGAGAGTACACTTCCATCAATGTTCTACACGAGAGATTTCATGAAGGAAAAAGTTTTATCCATAAAAACCTCTCTGACAGGGCTTTTCCCATACCGGCGGCACCCAGAAAGTCAATATTAGAATTTTCTTTGTTTAAACATGCTTGAAAAAAAGAAAGTTTTTAAAAGAAATTCTGTTTCAAAAATCATTGCCAAGGAGAGTTTCATATCTAAACAAAAAAGTTCTCCGGGTATGGCAAACATTTTATATTAAGAAGCAGGGTTGGATACAGAAACTAAATGGATTTTCTCTATTTTCATCATTGGAGGTCACGTAGGTTCATCTCATTTTTATAGAACATTATTTTCATTGGAATTTCATACAGCTGTTCTCTAATTTTTCTTTTGAATCGTTTCCTTGTGTAAAAGATAACTTCATGAAATCCATTTTTGAGGTTGGAATTGTTCATCATAAACACGATGCTTACAGTTAACTTTAAATAATACTACTTTTACAGTTAAGTATAAGATATTTAGGGTAGTTATATCTTGAAGTATTTTATATATGCAAGTAATAAATTATATTTTATTGAAAAAATATGTACAATAAAGCTTTGAAGGTAATATTCAATTTGAAATTTTATTATTATTTGGGAAAAAATTTACTTTCCTAGTTTAGAAGTTCTTTTGAATTATCTTTTCAAGAAAACTTATCCTTTATCTCTATTTAATTTCTTAAAAATTGCTGCATAATTACATTATTTTATTCTATTAAGTATTTCAAAAGAGCATAATACGCATTGACACAATATTATAAAGTATACATTCAGTTCATTCAAAAGTTCGCAAGAAGCAAATTAATTTCCCATTTAAGGATTTATGGAACTATCAATGTAAATATACAAAAAAAATACTTCTGTGTAGGAGTGGGATGACCAAATATACAAAAAAAACATACTTCTGTGTAGGAGTGGGATGACCCATTTTAGCTTCAAATAAAATCTCGCTTATAATTTAAGTAATTTAACTTTATCTATAACTAGGGGGCCTGCCACCAGCTCAAGAATCCCCGGAACTGCTCGCAGCTCTTTTCAGATCGCGAAGGCGTTGTTGATTTGGTTTCTTCTTTTTTTTAAAGTTTGGTTCCCTTTTGAAGTGCTGCATGTAACTTTTCCTGTGGGCTAATACCAGGGGGGCATTAAGACACTCCACTGCTACTGGTGATGTCACTGGTAGCGATAGAATCTGCCTCGATGACGTGCCTAAGCTTCCACTGGCCAATCAGGTTTTATGGGGGGGGGAATAAAGTAAAAAGCGAAATGTTAGATTGGATAGACATTTTCATCTCTGCTATTTTGGTAGCAAATAATATTTACATTGGTTAAGAGCTCTTTAAAAAAATAAAGATTAAAATATTAGATGTAAGCATTTTGTCGAAACAATCATTCCTTTAAAAAAAATTATTTCAGACGATCTAATATTTAAGAATCATGGTTTGAAATCGCTTTGAAATTAATAGTTGAACCCCGCGTCTTGTGCGTGGGTTGTTTTTACAAGCATATACAGCAAACTTTGACATTTTAAGAAATACTCTAATTTTAGTGAATTAACAAAATTAAATAATCCAATGTTTACTAAGCTAGTTTTAAAGAATTTCTGAATTTTTTTAAAGGAATTGAATAATTGAATTTTCTATTAGGCTCAAACATAGCAGCCGGAAAAGCAATTGAAATTCAAAATAGTAATAATAGCATTATTGTTATTATTTAATCCTTCTAAGGAATACTCTTGCATTTACTATGGGTTTAAATTCTTTGGGGGTTCTTAGAAATTATCAATAAATAATCACAATACTTAAGAAAATAAGTTAACTAAAGCTTAGTTTGATTACCAAAAAAACTGATAATGGCCGCAGAGGAGGAGGTTATTACTTAGTTCTTGGTTCAGAAAAGGTTTTGAAAAGAAGTTATTTGCCGATTTGAAACCAAGCAAGCAATCAAATATCCTTCCTCTGAATCATAAAATCCCCCCGCCCTGTATCTTTCTCTAACTCTACCTCCAAGTGAAAATGATAGGTTGTTCAAACAGTAAGAAGGCGTGGAGATTATGGGGTCAAATGGAAGGGTATTCGAACATCGGAATTCACATATTCGAACATCTATATTTCAATATATATACAGGGTGTCCAATAAATAATGGGTCACACTTCTATGGAGGATAGTAGACACCTAGAAGAGTCAGAATCACATAGGATTTGGGGGTCCCAGACCAAATCCCTGGGAGTTAAAAACGGAGCGACACCCCAAAAATATTATTGAAAAATTCAATTTGTAGAAGAACTACTTTTGGTAAAAATTAAATTATGGTCTCAAAAATTGTGGTTTAATATGATCTTTAAAAGTATTCCAAAAGTATTTACTTTAAAATTTTTTTTATTATGAAAAAAGTTAAAAAACCACAAAAAATGTGAAAATTCTGCCAAAACCTCATTTTGTATCCTTTCTTTTGAATTTATAATCGAAAGATCATAGTTGTAAACCCTTAAGTCCAAAGTTTCACGTAAAGACCATCAATATTAAACGCTTAAGATCCTGTTACAGTTCGTTTTTTGCGTGCGTAAACTGGTTTCCTATAGCCGTTTCCCAAACGGCAGTTTGCGGACGCAAAAAACGGACTTAAACCTAACAGGATCTCAAGCATTTAATATTGATAGTTTTTACGTGACACTTTGGACTTAAGGGTTTTCAACTATGATCTTTCAGATTATTAAATCAAAAGAAAGGATTTCGAAATAAAAATAAAGTTTTGGCAGAGTTTTCAAATTTTTTTGTGTTTTTGAAAACTTTTTTTGTAATAAAAAAAATTTTAATTGAAAACTTTTAAGATAGTTTTAAAGATCATATTAAACCACAATTTTTGAGACCATAATTAAATTTTTACCAATAGTAGTTCTTCTACAAATTGAATTTTTCAATAATTTTTTTGGGGTGTCGCTCCATTTTAACTCCCAGGGATTTGGTCTGGGACCCCCAATTCCTATGTGATTCTGACTCGTCTAGGTGTCTACTATCCCCCCTAGAAGTGAGACCCAACATTAAGGGACACCCTGTATATCAACTTTTAAGGGCCCGGAATCAAAATTTTCTACATCAGCTTATAATATTAAATGACTTTTAAGGGGACTGAATAAAAATCTACTACATCCCCACATATGGCGTAATATATGGGGTCAAATAGAAGGGTATTCGAACATTGTAATTCCGATATTCGATATTTTTTCATCCTGTTTAAATATTTAAAATTGTGTAAAACAATGTGATTTCTACATTGGAGGGACACCCCCAAGCCCCCCCCCCCGTAATACAATTTTTGGGATATTTTATGTAATTATTAACTTTGAGGGGACACCCCCAACCCCCGTTATTTATGTTTATTCATGATTGTTAGGCCTTCTCTTTCCCGATTTTCGCTCGATGTCTGCCATAAATTTGCTGTTCATAAATTTCGCTACAATAAACGGGCGTTTACCAGACCTGTTCGTAACAATATGCTTCCATCGGATGCTCAACAGAGTGCAAACGACTCATGATTTTAGCAACAAAGACGCACAAATTTTCTGATTGATTGTTGTGTTACAAAGCTAATTATATATAGATGTTTTTACAACAATAAAAAACGAAACTATTAGCTTAAGGGCTTATATGAAATCTGGAATCCTTAAACAGTCATAAAATCAGAGTTCAAATTGAAACCAAACTCTTCTTATCAGACTGTTGCTTTTAATAAGGTTGGTTATTACTATTTTTAGCGATCAGTTGCCAAGTGAAAACCTTATATGAGTGCTTTTACCCCTTGTATAAAAAACGCGTAGCTTAAGGGATTATATGAAATCTGGAATCCTTAAACAGTCATCAAATCAGAGTTCAAATCGAAACCAAACTCTTCTAACAGACTGTTGTTTTTAATAAGGTTGGTTTTATTATTATTTTTGGCCATCAGTTGCTAAACCTTATATGTATGTTTTACCCCTTGTATAAAAAAGAACGGGTTGCTTAAGGGATTATATGGAATCTGGAATATTTAAACAGTCATTAAATCAGAGTTCAAATTTAAGTCCCCAAGTAAGTCCCTATTTAAGTAAGTATATCCCCCAGTTTAGAGAATAATCAAAATTTTATAATTAAATGTGCATGTGTTTGTTCATCTTGGTCAAGCTGATGGTTTGTTTAAGCTTTGTGAAGATTGGGTAGTATCTGCTAATCGGTGATTAACCCGCGAGGACGCGCGCGGGGTCTGCGAGACCCCAACGCTTAAATAAACCTTCATAAAAACTCTAATTTTTAATGAAAATATATGAAACTCCGTGTAGCTGCCTAAAAGGTTTCCACCTATCACCTCATGAAGTTTAAATAAAGTAGGTATGTTATTTTCCGAGTTATGTTGTTGTTTTTAAGGAAAATGCTTCCAAAACTGTGAGGATTGGTGCGAGTTAAATAGCCAAAGAGGTTTCTAAAAGTAAGAAAGAGGTAACTATAATCCATATTTTTTCTAGCAAAAAAAGAAATTAGAAAATAAAGGATTTTAGAAAATAAACATCGGTTCAGTTTAGCCAAAGAAATCCGTTAGCTCCGCTCACATTCCATTGCATTTCCTGTTTTCCTAGTCTTATATTATATCATAATAAGAAGCAGTCAACTAATAATGCACATTAAACAATTAAATTATATATTTAAACTATCCGTGATGAAAATTTTGCATGCACTGAACGTTTAGAACGGAAAACGGTTTGTGGGGTCTGAGAGACCCCGCGCGCGTTCCCGTGTAACAGAAAGTAGCGCGCGTCCTCCCGGGTTAAAGGCCAGATAAATGAAATCTGATAAAGCAACAAGATGGGCAGAAGTATTACTTAGCCCTTGCGTTTGAGCAGGTCTCAGATACTGCTCGTAGTTCGGAAGGGGCCCACGGAGCATAGAGATGTGCAAAGTGTAGGTGTACAGGGAAGAGGAGTGGCTACACTTGGACGATCTGTTAAACATTCCACAGTCTCCGGAAGATTCGAATGTTTAAAGACGAATTGAGAAGATGGAATGTCCCTGTTAGGGATTTATAACTTCTTGCTTTCTGTCTTCAGACAAACGAATCTTTATGTCGACTTGGGATTTTTATAATCGTCCCTAAAATCGTTTGGCGTTCGGGTGAAGCAAAGGTCTTTTATGTTACTAGTAATATAATTGATGACCTTCCGAGAATGCCGAGTGATAAACGGGTGCATTTTGGAGACAGGAGGTGCTCTGTGAAAAGTCGCCAACCAGAGTGCCAAGGGCGATGTCCCGTCCTTGGCGACTTCTCTCGTTGTCGGTCTTCGAATGGAGGATCCGGTCGGATGAATTGTGCCAACACAAGGGTTAATGATACTTCAGTTAACAAACTGCATGTCGAAGATACCTCCAGTGAATGTATGTGTGTTTGGTGTGAGTGTATGTGTATGTGAGAGTGCGCGTGCGTGTGAGTGAGGTGCGTGCGCGGTGTTATATATAGCTTGTCTGCCGTCGCTAGGCGGTGAAAGTAGCATTGGGGAAGGCAGAGAAAACCGGTTTCACCGCCTAGCGACGGCAGACAAGCTATAGCAATCATAGGGGGCCGTAGCTCCCTAATTTTTTTGTCCTTTTATTCTTTAAAAAATTCTAATTGTTTTTGGGGTTATTAACCCTCAAAGTTACCAACATTTTTTCTAAGTTTAAATAGGTTTTCATCAGATGTGTAAAATGTTTATTAAAGTTGTAGGGACTTGTAAGTACCGTCAGTAGATAAATGGTTGTTAAATTTCCTGAAGGTCCTGTTATATACCTATATCAGGCTAAGCAGTGGCGTATAAAGAAATTTATTTCGGGAGGGGCCCAAAATTACTTTTCACCCCCTCCCAAGCAAATTTATTACGTCCAATGTAATTTTTATGTATGTTTTGTTCAAATTTACCTACAAAAATTGTGAGTAATTTTGTTCGAAGTACCAAGGGGGGTCTGGGGGTCCTCCCCCTGAAAATTTTTGAAAATTTGACTCTTAAAAACTGGTTCTTAACTAGTTTTGATACATCTAGTCCGAATTTTTTATTTATATTTTTAGATAGGATTTGCATTTGGGTGACCTTAATATAAAAACAAGTTGAAAATAATAGAGTTTCAAGTAGAAAAGGGATCTGGGGGTCCTCCCTCGGAAAATTTTTGGAAATTTGACCCTAAAAACAAGATTTCTACTTGGTTTTGGTACACCTAGTCTTAATTTAGGGCATATATTTTTAAGTAAGATTAGGATTTTGATGAACTTATTATAAAAAGATTTGGAATAATGAACTTCCTATCAGAAAGGGGGGTTTCGGGTCCTCCCCCAGAAAATTTTTGGAAATTTGTCCCTAAAAATAGGGTTTTAGTTTGTTTTGGTACACCAAGTCTGGATTTCGGGGGGGGCAGGGCCCCTTCACCCCCCCTTATATACGCCACTGAGGCTAAGATGGCAGAAGGCAGGCTATCAGGTGAAGATGTTAAGAATATGATCGTATGATATACAGTGAATAGGAGGAACTTGATGGAAAATTTCAATCTAATCTTGTAAGATCTAAATAATTTTCCTTCATGTATAAATTTAAACAACAATTAAAATCCAATACCCTTGAAATTGCTATTTAAAGTAGGTATCACTTTACTTGAAAAAATAGATGAAATTATATATAAACTTGCATAAAAAAGTCCCTTTAGAGAGCACAGTTATAGTCTGTTCATTTTTAACTGGCGCTTGAAAATATTTCCTTCCCCCACCACCGATTGGTAACCATAGCAATTATCTTCGTCAAAGTGACGAAGAAGGCTTACTATTGGCTGCTCGAAGATAGTAACTATGGTTACGCTTCTAGCGTGGGGGAAAGCACTATTTCTCAAGCGCCAATTCTAAATGAATAGAGTATAATACAACGTACATAAGCTACAGGGGTTAAGTTCCGTAGGTATACGTATCATGAAAGTTTTTTTCTGATCTAACCTATTAAAATCGAGAGGTTTTATAGCTACAAATAAGGAACTAAGAAAATTATGAAATTTCACACAATCTAATAGCTTTAAAAAAGAAAGGACGTAAGAAATTTAATTTCATAGTGTCATTTGAGTAAATAAGGAAATTGAATTTCATAGAGGGGGGGTGGGTTGGTTGGTTGATTGACTTTTTATGGCACATGGCCCACATTAGGGCATTTTGTGCCAAACACAAGACATAAAATCATTTTAAGTAAGCAAAATCCCTTCGTCATAGAGGGGGGTATTTGAGTAAATAATACTATCCCTTTTAAATGGATTTTACACCACGTATGCCGAATTTCCTTAAATTCAAAGTGACTTATAATAAGAGTCGATTTTTTTTCAATCTTGCATAAAAATAAAAAGTATACTAGTCTCACCCAAATATAAACAAAAATTCACTATCTCGTAGTACATGTGTTTTTATTCTCTCTTTGCACAACTACTTTATAAATAACACTAGCTGATTTGCCCGGCCTTGCACGGGTGGAGTGTATTAATTCCTTTTTTAAAGTTCTCCCAAGTTATATGTCCGATTTTTCGAATCACCAATAACCCCGGGGTCCCCAGTACTTTTTCATATTCCCGATAGTTTCATTTCCGATTTTCATGTTCCCGATAGTTTTCATAACCCGGTTTTCCTGGAAACTTTTCATATCCGGGTGTTCCCGGTACCTTTTCATATCCGGATGTTCCCGCTACCTTTTCATATCCCGGTTTTCCCGGTACCTTTTCGTATCCCGGTGTTCCCGGTACCTTTTCATGTCCCAGGTTTCCCGGTACCTTTACATACCCCCGGTTCCCGATAATTTTCATATCCAGGTGTTTCCAATAATTTTCATCCCGGTAATCCCGGTTCCTTTTCCCCATCCCAGTTCCAACTGTGACATCTCATTCCATCAAATATTTATCCTTTCCATGTGATAAAAACAATCACATTGAAATCATCTCTTTTTTTAAATCTAGTGTTTAAAATGTACCTTTTAAAGTGTACCTTTTCATATCCCGGTTTTCCCGGTACCTTTTCATAACCCGGTGTTCCCGATAATTTTCATCCCAGTATTCCCGGTGCCTTTTTCTCATCCCAGTTCCAACTGTGATATCTCATTCCATCCCGATTTTTTGTCTATTAAACATTTATCCTTCCTATGTGATAAAAACAATATACTTGAAATCATCTCTGTCATTTGAAATCCAGTGTTTAAAATCTTAAACAGAATTTTCTTAAAGTATTCCCGCTATCCTTTTAAAATTCCGCAAAAAATAAATTTCGAAAATAAAATAAATTTCAAAAATCCCTCGAAAAAAAGTTATCAAGTAAGCTTGTCTTCTTTTTAATAAAACCAACTTCTTTAAAAGCTTCTCTGAAAGAGTAAAAACAGATAGCTAGTTATAATAAAAATCTAGTGATTATAGTCTAGTAAACCAATTCCGCTATGAAGCTTAAATTCTTGCTATTTAAATATATTTTTTTGAGAAATTAAAATATTAAAGAAAGTAAATTAATTATTTTAATTTACTTCGGTTTTCTGATAACTGTTATAATATTTAAATACAGATATTCACACTGTTTTTCTTCATAAATTTTGTTGTAAATAATAAAATATGTATAAATGTTAATCAATTATATTCATTCAAGTGAGGCAAGACGTCGCCTTAAGATAGAGAAGTAAACACTGCAATTTATGTATTTCAACAATGCACAATGTTATTTCAATGGGTAAAACGGAGTCGAAAAAGCGCCGAAATGCAGGGAAGGAGTCGTTCGATTTTAAAATCGTTTCTTAGTGCGCGTCTAATGGCTGAGAGGAAGGTCTCTGTCAAATTTCAAGCCTATCGGTCCGGCAGTTTTGGAGATTTCGTGATGAGTGTTATGAATGATGATGAATGAATCACCCGTATTTGGATTTTATATATATCTACTAGCTGGTATGCCCGGCCTTGCACGGGTGGAGTGTATAAGTTTATTTTTTTAAGTTTTCTTAAAATACATTTATAAATTTGTAAAGAAGCAATATATTACATATCAACCTGGTATCCCAGGCACCTCTTTCCTATCCCGGTGTTCCCAGTAGTTTTCAAATCCCGGTTTTCCCGGTAATTAATCCTATCCCGATGTTCCCGGTCATTTTTCCTATCCTGGGGTTCCCGGAAATCTTTTCTATCCCGGTGTTCCAGATATTTTTACCCTTTCCCGGTGTTCCCGGTAATTTTTCTCTATCCCGGTGTTTCCGGTAATTTTTCTCTATTCCGATGATCCCGATATTTTTCCACTTCCCCAGTGTTCCCGGTAATTTTCCTTTTTACCGGTTTTCCAGGTAATTTTCCTATCCCGATGTTCCCGAAAATTTTCCTATCCCGATGTTGGAGGTTATTTTTATGTCCCGGTAATACCGGTACTTTTTCTTATCCCGATGTTCCAGGTAATTTTTCTTTTCACGGTGTTCTCGGCAATGTTTCCTAGTAAATTAATGAGTCTAGTGAACTAAAATAACAAATTTGAAACAATAATAAAAGATCTAGTAAATTGAAAAGTCTAGTGAACCGCTTCATTTGAAACAATGTTTTATTTTTAAGTCGTTTTCCATGAAAAAAAATTTACACTTTTCCATAAATATTTAAATTTT
Organism: Tetragnatha versicolor; assembly: GCA_024610705.1. NCBI lineage: Eukaryota > Metazoa > Arthropoda > Arachnida > Araneae > Tetragnathidae > Tetragnatha > Tetragnatha versicolor. The sequence continues at coordinate 44,347,597 of JANDEH010000002.1, read as the reverse complement.
AAAGGAAAATATCTTAAAATAGGGGAAACTAACGTTTCAAAATTAATTATTTGAATTTAATTTGGTGTTTTTACATCTGATATAGTTTTTAAATGGACAATTATCGAGTTTTTCCTGTTAAAATATTTAATTTTTGAAGGTTTTCATCTCCTTAACAATAGTGAGTCGAGCAGATCTGCTCTGGTAGAGAAATGGAGAAATAAGCGTTTTCGGCTATAAATTCGGTTAAAAGAAGGTCAAGGGGTCGTTCTAGAACTTTGAAACATAGCCTATGTTTTTTCTGGGTTTGTTTTACGTAGGTATACCAAGTTTGGTGCAGATCGGAAGAAAACTGTGGATTTGTATAGAAGACACACACACACACACACACACACACATACACATTCAATTTTATTATCTATAATAATAAAAGAGCTTTACCATTCATCGATCGATCGATTCATTCACCTATCAACGCACAGCAAAATCTACCGGGGCTAAAGACTCGAAACTTGGTGTGGTGAAAGATCTTACGGTGTAAGCGCGCACTAAGAAGGGATTTTTCGAAATTCCTTTTTTCTGATCCACAGGGATGCTTGGAGTGATTTCTACGTTTTTGAACCTAGCTCCGTTCCAAATGACCCCAGATCTTTGTAATTTAACAGGAAGGTACCTATATACAATATCTAGAAAGGCATTTTTCAAATTTTCGATATTCGAATTTTAAGGGGTCTAAAAAATTCAAAAACCTGTTTTTTCTGAGCATAAACAAAGTTTTACATTTTCGAAGAAAAATATACTAATAATTTGATATTTCGAAGCGACCTGTTAGTAATAGATTCTTAATAATATTTCAAAGAAAGTAATTTCTGGATTTTTCGATATTCCATTCTAGAGGGGTTGCACGGGAGTTTGAATATTTACTCCAGTTTTTAGTTTTTGCATTCTAGCACCCACATTATTAATGCGATTGGTATGAAATTTTAGCACGTTGTTCCTCACACTATCGGGAAGGTTTTCAAAAAAGAATTTTTAAAATCAAAGCATTCCAAGCAGTCTTTTTTGGACCTTTTCTAAATTCTTATGCGTAGCTTCAATGTTAAACTGATAACGGTTATTGCTCCATCCAAGTGACGCAAAACCACTATTGTTGTAAATATTTATTTAAAAATATTTTATAGCGAGTAGAATTTAAAAAAAAATCTGATAAAGAAATAATTTGTGATAAAATAAATTTTTTGCAATAATCAAAAAATATTTAACCGAAAATTTTTAAATTTTTTTACAAGTAATAAAATTTAAATAACAATAGTATTTCATCAGAAGCATTTTAGATGGTTGGTGTCAATTCAAATGATGCTTACATTTATTTTATGTTTGAAGGCGATTTCTTTTAGCGAATATGTTGGAAATAAATCAACAAAGGGGGGTTCAGGGGGTCTCCCCCTGACCTTTTTAAATTTTAATTAAAATAAAACCGGTTATTAACACTTTAATTCCCGAAGTTTCTTTAGGTTTTATTTACATCTTAGGGAAGTGTATTTATTTTTTATTTGCTTTGAATTTTATGAAAACAGGGATGAAGGGAAAAATAAGTATTAAGTCAATAGAAATTGCTGTTCAATAATAGACCTCTACCTTTATTTTGAATCGAAGGTGGAAGATTTTGCCACAACTATGCATTACGAATTGGAGAAATATATGGAGGATATTGTGAAGGGAATAAAGATATAGCACCTTGAAATAAGGGGGCTAAGAGGGTCTCCTTCCACTTTTTTATAATTTGAAAATATCACTCTTAAAAATGAGGATTTCACACATTAATTCTTAACAGGTGGTGTTTTTAAAGTTTTTTATGTATTAAGGAAGTAAAGCATAAAAGAAGAATTCTAGCGGGAAGCCAGTTGACCCTATTGCCCCTAAATGACGCCCAGGAAAGGAATATAGGGAAGAAAATAATTCTTATTTATTTTATCACCTAGATTGAAAATCCTTTTTTTTCCCCGAGCAACGGCGGGTATATCAGCTAGTATTAGATAATAATAAAAGAGCTTTACGGTTCATTCACCTATCAACGCACAGCAAAATCTACCGGGGCTAAAGAGTCGAAACTTGGTGTGGTGGAAGACTTTACAGTGTATGCGCGCACTAAGAAAGGATTTTAAGAAATTCTTTTTTCCTGACCCACAGGGGTGCTTGGAGTGCTTTCTACGTTTTTGAGCCTAGCACCGTCCCAAATGACCCTAGATCTTCGTAACTTCGCAGGAAGGTACCTAGCCACAATATCTAGAAAGGCATTTTTCGAATTTTCGATATTCGAATTTTAAGGGGTCTAAAAATTTCAAAAACCCGATTTTACTGAGCATAAACAAATTTTTACATTTTAGAAGAAAAACATACTAATAATTTGATATTTCGAAGCGACCGGTTGGTATTATCTTCTTAAGAATATTTCAAAGAAAGTAATTTCTGGATTTTTCGATATTTCATTCTGGAGGGGGTGCACGGGGGTTTGAATATTTACTTCGGTTTTTAGTTTTTGCTTTCTATCGCCCACCTTATTAATGCGATTGGTATGAAATTTTAGCATGTTGTTCCTCACACAATCGGGAAGGTTTTCAAAAACGAATTTTTGAATTCGAACCATTCTAAGCTGTCTTTTTTGGCCCTTTTCTAAATTCTTATGCGTAGCTTCAATGTTAAATTGATAACGGTTATTGCTCCATCCAAGTGACGCAAAACCACTATTGTTGGAAATATTTATTTAAAAATATTTTATAGCGAGTAGAATTTTTTAAAAATCTGATAAAGAAATAATTTGTGATAAAATAAATTTTTTACAATTACCAAAAAATATTAAACCGAAAATTTTTAAATTTTTTTTCCAAGTAATAAAATTTATATAACAATAGTGTTTCATCAGAAGCATTTTAGATGGTTGGTGTCAATTGAAATGATGCTTACATTTATTTTATGTTTGAAGGCGATTTATTTTAGTGAATGAGTTGGTAATAAATCAACAAAGGGGGGTTCAGGGGGTCTCCCCCTGACCTTTTTTAAATTTTAATTTAAAAAAAAACCGGTTATTAAGTTTATATAACTATTTTAATTCCCAAAATTTCTTTAGATTTTGTTTTACATCTGCCACAACTATGCATTACGAATCGGATAAATAGATGGAGGATATTGAAGGGAACAAAGATATAGCACCTTGAAATAAGGGGGCTAAGAGTCCTTCCAACGTTTTTATAATTTGAAAATATCACTCTTAAAAATTAGGATTTCACACATTAATTCTTAACAGGTGGTGTTTTTAAAGTTTTTTATGTCTTAAGGAAGTATAGCATGAAAGAAGAGTTCTAGCGGGAAGCCAGTTGACCCTATTGCCCCTAAATGACGCCCAGGAAAGGAATATTGGGAAGAAAATAATTCTTATTTATTTTATCACCTAGATTGAAAATCCTTTTTTCCCCGAGCAACGGCGGGTATATCAGCTAGTAGATAATAAAAGAGCTTTACGGTTCATTCACCGATTCACCGATTCATCGGTTCACCTATCAACGCACAGCAAAATCTACCGGGGCTAGAGAGTCGAAACTTGGTGTGGTGGAAGACTTTACAGAGTATACGCGCACTAAGAAGGGATTTTTCGAAATTCCTATTTTCTTACCCACAGGGGTGCTTGGAGTGATTTCTACGTTTTTGAACCTAGCACCGTCCCAAATGACTCCAGATCTTTGTAATTTAACAGGAAGGTACCTAGATACAATATGTAGAAAGGCATTTTTCAAATTTTTGATATTCGAATTTTAAGGGGTCTAAAAAATTCAAAAACCTGTTTTTGCTGAGCATAAACAAAGTTTTACATTTTCGAAGAAAAATATACTAATAATTTGATATTTTGAAGCGATCTGTTGGTAATAGATTCTTAAGAATATTTCAAAGAAAGTAATTTCTGGATTTTTCGATACTTCATTCTGGAGGGGGTGCACGGGGGTTTGAATATTTACTCCGGTTTTTAGTTTTTGCTTTCTATCACCCACCTCATTAATGCGATTGGTATGAAATTTTAGCATGTTGTTCCTTACACAATCGGGAAGGTTTTCAAAAAAGAATTTTGAAATCAAAACATTCTAAGCTGTCTTTTTTGGCCCTTTTCTAAACTTTGATGCGTAGCTTCAATGTTATATTGATAACGGTTATTGCTCCTTCCAGGTGACGCAAAACCTGTATTGTTTGAAATATTTATTAAAAAATATTTTATAGCGAGTAGATTTAGTAGAAAACATTTTAGAGTCGGTTCAAATGATATTTATTTTTATTTCATGTTGGAAATTTAGAAATGTCTTTTTGTGAATGAGTTGGTAATAAATAAACAGAGGGGGTTCAGGGGGTCTCCCCCTGATAATTTTTTAAATCTTAATTTTAATTTTAAACATAAAACTTAAAAAATTAATAAGGTCAAATTTTATATTGCGTGTTTTCTTTGTAACAATGAGGTGAGCAAATCTTTTCTTGAGGAGATATAAAGCTATTTCATGTTGAAATACATTTAAATAATTATTTACCTTTGTGGTTTATTTGAATAAAGCTTTCAGTTTAGGTATTATTATTTTACTTATTCACCATTACTCTTATTATTACTTAATTTACCTATAACTATTTTGTTATACTATAGTAAATTAACAATATGGAAGAAATATATTATATTGAAGAAGTTCCGTATTATCAAGTTAAAATGCCCGGGGATGGCTGTTGTCTATTTTACTCTATAGCACAACACATATATGGATCCTATGTATTGGGCCCTGAGGTCAGACAACAAATAGTAAACTATGTAGTTGATAATTTCGATGCTTTAAAAATATACACAGATTACTCATCGCCGTTAGAGTATTTCACGAATATGTCTAAACATCAGACTTTCGGAACCACATTAGAAATTCAGGTGGTAAGCAAAATTTTTGGCATAGGTTTAGAGGTGTACAAAGATAATGCATTATGCATTAAGTATGGAGAACCTAACGAAGATGTAAAGAAACTTTTATTTACTGGTCCTTGGTCGTCAGGCCACTTTGACTGTTTATTTGCCATACCTTCCTCATTTGAAATCCCCATTACAAAGAAGTGTAAAAAAAGAAGATCCAGATTTACTGATTCTGTTCGAAAAAAACAAATCCGTTTGAGTTTGGAAAAATACAAGAAGGATAATCCAGAGGTTAACATAAAGGCCGTCCTTAAATACCAACAAGATAATCCAGAGGTAAAGCGAAAGGCCGACCTTAAATACCAACAAAATCATCCAGAGGTTAACAGAAAGGCCGTCCTTAAATACCAACAAGATCATCCAGAGGTAAAGCGAAAGGCCGACCTTAAATACCAACAAGATAATCCAGAGGTTAACAGAAAGGCCGTCCTTAAATATCAACAAGATCATCCAGAGGTTAACAGAAAGGCTGTCCTTAAATATCAACAAGATCATCCTGAAGTTAAAAAAATTTCCACAAAAAAATACGATAAGAAAAGATCAGAATTAGAAAATTCAAAATGGAACTCAAAACAGAGATCTGCATTTAATTATAAAGAAAATGTTAATTATGATTTGGATCCCACTGTAAGTATTGGCAGGAAAGATCAAGTTTGCAAGTTTTGTAAAGCTAAAAAATGGAAGGATGAGTCGGTTGGTTTGTGTTGCAGCAATGGTAAGGTCAATTTACCGATACTAAATCAGCCACCTGAACTTCTCTATAGCCTCCTCAGACAAGAGCATCCCGAATCTTCCCATTTTCTACAACATATCCGACAGTATAATTCATGTTTTCAACTAACCTCATTTGGAGCAAATGAAATTAAAGAAGGAAACTTCATGCCCAGCTTTAAAGTTCAAGGCCAAGTTTATCATCTTATTGGATCTCTTTTACCACAACCACAAGAAGACCCCAAATTCCTTCAAATATATTTTGTTGGGGATGAACAAAATCAAGCAGATATCAGGTGTAAAAGAAACAACTCTTTAAAAAAGGTTTAGTTCTGGAATTACAGAACATGCTGCACGAAACAAATATTTATGTTCGAGAATTAAAAGCAGCTGTGGATACGTTTACCGAATCGGAGGATTTTCAAGTTGTTATCAGTTCGGAAGGAAATCTTAAAAAAATGCATAAAGGAACATTAAATGCTCCTTCTGTCAACGAGGTGGCTGCCCTTATTGTAGGACAACAATTTGAAAAGAGAGATATAATTTTAAAATCAAAAGATGACAAGCTACATAAAATATCTGAACTTCACAGGGCTTACGATGCTCTTCAATATCCTCTAATATTTACTTTTGGAGAATATGGTTATTCCATTGATGTTGCCAAAGTAGATCCTGTTAGCAAAAAAACAATCAAAAAGATAGTGTCTGCTGCTCAGTTTTATTCCTACCGCATCATGGAGCGTAATGAAGAGCAAAACTATCTGCTACACTTCCGGAACCTTTTAAACCAGTACCTTGTTGACATGTACGCCAAGATTGAAACCGAGAGACTCCAATTCATTAGACAAAACCAATCAAAACTAAGAGTTGAAAATTACATACATCTTTTGGATGCAGTAAGCAAAAAAGACGCCTCAGTACAGGAAATAGGAAAAATGGTTTTATTACCATCCACATTCACAGGTGGCCCACGATATTTACACGAAAGAACCCAAGACGCCATGACATACTTGAGACATTTTGGAAAACCGGATCTCTTCATCACCTTCACCTGCAATCCGAAATGGAGTGAAATTACTGAAAATCTAAATTACAACCAAAAATCCTACCATAGACATGATTTGATTGCACGAGTATTTCACCTGAAAGTTAAAAAAATGATCAACCTTTTGACAAGAGGCGCAGTGTTTGGAGAATCAAGATGTCACATGTACACTGTGGAGTGGCAAAAAAGAGGCCTACCACACGTCCACATTTTAATCTGGTTAAAAGAAAGTCTTACTCTAAACGAAACTGATAATGTCATTAGTGCAGAAATCCCTTCCCCGGAAAATGATCCAGTTCTTTATGAAATAATTAAATCAAATATGATCCATGGCCCTTGCGGTGTTATGAACAAGAAATCTCCGTGCATGACAAATGGATCTTGTACAAAGCACTACCCCCGAAGTTTTCAAACAGTAACTCAGACAGGTGAAGACAGCTACCCAAAATATAGAAGACGATCACCGGATGATGGAGGCTACACCGTTACGATCAAGGACAAAATATTAGACAATAGATGGGTAGTTCCCTTCAGCCCTGTACTATCTCGCACATTTAATGCCCATATAAATGTTGAAATATGCAACTCAGTCAAAAGCGTAAAGTACAATACTGGCAAAAAAAATCGACTCAGACCCTATATCTCCGGAACGGCTTGTGATATAAAGACAAATAAGGTATCATTTTTCATAATTTGAAGTATTCTATATACAGAAAATTTTTCAAGTTCTTAGGGGGTCGTCTTCATATTAAACGAAGCACCAACTTTCGTTTTTCCTATGGAAACCATCAAAGATTATTCCAGATTCTGAAAGAGCACCCTCTAAAACCCCCCAAAACCAGTTTTCATGCCATTTGGTCCCCAAATGAAGCCAGGAGTGGGGGTTGAAGTTCGTCGAATTTACGTTGAAATCTCGTTTTTTACGTTGAATTCTCGATTTTGATCCTGCGGGGTTGATGGTTGAAAGGATCAAAATCGAGAATTCAACGTAAAAAACGAGATTTCAACCTAAATTCGACGAACTTCAACCTCCACTCCTGGCTTCATTTGGGGACCAAATGGCATGAAAACTGGTTTTGGGGGGTTTTAGAGGGTGCTCTTTCAGAATCTGGAATAATCTTTGATGGTTTCCATAGGAAAAACGAAAGTTGGTGCTTCGTTTAATATGAAGACGACCCCCTAAGAACTTGAAAAATTTTCTGTATATAGAATACTTCAAATAATGAAAAATGATACCTTATTTGTCTTTATATCACAAGCCGTTCCGGAGATATAGGGTCTGAGTCGATTTTTTTTGCCAGTATTGTACATCTGCAAATATATAAATAAAGGTTCCGATCATGCCTCTTTCGTGGTCAAAAACGAGCTTGACGAAGTGACAACATATCAATCCGGAAGATACATTAGCAGCTCCGAAGCTGCATGGAGAATTTTTTGTTTCCCAATACACGAAAGATATCCACCAGTTATGCATTTAAGTGTTCACCTTGAAAACGGCCAAAGAGTGTACTTCAAAGAAAACAATCTTATGGAAAAACTGAAAGATCCACCTAAAACAACCCTTATGGGATTTTTTAATCTGTGCACAACTGATGACTTTGCTAAGAAGCTTTTATATCATGAGGTACCTGGGTATTTTGTTTGGAAAAATGGGAGGTTCGTTCGCAGAAAAAGAGGAGAACCGGTTTCTGACTTCGAGGGAATCCGCAAGGAACAAGTCCTCGGAAGAGTTTATACCGTGCACCCAAATAACTCTGATGAGTGTTATTACTTACGACTTTTACTGCATGAAGTCCGTGGTCCAACTTCTTTCCAAGACATAAAAACAGTCAATGGAACAGTACACTCGACGTTCCAATCAGCATGTGCAGCTTTAGGTTTACTTGAAGATGATAAACATTGGGACAGCACATTACAGGAAGCAACCATTTCAAACTCAGCGCACAACCTCAGGGAACTCTTTGCCATAATGTTAGTTTTTTGTAACCTTTCGGATCCAATGAAACTATGGGATAAATATAAAGACAATTTCTCTGAAGATATATCTCGGATGTTAAAAGTGGAAATATCTGGTAACATGGATGCGATAAAAAATCAAATTTATAACAAGTCTCTAATTTTGCTAGAAGATATAGTGTTCTCTATCTCAGTTAAATCATTAAAATATTTTGGTTTGCCTACACCTTTACGTTCTATTTCAATTGAAACAAGCCAGGAGTATCTTAGAGAAATAACTTATGATGTCAATCAGCTGACTGATTTTGTTACAACTAACGAGCCACTGTTGAACAATGAACAAAAGAACGTTTATGATGAAGTTTTTAAAAACACTCAACTTGAAAAGGGCAAAATTTTCTTTTTAGATGCACCAGGAGGGACTGGAAAGACTTTTCTAATTAATCTATTACTTTCAAAATTAAGAGCACAGGGAAACATAGCTTTAGCAGTGGCATCATCAGGTATTCGCGACTCCAGCGTAGGCGTGGCCTAACCAACATGGACGACCAAAGAAGTAATCGAAGAAGTATTTCGCATAGCGGTATTATTGTTCGAGCGGTGTTATTGCGGTTTACATTCAAAATATGACTTCATACACTAATTGTTGCGTTCCGAAACGTCATTCGAGGAAATCTATAAACAAAAATTTAAGTTTTCATTGTTTTCCTAAAGAAAAAGAGAAAAGAAAGATTGGCAAAAATATGCAAACCCATAAGCGATGTAATGAAAGTATTGAGTTTCTTCATTTGGCACTCGCAATTTTGCATTATGGGATTTTGTTAAATTTGCAACACCATTATGTCTGAAAAAAGTTTCTAAAACTTCTAAATTTTCATTCACTTTTAATCTTTTTTCTTATTTTTTGTGCTTTTTGGTTTGAATTTCCTCATTTGGCATATCGCAACTTTGTATTATGATGGTATAGCTCCCTAAAAAAGTGGCAGTGGCAAGCAAACAGGAGGTTACCAAATTTGGCTTTTTTATTCACTCTAAATTAAAATTTAATTATTCTTAGCCAATTAAACAAATGAACTAAAATTGCCAAACATGTTTTTCTCGGCTAATTAAAATGTGTAAACTTACTGGCAAAATTACTTTTTGGAGTGGAATGAATTGCATAGTGGTGCTTTTTATTATTTAATTTTGCTAAAAAGGTTAGAGTGAATTTTTTTTATAAAAAGCTGAAAAATTTCCTGCGAGTACCTACCAGGATCCTATAATTTCTTGAAAATTACCTCGTATTTTCTTGAAAACATTATTAGGAATTTTTACTTTGAAAATGATTGGGAACCCTGTTTTAAAATAAATTGTAATTTGTGGAATCATTTACTATAATTTGTTAAAGCTTGTAGAGCAGAATTGTTTAAAAATCTAAAATTTATGTGTATGCTAAGAATTGAATAAAATGCATAAAAAATAGTATACATGATTTATATTTTTCATTTGTGTTTGTAGCTCAGCAAACCTGGAATTTTAGAAAATTTATTGTTGTTACTATAACACCAAAAAGCTTTTTTTTTCATACACTTAAATGTAAAATGCTTGTAACAAAAGGCATATTCTAGTAACTATGCCCCTGGTTGAAGACCTTAGCTTTTAATTGTTGTACAATGTAGAAATAATCAATTATATGTAGTTGTAGATAAAGATATTTTGGTAGTTACTAATGCGATACAGAAGTTTATTCACAAAACCAAAGTCATGTAATAAAATATTACCTCAAGAGAAAAATTAAAACACCAAACAATTATAAAACAGTCGTCAAATTAGCGCCGTCAATACAAACTGCATAATACTTCTAAATCCGATTACTCCTTATAGTGGTTTGGCTAGCTTCCACCAGAGGGCGTATGTCAGTGCTAGACTCGCGAATAGCGGCTACTCTTCTGCCAAATGGAAGAACTGCTCACTCAGCTTTTAAACTTCCTCTCAACTTAAACTTTAGTGAACAACCAGTTTGTAAGTAAGCAAAGTGCCATGGGACGTTTACTAAGAGAATGCAGATTAATTGTGTGGGATGAATCCACGATGTCTAACAAGGGAGCAATAGAAGCATTGAATCGGACACTGCAAGACATTAGAAGTTGTAAAATACTAATGGGAGGCTTAACAGTTCTTTTATCTGGAGATTTCAGACAGACACTACCAGTTGTTCCTCGTGGAAATCGAGCTGATGAAATAAATGCCTGTTTAAAGTCATCTAATTTATGGCAACATGTAACTATCCTTACTCTAACGGCCGTATTCTACTCAAACGTGGTAACTCATTATCATGCGATTTACCCTGTTTTTTGGATTTTTCGTATTCTACTCCTCCTAAAACCACGTTTATTCTTGGTTAATTGTAATCCGGTAAATTTGGGCGGTAAGTTGAATTACCGTGAGTATCGACAAAGTTTACAATGTCTTTTCATGAAATAAATACATTATTTTCAGATTATTAGCTCTTGTACATCAAAAAGCGTTCTTAGAAATTAATATTCAACATCTAGATGAAACAACATCTTTATTTTGCGAAGGAACTATGTTTTCTGTGCGTAGGTAACTGCACTGCAAACAGGCAGTTCACCACCATCTTAAATCTATTACTTACTACGATTTTGGATTAATATTTTATTCATTAAAATATTCGTCATTGGGTTCTTCTTATGATGGAATATTTTTCTTTCATTGCAAAAAAGTGTTTTTACAAGATTAAATGTTATATATAAATTAATGTACTCAAAATAGTCTGCTGGAGTTACAATAACCTGAAGTGGTTTCATTTAGCTTTCTGATTTATAGATGGCAGCACAGGCTTGAATGAAGTATAGGATATTTTCATTTTTAACCAATAATGTAGGTAGTTTAATCAGTTTTTTGTATTGTTTGAAGAGTTTTTAGGTCCATGAAATATATTTTAATTATTGAAACTACCTTATAATAGTCAGATTAGTTATTTCTGTTAGGACGGACAAAATGGTTCTCAAGATTGAGTTTTGGAAAGCCAGTTATTATGGGCAGTGTCATCATAGGCAGTAGAATACCGATTTTCAACACACTCTGAAACACGGTTTCACTTACCACGCGATTAACTCAATTGAGTGGAATACAGGCATAAGAAAAAACATGAGAGTGCAACTTTCAGGTGATTTAGAAAGTGAAAAATTTGACAATTTTCTTTTAAATCTTGGGGAAGGAAAATTACCAGAACATGATGGAAATATCGAAATTTCGACGAGTCTTAGGCTTACCATATTTTCTTGGGTCCAACCCAGGACATATTTTTGGAAATTTCTTAATAAGTACCATATCAAATCATCAAAGATTAAAAAATAAGAAAAACATTCAAACTAATAAACATTGAACAGAAATATCAAATTTTATTTCTTTATTCGACATTATTTTTTCAAAAATTGTTTGATTGACTTAATTTTACTGTTCTCCAAATTAATACAGATGTTAGATAATGTAAAACAATGCAATTTTTAAGAGTTTTGTCACGATTTTTCATAAAAATGTCTGACAAATCTTAAAAGTATGAAAACCCCGGACATATTGCAACCCCGGACATTTCCCCGGACAGCACTAAAAACCCCGGACTGTCCGGGGTAAACCCGGACGTATGGTAAGCCTAACGAGTCTGGGCCATTTACTGACAAATGTTCAGGAGTTTTTAGAACTGATATATCCAGATTTAAAAAACATAAAACACAAACCTGTTTCATGGTTCAGAGAAAGAGCTATTTTGACTACAAAAAATTACACTGCTTTGGAAATAAATGATTTGCTTCTGAAAAAATTTGATGGCACTCAGAAGACATATAAATCAATTGATTCGGTTGTAGAAATGGACGATGCTGTTCACTACCCAGTAGAATTTCTTAATTCATTAAATCCTCCAGGTTTGCCTCCTCATAATCTAACTTTGAAAATAGGGGCTCCAGTTATGCTTATGCGAAATTTAAAAACACCAAAATTATGCAATGGGACAAGACTATTGGTAACTAGATTGTTTGAAAATTTAGTAGAAGCAGAGGTGTTTACTGGATGTGGTAGTGGAGAAAAAGTGCTAATTCCCCGAATTCCATTAATTCCATCCGATTATCCTTTCGAATTCCGACGCCTTCAATTTCCTCTGAAAGTTTGTTTTGCGATCACCATTAATAAGTCTCAAGGTCAAACATTAAAAGTTGCTGGAGTAGATCTTAGATATAAGTGTTTTTCTCATGGTCAACTGTATGTGGAATGCTCTCGAGTTAGTTCAAAAGAAAACCTCTTTATTCTACAACCCGAAGGCACTACAGCAAATATAGTTTACAAGGAGCTTTTTTCGAATTAATAGTCAAAACATCTACATCATTACAATACCTTTCTATCTTCTAATTTAAAATTTGACCTTCATTATAAAAAAATAACTCCAAGGGAAAATGCTAAAACATCCAACGTCCATCTTCAGATGCACTCTTGACGTCAATAAAAAATTCTTCCATTGCCAACAAAAATTTCCAAGCTACATTTCAGCTTACATCGTCAAGAATTTTAGAACTATTGAACTCTTGGTCACAACATTCATAAGCCACATCCCGTGCCCCTTACGTCAAAAGACGCCTCTTCAAGCTGAACCTAATTCAGGAGCAGTTATCATTAAACCTCTATGATCATGTAAGCTAAATTCTTTTATTTCATCCTTTATCCATCTGTACGATAACATAAGAGCGTGTCAATTAACTATTTTTTGTTTCAACTTTCAGGTTAAAGATTCTTGCAATTACATCATGATGCAGAGATCCTGGTTTTCAAAATGCCATCTTACGTCTATCCCATACACCATCACGTCATGGGTTCTCCATAATACTCTTCAAGCTAGACCTCTATAACCATGTAAGCTAAATTTTTACTTCACCCTTTATCCATCTGTATGATAATATAACAGCGTGTCAGTTAACTATTTTTTTTCCAACTTTCAGGTTAAAGATTCGTGTCATCAAATCATGATGAAGAGATCCTCTTTTCCAAAATTTCATCTTACGTCTATCCCATACGCCATCACGTCATGGGTTCTCCCTAATACTCTTCAAGCTAGACATCTAAAACCATGTAAGCTAAATTTTTACTTCATCATTTATCTATCTGTAAGATAATATAAGAGCGTGTCAATTAACTATTTTTTTTTCAACTTGAAGGTTAAATATTCTTGCAATCAAATCATGATGAAGAGATCCTCTTTTCCAAAATGTCATCTTACGTCTATCCCATACGCCATCACGTCATGGGTTCTCCATAATACTCTTCAAGCTAGACCTCTATAACCATGTAAGCTAAATTTTTACTTCATCATTTATCCATCTGTATGATAATATAAGAGCGTGACAGTTAACTATTTTTTGTTTCAACTTTCAGGTTAAATATTCTTGCAATCAAATCATGATGAAGAGATCCTCTTTTCCAAAATGTCATCTTACGTCTATCCCATACGCCATCACGTCATGGGTTCTCCATAATACTCTTCAAGCTAGACCTCTATAACCATGTAAGCTAAATTTTTACTTCATCATTTATCCATCTGTAAGATAATATAAGAGGGTGACAGTTAACTATTTTTTTTCCAACTTGAAGGTTAAAGATTCGTGCTATCAAATCATGATGAAGAGATCCTCTTTTCCAAAATGTCATCTTACGTCTATCCCATAAGCCATCACGTCATGGGTTCTCCCTAATACTCTTCAAGCTAGACCTCTATGATCATGTAAGCTAAATTCTTTTATTTCATCCTTTATCCATCTGTATGATAATATAAGAGCGTGACAGTTAACTATTTTTTTTCAACTTGAAGGTTAAATATTCTTGCAATCAAATCATGATGAAGAGATCCTCTTTTCCAAAATGTCATCTTACGTCTATCCCATACGCCATCACGTCATGGGTTCTCCATAATACTCTTCAACCTAGACATCTAAAACCATGTAAGCTAAATTTTTACTTCATCCTTTTTCCATCTGTATGATAATATAAGAGCGTGACAGTTAACTATTTTTTTCAACTTTAAGGTTAAAGATTCGTGCCATCAAATCATGATGAAGAGATCCTCTTTTCCAAAATGTCATCTTACGTCTATCCCATACGCCATCACGTCATGGGTTCTCCATAATACTCTTCAACCTAGACATCTAAAACCATGTAAGCTTAATTTTTACTTCATCCTTTTTCCATCTGTATGATAATATAAGAGCGTGTCAATTAACTATTTTTTTCAACTTTATGGTTAAAGATTCATGCCATCAAATCATGATGAAGAGATCCTGTTTTCCAAACTGTCATCTTACGTCTATCACATACGCCATCACGTCATGGGTTCTCCATAATACTCTTCAACCTAGACATCTAAAACCATGTAAGCTAAGTTTTTACTTCATTATTTATCCATCTGTAAGATAATATAAGAGCGTGTCAATTAACTATTTTTTTTCAACTTGAAGGTTAAATATTCTTGCAATCAAATCATGATGAAGAGATCCTCTTTTCCAAAATGTCATCTTACGTCTATCCCATACGCCATCACGTCATGGGTTCTCCATAATACTCTTCAAGCTAGACCTCTATAACCATGTAAGCTAAATTTTTACTTCATCATTTATCCATCTGTAAGATAATATAAGAGCGTGTCAATTAACTATTTTTTTCAACTTTAAGGTTAAAGATTCGTGCCATCAAATCATGATGAAGAGATCCTCTTTTCCAAAATGTCATCTTACGTCTATCCCATACGCCATCACGTCATGGGTTCTCCATAATACTCTTCAACCTAGACATCTAAAACCATGTAAGCTTAATTTTTACTTCATCCTTTATCCATCTGTATGATAACATAAGAGCGGGTCAATTAACTATTTTTTTCAACTTTAAGGTTAAAGATTCGTGCAATCAAATCATGATGAAGAGATCCTGTATTCCTGTATCGCCCCTAAATGACTCCATAAGGAATAAAGTAAAGAAAATAATTTATTTTAACACTCACTTTAAAAATCCTTTTTCCCCCGAGCAACGCGGGTATATCAGCTAGTTTCTTTATAAACCTTTTGAAAAGGTTTGCATTAAAATAATTATAATAGAGAAATTTTGACATTTTTTCATTGAATAATAGTATTTGCACAAACCGAACGATTGTGCAACCTATAACGTTGATAATTAAAGGAAATTTTTGATATAAACATCTTCGGTTCTAATATGGATTTTTGACAATATTTTTTAATAATGAATAATTAATTTTTAATAATGAATAATTTTAATGGTTAAAAATATTTCACAAAAACGTTTTGAGCTATGGTTACGAGTATGTAACAGGAAAAAAGCTATCATTTTCAATTCATCACAGGGAAACTTCTATCCTCCAGAGCTCCGTTTTCAGTTCAAAATTTATTGCAAACTGTTTTCAAGAATAACTACTCTGAGGCCTCCAAACATCTTTTACAAAGTGCCAAACTAACTCTTCGATCAGAAGCTCTACATCAAAAACACCTCAGCGCTATACCACTGGTAAAAACACCGCGAGGCACTGATAAACAAGTCCGACCGCAGAAGATCTGTTTCTGATACCACCAGAATTTTCACTCAACTGCCCTCCAGAGTGCAATTCCATCCCAATCTCTGAACCTCTAAGATTTCATCGATAAAGATACATGGCTAAAGGGTCAAAGAGAAAAAGATATCAAAGGATTTTTCCAAAAGCCATTCCTTATGATGAGAGTGGGACGTGACTTAGCAAAACAATCCGAGATAGAGATTCGTTCGGATGACGGAAAAGTACTTCGATGTATGAGGCTCGTACCGAACTTCACGCCGACCCTCCGATGTAGAATGAAGCAAGTCACTGATACTATACACAACAAGTTTTGGCTTGTTGTGTGTAGTAGCTATATCCTACTACTATTATAATTGTGAAAGTTTGTGTGTGTGTGTGTGTTTTTTAAATTATCAATAATTTAATAATAGATAGGGGGCTACCACCCCCTACTCGCTTACGCTCACCAACCCCTGTGTGTGTGTGTGTGTGTGTGTGTGTGTGTGTGTGTGTGTGTGTGTGTGTGTGTGTGTGTGTGTGTGTGTGTGTGTGTGTGTGTGTGTGTGTGTGTGTGTGTGTGTGTGTGTGTGTGTGTGTGTGTGTGTGTGTGTGTGTGTGTGTGTGTGTGTGTGTTTGCTACTCTTTCATTTTAATGAAACTCTTTTTTAATGAAATTTTACAATAATGTAGCTTAGACTACATCAGAATAAGACATAGGCTATAATTTATAAAGAGAAAATCAGTCCTTCATTCTTTTTTTCCCATTTTTCCTGCTTTCTTCACTTATTTTTCCTTGTTTGAAAACCTGTTTTACCAGTCATGCAAGCCAATAATAGGAAACTTTAGTACCAGTGTTGTAGTTACTAGGCAATTTCATTATTCTCCATATAAATAAAAACGTTTGTGGCTGTGTGTGTATGTGTGTTCCGCATCTCCTTTTAAGCATTTCCTCCATTTCAAGATTTTTTCCTTTGAAATAAATATATTTACTTAAAAATATATTTTTTTTTCATGGAAAACGAGTTAAAAATAAAACATTGTTTCAAATGAGACAGATCATTAGACTTTTTCATTTACTAGATCTTTTATTTTAGTTTTAAATTTGTTAATTTGTTCACTAGACTTATTAATTTACTAGACTTTTATTATAGTTTCAAATTTGTTATTTTATAAAGGCACCAAGATATTAAACATTATCAGGAACATCAGGATTATAAAAAGTGACAAGAACACCGGGATAGGAAAATTACCTTAAAGACACCGGGAATACCGGAATATAAAAATTACCGGAAACACCGAGATAGGAAAATTACCGGGAACGCCGGGATTAGAAAAATTACCGGGACCACCGATATAGGAAAAATTACCGAGAACACCGGGATTAGGAAATTACCGAGAACACCGGGAAAGAGGCGCCTGGGATACCGGGAGGATTTGTAATATTGCTAATTTACAATACTACAAATGCATATTAAGAAAACTTAAAAAAAAATTATACACCCCACCCGTGCAAGGCCGTGTATAACAGCTAGTTTTAATTAAAGTCTTAATAATCAATGGCGTTATTTTGACACAAACATATTAATCACACTGACTTATGCGTATATACCATACACACGATGATAACTATCCTTTTTTTATAATTGAAAAGCAGAAGTGAAAGAAACTACCTAACGTAGTATTTGGATCCGAAATTCTTTTCCCTACATTAAAATGAAAATTTTACTTTTTTTTACACAAAATTTATTTTAGCTATATGTGAGGATATATTTTTACCTACTAACCATAAATATTATCCATGCACTTCTAAACGTAGCAGAGAGAATATACATTTTTATTTTTACACCTTATCTTTAGTGGTTTTAAGCTCATCTTTATACAGAAAAATTCAATATGAATCTTCTAACCAAGTGAAAAAGCACTAGACGTAAAATAATTTTTTATACACCAATAAGCCACGGCTAGTCTATTGGAAATCACTGTGCTTTAAGACATAGCAATTCTCCTTTTTGCAATCTTTATCATTCCAATGGATAAACTAACAGACGTATATATGGAATTATTTTGAAAATTGAGCTTTTTTTTAAAAATAAACATTGCAAAGATATTGTAATTAAATAAATTCTTGAGCCTTTTTTTCACTGGGAATTAAAAGGGATGGTTAAAAAAATATTTCGAAGAAAAACAGAAGGATTTCAGTTATATTTACTAAAACTTACTATTAATTACTAAAACTTACTTTTTACTATACTTACTATAACTTTCGTTAAAAACAAAAAGGTTTTAAATTATATGTTACTAGAAACGCTTTCCACGAAATGACTTCACTCCACACCCATTGTGAAATATTTTAAAAAACATGAGAATTTGAGAATTCTGTAATTTTAATTTTAAAATTAAAAGTAAAACATTAAATTTCAAACGATGCAAATTATGGAAATATATAAAGTTTTTCAGAATACATCCGTTTTTATTCAACAAAAAGGTATATTAATTTGCACAAGCTAAGTGCCAACAAAAATATTCCTTTAAAATTTGAAAGTCAATTCCAATTATGCTTTACAGTGATAATTTTTAAAGAGTTGAACTGTGTTGAAATATAATTAGAATATTTATTTCTTGTGTTGTGAAGTATTTCTTTCAAAAGAAAATAGAAACTTCATCTTTTTATTACATATTATTTAGTATTAAATTTATTTTTAATAACGCTTTAGTCCGAATAGCCTTACAGTTTATCAAAATAAATTAAGTTTTAAATACATTTTATGTAAGTTTAACAGATTATTTATTAATACGGGCATTGGGCATTGAGCCAGTACATACATAAACATTTCAATCATCTTTCCATCAGTTTAGAAAAATCTTGTATACTAATGCATTTGCAATATCAATCTGTATTACATAGGTAATAATGTGCGGCACACTTTTTGTAAAAGAAACTATTTGACAAGCTCAATGATTTTGATTGATTAAAATGTCTCCATTAAACCTTATCACATAGTGATTTATTTGTGATTCATTTTAGTGATTCATTTTGTTCTATTTCTAGTAATAGTATTTCTGATACATTAGTTGAGTAAAAATAGACATGTGAATACGTCAAAAATGGTAAAAAATGATGTTAAACGTGTTATGAAGTATCCGTTTCAGTAAAAGAGTTATGATAGATATGAAAAATATTACCTTGTTAGAGAAAATTCCATACCTTTGCCCCATTAATTTTACAAATTACATCTGTAAATTTATGTATGATTGGAATCTGCATTTTTCATTTAATTCTCTTAATAATGCTTGGCGTTTTCAACTATATTCCTATTGTCACAAAATCTTTCATTTCTTGCATTTGAACTCTAAAGCATGAATTAATTTGATTGGCTTGGATAAGTTTTAAATCCCATGCAATTTTTAATGTAAAAAATCAGAAATGTTTTACAATATATTTGCTCAAAGTTATTACTAAATTATGTATTTATTTTGGTTTCTATGAATTATATTAGATTGAATTTTTTATATAAATTTAAATAATAATAAAAATCTTTTGGGAATTGACATGCGATAATTGGTCAAAAGGTAATACTTAACAGTTTTAGATTCTACTGCAGTGTAGTAAAAATGGCATTATGGAACCTGAAAATGAGCAACTGTGATTATATTCTTCCAAAATATCTTTACAAATTTATTCTGTTGGCCATTTATTTTAACACCAAATATTGCTTTTAAATGTTATAGTAATCGCATACCACCATGTGATTTTTTGAAAAATGGTAAAATTCTACTTGTTGAGTATTCTAATTCTACTTACTATAATTACCAATAGAAAATAAAAACAGAGCTGCACACGATTTATAACTTTTGAGTTTTTTTCCAATATTCTTAACATAATTTAAAATTAATAATTACACGTAATAGACGGTATTTTATAAAAATTTTGAATCTTTTATAAGTAAGTCCATTTATTTATTTTCTTTTAAAACAGATTAGCGGCCATCGTATAAAATAAGTTATATATTTTGAAATAGATGAGTTTCTTAGTTTCGACATTCTCAGTTTGGTGGAGATTTCTTAATTTTAATCAGTTATAATTTACTATTTTAAGTTTATGAATGTATTCTATGATACTTTTATGAATACTTTTTTATACATTTTTAATATTTTTCTTTTTTTCTTTTAAAAAATGGAAAATGTCAAGAAAAAAAAATTGTCAGAAATCTTAAAAATTTTTTTAAACAGGAGAATATCAGGGTATTTGAGACAGTTTAAATTATTCTTTCAACTTACACCGTTACGTGTTTGACATTTGCACACTGATTCTTGGTAAATAACACTGGATATTAATATAAAATTATAAAAATATCTCTTAGAGTATTTCACTACCTATGATATTAGAGAACATGTAGGCAAATTTTAGTGATGGAAGTTTCATGATCTTTGTGTGAGAATAGACAATATGCAACAAACAATATGCAATAACAAACATAAACGTGATGCCAGCTGCATAAAATGTAATAATGCGTAGCAAAAGAAAACTATAATTTTTGTGATACTAGTACATTTCCATCGCTATGAATAGAATGCTTGATGATCATCAGTTTATATTAATAAACGAAAGAATTTAATGAAGTCGAATAAATTATTTACTAATGCAAAAGTTCAAAAATTCAAAGATTTTTTGGTTTTTAAATGTTTTTTACATTTTTATTTTACTAGTGATTTTTTAATATTTTATACCGACTATAACTAAATTTAATATTGTGCGAAAATAACCTACACGACATTCATCTTATCTCTCTATATTAAAAAAAGTAACAGTGACCGTCACCGCCGCCGCCGCCGTCACCGCTGATTTTGAAAATTTTATTTTTTAACACTTTGAACTATCACTACGCAAAAACTATTAGAAGGAATATTATGAAATTTTGACCATTGGTAGACAAATGTATGAGGGTCATTTCAGTTTCCAGACCTAATTAATTAGATAATTAGTTCTGGAGTTATTTAATGTCAAAGTCCAAAATTATTTTTTTCTGCTGCGAGTTCGCCCCCAGCAAAATCTATTTACAGCATAAACATGATTTTTTGCAGACACATACTCTTAGGTATGAAGTTTTGCACCTCGTCGCCCTTTTTTCGAATTTCGAATTATTTTTGGAGTAATTAAATTCTTAAGTTTCGAAATTTTTTACCCTTTTTCGGTTTTTTCGTTATAATAGAAAAACTAATCACAGTAGAACTATGATATTTCAAACACACATACAATTATTTTTTATAAAACGATTGGCATTTCGTTTTTTAAAAAATTCGAATTACTTTTAGAATTATTAAGATTCAAAGTTTCAATTTTTTCATCTCTTTCTGGTCGTTCACTAGAG
This sequence comes from Tetragnatha versicolor, assembly GCA_024610705.1. Taxonomy (NCBI): domain Eukaryota; kingdom Metazoa; phylum Arthropoda; class Arachnida; order Araneae; family Tetragnathidae; genus Tetragnatha; species Tetragnatha versicolor. The sequence continues at coordinate 44,325,968 of JANDEH010000002.1, read as the reverse complement.
AAACAGCCGATTTTTATGCGAGTCTGATTTCTTTTATTTCCGACGGTTCACTAGATACACGTGCATTTTATAAATTTAAAAGATTTTAAGGGCATGCTTTTTTCTCTAAGATGGTTGATGATAATTAGTAGACTTGCTGGATATTTTTTTAAAAATATTTCGATTAAATTATTGACAAGTTAAAACAAGGATATTTTAGTTCCAATTTTATTTTGATATTTTTGTAGTAATGGTCCGAATTAAGTTATTTATTAGAGAGATAAAAAGTTTTGATATTAAATGATCAGTAACTAAGGAGACAAGTTCCAAGTTTTACTGGATAGTTAAAACGAAACAAGCGAGCTCTGCTCGCTAAGATCGCGAAGCGATCTTCAAAGAACTGCGAAGCAGTTCCGGGGGTTGGTGAGCGATAGCGAGCAGGGGGCAGAGCCCCCTAGTATATTAAAATAATTGGGTTTTTCTTTCGGCCGGCCGCCAGGCCGAACCCCCGAACCGATTTGGACAAACTCGGTCTCTATCGAAAGCTTTCCACCCCTAGATGAGCCCATTTTAGGTCGCGTTCCTCCAAAACCTTCCATTTTAAAATTGTGCGTTCTTTTCACTTTTCTGTAATGTTAACTCTATGGAGAGGTTCCGTTCCGCCGGCCGCCAGGCCGGACCCCTGAACCGATTTGGACAAACTTGGTCTTGATAGAAAGCTTTCTATCCTTAGAAGAGCCAGTTTTAGGTCGCGTTTCTCCAAAACCTTCCATTTTAAAATTATGGGTTCTTTTCACTTTTCTCTAATGTTAACTCTATGAATGAGGGAGCTTTCCGCCGGCCCCCAGTCCGAACCACCGAACCGATTTGGACAAACTTGGTCTTAAACGAAAGGTTCCCACCCTTAGATGATCCATATTTAGGTGTAATTCCTCCAAAACCTTCCATTTTAAAATTATGCGTTCTTTTCGTTTTGCTGTAATGTTAAGTCAATGGGGAGCTTCCTTTCGGCCGGCCGCCAGCCCGAACCCCTGAACCGATTTGGACAAACTCGGTCTTAAAAGAAAGCTTTTCACCCCTAGATGAGCCAGTTTTAGGTCGCATTCCTCAAAAACCTTCCATTTTAAAATTATGCGTTCTTTTCATTTTGCTCTAATGTTAACTCTATGGAGACGTTCTGTTCCACCGGCCGCCAGCCCCAACCCCCGATCCGATTTGGACAAACTTGGCCTTAAACGGAAGCTTTCCACCCCTAGATGAGCCAGTTTTAGGTCGCATTCTTCCAAACCATTCCATTTTTTAATTAGAAATTTATTTCAATTTGCGCCATTGTTTTTCGTTAATATTTTTACCAACACTGGCAAAACGTCTTTTAAAGAGCGTGAAGTAAATATACTTTGAAGTTTAAGTTCAAAGATTTGAGGATTCAGTAGATTTATCCTAATGGGATACTAGAGCCGTATTGAATTTATAAAATATTTACTGGGTACTGGTTTGATTGAAGTATTTCTTCTTTCCCTTTACACAGAAGGGGATAAACTTTTAACTTCAAACAATGATGTAAATTAAAATCAAATAATAATTTAAATTGGAAAGTTTTGGGAGGATGCCACTTAAAATGGGTTTATATAGGGGTAGTGAGATTTCATTTAAGAACAAGTTTGTACAGATCCGGTTCGGTGGATTGGGCTGACTACCGGTCGAAATTACATGACAATTATTTCAGTGTAATAAATTTGTGACAATTCCATGTGAAATCGGAGACAAAACCCCTTTCGAAGATAATGAATTAAAACTGCATATTTAATGATAGGGAATGAATGAATACGATCTGGTAGTAACGAGTGAATCTCGCTTCAGTGCCAAAGAAGGCTAGCTGTAAAACCCGGCTTTGCCGGGTTGTAACAGCTAGTTATTTATTTACAAAATTTCCAAAGTTAGTTCTAATGCTAAGAAACTGAATGAAAATACAAGAAATCTGTGCAAAAGGAATAAAATTTTAATTCTAAAAAAACATTTTTGAGTTTCAAGAACAGTGTATCCAGTCTTAAAGAGATGTATAACGGGAGAGGTCAAAAAGTAAGTTTTTATGCTCCATGTGCTCAAAACAGTATTGCCTGAAACAAATCTGCTGAAGTATGACATCACACAAGGTTACGCCCCTTTTTGAGTGAGGTGACTTAAGGGCTTTTTTTAAACACTTTTTGCGCTTAAATTAAAACTTTTTGTGATTTTTAAAGTTGATTTTTGGGTTTTTCATGATCGAAATAGTAAATTGGGTAAGTTTTAGGATGTTTCGTGATATAGTGCATATTGTCTATTCTATAATTTTAAATAAATTTTTAAAAGTCGCGTCATGTATGTGACTCGGAAAAGCTAAGAATATTGGTATAATATATAATTGGTATTGGGTAAATATCCTATGCAATATTTTTTCATAAAAAACCTTAGTCATTGCCTATTATAATTTAATATATTTGCGTTACGTGTGTGATGACCGTGCAGATATCTATATATTATAATACCCTATGGCATAGAAGCAAATTTAATTGGTTCCAGTTTCCTTTATATACTGTCTGTCTATCACAAGAAGAGCTCTGGTTTACATCTCTGTTGCCAAGGCAACAGGACTCTGCTCATTTTCAACGGGTGAAATCAGAAGAAAGGCGCAACCACTTTGGCTTACTGAGCGCCTTGTTGGGGAATTTGGCGATAACTTTTATATTGTTACTTTGTAATTACATAAATCGGGAAATCTTAGAACAGGGTCGAATTGGCTGCGTTTGTGAAAATCTTATTTCATCATGATCCATCGAGTGATAAATAGTTTTGTATTTTTAAAACGGATTGGATTTCTGTTACAGGATGATTAAAAATTAGAGGGAGAAAAGCTAGAAGGGAAGGGGCTAAAAGCGGATTACAACTAAACGACTTTTTTGAATCCTTAAGATTAAGAAATTCACAATTGTGATGTGTTAGCCCTTGACTGAAGTAAACATTAAAACTTTTGATTTTATAAAAATGCCGGAATCGAGCAATATTTCTGGGTCTTAAAGGGTAAAGCGTATATTCCAGATCTGGATGATTCAGTCTATGAATGCAAAACTTTGCACAATGAATCTTTCCCCCACGAAAATTCAATTTTTTCTTTTAATACTGGTAGTAATTTTCTGAGCGATGGTACTTTTTTTCTTTTAAGTAAAAGTCTTGAATCACCTGGCGAATCACACACTTGTCAAAGCCATCTAGTTCGCAGTTTCGCTCACTAGGCCTTGTACGGTGTTTCCCTGGTGATTTCAAAACTTGAGATGAGTTCAGTGCTGAAAGTTCCATTTTTATCCTTTTGATTGTAGTTTCAGAAACACCAGTTGCTTGAGAAGCCCTTTTTATAGCTTGTGGAAGTGGAATCGATAAAGATTTCGACGATCCTTCACTTGAACAAAAATCTGCAACATTGTAAATTATTTTTCGCGCTTGCGATTTTAATATGTCACCCTTTTTAAAATGAAATGTCATCATGTAATTTTAAAGAAATAGAAAATTTATCGATATAAATCGAAACACAATCCAAAGGCAACAGTTAAATCAAATCAAATATGTGTAGGAAGCGGAGTTATCAATTATTCTAAAAAACAAAATTCTATTTTTATTTATTACATTTGCAAAATTCAGAAAAAGAAACTTAAATCAATTATCTATCAAGTCAGTTCCCTAGAATATACATGGTTAATTGAATCACTATACCTCTTTGTTTATTATTTTAACAGTTCACTGCATCAATCCGAGAAGAAGACCGTGCTTGGGATCGCCAAAAATTCGGCCAATAATCCTCCATCGGCTTTAATCTCCGCCAAATCCTTATACGGTTTATCCCTATTCAAAATGAACCGGTCTTGTTGCTATAGCGACCGCCATAATCAGACAAACTGGCGGGAGCTCTTCTTGTGATAGACAGACAGTAGTTTGATTCATTCTACCGAACCATTAGCATTGAAGAGCTGAAGAAAACTTAAAAAATACTTTCATAGACCTAAAAGAAGGTTATGAAAACGGCGTAAATCTAAAATATTTAGAATACGTCCCTTTCAAAACTCTAAAACAATAATCTCTTATCACACTCTCCAATTTTTCACTCCCACCTTCAACAGTAAATATAATTTAAAAGCCCTCATCCCTTCCACACGAATAATCCTCCATTGATAAAGCACATTAATCAGAGGCTAAATTTATATCCAAGTTGCGAGACCCAACGGGAAATTCTGCCCTCTTACACCACTACACCGCCCGGCAATCATTTTTGAATTTCCCGACGACTTACGCCCCTATTCCTCTCCCGAGTTAGCGACTTACACCGTTTTTCCTGTTGCCAGTTTGCGACTTGCGCCAGTAGGTTTCGCACCAGCGCGCGACTTACCTCACTCTAACTCTAAGGAGTTGGTTACTTAAACCGTTGTTCTGCTCAACGGTAGAAGGGGATTTAAGGGTAGCCATTCCAATATCTCTGGTCGGAATGATCAAATTGATGTCATCCTCTCGAATCACGACGTTGGAAGTATCGTTTTAAAGCGGAATGATCATGGGTGGTTAAAGTTTAATAGAGCGGGATTAGGAACGGAGCGGACTGTAGATTGGGATTTGATCCCGGGCCCAGGCCCGGTCCCAGAAGAGGCTGGTTTACGAATTGGCGGGAAGGCTTTGGGGACCGCTGGAGTGAATGCTCTGGCCCGGAGGCCGACTACTAAGTGGTTTATGTCGGCGCGGAATACGGGACGATGGCGAAAAGAACTCAATTGCCTGTGAGAATGTATGGAGTGAACTCTCCCGATCACTGTAAAAGGATGGAATGGTCAATTAAATTTTAAACTAAGGTTCAAACCTTTGATTACTAAGATATATACTTATTTTGTATATGCCTTTTGCGACAATTTCAGTCAAATGTAATTTTAGAAAGCCGAATTTAAAGGATTGCTAAGGAAAAAACTAATTTAAAGGATTGATAAGTATAAGAATTTGGTGCTATTATGATATATGAAAAGTAATATTTTCAAGATACCGTCTGTTTTTATTTAAATTTCCTCATTGAGTCATAAAAGTTGAGAAATGATCAAATAAACTTAATTAAACAAGAATATTGAATAATAAATCTGTAATTATAAAACATTCATATTTTTATAGTTTAGTTCTCGTAGTTTTATTTTCTGTATTATTTTTTTTAAATCGCTGTGCTATGGGAAGAATGTCTATTAGAAGCTATTAGTCGTTCTTTTACTAGTTATAGAAACATTTCTAAATCAACATTATTTTCCCATTTTCTTATACTTTTCTACGAAAAACTATATGAACTTTAACTTAAAATGAAAATACACTAACTTAAAAGGAAATGTAACATAAACTCTAAATTGAAAATTACTTTAAAATTCCAAATATGTATATTTTATATATTATTATATGACCAAAGTACTTAAAAATTATCAAAGTATGTATATATCAAAATCAGGAGAGTAATAAAATGATAATTCTGTAAAATATTTGTTTCGATTCTTTGTCATTTACCACCCTTACGGGACTATAAAAAAACCAACAAACTGTTTCTTACTTTATAAAGTAAAATTGTTCCAGACTTTTTTCAAAAATAAATTTTAATCGTAAAGGAAAGGTTAAATGGAAAAGACATAAAATAGTTTTTCTTTTTTATTATGTTTTTATAGAAAGAGTAAAACGCAGTCATATGGAGAGAAACTAAACGCATAACAAGCGATATTCATTGGAAATAAAAATCAGTACAGATACTCTTGTTTCCACACGCAAATAATCTCTTGATCTTTTTAAAAACGAATTCAAACTAATTAATGCTGAAACTAATGGGAAAGTAATGGTGATTTAGGAATGTTTCAATATCTAGTAAAAGAACGATTATGAAGTCTAGACAAAGAAATATTTAAAAACAAAATCGTGTTTAACTATTTTAATGGATGTCGAGATTGTAAAGTAAATCTGGGTTTTTATAGCTAATGGGTCAATTAAGAGAAACAAGCATGCGTTCTAATGAATATGTAGTTAGGATATTTAGTTGTGAAAAATTATTGCAAGAAAGAGAAGGTCATTATATGTGATCATCTATGCATGTGGAATATTTTGCAATAAGGAAATCAATAATTTCAATTATTGCGGAATTAAATTATTGCACTTGGTTAAAAATTATTTTTAGGTTTTACTGTTACCATACATACTCAAGTGTATATTTTATTATCATTATTTTTATAATTGCATTTATGTTAAGAGTATGTTTGATATTTTGATTAATATTGCAATTACTAATAATTTGAATGCCTTGTTTTGTGTAATTATTTGATAAACATTAAACAGCATTTAAAAATATAAAGTTTTTTAAATTTAGTACGAGGTGAAAAGAAAAGTAAATAACGGAAAACGTTTGAATTAGTATTCTAAAACCGTTAGGAACAATTCCGGAGGAATTCTAGAAAAAAACCCCAAAGAAATGAATTAAATAAATGGATGTCAATAAATTAGTAAAATATATAAATGGATCTGAGAAAAATATTCATAGAGTTTTACCACTGTTACAACTCACAGCGTGTAATTGAAAAGCAATATTTTAATGTTGAATTTATTGATTCCTTTTTTATAAGCTTATGCATTTAATAGTACCTACCGAAAATGAATCTAAAATATTCCAATATCTGTATAGTTTAGTATTTACTAATTTCTACTCCAAATATTACTTCATAGAATTCTAATTAACCTACCAACCACGTTGTAAAAAATCCCGTAGAATTTACGGTTTTATATACCGGCAGCTGGGTTGGTTGTGCAAAACCGTAAAAATTACAAAGTAAATCCGTAACCACAAAAATTTTTTACCATTTTATCCACTTTTTGTTCAAAAAACCAGTGTAGTTACGGGTTTACTTAGTAATTTTTACTGTTTTGCACAACCAACCCAGCTACCAGTATAAAACCGTAAATTTCACGGAATATTTTAACAGTGCAACCAACCTACCTACCTAATAAACTTAAAGTTGAAACAATTGTTATCCGAAGAATAAGATAAAATATACTAGCAATACTACCTCAAAACAAAATCTCAAAGGCTCAAATATTCGAGCCCGAATATTGTAACTTGAATTTCCCATGAAATGGGAAAGTTACTCGCAACAATTACACACAACATGGAAACACATTAAACCAAGCATACCAATATACCATTGATTTACTACAAGTAGAAAGCGGTTCTTGTTCCAAGGAGGATCCCCATAACGGCCATACCACAAATCTTCCATACAAAGATCGGCCGACGTATTCACCGATGTTACGCAAGACCGTAATGCCTGGGTATTAGTGTTCCGCCATGATGGAAATTTGAGTGTCCGTCCAACAGCAATCCAGATGCGGTTGTATTTTATCCCCCAGTGAAGTTTTAATGGTTCCGGTATAATTCCAAGGCCCCGGAACGATGTCGGTGGGGAACATTAAGATCCCTGAACGGGTAGATTAATTCGAGTCAGCCCCAGCAATTCAATGGATTCCAACGCCGCCCGCGGACATTATGCAAGGATGTCTCGGTAATCCTGAATACGCTCTGAATTTAATCTAACAAACCGCCGCCATCTTTCTTGGCCAGCCCATGCGAGAAATCCAATATCGACGGTTGAAAGGTCTGGTAATGTAAGAACTTGGAGGGGGGAGTGAGTGGACAATCGGGTTACTGAGGGGGGGTTTGGGAAGGGTCCCTTCTGTTGCGGGTGCTCTCTGTTTGATGGTATTGAACCACGTTTTGAAACCCTCCAGCTTTGGATTGAATGCGAGAGAAACTTTTATTGGTGTTAGGGAGTGCAGTGCGGAATTTTAATTTTTACTGGTATAAAAACGAAGAATTCTATCAATATCTTGAACTTACTAACCTAACGTTTATATGCTTATAGAACATCATCTCTCAAAATATAAGTTTCGCCATCCAGTTTTATTAAATTTTGTGAACTTCTCTATCTTGAAAGCCTTTCTTGGAAATGTATTTTCGATGCCCCGTGGACTATCGAAATTATTCTGAATCGTGATATGAGAGTTTATTGAGTATTTTTTAATTTTTGTTTTATTGTAAGTGAATATAAGAAATACTTTTCAATTGTATCCTGAAAATATAGAAACTATGAAAATATAATATAGGGGAGAGTGTTGTACCTATGGACAAAAATCACGTTTGGATTTTTCTAAGACAGGTAAAATCACATTTTGACCATTTAAAGTGCCCAACCTATAGTTCTAACCTTTGTAAGTAGAGAGATATTTTTTATTAGCCAAAATCTTGAAAACTGGATTTTTAATCATTTATAATAACTTGAAAAAATTTGTGTCCAAAGGTACAACAACCTGTTGTACCTATGGACTATGTCCCAGTTGTACCTGTGGACACCCTTAAAAAGGGAAGTTTTAGTTGAAAAAATCTAAGAATGAACATTTTTATTGATGAATTACCTTTTAATAACCTATTTCAAGCCTTTTTAAAATTGAAAATAGTTTTTTTAAAGTAATGTAGTTTTAGATCGTAAATGATCATTAAAACGAAGTTGAATGATAAAAGTCTTGATTTTTTACCAAAAACACAAAAATCACATGGTATTTTCAGATCAGAATTTAAGGTAATAGTTTTATCAATCATGCTGATTGATCTGACAACTTCACTGATCCAGAAAAACCCATTTCGATCGACACTTAGTTGTGCAAGCATTTGGTGGTAATAACAGTAATAATTTGGTGGTAAATCTTCTTCTGTGGAAAGTTTAAGTTTTTTTAATTATCATACTTAAATGTGATAGGGTTTTACACCATATTTTACATTAAATTCCAAGTAGAATCATAAATTTAAAAAGTAGTTTAGATCACAAATTATTTGATTTTTCATCTAAAATTCACTTGAAAATAATCGCTGACGAATAGATTACCATTTAAAATTAATTTAACATTTATTAAAATTAATTCAGTTAAATGAAACCTGATTCTAAAACGCTGATTAGCTACAGACACCCACAAGAACATGTCCGTAGGTACAACACTTATGGTGTCCGAAGGTACAGCATCAGGTGTTTTTGCATTCAAAGTTCTATAAAAGATAAAAGAATTGAGATCTGACTATTTCTAATATCAAAACTAAAAAATCAAAATCTCGGGGATTCCCCCATATATCCTATTTTATCATATCATAATCATAGAGGAAGAAAATAATTAATGTAGTGATGCACTAAAAAAAACTTTGAGCACCTAAAAACAGTATTTTTATTATAGAAAATTTAAATAATATTTTAAACAGCTGATTTCACGTTAGCAACTAGATAGCATCTGTTTACATTCAAAATCGACCACAAATTCAAATTTACATTTTTTCCCGAATTTTAAAATGAGGTGGCTGAAGGTACAACCGTCCGTAGGTACAACACTCTCCCCTATATATAGTGTTATTTCGGGAAAGCTAGATTATAATTTGATTGAGGTTTTACTATTGTGCAGAACTGAGGTGAAATTAATTTAGAAATTTTCTAGTTTTATAAGTATTTTACAGACGCGTTATAAAAATATTTCATGATAATTCATATCACTATAGATAGATCTTTACTCAAAGTCTCTTTGAATATTTTACAGAAACCTACAACATCCCGAAATATCTATCTAGTAAATACATATGTTTATGCAGAAGCTTAAAAATATGTAAGATAGATATTCTCACTTCGACAGTCTCTAAGCATTTACCTCCGAGAATAGTAGGGGAGAGTGGGGCTATTTGGCACATGGGGCACATTCGGACAGACGGCATTTCCCCTAGTAATTATTAATTTAAAAATCTGAAAAAAATACCAGTAAATGGATACATGACTACCACCTCCTGCATGAATTTTCAAAGCCCTGAGCCATTTTGTTGTATACGTACTAGAAATTTGTTAGCGTTAGAAGCAGCAAAGTAAATTTTCTTGTCATTTTGTTGGTGTAAAATATCAATCAAAAATAACTCTCAAGTGAACATTCAGCATTTTATTCAGTTGAGGCACTACTAAAGTAAGTTTCTAGAAAGGTTTTATTTCCCTGCTTTATTTATAAATATTTTGTTGGGACGTGGTAAGCTTGAACTGGTAGATGGGGCACATTCGTACACCAAAAGATGGGGCAGATTCGAACAGTGCGAATGTGCCTCATTTTTCCCATTTTTGATTATGAAAGTTATTTATATGTGTATAAGTGCAGTATATTTAATAACTTGAAGTTTAATTGTTTTTTATTGTAATTGTTTCAAAATTTGGTGATACTAGAAAATAACGTCTTAAAGAAAGCTTCAGTTTTAAGGAATTTAGACCCAGATTTAAACATTGAAGAAATAATGTCCCTGATAATTGTTTAATACCAATTGACTTGGATTTAAGTGATTTTATTCCAGTAGAATTCGCTACTAAAATGAAAATTTTGTTATGTTGGACAAATAGAAAATTTTGAGTTGAATGGTGCTTATTTAAAGTTAATGATTAAAAACTTTAAAATTAATGACGAAACTTTTATTTTCCCAGTAAGAAATGATTCAACATTCATACAAAAAGATAATATCGTATTACAAGTTCCCTAACTGTCAGTTTCAGGTGTTAATAAGTGAGCTGTTGGTTCACTTTTCTTTTCGAATAAAACCTGACAGTTAAAATATTGGTTAAACTTTTTCTAACTAATTATATTATGTTGAGTATGTCAATGTGCAATATACTCTTCATTACTACAATTGTTTTCCTCATCAAAAACTTAGATGTTCAATATTTTCTGAAGCTGTTTTCTTTTTGTAAAAAAATCTTCAATTTAGAGGGAAAATATGTAAAAGTGCCAAATATTTCGTTTAATTATCCTTACTTTAAAGTGCCATAAACTTTTTAGTTCGTAAAAATAATTAGTGCATAATTTTTTGCAATTGTACGAATGTGCCCCACACGTGTGCAAAACTGCCCCACCCATGGGGCACATTCGCACGAAATTTCTCGTTTTTTAGATTGATGATATAGGTTAGAAATTCTAGATGAATGCGACCAATTATCGTTCTAAAATATCGGGAAAGGTCTAAACTTTCATTTGAATCCGAGTTTGTTTCAATATCTCATCTAGATCTAGAGAAATATCCCGAAATGCCCTTTTTGTGGGAATGTGCCCCGTTCTCCCCTATGCCAAACCAAAGAAACAGTTTTGAATACTTTGTAAAAAGATCAACTAATGTTTAGCAAGTAAATTTATGAGAAACAACATACTTTTTAATGACAATTTAATTTGTTCATTTTTATAAATTACTGAAATTGGACATTTCATATTTAAAATATCTTAATTACAATTTACTAAAATAATCCTTATTTCTTTTAATCAACACACCTTTAAATTTAAGGTACGATTATCATTTGGAGAGCTTGCTATGATTTTACTAACTTTAATAGAGGATGTACTGACATGCATACAGAACCAATAAAATTATTGACATAAAAAACCAAAATTTTATCTACTTTTCCCATATTCCTTCATTGTTTAAGCATACCGCTACACTGTAAAAAATCTGGGTAAATGTAAAACCAATATTTGGTGCAAAGGTTTTAATTTCCCGAAACTTTGGTGTGATGAAAAAGCTACACTGTAAAAAATATTGGGTAACTGAGGTTTCATTAAATTTTGGCATAATTTTGGTGTAATGAAACCTCAGTTTATGCTGGTGTTCTAATACACCGGAGTGGAAACCTGGTTGGCGCCTTTTTTGGTGTTTTGCACCCAATATTTTTTACAGTGTAGATTGTACCAAAAAATGGTAGTAGTATGATTGAAAAATACTTTTATGGTGCAATCGGTTGCACCAAAGTTTGATAAAAATGCTCTTAACTGGGACCGTTGTTTAGTTGTGTTTGGGTTCGCACGCTCCGCAGCTTTGTTTTCGCATGCGTCACAAATGAAAATGGTATTATAAGTTTTAATCCCTGCTGGAGCAGCGGTAGTGTGCTTGCAAAGCATGCGGCAGTCCGTGAGTTCTATCTCCAGTCATTATTATTTTATTAAAATTTCAAAAAAAACAGCAAAAAGTACACCTTATTATGGTGCAACCGCTCTCTAATTTTGAGTGCCTTTAAACACCCTATTATGGTGCAACCTCTTTTTGATTTCTGGTGCTAGTGCATATATGCTGGTGCTTCGGAACCATAATACGGTAAAATTAAGATCCATTTTTTGTAGCCAACAAATAAATAGCAGATTTTGGTGCAACACGGCCAAAAATTTTTACAGTGTAAGTAAATGAAAAACGACGCATGTCAATACCTATCAGAGAGATTCACACAAAACACATCCTAATGTGAATACCAATTCCCTTCCAACAACACATCTTCAGGTAAAAAGGCCCCTCTCCAACTCAACATCCCTCGCGAACAAAGACACACCAACCCCCTCATAGTCACAAACCCCCTTCCCCCGGGATAATTCCCTTTTCAGGATTATCCCAGAAAAAAAAACTGGAAACGAAAACGAATTTAAACTTTTCGCTCGGGGAACGTTCGTGACCCCCATACTGCCTTCATCGGGCCTGGAGGCCATTTTGCAAGATAAGTTCCCTTCCTCCCTGTCCCAGAAAGGAACCAATGGAGCAGTCATCATAATGATTGCATTTACTGTTAAGAAATTCTTCCCCGGGAACTCCGATAGCCAGGGCTTATGGAAATGGGGGTCGTTTGTATGCATCCCCAGTCTTTGGGAAAGAAAGCCCCGAGTACGCAGATTTAATGTTTCCTTTTTATCAAGCTTTTATTCCGCGAGTTGTAAGACTGCGTGTCGGGGGAACGGTTTGCTGAAAGGTGGACTGACGTGCTCCTGATGCGGTTTGAATGGGCGGACTTTATTTAATCGTGATGATACTGAGGGTTAAGGATAGGGAATGGTAGAAAGAATATATGTTTGAATGTCGTAAAATAAGTGTATGCGTTTTGAAATTTATTAATTAATATATTAAAACTTGAGTGTATAACCTCGATATCAAGAAATCTAACTTATCTGAAACGAAATTCGATACATCGAGTTTTCGAGATAACAAAGTAACTCCAAAAATCAACTTATTTTACTTTATTTCAAGGGGAAAATATTGTTTCGAATTATTAAATTTCAAAATAACGAGGGTACACTGTAATTGAGTGGGTGATTAACCTAGGGATGTATGTGATAGTGCTCTGTGCTGGTAATTAACCATAAAAACCAAAGGAAAATTTTAGGCTTCGTCCAAATTATCACGTGCGGAACTTTTCCCATATTATCATCCACTCAATTCAGGTAAAGTAGTTCATATTTTATAGTTCTTGCATATTTTACCATCGACATATCTGCATAGTTAGGAATCAAAATTGTTGGAGTTTTTTTCACTCATACAGTTTTCTTTTAAGCAAGAGCAAAAAACGCCATAAAAATGGGAGGAATTTAGATTTGACATAAAAAGGAAAGAGGAAGAAAGGGAAAATACAACAAATTATAGATGAGAGGGAGAAAACGATAGTAGAAAGAACATATAAGCGAAGTAAAAAATTGTTTGAAGGTCTGACACGGTCTATTATTAGTATAGGATAAAGAGTAATACTGCATCTATCTTATTCCACAACTCCCATAAAATGAATAAAATAATTTTTTTCTTGTAGTAAGTGTCAATATAAGCAAAAACTTCAAGAAAAACTCCAGGGAAATATTTGGTAAGTAAAAAATAAAATAGTAATTTAATTTCAAATTTTAGGTTAGGAGAGTTTCTCAACAATTATCTAGCAAGCGTGGGCTTGTGGCGAAAATTCTATCCTATTATTATGAACTTCCTGAACAAGCTTAACGATAGTGATAAGTGCTAAATTTCACAACATATAGTCCATTAGACAGTTTCCTAATTTATGGGTCCATTAAAAGTTGTAAATGTACCTATAATTCCTGTTTTCAAATACCAAACATGTAGAAGTTTTCCATGCGTACTACCACTTGAAACCTCTCTATAGGATTAAAGATTCCTCATGCATAATACGTTTGCTCAGCGGATTGAAATAAATAACTTTCCAAACATTCCCTCTTACAGACTTAAACTGCGCTTTTTAAAACAAAATACACCAGGGAAATATAATAATAATAATAATTTTATTGGACAAACAAAAGAACAGAACAGAAAAAATACAAACGCAGTTGATCGAGTACATACATTTCCCAAAGGAGCTACCGCTCGTCCATGGGGTCACAGAATATCTTTGTTAAAGGTAAGATCAAAAATAAAAAATCGATTTGGTTTATGGTGGAAGAAGTTGTTTTTTTAACACTAGACACTTAAAAATTAATTGTAAATACAAGAACAAAAAAATAAAAAAGGAAAACAAAAAGGCTTGGCTGGCAATTTCTATGTTTATAGAGAAAAAATGAATAAATGATGATATTTAAACCTGACAAAATTAGAATAAGGACTCAATGCTATTTAGACTCAAAATATATGCAATGCACAATTTCTTAAAGTATTTAATGTTAGTTTGAGATTGAATTTCGCTTGGAAGTTTATTAAAAAAAGTGACAGAAAGATATTGGAAGTGTTTTTTGTATATTTCTTTGTGAGGAATAGGTATATTATAGTAGTTATGATTTCGAAGGTTATAGGAAAAATTTTGGTTTATCGTGGCATAGCCAGGATATTTCTTCAGAAAAATAAGGCAATTGAGAACATATAACTGACTTGCATTTAAAAGATTATTAAGAGGAAAGTAACTTAAAAATTTCTTTTGTATAGTAAGCAAAGGCTTGATATTTGAATAAAAGTCACCACCCCAAATCAAAATTCCATATTGTATACGAGATTGAACCCAAGCAAAATATATTCTCAAAAGTAAATCAGAGTTAATATATTTTTTTAGGTGATAAAACCTGAACAAAATGTATCTTAACTTACTACCTATTGAATTTATATGATCTTTGAATTTCCAGTTTTTATTAAACAAAATACCCAAATATTTTATTGTTGGAGTGTATTTGATAAAATGATTTTCACACTGTTTATTTTCACAACCGCAAAAGTATAATTTAAGATCTTCATGAAAAGTGGACTGTAAGGAAAATATAATGTAACTAGTTTTGTTCACATTTATTTTTAGTTCATTACTTGCGAACCAATTGTAAATTATTAATAGATCCTGATTAATTAAGTTTTCTAGTTGGTCATACGATCTAGCAGAATATAAAATAATTGTGTCATCTGCGAAAGTTAAGATTTTACCCAGTAGATTTAGCTTACAAAAATCGTTGATATATATATTAAATAACAGAGGACCTAGCCGTGAACCTTGAGGAACACCTTTCTTTGAGGCAATAAACGGACTAAAAATGTTGTTAACATTAACTCTTTGTTTCCGGTTTAATATGAATGAACGAAACCAACTCAAACAGTTACCTCGGATACCAGCACTATTTAATTTATAAAGAAGAATCTCATAATTGACACTATCAATTGCTATCAATTGCTATTGATACAGCCTTGCTTATATCCAAAGAAATAGCCGCGGTTTTTAAGTTGTTGTTAAGGTTATTAGTAATAGAGGTCGAAAATTCTACTAAGGCATTTGTGGTACTTAAATTATCTCGAAAGCCAAGAATATGCCAAAAATACAAAAAAAAAATTTAAGACAAATAAATGGTTTGGGTACTTGTGTCTCATTTTAAATGCTTTGTTCCGACGTACTATTGCTATTTAAATCAAGGCTATAGAAACCCATACCTTTTAGAAAATACCTAGAAGAACAGAACCAGATTTTTTCCCGATCCATGAATGATATACAACTCTCGACAGTTTCTGCATCACTCTCTTCAAATAGTGGCGGGGAATGAAAATGGGTAAACAATGTCCACTCGAATGAAAAGAATGTTTATTGTTTAGAAGTATTGGAAAAATATCCCTCTCCCATCTTTAGAAGTAAGTTATATTTCTTTTAGAAAGTGGTTATTCATTGGCATTTTTGAATTTCCTTTTCAGTTATCTGCTTCTCTCTTAAAATTAAAATGATCTTCTCTTGACTTGATCGCATTTCTCATAAGTGTCATTGACAGTTACGATATAAAACCGATGAATTACTCTTCAACACCCAAAATACGATTGTAATAAGTTAAACAGTTTTTTTCATCATTGTTTTAGTTAAATCTAAGTAGTAGTTGGGTGGCTTACTACAAAAAAACTGCAAAATGTGATACTTTCATGAAACTTTTAGGAATGTTAGATAATCATATAAGAACTAAAAAATCTATGGGAGCCCAAAATTTTAGGGCGTGGTTTGACCGTTATGACGTCATAACAAGATGGCTACCAAGGACCTATATTTGGTTCTTTTAATGACAGAAAGACATATTTGGGGTCAAATATTATGTTTCAATGGTCAAAAAACATGATTATGATAACAAAACGTGCAATTTGTTTTAAAAAGTAACCAAAATTCAATAAAAGCTCGAAATAATAATACAGTCTATTTGCCAGTTGCGTCAAAAAAATTTGTAGAAAAGTTATTTTTTTCGACGGTTTTATATGTTTTTTGGGGTACTGATTCCGAATATCTAGTTCACTTTTACATGGAAGGTCAGCTTCATATCAAAAAACGCAAAAATATGCAAAAAAAATCGCAAAATTTTTACTCTTTTTTCGGATTTTCGCTTATATTTCAAAATATATTAGTTTCTAGAAAATTATTTGAAATACAAAGTTGGAGTAAATAAAATTTTTCTACAAAATGCACCACTCAATTTTTATTTTCCGAACAATAGTTTTCATTTTATAACGCATTGAAAAACAGATAATTTTACACAGCATTATTTAAACAGATGATGTTTGTTTCTTTGTTTTTCAGTGGGTTATAACGGCAAAACTTTTCTTAGGAAACAAAAATTGAACAGTGCATTTTGTGGGAAATTTTATTTACTCCAACTTTGTAATATAAATAATTTTCGAGAAACTAATATTTTTTTAAATATAAGTGAAAATCCGAAGAAAGAGTAAAAATTTTGCGATTTTTTCGCATATTTTTGCGTTTTTTGATATGAAGCCGACCTTCCATGTAAAAGTGAACTAGATATTCGGAATCAGCACCCCAAAAACATATAAAACCGTCGAAAAAAAATAACTTTTCTACAAATTTTTTTGACGCAACTGGCAATAGACTGTATTATAATTTCGAGCTTTTATTGAATTTTGGGTACTTTTTAAAACAAAGTGCACGTTTTGTTATCATAATCATGTTTTTTGACCATCAAAACATAATATTTGACCCCAAATATGTCTTTCTGTCGTTAAAAGAACCAAATATAGGCCCTTGGTCGCCTTCTGTTATGACGTCATAACGGTCAAACCACGCCCTAAAATTTTGGGCTCCCATTGATTTTTTAGTTCTCATATGACTATCTAACATCCCTGAAAGTTTCATGAAAGTATCACATTTTGTAGTTTTCGTGTGTTATTATTGAGGTCATTCCTAAGTGAAAACCGTTGAGAAACCTTTTATTGCAATTTGTTCGAGGTTCGGCCCTATATTTTGCTATTTTCAGTGGACTAACGTAGATGTACTTGAGAAAAAATATGTAATTATCCTGAACTAAGTTGGGAGGATCTATACAACTTTCCTTCTTACTAATAGATTACTTTCCATTTAATAACTAACAAAAACTATAACTGGCATAAAAACAGTTAACATAACATAAACGATAGCTGTAATAGCTAACATAACATAAACAAAGTTGGGATGATCTATACAACTTTCATTTTAAGTAGATCACTTGTCATATTGAGCTGTCAACAAGCGCTACATGTCTAAACAACTATAGTTGTTGAGTGCAAACAACTATAGTTGAGGTCCGAGACTTGTTTATAAACAAATTTCGGAACTCAAGTTTCATGCGTTCCCGGAAAAAATTTCTTGGATCATATAAAACATATTCTTGTTAAGGTTGCTACATTTGCTTTTGAGTCTCCAAACAACTTTTCAAACATTCATGCTAAAAATTCTTAGTAGTGAGCACACATTATCGTACGACTGTCCCTTCATAAAGATATAATTTTTTTTTCAAATTTATTCCATAGAAACTTCTTTGGGCTCCTGTGTTTTAAAGAGCATTAAACGCATTAATTCGTTTCAACCACCTAAGATTTAGTTTCTGAATAAATAAAAAGAGGAATGAAAGTTTTTGAAAATTTTATTTTTGGTATATTTAAATATAAAGTATAGCTGAATACATACGTATTATGTATGAAAGCTAAATACAGGGTGTCCATAAAATAAGTAACCCGATTTAAGGGCCTCTAGAAGCCAAACCGTTCATCGGAATTAAATGAAATTTTGGTGGAAGACGTTTTGAGGGATGGGGACAAGAATGGTATTGGGTGGGACCATAGAGGAGATATAACAAGCTGTTATAGAGGAGCTGTTATATCTCCTCTATGGGTGGGACAGTTTAACTTTATCAGTTACGGTTAAAGTGAAAAAAATTTCAAAAATTCCAAATGTAACCCCCTTTTTTATTGGCACTATGTGATCCCAGATGTGAAAAAACACAAATAGCGTTAAAACGGTACCTCTAAGTTAAAAGCACGCTCCTAGAGAAACAAATGAAAACAGCAATGAAACTTATTTCTGTTCAAGCTAGACTAGTGAATGGTTAAGAAAATATGACTAGTGTATCAGGAAATAGCAATAAAAACTAGTAATATCAAAGTATGCTAGTAAGTTGACTAGTTTTTATTGCTATTTCCTGATACATTAGTCATATTTTCTTAACCATTCACTAGTCTAGCTTGAACAGAAATAACAGTTTCATTGCTGTTTTCATTTGTTTCTCTAGGAGCGAGTTTTTAACGTACCGTTTTAACGCTATTTGTGTTTTTTCACATCTGGGATCACATAACGCCAATAAAAAAGGGGGATTACATTGGCAATTTTTGAAATTTTTTTCACTTTAACCGTAACTGATAAAGTTAAACTGTCCCACCCCATACCATTCTTGTCCCCATCCCTCAAAACGTCTTCCACCAAAATTTCTTCCGATGAACGGTTTGGCTTCTAGAGGCCCTTAAATCGTGTTACTTATTTTATTTACACCCTGTACATCCTTATACTATAAATATCAAATGAACTCTTACTCCAATTATAAAACGTTTGTATGAAAACCTAAACTGAAGCAAAATTTTCACCAATTATGAACATAAAATGATAACATATACAATATCAAAACAAACTTTATAAAGTTTTATTTATGAAGTACTAGTTATATCCCCTCAAAGCAATGAACCACTTACTAATTTAGCTACACAAGTTATGTAATAGGAGGAAACATGAGGGAATATCAAATAGTACCTATTATCAATATTGATGACACCTTTATTCGAAAATTATAATTACAAACTAGGATTTTTCTAAAACTAACATTGTCTAACTTAACATTGGCACTTAGACGATACTAGCACTCTTTAGAAACATGAGAAATAAAATTCACGAAAAGTACATAATGTGAAGTCAGACGAAAATGAGTTCGTTAATTGAGTAATCGAAAATAATGAAGAAGAATGCTCACAATGAGTTGCGGTTTATCTTTATTCCCTCAATCTGATAACGTCCTGATAAATCCTAATATTCGGTTATATTTGCTCATTTGGGAATTGCAATGATTTAAGCTTTATTGTGTAATGCTTTTGAGTTTACCGATTACGAAATGCAATTAACGAATGATTTTTCAGAATTCCTGATATTATGAAATAATTAAGTATGTAGAATGCCAAAACCTTTTCTAGTAGAGGAATAAAATTCAACTTAAATATTATACATGTAAATTGCAGTGCGGGACTTAGTAACTCTTTATCCACTTGTTATTTTTTTAAGAGGAATATATACATTTATTAAAGTTTTCCTCATGGTGAACCGATATAAACTTTTTAATTTTGGTAATGCAACTATTTGTAATGACCGAAACTCCTGATTTCCAAAATAACTCACTCTCGTAAATTCATCATTTCAAAAACTTAAGTTTTCTAATGTTTCTGTACTCTAATTATTTCAAAATAATCTTAAATAATTATTAATATTAAAATTAAATAAAACAAAATTAAAACTATTTAATTGTTAGCCTTATTAAAATGGGAGAATTCAAAAGTATTTTTTTTTCAAGAAAGGTAACATTATGCGATATTTTTTATGAAGTAAAAGAACTTTTCAGAAAGGTATACAGTAAAAATGATTCAATTTCATCGGCGTTTTAGAACGAAGGTGGTTTTATGAAATTTTTAGAGAACTCATAAATAGGAATAAATGCTTCACGTGAAAATACTTTTATCCCCAATTTCTAACATCTGAACCGTTCTAGGAGAAACCCAATCTTTTGAAAGTACAATACAAATAAATCACTTCCTGTTACTTCAGGAAGCTCGATATAATGGGAGAAAACTCATTCAATTCTAAAGAATTCCAAAAGCTTACGGCTGATACCAAATACACAAGACTCCCCTTTTAAAAAAAAATTGACGGAGAAAAACGGCGAAATTTAAAGCATCAAACTTATTTCGTTCCCCATTTCGATAAAGAAAAAAACACAACAAAAAGAAGGCAGACGTCGATAAAGCAGTTCACGCAGGTTAAAAAAATTAAGTACCACTTTTGTTGTACACAAGTACAACAGAAGGGAAAAATCGACCTCCCCCTCAGTGATGTAGTGCAAAAAAGGGAGTGCGAAAAAACATTTCCCTTGACAGCTCATAGGTATGAAGACAGTAGAAGGCTAAAAGAGAAGGAGAAAAAATCCGGAGAGAAAATCGAATGTTCGAAATTTTCCCACCTCGAACGGGAAAAAATCCGGAATATATCTCTCCGAACAACCTTCCCGCCTTTACGAGGTGGGATCAGGTGCGAACAGGAGTTGGAGAAAAAATTGGGAACGAATCCTTTTGAATTCCCTTACATTGCGTTTTCGGAGTTATTTCTTCAGTTATTGGGCGATAAACTTCGGAATATCTTTGATTTATAGAAGCCCAGCCGTCAAAAAACTCGGAAATATTGCAAGATCAAACTTCTTTGTCCGCAGCCCGATTGTGTGTTTCCCTCCGCTTTTTTCTCTGCGCCGGCGAATAAAGGGGGGAGATGTCAGGATTGAGATTAAAAAGGGCTCTGATGCTGTTGAACCGAATTTATAAAAGGAAATGGAAGCTCTTCTTATCGGAAAAGAGTTTTCGGTTTTTAAAAGTAAATGATACCTGATGGATGGGCACTTAAAAGATTGAGTGTTGAGGATAGATTTCTGTTAGAAAAATAACTGTTTTTCAATATACTAAGTTTGAGTACTTGTGGTGCTTAACTACTGGTAATAGATTTTCTCTGATTTAAGCGTTATGCTCCCTATATTAGTATCATCGCGAGCACTTGGATCTGAATCGATAGAGTCAAACTCAACCGAATTTATCTAATTTTGGAGGCCAGTCTACTAGTGCAAGAGTTTTAGATCATGTTCAAAAACTATTTCCGATGGATTTAAAATACCTCGGAATCTAGCTTCCGGATACCATAAATGAACATGCAGTCATTATCTTAAGGAGGTTATAATGATGGAATATTTCCATTGCTTCCTGGAATGTGGCCAATGAAACTATTATTCAGTCTTCTGCACTAAACCTCCTACCGAATACATTTTACATAATAAATAATTGAAAAATACTATTCTAAGACTTTTTTCTGGGTGAGTGAGATGATTTCAGTGAGAGGATAGTATCAGAATTAGTTCATATTAATAAATAGAAATTTCTGTGCTAAAAACAGAACCATAGGCTTTATCCTATTTATTTTAATTTGAATACCCAACGCGTAGTAAGAGATGAATATGTAAATTTATGGTTACCTTAATCTAAAATCTTAGAAGTGTTTTATAGTATTTTCCATTTATATTTTCAATACTATTTTCAACCCGAACTTCTCCATATTGGATAGAGCGTCTTAATTACTTTGTCCTTATTAATTAAGAAACCTTACACCTTATATTAAGATCTAAAAAATTCGTTACCACAAATATTAATAACTTAATATTCTAGAAAATCTTAATAACCATGAATACTGGTTTTGTGGAATTAATTATGTAATAATTAAAAATAATAAATTAAAAAAAATGTATTCAATAAAAAAACGAAATTCTTTAGTTTTTAGCATTTAGCTAATTTTATTTAGTTTTTAGCGAACACGTGGATGCTTCTGTGTGATTGTAGAATTGATGAAACTTTCGACTTAAAGGGAAAACAAATATCAGCTATAGCAAGATAAAAGGAGTTGCACAATTTACAATTTAGTCAAGAACCTTTTCCGACTTCTAGAATAGGTCAATCAAAACTGATAATATCTTTCCATTTATTCTCACAAAACAGCACGAAAAATCTCTGATATTGTTCTCTACGAAAATGCAGTGGAAAAAGCTTTTCAGAAGAACATCACTCGGCGAAAGGGAAAATGGAAGAAGCCGTCTCCACCGAATACATTTATTCAAATTATTTATTTAAAACTATACGAAGCGGCGATGCAATTTCAAAGGACTTCACGCTGCGAAAAAATATTTCGTAAATATTAAAAACCTTCTGGAATTGCCGTCGAAACAGGATACGATCCATCATTTTTGTGAAAGCTTTCCGAGTCAATATTATTTTAGCAACTGGGTGGAAAGCTATGAGAAAACATTCATAGAAAGCTGGCTATCTCTCACAGATTTGTATGGGAAAGAGCTTTGCCTTAAACAAGTAACGCAACAATTGCAATGCTATCACGGGATGAGAACGAGTCTATTGCTTTCATGAAATTTGTGTTGATTATTCTGTTTCTGAAACTGGGATGGATGTTTACAAAAGTGGAGTTTCCTTTAAAAGTTTTTATTTTAAGGTATGGATAAAATATTTATTTTTCACTTCCACTCAGAAATATTCGCAGCTTTTTTATGTAAACATTCGTTTTATACCGTCATTGTTTTTTAATGTTCAATTTCCTTCAAAATCTAGAAGCTCTCGAGAAGGAAAAATATGCAGGTCTTTGAGAAATTTCTGTTTGAAATCAAGTAGACAAATTTACGGAACTCGATAGAATTCAATCGTAAAATTATGATGTGTATTTATCTATGTCTTTTTGGTTTTATAGATTTCAATCAAATATATGTTCTAAATATTTTAAAACTGTCCATTACAGTTGATTCCTTATAGAAATCAATGTTAATTTCCTCTCACTATCAATTAGATAAAAAGTTGTAACCAACTCATATTAAGAGGCTATTAACTGAAGAAAATATAAATATATAAATTTAGCTCATTTTTATTTAGAATTCAGACTTTTTATAATGGATAACATCTTAAATCTTAGGTTTTTTTACAGGATGCAGGGTTTCTGCATAGAAATATGATAACGTAACTTTTCAAATAACAGTTATGCAAAAATGGATTTTACTCTATTTAAATGGATAGATGACTATTCAAAGCACATATTTAGTACTTACAAATATATTACATCATAAAAAATGTAAGTTGTTTAACAAGACAAGTTATTTTTACAAGTTGAATGTTAAGATATTTTCCGATACATCCTAGATGCAAAGTTAATTACATTTAGAAGATAATTACTTATAGTTAACAGCACAAGGTGTAAAGAGTTATACTTAGAGACATATGAATTACCTTAAATGCCATTGAAACCTATTAGAATGGAGAATTGCAGCATCTCTTAAAATTCGAAATATTCAATTTTAATTTATTAAAAATTCTCTTGTGATTCCAAAAATACGCTTGTCTTTTCCCACAAACTTTTTTAAAGGTAATTATTACATATTTTATTACAAAAAGCTCCTAACAATGTGACGTCACATGGGCCTCTTGGAAATGTGGGAAACGTCGTTTTCATCGAAACACTAGGCTGTAAAAAAACTAGAGCTCAGTCTTTCCAGTCTTTCAAAGCGGGATGATAACAACAAGAGGGAGCAAGACACATTTAACGTCACAAGCTGTTTCAGCTCAGACAGAAAAGAAGCTATTTTTAATTGAAAAAAACTTAAAATTTAGGGCCTTGAAAGGTAAATTAAAATGTTTTTGGAGGTTTTAATCCATTCTGAACACATTAAGATTGAAAAAAAAATTGACTGCAATTATCCATTATTATGAAAGAAAAGGGCTAACGGCCATATTCACCGGTAACCTGACCGGCGGTCAGGTCAGGAAACCATGGTTACAGCCTCTGATTGGTGGAAGGAAAATATTGAATTATTTTTCCACCAATCAGAGGCTGTAACCATGGTTTCCTGACCTGACCGCCGGTCAGGTTAGCTGTGAATACGGCCGTAAGATGATAAGTTTTAAAGTAACTATTTTATGAAAGATCTTAAATAGTAGGTAATTGTGTTAAAGAAAATTCTCAAAAACTGTAACGTAGAAATATATCTCCAATCTCCCCTTCCTTTTTTCAACAAATCGCTCTTTATCGTTTCTCTCTCTTAGTATCCATTCAAATATCCTCAAATATATCTCGCTTCACACAATCCAGCATATCTCTGATCACCATTGAAATCTGTCCCCCCACACACTTTACACGGAAACTGGATTCAGAAGCTCGACATCTTATCACATCCAGAAACAAGGTTCGGAGTTTGACACAAATCCCGTTCGAACCGCCGCGGAATTCTCCCACAGGAATATTAAAATTCACTTCGGCGTTTAAATTAAAACATCCAATCTCCGGAGACATCCAGCGAATCTGATTTCCATCTCTACAGAGACGTCTCTGGTCTATCTGAATTATGAACGCTTCCCGAAGCTGTTTCAAATGGAATATTAAACTTTTCAAAGCGAGAGGATCGCCTCGGCTATGGTGACCTTTTGGACAGAAAGGCATTTGCGTTGACGATGACTGACACTAATCTTATAAGCCTATGACAATTTACTGCGTGAGTCTTTGGATTGAATTTTCTCGGTCCGATTTCCTATTTTACTCGATGGCTGTGATTCGTGCGTATTACAATAGCGCTACTGGTATGAAAATGATACGAAACCCCGTCAAATCTCTATAAATAAAAATGAATGATTGTATGTATGTATGTCCTTTATAGTTATAAAGTTTTCCCACCTACATTAACTATTAAACTTTACCACGTTGCTCTACTCTCTCCGGAGAAGGTTTCAGAATAAAAATCATTTAAAATCGAAGAAGCCTAACAACTTTTTTATGGTCCCTTTTAGGCTTGAAAATTAACATTTCATGCCTAAAATCATGGAAAAACCATCAATTGTTGTAAATAAAACAAGATAAGGTGTATGTATCAATAATCGTTTTAGGCATATTATCAATTGTTGTAGATATAACATCGATTGTTGTAGTTTAAAATAAATTGTTGATGTATAAAAATAAAAATCGATTCATTATTTAATTATTTCTTCACTCTGCCGGGTATATTGTCCGGATAGTGCCTGGCCTAGCACACAGTGCTACACATTTAGACAGGCGAAGCCCATCAGTAAAATATTTATTAAAAAACTGAAAGCGGCAACTGGACTCTAGCGCGTCGGTGCTAGTGGTTTATATACAGGGTGTTTCAATTGGAACCAGCGTGTCCTAGGGTCACGGAAGTAAGGTCTACCTTTAGGTAAGTGATCCTGGAGAATCCTTGGATGACTTACAGTGCCCCTAGGGGTGCAATAAAAAAGTTAGAAAGACTAATTTAAAATCTATAGGAGATAGAGCAAAAATCCCACAGAGAGTATTGTTGCCAACATTATAAAAAACTCACTTAAAAATATTTCATGAAAATACCTTGAATATTTGCATAGATAATAGCATGTGAAAATAGCCCTTTTTTAGGCCTCAAAAAAGAAAACTTCACATATTTGCAAGTTTTTTTTTAATTTTTGATTGAATTTTGTCTTCATTCAACTAAAAAAACACAAAACTACACAATAACACTTAAAAATTTGCAGATGTACGAACTTTCTCTTTTTTGAGGCCTGAAAAAGTGCTATTTTCACATGCTAATATCTCCACAAATATTCACGATATTTTCATGAAGTTTTTTTCAGTGAGTTCTTCATAAAGTTGGACACAATACTCTAATTTGGGTTTTTGGTCTATCTCCTTTAGTTTTTAAGGGGTCATAGGACTGTTAAAACTCAGTGCAGTGAAAAAAACTTTACATTTTCCAAAAATATTAATAACTTTTTTTCTAATTTATGCAAAGACTCGGTTTAAACATATTTTAAAACCTCATTTCTTAAACTTTATGTAAAAAAATAATTGAATACTTAATAGGCACAGTTAAGTTTATACATTGAGTCGAAAAAAGCAACTTTGACAGTTAAATGTTTGTATGCAGTGGCTTTCATGTAAGATAATTAAATAACTATTAAATGAAAATTCAAAATTTCAATTCACATATATACTATATGAGTATACAATCAAGCCCTAGCAGATATTTTGAGTTTGACAAAAAAATAATGAAATACAGGTTCAAAACTCTAAAAAGGGCTAGGGCTTTATTGTCACTACTAAATATAGATTCTCTCAAAGTTTCAAGGATATATTCTTATTACTTCAAATTTTATCATGCATGGAACACAAAAAAATCACATTTTGAGAAAAATGACCTCAAAGTTCTAAAGTTAGTAATCTCCTTGGGTTTCTTGTTTCAGAATTTTAGCCATAACTTCTGAAATAATACGAATTTTCGCATGCGGTTTTTTAAAATTGTTAAGAAATATCTAGGCTATTACATATATTTTTTTCAAAAAATCGATTTTTTTTATGATTTAACAGTCCTATGACCCCTTAAATTAATTTTTCCTACTTTTTATTTCATCGCTTTGGGCGCTGTAAGTTATCACAATGGATTCTCCAGGGTCACTTACCAAGGGTAGACCTTACCTCCGTGACCCTAGGTCACGTTGGTTCCAAGTAAAAGCAGCGAAACGGACTTTTGAAACACCCTGTAGAATAGTAGATATTGATGATGTTTTTTTTTCAACATACAGTTTATGATAGAGGATCACGTGCTTCTAAATCTATTTTCTTCATTCTTTTTTAGAATACATCAAAAATTCGTACTTTTTCATGGAAAATGATCCAGAAAATTTTTATTGCATGATATGGAAATTGTAAGTGAATTTAAACAACTAACCATATACGTTTAGAGTTTGCATGGGTACTGCGATTGCTGAATACAGAAAGTTGGGATCTAACGGTAAGAAAATAAGTGAAAACAAGTATATTTAGATCGAATTAAATGTATTATTATATATTACTTATTTGGAAGTAATTTTCCAGTGTTCACCTCATAATATAAAAACAATTTTAAAAATCCCCACCAAGATTTTGTGATTTCTATAATTGCACAGTAAGTAATATTGAAAATAAAAGGAGAAACTTAATACTTTATTAGCATCTATTTATAAAATTGTAGGTGTATGATAGTTTAACTATTTTGACTAAAAACACTATTATCTTTTTCTCGGAAATAGTACCATGTTATTGAAACTAGGAAAATGAATATCTATAGAATGTACAAACAAAATAATCAAACGTACCATTAATTAGTTGGGAAAATTGATTTACTTGAAGGAATAAACAACAAAATAAACGTTTCATTTATTCAAAACAAGATGACTGAAATATATGATCATATAAATAAGTCTAATTTCTAGAAAACAAGTTCATTTTTTAGAGTATACCTTTCTAAACGTCTTTTAACTCAAAAAGAATAAAATTATTTTCTTACATCTAACATTTCTGAATTTATCTAAGCATTCAAAGCTTTAATTCCATTAAACCACTCAAGCAAATAGGGAATAATTTTTACCGCTTCTAAACAAAGATCAAAGAGACTGTGATTTACTATTAGAACTCAATGGGCAAAAAAATATATGGATATATATTCATCCCTCAACTGAAAAAAGACCGTATTTCAAATTTAAAGACAAACTGATTAATTATTTCCCGTATGAGATAAAACACTACCCGTAAAGCATGTCATGCATAATGCTTTTTTTCTCCTAAATTAGAAACAAGGGGCTTGATAGAAAAACCGATACGCCAGAACTAATTAAGAGTAACCTACGTGCAAATAAGGTGACTGCAGTTATGAACCATTTCAGCGATATTGCAGTGCTGTCTAAAACATTTTAAATATAGATTCGAGAGATAACGAACTTATTTAGCTGTCGATAAGTATCCTGTACTAATTAGATTAAAGTCAAACGCAGCTGGGAGTTTCCTGAAATAAAAGAACTTTTGAATGTTTTTAGAGAAGTTAAGCGAGTCACTGTATCTTCGTTTATTATTGAGACAGCCATTTTAAAATAGTTTAAATTAGATTTTTATTTGTTGCGTTTACTAAATGCTTTTTAAATTAATGCATCCATTAAGATTATCGATAAAAGATTACAATGGATAATTAAAAGAAATGAGTAGAAAGAAAACTTTCTGTGTTGTATTGTTTTATGAATTTGAAGATAAAATCATAAACGTTTGTAAAGGATAGGTCAATAGGGTTATAATAATTCTACATTTTGCGATTGTTTTTTCCATTGCCTAGTTAATGAAATTCCTTTTAAAAAGTGGCGATTTTTTTCCTGACTCAAAAATATCTATACTTTTTTAACAACAGCGTCTAATAAGTTAAAAAACCACAGAGAATATCGAAATAAATTTTAATTACCCATTCCAATCAAAGTTCTTACTATGTGTGCTACTTTTTTCAATTTTTTTCATGTTCCTGAGTTAAAAACACTTTCATAAAAAACGATTTTTCAATATCTTTCCTACAAACCAATTTCAGTTTTAATAAAAAAATATTTTTTATTAAAAGTCATTTCTTAGTTAGAATAACAAACATATTTTAATTGTGTATCTACATATTCAAGAAGGAGGTAGCTGCTATTTTTTGGTTGTGTTGTTTAAAAAAATGTGTTGTATTTAGGGTGTTTTTTCAATATTTTCTAATGGTTTAAGATTATACAATAATATAACTATATAAATTCCACTTATTATGATGCATTCTCTCCATTTATTACACCCAAACTTTAGTTCAGAGGGCTAAGGTAAACATAGCGATTCTTTAAAATCTTAAGTGTGATAATCTTTAAAATAATTGTTTCAGTTTAAGTTTTTTTAAACTGCAATTGCTTCCCCTTGATCCTGATCCGTTAATGATCCGAATAAAGCTGATATTCTTACTTTTGATACCTTAGGTTTTTTATGCTCTGTCGGTTGCAAATACATAATACAATAATGAAATTTACAATCAAATTGTTGGGTCGGTCAGTAGAAGTCACTATTCTTATAGATAACATATTGTTTTTAATACACCCCTATTCTTTCCTTTACTGTTCGAAAGAAATGGGTAAAAGGCTTTGTATACAGGGTGGTCCTAAATTCGTGGTACAAACTGGGTAGGGTAGGTAGAGGAGACCTAGACAAGCATATTTCGAACAGGAATGGGGGGCGCAGTTACAACGTTAAAGAGCTAGGACATAATGTTGAGCGAGAAAGTTACTAAAGGACGTTTTCCCAAGGCCCGTTTAACGAAAAAAAAAACATAATGAAATACAAAAATATTGCATGAGGTACAGCAGTGTCCGTATACTAACATCATAAATTTGATAGAAATTGGACCACTTGCTAAACCGTGGGGCGAGTTTTAAAACATGCAATATTAATATTTTAGCCAAAGAATGGAGTTCCTTTAAATTAGTGTAATGGTATTTAAAAATGATGATCGGGGAAGGAATTTTCAATGATCATACAATTTCAATGATCAATGTATGATCATTGAAAATTTCTTCCCCGATCATCATTTTTCTAAGTACCATTCAGGGAACTCCATTCTTTGGTTAAAAGATTAATACTGCGCGTTTTAAAACTCACCCCACGGTTTAGCAAGTGGTCCAATTTCTATCAAATTTATAGTGTAAGTAATACTGATACTGCTGTACCTCATGCAATAAATTTTTTCATTTCATTATGTTTTTTTTTTCGTTAAACGGGCCTTGGCAAAGCGTCTTTTTGTAACACTCTCGCACTACATTAGGTCCTAGCTCTTTAACGGTGTATCTCCGCCCCCTCTTCCTATTCAAAATATGCTTGTCCAAGTCTCCTCTACCTACCCTACCCAGTTTGTACCTCAAATTTAACGATTTTACATTTTAACAATATTTATAGAAAAATGGCTTCTCTTTAAAAATTAATACAATTACAGGAACTAGTGAGTTTTAAATTATATCTTAAAATATAAAATACATAGAAGCTAAAAGAATGAATGCAATTCATTTGCAAAAGTTGTATCCACCCCCTAAACTCCTTTCAATATGTACATTTGTGGTATTTTGCAGGTGCAGTGTTTTAAACTTAAATTAGTTCTTTTATTATTTTTAACTTTTACTTAATACCACACAACTTTAGACTATTAATAGGCACTATAAAATAAAATCATTTTTCAATATGCATGAGGTTCTCACAAATAAGGAATAAATGCAATACGTAACAGGACAGCAAAAACTGGACAAGTATATCTAACGCCCTTTTCTTGGCAGAAGTTAACAAACAAATTAAAATTTATTTAGCACCCCACCAAAAAGGCCCTCCACCCCATCAAAATTGAATCGATTATTCAACCAACCCTAAACGCACTCAATCCATTTATATCCATCAAGACGGAAGAATAGGGAAATTCCTCTCTCTTTCCTTAATGCGCATTATAAAGCCTCGGCTTTATTCCTTCGTTCCAATATCCCGCAGCTCATTTGAAGCCCTCAATCGAAATGAGGGAGAGTTTCTCGAAATTAAAAGCGAATTCATCCTCCCAAAGACGGGACCAAGAAAATTCATAAGCATTCGATTTGTCAATATTCATCGCAAACTCTCCGGATCCCACCCTGTTTGCTCCTAGTAGAGAGAAGAATTACTAGAGAGCGCGCCGGACATCTTTCCCAGTGGGAGTTACCTTGCTAGTACGACACGAACCCCTGAGCTTGCTTGTATTTAAATAAACGTACTGCCTCTAAGATGTTATTTTTTCAGGGATAATCATAAGGATTTATTATCATAAGAATTTGTACGTTAAATGTTTTGGATGATTTATTATCATAAGGATTTTTACGTTAAGAATTTTGAGGATTTAATATCTTAATGACTTTTACGTTTTCCCTCCTACCTCCAGTGTAGTAATGGTAGAATAATTTCATAAGTAGGAGCACGAAATTGTTCTTCAGAAGTCCTTGTATTTAATCGAAAGTATAATCTTCTCAAATCCCCTATATGCAGATAAGGTTTCTGTACATTTGAATGATAAGGGTGGTCACACTGCATAGGCATTGAAAAATGTTGTGCCGCAGCATATCTAAAACTAATACAGTAATACACTCATAAGAAATAAAACACTTCCGATGCATTCAAAGTACACAAAACAAGAGACATAATTCATTATTATTCTTATTATTCCTACCTTGATTACATAGACAAAATACAACATATACACAAAGACTGGACCATTCGCCCCGAGAGGGCTCACAACATATACTCCCCAGCTCCACCCTCATCCGACGCCTTTCTTCTCAGCAGGTCTTCCAACAGTCATTTTCTGGTAGATCCGCCAGCAAACCAAGGTTCCAATGATGGCTCGCAACGACAATATCTTAAGTTCCCTCTTCTTTATGATGTTAAAGGCAAGTAGGTCTCTGATCCTTACCCAGTTTCTAGTGTAGTAGGTAAAGATAAGCTATCTTCCTACAGCTTTTCAAACTAATTTTAACGAACCAATGTAAAGACAAGCACAATGCAAAAATGCCACGTCTTCATTTTCATCTTCGACAAATAAAGTTACGATTTAAATTTATTAGTAATATTGGCAACCAAACGAATAGTAATAACCTAAAATGAAATTAGAAGGGTTTAATTTGATAACACCAAAATACCCAAGGAAAGGATTCTTTAAAAAAAAAACAACAACAATGTTTTAAAATATTACTAGCTTTAAAACTTGGATGGATATTTATAAGCAGTGGGATTTTCCATTGCGTTCTCTCTGATAGGGTAAAACGCATCCCTTTACCCAATCGTGTTCTTATAGGAGAAAGTCACTTAGCCTAATCCATCCATACTTATCTTAATCCACCATTTTACGGATTTATTTCGTCCACTCTGCCACGCAGAACAAGCAAATCACGTTCCCTCTATCCCACCGCCATCCCCACGGTTTGCTCTAACGGAAGATTATTTATCCGCAATCGATATTTTTCATTTGTCGGGGGCCGCTTTTATCATTAGCCGTCCCTTCTTTTTCCGTAGCCAGCGGAGCCCGTAATTGGGGGATAAAGGTAAATGAAATTGATGTAGGGGTTAAATACGCGGAGCTGACTTGGCGTGATTCTCTTCCTTGGGGGGTCGGGGTTGGTTTTAGGGGTGCACAGGTAGGCACTTTTTTTGCTCCTCTAATGGGAGGGAATGTTGTTGAGGGGATTTTTTTGGAGGGGTGGTGTGGCTGGCCGCTTGATTGATTGGAGTTTATGGTGGTTTTTGTGGGGGCTGAAGAAATCTTCGCAGAGAATTAAAGGAGATAATTTTGTGGGAATATTACGCTTAAATTTTAAACCATTTTGAAACTCTCAATTTCATAATATGGAAATCAAGGGCTGCGATACTATATTCATATTAGAAATAAATTCATAAGTGTCAAAAATAATTATCCTTCAAGTGACTGTATCAATCAGTTAATTCGGATTACACACAGTTTACAAGCTAATATATGTTCTGGTAATTTAAAAGAAAATAAAAATATTTTGGGGTTAGTAATTTTGTAAAAACGCGTAAGTTCAATTATAATTATTTATTTACCATTCTCATCGGTCTTTTATTTACCTCTAATCCATAAGGAGCTGTCTCCTATATAAGTAATTCTGTATATTTTTCGTTCACTGGGGAAAATTACTATATATACCCAAATAGGGTATAGTATAAGCGGGGAAAAGGAGGGTAAGAGGAGTACAAGGGCGATTTTAAGATTTAAAATCAGGAATTCAGGAATTTAAAAGCTATATCCTCAAAAATTTAGTGGACGTAAGTTTATAGATTCTCAATTCTTTCTTTTAAGGAAAATACGTTAAAAATAAAAAAAAGAAATAAATCGAATAGACGTGAGGCAGAAGAACGCGTTTTGAGAACTAGGCAGAAATTGCAGACAAATGCACCATGCCTTTATAATTGGAATATTCCTACCCTTACGTTACCTCTATTATTGCTGCTTACTCTTATCCTCCTTTTCCCTAGATAGTTTAAGGAAACTTTAATGTAATAATTTTATTTGTAAAAATAATGTACTTACACTATTATGAGTTTAGTTACCATCAATAATTTATTTTTAAACACGCTTACAAATCGTCTGGGTAACGGTCTAAAAACAATTTAAAGTCAAAGTTTTTAGGACATTAAACCAAGAAAATACCTTTCGATTCAAGCATTTCCTCTTAAGAAAGAAATTAAAACTATTCCGCAAAATTACTCCAAATCCCAACTTTTTGTCTGAAGTGCTACTTCAGATTCCCGACGTTTTCTTCCACGGGACCCCTTTTTGCACCCCGAAGTAGAGATAATTTCAGAAATTTTCCTCAAAAAGAGGAGTCACAAAAGGAAAGGTGAAAGGAACAAAGTAAAGAAAAAAACCAGCAGAGTCCCTAAATATAGAAGTGAAAAGGCTTCCACTACTACCTCACAAGAAAGCCTCTTGCGTGCTCACACGAACCATTATCAGGCTAATGACAATGGAAAAAAGTAGAAGAGTTTTATAATGAAAGCTCAAGGCACAAGCTCGGGATTCTTTATCTTTGCCGCTACGCCGTGGTAATGATGTCCGGCTACGGCTGAGGTAGAGAGTTGCCTCATTATTTCCACGATTCAATCCTGTCTCAGATTTTTTCCCCGTTGCGTTATTTTTTGTGTCTTTTCTGGGAAGAAAAAAATTACGTGATTAAGACGATGAAATCTGTACAATAATTACCGCACGCATGCAAATTAGACCGGTAATAGGGATGGTGGTACGACGATCGCGCGCGTTGGTACATCATTAACGTGCAGGTAAGAGTTACTCTTGGGTAAGGGTTGTCTTTTTTATGTATGGTTCTAGGATGGATTGGATGACATTGCGAGACTAATTAATGACTAATTTGATGGGAATTGGATGAGAAAATGAAATCGAATGCGAAATTATTTAGTTAAAAACGCTAATAATAACGATTTTTTAAAGGAAGATGAGTTGGGAAGTTCTCAATTCTGCATCATTAGGCCCAATTAAGAATTGCTCTTCAGTGAAAATTCAAAATCAATATTTTGTTCCAACCGGATTGTTTATGTAATATCTAATCAATGAAATGAAAATTTTGTTTCCTCCTGAAAAAAGTTTTAGATCATCAAATTTTTACTGTCCCACGTAAGACTGATTAAATAAAGAAAAACAAATTATTGGGTCCAAGAAATTTAAAATATTTTTAAAAGCTTCTTATTTAAAGGTCTTGTAGCCCCTTCTCTATATTTTTGTCATCGAATTAGTTGTTCATATAATAGTTTATTTCAAAGATTTGATTGCAGTTTAATTCCTATTGTTTTTATAATTTAATTTTATAATAGTAGAACCTCTTTACAACAACCGATAAGAAAAGTTTGCATATTTTTACCATAGGACTAATTATATTCGTTATAACGCCCTTTCGTTAAACGATTGATGGTCCCATAAGATGTAGCTCTAACAATGTTCTACTTAGCTAGTTTTCACTTGGAGTTTCTCTTATTACTGAACTTTTGAGAAGATGAAAACAAAACTATTGAATTAAAGAGTAAATTACTTAATTTTAAAATAAGATTATTGTATTAAACAGTTTTCTATAAATTCAACATTTATATACCAAACTATCTTACCACACAAAAGAATGCATACTATTACATAACCATATTTATAACACCCCCAAAACTCAACCAAAACGCATTACCAAAATATATAAAAGAGTTGTAAAGTATCCCTAAATCATCCCTCCCATTCCCGAAATTCGAATTTCATCTCGAAAAAAAACCCCTACCCCACAAATCGAAGATAAAATATAACCGCTCGGGCAAAGAAAAGCCCCATACATATGGCACCAAAATTATTCCTCCTCTAATAATTTTATCCCACATTTGTTCCTGATTTATTGTAGCTTAAGAAAAAGCGGCGGGAACATGCAGTAAATTATTTTCATGCACTGCCACTCGAGAAAGGACGTCGCAGCTGTTACCGTCATGGAAGATCTGGACAACAAATCACGATGGAAGAAAGTAGCTCCTGGAAATTACATTCCTCTCCGAATGCTTATGGAACCCAATTGTCTGGACATAACAGTAGTAGGCTGGAGTTTGAAGCGGGGCCATGCGAAATAGCGCGTTCTTTCTTCTTCTGATGTCGTTTTGGGATGGGCCATTATTTCGGCTATGCACGTCGACGGTTGCTAAGTCGTTTTTGACTTTCAAGGCTTTGGTAATGACTCAGTTTTCAGTTTGCATTGAAGATGCTCCGGTGACGTTTTAGGGCATTTGTGAATCGGGGAAAGGATCTCTGTGGATGTGGAGAAGGATATGCAGAAGGAGGCCAAAGTTACTCTTATTTTGTTGTTCGTTGCACATTTTGTGCTCAATCATTTTTAATTTGACGCCTTTCAATGAGCAATATTAAGAAAGGGGATGCTGAAGTTAAAGTAATAAAATACACACATTACCTCTCTAAAAAGAAGAAAGATGTAACTGAAAACATGGAACCTTTACCCCACGGGAGATTGACAGCAAGAGTTCCATATTGGTCACCGAGTCTCCAAGGTATTATAAATAAATTTTACTCGACTCTTTCGACTTGGCGACGAATATAGCAGCCTTACAGCCTTAGGGGTCATCCATAAATTACGTGAGATGTTTTTTCCAAAATCTGGACCCCTCCTCCCCCCTTGGAGAGATTTAGTGAGATTTTTCTTGACCCCCCCCCTCCCCCCCCACGTGAGATTTACCTACAACTTTTAAAAATTATTTGCATTTTGTGCTTCATAGCACCTAATTAAGTTATAATTAAGTTAAAAAAAAGTGGACGTGAGATTTTAATCGACCCCCCCCTCCCCCCTTGGTGAGATTTGGTGAGATTTTTAAAAACCCCTCCCCTTTTTGACCTCACGAAATTTATGGATGACCCCTTACGTTTAATAAAAATCTCCCTCATTTGAAGTAAGGTGTAGTTCTATCTCCGCAGAGGCAATTTTATCATAACTAGGACTAAAGAGGAAAATAGGATTTACTTTTGATTTTTTATTTAACAGGACGTCGATTTTCAGAGGTCAAGTAATAGTTATCTCATACACATAATAAAATACCTTTCTTGTATTTTCCTGAAAAATGTAATAATTAAATTTCTATCATATCCTCATATTTTTATAAGTCAACATTTTACGAGAGGTACTACATTAGTTCATCTCTGTCGTTAATATTTTATACAAATATTTGACAGCTGAGTTAATAATAAAATTAAACCCATGAATATGGCTTAAAAATTTCCAAAAAGCCTTATTAATGACTACACAATTTGTATTTTTAATTAAATATGTAGTAATATAAAAAAGTTGGTATTAGGAAAGAGAATCAAAATGCAGAAACAGAGGAATAGACAAACAGAAGAAAATGCAAGATTCAAATTACCTAAACTTTATAAAATATAACTAATATGGATGCCCCTTACACATAAGAAAATTATTTTTTATTTCTACCCCATTAAATATGTATTACATTTTCTAAAGTTTGATCCATTTGCGTGTTTATATTAGCTCATTCTAAAATTTTTTGCTAAAGTGATTGTTGACCAAAGAAAATCTGTGTTTCAACTTTATCATACCAAGCAATAAAGTTTCCTCAAGGAGGTAAATAAAACCTGTGAAAAGAGTTTGTATGTCAGAGCAAAAGCTGTAATTGATGATGTGAAGGAAGTTTTTAAAACTAGGTTGAAACCAGCAAAACTCTAAAATTAATGACAGGTTTCCGTTGTTTTATCTTCACAAGGCAGCAAGAATCCCTGAAGCAACTCTCCAATGATAAATTATAAAAATGACTAAGTGGAAAACGATAGAGAAAAGAAAATAATAAAGAAGGACTTCTCTCCCAACCTAGCACTCAAAATATTTTCTACTCAGTCTAAATAAGTTAATTTTTTCTCTTCTGAAGAAAAATAATTATCTGATATCGTTCTAAGTTTAGATGCGTATGTAAAAGAAAAAATAGCCCATGCATACAAAACAGAAACATAGTGTGCTTTTTTCACATCATATAAATATATTGTATTTTATTGACTTACAAAAAAAATTCATAATTGTACTCCACTAGATTTTCATGCCTATGTTTTCTTTAAATTTCATGCATAAGTACGAACGATAACTAACAAAATTAATTATACCATAATTGATTACGAACCTATTTTTACATGTAAGTACTAAAAAGTAATTTCTTTTATTGAGAAATACGAGTACGGTAATAATATAGCATATATATTATATATAGAGCATTTGCGTAATTACAGAATACTTGCATCAAAATTCTACAAATGAAAGAGAGCTAAATGAGTAAATTTTCACCTCAAAGAGTTTAACTATTTCATTTTAACCGTAACCGTGATAACTCTGTTTTTAAATTAAAATAATATCAGGTGCATACCTTCAAAAAGCAAAAGCCGAAATTTCAATTTGTTACTGTGAACGCATAGCCATCCGGGTGCTCCGATATCATTAACGACATATGATTTATCACAAATTATAATAATAATCTTATTCATACTTATGTATTACTAAATTTATACTAATAAATTTACTATCAATAAAAGTTTTAGAATTTAAGTTTTTTTTATGATGTGATGGTCCTAAATTTTAGTAACAGAAAATATTTATATTTATGAATATGAGAAATAATTTATGTATAGAATGAGCAAGAACATGTTTCTTACAGAAAAGAACAAACCATATTTAAAGATTTTTTATAGTTACGTAGTTTATTTAGAAAATAATAAAACATTCAGTTATACCTAATATAATTTAACATTTTTATAAATTGAAATAATTTTTATTCTAAGATCAATTAGAAGGTGTACATAAGTATCTATTTAAAATGTTTCAAGAAGCATTTTCAATTTATTTCACCTTGAATCTCTTCAGCTTGCATATTTTTTTTGAAAGATGATATTTCATTGAAGAAAAATAAATTACTTTTATCCTTAAAAATTGTCAACTCTGAAATCTGATCTCAAGCTTGTTTTTTTACTTCGAAATCTATGCCAGGAAAGGAATGCCATTAATTTTTGAAAACTAATGAAAAATTCTTCAACATCTTTCGGAAGCTGAGAATAAGGTATCATATGTTGCATACCACGTCCCATTTGTTTTTGAATTTCTTTCCTATTCTTTTGATTTCAAAATGGAAATTTTTCACTCATTTCAAACAAAAAAAAACACTGCCTAAAACTCAAATTAAAGCACTAACGCAATTAATATATTTTTTTTAGCTTTTGAGTTCATTGTTTTAGCGTAGGATGTCACTAGTTTCTTCGATATTCAGTTCTTTGTCCGTCGTTTTTGCACACTTGTTATACAAGAATTTAAATATTTTTTGAACTAAAAACAGCTTTCTTAACTGATAATTTAATACATTTTTTCAGTTGGTATCGGTTTAAATTGGTTTTAAGTGATTTTTTAATTGCTTGTCAAAGATCAACTTCTTTGGAACTGATAACTTAAATTATATAATTAACCAGCACGTTATATGATATAGAGTACTTTTTACATTATTGTAATAGCTATACTCTTTTCACTTTGAACTGGCGCTTGAAAATTTTTCCTTTCCCCACCACCTATCGGTAACCATAGCAACATTCCTCGTCAAAGTGACGAAGAAGGCTTACTATTGGCTGCTCGAAGAGCGTAACTATGGTTACGCTTCTAGCGAAGGGGAAAGCACTATTTCTCAAGCGCCAATTCTAAATGAATAGAGTATAGTTAGGTACCTAGTTATTAAGGTTGGTAGGGGAAAGGCGCGGATGAAACTGCGCAGTTTGTTAAAAGTACGCTGCGATCTTTTTATGTTGGCAACAGCATGGGGGAGGACAAGTGCTACACCTGAACACATGTATCATAAGCTATCCTAAAAGACTGTCATACTATTGTTTTCATATATTCTGTATTTCATTTATCAAGAAAATTGAGATTTCTTTGAGTTAGCATTTAATTTTTCAGCGAAGGAATCTTAATTTTTCTGTAAAAAGAACTAATGATTGTTTTCAAAGTGAAATCCAATGTAAGGTATACATACTTCCTTCTGAATATTTTGGCATAGAACTGAAATGATTTTGGAGTTGATTCAAGGGGGTTTAGAGAATTAATACATCGGCGTCTAAGAGTACGCACAGACAAGATCATTGGAATTTTAGTAGTGAGAATCTTATAATTCATTTTACTCTTTACCACATAAAATTGATGAGCTACAATTTATTAATAGTTGTTAAATTATCCCATTGAAAGATTAAAACCCCTCAGAAGTTTAATACTAGCCCATTTAAAATCTTGGGAATCACTGATTTTTCATGGATTTTTAAAAGAAGATTGGGTCCTGTTTGGATGATATTCAAAGAGAGGTAGCATAAGAGAGGAATTTTCCAAATACGATGGAATAAATGCTAAAATTTTAAATAAATTTTTAAATAATAAATGTATTTTAATTTAATAAATTCATTTTTAAAGGTTGATTTGTAAGTCAATAAACTTACTCGTACATACAGCAAACTTTTGGGGCTAGCTTTTAAATTCTCGGTTCTATAGCCATAAATTATTTCTGTGTGCGTGCTCTTACACGCCTTTCCCCTATACTTTTACAACCCAAGTTTATTTATTAGAAGATAATTACAAAGTTAATTGCTAAAAAACTATCAGCTTTTAAAAAATGAAAATTCTAATTTTATCTTAACCAGTTACAAATTAAGCATTAATTAAAAAAATTATTTAAGAAATTTTCTTCTTTTTCTGTGTTAAAGAAAGTTAAAAAATACGGTATGGTTTTTCTTTTGACTTCTTTTTTCTTCGTAAATGATAAATGATTCCTGAATTTAAGTAAGACATATATTTAGTGGAAATATTATTACTTTTAATATTTTAAATGAAAATGAATTAATTTAAACTGAAAATGAATTAACTCATAATCATTTAGATTAATTTGGAATTATCTTGGAAGCAATATTTTGTTCTACAGATAATCAATCAGCTATAACATAATGCTGCTAACAAAAACACATACGCAAAAAGTATTCAATTACCTAAAAATCTCTCTCTCTCACACATGACACTACAAACTCTTCAACCTACTAACCTTTAAACTAAAGGTTAATTTACATACTCTAGCTTATTTTTATTAAAAGTAATTGCAAAAACTTAAAATACTATTGTTTTAATGTTAACTTTTGCACCCATACAAAAAATGGCTTCATTCCAAAAAAAAGGAATGAGAATGATGTAAAAAAGATTCAAAAGGGGAAAAAATACCATCTGTCACACACAGTGTCTTCTAAAAAATATTTCACTTTACCTTCTTTCTTTTTTCGACCCTTTTTTGATATCTCCTAGTTTTTCACCACATTTTTTGTATAAAATTGTTTTAAACTGTGGTTTATTTAAAACTTCTCTGGTGTAACATCAAACGGAATGCATATTTATACAGCTTTTCTAGAAAAATATAATTACAATTTTTTTTGAATGAGTACGAATTTTAGTTTACTAAAATTCATATTTCTAAGTGGAAATATTTAAATGAATATTAGATGACTCTACACTAATAATATAAAATTTAGTTTTGGAAAATTTCTGCTGGTTATGAATACTGCTGAATATGTACTGTACGTATATGAAACAAATATGGTTGTTTTGAAGAAGATTGTTGATTGGAAGAGTAACTCAATGTATTGGAACGCAATTAGTTAAAAATTTAATTTTAAACATTCAAGTAAATCCCGTAATTAATATCATCCAATATCTTCTTACATTAATTCTTATTAAAAATTGAAATTTTAGCGAATCTTTCCAAATCAAAAATGTAACACCTACACACAAAATGCTTTCTAAAATGAGGGTCTAAGGATTTAAATCTTTACAAACGAGAAATAGCCTAGTTACAAGTGTCAAAAGTAAAAACGTAATTTTAAAAAAATCTGAAGGCAACATTATTATAATGTTACGAGTAATTGAAAATTTTAAAATTTAACTGAAAAGAAATACTAATATAGGGGTACTTTTGTATTGAATAA
The DNA here is from genome assembly GCA_024610705.1 of Tetragnatha versicolor. NCBI lineage: Eukaryota > Metazoa > Arthropoda > Arachnida > Araneae > Tetragnathidae > Tetragnatha > Tetragnatha versicolor. Next base: position 44,284,586 of record JANDEH010000002.1, on the reverse strand, counting down.
AAACATCTTTTTATATTAGTTTTAATTACAGATATCTCGAAAGATGAAATATAACAACATATAAAATTCCAAATCTTATCAAAGTATCACACAATTTAGGGAAACTTGTTTTGTTTGTAAGTAATAACGTAAGCAATTACTGTAAGTTAACAGTTTTTCAGAACTTCTGTTAAAAATTATTTGGTGAAAGTGTAGGATACTAACTAATATGTTAATAAAAAGTCTATCGCAGTATATAAGTTTTTAAATTAGTATAATAAGTATCCTAAAATAGGGTATACTTCAAAAAGTAGTGGATCAAAATGTAAGCGCCCCACATCTCCAAATCTGTAGGTAAATCCCAATTCCATGAAAAATTCAATACACAAGGAACTATTACATTTTTCCGAATTTATTCAAGCATATAAAAATACATAGAATTAAAAGACAAATTTGAAATTTGCTGAATATGTACAAAAAAAAAAGAAAATTTCCCATCGATGTGTTTCCTTAAAGTATATTTTTAAATAGTGTATGTTTAATCCTAAAGTAATTTTACTTGAAAGTATTCTTTAAAAAATATAAATATAAGGAATAATTAAAAAAAATACCTAGATTTCAAAAATATAATTGGGATATATTTTTGTTTCTTTGGCTTAATTTTGTAAAAATAATGGGCCAAATGTAAAGTACGTAACTGGTCTCTCTCACCTGAGGAATTTCTTAAGTTCTAAATGGGATTCTTCCTGAATGTTTGTTCATTATGTATTTTAAGAAGTCAAAAATAAAGAAAATATGAATTTAAATATAAAAAATTATACGACCATACTATATAGTTTGTGAAAACGTAGAAATATTGTCTGTTAAAAGGATAACTGCAACAATTTTCAATTTCGCTTTTAACATGTTCCGAATGTCTTAAAACTTCTAGAAAACATTTTATTTCTTAGATTTACGCGCCCAATAATTAATTATTTGTAATTAAAACTCAACTAGTTTCGGAATCACTTTGAAAAGGCAGTCATGTGACTTGAATGCCTGTGACGTAACACGTTCTAACTAAGTACTCGTCCGCATGCGGTTTGTTTTAGTTAGATATCTATAGCGTGAAGTGTGTTTTATTATTTAGAACTAATTCTTCTGGTTATTCTTACCCAGAATTAGCTCGAATTTTTTTCCTATACTCTTCAAATAAGCCTAATTAATTTTTTTGGGTTGTTCTGATCGGAATACTGCTGTCGGCAATTTATTTTAATGAGTTAGGTGAGCCTATGTTATCAACAATGAGAAAAAGCAAGTATCGAGGTGTGATAAAATTATTTTTAAAAGAAAAGATGTCACCCAATTAAAGTAATTCTAAGTTTAGAAATGTGTAAAGGGACTCTTTAGCTTTGTTTTGCCAGAGAAAAAAATTTGCGTCGAAGATTTAACTTGGGTGTGAGAGCGTTTATTAAGAACCACGTGGAAAAAGTTTAAAAAGAGCGACCATGCCGGAAATAATGAAAAGTCCCCCTATGATTTTAGAAGATTGATGAAAGAAGGTGGGAAACATTTTTAATAGTCTAATCTAGGGGTATCAAAGGAACACTCAAATTATTTTTTGCATGAGGAATTGCACTTGAAAACACTGCTCAAGATGGGTGCCGCGAATCCTAACTGCGGCACAAAAGAGCATTGACAAGAGGACTTAAATGCGATTTTTAACGCGATTTTCATAAGCTATTTTATGCGTCTAAGGCAAACATGGACATGACTTTGAACTTTTAAGTAAAACAATAATCAATGCAATGGATAATAGCCAGTTTTTCAGCACAAAAAAGTCCTATCGGCTGGCAAAGTCATGGCTTAATAACTCTATGATTTCAGGAAAATTCTGTCTATGAATTATAGGGGGAACTTATATAATTTGCTTATAAGGCTATTTTTCAAGGATAACACCTCTTAGGTAGGATAACCCTTAAACCTTTCAAGGATAACCCTTATTAGTAGAATAAGGAATCAATGCATGACATTTTAAGCTCAACAATATTAAGCAGTATAATAATTTAAGTTTTGTTAAATACGACTTAAAACAAACAAATTCTATAAAGTTGTTTAAAAATATTCCACATTTCTTGCTAAATGCTATTAGATATAAATAACATTTTTCTGGAACTATCTTTGTTTCTTCATCTAGAATTCATTTGCAAGAAGTTTAGAAAAATCTAAAACAAATATTAAGAATACTTTATTTGGGGATAAAAATATTTTACCTTTGATTTCCACAGAAATAGTCTTTATTAGCAGTGAAGAACTATGGAGATAATTTCGGAAATTAGTAATAAATGATCCGTGGTAACTTTTTGAAATAAATCTTCCACCTCTTGTTAGAATTAAGAATTCCTTTTAAATAAAAATAAAAAGCAAAGCAGAAAGTCTCACACTTACTATATAAACAAAACATAGCCATGGCACACGACACGACACGATGGCAACAGCCAATCATAACTGCGTTTCTGATTGCATCACTTTTCGCTCATTTTTAATTGTTAATAATAAAAGAACTAATTATTTTTGAGATTTAATAATGTGATATTCGGAATCAGAAGAACAAATTTAACTAAAAACAAACTAAATAAAGAAAATTTAAGAGATGCTGCAGTTATCCATTATTTGACAGTTATTCTTTGATGATTTTACAATAATAGATATTAAAATACATTGTTTTAACTTTTTATCATTCTTAAATGCTCTCTACAAATATTTTAATAAATAAAAACTTTCCTAATGCTAGACCTTTAATTTAAAACAAAATCAAGAGAAACATTTAAAAGCACAAATTTTTTTATCGCCAGAAAATCATTAAGATTTGCTTTAGAAAAAAAATACAATGCTGCTTTACGCATCATTTCTCCCCGAGATTAATGCTCGATTTCAGATTTCGATTAAAACACAAAAAGATTAAACTTGTGTGAGATGAGAATCACCATACGGTAGTTCTTCATTAAAATTTTCATTGCATGCCTTTAGTCTTTTACTGCAGAAAATTAAATATGATTGTCCCCATTTCATTATAAAACGATTTCAATTTCTTTCTCGATTATCTTTACACCCATATAATCATCATAACAGTTTTTTTCTCTCTTTTGTTAATTGCTAGACAACTTCAGTTATTAAGACTTGTCTATAAAGATTTTCACGGTATTAATGCTTGGATATGAATAGCACACTTATTTAAAATTAAGAGACTCATAAAAGAAATATTTTCAGTACAGCTTCGAGGAGTGAAGTTAATTAAGAATCATTTGTTTTTGTTCTATTATCTTGCTTTGAAAACAAATGTTAATGCCTTTTTCAAATTTAAATTTACTATTTCATAAGTGTTTCATAGATTAATTGACTTCATTTGCATCAAAGATATGCATGCCATCTAAAATTACTTATTTACACAATGAGAAAACCGAAATAAGAATGTTTTTATTTTTATGCCTTAGTAGAACACTAAATAATACATTAAAAAATTATACAATACATTTTAATAATTGTCAAAAAATATCAAAATTAATTACAATGTGTTTAATTATATAGTGATTTTTTAAGTCACCCTGAAATATGTTAAAACCATTCATTTTTATTTACTTCAAGTAAAGTTTTTCAGCACTATATTGTTAGTAGTATTGTGTCATTAGCATACAATTTTATACTAATATTTTAAAGTATTAGAGTTAAAAATCTTAGTTCCAATAATATTTATGAATGCGAAAAGGGTTTATTAATTTGTAATGATAAATCCAAATATTATTATGATATCCATCAGAGGGGAATGCGTAATGCATTGATAAATTCAGTTCCTTATTCTTGTGAACTAATGATCTTTTATTCTGTCTTACTAGGAATTGTAGTTGTATCATCGTCGTTGTTCAGTATGTCTGCTGCTTATAGATGTAATTTAGATATTTCCTTAGATATTTTATTTCTCCCCTGAACTATTCTATCCATAGAATCACACCTACTGAGTGCGCCTACTCGGAAAAAATATATCCCGTTTTATGCTACCTTGTTGTTATACCTCAGTATAATAGTTTATTTTGTAACTTTTTGAGGGTAAAAATGTCTTTTGTTGAATTAATTGCCGTTCAAAATAATTAAACTCATTAGCATATCATTCCTTTTTATTCCATATTGTAATTAACTATGTAATAAACATTAAAAGTTAGGAATGACATTGTTCCTGGTGGTTCAGTGGTGTCAAAAGACAAAATTTCAACTTCAAAGAAAGACTACACAATTTAAAATTAACATTAAATTTAATAAGAGATTAAAACACGTGCGTTACATTAAAAATCTAAGAACAAAGTGAATCGAGATGCGTAGTAACAAGCACAGACGAAAGCATAATTACATATATAAAAGCATTGGTTAAACATTAAGGTGGGTCATTTTCCTATGGCGAAAAAAATTTTTTACAAATTCTATCGGGCACAGCAAGAAAAGGGTGCCAAATGGTCTCAAACTAACCTGTGTAAAATATTATTCCATTATAATAACTCTTTTTGCCTCCGGATTGGCCTCAAATAAAACAAAAATATTCAATTTTTCATATTTTTTTAAAATTTTATAAATTAAGTTTTTTGGAGATAACTTCTTAAAGCTCGCAAATAAGGGTCTTTAAAAGGAATTTTAATCATATTAGTCACCTTTATGTATTATCAATACAAAAACAACTGCCAAAGTGGCAATGTAATATGCTATCATATTAACAATAGCCGTAGAATAGGAGGCTCTTTTTTGCCAACAAACAGTGGATTGTCAGTGGTACATATTTTAAATATTGGTAGTTCACAGATACATTTCCCTCAAGTTTGGTTAGTACTAAGCGGTATTTTTAATTTTTAAAAGTAAAAATAGTTATATTTTTGATAAATATGCCGCGCTTTTAAAATTCAGCGGACAGTTATTTCACTGGCTGGTCTTGGATCCAAATATGATCGCAAAAATTTGTTGAAACAACTGTCAAATGATAGTTCGTTCATTAGGCAGTTATGATTCGCCTCAGTCATAATTTACCTATTTTTTTGCTATTACAATAGACTGAAACCCAGGCCCATGAAATTATACTTCTTTGGAGGGAAGATTGACTCAAAATGGCTTCTTAGCATTACCTTATGTGTTCATAAAAGTTAAAATATAGCAAATTTAACTGATTAAGATAATTACAAGTAAGTTTTGAAAAGTAATGTAGCTTATTTAAAAAACTTAGGGGATTACTGAGCTTTATGCTGAAAACGGGGATCTACTGCTCTTCTGAAGAAAAATTTTCAAAATTTGACTCTTAAAATGTGGTTTTAATTTATTTTTGGACATTAGTGACTCATATGGGGTCACTTGGGATGAAATATTCCTAATATACCAAAGAAATTTCAAGGAAAACCCCAACTTTTAAACAACTATCCAAATGTTTTCCTTGGGGTTGAAATATAACCCAAAAAAGGCACCAACCTTCTGACATACCCAATTTTTATTAAAAATTTAATTTTTTTAAAATCCTACTCAACCGGCAATGAGAGTTTTGCACATTTTTATGATTCCAGCAAGAAATTTTTGATTGCCAGTTCTAACCATTGAGATATTTTAAAATACGTTGTATTACACTTCAAGTATTTCAACTCTAGTTTCATTTATAATTATTTTATAGTCTTCAATGATGATTTTTATACCATTGGGCACATTTACATTCATGACGGATTCGTGAAATCGAGGTAAAAACTTGATTTTCATTTTTCCATTTTTACATGAAATTACTATACTAATCCAAACTTTGAGGCCGATCCGGAGGCAAAAAGAGTTATTATAATCGAATAATATTTTACACACGTCAGTTTGAGACCATTTGGCACCCTTTTGTCGCTGTGCCCCTGGGAAAATGTGAAAAAAAATTTTTTGACCCACCCTATTAAACATTAGTGATAGGTTTATGAGGCATGCGGCGCCGCTCGGCCCGCCTACTCAAGAGTCATCCGATGGAGGATTGCAGCACTGAACAGACATGTTTTAAGTTTGGTTAAATAAAATAAACTAGTATATTCATTAAAAGTTCTTTTATCTTATTTTAGTATTTATCGGCTTTCAAATGATAAACTAATTCAATACAAATTTAATATACTAAAGTAAGACATCTTTACTATTAATCCCTATACTTTAAAATATGAAGTGTCCAAATTGATTTGAATAGTACCTTCCTACAAAAATTGTAATTTTTAAAGCATATTATTTTTAAAAAATATATTCATTCAGTTGAATTTTCAAACATCTAGAGATACAAAATGTTGTATGCTAACTTAACATTTTCTGAAATTTTACAAGTAAAAATTTCTTAAATGATCAGTTTAAAATCATTCACTAGTATTTTCCAAAGCACCATTTTTACCCCAATGAACGAACGCACACAAGCAAAGATCCAAAATAAAGATCCCGATTCAGATAAAGCAACTTCACAGGTTTACTCGGCTAACTCCCTCACTTCCCTTATCACTGATCTGAATGCACTAAGCTATGTTTCACCTTGGGCTAGCAGAGGAATGACTGCGATAAAAACATCATACCCTATTTATCGCAGAATCCAATGCACCCCCAGGGAATGCAAAGAAATCTACTCTGTGGCTCATGATTCCCCTCGAAATCATTCTCTCATGGCCCACAAACGGCAGAACAGAGATGAGCCGACAATCTTTTGATTAATTGGCGTCTTTATGGCATCAGAGAAGAGAGCTCTGAGCCACATGATAAGGGTACTACTGAAGAAACTATCATTTATATTTCGATTTTATTGGATAAGAAGGGAAGTGTGTAACTCGACGGATTTAGAATCGAAGTGGGTGATTTGATTATTGTTTTGGAAGATCGTGATTATTTACTTAAGGTTTAAATTCCAGTAAGTTTATGTCTGAAAAATCAATAGCGTAATTCAGCTATACCAAACTTTTTCCTTTTTTGAGGCCTGAAAAAGTGCTTTTTTCTCATCCTAATATCTCCGCGAATATTCACGATATTTTCATGAAATTTTTTTCAGTGAGTTCTTCATAACAATGGCAACAATACTTTTTCTGAGGTTTTTGCTCTATCTCCTTTTGTTTTTAAATGATTTTTTTTTAACTTTTTGTTTCGTCGCTAGAGGCGCTGAAATCGTCTCAATAGATTCTCTAGGGTCATTTAATTTAGGGGTAGACCTTACTTTCGTGACCAGTTTGAACCAGTGAACCAGTTTGTTCCTAATAAAAGCCTCGAAACGGACTTTTGAAACACCCTGTATAAACGTACCTTTTCCTTATAAAGAAGTCACTGCCTTTTTAGGTTTTACGACGACGTGCTAAATTGTTTCAATTCTGATATTTTAAATAAAGATAATTTTGTAGTATAATGAGTGTATTTTTCTCAGCAGTAAACGCAATATTTTTTAAATGCGGAATATGTGTTTACACTTTTTCTTATGGATGAGCAAAATGCAATTGATCTGTTGCAAATCAATGGAGTCCTTTATAAAAGTAGTTCACTTTCGTTTCACATTATGCTGTAATGCTCACAAGTATCTTGACATTTTCTGGATTCAGGAGAATTCGAAAGTGGTTTATAAAATTTTTTACATGTATTTACTAACTTTTACAAGAATTTTTTTTTAAATTCAAACTTTTTCTTCAAATTTAGAAAAAGGCAGTTGTCAAAAAATTTTACTACAATTCCATTATTACGATCCTACGTTGAAAACGTCAATTTCGACCAAAACTAGTAATTTTTGTTTTTGATTCTATAATTTAGTACAGCTTTTTAGCTTTCTTAAACTATCTTACTTTTGATTCTATAGCCACTAGAAAAAAGTTATAGCTAGTTAAAGAAAGAATGTCACATGCTGGTCATATGCAAAATGTCATTTCAAATGCGTTTTTCTCAGAACAGTTTTTTTAATAAATTTAGTTACGGCAAACATGATTTCTCAAAATCTATTGCTTGTATTGTTATGAAATTTGGTATGAATATTTTTGATAGTGTATTCTAGAGAATGACCTTAGAACATTACATTTAGATGATTGCAAGTTTGTCTAGTGGCCTGTCTATGTGTAAAAATAGAAAAAAAATGTTGAAAAAACATGAAGTCTTAAGAAAAAAATCTATAATTCCTAAGGAAATTAACTTACCTTAAAACTTCTAGGTCATTCCATAGATAACTGAATTTCGATTCCATTACAAGTTAGGAAATTACTCAAACTTAATTAGATTTTTGATTATAATGTTTGCCGTATTGCTTAATTTGTATTGATTTTTTGAATTAATTTAATAAAAGTTTTTTTTGGTTTAAAAAAGCGTATCTAATTGGTTTCTAACATAAATACACACAAAAATGTGAAAATATCAGTATATTTTCATGTTTTTGAAAAACAATTCTCCAGCGTAGTCACGTACCTTAGGGAACGTACCCATACTACGTGACCCATTTTTTACCATTTTTGACCCCCCTCCCCCCCTTGGTAACCATCCGTAGTATATGCCAAGACCCCCCCCTCTCCCTCTAGTTTTCACGTAGTAATTCATAAATACGGTTTTCAATCATTTTTTGCAAACAGAAAAATTAAAAAATAATAATTTGGCTTAATTTGTCTTAATTCGGCAAATTTCATTAATTAATTTGGCTTAATTTTGTCGGATTGACTAGAGGAAATTGACTACGTGACGAAACCCTAAGTCCCCCCTCCCCCCTGTGACCGAGCGTTGTATTTTAAAGACCTCCCTCCCTCCCCTGAACGGGTCACGTAGTATGGGTACGTTCCCTTAATAGATCTGACAGCTAAATTTTCATTTTAAAAAATTCTCAAATTTGGGCAAAAACTAAACATTTTTCGAATTCCCCCAGATAATTATCCGACAAATGAAATTTTATAAAATGGGGCTCATAAATTTTTAGCTACACTTATTAAGAATAGAGTCGAACACAAAATAACAATAAAAAGCCTTGCAAAATATCATACAAAAACTACCCAGCCGTTTACCGTTTCCAGAACAGAATACATTACATCTCATTGAACTCCCAAACTCCTACCAAAAACGGAATAAACTCCCCCGACTAAAACAGTCTCCCTTCCAACAAGTTGTCAGACTCCAAACAAGCCCAGGAAGAACGCCTCCACCCCCAAGGAAAAAAAAGAACACTCCGCAGCGAAAATCAAATGCAATTTCTTCGGTCCCGGGCTCGCTCCTGGGACGACCGCTGTAAAAGTAAGTGGAACGAATTTCCTTCTCAGTAAAAAAAATCCCTAAGGGACCTCCAGGTCGGAGACATCTGCGTGAGTTAAAGGCGTAATTTGTCTTCTCGTTTGAAACACCTGCCTGCATAGGGGGGAGGGGGCGATTTTTCTGGACACGTCCCTCAGGCCTTCACTCCCGAAAAGAGGCAGATGACTCCCGAGGCGTGTGGAGAGCGAGGTTAGAAGGGATATCGAGGAGGGAGAGTGGGGCATACATCAGCTTCTGGAGATGTTGAGGGGGCTGTTAATTCGGGAAGGAGTTGGTTGTACTTTATGGGAGACATGTGGGGGAGTGTGTGGGTGAAGATTGTAATGAGTGTATCGTTGAATGTATTTCCAAGAGTGGAAGCATTCGATTACCTGTACACAACCAGCTTTGTATGAACAGAAATCTGTCAGATATCGGGATTAACCCAACTATACTCTATTCATTTCGAATTGGCGCTTGAGAAATAGTGCTTTCCCCCACGCTAGAAGCGTAACCATAGTTACGCTCTTCGAGCAGCCAATAGTAAGCCTTCTTGCTATGGCTACCGATCGGTGGTGGGGAAGGAAATATTTTCAAGCGCCAGTTCAAAATGAACAGAGTATAAATAGGAGAAAAGCATTAACTTCTCCAGAAAAGGTTAAATTGCATCTGTTTTTTTAAAGTTATTTTTGCTTTACGTGGTTAATAGATTTGGTAAATTAATTGCCTTTGTAAGTATTTGTGTAGATTTTTTAAAGAGTCGAAGTATTTGACTGACTACTGCTTAGCCAACGATAGTAAACGGGTCACGTGATTTTTACAGACGTTGCACGGTCGATAGTACTCGACTTTTATGAAATAAAATCTCCATATTGATATTAAACGGTTCCGCTCCTTGGTTAATATCAATATAGAGATTTTATTCCATACAAGTCGAGTACTATCGACTGTGCAACGTCTGTAAAAATCACGTGACCCTTTTACTATCGTTGGTTAAGCAGTACACTGCAAAAAAAACGAAAAATTTAACAGCAAAAACTGCTGTTAATATTTTCCGCATTTGCTGTAATCTAAAAAAAACTGCCTTTTTAGCTGTAAATTTGAAGCGTCACCTACATTAGTATAAATTAAATATACATAGTAATTTTCCTGGTAGTTTTCCTTGTAATATCTGTAATTCTTTAATTGGTCATCGAAATAAATATTAAAAGAAAATGAAATTCTTGTTTATTGAATGCATTTAAATGAGTAACGTTCCTGATTTTATGAGTTTTTACAGCAGTTTAATACTTTCCTGGGAAATTCTGGTTTTCATTTCTGAATCCTTGTGGACAGGAAACTAATGTTTGTTTTTACTCTCACCACTAAAAGTGTCAAATTATTTAGATGAGGTGTAAGAACCAACATGATTCTAAAACTATGAAGTATAACCTTCGTAGATCGGATCGGTATCTCCCGTGGTTCATAATATGCCACATTTTAAATACTTGTAGAAACATGGAAGAACAAGACATAACTGAGATGTGCACATTGCTTTCTAGTTTTTCTGCGGAATAATTACAGTATCGTTGTAATGTTAACACAAAATTCTGTAAAATTACAAAATTGCTGTAAAAATACAGAATTGCTGTGTTAAATTTACAAAATTGCTGTTAATTTACAAAATTGCTGTTAAAGTCAAAAATTACAAAATTGCTGTAAAATCACTGCAAAAAGAGCTGGCACCCATATTGCCAGTGATTTTTGCTGTAAATTTACTGTGAAATTCTTTGCAGTGTAGTACTACCTGTTTTATATGATTAATCACTCAGATATTGGTATTAACCCAACTAAATGAGAGAAGAACAATAACTTTTTCAGAATAGGGTTAGTAGCATCTGGTTTTTATTAAATTATTTTTTGGTTATATTGTATAATTGATTTGGTAAATTATGTAGGTTTTTCAAATTTGATTACAAACTCATTTATTCCAAATATTTTAATTATTATCGTATAAGGGAGTTTTTGGAGTCACCGAGGAATGTTGCTCAATTTGTTAGAGAAAACAATTGTACTCCCTTATAGGTTTTGAAAACTAAGCAATACTTTTCGTATAGGTATATTGATAAGATGGCTTTTGCTTTCCTCTACCTTCCCGAGGCATGATGGACTCACTCGGCTCTGTACATTTTGTTAAAAGTAACGATAAAAATTAATATGTCTATGAAAATGAATGCACTGCCTTATTAATTATAAATAATCTGGCAATTTTATACTATCAAAGTTAATCATATTTACTTTGGAATCAAAACAGTTTTACTGTTTTCCATTATTTATCTCATAATTTGCAAAAATACATTATCGTGTTTTGCATTATAATAAGTAAGCAAGCATAATTTTATTACCTATTTTGTTTTATTACCTACCATTAATATATCTTAGTCATAAATAAATATTATAATTGCTAAGAACTCCTTTTAGATATATATTTCACATTTCTTAACGAATAAATAAATTAAGTATTTTAATGTTTAAGTTAATTTAGTTATATCCCAACTTAAAAAAAAGGTTTCTCAACATTCTAATTCATGAAAGGTAAATATATTCGTTCAATTTTTAATAATATTTATTAAAAAATCCATTAAAAACTTAAGAAAATGATCCAAACTCAAAGATAATTTTATTACAATATAATAATACAATAAGTACACAATAATTAATTGGAACAATAGAAATCATTAGCACATTTCCGTTCTCACAAACATATTGATCACACACCATTCTAAACCATTTAAGGGTATTGGAAAACCATAAATATATTTTAAAAATTAGAATAAGGAAGTCAAAGTTCCATGACGGTCATAAATATTGCACATTTCCCTTCACATAGAGGTTCCTTATAGAACAATGCCTACAGAACAGAATTCTTTTAGAAATTCTGACGCAATCTTACATCCATCCCTATTGTTGCAACGACAAAGAAGAATATAAAAAAAGAACTAATAATCAAAGTGCTCCCATACTTGCACAAAAGATTTTTTCCACCCCACTCATCAACACTATCCCGCTAAACAAATAACTTAATAATGCCCCATTGTAATTTCATTAGCCCCGTCGAAGTGTATTTTTTTTCTACACGAACCCAACGCATGAGTGTCCTTCAGCTTAACGATCTTAATTGCAAAGAGCAAAGTGAAGAGTCTGTCACAGGCACTTGTGCTTTTTTTCTCTGTGGGGTTCATAAAAAAACCTTTATAATAATCATTTTCCTGATGGTTCATCACTTTTGAACTTCAAATCAGCCAGCAACACAAATTCAAACAAGCAGAGGGAAAGTTTTTATCAGTTTGACAGGTCTTTCGTTAGCCACAATAACCCGACAACCTGCCAAAGGCGCCATCGATCAGCAAGATGGATCGATTCTGGTCGGATCGAAGAGAATGTATTCGCCAGAAAACCCCTAAATGGGGCATCAGAATTCGTGACAAAAAGAGTTCGGACAAGTCTAGGGGAGAAAGTAACTTTCTCCCTCTCGGATGAAATCTGTGTCACAGAGTATCTAGATTCTGATTCTGTGTTGTCTGATAGAGATTGAGGAGAGGATAACATTTCAATGAAATTTTATTGTTAAATGTTTTATGATACTTATTTTGGCATTGATTGTGTTATGCGAATGTTTTAATGTTTAGGAGTTTTTAAAGTAAAGTATTTATTTGGATTTTGTCTTGGTTCTAGTTAAATATGATCTGGAAGGGAATTTATGGTATTACCAGTAACTCCAACCTGCAAAAGATATGGTATTTTTCACGCCATCAAAGAACTGATCCTAAATTATCATCATCCTAAATAACAATATGTATGTAACGGTTATAAAATCAATCATCTCAAACTTTTAAGTTAATTGAAAACTTCAGATTGTGTGTAGAAACTACAGAAAATCCGTAGTATACCTAGAAGTATTTGTATTACTATACTTTAAAGAGACTAAATTAAATTTATACTTGTAGAAAATATTTACAGTAGAACTTAATTTAAATTAAAAGACATAGATTAACGTTAAAAATCCTAAAAACTTCTGTTCGTGGCAGTTATGTAATAATAGTATGTTCCCCACACATTTAATAAACATTTTAAAAAGATCGCCTGATAATATCCCTAAAACTATCACAATTTTTCTCTTTAAAATTATGAAGCGAGCGTACGTGATGGAATAGTAAAGAAAATATTATACTGTATTATTTGGCTATCTAAGGACAGATTTTACCTTAAAGCTCAGTTCCCATGAGTTGCGGTTTTAAATCCGCAAGCAAAAAACGCTCCCCTACTTTCCCTACGTTTTTTGAAGAAGATCGATCTTTCCTTTTACAAAGTGATTCACAGGAGCACATGACGAGAAGAGGCCAATCACAGGCCTAGTAACAAAACCGCTCCTAAATCCGCTTGTCCGAAATTCGCTCGCTTTTTTTCTTCGTCCATGTTCAAGAAATGAAGCAAATTCGCTTACTTTTTTTGGTCACGTGATTCCCTTCGACCAATACGAAATCCCCATCAAGCAATAACAGCATCCATTTTTATTTTGATGCTTCGTACCAGATCATGATCGGCTATTTTACAGAATTTAAATGATACATCCTAATTTAGATGAGATAACTACTAGAAAAGTTTATAAAATTACAAAAGTATCATCTTTGTTACGATGATCGGCTTCCAGAATACAAGGAATAATTAAATAAATAAAGCAGACGGCAAACGGCATGGGAAACGAGAATTCTGGAGATAAACGGTGAGTTGATGTCTTAAAAGGATATATTTAAATTCGTAAAAAGAACTGTTGATTGAAATGATTTTCTCATTTGATTTTCTGAATTATTAAACTCCTCCAAATGTAAAAAAATATACCTTTGATTTGATAGAACAACAATCTGATTCTTCCCTCTTCCCATGCCGTCTGTGTTCTGCATTTTTTGCTTTTTCTTTTTATTAAGAGGTCATTTTTTTATTATGATCCAAAACAGAAAAAGGCCCAACTACTTTGAATGTTTTGAGATCTACTGTAAACTGTAGTATTTAAAAAAGCATGTAAATACATTTTTACCATGATTTGGATTGATACCAAAGAATATTTTCATCAGAACATGTGACAGAATAAAAAAATATCGCTGTGTAAAATCGGAAATTATTGATGTTCTTCATAGAACGGTTCTTAATATATTTTCAGTGAGATAATTTGTTTTATTTTTTGTTCTTGATTAAAATAACTTCCATTTCATACAACAGCTTTTGTGTTATATGAAACATTTTCACCTCGGAGCTTCTCGACGTCTTATCTTGAATAAACTTTAAAATATTAGAAGTAATGATTTAAGAATTGATTTAATTTAGTGGGTGCTACAAATTTGATGAAAAATGCAGGTTTTTAAAACTTAATAAAGTTGTTAAAAGTTTGAAGTTATATACTGTAAATTTTGGCGCCAATACAAAAGTCGGCAAAAGCCAGCGACCTCTAGTGAGCGGTTTGAGAAACAGATCGGGCAAAAAAGCTAGGGGAAAAAATCCTTGAAAAACCGCGAACGGTTTTCGCCGGCGGATTTCGCTGGCGAATTTACAAACATGGGAATCCAGCTTAAGGATGTATTTAAGTATTCTTAAAGGTTTTATTTTATTACTAGCTGTTATACCCGGCCTTGCACGGGTGGGGTGTATAAATTTATTTTTTAAAATATTTCTTAAAATACATTTATAATTTTGTAAATTAGCAATATTACAAATCATCCCGGTATCCCAGGCGCCTCTTTCCTATCCCAGTGTTTCCGATAATTTTCCTATCTCAGTGTTTACGGTAATTTTTATATTCCGGTATTCTGGGTGTCTTTATGGTAAATTTCCTATCCCAGTGTTCTCGGTAATTTTTCCTTCCCGATGTTCTCGCTAATTTTCCAATCCCGGTGTTCTTGTCACTTTTTACAATTCCGATGTTTCTGATAATGTTTAATAATATCTTGGTGCCTTTATAAAATAACAAATTTGAAACCGTAGTAAAAAGTCTAGTGAACAAATTAAGAAATTTAAAACCAGTGTTTAAAACTAAAATAAAAGATCTAGTAAATGAAAAAGTCTAGTAGTGATCTGTGTCTCATTTGAAACAATGTTTTATTTTTAACTCGTTGTATGACTGGTAAAACAGGTTTTCAAACACGGAAAAATAAGTGAAAAAAAGCAGGAAAAACGGGAAAAAAAGAATGAAGGACTGATTTTCTCTTTATAAATTATAGCCTATGTGTTATTCTGATGTATAAGCTACATTATGGTAAAATTTCATTAAAATCCATTCAGTAGTTTTTGCGTGAAAGAGTAACAAACATCCGGACAAACATTCACAATTATAATAGTAGTAGGATAACTCTGGTAATAATTATCATTATTACCTTAACACAAGTTTTTATTTGTATTTACATTTTGCCACTATGCCATTAACCTCAAAAACATCAACATACACTATCGCCCTCTACCTAAGAAATGTTTTCTCTCGTGTATGTATTTAAAGTTGTCAAGACAGAGATAGTGATTTTTTCCTCGTAGACTGATGTTCAATTTTCACAGAAACCGACTCGTGACAGCTCTTGACGGCACGGTTACAAAGAAAATGTTTCTGAAATCTCGGGAAAATATGCAGTCTCATTTTAAAAGATAGAAAAATCGTGACATCTTCCCATTCAAAATACTCCTGCAGGGGAGGGCAAGTACTTGCGAAATGATGAACAACATAAGTTTAGAGCTGCCGAGAAGGAAAATGTTTTCCAAGTGCCGCGAATAAAAATTCGCTTGTCAAAGGAATTTTTTTTTTCTACTAGGAGGGTTGGGAAAGATAACTAAAAACAGATTTTTGTCGTTTTAAAATATTTGATTTGTTATGAGATAAGTACGTGTCAGTTTTTTTTTAGGATATCAAATTCAATTTTTTTACCGTATTCTCCGTGAATACTCATGAAGTTATTTAATATTTTTAATTTCCTTCATTTCTCGGTGACAGTTTATCCTGATGGCTAAAACCCAATGATTTAATTTAAAATATTTAATTTTTATCACCCCCGTTTAAAATTGCAAAATTATTTTGCATACCTAATATGCAAATAAAGATTTGGGAATCCAAAGATAAAAATTTAAACAAGTGTCATATATTTAAAAAAATTGCTCTGACTTTTTCAATCCTACATGGCAAATACTTAGAAAATATAAAACTATTTTTAAATATTTATGTAAACTTCAGCTAGTTGATGGGTTCAAAGAAGAAGATTTATTTTATTTAAAAGAAACAACAATTCATACATTATTCGACACATAAAAACAAGAGATTAATAACAATAAAAATACAAAAAATTTAATGTATGAGTTGCCCTGGAGTCAGAGACCCATATGGGCAGCCTATAGAAAATTATAATGTGATTACAAATAAAATAAAAAACAAAAAAAATACATATAAATTAAAATAAAGAATTGAAAGTGATATCTCCGGGCAAACTTCAGATTTACTTCCATAAAATAAAGATAAAAATCAAGATTTTATATTTAATATTTTTAGATACATTATACCGATAATTTTGAAATATGGTTCATTCGGAATTAATGAAACAAACATTCAAAAAATTAAGATTTCTACAAATGAATAATGTTTCGCAAAATTAAATATCAGCTAAAATTTTATGCTTAATATCTACCAGAAATTTTTAAAGTAAGATATTTTTAAATACAAATGTATGTTTCAAAAATTTAAAAAATTGGTATTAATTTTACTATCAAGGTAATATTTAAAGAAATATAACTCTAAAATTTAATTGGCTTAATTAAAATCCCTAAAATAAAAACAAAATCGAAATATAAAATAAAAACAAATCGAATTAACAAATTCGAAACATTCGCTACCTGTATTTTAAAAATGTTCTAGTTTAAATCAAAGTCAAACCATTAACAACGAATACAAAATAGTTTATTTTTAATTGAAAAATAAGTCAACAATTATTACATACGGTAACTACTATGAATTCAAAAAAAAAAACTAATCATATTTTTCCTACTCTTTAAACCCCCTTTTTGGGCAAAATTCAGATTTATAACAACGCCGAATAATTTTCAATTAATTTTAATTGAAAATTATCCGTTCCGCAAACTCAAAAACGCAAACTTCTAAACCACCACGCATTCCAAGAAAGCAGAGCCCCGCTTTGCTGAAAACACTCTTTTAATTAAATCGTAGCCGGAAAATCCAGACATTTTAATCTCCGCCAAACTGCCCGAAATAATTTAACCCGTGTTTTATGGGATGTTGTTTTAAAACGTGACGTCCGTAACCAACTCCACGAAAAGTCTCTTTTAATAAAACGTTTTAAAAGTACACGCTTCGAGCAATGGCGTGCGGCCGCCATGTATTTTCTTGAGAAGTAAAGGGAAAACGAATGCTCAGTCTCCTCAAATGCCGCAAGAAATTCGTGCCCCTTATTTGTGACCTTATTGAACGACAGCGGGAGCATGATTGTAAAACTGTTTCTTCATTTGAATAGTAAAATTTGTTTATGGGCTTTGGGAAATACATTACGTGTAAGTCGAGAGGATATGCAGCAAAGCACATGGGAAATATCTTGGAAATGTCAGGCATAGAATTTTGATTTAGACCACAACTAAACTATTTTATATTTGATCTTATATAGTTTAGTGATTGAATTTATGTAAGCGGCATATTAAAGCTATACATTATGTATTATATTAAAGTTACATTAATATTAAAATTCACTATTGCAGCGTCTCGCAACTTGTATGTACCCATATGAAAGCTGATATTTTAAACTTGGTAAGTAAAAGGGAGCAAAAGAAATGAAATTATAATCCTTTAAAGACTAGTTTTTCTTAGATTAGATTAATTTAAAGCATTAAAAAAAGTGATCATTTTTTGGGAGAAATCTGAAAGCAAGACACAAAAAATTCTTCAGCATCTTTATTGGTATTTATTTCTTGAAATTAGCTCTTTTTGACTTAAAAGTCTATAGGAGGAAAAATGAAAATTTTAAGTGTAAATAGTCTTTACAAACCTTCCATTTAAATACTTAATTCTTAACTAGTGTCATACTGATAAATGTAAGGAATTTCGGTTAAATGTTTTTAATCACACAAAAACTTATTTAAACTAATAAAAAATTAAAACGGTAGTGTAAAAAGAAAATAAGTGAGTAAGTTGAAATAAAATATATTTTACGAAGTATATCCGGCATTATTTCTTTTCTTAAAGGGTAATAGTTGGGAAACAACCATTAGGGTGGGTCATTTTCCTATGGCGAAAAAAATGTTTACAGATTCTATCGGGCACAGCAAGAAAAGGGTGCCAAATGGCCTCAACAAACAACATGTGTAAAAGTAACTAACATGTGAGTTATTATATTATTCCATTATAATAACTCTTTTTGCCTCCGGATTGGCCTCAAATAGAACAAAAATATGTACTTTTCATTTTTTTTAAATTTTATAAATTAAATTTTTTTGTGAATAACTCTTTTAAGTTCACAGATAAGGGTATTTAAAAGCAATTTTAATCACATTAGTCACCTTCATGCATTATTTATACAAACACCACTGCCAAAGTGGCAATATAATATGCTATCATATTAACAAGATCCGTAGAATATGAATCTCTTTTTTGCCAACAAACTGTGGATTGTCAGTGATACAGATCTTAAATATGTGTTTTTCATATACATTCTCCCTCAAGTTTGGTCAGTATAAAACGGTATTTTTAATTTTTAAAAATTGAAATAGTTGTATTTTTCATAAATATGCCACGCTTTCGAAATTCAACCGACAGTTATTTCACTGGCTGGTGTTTGGATCCAAATATTATCGCAAAAATATGTTGAAATTGTTAAATGGATAGTTCGTTCATAGGCAATATCAGTTATGATTCGCTCAGTCATGATTTACCTAATTTTTTGCTATAGCAATAGACTGAAACCCAGGCCCATGAAATTATACTTCTTTGAGGATTGACTCAAAATAACTTCTTAGCATTCCCTTATGCGTTCAGAAAAGTTAAAATATTGTAAATTCTCTTAAGGATAATTACAATTTAGTTTTGAAAAGTAATGTAGCTTATTTAAAAACTTTAGGGATAATACTGAGCTTTATGCTGAAAACGGGGATCTACTGCTCTTCTTAAGAAAATGTTTCAAAATTTGACTCTTAAAATTAGGTTTTAATTTATTTTTGGACATTTTAGGGATATCATATGGGGACACTTGGGATGGACTATTCCTAATGTCCCAATGAAATTTCAAGTTCAAACATTTAAACTACTAGGGAGCTACCGCCCCCTGCTCGCTATCGCTCGCCAACCCCCGTTAACTGCTGACGCAGGGCCTTTCGGATCGCTTCGCAATCCCCACAAAACCCTGCTCACTAAAATTATTTATTTATAAAACATTCGTTATAACAATTAGTAGAAAAAACGGCGCAAGTTTAGAACTGCTGATGGTTGGCGAGTTTTGGCTATTTGGCGCCATATTTAGAAGCCACTTAATTCATTTAACATTAGTTGAGGTTACTATATATTGATTTTTATCGCTAAAAACTTGGCGCATCAGCAGTTCTAAACTTGCGCCGAAAAAGAAAAAACGTCAACCAACTTTCCAGAAGCACACTATCTTAAAAGTTAGAATATTTATTGGTTAAATTATCAATAATTTAATCAACACGTTTTCCTTCAAAATATCCATCAAGTCTGCTCGTGCTATTGTTATTCAATATTTACAAAAACGTTCAGCAATGAATCTGTTAAATTTAATATAGTACCTAGTAACTCGTCAAAATATTTAGTGTTTTATCATTCAAGTTTTAGTTTTGAAACAGACTTTTTAAACAATACGATTTAAGCTATTAAAAATATTAAGAGACAAAATCTACATTGCACTCAATGTTTACAAACAATTAATTTTGGTGTGTGAAATTCTATACTTGAATAGTAGATCTGTGAGTTTCTGGAAAACTCTTATCAGTCTTTTAAAAATATTTTATTTAGAAAGTACATATTTTGAAGCGCATTTTTAAAGCGTGAAAGGAATTATTTTCATCATTAATGAATAGCGTCGGTTGGTCATTGTGATTGGAGGTATAATAAATTGTACGACAGTTTCTTGCTGTTAACTGCAACCTTATCCGTAATCCAGAAAAATGGAAATATCTTAGAATTGAGAATTTTTTTAGAAATTCTAAAGGCACTTTGCACATCCTCAAAAGAATCCGAACAGTTTGATACCAAAAACATGTTATACGGATCAGTAATTAAAAAGCCTTTCTCTGGAAACCATTTACAAAAACTTTTTTTTAGAATAGAGAGATTATCCGAGTGTTTTCCTTGGTTGAAACCTATAACCCAAAAAAGGTACCCACCCTCTGAAATATCCATTTTTATTAAAAATTTAACGTTTTTACCATCCTACTCAACCGACAATAAAGGTTTCGTACATTTTTATGATTCCAGCAAGAAATTTATGATTGCCAGTTCTAACCATTGAGATATTCCAAATATGTTGTATTACAACTCAAGTATTTCAACTCTGGTTTCATTTATAAGTACTTTATAGTCTTCAATGATGATTTTCATACCATTGTGCGTATTTATATTCATGACGGATTTGTGCAATCGAGGTAAAAGCTTGATTTTAGTTCTTCCATTTTTACATGAAATTACTATATTAATCGAAACTTTGTGGCCAATCCGGAGGCAAAAAGAGTTATTATAATCGAATAATATTTACACATGTTAGTTTGAGACCTTTGGCTTAACTTGGATTTTGTTGCTGTGCCAGTGGGAAAATGTGAAAAAATATTTTTCACCCACCCTAATAACCATTCTGAAACTCAAAAATTATCGTTTCTTTAGAACATAAAACAAGCAAACGTACTCGACTACCCAATCATCCAATACAATTTTTTGGCTACCACATTAATTAATTAAATAATTAAAGTCCGCTGATGCCATTCATTAAAAATATAACTACACTGGTGTTCAAAATTAAGATAATTCGTACATTTTTTCAATTTCTCCAAATCTACTGGATAGATTTTGATGAAATTTGGCATGAACATAGGTTGATATAATACCAAATAAATAATCTTTCAAAAATTGTTATACACACGCATGCGCAGAAGTAATAACCGCCAGAGTTGAAAGGTATGAAATAGTGGTTCCGGAATAGAGCAAAATAGTGGGTTTATAAAGGGTATGACACCCTCCCACTATCATGCATGCCTCGTTGAGGGATTTTATAGCGTGAAGAAGGCAGATAATAAAATTTCCTGTTCATTATGCCTACTTTCTCAGAAACCCCGTTTAGGGGATCTGAAGGGTATGTGGAGGGGGTTAGCGAGATGCAATTGCCTTATATAGAGTTCCTCATACCTCCTCTAAAGTGGAAAGGTCTTTGAATCTGGCTGCCCATTCCATAAGGTGAATATCTTCCGTTTTAATAAAAATTGCTAACCTCATGAGCTCCATTAAGTGAAGGATTTCTATCAATTGAAAAGAAATTAAGACCGATAGAACCCCTCAAAAGGTGAACAAGGTCTCTTAGATATTAACAAATTACCTGAAACTGTCAGGGTTCCTCTTTCAAAGGCAAGGAGGGATCTGCAACTTGTCAAAAATATGCAAAAATTGTCTTTAATAAGATAAAACTCCAAGGGTGAATATTTTCCTCTCTGTTAGGTCTCAAATCAATTAAACCATTGATTCTCCATGCAAACTCATGTGGAAAGAACCAGAATGCTATGTCAGTCCTTTAATGTAGGAGAAACTGACTATTATGGAATCGGAGATTTGGTGCTCTTTGTAGGAATGTTGTTAAGTCTATGCCAAACCCCCTACATCTTTCAAAAGGAGAAAATCATGGTTGAAGGTATTGTGTGGATATCTTGTAGACCTTTATTCATCTTTTGGGGGTTTCTATCGGTCTTAATTTCTTTTCAATAGATAGAAATCCTTCACTTCATGGAGCTCATCAGGTTAGCAATTTTCATTCAAACGGAAGATATTCGCCATATGGAATGGGCAGCCAGATTTAAAGACTTCGCCACTTTAGAGGAGGTTTGAGGGACTCTATATAAGGAAATTGCATCTCGCTACATCCCTCCACATACCCTTCAGATCGCCACAACGGGGTTTCTGAGAAAGTAAGCTTAATGAACAGGAAATTAAATTTTATTATCTGTCTTATTCATGCTTTAAAATCACTCAAGGAGGCATGCATGATAGTGGGAGGGTGTCATACCCCTTATAAACCCACTATTTTGCTCTATTCTGGAACTGCTATTTCATACCTTTCAACTCTGACGGTTATTACTTCTGCGCATGCGTGTGTATTAGAATTTTTGAATGATTATTTATTTGGTATTATATCAACCTATGTTCATACCAAATTTCATCAAAATCTATCCAGTAGATCTGGAGAAATCGAAAAAATGTGCAAATTCTCATTTTGAACACCAGTGTATATTAATATTCGTATTTTTCTTTTTGAAAATAGATGTTTTTATATTTTAAATAAGTTGACAAACATTTCTACGAACAAAATAATATTTAATTTCATTTGGATTACACTAAACAATAAAACATAAAATTAAATAAATTTTTTTATCAGAGAACATATTACATTTCATGAGGATAGATGACTGAGTCAGAAGATATTTTTGAACACAAAAACACTCGCATGCCAATAGGAACAAAGAAAACAACCGCCACCTTCAAAAGTTCAACCTCCCAGACAAAGGCAAAAGAGTCAGCGCAGCCATTTTCACTGCCAAATCGTTAAACACTCAAAAACTTCTCCGACTTCAGCGCTTTCGAATGAGCTAACATTTAAACTACCTCCCCTCGAACGAAATAAAGAAAAATCCGAAGATTCTTCCAAGAATTCTCAGCCAGAAACAAATGAAATTCACGCTTTTCCGAACCGGGGGAGATAAAACACTTTCCGAAGCAATTATTCCTTTTTTCACAAAAATCAGATACCGCCACAAGACTCGGGGAAATTCATCTTTCGCAGGGGAAAGATATCGCGCAGCGCTAAGCCAATTAACCAGTGCTCCATCTATTACATAAGAGGCCCCGCCAACGGTTGATCAATTAAGATGAATGGTCGATAAAATGGTTCTCCACTTCCAATACTTTCTCTGCTGCTTTTATACATGATGGCGCCGCCAGGAAAGAACAGTCAAAAGAGGGAGGAAGTGGGAAAAAGACGAGGTCTCACTGTTTTGCGGTTCTCATGTCAGTCTTTGCTGATGTAAAAACTTTCCTTTCTTCGCCGAAATCTTTTCTTTTGCCTTTTGTCTTTGACGGCTGAAGAAGTGCTTCTGTCATAGCGGACCCTGGAGGAAACAGGATTATTTCAGGGAAGAATTGCCCTCTCGAGAGACCATTATAATGTTCGATTTGGCTTTTTCCTGAGAAGTGTCCAATCTTAAAAACGAAGAAGAGTTTTTTTGAGTCACTGGAAGGAGTTTTAACAAATTCGGGCATGTGTCTAGACATGTAAAAATGAATAAAACGATGACTGTGAAAAGCTATTTTTAATACCTATCAAAGGGTACTTAATTTTATCAAGCGAATCCATTGTGTTTTCCCTTTCTGATAATGGCTTTACAAAAACGTGATAGATTCTTTCCCTTTAACAAGACACTGGATGGCTACAATAGTGAGAAAAAACTTTTAAAACATATCTTAAATTTAAAAAAATGTATATATTCTCATAAAGGACATTGTACGGATTCTATCTATAAATATTTTTTAAGCTGTGATTTGATAGGTGACATTTTGTTTTCTTGAAAAGGGATAATTGGTTTCTTGAAACTAATTAAACTAATTTAATTTGTAAAATCAAAGTTAACCTTTTACCTGCCGATGTTCCCAAATGGGAACATAATTTTAAGGAATTTTTTCACCACTTAATTTTTCATGCAGGAATTCGATACTTGGTAGAAAGCAACTCAAAGATATGAAGTTATTTTACATGTAAAAGTTTTTCATGTGGAATTTAATCCTTTTTGTAGAATTTACATCAAAATTAGAGATTTTTGGCTCTTCCAAAAGTTGCACAAGTTTCAACTTGTGAAAATTTTAAATAAATTTAGTTTTAAATAATTTTGCTGTGTTTTGGTAGCTTAAGTACACATCTTTCCACTTGGTTTGACAGAATAGCTTTACATTCTAATTTTGGGGAGTAATTACCAAAACAACGTATATGTTCCCAAATGGGAACATCGGCGTTTGGTGTATAACAGTGGTCGGCAACTGGCGGACCGCGGTCCGCATCCGGACCGCGTGATGTTATTTCCTGGACCGCCATAACATTTTGAAAATAATTAATATGCATTTTTACGCCTCAAAAAGAGTCAAATTTCGAAAAATTTCTTGGGGCGAAACCCCCAGACCCCCATTTTGAATGTAAAAACTTCTAATAATAATTTTAACAATTTAAATATGGTACTCAAATTACATCTTTGTAAAAATATGTGTGTATCTAAAGATAAAATTTAAAGTAAAAATTGTAACCTATTTTTTCTCCGGACCTCGATGAAAATTTTCAAAAGTATTTGGACCCCAAGTAAAATTACTTGCCGACCCCTGGTGTATAATATTTGAGGGGATTTTCATAACATGCAAAAATTCAAGTTATTTCCTATTTTCTTTAATTTTTTTAACTTTTTTTGTCTGAAAGGATTAAAACAGGTTAAGAATGATGTTTTAAATTCAAAAATATGTGATTTTTATTTTTTCTCCTGATTTATGGAGAAAAAAATTCCAAATCTTCATAGCAGATTCCTACACTTATATATTTTTCTAACTTCCCAATCGATCAATTTTCAGTAATTATCAATAGGGGTTATGCAAAGAGCATATTTTGAGTGCTTCTGAGGATTTGCGTATATATTTTTGTGCAAGTAGGGGAGAGTGGGGACGATTGTAACACGGGGCAATTGTAACACTTAGATTTCCTCAAAATGAGAGGCTGCCTGGGCGAAAAGGAGATGACAGTACGTAAAAGGGAGGTGAATGAAAGAATATCAGAGATTGCCAAGGTTGACATTTGAGTTGTGGCTGTGTAATTGAGAAAAGAGTGTTTTTCGAGCATCGAAGTAAATTTCTACTTTTGTGTAACTTTCCTTCTCCTGCACTGCAGGTATGAAGCACAACAACACTGATTTTATGTATTGTATGTAATGTATCCTAGTTTTATTCTGCTTAGTTTCAAGATGATACTGTTGTTAGTTTCGCGGAAAACGAGGGTTGAACTAAAAATGGCAACGTGGGGTCGATTGTAACACTTCAGCCGGGGACGGTTGTAACATATTACAACTGACCCCAATGTAGAAAATAACATGTTTTGAAAGTATTTTCGATGTATTGATTTATAATTCATACTTACCCTTAATATTGGCATATAATTATGAATTTTTACGGTTTTAAGATGCCGAGATCACGTAAAAGGAAAACTGAAAGGGGGCTGATTAGTATAGAAAAAATGGAGGGAGAGGCTGTTGAGGTTTCTGTGTCTAAAAAGTCTATTAGAAGTGTTGCTCGTGAGCAGGATATTTTTATGTAACATTATACAGATTCTGTCAGAAGAAAATAAAAAATGAAAATCCTAAAGTGGGTTATAATCAACACAATAAAGTTTTCGATCAAGGGCAGTAAGAGGAACCATTTTTCGTGCAAAAAATGGTCCCACGTTCGTTGTACAACAGGGGAATTTATTTATGAATACCCTAATTGCCCTTGTGAATAATTATTTACTATTATTTACTTATCAACATTCATTATTATTTAAAACTCATTATTTGAGTGAAAAGTCCATTATTTCCATTCTAGTCTATGTATTTAATTATTATTTAACAATAAAATATAAATTGTTAATAAATTTGAATGATTTTCTATCCATTTTTATGAATTTGTGTTGTGTTACAATTGACCCTTATATGTGTTACAATTGACCCTTCAAGTGGGGACGATTGTAACGTTTTTCGATTTTTGATGTTTTACTTACTAAATTGCAATGCATGTCCACCGGACGGTTTTCATAACTAAATTGTAATTGGGATATATCAACCTATTTTCATACCAATTTTCATAACTCTAACATTAAAAATGGCTTAGTTTGAGATCAAATAAGAAATTTTGTTACAATCGTCCCCACCCTCCCCTACTTTTTTTACATAAAAATTTTAGGAATAAAATCGAAGAATTTTGAAAATAAGGAAAATTGCGTACATCTAAAAACACTCTTCTAACGTAAGTTGGATGTAAGATATACATGGTTCAGTTTGGAATCTTTCATGAGAAACACGGGTGGAGATAATTATGATTATCACTTTTGAAAGCTAATTAGATTTGAATGCAATTAGTGAATTTTATACTAGATATCCCTATAGAACCGTATTTAAAACTAATTTTTCTCACAGAAACGTAACTGTTTAGCTTGGAAGAGCATGGGAACACTCTTATGTATTTTTTACACCAAAATATTACCCATAGTACAAGAAAAATTTACGGAAAAGCTTCACGAACGTAACAAATATGTAAATTTTTTCTTATGAAAATCTATAAAAATGTTACTTAATCGTCCAAGTATGGATAATAAAATGAAAAAACCGTCCACAATCATAAAAATGTTCATAATTATTAAGTAGAAACCTATTTCAAGCATTTTATTTGAATTAATTGTAAAATATGTGCCTTTTGGAAATCCCCCTAAAAACTTCACCCCAAATGCCGATGTTCCCAAATGGGAACATCCTCAAAATCATACTTAGGATTTTTTTTTCGACAAAAAATGACTAGAATGGTTTTAGTAATGATAAAACAAGCCATTTAAGCCAAAAATCAGAACCTTTAATTCGAAATTTGAATTGCGGCGTTTAAAAGGTTAAACAAAAATTCTACAATGAAAAAGGTATCTTTAGATGACAATATTTGAAAAAATTAATTTACAATTATAATAATAACAATAGTAATTACACTAATATTATTAATGGTAATCCTTATTTACATTGTTTAATAAAAAAATCGTATAAACAACAGAAAAAAAACAATTTGTTTTACCGAAAGAAATAAATACCACATAATTATTATAATCTTTGTTAATATTTATCTCTCTCATAAATAATATTAAGTATACTCTCGATAAGACGAAACTCTTTATATCGAAATCTTTACCAATCACTTCGTCATATTGATGGTAGAATACTTTATAATTATGAAAGAGTCAATTAAATATATTTTAGTAAATTTTTATTTATGTAACACAATAAAAATAATTTGTATGGAACATTTAAGTTGATTTGCTTAATCTAAAAAATCCAATTGATGTTAAAATTTGTCATTGGGCAACTAATATCAAGTATCACACGGTTTTGCACATTTTATAACGATGTAGAAGTACTATGTTTCTTAAAAAAATCCATTATATGTTAGATTCTGGCACACACGGTCACGTAATGCTGTGAATAAGAATGTGCTTACAAAGAAAATTCTAACCTTTAAAAGGAAAAAACCTGAACCTTCTTCCAGAAATATTTTTAAATGTAAAAAAATTTATTTTGAACATCAGAACATGGATAGAACAGAAATGCAAAATGCTCCTGAAAACCTTGGAGACCTGGACGATTTAATACACGGCCGAATTCTTTCGATTTCTTTTTCCGGGGTGGAGAAGGACGAACAATTCTTGAACCTGTTTACGACAGAAAACATCGTGGTCAGTTCACTATTTTTACCTATAATTGCACAAACTTTTTTATCCGTACAATATCTTGTAAAATCTAGATTGTGTGTTTATTCCTTTTCTTTTGTCTTAAAGTAACTTGGTTACACAGAACTGAAATTTTAAAATACACAATACTCTGATAATTGAACCATATTATAATACACATAACTGTCATGTAATTTATTAGTTTACGAACACCGGAGGTTCATATTGATCGATACTCCTATAATGTTGGTAAATTATTTGAGACCGATGAAAAGGTATATTGTAAATCATTAATTTGGTACATAATAAAGGTAGGTATATTGTAAATCATTAATTTACTATACCGAGACCCCATTTTCATTCTTTCTATAGGGGTTCAAAGGTTTAAGGGGGTGGCCATTTTTCTTGGGACATTTGGGAATTTTTTGAGAGAGAAAGAATCTAGAATAGAATATAAATTCTTTATTTAGGATTTTTTATATGATTATTATTTTACTTACAAATATTTTGATAGAAAGTTGAAAGGTGTAATAAGGAAGTTGCATGCAACAGCTTTTCAAAAACAAACAAGTGTTCCGTATGGTTTTTTGTATGGTAAAATGAAATATCTATTCAATTTTTCAAAAAAATGTACAGGTAATTAAATATTTTAATTTAAAAGTCGAGAAAAAAACACGTGACTGAAAACGTTTATTGTTTAAATCGTAGAATGACATCAACAATCATACCATCAACTCCATTGCTTTTCAACAATGTTTATCGTAAGATGACGTCACATCCAAACTCTTGGCGTTTTCGCCCGCTTTTAAAAAGGGGATTTTTGTTAATTTTTTGGCAATCAAAAATTTCTCGATCGGCCTCAAATTTTGGGTAGTTGCTTATTTTTGCAAGAAGAATCGATTAAAAAAATATGAAAAAATCATGCAACTTCCTCATTGTATAGGGTGGAAATAAATCTAAGACGCGATAAAGTAAAGCCTCTTTTAATAATTGATAATACCTTTTATCTTAATATGGACTGCTATCAACTCTTTTTAAAATGTTCTTTAATTAATATGTGAGGCCTTATTAATGGCTAAGTATCTCACGAATACTCATTTAAAAATTAAAAAACAGGAAGAAACCTCCTATTTCATTCCAAACATAAATTACCCTAGAACATAGTTACAAACACACACACACATTCGTCAAGAAAAAATTATTTCTCACAACTAACCAAATGCAAACGAAAGTTCTGTATAGTCATCACAAATTCCCCAGGAAGAGACTTAAGTAGTGGGGGGTGATGATGACATTAATTAAGGCTTACTCACCATCTTAACTGCAACCATTAGTTCAGAAAAGAGGCTGTGCGCATTTATCTTTGTTTAAGCATGAGTCACACGGTCTGTCTTTTGTATCCTTTCGCAGTTTCCAAAGGGATTCTTTGTTGTTGAGGTTTTGTTAGTCCTTTTCTTTGGGACGACGAGACGGTGGCATTTCTCCTTGACAGTGATGTCCCTTTTGATATGATGGCAACCTGTATTCATACTGTGGTATTGTTGGAAGAGATCTGCCGATTTCTGAGCGGGTTTCAAAGATTGTTTCTTTGACGAGGGGGTTAGAGTTCTGGAAAATTCCGAGAAAGGAGATTACTTTTTTAGAGATTGTCGTTGGAGATATAAATTGTGAATGATAAATAGAAATGAAGGTGACGGTTGATTTTTGTGCCATCTTTTAAAGTAACTGTGGATTTCCTGTTTTGTGGATTAGAATTTAACAACTTATAGAAACGCTTATGTCACTTTGATTTTTCACTTTGTGATTTTCATTTTAAATTCAGGTGAATTGCTTGAGTTTAAATACAAAAGTTTTACTGAAATCAGCAAAAAAAGGCAATCGTTTGGTGTGGTTGGCAATTGTGAAAATCTGATTGATACTTTTATTTAATCTATAAAAATAAAAGAGCTTTACGATTCATTCATCGATCGTTTCACCTATCAAAGCACAGCAAAATCTACCGGGGCTAAAGACTCGAAACTTGGTGTGGTGAAAGACCTTACGGTGTATACGCGCACTAAGAAGGGGATTTTCGAAATTCCTTTTTTCTGACCCAAAGGGGTGCTTGGAGTGATTTCTACGTTTTTGAACCTAGAACCGTCCCAAACGACCCCAGATCTTTGTAATTTAACAGGAAGGTACCTAGATACAATATCTAGAAAAGCATTTTTCAAATTTTCGATATTCGAATTTTAAGGGGTCTAAAAAATTCAAAAACCTGTTTTTGCTGAGTATGAACAAAGTTTTACATTTTCGAAGAAAAATATACTAATAATTTGATATTTCGAAGCGACCTGTTGGTAATAGATTCTTAAGAATATTTCAAAGAAAGTTATTTCTGGATTTTTCGATATTCCATTCTGAAGGGGGTGCACGGGGATTTGAATATTTACTCCCGTTTTATGTTTTTGCTTTCTAGCACCAACATTATTAATGCAATTGGTATGAAATTATGTTGTTCCTCACACAATCGGGAAGGTTTTCAAAAAAAGAATTTTTAAAATCAAAGCATTCCAAGCAGTCTTTTTTGGCCCTTTTCTAGATTCTTATGTGTAGCTTCAATATTAAATAACTGTTATTGCTCCTTCTAGGTGACGCAAAACCTCTATTTTTAAAAATGTTTACTTTAAAATAATTTATAACAAGCGGTATTTTTTTAAATCTCATAGAGAAATAATTTTTGATGATTAAAATAATTATTTTGCGATAACCAAAAACTCTTTAAATAAACATTTTAGCAATTTTTTCCTTTCTATAAAAATTTAAATAACAAAGAGGTTCAGGGGTCTCCCCCTGACTTTTTTAACTTAAATTTTAAAAACAGTTTATTAACACTTTAATTCGAAATTTTTTTAGGTTTTGTTTTACATCTTAAGAAACCTTTGAATTTTATGAAAACAGCGGGATGAAGGGGGGAAATAAATATTAAGTCAGTAGAAATTGCTGTTCAGTTATACCTTTTACCTTTATTTTGAAGCGAAGGTGGAAGAATCTGCAAATAGGCATTGCCAATTGTAAAAATATAGTAGGGAGTTAACAAAGGATATTGAAGATAATAGAATACCTTGAAATTAGGTAGTTAAGAGGGTCTCCCTCCAACTTTTCTCTAATTTGAAAATATCACTCTTAAAAATGAGGATTTCACACATTAATTCTAAACATGTGATGTTTTTAAAGTTTTTTTATATCTTAAGGAAGTATAGCATGAAAGAAGAATCCTAGGAGGAAGGCAGTTAACCCTATTGCCCCTAAATGACGCCCTGGAAAGGAATATATAGTGAAGAAACTTAATTTTTATTTATTTTAACACACAATTTGAAATTATTTTTCCCCCGAGCAACGGCGGGTATATCAGCTCTAGTAATTATTATAAATCAAAAGCTTTAAAATCTACTTAATTAGATACTGAAGCTTAAATACTGTTTTGAATTCTTGTTCTTATAGCTTAAGCTTCAGTTCCAGAACCTATTTAACACTATATATTTACATTCAATACCGAAAAATACCTAATACAAAAGTACCACTAAGTACTGACTTTGCCCCCTCTAGTAAGTATAAATTTTCTTCTAAACTATTTTACGCTTTTATAATTCACGTATAACTTACCTTAAAATTTTGAGAAAAACATCATTGAATGAAGCCTTTTAGATATTAAAGAGTCGTGTTTTTAGCATTTGAATCTAAACCCAGCTTATACTCTCTACAGGAATACTTTTTGTATACATTTTTATTTCTCTACCAAAATTAGCAGAAAATTATACAAGTTATTGAGTTACCCTGACGAGGAAGCGTTTGAAACGCATCTTTATTAAAACAACTTTCTTTGAGTCAGTCCACACTTCATGTTTAAGATGCATCAATCGGAAGTAAATGAGCTAGAATAGGCGTTTAAAATTAGTTGATTATCTCCGAGTTCCCCAAACATTGTCCTGCAACACCAGCATGAACCACAGGGTGTAAATATGGTAACACTGCCCACCTCAGCAAATATTACACATGCACGCAAGTTACGAAAGTGCCGCATTCGGAATCACCCAACAACCACCCCCACACAAAACCAGAAAACGGTTCGGCACTCCCGAAACCAAGAGCGGGATTTATAAAGCTCCAAAGCTACTTTGCATTGGAAATTAGGCCCAGAAATATACAATTCAGCCCCTTTCATGTAGCCAAATTGAAGGGGAAATACGATTTCGAGATTTCATTGGTGAAGGTTTATTAATCACTGGCTGGCCCGATTCCAGATCCCAGAATAGATAGCAGTGGTAAAACTCCTGGTATTGAAATCAAGCGGTCATTCTGTTTAATCGATCTGCATGCTGGTCACCGTGCGTTTTGACGGTGTTTCATTCGGTATTGGAGATGGATTAATCGCGTTTTCCAATTAGGCTGCTCTCGCTTTGTGGTTTGACGTATGGAGGAATGGATGTTGGGTTGGAAATCACGTTTCGGAGGCGGCTGTCAGGATTTTGGGGTTGGAATGAGGTTGCCAATATTCATGAGAATGTGCGAGTGATGGTTTTTGAGGTTTGGTAGAGCGGTAATTGCGCGTTTTTTTCTTATTTTGGTAGTTTGTTTCTGCATTGTATTATGGTTCAATTGGAAAAATCCGTTGTAATAATACATTGTCAGTTAAGAGTTAAACAGTGGTTGCGAAAGTGAAAATTTGACTAGAAGAATCCCATCCAATCCATCCAGAAAGGGAAAATTAATCGTTTTCAATAAAATTAGTTTATGTGTATGAACTAATTCGGAATAAGACTGGGGTATAATGAAATAAAAATATTTGTGCAAGTGCTTCTTCCGTGAGTAATTTAAGAAGTAAATACAAAAAAATAATGTCCTACTTGAAAGACTAGTAAATAAATTAACTAAATTTTATTTTGAAATGGAATGCTGTGTAGGACTTAGTGTCAGGATTGATTACGCCCCCTACGTAGCCTTTTCTAAATGACACAGGGGTGTTTAAGCCAGCATCTTCTTTTACATATTTGGGAGGGATCCCCCTACGATTTAAGCAATAAAATAGCCTTTATTACCAACAAGAAAAGCTGAATTTTCAAAATTAATGAATGTTACCTACCTTTCATATAGATGTGCCTAAAGGTCTTTAATGCTCTTTATTATACATTGGTATGTTCAAAGAAACATTTTTTGGTGCAAACAGTACGTTGATCTATCTACGATTTTAACCACTATAGTTTTAAGGGTTTAACCCTTATCATTTAAGGGTTTACTTCAGAAATTTTATCACGGTGATATACTATGGATTAACGTATGTTTTAAAAATTTTAACAATTTACTAAAGTAAAAACTCTATATTTTTAAAACTACAATCACAATTATTATATCATCAAGTGGAGACTTAATGGTAGCAGTTGTCTCTATGTTCATACAGATACACTAATACTAATGCACACTATACTATGTTTAAGAAAAGCAAAACATACAAAACCTCTGGTGCTTAGTAAGCTTTAGCTTATGAGACAAAATCTATGTATTTTTAATTAAAACTTTAATTAACTTGCTTGTTTATTGACATAAAATATCCTCAAGCAAAAATTTTTACTACGGCTAAAGAATATATACAATACACATAAACATGCAAGGGTTGTCCCTTCCCATTAAAGGATTCATTCAATATTTATACATACTGATCCTAATTTGAATTTGCTACTTTGGTATGGTTTTAATTAAGTTACGGTCGAACACATTGAAAAATAGATTTCAAAGGGGTACTATACATTACACACAAAACCATTCTGCTACTTCTATTTCCACAGGTACTAAACATAACTTATTGAATTTCGAATACAGAACTTTTCCATTAGGGTTTTCACTTAAACCCTAGCTACCCTGCGATAACTTTAGATTTCCTTAACGAGGAAAAGCTAAAGATGATTCCGCAACCAAAAACAAGGCTGCTTATAAGAGCCGAGGCTTTTAGCTTTTAACTAACTCCATGTTAAAAGCCCACTTAATAAAATGAAACCTCGCCAGCGACGGGTCATGGCAAATACATTAGAAAGTAATTTCCCTCGGGTTCCGAATAATTAATGAGGCGAAAAAAACTACATTTTAAGCCTCACTGTAAAACTTGCGCACGGTATGTTTTCGTGACAAAATGCTTTAGAGGTTGCTCGCGTTAAAAAGTGCTCTTTCAGCCATGTCAGGAAGTGAAGTAATGAAGTACGAACCAGTTATCTGTAGGAAGGAGAAGTGTTGTTGCTGCAGAAAAAAAGTTCAGTTTTTCCCTTCTGGGCCATTTTATGTCCCGCAAGTTAGAGGGGTCGATGAGCTGTGTATTTAGAGAGGATAGCGTTATGAAAAACTCATAATAGCGAACATGGATAAAGATATTAAACTTTGATCATTATATTTGTGGAGAAAATATCTATACACAAAATGCTATGTTCATTCTTGTAACGATAGTTTAAAAAATGTTAGGGAGTGATTATATAGGGTGTCCCACGAGAAGTGGCCCAACCCTTTAACTTTTGAACCCCTACAGATATAGTCATGGAAGTGGGGTCTAGGTATAGTAAAGTGACCATGCTCTATCCGATGAGATAACTTTCAACGCCTTCTAGCGGAAAATTTAGGAGTTATAATTTTTATTTTAAAAACTGTGTGAGGTATGTGAAAAAAGTCAATGACTAAGTTGTAGAGCATCATCTATTCAGTTGGAAAAGACACCTTAAGCAGAAAAATATCTTGAATAAAACCCCTAAAACGCAAGCTCAATTAGGTTGAATTCACGTAGTTTTTACGTCTTAAGACGCCCCTCACGAGGTGAAAATGAGAAATTTTTATTTTTATGATTTAAGTAAATGACTAAAAGCATTCTTAGTTCATTAAATTGAAAATTTCTCATTTTCGCCTCATGAGGAGCGTTTCAAGATGTAAAATCTACGTAAATTCAACCTATTTGAGCGTGCGTTTTAGGGATTTTATTCAAGATATTTTTCTGCTTAAGGTGTCTTTTCCTACTAAATCGATGATGCTCTACAACTTAGTCATTGACTTTTTTCACATACCTCACACAGTTTTTAAAATAAAAATTATAACTCCTAAATTTTCAGCTAGAGGGCGTTGAAAGTTATCTCATCGGATAGGGCATGGTCACTTTACTATACCTAGACCCCACTTTCATGACTATATCTGTAGGGGTTCAAAAGTTAAAGGGTTGGGCCACTTCTCGTGGGACACCCTGTATAAATAGGAGAGCGATAATAGCATGTTCATAAATTTGTTGGTTGCATTCGTATCATTTAATTTTGTAGTTAAAATCATAAATAACCTGGTAGGGATATGAAGCAAAAACATCTTGGTTGGTTTCACTCCACAATGTAACAATAAGTAAACTGGTGATCATGTCATAGAAGTCGTCGAAATTTCGTCATAGAAGTAAACATCTATTAAAAAACATAATTTATCAATTTATTTCAATTATCAATCAACATCAATCTATTACACATACTCGTAAATATTTTATTAGAATAAAACTATTAATTTACTAAACATGCAAATTTAAAATGAGTTTTAAATCATACAGTAGCGAATAAAAAATTTTATTGTTTGTCTCTTTCAATGCGAACAATAACTGAGTTATGGAAAGGAAAGTTCAACTCAGCTTGTTTTGTATTCCTCAAACCTATCCTAGAACACTAAAATTAACCACACGCGGACATTGTAATATACTTTAGGACCATTGTCAGATCTATATATAGATAGAAATAAGAGTTTGAAATAGTATTTAAAAAATAATTGGGGGTTCGACAGAATATACCTAAACTAGGAAACAAAAATTATGTGGGCATTATATTGATTTTTGTTTTACTAAAAAATAGTTTTGCAATTCCATATTTTATTATTGCGTCCAACAAACTTAAAACTTAAATTCATTGAATTGTCCTCTCTAATTCAAAAATCTCTTCAAATAAGTTCAAAGTTTGAAAATGGAAGCAGACCTTAAATAATCAAGTTCGATAGATAAGAATCTAAAGCAGTGTTCACAAGCTATCCTTAAGCCTAACCGAATTTTTCCAAAGTCTCAAATCAAATTACTGTAATGAGCCCTATATATCAACCAACATCAGGGTTTTTTAAGGTCCAAACTACTCCTAGCAAAAAATTTCGGTTCTGGTTCATTTATTTTAAATCCACTCGCAGAGTAAATTCAAAGGGAAAAAATTCGCAAAACCCCAAACTTTCTTAGACTCGACATTTTTCTTTTTCATCATTGTCACGTACAGAATCTACTGGTAAAAACTGCGGAAGAAATAAAGTCCATTTAGCAAAGCTTTAGACGGATGAAAATACGAAGAAAATGAAAAGTTTTTTTTACTTTTCTGCGGTAATCTCTCCTGACAAGACACGGCGAGGTATCTAAGGACTATGTATTATCTAATGGGGGATATCCGAAACAGTCTACGAGTTTCATCTTTTAATAACCTCCTGTTGAAAAATATCTTTTCTTCGGGAACAATAGAAGATGAGGAGAAGAAGGAAAAAAGGAATGAGTTTTTTTCCTTGAGTCATTTTCCAGTTACTTTGGGGAACATAGACAGGTAGGTCTGATAAAGCAATGATAAGTGTACTTTGAAGAGCCCAGGAAAAATATATTTTGGGAGCCCCACTTAGAAGTGGCTGTAAAAAAGGCGAATGTTTTTGGGGAGAAATATCCAAAATTTGAAAGTTTGTATCGGCTGAGATATGGGGCTTCTTGAACATGGACAAGTGGTTTTTTTGGTGGGATTTCTGAAGACACAAGAAAAATGAGGTTTTTGTCGTGAGAAGGATTTCAAAAATTGTCTTTGTGATACATGTTTTTCATCAAGTAATAGCTTATAGCTTTTCTTTATTTTCAGGATGTAAAGAATTGAATGGAATAGAAAAAAATTAATTTTTTGTGATAAGAAATATGGAACTAATGAAATATTTTCTGTTCCGTCCTTTTTTTTGTTGATAACATCTACTTCTATCTAACTATTAGTGCTCTATGGTGTGTGTTTTCTTTGTAAACGTTATCTGAAACACTTTAAAGCACAGTTTGGAGTAGTTTGATCCAGTAAAAAGTTATGACGATTTGTTTTCAACCATCTACCCTCTCAACTATCTATTTGGCATCTCCCACATGAATCATTCCTACTTATACAGAATGTGATATTTGTTTCTAGTAGACAAACATAAATTTAGCAACGAATTTCTACAAAATGTGCAAATTTAGCACGTTTTTAGATGGATAGCAAAATAGTAAATTGTTTATCAGAAGCTAAAAATACACATGGGGGACGTTCAAATATTACGTAAGCACCTAAGGGGGAAGGGGGGTTTGGTCTTTGCTTATTTTTGCTGACAAGGGGGGAGGGGGGGTGATTGTGATGGTATATAAGTGATGCTTACGTAAGATGGTGCATTTTCGAAAATCTCTTGTTTCTTGCATAAATAATTTCAAAATTCAACCAAAAATAAATGTAACAAAAATATGAATTAGGAAATCTGACGTAGGTACTTTTTTCTGGAGATAGACCACCCTAACATTTTGAAATTGTAACACCGAAAAGTAGGATTTCGACTCATTTTTGAACCCTTAGGGTTACACCCAATAAGTACAGCTCCTTGTACGAGTCACCTAATTTTCAAGGAAAAAACAGCACTTACTACAAGGGATGTCAAAATTTCGGGGGGGGGGGTCCGGCAGTGTCTTACTTAATTATGGTGGGGGGGGTTTAGGTATGCTTATCTTTGCTGACAAGGGGGGAGGGGGGGTTAAAAATGACCAAAAAAGTGCTTACGTAATATTTGAACGGCCCCATGAACAAATTAAAATATTTTAGGAAACTTAAGATAATAGTTTTTCAGATGACTATCAACTAAACTTAGCATCACAGAATAAGAAATCACTGTGGTAATTTAGTATTATGTTTCATTTCTGTGTATTTCATTGTATTCTGTTTAACTTCACTTACTATTTTGCAGCTTCTAGTATACAAAAATATGCAAATCAATATGCATAAGGAGAAAATGTAAATAGATTTTGCATTAAAATATACGAAACAATCTTTTTAACGACTACACTTTTTTACACACATGTTTTTACATGAAAAAAAATTAATTTCGAATAAAAAAAATACCAACACATATTTTTAATCTTCTAATAAAAATATTACGACTTAGAAACAAACAACAAACTTTATACAACAAATTTTAACAAGAGCAGAATTACAAAAAATTATATCAAACAGTTGCTTGAAACCTAAGACAAACAACTTTCACTTACAGAAAACATAAAGAACACAAACACTTGGCTGTTCTTGTACACAATCACATGACAATGCCAGACTTTTGTGTTATTAGTCCCATGTCATACAGCGGCGTGTGTCACAATTCTTGTTTATTCAGCTCCGATGTTGTTACTATTTATTCCAACCATCGTACGATGAAAGATAAGTTGGATTGAGACCGATACTGACTACGACTGGATTATTTCTAATGAGAAGACGAAATGCCTTGTTTGCGTAAGACAAGAAAAATACCTTTCGTGTGATAGTTTAGGTATTGCCCTCCATGTAACAGTTAAGCGTAAGTCTGGGAAAGCATGTATTACTTTGGTTGGTAGATTGTTTGAATTGTGTGTAGGATTTTTCTCCTTCATCCTGATATTGTTTTATCGTAATGATAAGTCAGAAGCTAGCAATAAGTTATCGTTATTAATAAGTCTTATTGTGTTTTTATGGATTAATCTTAATATTGGGGTAGCTTTTTAAAAGTTATTATCTTCTATTCTAAATAGAGGTTTTTTTTAGAATTATAATTTACTATCTTTACTATAAGGGTAAAATATCATACGTTTATCATATCATTTTCAATATCATATCATTTTCTGCAGGATTAATTTCTATCGCGGGGTTTCAAAGTTAATCAAAATATTAAATTCAATGGTAAGCAAACAAGTTTTAACGATAACTAAATTAATTAGCTTATAAAAAATTTCTAGCTATATTTTTGTAAAGACAAGATGATTGTATACGTGATTTTAATTCTGAAAAATAATTCAAGATATCCGTAAGTTTCCCGCGTATGATACGGAATTACTATTTTACGCTTTTTTTCTCAAGCAGAAAATGTAGACCGAATGAATTTACTGTTTTCTGTAAAAAAAAGTAGACGCTTATATTACTTAGAGAGCCTGCATACGAGAGAGAGGCGACAACTCGCTTAAAAGCGTCTCTGCGCATCCAGTTCTGTCCAAATTCTGTCCAAACTGTATCATGCCGCTTGTCTCGCGTCCCATGCTAATCCTATGGAGGGAACAGGAGGGAACCGCCTGTGGCGAACAAAAAACCTGTTTACCGATCTGCGCGCGCTATACTGAGTTGTCGCCTCTTCCTCGTGTACAGGCTCTCTAATATTACTGAGAAGGAACATAGGCCAACGGTAAATAAATTTTAAAACTGTTTGCTTTAAAGGCGTTTGTCGAACTTTTCTTGAAAAACTTAAGTTTTTTATGAAGTTAATTTTTCAAAGTAAGTTTTGGATACTTACTTTCAAGTAAGGACGTGGAGGCCAGGTAGGTACAGGGGAACTCGTCTCCTCCAATAATTGTGAACTGTTTTTCCAAAAAACTGCATTTTTAATTTTTGAGAGAGACCAAAAATTAACTGTATGTGGTTCTCCAGCCTATAATCATAAAATATGGCGCCAATTTAACAATGGTACCTAAAATAAGAGGGGGGAGAACCACCCTCATGATTTAGAACACGATTTCATTTAAAATAGGTTGAAGCCAGTGTTGAAATTGGGGAACAGAAATCTAAAAAAAAAAAATTTGCTCACAGCAAAAAATAATACGATAAGCCCCCCCCCATTCCCAGACAAAAAATCCAGCTAAGGCACTAATTGAAGCACAAAAAATTTGACTTCCAATTGTCTAATCATATAACACTGAAAATGAGTTTGACCCTGATTTAAAAGGTGAAATTTCAAAACATTTTCTGGGGGAGAACCCCCCCAAGCTCCCTCATTGAAAATTACAAACAATTATAAAAACTTGGAACAAAAGTTCTTTAAAATTTAAAAAAAGTTATTTAAAATTTAAAAAAAAGTTATTTAAAATTTAAAAAAGGTTCCTTCAAAACTACCTTAAAATCATTGGTCATGGTTTTGTAAAATCTCTCTGGAAAGGAATCTCAAATCCTTGGGTCCCCCCTATTTCCCACATGCTTTCAAGGGATTTGTTTAAGAAAAATCATTACGTTAAAAAAGTGACAATTTTGAGTACGGAGATTAAAAAAATATAATCAACTATATGTATAATAATATATATAGATATAAAAATATAATTACTATTTGGTAAAAAGCATTTCTTCCATTTATAACTATTCAAATGCGTTTAGCCTCCTAAAAGTAGTTTAATGGAGGAATTCCCGCATTTATTTCTTTTTTTATTCGATTGAGGTACCCTAGAAAGGAATATACGGTGAGTTTTTTTAATTACGATGAATATTTATTTTTTAATTTAATTTCAAAGTTTGACTTTAAAAAAGGACTCGAAAACGTCAAATTTCAAAATGTGACGTACTTACATTGATTTATACAATTCAAGTACAAGTTTTATTTAATTTTATTGAGATTTTATTTGACGTACACCTATACATTGATTTTAAACAATTCTTTAATTTATTCCATTTCCCGGGATGGATGGCCGTGTTTGTTAGAGTTTATTTCCATACGTTTCACTCTTTTCTTCGGAGAGCATCATCATTGGCGAAAAGATCAACAACTAATAATTGAAAACTAAAAAACTAAATAATAAACATTTACAGCGTGAATACTAAGAGTAAAACGTGGTTGATTATAAGATAGTAATAGTTCTATTGTTGCGATGGCTTTATCCGGCATTTCTTCCCTGATGGGATGGTAAAAAAGTCAAAACAAAAAATATTATTAATGGAAGTGTTTCATTGATGTAAAAATATTTTTCAGTAAAACTGATTTAAAATTATCTACACGATAATATCTTATTAAAAAACATGCACAAAAATAATTAATAGAATTTATACCATACCGCATCCATTAAAATAGCATATTATGATTTACAACCGCGTTTGTTACTGAAAAATCTAATTATTTTTATTTCAATAGATCTATCTCTCCGCAAAATAGAAACAAATATTTCAGTTTTTTCGCGAAGATTTGAAATTTATTTAAAAAAAGAGGAATAATACTTCAAAAGTTATTTATTTCAAAGCACAGGGAACATAATCAGATTTTGTTTCTACTCCAAAAGCCTCCAAGTCAGAAAGAAACAACACGACAAACAAA
The DNA here is from genome assembly GCA_024610705.1 of Tetragnatha versicolor. Taxonomy (NCBI): domain Eukaryota; kingdom Metazoa; phylum Arthropoda; class Arachnida; order Araneae; family Tetragnathidae; genus Tetragnatha; species Tetragnatha versicolor. The sequence continues at coordinate 44,243,238 of JANDEH010000002.1, read as the reverse complement.
AAAAAGGTAAGAAAAACGCAAAACAGAAATTTATGAATTATACATGGTTGTTCGCCTTATTCAAAGACTGTCACATGCTGCCAGTTAATGAATTCCACAATAATTGATCTTTCGCCGATTTTCGATAGCGCGTATACTTTGTCATAATGAACGGGAAGTTGGCTTATTTTTTCACCGGAAGAAAATAGATTTTTGAATTTTTTTACTCGTGGCAACACGGAATACAAGTTCTTCGGTTGAATAAATTACAATAACTTTGGAATAAGAATTCGGGTATCTGATATTTTTTTTCTGTTTTTGAGATCGTTATTTGTTTCTATCATTACTTTTTCCATTCCATTATTCGTCTTGACAATTCCGGAAATCATATGTTTCTTTATTTGTTGTTATTTAGTTTAAATACGAGTTGAGAATGGCAAGGAATTATTTGCGTTCTCTTTTTCGAAGAACAATTTTTTTCTTATTTTGAAAGTATTAATAATCATGAAAGCATGAAATTTGGGAATATTTAAAAATATTTGTGATCTGTTTATAAAATGCAAAATTATTATATTTAAATTAAATGGTATACAAATGTCGATATTTATATAAACTAAGTTGAAATTAGCAAATATGGACATACTGCTTTTACTAATTTGCTATAACAGAAATATGAAATTTAGGAAGTCGAATTTTGTATATGATAGATTTATATGAGGTTGAAGTAAGAAAAGAGACATTAGTTGTTACCTTCTATTATGCCATTTGTTTACGGGGAAATCACATTATAGGAAAATAGCAAGATTACCAATTTTTTTTAACATACTTCTTTCTAAAAATGTATAAGTGGTTTTTAAAAATGCATTTCACAATTATTGCATTATTAGGACTTCCAAGTTTTGTTAACATATTAACCAATTCTTTTTTACAAAAAGATATATTTGTTTTGATACATAATTATTATTTTGATATATTTATTTGGATAAGATATAACATAAATATATTTTGATTTTCCTCCATTTTCATACACCTTAAAATATTTGTGTTACTCTATTTAATGTTAAGTATGGTAAAAACATGATGTAAGAAAAAGAGCAAGGTTGTTTTTGACTGAAATTTTAGTGTCTTATTTTAAAAGAATTTTCATAGTGCTTAATGTATATTACTTAAAAAATTTGGGTCATAAAAAATTGTTCGTGTAAAATTACTATAACAGAGATGAAATGGAAAATGCAATTATGGTTTCCTTGCAGACTAGAAAGTTTACGGTACGTAATTATGATTTTTTGGTTATTTTAAAGATAATTTTTGTCTTTTCGTAAAAGCTTTTGATTCCTATTTTGCTAATACCCTATATTAAAAGTAATATTACATAAATATTACCAATGTTCCTTGCACAATTTGAATGGAAGTTTCACTCTATGTGTACTACATAATCCAAAGTTTTCTGTTGAACTTCTCAGTTTATTAAACTTTCTTGAGTAACATGCTTAGAAGCTTATGGAACCCATATAAAATCTGTCAATAGTTAATCTCTTGACTTGAGAGAACTGCACTACAAGCAACTAATTAAGCTCAGAAATTTATCTAAACAGCTTGAACACATTGTTATTAAACTCTGTGATAAGCTTACAAGATTAAGCATCTCTTTTAATACTTAGATGCTAAATAATAATTAGTAACTACAAGAGACTTTTGAGAGATTAGCGCTTTCGTTGGGTGAGAACGTGTTTCTTAATTACTCTTTTCCCTCACTAACTTTAGTTTAATAAACTTGTAAGGCGTAATTTTAGGGAAACCATTATGTGAAGAGTAGACAATTTGGTAATTTATATCTGTTTGTATCTACGATGGTTTTTAATAAATGAAAAACAGTAATCTACGTATGTATTTCTTACCACATTCATTTAAATGATATTTTAATATTCTGCGTTACACTTTCAAAAATGAAATGAGTAAGACAAAGATAAAGAGTATTTTGAATCATATAAGTAAAACTTTTCGGGTATTTGAAATAATTAACAAGGAAATACTGATCAGCCAACGATAGTAAAAGGGTCACGTGATTTTTACAGACTTTGCACTGCCGATTTGCTTGTCTTTATACAAGCAAATGTCTCTTCCTCTTTCGATCAACTGACCCTCAACTTCCACATGTCTCCCCTCCGAAATACTAGTTCCAGCGTTGTCAAAATCACTTGACCATTTTACCATCGTTGGTTCAGCAGTATTTATAAAGTTTAAAAACCCAACCTAAATCTTTCAAAAGTCAAAAAATTCATTTTTGGGGAATATGACAAACACTTTCAAAACGCAGATGTTTTCATTTTCTGTTAAAAAGGACAATATCTTTTGAATGCATTGTGAAGCAAGTCAATTTTTTTGTATTAAGAAATAATGAAAAATATAAGGTGTTCTATGATTTATTAATATTTTATTTAAAAATAAAAGTTTCATACATAAAACAAAACTTCTCATAACTTTTAATAAATTTTAAATTGCTTCTCTTTTCAGTATTTTCATAAAACTATTATCATATAATTTGTTTAATAATAGTTACAAGTTGATGCTCTAGAGTAGACTCCAGATGATAATTATTATAAAACTAATGTATTTTCATTGATTGATTGAAAACAGGAAATAGGGTATTAATGAAACTGCAAAGTCAAATGGTCTCAAACTAACATGTGTGAAATATTATTCCATTATAAGAGCTCTTTTTGACTCCGTATTGACTCAAAGTTTCGATTAATATAGTAATTTCATGTAAAAATGGACTCTTGAAAATCGGGCTTTTACCTCAATTGCACAAATCTGTCATGTATGTAATAAACACAATGGTATAAAAATCCTCATTGAAGACTATAAAATAATTATGAATTAAATCAGAGTTGAAATACTTGAGTTGTAACACAACATATTTTGAAATATCTCAATGATTCGAACTGGTAATCAAAGATTTCTTAGTTGTGTCAAAATGTGAAATGTGCGATACCTTTATTCCCGGTTGAGTAGAAAGGTATAATACTAAATTTAATAAAAATAAACATGTCAGAAGATCATAATATAACCTTTTGTTGGTTATAAGATTTCAACCCCAAGACATTTGGATAATATTTAAAGGTTGGGGTTTTCTTTGAAATTTCAGTAGCATATTAAGGAAAGTCCATCATTAGTGTCCCTATACAGGGTGATTCTGAAATGGTCCGCCAAACTTTGAGGGGTGATAGTACTCATCAAGACGAACAAGAATTGATGCGGAAAGGGGGGTCGCAGTTACACCGTTAAAGAGCTAGGTTCCAATGCAGTGCGAGAGCGTTACAAAAGGACGTTTTGCCAAGGCCCGTTTAACGAAAAAAAACATAATGAAATGAAAAAATTTATTGCATGAGGTATAGCAGTATCCGTACTACTTACATCATAAATTTGATAGAAATTGGACCACTTACTAAACCGTAGAGGGAGTTTTAAAACATGCAATATTAATCTTTTAGCCGAAAAATGGAGTTCCTTTACATTAGTGTAATGCTATTTAGAAAAATGATGATCGGGGAAGGAATTTTCAATGATGTTTCAATGATCAATGTATGATCATTGAAAATTCCTTCCCCAATCATCATTTTTCTAAATACCATTAATGGAACTCCATTCTTTGGCTAGAAGATTAATACTGCGCGTTTTAAAACTCACCCCACGGTTTAGCAAGTGGTCCAATTTCTATCAAATTTATGATGTAAGTAGTACGGATACTGCTATACCTCATGCAATAAATTTTTTCATTTCATTATGTTTTTTTTCGTTAAACGGGCCTTGGAAAAACGTCCTTTTGTAACGCTCTCGCACTACAATAGGACCTAGCTCTTTAACGGTGTAACTGCGACCCCCCTTTCTGCATCAATTCTTGTTCGTCTTGATGAGTACTATCACCCCTCAAAGTTTGGCGGTCCATTTCAGAATCACCCTGTATAAGTATCTAATGTCCAAAAAAATTAAAAAACATATTTTAAGAGTCAAATTTTGGAATATTTTCTTAAAAAGAGCTGTAGATCATTGTTTTCAGCTCGAAGCTCAGTATTATCTTCAACATTTTTAAATGAGCTACATTAATTTTCAAAACTTACTTGTGTTGATAGTTAAATTTGCTATATTTAATTTTTTATTAACGCATAATATGCTAAGAAGCTATATTTTGAGTCAATCCTCTCTCTAAAGAAGTATAATTTATGGGCCTGGGTTTCAGTCTATTGCTATAGAAAAAAAATAGGTAAATCATTACTGAGGCGAATCTCATCATGATATTTCTACTGCCTAAGAACAAACTATCTATTCGACACTTGTTTCAACACTTTTTATGTGATCACATTTGGATCTCAAGACCAGCCAATGATATAACTCTACTGAATTTTTAAAGTTTGACATTTATGAAAAACACAAATATTTCTACTTTCTACTTTTAAAATTTAAAAATATTGTTTTACACTGACCAGAATAGAGGGAGGATGTATCTGATCGACCAATATATAAAATCTACTACTGACAATCCACTGTTAATTGGCAAAAAATAATCACCTATTTTACGCCTGTTTTGTTAATATAACATATTATACAGGGTGTATCTGAAATGGTGCAACAAACTTTCAGGGATGATAGTACTCATCAAGACGAACAAGAATCGGTATAGAAAGGGGGGTCCCAGACCAAATCCCAGGGAGTTAAAAATGGAGCGACACCCCAAAAAAATCATTGAAAATTTCAATTTGCAGAAGAACTACAATTGGTAAAAACTTAATTATAGCCTCAAAAATTATGTTTTAATATAATCTTAAAAATTACCTCAAAAGTCTTCACTTTAAAATTTGTTTTATCATGAAAAAAGTTAAAAAACACAAAAAAAATGTGAAAACTCTGCCAAAACCTTATTTTGTATTACGAAATCATTTCTTTTGATTTGAGAGTCTGAAATATCATAGTTGAAAACCCTTAAGTCCAAAGTTTCACGTAAATACAATTAATATTGAACGCTTGAGATCCTGTTAAAGTTTGTTTTTTGCGTGCGCTAACAGCCGTTCTGGAAACAACTCTAAAAAACTGGTTGCGCACCCAAAAAACAAACTTTAAAAGGATCTCAAGCGTTTAATATTGATTGTATTTACAGGAAACTTTGGACTTAAGGGTTTTCAACTATGATCTTTTAGATTATCAAATCAAAAGAAATGCTTTTAAAATACAAAATAAGGTTTTGGCAGAGTTTTCACATTTTTTGTGTTTTTAACTTTTTTCATAATAAAACAAATTTTAAAGTGAAGGCTTTTGAGGTAATTTTAAAGATCATATTAAACCACAATTTTTGAGACCATAATTAAGTTTTTAACAATAGTAGTTCTTCTACAAATTGAATTTTTCAATGATTCTTTGGGGTGTCGCTCCATTTTTATCTCCCTGGGATTTGGTTTGGGACCCCCTTTCTATACCGATTCTTGTTTGTCTTGATGAGTACTATCATCCCTGAATGTTTGTTGCACCATTTCAGATACACCCTGTATTGTCACTTTGGGATGTTGTTTTTGTATTATTAATGCAAAAAGGAGACCAATATGATTAAAATTTCTTTTAAAGACCCTTATTTGTGAGCTTTAAAAATAATTGAAAAAACTTAAATTATAAATTTAAAAAATGAAAAATTACATATTTTTGTTTCATTTGAGGCCAATCCGTAGGCAAAAAGAGTTATTATAATGGAATAATATTCCACACATGTTATTTTGAAATCATTTGGAACCTTTTTCTTTCTGTGCCCGATAGAATTTGTAAAAACATTTTTTCTTCATAGGAAAATGATCTGCCATATTACATACTTTAAATAATTTGAGGTACTTTCCAATGAATGACAAAATTTATATATCTTCTGAGAGAAGTTTAGTTCCTTAATTAATTTTAAAAAAATTAGCACTAGTTTAGTACTTCCATCCCACCTAATTTATACCCATTCTGCGTTATCCACATAAATTATTTATGGATAGTACCCCCAGTGATTGCTTGGGACCTTACCAAAACAATTACATGCAATACCTTGCAATAAAAGGATTATATACGATGAGAAAGGTACAGCAAAGAGGGGACTATTCTCATTTATTTATTCTACATGCTAATGAAATTATGACCAAACCATGTCGTCAGTGTACCGTAACTAGAAAATATTACCAGCACACAGAAAGAAATGTTTCACTTGAACGGAAATAATAGTATATAATGCCCCTTGGCAAGATTTCTTTGGTATTTTGCGTTCTAAAGCTTTTTGTTTTTTTAAATCTTTGCTTGCTTTAGAGATCTGAAATAATTTTATCAGGAATAAAAATCCTTAGAATGCAAGCAAATTCTAAACATTTTTAAAATAACCAAGTTATTCTTACAATTCTTTAGATTTGACGAAATATTAAAATATTGATAATGGTCGATATCGAGTCATACGGTTTGTTACAATAAAATAAAAATATTGTCTTAAAACTGGATATAAAATATTGCTTTGGGAATGTATAAAAACCAAAAACTAATTTATTCAAGATAGGAAAGGTTTCTAGTCCACTTTGTTCCCAATGCAAAGAAATTTATTCTAATGAACATCTGCTCATACAATGCAAAAAATTCATCACTCAAAGGAAAAAACTCATGGAAACTTTGAACATATCTTCGACAAATTTCACAGAAATCTTGAAAGCAAACAGAGGAAATATCAAGAAAAAAACTTATGCCTTAACAAATTTCTTAAAAGCAATAGTTAATTCTCAGTAGCAAATCCGTAAAACAGGAAAATATCACAAACAGAAAGAAGAAGACGAAGCGACTAACATATAGTCGGCAAAAGTCTCATAATGTTTTGTAACTTGTAACCAAAAATACATTTATAATATAAGCATTACTAATTATTGCGCCAGGACAGTATTATAACTATATATTCCATCTTTTATCTTAGTTTAATCTGATTTTTATTGAGGTTTGTGGAGTACTTGTTAGATGGGAAGTAAATTAACTATTTGTATCTTTTAAAATAGTCCTTTTTTTCATATGGTATGAAAACAGTATCTTACCTTATTTTATTCTAACTGTTTGAGTGTCTAAGGTACGTAATTCTTTGATCAAAAACTTTCTACTCAGATCTTCCTACATTACTTCCCCTACTCTTCCCCGTTTTTCTTTCTCACACCTAATGAACCTCCAGAAATTAGTCCCAATTTGCATTTGTTTACCCTATAACACTGTTTTTAGCTATCCCCGCTAATAATTCACTTAACAGCATTATCCCCAGAACACAGCATAACCGCACCCACAAGAAAGAAGTAACAATAAAACCGCTAATCGGCGGCACATAATGCAGATGTTTCATTTTAATAATTGTTGGAGGTTTACTCGCTCCGAAACTCGTTAAAAGACCTGGCACCTTCTCAAGCTACGAGGCGTCAGCATAGCTGTGGTAATAGGATTAGGGATGCCCCGGGGTTAAGGTTGGCTCTCTTTCTAATGATCGCTTGCTAAGAAACTCGCACTTTGGGTGCTTCATTTTGGAGTGTTTTTCCGATCTTATTCAGTAATGGAATACCCTAGATGCTGTTTATGGATATGAGATATGGGGTATCGAAAATCTACGTTGTATGGATTCTGTAAGTTCTTAAGTGGCATGTGATACCTTAGTGTAATTTTTTATCGGTTTTGACTTGCGTTGTGCAATGTGTTAAATTCATTTGCGTGTTGTTCACGAGATTTTGTTATCTGTAAATATAGCGTGCCTTTCACAAGCTGAAGTATTTTCATAGCAGAAATGTTCTACACCAGTATGGTTTCTGTAAGTCATATGTAGCAACTAAGTACCATGCATTCAATATTTTTTTCTACTTTTTCTTTTCTACATTATTTTGCTAGCAAAAGTTACCTTTCATTTTTTATTGATTGGAATATTATAGTTTGAAAATACAATTTTTTGAAAAGTATAAAGAATATACTGGGATTTTTTCAGAATATTTTAGAAATGGAGAAAACTCTTTAGAATTCCTGTTATGTGAATGAACTGAAAGATTTCAGAGTTGATTTATAACAAGAATCATAAAGCATGTTTTTCTTCAAATATTACTATTTGAAAACGTTCATGACACATCTAAACTTTCGATTTGACTATTATGATATGCAAATGTCATTAGAAATTTTATAACGAATCGATTTAAAAAAGTAATTTAAATAAGTAACTTAGTAAAAAACCACCATGATTCACTTCTAAACGAACTAGTTTTTTCTTCCTGTAACTAGGGGGCTCTGCCCCTTGCTCGCTATCGCTCACCAACCCCCGGAACTGCTTCGCAGTTCGTTGAAGATCGCTTCGCGATCTTAGCGAGCAGAGCTCGCTTGTTTCATCTCAACTATCCAGTAAAACCTCGAAATTGTCGGCTTAGTTTATCTCTCTATATTAAAAAAAAGTAACAGTCACCGCCGCCGCCGCCGCCGCCGCTGTTTCAGAAAATGATATTTTTGAACACTTTGAATTATCACTACGCAAAAACTATTTGAAGGAATATTATGAAATTTTGACCATTGATAGACAAATGTATGAGGGTCATTTCAGTTTCCAAACCTAATTAATTAGATAATTAGTTCTGGAGTTATTTAATGTCAAAGTCGAAAATTATTTTTTTCGGCTGCGAGTTCGCCCCCAGCAAAATCTATTTACAGCAGAAACATGATTTTTTGCAGACACATACTCTTAGGTATGAAGTTGTGCACCTCGTCGCCCTTTTTTCGAATTTCGAATTATTTTGGGAGTAATTAAATTCTAAAGTTTCGAAATTTTTTACCCTTTTTCGGTTTTTTCGTTATAATAGAAAAACTAATCACAGTAGAACTATGATATTTTAAACACGCATACAATTATTTTTTATAGAAAGATTGGCGTTTCATTTTTTAAAAAATTCGAATTAGTTTTAGAATTATTAAGATACCAAGTTTCAATTTTTTCTTCTCTTTCTGGTCGTTCACTAGAGAAACAGGCGATTATTTTTATGAGTCTGATTTCTTATTCCCGATGATTCACTAGATACACACGTGCATTTTATAAATTTAAAAGTTTTTTAATGGCATGTTTTTTTTTCTCTAAGATGGTTGATGATAATTAGTAGACTTGCTGGATATTTTTGAAAACATTTCGGTTAAATTATTGGTAAACTAAAAAGGAATATTTCAGTAACAGTTTTATTTTGATATTTTTGCAGTTATGGTCAACATTAAGTTATTGGTAAGTTAGAGAGATAAAAGGTTTCGATTTTAAATTATCATTAACTAAGCAGACAAGTTCCAGATTTTACTGGATAGTTGAGATGAAACAAGCGAGCTCTGCTCGCTAAGATCGCGAAGCGATCTTCATAGAACTGCGAAGCAGTTCCGGGGGTTGGTGAGCGATAGCGAGCAGGGGGCAGAGCCCCCTAGTGATCATTTAAAATCGAAACTTTTATCTCTCGAACTTACCAATAACTTAATTCGGACCATAACTACAAAAATATCAAAATAAAACTGCAACTGAAATATCCTTGTTTTAACTTGTCAATAATTTAATCGAAATGTTTTTTAAATATCCAGCAAGTCTACTAATTATCATCAACTATCTTAGAGAAAAACCATGCCATTAATATCTTTTAAATTTACAAAATGCACGTGTATCTAGTGAATCGTTGGAAATAAAAGAAATCAGACTCACATAAAAATCGGCTGTTTCTCTAGTGAATGACCAGAAAGAGATGAAAAAAATTGAAACTTTGAATCTTAATAATTCTAAAAATAATTCGAATTTAAAAAAAAACGAAATGACAATCTTTTTATAAAAAATAATTGTATGTGTGTTTAAAATATCATAGTTTTACTGTGATTAGTTTTTCTGTTATAACGAAAAAACCGAAAAAGGGTAAAAAATTTCGAAACTTTAGAATTTAATTACTCCAAAAATAATTCGAAATTCGAAAAAAGGGTGACGAGGTGCAAAACTTCATACCTAAGAGTATGTGTCTGCACAAAATCATGTTTCTGCTGTAAATAGATTTTGCTGGAGGCGAACTCGCAGCAGAAAAAAAATAATTTTCGACTTTGACATTAAATAACTCCAGAACTAATTATCTAATTAATTAGGTTTGGAAACTGAAATGACTCTCATGCATTTGTCTACCAATGGTCAAAATTTCATAATATTCCTTCTCATAGTTTTTGCGTAGTGATAGTTCAAAGTGTTCAAAAATAAAATTTTCAAAATCAGCGGCAGCGGCGGCGGCGGCGGTCACTGTTACTTTTTTTTAATATAGAGAGATGATAGTTCAAAGTGTTCAAAAATAAAATTTTCAAAATCAGCGGCAGCGGCGGCGGCGGCGGCGGCGGTCACTGTTACTTTTTTTTAATATAGAGAGATGATAGTTCAAAGTGTTCAAAAATAAAATTTTCAAAATCAGCGGCAGCGGCGGCGGCGGCGGTCACTGTTACTTTTTTTTAATATAGAGACAAGCAAACATATTTATTTAACTAGTCACAATAATGTTTACACCCATACCATCCCAGAAAAATCTCAAACGACAAATGCACATATTTTATGGTTTAACGCGTCTTTTATTAATACGTTAAAACATGCATGCTCGTTTTAAAGATAAAATATTTACTATTCGTTTTATTAGCAAATAATTAAACATGGTTTTGAAATTAAAATATATTTTTTGTTGACATATTCTTTTAACAAAAAAATCTACATTTTGAAGCAGTATGTTCGTGAAAAATACCTACTATTTAGTGTCAGTTATGCTACAGGCCATATTTTGATCACACATAAAACCAAACTAACACAATTAAATCCCATTTCTCGCATTCATTATCTCATATTGTATAACCATGGATCATTCTATTTAAAAAACAAAGGACAGCAGATTAATTTCCAACTTAAGTAAAAAGCTCAAAAAATACCCCACCAATCTCTTAACGAGATTAAATTCGAAAAGCTAAATTAGCAAGCACTGCTCAGGACAACTCTGTGTTTGTTCTCCTAAAGAAATTGAACCGGAGACTTTAATTAACCTTCTTAAAAAGTCAAGGAATTATAAAACACACTTGACTAATTGTTTTAGAGGGACGAGAGGATCGAAGAAAAAATTATTTTGATGTACTTTTGTTTTGGCCGAAGGTCCAACGTCAATTTAATTTAATTTTTGCATTTAACTCAATTTGTGGACGCACCGTGGATGTTTGAATGAATTGGAGCCTTTTTTATGCGTGTTCTTTAATTCAGTTTAAATGTTGACTTTTTGTCTGTCTTTCTTACAGATTAAGGCAGAAGTAATCATGAAGAGAAAACTAAATTGTGTGGGCTTTCATAGTTTCCAAATTAACATGTATTGTGTTGACCTTTTAAATGAACGGACTTAAGTTTTATTGGGTTGAACAATGGATGATAGTACTTTTAATATCTTAAAGGGGTAAAAAAAGTACTCAATTTGAGAAAATAAGGCAATTTAAAAAAGTACTTTTGAAGATCCTTATAAAAACATGAAAAAATGCATTCGTTGAAAAGGATACAGTTTTTCTGAACAGTTTTCTTATAATGACTGAAACATAAAAGGCAACAATTAAATATAAATTGGTAAAAACTAACTAAAATTCTATTTATTTCAGGGGATTAAAAGGATACATTTTATCAAAATGTGTTTGATTACAACATTTCTTCCTGAGGAAATCATTGAAATGTTTATATCACATATATTTATAAAAAATATTACATCAACATTTTAAAACTTACAATATTGATTGATTATTAAGTAGATTTTAGAGAATAAACATAAAATTTATAAATTACTAAATTTAAGCCCGATTGTGTTTATTTCTTTTTGTTTCGCACTGATTCTATATTGAAAGAGTAGTTTCTGCTTTCTCAGATTATGTTTTAATAAGATTACATTCTTCTAAAATTCAATAATAACTATCTTACGTTAGACACTATCTCGACCCTATTAGAAAACATAACAAAAATTATCTCTCTATTCTAAAAAAAATTTTTTGATGAACGGTTTCCAGAGAAAGGATTTTTAATTACTGAACTGAATGACACATATATGGTATTATATGGTATCAAAATGACCGGATTCTTTCGGGATTTCCGAGTAGGCCCTTCGATTTTTCAAAAAAAAAATCTCAATTTTAAAATATTTCCATTTTTTAGATAACGGATTAGGTCGCAGTTAAAAAGCAAGTACTGTCAATCAAATTATATTATGCATCCAATCACAACGACCGATTGACGCCATATTTTAAGATGAAACATGTTTTTTCACCTTTTTAAAAAGTACTTTCTAAATGAAATATCATTCAAAGACTGATAAAAACCTCTTCTAAAAACTTACATGTACGCCATTTCATACTTTTTGTCCAATTTTTTAAATTTTTAGTCTGATTTTATCAAAATGAATTGTAAAACATAGAGTGATGTTTTGTCTCTTATTATTTTCAATTGCTTAAACGGTATTGTTTAACAAGTCTGGGTTTAAACAAAAATCTGAATGATAAACACTAGGCAGTTACTTTAAAATAATGGTTTTTGTTTGGTCAGAATATTGATTAACAATTAGAAATAGTTTTTTAAAATAATAGATTAAAAATGATTAAGCTGAATATTTGAAAAAACATTTCGTCTAAATTTTTAATAAGTTAGAGTTAAAGTATATTCAAAATTTTAAGGGATATTTTTTCATGGAGGTGATTTGGTGAAGTATTTTTGGAAAGTTGGTTGACGTTTTTTCTGCAAATTGTTTAATTGTTTTATAAAGTGTATTAAGTTCAGCGAGTTGGAATTTGTGGGAATTGCGAAGCAATTCCAAAAGGTCCTGCGTAAGCAGTTTACGGGGGTTGGTGAGCGATAGCGAGCAGGGGGCGGTAGCTTCCTAGTATTTCTATAACGAAATAAATATTCTTAAATCAAGTAACGAATAATAATATTACTTTGCATCCACTGTATGTAAATATTTCAAATACTTTTGCAATTGATCAAACATTTTTACTAAGCACAAATAACTTAAAATCCTGCTCTACCAGATCTCACTTGTGAGCAAGCTCCCTCTCCCAATACATTCCTTCTAATTCAAACGGATTAAAGGCATGTGAACCACACTCCCCGTCTTGATGGCCTGTTATTTATCGAACCCTACCCTCCATCGTAATGATTTTATGCAAATACGCACGCCCGCGGCGTTTTATTATCGAAATCGCATTCCCTTCGTTTCGAATAAAATTTCCAATAATTCGCGTTCCGGAACAAGCTCGCTCTAATTCCGGAAAGCTTTAATCTCCCCCTTTCGTCTTCAAAGGGGCCCCCCGAATCGAAGAATCAATCCTCCCCGAACCCAGCAGGGGGCAAAAAGGCAGCACGAAAGGAAATCGGATGCGAGATATGTAGAAATGCCGATTGGGGGAGTCACGAAGCCTTGTGTGGTGGCTGGTGGAGGGACTCTTTTCCGCCCCGATTGGACATCACCAGCGCGTTAACGGGTCTTCCCCTTAAGTGAACTTTTATTCAAAGTAGATCGCGTACATTGCTACGTGCCATTGGAGTTGGCATCGCCATTGATTGTGACTGTGTATCGAAATGGGTGGAGGGATGGTTCAAGTTCGTTTGGCACACACCCTTGTTAAATTCTGTTGAATAAAACCTTGATTTGCTTGAATTGAGATTATTCCCCGCCATCATCACTTTCAACTGAAAGTGAAAAGACCTCATTCAAAAATTGATTAGAGTGTATATTAGGGTGGATCGAAAAAAATTTTTTTTGGAAATCTCTCGGGCCTGGGGTGGCAAAAGTTGTGTATTGGTATCAATATGACGTGTGCAAAATTTGGAGGGAATCAAACAACTTCTAGAGGTTGCGCATTGAGCTAGAAGTATAGAAATATTAGGAAAATACGCATTTTGTCTAAGAAACAAGTTGAGGATAGCAAACATTTTTACCGATGAAATCTTGCTTAAATATATCTTAAAAGATGCTCAGAAGGTAAAAATAGCTCGTAGCTTTTTTCTACTATAGCAACTGTTATAGTTTGAAACCTTTAAAAAGTATTAGTTAATGACGCAACTCGTAAAAGTAGTGAAAAAATAGCTCAAAATAGAGCCAAACGCGGATAATACTCAAACACAAGATTTTTGATAATTTTTCAAACTCTATCAAATAAATTTAGTGACAGGAAAAATTTTTATCATTATGTGATGAACGGAAGGGTGTTTTTTTTTCCAAGATGGCGGCCAATGCTTATGAAAGTCATAATATCGTTCACATTTTGATTTAAAAGCAAAAATAGCAGTAATTTTTCGTAATTAAACTGTTTTCTAGGTAGTATCAGTTCTTTCTGTGGATATTTATCCATATTTAACTAGACTTTAAATCTATAAAACCGAAAATTGTGTTTTCCAAAATAGCGGATAGTAAAATATGAAGGGATAGAGCTTATGAGTTTCCCCAAAGTAATGTGGTCATTTCTCAATGTTAAACTCCTTGTAAAACACCAGAATTTCTTACACTTTAAAATGTTATTTATCACATAAATATGATTGCAAACAAAGAACCTTAAAAGTGCACGGGCATTGCCGCGTATTAGCTGGCAAGATCATGTAACCGATTTTCGGTTTAAACGATTTCAAAAATAAAAAAGGGGATTGAGAACTGATTTTTATTCAATGAAATATAAACATGGACATATCAAGGAGTCTACTTGAATCTGATGATCCGAAGTGTGATATTCCAAGATGGAAATCGATTAGAATACATATAGTAAGAAATTAACACATTTAAAGCTTAAAATAGGCTTTTCCTTCCCAAAATGAAACTTAGCGAAATGTTTGCAATATATTGAATGTATCAGCATGCTAAAAGCAAATATTACAACTAAAAAAAAATTTTGCATTTTTTTATTGACACATATTATAAACCCTTCATATTTTTATCATCCGCTATTTTGGAAAACACACAATTTTCGGTTTTATAGATTTAAAGTCTAGTTAAATATGGATAAATATCCACAGAAAGAACTGATACTACCTAGAAAACAGTTTAATTACGAAAAATTACTGCTATTTTTGCTTTTAAATCAAAATGTGAACGATATTATGATTTTCATAAGCATTGGCCGCTATCTTGAAAAAAAAACACCCTTCCGTTCATCACATAATGATAAAATTTTTTCCTGTCACTAAATTTATTTGATAGAGTTTGAAAAATTATGAAAAATCTTGTGTTTGAGTATTATCCGCGTTTGGCTCTATTTTGAGCTATTTTTTCACTACTTTTACGAGTTGCGTCATTAACTAATACTTTTTAAAGGTTTCAAACTATAACAGGTGCTATAGTAGAAAAAGCTACGAGCTATTTTTACCTTCTGAGCATCTTTTAAGACATATTTGAGCAAGATTTCATCGGTAAAAATGTTTGCTATCCTCAACTTGTTTCTTAGACAAAATGCGTATTTTCCTAATAATTCTTTACTTCTAGCTCAATGCGCAACCTCTAGAAGATGTTTGATTCCCTCCAAATTTTGCACACGTCATATTGATACCAATACACAACTTTTTCCACCCCAGGCCCGAGAGATTTCCAAAAAAAATTTTTTTCGATCCACCCTAGTGTATATCCTTCCTATACAAAAGTGTATGCAGCGTCGTTAGTTAGGTCTTGGAAATTGTATCTATGCAATAGTAATTCCATTCAGCTTGTGGGCTTTCTTGGTTGATTTCCATTTTACACATTTGCCCATGCATGTCATTGCTTTCATATAAAGGTGGTTTACAACGATCATTAGTAACCCGTGGGGATTTTTGAGTAGGATCAAATCCACGAGTTGGTTATTTATTGAAAGTATAAATTATCAACACCTATGGTAAAGATCCTTCACTCATACATGTTGGGTATAGTGTAAGTAGACGTAGAGAATACACACAATAAGACAACGTCATTCCACAGATTAAGTTTAATTTATTTAGATATGAGATCCCGATTGATTGGAAACATCACATGCTGTATTTCTAAGCAAGGGATACCATTTTGATATTAAATTAGTCTATACTTCCCTTTACACCTTATAATGGCTTTATTCACTGTCCCTTCACCAGAGGTTATCGAGCAGCTAAAGGGTCATCCACCGCCGATGTGGCCGCGGTGGTGCAGTGGTTAGCGTGTCTGGCTACGGGCATTACCGACCCAGGTTAGATGCCTCGCGGCTCCTGCTTGGGTAGCTGGTCATGGGTCAACTCAGCCCTTCATCCTTCCGGGGTCGATAAATGAGGACCAAGCTTGCTTGGGGAATCAACTGGGGGTCCAGCGTCGGGCTAGCCACTCGGCCTGGACACACGCTAGTAATTAGCACCCCAGGCCCAAAAGGCTACAGAAACGGAGATGGGCACCGCCTGATGGGCCACTAGGCCCGGGCAGACTTTGATTTGATTGATTTGAAAGGGTCATCCATAAATGATGTCACACCTTTTTGCCCATTTTTGACCCCCCCCCTTTGTCACAAACTGTCACACTTCCCCATACTCCCTCCCCCCTCTGTCACATGTCACCCTCTTAAACCAACAATATGTCTAATACATGAATTTGAATTTGCCCGGAACCAACTTTTTATTTTGAGCTTAATTTTACCCCTCTTGATAGTTTCATTTCTGTCAACCTTTAAGATGCCTTTTGAGAGAAAAATAAGTCGGTCGTTTTAACAATTTAAGGGTTTTTTTCGTTGATTTTCAGCTTCAGGATGTGATATCACAACTTTTAAACCCCCCTCCCCCCTTGTCACAAACTGTCATAAATTGATTAACCCCCTCTCCCCCTTTAAGGGTGACGTCATTTATGGACGGCCCCTAAGGAGAACAATGATGCTTTTCGTTGACTCTTATTGCTGGAATCCTTCGTCAACCGATAGTTAACCGCTGGTCAGCTAGCCGGAAATAATGCCATAAAGGTTCTATAAACTTTTATATTTTCCAAGGTCACATTGTTTTGCGTGATCTACATACATCTCGTTGTTGCCACTCCACTACTACAAAGTAGAATTGTAAGAAGACACCTAACAGACTTTCCATTAAAATCATACCTTTAGTATGGGATTGAATATAATGCTTTCACGTTTTCAAATAATTTCAACTGATGATAAATATTAGTAAAATATTCAAGGTAAGTTATCAAACAAGTAAAACATCATAGATGCAATCATTAAAACAAACATTATGCTCATTATGCTCACTTTGTCTTCGTTATTCTTCTTAGAAAAGTTTCTTCAATAATTAACACCCTCATACACACGAAAGCTCTATAACTATGACTTGACCCTTTCTGGTTTAAAACGTTCCAAATAATTTTCGGTCCCATCCAAAACAAGAAGCAGGAGCAACTCTGGTGAACCCCTCAAGGGTAAATAAACTAATGTGATTACACGGATATGAATGAACCTCTTTAAAAGGGTATTGATGGACCCAAGGATGGATTGGATTCCATTAATTTTAAATTTAAGTAAAGCCGCCATCATTAAATAGATGATATCAAAGTCTGGGCATTAATATTCAAATGCCCAGATAATTTTGAATGCGCGTAAGTTTGCTCTGATGGACCTTTCAGTGAAAAATACTCTTACGGTTTGGTAATAGCGTGTCGTGTAGGATAGATACACGGATGTAGTGGTTATTTCTCCTTGGCTGATCATAGGTATTAATTTATAAAGCCCGTATTTCTGTATATGTTAGGTAAACTGATTATGGTCTTTATGTTGTAAATATATTTAGTTAACTATACTCATGATTGTCTAAATTGCCATAAGTTGGTATTTACAGATTAATATACGTTTATGACGTAAAATTAAATAGTCGTTTTCTATCTGAGAGTGGGTCATTATGTTGATGCTTAGATTTGATGATAGAGGCTGAGTTTAAAATAGATTGAACTTAATTGTCTAAGGATATTTAGTCCTTGTCTAAGGACCTAGTATGTGCATAAGTATAAAGATGTTATTTAGCATATTAAATTTTTTTAATTGAAAATCAGCTTTACATATAGGTATTATGCTATGATTATTCAAATGAAATTACTTCAATTAATTAGTTATAAAATGTCTACAATTAAACTCAATATTACACAATTACACTCAATATTATACAAGTGTTTTGTAAATTGTGTAATATTGACTTACAACAATATCAGACCCTCTCAAACCAAAAAACAAAAAGCTCCATAATTACACCTTAATCACCTTAAAAACACAAACACGCATCTAGCTCCAAATCAATACAACGATAGCGTCCACTCCCCATACAACAATACATAATAACACTCCTTAAACCAAGCGCTCTCTCTGGAGCGTTCACTTCCAATACACCTGCCGATACTCAAGTCACCAATCATTTCTAATTACGGTCCAGCATTCGTGTCGAAACGGGCAAACACAGCCTGCGTGACGAACATTGCCGCTTACCTTATAAAACCCCTCATGTTCACGCAACCGGGTCCGATCCATATTATTAATCACCGAAACCTTAATGAGAGATCCCGTCTCAGAATATCCGTACTTGCAAAACCCACCTGCATCGTATACTTTCCCTATAACGAGATTTTGCCGTTGATTTGAGAGGGTATGCCTTTTACCGGGGTATTTACACCCTGGTTGAGAGAAATATTGTCCATAAGTGTCGGGTGCAAAATAGGCAGTGGGATCATTTGCATCAGAATGGGGTTGGGGTGTATGAATAGGTTAGGCGCTTTCCATATCAGTTGATGCGATAAATTAATTTTGGAAGGTGTTGAGCAGTTAAAGGGGCCGGATGTTGGTTTGTGAATACCGTTGAGAGGTGTGGGTTATTTCTGAAATTCTAATTTTGAGCGGGTGGAATTTTGATACATTCAATGTGAAAATCGAGTAGATTTAATAAAATTAATGTTGAAAAATTATTATAGAAGAACCATGCAAAAAATTAATTTTTTTTACAGATGTGACTTTTTTTACTCGAATGCAACTTAAGTTGAGCCTGCGTCATGGCCACGCGGAAGAAAATCTGAGTAAACAGAAAGCCTGCTGGGCTGCTAGAAGCTCTTATTGGCTGGCGAGTTTGAGAGTGAGTTGTACTACTACGCATTACACCACTTTAAAAATAATAATACTAAACATTTTTTTTATGCATATCGGGGCTAAGATTCCGTATTCAGGAACCATCGCCAAGAAAAGTCGCCAAGATATTTGGCGACTTTTTCAAAATCGTCACAATCAAAATGGCTGCCGAGAATAGGCAAAGGCAAACTCAAAAACCGAAAATCCTAATCTGAAAACAGCAAATAAAACATGTCATAAAAAGCATATCGATGCAAAATGACCATCGAAAATCTTAAAATCTGAAAATGGGCATTTAAAACATATTCTTAAAAATGTAAAAAAAAACATTCCTTCAAACCTAAACTTATACCTAAAAATAGCGAATGAGACTTACTTTGGTTTATTACTGAAATTCGTAAATTTACTGAAATTAATTAAATCATTTTTAAAATTGCTCCAAGCCTGTTACTTATATCAGAATTTTACTTTACGAAATTTTTAAAGTTAAATTCCTAAACTAAAAAAACTAAACTCCTAGAAAAACGTACTCTTTATTTTCTCAAGACTAATTGTTTAAAAACAGTTACCACCCACACAACACAGGTACGTCTAACTTACGTCTAATAGATGTAAGTTCTAGACGTACGGTACGTCTAGAATACATCCAGCGCTCTACGTAACTAGCGCTATTTTACGTCCCGATGTCACAGCTATAGACGTCTAATGTACGAACATTATATGTACCGCTGGACGTAAACTGTGCGTGTTCTGGATGATCCATTTTACATCCAGTACAGACGTCTAATGTGCGTACCCCCTGGATGTAAACTGGGCGAATCGTTGCTCGTCTATATTTTTTAAATAGTAATTGCTGAGATACTTGCAGCAATAACCAAGCTCCAAAATAAATTGGAGTTTGATTACTGCTGCAGGCATCTCAATTATTTAAAATGTCAATTTTATTAATATTATTCTGTATTAAAATTAATTTTTTAAATATTTCATTTTTTATAAAACAAATACTTCACTACTCCATTTTATTGATTTCATATAAATATAAATAAAAGTTTTAAGCATTCTATTATATATTAGACTTTTCATAGATGTAGAAGTTTTAGAATATTATTTACATTTAGTCAATCAAGCTTTTATTGCATTTTCAGTCACCGAACTATGTATAATGAAACATTAAATTGATGCTTCATTAAATCAATCTAGGGTGGTAAACTTTGCTTACACATTTTTAGCATAATACAACCATTCTGAAAAGAATTGTTAAACACTTACCTGGTTATTTGCAGCTCCAATTTTGATTTAAAGCAGCTTTCATAAAAATTTTAATTTGAATTTCTCGAATATTTTCAAATTCAGTACAGAACAAAAAATAATGAAACCTTAAGTGAGTTGTATGCTAGAATTTCAAATTTGGCTTCATTAATGGAATTTTTTTTTAATTATGCAATTTTTAAAGTTTTAAAACTGTGAGATTGATTTCTCTAAGATAGAAATTTAAATTTCTGTGAATTTATGAATGCAGAATTAATACTGTATGTTAACAATTGTCTATAATTCATTTTTATCTCATCTAATAAATATAAAACTAAAACCCATTGAAACTCATCTTAAGTAGAAATCTAATTATTAACTACTGAGATAATAAGCAGAGATCATTATATTAGATACAACCTTTACACAATAAATACAAATATTGTCGACCAGGTAATAATTGCACTTTGAGACCTATATTATATATACACAAGATAAAAACAAAAACAAATAATGCAAACAACCTCTGAATTAAAATAGTTTTTTTTATTTGAATTGCCCATCATTTTCAATAAAGCAGAATTGAAAAGTAGTAAAACAATAAAGTAACATAATTTCAAAACCTAATACTATACAATGCACTAATTTGCATTGGCCAGAAGTAGAGTTCTAAATTATCAGTAGTAATCTTTTAGAGAATACTCTCGAGTATATTCTCTGTTCTCTGAGAGGATAATTTTCAAGAATATTCACCAAAACTACTAAAATTAAATAGAAAAATAAGGTAAAAGGTATAGAAAAATTAAAATAATATTAAAGATTATACAAAAAAGTCATTATAAATAAAAGAAAGTCAAATTAAATTGAAAACTGTTTTAAAATCACTATATTAAATGAGACAAATGTTCAAAAGGTAAATGCCTGAGATAAATTTTGCTGGGAAAAAATATCCCAAAAGAAACTTATTTAAAAGGATGCATGGTTCAATTCCGTTAACGTCCCCGCTATAGCCAATATCTTTTTAACGCCATGTGTTCAAATATCGACAAATTTTTTCGTTTCTTAATGATGAACTGAACAGTTATTGATCTACATAAAGATTTTAATCCATGTATTTGAAATGATTTAACAGGTTTTGGACTTTTTCGTGTCCAAAAGAGCATGGCTACTTATAGCGGGAACGGAATTGAACAGGATATATATGTATAAATAGGTTGTAACAGATTTGGGCACAGCTGGGATATACGTCGACCAGCCGCCATGTTTACTCACAGCTCAAATTAGATCTACACTAGCGGAAATAAAAATCCCAACACCAAGAAGGAAAGGAGATATTAAAGTCAAATTTATTTCTATGATTGCACATAGTATCAATGTGAATTGATTAAAAAATCAGCCTTCCTGGATGTTAGGGGGCCGAGAAAACCAGGGAGGAGTGTTGTCTCCATAGGTGTTCATTACCACTGTCACATGTCATGGTATTGAGTGACAGGGGCTCTAAATGACTTTTGAGGGATTGGAGGACCATGTTGCCTCCTCAGGTAGTCCAAATTCATATGGTGCACCAGCGGACGTTGCATACCGGGCTAGGTGATTTCTCCACATTAACCGGACTTGTTTTGTGGGTGTTGGTTCTAGAGAACGGGTAAGACGGGGTAAAAATGCAACCTAGGGGGTTAAGAAGAAAGCTTGGACATTGAATACAACATGTGGTTGTGCATGTTTCTCTTTAAATTTGTCCCCGGGACAGGTCTGAAGGTAAGGGCGGACAACCGGCTAAAAAACCTCAATGACGCAGCTCTGGTTGGAAAAAGTACTGGTGAATCATACTCAGGAGTTGCAGAAAGGGAATCCAATGCATCCCCACTCCGTTACCCTGCATCATCACCTCGTGGAACGATTAGAAAATCATCAGCTGAGTGCGCTCTCTCCATTATGTCTTCAAACTCATACCCAACCGTCGTAGTGCTCCAAACCGAAGCAGGATTCTCTCATAAACACAATGTCATGAAATTGGGATTTTCATTTCCTTACTTCGTGCACTATAGGAAACAGAAAGGCCCATTTTCAGCTCCTTGTTTGTAGAAAAAGATGTAAGACGCTATGCAGACCAAACGGACAATCCGCTGTACTGCAAACGACATCCATCCCACTGCCGCTTGTCCTGAGTATGATCTACCGGTACTTTGGCCAACCAGAGCTGTTTCATTGAGGTTTTTTAGCCGGTTGTCCGTTCTTACCTTCAGACCTGTCCTGGGGACAAACTTCAAGAGAAAAATGCACAAACACATGCTTTATGCAATGTCCAAGCTTTCTTCTTAACCCCCTAGGTTGCATTTTTACCCCGTCTTACCCGTTCTCTAGAACCAACACCCACAAAACAAGTCCGGTTAATGTGGAGAAATCACCTAGCCCGGTATGCAACGTCCGCTGGTGCACCATATGAATTTGGCCTACCTGAGGAGGCAACATGGTCCTCCAATCCCTCAAATGTCATTTAGAGCCCCTGTCACTCAATACCATGACGTGTGACAGCGGTAATGGACACCTATGGAGACAACACTCCTCCCTGGTTTCCTCGGCCCCCTAATCTCCAGGAAGGCTGATTTTTTAAGCAATTCACATTGATACTACGTGCAATCATAGAAATAAATTTGACTTTGATATCTCCTTTCCTTCTTGGTGTTGGGATTTTTATTTCCGCTAGTGTATATTGTTGTGTGTCATCATTTGAGCTGTGGGTAAACATGGCAGCTGGTCGACGTATATCCAAGCTGTGCCCATTTTTACACTGTCAATCTAATCGTTGGGACCGAATCTATCTATATGACCAACCGTAATCTAAATGAGGTGGTAAAATCCTATTTCTTGAGTAAGCCTTGGCGTGTTTTTGCTATTAAGTTTCTTTTGGCGCCAAATTCAAGCTAAAACATAGTAAAAACTACTCAAAACTTAATTAGGAAACATTTTGTAACATAATTTAAAAGTATTTTTCACTTGATTGACGAATTTTTAAGACTAATCTTTATTACTACACTACAATATTACATATTAATATAATTTTGACATCTTGTTTACCCTGCGATAAATTAAGCAATGTTACTTAATGTTATAATCACCTTTTATAAGATCCGCGTGATTGCGCAAAAACATGTATTCCAAACGCCCTACTGAATATCAAGGTTTTGGCGAATATCCGCTGCACAGGGGAAGGGGGGTATGCCTAGGTTCGACACAACCCTCACTCCAGTGACATGATAAAAACAGCGTCAGTTCATGTTCATGCTTTATTGAGATCTAACCAAGTAATAAAATTCACTCGATACGAACAAGGAATTAGAAATACGATTAAATATGAATTACAAAGAATGATATACAGATTGAAGCACAGTTGATGGGTTCAACACTAGAGTATGTAAAATAAAGATTATTTTGAATTAACCCTCAAACATATACCTCCCCTCTTGAAAACTCGGAGGGGGGCTTCAACACCATATAATTATAAAGATCTGTGGGTAACATGAAAACTTTCTAAACTAATCTTCTCTAAAGATTATGATTACAATTGATACACAAAGAATTATGAATTAAGAAACACATATACATACCATTGAACCTCGGACAGGGTTCAGAACTCGAGACAGCTCGTGTTACCACCCCATTTTTTGAGAGAGCTCTGAAATGAACTCGTGATTGATGGCTTTGGTAAAGGTGCACACAAATAAACAAATGTAAGATTTAAACTTAGTAGCTCTCCTTTTACGCGCACATTTGGTTAAGACAGGACCTACAAAGTCCACACCAACCACCACAAAAGACAGCACTTGTTGATCTACTCGAAAGGATGGCATATCTCCCATAAGTTGTGAACAACTTTATTACGGATTACAAAAATAACGCAGGATGAACAGCCTACTGCGAGAGAAAGTTTCCATTGCAGCTAGAATAAAAACACTTTCCACTACAAAGCACAGTCTATAGCGACGCGTTCGCTATATCCAAAAACGTATAGCTGGGAAGTAGCACAGTTGCAATAGCGACGCATTCGATACATCGTTCAAGTTCAAAGTTCCACAAGACAGGAGCATGAGTTTCTTATCACGCGGTTCACAACGCGAAAGTCCAATCATAATTATTGCAACTAATTCGCAACAAAATAGCATAAATCTTGAAGCAGCTGGGCTATATCCCCCTCGTCAACATGATACACTTCTGAAGATGATTCTGACAGGGGCCGCAGACTCAGCCACACTGAGCATCCCTCTAAAGATGTCACGTCACAGGAGAAGGCGAAACTAGTATGTTGTTGCTGCAGGGAGTAAAGCTTTGAGGGGTTAACCTGTGTAAAGGAAGAGATTTTTCAGAAACATTTCATACTTTTGAATCAATACCTTGAAATATGAGAATATACGACTAGTATAATGGATACAAAACTATGAATCTGAAAATCAAATTACTCCATTTATTACCATTAAGCCGTTTTTTGTATATACCTACTATCTGCATTCGTTTGATTCAGACCTATTCTTATTATGTACATCCCAACAGTTCTTTTGAAAAAGCATTCGTTTATATATCTTGACTCTGTTAACTTACTTTTTAAACCCAAAAAGATCGATTACAATGACAAAGTGAAGCTTGTAGAAGCTTCAAATATACCAGTCACACTCGCTAACATAAATACAAGAAACAACAATGTGTTTGAAATAAATTCCTTCGGCCGGACCGAAACACACTAAATCAAACAAAATCGATTTATCTACACATTGAAACAAATCGTAATAAAATGGAAATGTAATATAATTGCTTACCTTTCAGACTTCGAGACAAAAACACAAACCAGCAATCAAAACATGGCGCAGGGAGTAGCCGATGCCAGATGCCAGATGATAAAGTTACGTCCAGAAGTTACACCCAATTTACGTCCATTGGAGGTAACTTCTGGATGATCTATTTTACGTAAGTTTATTACATCTAATGTACGTCTGAGAAGGATGAAAAATAGATCAACCAGGAATTACGTACATTAGGCGTCTAATAGATGTAAGTTCTGGACATGTCCAGGCTGGATGAATTCTGGACGAAAACTAGACATAAAATGGACGAATGTGCTGTGTGGGCATGAGCAACAACATAAATTGTTGCCACAGAAATACAAAAGATTATTTCACTAGTTAATAATTACATATCACTAGTTAATAAATAATTATATTACATTCGGCCATCCTGATGTGCCGTTTTTCACAATTTGACTTCATTTTTTCTCGTGCTTTCAATATTTCGTATCGCGCTTCTTCTCGCAATACTTCAGGGGATGCATATTCATCCGACGTTGGATTATTACGTCCTATTACACTACTCGACAAAAAAATAGGGTCTAAATGCTTCTGACACAAATCAAGCAGATTCTCATATATAAAATGACCCCCTGAATCCAAATCAGACCCCCGTTTTTCTCCATCAGGCTCAGATTTTCGGGGAACAGCCCCTCCCCCTTTTTGCGTTATTCGATGACGTAATGACTTTGAATTCGATTTTCAGGGTCAAAAACTACTACTTTAATCTTTAAATTACTCTCTAGGGAACAAGAAAGGTTAAAGCTTCTAAAATATAAAAATTTGTAACAAATAGATAAGTTTAAGGGGTTATTACCCCCAAAAAATGCAAAAAAATCGTTAAAATTTATTGAGATTATTTTTACCAATTTTTTCCTTTTATTTTTTACGCAATTCATAATTAAAGTGACCTAACACTTCCCCAAGGGTCCAAATTTAATGAATATATGCAATAAAGATTTTTGCTAAAAGTGGTAGAGGTGTTAACACCTCCGAAGATATTTTCAGAATCACGCCGCCTCTCGCGAACTCAGGAATGAATATTCATGTTTTGAAAAGCTCAAAAAAGACATAGTTCTTATATTTAAGGTTTATCCTGAGGGAAATTGTTTAGTTCGTTAAAAACTGGCCAGTTTTAGGGGGTGGGGATTCATGTTTCAAGTTGTTAATAGATGTGTGGGCTGATGATAACAGTTGGGGGATGTCCATTCATTGAGGTGATTGAGGAAAACGGGTGTCATATTTGAGTTCAGGAGGTCATTTTACACAAGAATAGACTGAAATTCAGTCAGTTGCAGTTTGAATTTTTTGTATAGCAGTTTAACTCTAAAGTACGGCATTGAACCCTTCCGCGGGTGCTTCGGGGGCGCTAACACCTCAACCGCTTTTAGTAAAAAATAATTGTTGCATATATTCCTTAATTTTGGGTCCTTGGTGAAGGGATAGAACACTTTAATGATGAATTGCGTAAAAAATAAGAGGATAAAATAGCCAAAAATAATCTCCGTAATTTTTATCCATTTTTTGCATTTTTTGGAGGGTAATAACCCCTTAAACTTATCCATTTGCTACAAATTTTTATATTTTAGAAACTTTAACCTCGGGTGTAATTCCTTCCCTCGGGTGTAATTTAAAGGCTAATAGTTTTTTACCCTGAAAATCGAAATCAAAGTCATTACGTCATAATAAATCCTGATTATATCAATTGATATTTTAAATTTAATATTTTACCATGTAACTAGTCAGTGCACCTAGTGTTTTATTATTTATATTTTTTCATACCAGACTTGTGTTAAACAATACCGTTTAAGCTATTCAAAACAATAAGAGACAAAACCTATATGACACTCAATGTTTATAAATAATTTATTTGGTATTAGATTCAAATTCAAAAATCTAAAAATAAATCTAAAAATAAATTCAATAAATCTAAAAATGAATGGGAAGGCTCCAAATATTACACAGATTTCAAGGTCCTCGACGAACCAATAGATTTTAAATATTTAAAGAATAGGGAGATGGACGTTTTAATTGCTCGATTTTTCACTGGAATGCTCCCAACAAACGGTTTGCTTTTTAGGTTTAATTTAATAGATTCTCCTCTTTGCTCTGAGTGCCATGTGTACGACTCGGCGGAGCATCGTTTTACTATTTGTGGCAAATTCTCTTATTTAAGGAAAAAACTGAAAGAGAAAACAGATTTTAAAGGAAAAGATATAATATTTCCTATTTTAATGAATCGGGCTAATAAATCAAAAAGATACCTCCAAGCTGTGGGTAACTTTCTTGTAGAGGCTTTCAGGAGCTAACTGAGTTTTGAACTTTTCTCTCCGGGGGCGGGGTGCCCTCCCCTTCTATCGTGGTTATGCAATACGTCTGTATTATTCTTTTTTGTTATTCTTCCTTTTGAACTTTAGAAGAAGTAGACGAAACGGCCGAATTTGGGTCGTAAATGTCTCAAACATGTACATTCAATAAATTCAATAAATTCAAATTCAAATGATATCTAAATATCTAGATCGGTCGCCACAATCTATATTTATCGCCAAGTTTCTAAAAAGTCGCCAAGTTGGCGATGGTTCCCGAATACGGAATATTCCCCCATATGGGGATAAAAAGATGTTTAATATACTTGAATTTAAAAAAAATTAATCATTATTCAAAATTGAAGCTCTAAATTTCACTCAAAATTCAAACATCTCGCGGGGAACTACTTTCTTTGGTTGCTCTCAGCATATTTCTACAGGCTCAAGTTAAGTTGCAACTGAGTACCTATAGTTTCCTCAATAACCTTTCCTTAAATTATAGGGTTACTAGCTGATATGCCCCGCCTTTCAAGGGTGCAGAGTATAAATTTATTATTTTTAAGTTTTCCTAAATACATTTCTAATTTTCTATAATCAGCATTTACCAATCATCCCGGTATCCCAGCGGTCTTTTACATATTCCGGTGTTCCGGGTAACTTTTTTCTATCCTGGTGATCCTAGTAATTTTTCTTATCCCGGTGTTCCTGGGTGGATTAAAATTCCTTCAGTTCTCAAGCAAATTTTTGAATGATTTTCACATTTACATGGAAAAAGAATTCTAAAAATTATTTAAAATTGCTTATATCCATTAAATAATCATATCTTAAGTAATTAACGTTTTCGGTGAAATTATTTAATAATTAAAGCTTATTCCATTTTGCAATTTAAGAAAAAAAACAATATTTTCTAGTTGAAAGGGATACCATTAGTTACCATAGTACACCATAAAACCATTAGTTTTTGGTTTGTTAACCAACTTTCTTAAAAGCTAAAATATTATCACCTTTTGATTTTATATTATCGTTTCCATGGGAGACTATTTTAACCCATTAATGCCCAACTTTTTATTTTTCTTAAATATTTGGTAAAAACATAGTAAATAGCCCCAAAACAACTGGAAAAATAGTGAAAAAAATTCCAGGTTAAAATTTTAATTTCTACACCAAAATTAAAAAACGTCCCTAAAAAGGGACGTCAGGCACGAATGCCCCCGTTGTTTTTCCCTATAGTAAACGCATGGTAGAAAACTTTTTTAAAGCCTCAAAAACATCTTCTACCTTTTTAAGTGCAGCAAAAGTGATCGGAACCATACTGTAACATGAATATGAACGAAAAATATTAATTACTTATCCAATTAACTGTAAAATTAACCCTAATTAACGTAATTTGAGCATTTTTATGCTCTAAAACACGTTTTTTCCTCCCAAATCTATGTTAATTGCAAATTAATTAGGGTTTTAATTGAAAAAGGTATTCTTTGTTTATGTGTTACCTAATAATAAGTATTAATTACTTTTAAACACAACAAATCCATCAGAATATCTCAATTTGTGAAGTTTAAGTCTTTCAAATGCCCATACTTTTTTCATTTTATTTAATTTAATTATGCGGAACACGAATTTCTCCCCAAAAATCAAGCATTAGTGGGATGTGCATTAGCAAGCAAGATGATATAGATTGATCTGCAGTATAGAACACAATGATTAGCGACATCTAATTAGAAAAAAAGCCGAAAATTTATCACAAAAGCGACTTTTTTGGCAATTTTAATGACAAAAAGTCATTATAACTAACAATTATTAAACTTTTAATTAAAATATAACCGGAATATATTTGCATAAGTAATAAATATAGTAAAATAATTAATTTATTCCTTTTAATTAATATAAATTAATTAATTCCTTATAATTTAAGACTTTTTATTCCATTAATTTGGCAGAAATAACAGTATTTTCCAAAAAAAATAAACAAAAATAATAAATTTACTAGCTAAAATTAAAGTAATTTTATAAATATCAGTTATTTAATTCATTTCATAAGAATCAAACGCGTTTTTATGAAAAAATAAAGGAAACACTAGCATTTCACTATGGGGAAAACCACGGGGGCATTCGTGCCTGACGTCCCTTTTTAGGGACGCTTTTCGAGGGTCCAAAATAAGGTCAAGATAAAATATTTTGGAAAAATAAAAAAACACCCCAACTGATTTAATGTATAAACAGTAATATATATCGGAATTGAAATTTTTTTAAAATAGCAACTAGGATTTTTTAGCTTTTTCTTTTGAAATTTTTAAAAAAGCACTTTTCAGAAAAATTCTATCTTTCAACTTTAAAAAAAGTGAAAATTTTTTAAAATTCCGCTTTCTTCTTGGGTTCTTTATGTTCTATGAAGATCAGAGATACATCAGTGCAAATTTTGATTCAAAGGAACAATTTTTGTAGAAATAGGAGGATTTTAAAAAAACGTCCCTAAAAAGGGACGTCAGGCAGTAATGGGTTAACAACATGATAACGGATAATCCATAAATCTTTTTAAAATATAAAAATTAGATAAACTCTCAAATAAAAATGTGTTAAATTATACTTAAAACTTTTAAATTTTACTGAAATAGATTTTTAAATTATTAATATAATTTTTAAAAAGACTTTTACCTAGTGTTTCTATCAAAAACTTGTTGTTTAGCATTAAAATTTCTTTGTAACAATGGCGTTAGCAGATCTCTTCTTTAGGAGAAATAAAGCTATTTCAGCAAAATGACCATAAAAAGGGTCGAAAGAGGGTCAAGGGGTCATTAAAAGTTTTCGAAACATAGCCTTTGTTTTTTCCTGAGTTTTTTTACGTAGGTATACCAAGTTTGGTGCAGATCGGAAGTAAACTGTGGATATGTATAAAAGACAAACCCACATACATACAGGGTGTCCCATAAATAGTGGGCCACACTTCTAGAGGGGATAGTAGACACCTAGACGAGTCAGAATCACATAGGAATCGGGGGTCCCAGACCAAATCCCAGGGAGTTAAAAATGGAGCGACACCACAAAACAATTATTGAAAAATTCAATCTGTAGAAGAACTACTATTGGTAAAAACTTAATCATGGTCTCAAATTTTGTGGTTTAACATTATCTTTAAAATCATTGTAAAAGTTTTCATTTTAAAAATTTTTTTACTACGAAATAAAGTCAAAAACCACAAAAATATGTGAAAAATCTGCCAAAACTTTATTTTGTATTTAGAAATCCTTTCTTTTGATTTGATAATCTGAAAGATCATAGTTGAAAACCCTTAAGTCCAAAGTTTCACGTAAATACCATCAATATTAAACGCTTGAGATCTAATTAAAGTTTGATTTTTGCTTGCGAAAACAGATCCAGAAAAGAAACGTTGAGGGAAAATCTACGAATTACGGATTGATGATCGCTAAATTTCTCGCCATTATTTGCGATACGAGATTCCTCGCCAACTTTCGCCAACAACAAATCGCCCAATCTGTCTTGGCGATCTGTAGGAGCTTGGTATGTTTCGCCAAACTGGGAGAGAAAAGAAAGTTAGCGATTATCTATCCGTAACTCGTAGATTCTCCCTGAACGTTCGTTTTCTGAAGCTGTTTTCGCACTCAAAAAACAAACTTTAACAGGATATCAAGCGTTTAATATTGATGGTATTTACGTGAAACTTTGGACTTAAGGGTTTTAAAATATGATCTTTCAGATAATCAAATCAAAAGAAAGGATTTCCAAATACAAAATAAAGTTTTGGCATATTTTTCACATTTTTTTGTGGTTTTTCGACTTTTTTTCGTAGAAAAAATTTTTAAAGTGAAAACTTTCAGCATAATTTTAAAAATCATGTTAAACCACAAAATTTGAGACCATGATTAAATTTTTACCAATAGTAGTTCTTCTACAAATTGAATTTTTCAATAATTGTTTTGTGGTGTCGCTCCATTTTTAACTCCCTGGGATTTGGTCTGGGACCCCCGATTCCTATGTGATTCTGACTCGTCTAGGTGTCTACTATCCCCTCTAGAAGTGTGGCCCACTATTTATGGGACACCCTGTATATACACACATTCAATTTTATTATATTAGATGAAATACATAATGGACTAGTATGAAGTTTAATTTTATTCTTATAAATTGAAAAGAAAATGTAAATCGAACGGATAGTTTGTGAAACAAAGGAAATATTCTGTTGTAAATGCAAATTAATATCAATAATTAAATAGAATCCTTGTAACTATAAATTAGTCTAAGGAACGATTATTTAGGGAAACTTGAAAGATAATTTAATTTCGTTATAAGTTCGATAAAAATATATAATTTTTTTTGCATGAATGATTACTTAGGTGTTTCAAATGTAATCTTATATCCGTAATGTAGAATCATTATAGCCAGAGATAATTTATCGAAAGATTTTCTTAATTAAATTTCAAAGAATGTCCAACGAATTACGGCAATGTATATATATATATATATATATATATATTTATTTTAACTCGTCATCCAAAATAAGTAATTAATTGCATTTCAGACGTTTGGATGTTTAGGAAGTCCGAAACTATTTCGCTGAGTGTGAAACTCGTCCTCATTGAAAAAAAGGGAAAACCTATATCGCTCCGATGCAGAAACAGCCGTACAATTGAGTGAAAATCTCATAAAAGAAAAATAAAGCTCTGCAAAACCTTGAGAGTAACATGACTTTTCCATTTGATTCCCCATTAACGCTACCCAGAACAGTTCCCCTTTTTACACATTTTTCCCTTTCCCGTCAGAATGTACTTTTTAAAGTATCTTTTTTCAGATCCATGTGGGAATCTGCTTGAATAGCAAAAAGCAAAACAAAAAAAAATGCAATTTTTTTCTCAAATTGTTGATTTTTTTGCTGATATTGAATAGAGCTTATTTAAAGTTGGAAAAAAAGCCAAACCTGAAAATGTATTGACACAATTAAAATATGCAGCAGGGATGATACCATGGATTTTTTTTTCAGATTTAAAAGAGGAAAACCTGACTAGTACTAAGTTGTGATTGGGATGCTAAAAGTATCTTTAATTAAATATTGCAATTTGAATACATCTTTTATTTTTACAAAATTTTTTTTTCTGAAAATAATATTCTTAGCAGAGAGAGTCGGAAAAAACCGGGTAGATGGACAAAACAGAGATTTGGGCTTTATTCATTGATTTTGAGTGATATCTAGCGCGAACACGAACACTGCTAGAACTATTTCTAGGCATGAACCATGAAAACTTCCAGTGAGCAGTAGTTATATAAACCAACCCATTATGCAGGATAAATCATTTTTAAGTGTCATGACAAAAGCTCATAATTTTAGGGTCTGCAATATTGCGCAACCAATCTCAAATACCTGAGGGTTAACTCTCGGTCAGTACAGCTCATAATATCTGATTATTTATTTGTTATTTAAAAATTTTTATTGGTACCAAAGAGTTGTTTTATTAACTCTAGATAAAATTTCTTGAAAAGGCACGATCGGACAAAACCGGGATGTGGGTAAATTCGGATGAAGCTTGTATCTCTTGCTTATACGAACATTCTAAATCTTGGGAGATTTGGACACAGTGCTTTCACAGAAAAGGGTGAGCACATGAAATAATGAACAAGACCAAATTTAAAATTTTGTTCTTAAAAAGTTAAAATATTTGAAGCGTGAATTAAATTGTTATTTGATGAAAATTTTACATCAATTGAAATTGTTATTTGATGAAAAATTTACATTAATTTAAATTGTTATTTGATGAAAAATTTACATAAATTGAAATTGTAGAAGTTTATTATGTCATACCATGCAAGTTTTCTTATAACAAACAATGTTTTTTTTTCGAAGATACAATGTTATTTTGATTATTTTATCCAGTTCCCGGTTTCGTCCGACCTGGTTGTGGATAAAACTTGGATTTTTTACTTAATTTAAAAATGTGCTTTAATGACCTATATAGCTATTATTCTATTGAAAAGAAGAGTTATTCACCAGTAACCTCTGGTTAGAGGATTGTGTGAGAAAACTCCAGCTCTTAAGAGTCGCCTCCAACCGTGGACCCGTTTCGCCCTTGTTAGAGCTCATCAGCACGGTATAGGAAGGCAACGCAAGAGAGCAGAGGGAGATCTTTTAGTCTAGCCGACTATATATAACGGAAAAAGTGGTGACCATTAATTATTCCTCCACTATATCTATCCTTATTCTATTATTTATGATTAATTTATTATTATTTTTTCTTCACAAGGAACTAGTTTAATGTTTTAGCCCCAATTTTGAATGTTTTGATCACACTTAAGTGAATATTCAAAAAACAAAGTTTGGATTCCGATTTTGTCCCCGACCTTCCCCTAATAATATTCGCACTAAATTATACACCAAAAAGCAAAATCCTACCAAATGTCTGAAATGATATTTTCATATCCCTCTTATGGTAGAGGGCAGCGCTGCAAATGTGTCTGATTAACCGATGGGTAAATAGTAAAATTCGGTGGTCAGAGCTGCGATTGGATGGGACGTGTTCATTATATTGCTCACTTTCGGAGGGGTATTAGAGAACTTGAGGATTAATTTTCTTTCTCTCCACTTCTCGTTACTCTAAAAGGGATGTGTGAGTCTTGGAGGAAAGCTTAAAGAGGAGGCGAAATATCTATGCTTGCGCAGTAGCGCACATTTGAAGCCGGCGGTTTCGGGCGGCTTTCCTTTGAGGGCATAATAATCCCAAAATGCATTGAGCGGACGTTCCGTTAAATGCTTAGAATTCTGCGACCAGTGGGAGGAGAGAGGTTACGAAATGTACGTCACTTTTCCACGGAGCGAATGACGTTCCTTCCTCGAATCTCCTCGCGAAGTCCATTTCTCCTCGCGCAGTGCATCATGGGAACTTTATGCCCAAGCTATAATGCGCAGAACTGGCCGAACGGTGTCGCCAGTACTTCATTTGCTCAGTGGTATATTTCGCCTCCTGATTATTCGCTCCTCCCTGGCGTGAGTTTCAAGAGTAGTAGATGCGTTTTTTCAGTCTATCACAATTCGATACACAGTTTTTTTAATTTTCTTTATTGCCTATATCCATAGACTATCTGTTCTGGTATTCTGTGGGTTTCATGGCTTAAAGTCCTGGTTTATATTATACTATGTTTTGATTGCTAAATCTGAATTACCATTTTACCCTATATAATGCATTGGATTTTACCATACCTTTAGCATTACAATTAATATACGGCCCCTTGTACAAACTCCACAGCTTTCCCCCTCACCCCAACCCCAAACGCATGGGGAAGCTTTAATGCCGATCACAAACAAAACGGAGCGGATTTCACCGAGAAAAGCAAATATAAGCAACGCGATTAAGATGACAGGCCTAGCCAGCCGTGGCCCCGCTGATAGAATTGTCCCGGATTTCGCCCTTTTCCCGAATTTCGTAGCCCGGAATTTGTTGCCAGATACCGGAGAAGGACACTGGATATTTATTCCATCGATCGCCGGGGTATCGGTTGAGAAACGTGGACGCACGTACGGTTCTAAGAAGAAAAAATATGAACCATGAAGATGCGATGTAAAATGCATTCAAGGGAAAAGTGAATCTTGCGACAGAGAAAATTTCTTTTCTTTTCCTGCTCTGAATATGTTGTAATTCTTTTCCGCTAAGGAAGATAATAAAATCAATTTATAGAGGGGTATACTTTGTCACGCGATTTCGTAATATTCTCCAGAATATTTATGTCAGCTGTCTGGTTGAGTTCTAGAGCTACTGAAGTGAGTGGAGAAGGGATATAAACTGAGTTAAGGCGTTATAAAGTTTTTGAAAAAGTTTGTAAATTGTTAAATATTAAAAATAAAGGTAATAATTTTAGTTTAAATAAAGTTTTATTTACTAGTTACTGTGTATTGATTTCGATTTCTGTGTAGAAAACTTTGGTTTTTTATTGTTTTGTTGGGACAATTTTGCTACAGAAAATTTATTTGAAACAGAAAAATTATAAAATAATGATGTTTTAATTTAAAATACTATTGTCAGTAAATCAAAATAGATAAAAATATTTAAGGTCCAGAAAATATCCTTTATGTAGAAAATTTACAATTATTTAATTGATTATGTATGCTTTCAATATTAATTGGTTTAAACTAATATAGGCAAAAAAATTCTAAAAGTTAGCGATTCTTAAACCGTAATTCGTGTCCCCCTAAAGGGGCGTGATAACAATATGAGCTCTAGGATATTTCTGCTATTGGATCAACTTTACTTCTACAATTTATGCAATTATATTGTTGCTTCAAAGTAATACACAGTTAACCTCATAAAAAATTGACAATGAGAGGGTGTTTTTATAATTAATTCTCTTCGCCTTGTGTGTATCCAAAATATCGATTTCAATCTGCATAGATTTTAATGATTTGTTAGGCCTACATATAACCCATCAAAACTTTTGAAGAATTCTCTTACTATTTACTTTTTACTGTAAATCATAAAGTAAAATTATACTGAAAACTATATTTTGAATTTCATGTTTAATTGACGTCAAAGGCCCTAAATAGGACTACCCTCATAAAATGAAACAAATCCAAGTATCTAATTTTTTTTACTATATTATATCCCTTTATCTAGACATCCCTTTTAATTTCGTCTCTCCACCTACCCACCTGTTTTCACTATCTAAAACACTCCCAATTTTCTAAAAAAGCAGCCACCGCAACCCAAAATCCATCCAAGCGATTCCGGAATCTTTGGGAAAGGGCTATCATGAAACTTTCCCGGAGATAATTATCGAGAGAATAACAGGAGACTGTCCGGCACCCTAATCTGAAATCGATGCCAAGATGAGGCTTTCCCCTCCCGGACTCCGGCAATAATTGTTGCCGGACCCACGAGTCCCGGAATAGGATTTTGATGACGTCGGGTTCGGGAAGATGGAGATGGGAAAGCGTGATACGCTTTGTGTGGGAGGTCGTTGACGTTATTTTTGAATGAGGGAAATGACTTGATTGCTTTGAGTTGAGTGAGATGGCTGAAAATGGGGCGAACGAGATCGTAATGATCTAAAATGACATTTTGATCTTAAACTCTCTCTATATTGAAAGGAGTGTAAAAGTTCGTGAAGAAAAGATGAGTTTAACTGTAAAATATGTTTATAGCTATGCTATAGTACGATTGTGTAGCCTGATAAATCTTAGTTTTATATTCTTATTAAAAAATCCTGTATAAAAAATGTTTTCAATAATTTATTTTCAATTGGTTTCTGAAGGACAGCACATGAGTTGACTTAATAACTTGTACCTTGTACATTACGGTGTATCGAAAAAAACTTTTTTCGATTTTGATGACGTAATAGTGCGGAAAAGTTGTCTAAGGTGCCAGAGAGTACCTGTGAATTTTTTCAGAATTTTTGGATAATTTCTTAAGGTGCCACTTTGGCCCTGAAGTTCCCCATGTTAATCCAATGGGGCGCGCCGCCAAGAAGGCCGAAAATCGGTTTTTCGCCCCTCATTTCTACCCTAATCACACGACGAATGTCTCGTCTCGAGTTATGGACTCTATATGATGTATGCTACCCGAAAAAACTTGAATAATAATTTAAATCTCTATATTATGTTGATTGTGGGCTCTGATTTGAACGAGGACATACGCGATTTTCGACGAAATTTGAGCATACAAAAAAACGTAATATAGGTATTTAGGCTATTATTCAAGTTTTGTTGGATAGCCTAGATCATATAGAGTCCATAACTCGAGACGAGACATTCTTCGTGTGATTAGGGTAGAAATGAGGGGCGAAAAACCGATTTTCGGCCTTTTTGGCGGCGCGCCCCATTGGATTAACATGGGGAACTTCAGGGCCAATGTGGCACCTTAAGAAATTATCCAAAAATTCTGAAAAAATTCACAGGTACTCTCTGGCACCTCAGACAACTTTTCCGCACTATTACGTCATCAAAATCGAAAAAAGTTTTTTTCGATACACCCTACTGTACATCCAAATGAAATGGTTCTTCACCAAATGAAATGACGTCATTTTTGTCTTATTTGAATTCTTCATTTGGTAAATCTGGATTACTTACACCGGCAACCAAATGTAAAGATAGTAAAACGAAATAAACTAAATAGAAACAGTCCTTATAAAGTGCTCTTAAAAGTGCTCTTAAAAGTGACGGGATACCTGCTCGTCCGATTCCCCTCGGTGCGGGTGAATTTAAGACAGTAAGTGACAACATTTTGTCCTTCTGACATGTGTCCATTGGTCTCGCTGGGTCGTCGTACCCAATTTTAACTCAAATTATAATAGATGAAAACTGTTTTACTTACTTTTCAGATAATAAAAATAAGTCTTTATAGGAAAATGTTTAAAAACATATCTTTATTTCAACAGTTGTTTCTATTAAATTTATATTCGAAGAAACTAGAAGCCTTAATGAAACAAAATTAATTCAAAATAGATATTTAAATAAAAATATGAAAATAACTATTATTAATAAAAAATATTTTTAAACATTTCTTTACGAAATAAATAAAGGGAAGTGAATTAATAATTTGAACTGAAAGTCATCATATTTGTTAAAATAAATAACTAAAATAACGATACTTTTTATGTATCAAAAGATTAAGAACACCGAAAACCACAGCATGGTGTAAAAGTAATTTTAGTTGCGCTTGTAACCCTTTAATATTACCTATCAATTTTATAGCCTTCACTCATACAAAAAGAAGAGAAAAATATTAAATGAAAGCTGCCCCAATATTGATCCATCGAATCCGTTAATCTTTTAAAAAGAAAATCCGTGTTTGAAACTGTCTTTTTTCATCTCTTTTTCTTTTGGATTTGATATTTTTTCAAAGCTCGTCAGGGGTTAGCAAACAACAAATAATGACTTTTCGAAATGATTCTTCTCCTGTGATGTTTTTTTGGCATAAAGAACAAGCTTCAATTTGAATCGATAAATTCCTTTTGTCTTTCTTGTGGATGCTTTATATCAAAATTATGAAATAATTTTTGTACTCTCCCAGATCGCACGTCAGAAACAGTGCAACAAATACTCAAGGAATTCGCTTTGGTATTAAATGAATTTCTTTAACAATCTTTGTATTCTTTTTGAAAGTTCTAGGGAACAAAAAATTAACTTTATTGGCATATAACAAGGTACAGAATTAAAAATGTTATTTTTAAAAATTTTTAACATTTTATTGGATCGTAACGGAATGGCATGAATGTTTTTAATTCAATATGTAAAGCTGTTGTTTCCTTTCATTTCTTAAATTTTTTTCATAAAGATAATTTTTGAAGCATTAAGTTTTGCTAAATAGATCTCCCAAATGTAGAATGAACTGTTTATTTTAATTTCACAGTCACAGTGATTTAAAATGAGTTCATAGAAAAAAAGATGAATGTGATAATAAAAATAAAGGGAATACACTTATAAGAATATCATTTCAAATATTTCAAACTTTTTACGGTTTAGAAAATTTACCGGGCTATAAATATGTTGAAAGCGGATGAATCGTATTACATGCGAACTACTGATATTAATTTGTCTTGGAATTTAGTAAATTATTTTCCTTAAGCCACACTTAAAATGAAAAGTATTTTTCTTGTTTCAACTAAACGGTTTTAAAAGTATTATTTTAAAAACTAGGGAGCTACCGCCCCCTGCTCGCTATCGCTCACCAACCCCCGTTAACTGCTGACGCAGGGCCTTTCGGATCGCTTCGCAATCCCCACAAAACCCTTCTCCCTAAATTATTTATTTATAAAACATTCATTAAAACAATTAGTAGAAGAAACGTCAACCAACTTTCCAAAAGCACATTCTCTTAAAAGTTAGAATATTTATTGGTTGCAAATTATCAATAATTTCATCAACACGTTTTCCTTGAAAATAGCCATCACTTCTGCTCGTAACTATTGTTATTCAATTTTTACAAAAAAGTTCAACAATGATTCTGTTTTAAATAGTAACCTAGTAACTCGTCAAAACGTCTAGTGTTTTATCATTCAGGGCCATTCCACGGCGTACGAAAAAAATTTAAAAAAAAAATAAAAATCAAATTTTTATCATTAATTTATAAGGGTAGTGTTCTTAAGTGTCCCAATTTAATATTTTTCATAAAATAAAAAAATTAGTGTTTTTCTTTATTGGTACTTGAGGGTCAACAAAATGGCCTACTTCGTATTCAGCGTTTGTGAGGAAAATAGTATAATTTCAAAGGAATATAAAATATTAAAATTTTATTAAAATCCACTAATTTTTGGTTTTAGGGGCATGTTTAGGGTTTCAAAAAAATACCTATACATTACAAACATTTGAAAAACCATAAATAATGACTTTTTTTAGCATATAAAATTATGAGTATGAAATGTCCCGTAAGTGACGGAAAATATGGTTTTTTAACGTAACAACACTCGATATTACCAAAAATGTTTAATTATTTTTTGAGGGGGAAATAAATTTTTTTTTAAATGTCCCGTAAGTGACGCTCTATATGACTTTTTGGTTTTTATGCATCTTGAATGTTTTTAATACGCAAGTAAGAACCTGCATTTTCTAAATTAGTGTTTGAGCAATGCTAAAGTAACCATAGCAACTTGAACAATTTTAAATTGTTCAGTTGCTATGGTTTAAAAAAATTTATATTCATACCATATAAATATATTAATTATATTTATACCATATAAATTTTTATTATGGTAAAAAAATTATATAAAAAAGACATGTTATAAATTATTTATAAAATGTCATTAGATGGAGTGATGGTCCCAGTTCGGAATTCAAAAACAGATTTATGGTGAAGACTCTGCAGACTCTCTCTCTCGACAAAATACAACAAAAACTTTACGTGGAAATATTTCGCCTCATCGCATGGTAAAGGGATTGTTGATGGAGTTGGAGGAAACATTAAAAGATTAGTACGAGAAAAGGTGATGTCAAAGAGTGGGGACAACATAGTTCAATGTTCTCAATATTTTTTCAAAATGCAAATGAACTTAAAACCAAAACGAAATTAATCTTTGTTTCGTTGGAGCCAATAAAATTGAAAGTACTATTATAAACGCCATTAATCCGCAGAAAAATGCCCCCAAAATTCCTGGAATTCAAAACTTGCACGTCATTATGGTAAACAAAAATATCGTGAAAGATAAAAATATTGGATTGGATATTCAAAAGGATATTTTCAAATGAAAAATTTTTGGAAGTGTGGGAAAAGAAAGTCAAAGAGGAAAACTAAGTACAGATGTTATTCTATATTTTTAAGTTACACATAAATTCTTATACCAGCTCTATAATTAAATATTCATCCAAATTTTAACAAGATTATTTCAATATTTTTAGGAACAGACTGAAGTCCTGAATATCACTGTGTAAAAAAACACTTTCGGAACATAAAATGGTTGCTCCCCTTCTCACCCAGAATCTGTTCCAGAAACTAAAATTTAAACAAAAAGATCAAAAATTTCAAAAAATTCTGCACTAAATGTTATTGTAACGCAGGTTTTATAATATCTTATGTTAGCTTAAAAATCAACCTGGCAATTAATGCATTTTTGATACCAAATTATTGTTTGATACCAATTTATTTGAAATTTACATAACCTTTATGAAGGTTCTTCTATCTATTTTTTAATTTACTTACATAAAATTTGTCTTTTCCCTCAAAAACTTGATATTCATTTCTTGTTTATTCAACATTGTACTAGTGATATTTCAACTTTTCCCGTAAGTGACAAAATTTTGTCCCATAAGTGACAGTGAAAAAACGTCTTAAAAACCCGAAATAAAACAGAATTTTTTTAATCGAGTGTCATTTCCTTTGATTTGACTTTTTAAGCATGCACCATATTAATTTCGTAATTTTTAGTGCGATACAAGAGCTGAATTTGCGATTTTAAAGTTTGAAGTCAACAGTGTGGTGGACTGGGCTGTCCCGAAGTGACGCAACTTTACCCACCTTTTAAAGTGTTAAATTAATGAAATTGAAATTTGAAAAAGTGCTCAAAAAATCAAGCCTAAGGTATATTTAGACACCCATAAATTTGTTTTCTGAAATTATATTTTGTAGAGAATTTACAGCATAAACTTTCAGAAAAAAAATAGTTGAAATGTCCCGTAAGTGACATGGAATCGCCCTTCAAGTTTTTGTTTTAAAACAAAATTTTTAAACAATACAATTTAAGCTATTGAAAATAATAAGAGACAAAACCTACATTACACTCAATGTTTACAAACAATTGATTTTGGTGTGGTAAATTCTACACTTAAATAGTATATCTGTGAGTTTCTGAAAAACTCTTATCAGTCTTTTAGAAATATTTTTTTTAGAAAGTACATATTTTGAAGCGCATTTTTAAAGGGTGAAAAGAATTATTTTCATCATTAATGAATAGCTTGGGTAGGTCATTGTGATTGGAGGTATAATAAATTGTACGACAGTTTCTTGCTGTTAACTGCAACCTTATCCGTAATCCAGAAAAATTTAAATATTTTAAAATTAAATTTTTTTTTAGAAATTCTAAAGGCTTATTGCACATCCTCAAAAGAATCCAAACAGTTTGATACCGAAAACATGTTATACGAAACGGATCAGTAAGCCTTTATCTGGAAACCATTTACAAAGACTTTTTTTTTAGAATAGAGAGATATCCATGACATTTTGGTTTCGTATGCATACTACATAATTCAAAAAGCTTTCAAAAAATGGCTGTAAAATTTGATAATATGCGTTACACTTTTATTTATTTTCACCTTTA
Organism: Tetragnatha versicolor; assembly: GCA_024610705.1. Classification (NCBI taxonomy): domain Eukaryota; kingdom Metazoa; phylum Arthropoda; class Arachnida; order Araneae; family Tetragnathidae; genus Tetragnatha; species Tetragnatha versicolor. Next base: position 44,200,997 of record JANDEH010000002.1, on the reverse strand, counting down.
TTAATATTTTTCTGACTAAGCATTAAAGGTATCCGCCTACCCCTAAAATGACGATTTTCGACTTTTTTTTTTCGTCGAAATTTTTTTTCTTACTTTTTCGAGTAGTTGAGACTTTTATCTTTCCAAAACTGTTTTCATTTACTTATAGGTGAATTAAAAAAGAAATTACAGCATTTTTAAAACAGATAGTCGTGTGTGATCGTATCCTACTACTATTATAATTGTGAATGTTTGTCTGGATGTTTGTTACTCTTTCACGCAAAAATTACTGAATGGATTTTAATGAAATTTTACAATAATGTAGCTCATACATCAGAATAGGACATGGGCTATAATTTATAAAGAGAAAATCAGTCTTTCATTCTTTTTTTCCCATTTTTCCTGCTTTTTTTCACTTATTTTTCCGTGTTTGAAAACCTGTTTTACCAGTCATGCAAGCAATAATAAGGAAACTTTAGTAGTACCAGTGTTGTAGTTACTAGGCAATTTTATTAATCTCTATATAAATAAAAACGTTTGTGGCTGTGTGTGTATGTATGTGTGTTCCCCATCTCCTTTTAAACCACGCCGAAGGCGGGGACATTTCCTTCATTTCAAGATTTTTTCCCTTTGAAATAAATATATTTACTGAAAAATATAATTTTTTTCATGGAAAACGAATTAAAAATAAAACATTGTTTCAAATGAGACAGAACACTAGACTTTTTCATTTACTAGATTTTTTATTATAGTTTCAAATTTGTTATTTTATAAAGGCACCAAGATATTAAACATTATCAGGGACATCGGGATTGTAAAAAGTGATAAGAACACCGGGATTGGAAAGTTGGTGGGAACATCGGGATAGGAAATTTACCATAAAACCGGGAATACAGGAATATAAAAACTACTGAAAACACCGAGATAGGAAAATTACCGGGAACCCCGGGATTAGAAAAATTACCGGGAACACCGGGATAGGAAAGAGGCGCCTGAGATACCGGGATGATTTGTAATATTGCTAATTTACAAAATTATAAATGTATTTTAAGAAAACTTTAAAAAAATAAATTTATACACCCCACCCGTGCAAGGCCGGGTATAACAGCTAGTACAAATATAAACTTTGAAGCTAATTTTCTCGGAACTAAATCCTACTACTATTATAATTGTGAAATGTTTGTCTGGATGTTTGTTACTCTTTCACGCAAAAACTACTGAATGGATTTTAATGAAATTTTACTATAATGTAGCTTATACATCAGAATAACACATAGGCTATAATTTATAAAGAGAAAATCGGTCCTTCATTTTACGATCGGCTAGAACTACACGTTCGTCGTTGACGTCAGAGACAATTCGCTTAACTGCGCAAGCTCCGGAACTTGGTCTCACGTAGCTTGAAAGAACCTACTCTATGGAAAGAACACGATCCGATTTTTGAAGATAATATATTATAGAGATAATATATAATATACAGAAAAATCATCAAACTTATTTTCAATGCATGATTGAATTTTATTGTTGAGTTAAAAAAACTTATTTTAAATGCACACAGGTTTTGCAAAATTTTATTTTAAAGTATCCAACTACCTCCATAAAAACCCACTCTATTTCTCTGTAAATGTACTAATTTCTCTTCTATAAATAATGAGTAATTAATGTTTTAATTTTAAAAATACTTCACAAATAATTTCTTTATCTAGTTTGATGTAATTTAAACACAATTTTATTTTTCAATTGTATTCCTAAATTTTTATTTTAAAATTGTTTCAAAAACGTTATGATTTAAAATTAAAAAAAAAGAGTACTCAAAACAAAAACTCGCAAAATAACAAATATTGAATATTTTATAACCTTTTGACAGTAAAAAGAAAAAAAAAGGAAACCAGCTGCACTCTTATCAGACATTGTTTTCACTTTCTATACTATTCTAACATGAAATGCGCAATTTATGCTTCCGTGGTTTACTAAAAAGTTGTTTTTATTTCATTATCCTTTATTTTATTTAAAAATCCTTTAAATAAATTAATTAATCAGTATTTAGTGATGTCAAAAAACAAAAACTAATGCAATAAAAATCAAGAAAAAGCACAAAAATAAAATTTATTGTTTGAATGCACTTATAGAGCAACTTGAATTAACACAAATTTTGAAAGGAAAGCAAATTACATTGATGGAAAAATTTATATGCAAATGAGCGAGGAAATTAATATACATTATGTGTGTACATTGAAATTCACCAATACTATCCAATCAGTTTAGGAGTCATTCATTAATTACGTAAGGGTCCCGAGGGGGAGGGGGGTTGGAAAAATCTCTACATACCCTTACTTCGGGAGTGGGGGGGGTTAAACTCATTCTTATGTAAGATTTTCCAAGTTAATGTAAAGAAATTCCAATTATTCTAATCCCCCAGAAAAACTTATAAATACTGACGATCTCGGTATATTATCGAAGCTTTAATTTTTTTGGTTTCAACTTTATTTTTTGCGTCAAACAGAGAGTTTTAGTGTAACTGATGCTTTTCTAACATTTTATTATTTTGAAAAACAAAATGGAATCTTACGTAAGAATAGGGGGAGGGATTTCAAAAATTTTATGTACCCTCACATGGGGGTAGGGGGGTCAAAAACTGCCAAAATCATCCTTACGTAATTAATGAATGGCCCCTTAAATGCTTTGTCCACCATGAACTCGGAATAACATTCGCTCTAATTACGAAGTATTACTACATACTTATATACAGATGAACATAATATTACACAGGGTGTTCGGAAACACTGTTGAAAACTTTGAGGGGTGGTAGAGGGGACCTAGACAAGCATATTTAAAAATAGGTGTATCTACGACCCCCCCATTCCTATTCGAAACCCCCTCTACCACACCTCAAAGTTTTCCACGGTGTTTCGAAACACCCTGTATACAGTGTATCAATGAAAAAACTACTATATACAAATACGTCAAGTTAGAGTGAAAAGAATATTATTTACAATATATACATAATTTAATTACCCAACGAATTTTTGCCTTAAAATATCTTCAAATACTTTAAATAAGTACTAAAGCATACACATGAAAAAACATTATCCTGTCTTTAAGTTTAAGACTGACAATCAGACTATTTGAAAAATATTTCATGGAGCAAATTCTTAATAGGCAAATTATTAATGAACATTAATTAATTATTAGTTATAATAACATACAAAATAAATACCTACAGGTTATTAACCTCACAGAAATTTAAGACTTGTCGTCGCTGTGAAATCAAACTGCCATATATGCAAAATGAATATTTTTCACTAGAGCGCTTTAAAGTTTTCGCATATGATACTTAAAATAATAATAAAACTGTACTATTGTGAGGTAATTCAGTTTTACTTAGAGGATGGACATCTTTCCACCTTGAAGGTTTTGAAGCAACTGGTGTATTGCACAATATATCTGTCCTCTGATAAACAAAGTGGATATTCCCGATTACATGCATACCAGTGCAACGTGGTCTGACAGAGTTCTATTCAACTAAACCATACAAATACAAATTAAGTCGACCAACTACAGGCATAAGCCTGGTTTGATATACCGGTTTGACATAAAAATACCAACATACATAAAAGGTTTGCACAAAAACAGGTTTGAGTGTATCGCCAAACATTAACACAATGATGTTTCAGTTGGGCACTCTTCTAATGATGACACAATCAGCAACAATGACTTAACCGAGAAAAGTTTGTTATTGGATGTTCCAAAGAATCATTCAAAAACAAACCTCACCCAGTTTTATGTGTTCTTTCTGAAATAATCCCACATAATTCAGTAAGAATAACAAGGCAATTATTACAATACTGGCTAAAAAACCTTAAATTCAGATTTTTCCAAGAGTAAAAATTATCAGGACTTACATCTCTAATTTGTTTTTCATTTTGAGCAAGTCTTATCACACTCTTTCTACTGTAAATTCTTGCAGGTACTAACTGAGCATTAAGACAGCGACCCATTTGCAAACATAGAAAATGTTGGTTCAATTCAGTTAAAGGTCCCGCGCTAAATATCACCAAGTTTTTATGAGCTCCATATATTCAAATATCGACAAATTTTTCTGATTTTTATTGATAGTTATTGATCTAACTAAACATATTTATCTATTAGTTTGAAATTATTTAGCAATATTTCTACTTTTGGATGACCAAAAGAGCATGGCTGTATTTAGTGGGACCTTTAACGGAATTGAACCAAAATGTTTTGAGAAAAAAAATTATTTAATGAGTAAGAAAATACCTATTTATTGAGACAGTTTAATGAACGTGAACCCTAATTTCATTTATACTATACAACTGATTCTTTCTGTGTTGTTGTTTTGAAGAAACAGTCTTCTAGGCAATCATACTGTAAAACATCATTTATCTGCTCCAAATAATTTTTGATGTGATCCTGGCACACTCATTTGTGAGCGTAATTAACAGTGAGTCTTGCTGGCAAACTTTTTACCACACTCACATGTGAAGAGACTTTCTGATACATCCAAACAATTTAATTTGTGAATTTCAGCAGAGTACTTGGCTTTGAAACTCTTTCCACAATTCTCAAATATTATGGATTCCATTTTTGTGGCACATCAATCTGAAAAAAATTGCATTTCAGTCAATGAAAGCTTTATTTAGGCTACTTCAGAAAAAATTGCATTTCAATCAATGGATTTTTTTATTTAGGAAACCTCAGGGAACATAGTGATTTTTAACTTACCTTTTCCTTCAAAACCAAATGATTTATTACGATTATCAATAGTAAGAAAATCAGAATTTTCTTGTTTATTTGTCAACATCAACAACTTGCTCCAGTTCACGTTCCTTCAAGCTCCGTGAGACGAAGTTCCGGAGCTTGCGCAGTTAAGCGAATTGTCTCTGACGTCAGTAACGAACGTGTAGTTCTAGCCGATCGTCTTCATTTTCTTCTCTTTTCACTTATTTTTCCGTGTTTGAAAACCTGTTTTACCAGTCATACAACGAGTTAAAAATAAAACATTGTTTCAAATGAGACAGATCACTGACTTTTTCATTTACTAGATCTTTTATTTTAGTTTTAAACACTGGTTTTAAATTTGTTAATTTGTTCACTAGACTTACTAATTTACTAGACTTTTTATTATGGTTTCAAATTTGTTATTTTATAAAGGTACCAAGATATTAAACATTATCAGGAACATCGGGATTGTAAAATTAGCGAGAACATCGGGATGGAAAAAATTACCGGGTTATAAAAATTACCGAGAACACTGGGATAGGAAATTTACCATAAAGACACCGGGAATACCGGAATATAAAAATTACCGTAAACACTGAGATAGGAAAATTACCGGGACCGCCGGGATTAGAAAAATTACCGTGACCACCGGGATAAGATTACCGGGAACACTGGGATAGGAAAGAGGTGCCTGGGATACCGGGATGATTTGTAATATTGCAAATTTACAAAATTATAAATGTATTTTAAGAAATATTTAAAAAAATAAATTTATAAACTCCCCCCCGTGCAAGGCCGGGTATAACAGCTAGTTTTGCATAAAAACCATCCACTATTTACTCAATATTCCATGATTACTCAAAAACTATCCAAGACATTCACTCCAAATTTTAACAGTAATCATACTGTTATTAACCAGATGTACCTCAGATTTTTATGTAAGTTTATTATTGTTTTTATTGAAGTTTTTTTGTTAAATGGTAGTAGAAATTTTGAAATTTTTCATTTACCTTTACATTTTATGCTGTAAAACAATTAATTTTCAAAATATGTCTTAGAAAATGGTCCATTCTGAAGATAAGTGTTATAGAATACTTGTGTCCAAAGGAAATTTATGTAGGGGTAATAGTTTTTGGGCAAGAGTGAGAGGGGTTTTATAAAAATTCACTTAAATTTTGCAATAATTACCCCATATTTTAGAAAGTAATATAATTAATTTTGTTTTTTTAGCATTGATCAAGGTTTTGATGTACATTTAAACTAAAAATTAAAAAATAAAATTTGTAAATCAAGTATTTCAAAAAAATGGTCTCAAAGATAGGCGGATACCTTAAGTTATTTTAAATTTGTTCTACATATTTTGTATAATGATATTTTAACACTATAAGATAAACAACATATTATGAAAAATATTTTTTAAATATTTCACTTACTTTACAAGACACAATAAAAAAACAACATACGCTTTCTATTTTTACAAAGTTAAAATAAAATTGACACAGCGACTGCCTACGTTTGGAAAATGTTTCTGCTTTTCTAAACATACTTTGTTATCAACAACAAAAAATCACATTACCACTTCTCCAGCTTATTAATATATCGTTTCTGATTTAAAAAATAAAATACAAGTTCAGAAAAACAAGTTAATTGATGCTCTAAGGCCTAAAACTTCAACTACACATATGATTCCCCCGGTCTCTAAATTTACTCAGTCAAAAAAACGGAAGTCAAAGGATTATTTTATCGTTCACTGTCAAGATACGTTAACGTATTTTTGAAAGATGAAAGGAGCTTGATTTTTCTTGGCCTCCTTCCAATAGTTGAAACTACTTCTGGTTTGTGTAGTCTCTCAAAAAGTATGAAAAGTACTACTTAGGGGGAGAAAGATATTTATGATTAGCGAATGTTAGCTAAAAACGTTGGCGGGTTTGGGAAACACACAAGTGAAGAATTTTCTCTAGAAGAATATGATAATTTGTGGGAAACTTATCAAACTTATCGGTTTCTTACTGACAGAATATGATTTATTGGGTAGTTTTGAATAGTTTTACCCAGTTAATGGTGCATTCAAAACAAGTGTGAGTAAACAACTGAAGTATTGGAATAAAAGGAAAGCATATAAAAAGTTTAAGTAATGGTAAAATGTCTGATTTTTTCTTATTACATGCCTAGTTTCATCCGAGTAAAGGGTTGCCTCTTTAGTCCAAAGTAATTAAAATTCATAAGAACTAAGCACGAAACTGTTAACTTTCTGTTACTAAGATATTTTAAAATTTAGATGTGAAGTATTTGCTCAATGCTAAATTTTTTTGAAATGTTCTTTATAAATCAAATTGATATTTGTCCAAAACGCAGGCCTCGGAAATAAATTTTTCTAGTTCGTGCTATTGTTTAATTATAAAGCTATAAACTTAAATTTACTTTTTCTCCATAGCATTATTTAAATTTTAGGATATTTTTTTTATGATTATGCAACATGTTTTTATTTAATATTAAACCATTTTTTTATTTTTAGTGCAAAAATATATTTCAAATAAATTTATGAATAATTTAAATGAAAGATTTCAAGTATTTTAATAATGAGTTTTATATATTTTGCAAATAGTTCAACATTTTACGAGTGAACTAAAATAAAGTAAATGAGTTCAACTTTCTAAACATTCGTTTCGTAGAAACTAAATTTTAAGTTGGATGCATGAATTTATTAAATAATTTCATTTTAACCTTTAATGTTTAAGTGTGTAAAGATTAATTTTGGATAGATTTCCAGATCTGCTGGATGTGCTTTTAAACTGTAAAAATTATATTCAAACTAAATAGTGAGACAGCATTGAAAAGTCCCTCTACACACAGCAGATCCTTTATTTGCCCATTCCTTTCAACAACTGTCATAAGCAAAAATGTGCCCTTTATTTCTCAAACAAAAGAAAAGAAACCCATGTACACAGAAACTCTTGAAAATGAGATCAATACTTTTTTAAACAGTTCCGGATGAATAATAATGTAATCCCAGTAGACTTGAAGCACCAAAATTGAATTAAATTTATCTTGCTTTGATCGAAACATTTTCTCTCACAATTAACCGTGCCCCAATGAATATTAAATATTAATAAAACTCATTGTTTTTTCTGGATGAAACTTCTCCATTCCATAGCCTCTTTATTTTACTCGTGAAATGTGAATACTCATTCACTTATTAAACATGCATATGAAGGAGTAATAGCAAGAGACAGCCCCACGTTTATCTCTTATGCAAACAGTTTTTACACGTTTATAAAATAGAGAGATAAGCCAATGTTAATTTCCCTTGAGAAATTAATGTGCTCGTGTGCGTGTTTGAAATTGAGTTATGATGAATTGTGTTATGAGGATTCAGATAAGTAAATTGAATTTTTCAGGCATTGTTGGCATCGTTTTTGAATAGGGAAAGAGAACAGGGAGAATATTTTTTGTAAAGGGCTCATGATTTGTATTTTAACCACATATTTCAGTTGTTTTATAAGTGATATAAATGTACAAAATGCAAAGGGATGATTTTGTTCATTTTTTCACATATACTACAAGGCAGATTCTATCCTGTACTTTATATACAGTTATTAGAAGTACAAATAAGGATTCTGAAGACTGAACGAGAATTAATTAATTAGTTTATATTGAAGTAATGTGTTTGGTTAGTTATTTCCGATAATTATGTTATCTACTTAATTTAATTGGAAAAATATTATTCCATTTTTACTTAACTACTGCCAGTAGGGAAATTCCCCTAAGTAATTTCAAGTCCCACCAATTCAAATAACTGATGCATAAACTTCTGTCGTATTATCTTTGAACTTTTTAATCGAAACCATTCTTCTTTATAAAAGTAAGAAACATGCTTTTAATTAGTTAATTACCAAAATAAATGAATTAAGGGAGCTAATTAAATTACAGCATTTTTATAAACACTTGATAACTAATGAGAACTATTCCTTCTGTTGTAGTGTAATCGAATCTTGTAGTTGTATCTATTCAGTTTTCATTATTTATATTAATGTCCATATCATTTTTAAGTATAAATGAATATCTTGCATCTAATTTAAGGGGGTAGGTGCACAACTTTCGACCAAAATACACATTTTTAAATTTTTGCATTTTCGTTAAGTAGGTATTGCATTTTATGCTTCAAACGACACCAAAATTATTTCTCTACGTGGATTAGAAGTATTTTTAATTATTTTTACGGAAATAATTTATGCACTACTAATATGTAAGATTTTTGCTAAATTTCCATTTTTCTCAAAACTGAATTTTTTACCATAAAAGGAACATTTTCTCAAAATCTATTACAGCAAACAACTTATAACTTGGTATCAATATTAATGACGCTATGTTACATACTTTAACACAGGGGTTTCTCAAAAAAGTCCTTTAAATTGAAGTTATAGCATAAAACATCATGAAAATTCAGTCTTTTTGAGAAAAGCCTAAGTTCATTCAGATAATATTTTTAAAAAATAACGAGACATAATAGCCCTAAAAGCTCATGTTAAAGTATGTAATACAGCTCAGGGAATACTCAGAAAAAAATTAGGAACTTTAATGCAGTAGATTGTTTAAAAATGTACCTTAAAAATCATCATTTTTAACATTACGGAGATAGGGGTTTAGCTGCGTTCAACTACCTCCTAAAACGTGCATCCTTGATCTTAAAACTGATTCAAGGAAATACCTTACATAAACACTAAACGCTATCTTTATTATTTAATTAAAATATATAAATATACATAAAATCTCCGGATTAGTTTTCCAATAAAGCTAAAATTCCATTTTACATTCAGCTGTTTTAAATGATCTTCACTTATTTATTTATTTTAATATACATTGTATGCGAGAAAATTCGTTTACAGATTAAACTGTTTAGTATTTTTCGTACTTTACTGTGATTTGATTAAAAATTTGTAGATTACAACAAAACGTTTTTTTTTACATTTTGAAATATTCTCTCTATTCTAAAAAAAGTTTTTGGTGAATGGTTTCCAGAGAAAGGCTTTTTAATTACTGAACCGAATGACACATATACGGTATCAAACTGTTCGGATTCTTTCCGGATTTCCGAGTAGGCCCTTCGATTTTTCAAAAAAATTCTCAATTTTAAAATATTTCTATTTTTTAGATAACGGATAAGGTAGCAGTTACAAAGCAAGTACTATCAATCAAATTATTATGTATCCAATCACAATGACCGATTGACGCTATATTTTAAGATGAAACCTGTTTTTTCACCTTTTTAAAAAGTACTTTCTTGATGAAATATCACTCAAAGACTGATAAAAACATATTCTAAAAACTTACATATACGCCATTTGATACTAAAATTTCACACTTTTTGTCCAATATTTATAATTTTTAGTCTGATTTTATCGAAATTAACTGTAAACATAGTGATGTTTTGTCTCTTATTATTTTCAAATGCTTAAACGGTATTGTTTAACAAGTCTGGGTTTAAAAAAATATGAATGATAAACACTAGGCATATCATACTAACGAGTTACTTTGAAATAATGTTTTTTTTGTCCGAATATTGATAAACAATTAGAATTAGTTATTTTTATAATCATAGATTAAACATAATTAAGATGAATATTTTTAAAAACATTTCGTTTTAATTTTTGATAAGTTGTGGTTAATATATATTCAAACTTTTAAGGGAGATTTATTCATGGAGGGGATTTGGTAACGTATTTTTGGAAAGTTCGTTGACATTTTTTCTGTAAATTGTTTTATAAAGTGTATAAGTTCAACGAGTTGGAATTTGGGGGAATTGCGAAGCAATCCAAAAGGTCCTGCGTTAGCAGTTTACAGGGGTTGGTGAGCGATAGCGAGCAGGGAGCGGTAGCTCCCTAGTTTAACTTAAATTTCATATTTTCTGATGAACCCTCCTTTATTATCCTTACAATACATAAAAAACTGAGCTAATTATAGTAGTGTTATAATAATAATTGGCACATGTGTAGAACTTTCTCTTGTATTTATTAATCAGTATTTTTTTTTGGATTTAGATCCTCCAATAGTCTCCAATAACCCACATCCTAGCTTAACTTTTATATAATGCATTTTTTATTTGGATTTGTACAATTTATGTATTAACTTTCGAAATTTTTTGCAATTTATTATACAGAAGATAGTTGAATTAATTTTACATAAAAACGCAAGAAATTCTTTATCAACTGATCTTTTCAAATACAAAAGATCAATGAAGAAGATGGACGCCAGATCCTTGCAATAATTATCAGACTCCAACGCATCCGACAACTAACGATAATGCTAACCCGCCCTTCCTTTTTTCCCCCGACCCTCCTAACTGACACACTACCCTGGCGATCTAATGACACCGCCGCTCGCCCTTCTGAGTTAGTCGGCATTATCATTAACCTAAATGCAAGCTAACGAACAGGGTCGTGCAAAAAGTCGCAAAATTATACCACTCACAAAAGCCCCTCTCTGGATGGCGTTATGATAAATTACCCGGCCTCTCGGTGCTGTGAGGAAGCAAATTATCTATTTCGTGCGCTTCATTAGGTTGAATATCCAATTTACAGCCCCGTGTAATGGACACAGAAGGAAGTTCCTAGCGCCAATCGATGTCAAAAAGACATTAACCTTCGGATCCGGAGCCGAGCTTTGTTATTTAACTAGGGGACAAACAGGAATTGGAACCATTGACTCGCAGCGTTAATGCTTTTTCGGAGTCGGAAAAAGGAACCGGTCGATTTTCCGGATTGGAGTTGTTTGGAAGTGATTATTTAAAGTTTGAGCCTGACTTCGGGTTTTCTATTCAAATCGAGTTGGGAGATCAGGTTTGTTTCAAGCAAGACAGGGAAACTTCGGTCTTCAAGATAAATATTTCCGGAAGTTTAGAAACCGAAAGGAGGGGTGAATTTACTGCTTCTTAAAGCCACAATAATTTCAATAACCAAGGGCAAAGACAGCTGGTCCATGAAATAAACATGGCTAAGAAATTGAATATGAGCGAATTATAGTTTTGAAAATTGAACTTGAATTAGAATTCGTTCAGAGACATCTCTAAACTTTACCAAAGCTCTTCTCTCTTGCATTGTAAAGAGAGTGGTAGTAAATAGAACCCTCTTTTCAAGGAATTTTGTAATTTTTTCTAATAATCGAATTTTACTCAAGTTTGAATATTATATTCCTCATATATTGAGGTGAACTGCACCATAAATTAACATTCGAGTATCTTAGAATAAATCTTAGGCTTATATCAAGAATTGCGATTGCTGAACCAAAACATAGGGTAGTGGATAGATGGAATGCGTTGCCTGAAACAATTGTAAATTCCAGTGGGGTAAACGAGTTCAAGAGGAAAATTGAAAGATACTGGGATTCCGGTAGTTCGGGTTAAAAAGACTAAACCAACCTTGCTGGGCATACGCCTGTAGTTGGTCGACTTAATTTGTATTTGTATATTTGTATTGGTAAGGTTGGAAATAATTTATGAAGTTCTATAACTGAAGTTATGAGATATAACTTAATGAATTTTAAAATATTTTTTTACTGTCTCCTCTAGCATACTTTTAAAATCACTCGAAATGTTATGTTTTTGAAGAAAATCAATGTTATGAAATATTTTAATTATCTCTCTATTCTAAAAAAAAGTTTTTGGTGAACGGTTTCCAGAGAAAGGCTTTTTAATTACTGATCCGTATAACACATATTTGGTATCAAACTGTCCGGATTCTTTTGAGGATGTGCAAAGTGCCTTTAGAATTTCTAAAAAAAATCTCAATTTTAAAATATTTCCTTTTTTTTTAGATTTCGGATAAGGTCGCAGTTACAAAGCAAGAAACTATGAATTTTAAAACAATTGAAAACATATTTCACTGGTTTTTTAATATTAAAATAGATTAAATAATCATCTTTCTATTTATAACATGAATTTAAAAAATTTATTTTGTGTTATTTTTAACAATATTTATATTTTTGTTGTTCACAAAGGGTTTAATTGTTCTTCAAACGGTTTTCATTATATTTTAAACTTATATATAATTAATTTATTTTTTATTTTTTAAATAACAAATTAATATTTTTATATTTATCTTTGTAGTTGTGGCAACCTAATCATTACTATATTTACAATAAAATATACACTCGCTTTCGGAAATTTTGAATTTTGCATTTATTTTTTATATCCTTTTGCAAGTATGTTTTTTAAGGTAGTAAAATGTAACTCTTTATTTCATAATGACAAAACGCAAACAACTAAATAACACGGGTGAATGTTTTAGAAATAAGGATGAAAATGTTGGAAGTCTTGACATTCGGTGTCGTTGCTATGAAAATGACACAACTTCGAAGTTTGTTTCTCATGAAGATAAAATTCAAAATTTTCTCGATGTTTTAGATAATTACTACATTTTTAACAGTCAATCATTACAAATTTTAAGAAAGTTAAATTTATTCCTGAGATATTTCAATGCTTCCCTTAATGTATCTGTGAAAAAACATTACCTTAGGGAAATGGGTAGAATAATGTTTACATTGCTTTGTTGTTAATTTTCTTGGGGTTCAATTCCGTTATAGTTCCCGCTAAATATCGCCAATCTCTTTCGAACGCTCAATATTCAAATGTAAACCAATTTTTCTAATTTTTAATGATAAACTGAATAGTTATAGATCTAATTAAACACTTTAATCTATGAATTTGAAACAATTTAGCAATATTTATACTTTATAGTGTCCAAAAGAGATTAGTGATATTTAGCGGGAACTATAACGGAATTCAACCCCAAGAAAATTAACAACAGAGCAATGTAAACATTTTTTTACCCATTTCTCTAAGGTAATGTGTTTTTCACAGATACATTAAGGGAAGCACTGAAACATTAAGGGAAGGTTCATATTTAGCGGGAACTATATATGAACCTTTCTTGGAATTATAAAGCGATCCGCCAATTCATGTTACCATAAAGGAAATGATAAAATTCCACCACTGAATAAATATTCGCCATTTTTGAAAGAGTACCAGGGAGAAGTACTACCCCTGTGTTAAGAATGTTTTATAAAGTGAGTAAGTGCAGTGAGCTGGGTTTTGTGGGGAATTGTGAAGCGGTCCAAAAGTTACTGCGTCAGCATTTAACGGGGGTTGGCGAGCGATAGCGAGCAGGGGGCGGTAGCCCCCTAGTACGAAAAAAATCAAAAATAAAGTAACTTAGCATTTAAAATTTGTGATACGACCCTCTAATACAGTAATTATTTTTATATTTTTAATTTTTTTTTCATATTATAAAATTGAATTGAAATAGAAAAAAAATTGCTATATATTGTCTTAACATTCATTAAATAACTTTAGATATCGTTAAATAACTAAATTAACATTCAATACAAATACCCCATGTAAATAAAGTAAATACTCGTAGCATAACTTTGTAAACGGTTACCTTAATTATAAGTCATTAACCACCAAGGCAATTGTGATAAGACATCAGAAGGGACACAACTGCGTGCAGTTAAGTAATGAGAAGATTTCATTATGACTTTAGAATGGCCTATTCACTCTAATTACGAAATCATACTAACATTAACGTTAAAACAGACTATTAAGGGCTCTGTTATCATGTTAGAGTCCAAATTATAATGGTAACCAGATTTCACAAAGTGTATAGCTAAATAACAGTTTTAAGTAGTTTAATCTTTAATGGAGGTTTAAAAATATCTTTAATTTTAAGTTATTTCAGCGGCTTGTTTTATTTTATAGCCTAGAAATAACTTGAAGTAATTTTTACAAAGAGTGACCCCTAACATATAAAATCCCTATTATATTATCTTAAGAGGCATTCATTTTATAGTATACTATAACATAAATATCAATTGTTTTTATTTCCATTACAGTACTTTTATTTTCAAAGTAAGGGATATAGCATTAAGACAATAAAAATTTTTCTGTAATTTGCATTATTTATTTTTATAAAATGCACATTGACAGTGTTTTTTTAATATATTCAAAAACATTCTTTTGAACTACCGTGCCTTTTTTTATTTAATCTTTGACACGAAAAAAGTTTTGTATTCTTAAGTAAACCATTAGTGTTAACCTTTCAATCCTACAAGGCCCAAGTTTCCCATAGGATTTAATGGTAATCTCGGGTGGCTTAGGATTCAAAGGGTTAAACCTTTTAGCTTAAGTTTTAAATATTTTAAATATTATTGTACGCTTAATTACGTATATGTTTTATTCCTTATCTACCAAAAGTATATCCTTTTTCAACCACGTTTATGTTTTGTTATTGAAATGAATTTATTTTATCATAGCAATTCAGACTATTTGTTTCTTGTAGAGTTTCTAAATCTCGAAAAGGTAGCAAATATTTGAGACGTTGAACTTCACTGAGTTACTCCAAAAGCAGAATTCATGCTGTAAAGATTTATAGCTAATAGGATTTCTCGTAAGCCTCATTTGTCTAATTTAATAGTTAACTCGAATACACATTAGAGTTGGCTGACTGAATCCATTAAATTAAGCAAAATTCATTACTGCTTATTCCTGGAGGCGCTATTTACAATCACCCTTTGATTTACTTTCGGATTCGCAAGAGTTCCGCAGCCTTCTCAAAAGAGAAATTTCCCCGATAAATAACAATTGCCGAATCAGAAATGCGGTCATGTACAACTGCAAAAGTCAATATTTCATTTTATTAATTAACAAAGATTTATTTATTTAGCATTTGTTGGTCCGATTAATTTTAGAGTGTGTAAAATTGTATTGGGTATCGTTTAAATGGCTTCTATTAGGATCATGGATAGCACTTTGGTTTTAGTTGGTATAAAGATATTTTTCCTATAATATTTCTATCCCACGTGAATTCATTTATTTAAAAGTTCTGTTTTACTTTTTTCTGTATAATCGAACTTATAAAGAGCACTCTGCAATAGGATAACCTCCTTTCGTAGTATGAGTCCAAATGAAACCCTTTGTCCGGATTTGAAACCCTTTATGATTTAATTTCTACATTAAGTTCCACTAATTTCCACCTGGTTTTCAAGAGCCCCTTTATGATTTAATTAGGTACTTAATTTTCTACTGTACTTTCTAAAACCATGACTTTGTTTAATCCTAGCTCGTATAAGGGAGCAAGGATCTATGATAAGAAATTTAAAGTTTATAAATCAAAAGTTAGAATCATAAGAAAAAATTATAAACTTTTTTTAATGTGAGAAGTGTATTATTACCACGATGATAATGTTAAGTATTAGGAAGATTGAAATATTCTATTTTATAAAAAAAGTTAAAAAATAATTTTTAGAAATACAGTATGGGGATGATTTTTATGCATGTTTAAAGACAAATTTTAAGAGTATGTAGTGTATAGTCATCGCAGACCCATTCCATATCATACAGTTTATATTGACATGACTTATATTTACGTAAGCCTCTCTATCAATAATTCTCTTTGATAACCCCTGTCTAAAAATACTACATATAATTTACCTAGGTCTCTTTTTCTCTTTACCTTTGATATTAAAATTTAATAGCATTTTAATGAATACTTTTCTTGGTTATGCGATGTATATTTGAAGAAATGCCTGTTATGAAACGTAATTTCAAGTATTTTTGAAATTGCTTCTCTAAAATTTTAGTATTTCTAAAAATGCTGTTAAGTAGATAAACATGCAAATAGAATCAAGAGAAAAAGGAAGAAGAAACTGTTGAGAGAAAAGGAAATATTTACAGAAAAGCTATCAATAATAACATTAAGTTTAAAAAAACAAGCGAGTTAAAATATTGTGTGGGAAGATGTAGCAAATATAAATTTAACTTATCTACCTTCTTGATGTTTTATTTTTTAAAAGATTTACGAGTCAGTATAACTGTTTCAATACTAACAAGCTAAAAGCAATTATTGAGTTTTTTCTCTTTGGTAGTTGACTTGAATGTTCGAAATTGAAAATAGTACAAATATTGTTTGAAAATGAGAAACATTTTCTGAGATATGATAAAGTTTATATTTAGTTAAGAATGTAAAAAAATATAATTTAATTTTCCCTCTATTATATATTTAAATTATGTTTATATCCTAGTTGAATTATGTATTTGTTTAGTATGTGCAGAAAATTAAGTTCTCAAAGTAACTTCCAAAGCTTTTTGGCATATTTTTATCTTGTAAACTTTTAGCAGGCATTGTCTCTTAGTATTTAAGAGTGTTCAGTAAATTTTGGGTATCATGCTGACATTCTATTTTATTTGACACCTTCTCTCCATTTTCTTAACGTCTTGGTGCATTCTCTTGTCTTTTTTACTAAAATAATCTACATTTTCAAGAAGATAGACCACGTATGGGAATCAAGAAACTTTACTTTTAAACCCTTATACTATACGACCTAAATTCATGAAAATCCTCATAATCCTTTTTTAGAAGATATTCGTAGTTCAGGTACCTTTGGCTGCCAGCAAACTCCTGAACTAGTTTTAAAACTTTGTGGGCTACTAGGGTATTTTTCTTTAATTAAAGCTAAAAAATTTTATTTTCCTCATTTTTGATATTTCTATAAACACACTTTTTTTCAGGAACATCCTAATAACACACATCTGTCACAAGTTTTGATTGGAAAAAACCTTGAAATTCTCACCAATGATATATATGCACATCTGTCATCTTTTATAACCATTACAAGTTCGTCCCAAATTAGTAAAAACTTCCTGAGTCTATGTAATTTTCTCTATGATTTTTGGTGTCTAATTGACAATTTACCGATTCTTTGGAAGAGTCCTTCACTGTAAGCTTTCTATTTCTTTTAGTTTAATGTAACCAATAAAAAATGTTATGGCTAATATTTTTTAAAACTTGTGTTTTACTATTTGTTTCAGAATATATTAAAGTATATTTTGATAAAACTATACCGTGATGGTATCTTCCATAATTCTTACAGTGAAGTTATAAAAAAATATTTACATTTAAAAAATGTTTTAATGCAAATCTGTGTTTGTAGGGATGGCCTACTTTAAAGTAATTTAGCTAAGCTACTCAGAAGGTGATGAAGACTAAATGATGAATTCTTCAATTACAGACTTAAATACCAATTTATTAACTAACAACAAAAAAGGCTAAAAATTAAATATTAAGAAAAGGGGCAGGCAGGCCGGCCAGTGCAAAATAGAACAGAGAGAGATGGAACAGTTCCATCCTTTTTATACTTTAGCGTTGGCACCTCTCTGTTGCCACTCACGTCAACCAGGTCAACCAGGAACTGACAACTATGTCACCGCCACATGTTATTACAAAAATATTATATTCCGAAGAAAATTTAAAAAAGGGCATGCATTTCTACATTTATGGCAGTAATATTAATTAGACTACCTAAACACAAATGCTAATCTGAATCTTTTTCCCTAACTCATTTCTAATAGTTAAACAATAAGAAAACTGAACAAATTAAGTGAAAAATTATATTAAAAAAGGTTTAAGGGATAAAAATAAAACATTTTGAAAAATAATATCTAGTGCAATAAGTTTCTCTGAATATTAAAAAAAACACAGTCGCCACTGCCGCTGTTTCAAAAAATCTTAGCGAGCAGGGAAAGTGTCCCCTAGTAATTAAAGTTATTATGACATGAATTGATCCTAGGACTTTCTCATGGATGCAGGTAAAGATTCACTTTAGGCGGATATCCATACCTTTGAATCTCCCCTAGCGGTTGATTCCTGGTGAAGTTTTTTGGGGTAAATTCAAGTATTTTGATTATGCTTTTTTTATTTGCTACTAACTGTTTAGTTCACGTTAGCTTGAACAAAATAATTAAAATCATAGCCTAAATAGGTAATTTCTAAACAACGCAGAATACACACAGGAACTTGGAAGTCAAGTTTCTTCCTTCTGCATCCCAGCTATGCACGCCACTAAACCTAACTCCGGGAAATCGAATTCAGCAACCGGGATTCAACTCCAGCAACTATCTCACACGAGGCGAAAACGGGCGAACAAATTCCGCCGCTCGAGCAAAATGACACCTCGATGTATGTTTGCGTTTAATCTTAAACGACTATAATTAGTTCTAGTTGAATTAACTACAGTCCGCGGAGGGTAGGAACGGATTAGAGCACGGGAGGCCATTTAAATGCACTGGCCGCTTGATTATTATTCAATGGGAATCTCAATGGGAGATGCTCCGAGGATGATTCATTTTTGCGTGATACAAGATGAATTATTCAGTGCGAGCGCTTTAAGGCGATGCTATTGTCAGATTGAATGAAATGCCAAGGGATGTGTATCAGTGTATCTGTGAAAAGCGATGTTTAGGGTGGTGTGGGTGTAAATTTACAGGCAAGAAAGTGAAATGTATTATTTTATTTTACAGTGTTCTTTGTAGTTTTTATTTGATGTTTTTATTTGTTTGAAGCTCAGTATTTGAAGCATTATTTTACTTAACTCAATCGAGAAAGGGATGGCAATGAAGGAAATAGTAATTTATAATCACCCTACAGCTTAGTTTAACCACTCTATAGCTTAGAATCAAGTCATGGTAGGATAAGCTGATGATAAGCTGCCTGGTCATTAATTAAACTTGAACAGTGCTAAAAATCTACTAAAAAAACACTGTCAGAATGACCGGAGAGTTTTGATGAATGACTTCAAGAAAAATTAACTACCCAATATCACTAATATAAGCAAATTTTATAGAGTTGATTTAATGCGTCACAATATCAGGTGATGTCTTAAACGTGCTATGAGAGTAACCTTTGAAAAAGTTTAATTTTAGCACCTTCGAGCAGAATCTCATAAAGGGGGCAGAAACAAATAAGATATATTTTAATTTCAAAAAGTATGAATAAAAAACGTCTTTAGAGATGAACTTACCGTCAAAATATTTTATTATGCAATGTTCTGTTAAAATGACTCATATATTCAAGTATAACTACTACAGTAATCCTTTCATAGAAATCCACTATGTATTATCCAATATGTATTGAATAATACAATAATAAAATGTAATATGTATTGAATGGATTGGTATATCCTCACGTACATCTCTTGAATGTCACGAACGTAAAATAAAATATATAAAAAAAGAATATACTTTTATATTAAAAAGAGAAACTGAAAATGAGTTAATTTGAATGACTCCAGTGAATACATAATGCTATCTGTATCGAAAGATATAGTGATAAAGATTACTCTTGACGAATAAAAAATATGTGTGTCCTTTTCAAATTATGTGATCTCTTAAAAACTGGGACTTTAATTTTTACTGAAATTGCTATTATCAAAGATATTTGGAGAAAACCTTTGTAGAGGTGGTGAAATAGATTATGGTAGAACGATATGAGGAGATAGTAACATGCATGCACATTAGGGTGTATCAAAAAAAAATTTTTCGATTTTGATGACGCATTAGTGCGGAAAATTTGTCTAAGGTGCCAGAGAGTACCTTTGAATTTTTTCAGAATTTTTGGATAATTTCTTAAGGTGCCACATTGGCCCTGAAGTTCCCCATGTTAATCCTATGAGGCGCGCAGCCAAAAAGGCCGAAAATTCGTTTTTCGCCCCTCATTTTTGCCCTAATCAACCGAGGAATGTCTTGTCTCGAGTTATGGACTCTATGTTATGTATGCTACCCGAAAAAGCTTGAATAATAGCCTAAATATCTATATTACGTTTTTTTGTATGCTCAAATTACGTCGAAGATCGCGTATTTCCTCGTTCAAATCAGAGCCCACAATCAACATAATATAAAGATTTAAGTTATTATTCAAGTTTTGTCGGGTAGCATACATCATATAGAGTCCATAACTCGAGACAAGACATTCTTCGTGTGATTAGGGTATAAATGGGGGGCGAAAAACCGATTTTCGGCCTCTTTGGCTGCGCGCCTCATACTATTAACATGGGGAACTTCAGGGCCAATGTGGCACCTTAAGAAATTATCCAAAAATTCTGAAAAAATTCACAGGTACTCTCTGGCACCTTAGACAACTTTTCCGCACTGATGCGTCATCAAAATAAAACAAAAAGTTTTTTCGATACACCCTAATGCACATATGTTTTATTAAAGGTTTTATAAAACTTAAATAAAAACAAGAAAATTGAATTGATAGACATTTCTCTTACGATGTAGGAGTGAATTTTGAATAACCGTAGCTTTTAAGCTTTTTATAGAAAATAATGATCATACATATTGGTTAGGATATATCGAAAAAAACTTTTTTGGGATTTTAATGATGCATTAGTGCGGAAAAGTTTTTAAGTTGGCAGAGATTTGGTTGTGATATTTTTCAGAAATTTCGGATAACATTTTTAAGTGCTTCATCGGACCTGAAGGTTCCCCATATTATCCTATGGAGCACGCAAGCCAAAAGGGCCGAAAATTTATTTTTTGCCCCTAATCCCTACTCTAATCACACGACAAATGTCTTCACTCACGTTATGGACCCTATATGATGTATTCTTCCCGAAAAAACTTGAATAACAGTCTAAATCTCCATATCACGTTTTTTGTGGGCTCAAATTTCGTCGAAAATCACGTCTTTTCTCGTTCAAATTAGAACTCACAATCAACATAATATAGATATTTAGGCCGTCATTTAAGTTTTGTTGGGAAGCATTCATATCAGGTTCATAACTTGGGTGAAGACATTCATCGTGTGATTAGAGTAGGAACGAGGGGCGAAAAACCAATTTTCGGTCTTTTTGGCTTGCATGCTCCATAGCATAACATGGGAATCTTCAGGGCCGATGTGGCACTTTAAGATATTTTCCAAAAATTCTGAAAAAAAAATTACAAGTACTCTAAGTCACCTTAGACATTTTTTCACACTAACGCATCATTCAAATCCCAAAAAAAACGTTTCTTCAATACACCCTAATGTTGGTTAGGGTGTCTCAAAAAAAACCTTTTTTCGAAAAACCTCGCTCCCCAGGGCTTTTCCCATTCCTTTTGGTCCCAAAAGAGAGTGTGTGAAGTTTCAGCCCCCTAAGTTAACTCTAGGGGTTGCCTGTAGAGCCCCAAAGTTTGAAAAAAGTGGAAAAAATGACTAAATTTCAGAATTTTCAAAAAATTTATTTTATGAGTGAAACTGGATAAAAATGGTTCAATTGTGTTACTTAGGACTTATTTAGATGGGCAATATTTATTTATGTGTGATAATTGTACCCTATAGCCCTTGCAATTTAGGATTAAAACGTACCACTTAGGGACGTTGCGCTCACCAAAGCTTATAATGCACTACCGGTGGGCGAATTGAATTGAATCCGAATTTATTTGAAGGAACTCCCTCAAATGATGCCATTTGGTGCTAAATTGATATTATAAACTGTAAAAGCCAGTGAAATAACAATAATGATGCCCTCCACTGAGCTTATAATGTAAAAAGTGATTTTCTTCAAAATTGCTCGTTTCCAGCTGATCAAACCCAAAATTTGTACTAAAAAAGGGGGTTGTTGTACTTTTTTAGATACCAAACTTTGAAACCTTTATAGGGGCTTCATTTTTTATAAGTAGAAGTTAATTTTAAACCCTTCACATCGAAAATAATACGGATATATCCAATACCAGAAGTTAAAATCGATTTTCTTTTTTTAAATGAGGAAAATAGTTTAATACGTGTGAATCTTGGTTGAAATGTTAAGAAAGAAGTTTTATAATAAAACTTACCACCACTAATACGTTAAAAGGGAGTAATTTTCCTAACTTAAAAAAATAAAACCGATTTTTACTTCTGGTATAGGAAATATCCATGTCATTTCCGATCTGTGCTGTTAAAACTTAGTTCTACTTATTAAAAATGAAACCCCTATAAAGGTTTCAAAGTTTGGTATCTAAAAAAGTACAACAACCCCCTTTTTTAGTACAAATTTTGGGTTTGATCAGCTGGAAACGAGCAATTTTGAAGAAAATCACTTTTTACATTATAAGCTCAGTGGAGGGCATCATTATTGTTATTTCACTGGCTTTTACAGTTTATAATATCAATTTAGCACCAAATGGCATCATTTGAGGGAGTTCCTTCAAATAAATTCGGATTCAATTCAATTCGCCCACCGGTAGTGCATTATAAGCTTTGGTGAGCGCAACGTCCCTAAGTGGTACGTTTTAATCCTAAATTGCAAGGGCTATAGGGTACAATTATCACACATAAATAAATATTGCCCATCTAAATAAGTCCTAAGTAACACAATTGAACCATTTTTATCCAGTTTCACTCATAAAATAAATTTTTTGAAAATTCTGAAATTTAGTCATTTTTTCCACTTTTTTCAAACTTTGGGGCTCTACAGGCAACCCCTAGAGTTAACTTAGGGGGCTGA
Organism: Tetragnatha versicolor; assembly: GCA_024610705.1. Classification (NCBI taxonomy): domain Eukaryota; kingdom Metazoa; phylum Arthropoda; class Arachnida; order Araneae; family Tetragnathidae; genus Tetragnatha; species Tetragnatha versicolor. The sequence continues at coordinate 44,177,984 of JANDEH010000002.1, read as the reverse complement.
AACTTCACATACTATCTTTTGGGATCAAAAGGAATGGGAAAAGCCCTGGGGAGCGAGGTTTTTCGAAAAAAAGTTTTTTTTGAGACACCCTAATGTTGGTACATAATCTTTAAAAATATGAGGGGTTTTTTTTCATTATTTTCATTACTACGTTGGTATCAACGTATCAATTTCTCCTTATTAAAATCTCAAAACCTAAAGGCACAAAAATTTATGAAATTAACCATTCAGATGATATTTAATGCGTTTTATTTACAATGAAATTAATTTTGTAGTTTCAAAAGGAAAGGATTTAACCAATGCCAAAAACGCTTTCGTACAGGTATGTAGTGCCGAAAATAGAGGTAACGTCATGAAACAAACCAAGAACCCTTCTGCGCATTGTAGTTTTAATTTTTTTAAAATTAACTTATGATCAGAGTTCTAAAAAAAATTAAAACTGTAACAGATATTTCATGTATTAATAGTTTTCTCCTCTCTCGCCTGAGGGCACTGTGTGTCTCTCTTTTTTAATGTACGTGTAGATGTCAATTCTTTGAACTGAAGTGAAGTGACTTGATTCGGAGTCGAGATTTCCCCGCCGCTGCACCGGTTGGCACGCAGGGCTTGTTCTTTAGTTTCTTTTCTGTGTTAACTGTAAATATTGTCCGTTGTCGTATGTAAATAAAAGTATACGTCCAACTTGTGATGCCTTTGAAGATTATTAAAAAATTAGTCTTTAAAGAAGCTCTATCGAAAAAAAAATTAAATCTGAGAAATCGTTGCATTTCCCATTTCATACCAGCTTTTAACAGAGCGTAACCAATGCAAAGGGAATTTTTATTTCAGTTTTGGAACTAAGTTGTATGCCTTAAAGAAACCTTACACAAAGTAAAATCAGTAAACCCGTAGGTAGCCATTCATTCGCCCAGTGGTAAAATAGTAGAATCTGGCACTCCCAACCGAGATTCCAACATCATCTATTTCAATGGAAGAAAAGGAAAATATTTCCACCCTCACCCACCCACCGTAAATCCGCAACCATTTCACGGTTAAATTACCTAAAAGCTGTGTTTGTTCATGCTCCAAACGATGAAAAATACACCCCTCCAAGTTCACCAACAAGAGAAAAGAACGTTCATCTCTCCTCGCAAGGCCGGTCGTTATGATATCATCATCACAACTTCCCTCTTAGTTCGCCAGGGGGCAGTAAAATCGCCTTTTGCTCGGCTACTGCCATCCAGTGAAGTGAAATGCCGGTTGAAAATGTACGCAATGGTTTAACGGAAACCGTGCCGCTTTTTTTTCCCGCTTAAGTTAGGAAAGAAATAAAAATGTGCGAACGTTTTTTTAATGTTAAAAATTATTATATTTTGTGGGTGGCGTGTAATTGTCACGTGCAGAGCATCAACTCACTGAGTGAGTGTCACAATAGACAATAAACCATGTGTTGTGAGTGACTCTCTTCTTAAACTATTAATATTTTTGCATTATTACTGAATATGTGAACAGTCAAGTAACTGTTGTTTGGGTCGATAGATGATAACGGCATGAAAATTGCCGATGATAGTGATAACTGTTCAGTGATTTTGGCGCATGCGCGGTTTCAGTAGTCATGCGAGATGTGCATGGTGTTAAACTTTGTTCCTAAAACCCTATGAAAATTCCTTTGTAAAATGAGAAAGTATCGCTTTAATCAGATGACATCAGCTTTTGGTGCCTTTTTTTCTTTTGTTCATGTTCTTCGAATTCACAACAGGTAAGTTTTAATTTAATTTCAAGATATATTTAAGGTATATCTGTGAATTTCTATGTAGAAATTTGTGGATGAAACTAGATTTTTATCTGAATTTAATGAGTGATAGATTTTGATTACTTCATTTAGCTTTTTCATCCACTAAATTACCGTCATTAAATATTTTGTTACAGAACTTTTGTTGATCTACTCTATACTTATTACCCAATATAACATTTATAATTGGTGGATTCACTTTAAAAATATTTCATGTAACTTTTCATTTGAAGTATTTATTTGCTGCGACGGATTTTGAATCTATAATTTTAAGAATCGCAGTACATTCGTAATTAAATTTAATCTCATAACTCAACCATTAAAATGTATGAATATATGTATTATAAAGCGTAAAAACGTATGCTTTATCTGTTTCTTTTATTCTAGATACTTAATCCAGTATACTTATAGTCAAAAATGTTTTTGAATATCACAAACCTTTTCATAATAAAGTAAAACTATTTTAAAGGGTAAATTTGTTCCTAAACATAATTTTCAGAGTTCTCATCATAATTGCGGTTTTTAATATATAATATATACTTTGAAAGTTGAATAAAGCATCCCGGTATCTTATGTCACACAGTTTATTTCAACTGTAATTAATGGTGATATATAAACTAACGAGTGCGAATTCCTTTTATGTAACAAGCTGAAAAATAAAAAATAAATACATAAATTTTTCATACTGAAGTGGCATTAACTCTTTTTTTCAAGGGTCTTTAAATATATTCTACATCTAATTAGTAAAATGCGAGAAAGAGTTCACAATTAGCATTTAATTCTTTCAGAGATAAAACTCGTTTATTTTTTTCTTAAGAGGATGCATTTCGCAATTCTTCCAGAAGGCAAATTTAGCTCTTAATTTTCCATCCTCATTTTCCACTCATTTCACTATTGATTTGTCTCAGTTATTTACAGCTTCATCCACTCACTGATGTTACATTTTTCTTGGTACTGGCATTAAAAAGACCGACTATATTACATAATCAACTTTGAAAAGTTCGATATTTTTTTTCTCAACTGAAATAAATGATATTTCATATAGTATAAGATTATGGAATAGCTTTTTGTTATCAATTTAAGATTTTAAATTTATCCTCCTACTATCATTTTTTTAAATCTCAACCTATTCATTGAATTAAGTACTGTGATTAATTGAAAATTCGGCTGAAAGGAAAAAGTCTCATTTTGCGTTCCATAATTTTTATTAGTTAATACATCTCAAAACTTAAAATTTTAAAGAAATATTTTCTATGAAGGTTAGGAGAGACTTTTGTTTATATGGAAGACTGTACCCATGGACGCTTTAATCTGAAACTTGAGAATGAACGTTAACTGTTTACATGGAAAGTAAAGCTTTATCTATTATCATTGATGATAAAAACTATATCAGATTATTCATTGAAACATAGTATTTTGTATTACGTTTTCAAATCTAAAAAATTTAAATAAAAATAAATCTAAAAGCGAACCCATCAGAGAAACTATAGATAAGCACAAATTCAGTCGGATGCTTTTGTATTCAAAACAATAAAGCAAACTGTACCTTTTCAAAGCATATTTCTACTTTCATATTCAAAATAATATTTCATTCGATGCGTATTTTTGTACTTTATTGAGAGAGTATAGTATTTCCTCCTTTACGATGTGAACAAAATGTTTCTTAGTAGAATCATAATGTTATAAACAGAGTGTCTTTTCAATAGCTAACTTTTAAAGAGTTCGTTCTAGATCCACTCTTCCAAAAACAAAAATGTCCAAAATAAGACAAGGAATCGTGTTCTTTTTGTTGAAAAAATGCACACAATTTAAATTTTTCATGGTTTCCTGGTTTATGAATCATATTGAGTAAAAAAAGAAACCGGGAAAATTATTTTTTAATACAGTTCTTGGAATTGAAATTTTTAAGTCAAAAGTTCCAAAACGTTCTGTTAAGGTGAACAAAATATAATAAGTTTAATTGTTTTTAACAAACGGAGGTCATAAACGAATTAACTAAAGACTAAAATTATTTCTAAATTTAAAATATTATAAATATAGTCTGCATGGAAAATATTTTAAAATATTTTTCACTTTGTTTTGTGCTACAAAATAACGAAATTTAAAGTGATGTTTTACTCGGTCTATTCTCTACGTAGAACTCTAGTATTTTGTTTGACATACATAAAATAAATCTAGAATGATTGATAGGACCAGAAAACCATACGAAAAATTAAATTTCGGTTTTATTTTTTGTTATTTTTTCGACCAAAAAACTATCTAATGTGACATTACTTAACTTCATAAATATCATTTTTATCACTGGAAGTACTGTATCTATAACGAAATGAATATCTTGCTTTTATGAGCAAATCTAGTTTTTTTATGATTAGGTACTATAATATGTGAATTAAAATTCTCACGAATATTTTATCAGGGTAAACATTTAATTTTGCCTTACTAACACACAAAGTTTATTTTGCTTAAAATTTTAAGTTGGCTAGTTTTGTGGTAGATTTAGGATAGTTTTGTGATGTATTTCTACAATTAAAAGTTGTAACCTAAATATTATTTAGAAAATATAATTAAATATAATGGTATAATTCTAAAATAAAAGACAGTAAAAACCACTTAATTTTTTAAACTATTTCGATGTTAATTTGTAATTATTACAATGTAAACAATGTAATGTTATAGTACAACGTAAACCCAATCCAATGTTACAACTTAGCCCAAAACTAAATAATAAATATATTTTTCTCAAAGTATTCCAGCTATAAGTTATTTAAGCTAACTTGAATTGAAATGAACATTATTAAGTAATTGCAATGAATGCATTTTAATTTTGAATCTACTTTAAAAACCTACTTATAATTTAAATTAAAGCTTCGTTAGTCTTGCTTTTCTAAGTTATACGAATTTAAAAAAATACGCTTTTTCTCTCTTTTTATCATATAATAAAAGGTGATTTGATTCAATTCCTTCACATTATTGAACAAAAAAAGTAATGATATACCCCCCTAATTTTCATGACATTCTCTTCATACAATTCTGGATAATTTTCTTACTTTACTGTAATAGAGTAACGTAAATAAAATTAACGTAAGTAACGTAATTAAAACGTAAGTAACCTAATTAATGGAGTAACGTAATTTAAATACGTATAAGTATTTTAATATAGAAAATTTGTTTTATATTTGTATATAATGGCAGTTAAACTAAGCTGAAAAATATCTGTTTAAGGGAATTCTATGTAATTTTTTCATTGTAAATTTTCTTACGATCCGATACTTTGTTTCTTACATGGTTGTCATTCAATTTAGATATTATGCATTTCCTAATATAAATTAATATCATATACATTTCATAAAAACTTTAAAATTGTCTTTATTATGTGTTCTTAATATATTTACAGCCACTTATTTCAGTACTTTTAATTAATAATTTTAACTTTGTTTCATAATTGTGCTTTAATGTGAAATATACGTGGTATTTTCACAAAAGAAAATATTTCAAGAAAGATTATCTTGTGTTTCGAATAAAATGTAAATAATGTGTATTCCTAAATCTGTGCACTCGGATCTGTCCTTCTACCAAACTCCGTCCAATAGAAATACGGATTAGGAATCCCCTACTCTACAAAATACTTGTTCGTCTTGATGATTCCCATCATACCTCAAAGTTTTTTGCACGATTTCAGTTACACCCTGTATAACCCTTTCTTATATTTTAATATAATTAAAGAATGAAAATAAAACTTACTGATAATTTATTTGTGTTATTGAATCACACAGACTGTGCTCTATGGAACTTTTATAATACATTTTTGTGTATATACGAGTTTTATCTCCCTAAAACCTCATTTTCTTTATCCATCTTAACCTTCAATGTGTAAAATACTTATTAAATTATAAATGAGCCAAGGATTTTAAAAGTGTAATGAGTCCAAGAATTTAAATAAATTAGACTATTAGCTATTTTAATAAATTCTGACCTTAATGAAAGCAATGTTGGATGAACTATTGAAAAATAATAATGTTTTCCCATTTAAACTTAATCTTTCTTAATTTTTAACATTTCGAAAATTAAAACTTTAAAAAAATCTCACTGGTAGTAACTAAATCCCCCTTTGAAAACCAACCGTACAAATGTACTTGATTACCTAAGAGAAACCCTTTTACTTCACGTAAAAAAAAGCTAACCACCAAACAGTTCACAATCAAATTTTCCCGCACGTTCGACCGCCGGGAGCGATCCACCTTATTCGTCTCCCCAATCCCCCATTCCTCCCTATATAACCTCTCTCAATATCCAACTAATAGAAAACCGTTAACCGAAAACCGTAGGTCTAACGCAACAAGACCAGAAAGTTGAAATGCTTTCAACGCAACAGTATCCACCCATTACTCTCCGGAACAATTTCCCAGGTTCCTTTTTTTCTCGGGGGTTTTCCTCTTTTTCTCCTGAAAGTGATCATGTCGATAAATTTTCCTTTCTATTCTGCTGGTGCAGTGCACCAATTTTAAAGGGGGACAGGTGGCCGAAATTGCCTCTCGGCACCTCTCTGCTCGTCTACCTTTGGAACATCGATTTTTGAGGGTCGTGTCGACGAACGTTTGTTTGTTTGTTCGCGCTTTTTTTATTAGTAGAAGGAGCGTTTGGTGTTGACGGGCGGGTGATGTAGAGAATTGCTAGTTGGGAAGCGAGGACTTGTCGGCGTTTAAATTATTGTTATGAAAAGTTAAGAGCTCGTTAAAAATGTTGGTGAAGAGGAAAGGAGTGATTTAAAATGCATATTATGAGGTTTACAGTGAGAAAATTGCTTTTCCTTTTCATTGTATCAGTGGAATTATTCAGAAAATTTTACTGCTTATGAATCTACCTATGCATACAAAGATATTACAGTAAAAATAGATCTTTTCATTTCACACAAATAACATGCACTAGTTCAAATAACATGCAAACTTATTACAGTTATTCGCTTAATTTAGCAATGAATTTCATTTAAAATTTATGGTTGTGTTGTTTAAAAGTGTCAGAACTAATAAACTGGAGGTTAAAAAAATACATAATTTACTCAATAATAAAGCATGTATTTTCACAGGGTTGAAAATATCTAAGTACCGTTTTGTACGTTCTTGCAAGACGAATACATAACCTATCAAGAAATGGGGAAAATTAGAATTCCCAATTATTTATCATTCTTTAACGCATCCTTTTCACACAGAGTAAACTATTTTCGGTATACTACTTCTTTCCTGTTCAATTTTCATGTAACCAGCTCTCGGTTTAAAACCAAAATTAATTTACTTTAAAAATATTTAAGTAAATAATTCTTTGATATCGTTACTAAAATAAAGTTTCTGAAGGAAATAGATAATTGAGTCTTGTAATTATTTGAATTTGCAACTTCTAACAGAGCAATTGGATATACAGGGAGTTAATTTTAATATATTTATGTATAATACTTTTGGTTAAAAGGATACTTACTCTGAAAATCCTTAAATTAATTACATGATTACTTTACACTGTAATTTGGAAAATTATATTAATTACATCATTCAATTATGCTTAATTAAATGTTTACATATATATGAAATTAATAAAATATTTTGTTTTTTTGGGATATAAGTATTTAATAATTTATTCTAGTTGACATACCTATTCTGAATTATTCTTCACTATTTAAACTCTATATTCTTCATTGGCAAGATTCAAGAGTGTTTTGTACGTGGAAACTTAGATAGTTTTTTCTTATTATTAACCTTTACTTGAGTAACAAAATTTACTTTCTTAAGAACCCAAATTTACGAACATCGATTTGAAGAAAGCGTTAAAATTACTCAGTCATATTTTTGAATACAAGAAAACGTTTGTGAAATCCAATTATATATTTTTACTTTAAGAAACTTTAAAAGAGAAATTATTACGTACAATTGTATGTACCATAAAAATAATAGTACAATAAAAACAAAACAGTAGGTAAATAGTTTCTTTTTTTAAACCTTAAATCCCATAAACTACACTGAACTCCTCAAAAGTAAAGTTCTAAGAAAACTATCGTTTTCTCTGCGTTGTTCACCACAGATTCTTCTCCAACTGCTTTTACTGATTCAAGTGACACCTACCCATCACACCACATAGCCCACAATCGGCCCGTTCGGCATCGCTTGACCACATCTAATCTCAAAGGCAGGACAACAAATCAATTTAACGACCGTTCTTAAGACGGTCCGTTAAGAAAACGGCAGAGACTCCCTAAAGAGATAGTGTCAGTTCAAACGGCCAACTGGATCTTGAAAAATAACTTTAAGTAACTCCGGATACTGTAGGACGGAGTACTTTTAGGCTCGTTTTATCGGGTATTTTTTGTAGCAGATAAATACTTAAGGACACCTAAAGGGGATAAGAGGGCAATATAAATCTTTGGTTATTTGTCATTTTTCTATGTTTCATTGAAACAATATTAGATTGAATTCTCAATTAATTGCTAGATTGTTCTACTTTCCTGTGTGACCAAAAACATGTAGGGGAGAGTGTTGTACCTATGGACAAAAATCACGTTTGGATTTTTCCAAGACATGTAAAATCACATTTTGACCATTTAAAGTGCCCAACTTATAGTCTTAACCTTTGTGAGTAGAGATATATTTTTTATTAGTCAAAATCTTGAAAATTGGATTTTTAATAATTTATAATAACTTTGAAAAATTTGTGTCCAAAGGTACAACAACCTGTTGTACCTATGGACAGACCCAGTTGTACCTGTGGACACCCTTAAAAAGGGAAGTTTTAGTTGAAAAAAGCTAAGAATGAACATTTTTATTGATGAATTACCTTTTAATAACCTATTTCAAGCCTTTTTAAAATTGAAAATAGATTTTTTAAAGTAATGTAGTTTTAGATCGTAAATGATCATTAAAACGAAGTTGAATGATAAAAGTCTTGATTTTTTACCAAAAACACAAAAATCACATGGTATTTTCAGATCAGAATTTAAGGTAATAGTTTCATCAATCATGCTGATTGATCTGACAACTTCACTGATCCAAAAAAAAAACAATTCAATCGACACTTAGTTGTGCAAGCATTTGGTGGTAATAACAATAATAATTTGGTGGTAAATCTTCTTCAGTGGAAATTTTAAGTTTTTTTAACCATCATACTTAAATGCGATAGGGTGCTTAGGGTTTTACACCATATTTGAAATAAAATTCCAAGTAGAATCATAAATTTAAAAAAGTAGTTTATATCACAAAATATTTGATTTTTCATCTAAAATTCACTTGAAAATAATCGCTGACAAATACATTACCATTTAGAACTAATTTAACATTTATTAAAATGTATTCAGTTAAATGAAACCTGATTCTAAAACGCCGATTAGCTACAGACACCCACAAGAACGTGTCCGTAGGTACAACACTCATGGTGTCCGAAGGTACAGCATCAGGTGTTTTTGCATTCAAAGTTCTATGAAAGATAAAAGAATTGAGATCTGACGATTTATAATATCAAAACTAAAAAGTCAAAATCTCGGGGATTCCCCCATATATCCCATTTTATCATATCATAATCATAGAGGAAGAAAATAATTAATGTAGTGATGCACTAAAAAAAACTTTGAGCACCTAAAAACAGTATTTTTATTATAGAAAATTAAAATAATATTTTAAACAGCTGATTTCACGTTAGCAACTAGATAGCATCTGTTTACATTCAAAATCGACCACAAATTCAAATTTACATTTTTTCCCGAATTTTAAAATGAGGTGGCTGAAGGTACAACCGTCCGTAGGTACAACACTCTCCCCTATAATTACTGAAATTCGTATTTCAACATTTTTTTAATTATTGAAAGATTAATGATTTTGAAATCAAAAATTCTTTAATCGAAATGTGTTATTGTAAAAATACTACTTCAAAAGTATAAGTGAAAAAAGATACTATATTATGTTGTATTTTCAGTAAATGTGAATCAGTTTTTTATACCAATATCAGTGGGAAAAATATGATTTATAATACAGATAAGCCCAACCCATGTAAATAAACAAAGCATTTTTGACTAAAAATACATTAAATTATACAACAGTCTACAATTTGCAGCATACTTTCATTATCATCTACCACCACCAAAATTAAAAATTTTCCATAAAGATAATAGTGGGATTTCTAACTTCACGAAAATGGGTTTCGCGTGCTTTTTCGTGATTATGCTTAGTGAAAATAGCCATTTTGTTCCTTAGAATCTGTAGTTTACGAATCGCGATGGTGGACACTTCGGGTCTGCGCCAGGGGATGGTGAGAGGCGCAGAAGTGGAAAATCGACGAGTTTCAATTTTGTGTTGTTTGGAGTCAAAATGGTTCCTTTTACTTTTTTAATTTGCTCAAATGCTCCATAATACGAGAGAGGCGAGGGAGGACTAACGGGACATAGAGTTTGGAAAGGATCAGTTCACTCCAGTAGAAGGGGTGGAAGGATAAATTGGAACGTAAACATTTGTAAGCCTATTTTCTCTGAGGCGCAGGCTTATAGTCGTCCATTAACGTAATGAAAGGTGCCATTCTTTTCCTTATTTTCAGGCGAGAAAGAATTGCGATAGTAGAAATCTGGCAAAGCTCACTAGGGATAGGGAGAGGGGCAGGAAAAAATTACGAAAATCAGCAATATCTCCTGAAAAATAATTTCTTTTCTGCACCAACTGCGGTTGAATGTTTTGTAAATTGACACCAAAAATGGGTAAAATGCATTAAACCGATTTTCGAACGATTCTTCTACTTAAAATAGGGCCTGAAAGGTGTAGAAAAAAATAAGGGGAAATTCTCAAATTTAAGTCTTTTAAAAACTTATTTTTCCTCGTGAAGAAGCACTAATTTAAGGCTAATTTTTCCCTTTATACACTTAAGAATACGAAATACCATTGTAGATATCTGGGACCTGCGATTAAGGAGGGGGACAGGGGCAGAAAAAATATTCCTGTTTTTATGCTCTTCGTGGGAGTAAAATTCAAAATTTTCTACTTTTAGTAGAGTCATAAGTGGTGCAAATAAAGAAGATAGATACCTGACATGTCTAACAGCCCGTTAGAAAAGAGTTCTTCCCATTGGAAGGTGAAATGGAAGGGTTAAGTGGAACATAAGGAATTATTTGGGATGTTTTGAAAAAAATTGTGTCTATTTTAGTGAAATAATGTAGAAATCTATTTCAGCAGGTTCTATGCAATCTGTAGAACTGGAAATGCGACAATAAGTAACTTTCATTCTCGACCGAGGATAATAATTGGGGCAGAAAAAAAGTTAAAATTATACTTTACTGAGAAAAAGAGTAATTATCCTGTTTAAAAGGTTTTATGGACTGAAATTTTTGATTGGGGTCACTCAAGGTGGTCTATCCTGAGAAGCATAAACTCATCTTTGGGGGTTGAATGGATGAAATGGAATACAAATTCGATTTTTTGACAAATGGCGTGAAATTTCTTGAAAGAGAGTGATATTAAACAAATCAATTTCTCTCTCCAACTCTCTCGAATAGGTTACCCGACAATGAAATTTGGGAATCAAGACAAGGGTCCGTGGTCGGCGCAGAAAAATTTTATACATTAAATTTTAGTTTGAAAATTGTGTCTAAATAAGATAAAATATCCCTAAAATAAGAAAATTCATAGCTGACATGAAGGAGACCCATGTTAAAACTGTTTCTTGGAGGGTAAGAGGATAAAATAGAATATTAGGGGGTATTACATTTTACTATTTTACTAAAAAGTGAGAATTTTTCGCAAAAAATGCATTAAAAGGATTCGATTTTCCAATTTTACTCCATCGAATATGATACGTATAAGATAAATCTGTAGTATTAGGCAGGGGAAGGTTAGTTGGGCAAAAAAACTTTATAATATTCTAATTTTTTGAGAAATATTTAAATGTCTTAAATTTGTAATAATTACAGGGTTTTTTTGCCAAACTAACCTTCCCCTGCCTAATACTACAGATTTATCTTATACGTATCATATTCCATGGAGTAAAATTGGATAATCGAATCCTTTTAATGCAATTTTTGCGAGAAATACTCACTTTTTAGTAAAATAGTAAAATGTAATACCCCCTAATATTCTATTTTATCCTCTTACCCTCCAAGAAACAGTTTTGACATGGTTCTCCTTCATATCTGCTATGAAATTTCTTATTTTAGGGATATTTTATCTTATTTTGACACAATTTTCAAACTAAAATTTAATGTATAAAATTTTTCTGCGCCGACCACGGACCCTTGTCTTGATTCCCAAATTTCATTGTCGGGTAACCTATTCGAGAGAGTTGGAAAGAGGAACCGATTTGTTTATTATCATTATCACTCTCTTCCAAGAAATTTCACGCCGTTTGTCAGAAAATCGAATTAGTATTCCATTTCATCCATTCAACCCCCAAAGATGAGTTTATGCTTCTCAGGATAGACCACCTTGAGTGACCCCAATCAAAAATTTCAGTCCATAAAACCTTTTAAACAGGATAATTACTCTTTTTCTCAGTAAAGTATAATTTTAACTTTTTTCTGCCCCAATTATTATCCTCGGTAGAGAAAGAAAGTTACTTATTGTCACATTTCCAGTTCAACAGATTACATAGAACCTGCTCACATAGATTTCTACATTATTTCACTAAAATAGACACAATTTTTTTCAAAACATCCAATATAATTCCTTATGTTCCGCTTAACCCTTCCATTTCACCTTCCAATGGGAGGAACTCTTTTCTAACGGGCTGTTAGACATGTCAGGTATCTATCTTCTTTATTTGCACCACTTATGACTCTACTAAAAGTAGAAAATTTTGAATTTTACTCTCACGAAGAGTATAAAAACAGGAATATTTTTTTCTGCCCCTGTCCCCCTCCTTAATCGCAGGTCCCAGATATCTACAATGGTATTTCGTATTCGTAAGTGTATAAAATGAAAAATTAGCCTGAAATTAGTGCTTCTTCACGAGGAAAAATAAGTTTTTAAAAGACTTAAAAGTTGAGAATTTCCACTTATTTTTTTCTACACCTTTCAGGCCATTTTTTAAGTAGAAGAATCGTTCGAAAATCGGTTTAATGCATTTTACCCATTTTTGGTGTCAACTTACAAAACATTCAACCGCAGTTGGTGCAGAAAAGAAATTATTTTTCAGGAGATATTGCTGATTTTCGTAATTTTTTCCTGTCCCTCTCCCTACCCCTAGTGAGCTTTGCCAGATTTCTACTATCGCAATTCTTTCTCGCCTGAAAATATGGAAAAGAATGGCACCTTTCATTACGTTAATGGACGACTATAAGCCTGCGCCTCAGAGAAAATAGGCTTACAAATTTTTACGTTCCACTTTATCCTTCCACCCCTTCTACTGGAGTGAACTGATCCTTTCCAAACTCTATGTCCCGTTAGTCCTTCCTCGCCTCTCTCGTATTATGGAGCATTTGAGCAAATTAAAAAAGTAAAAGGAACCATTTTGACTCCAAACAACACAAAATTGAAACTCGTCGATTTTCCACATCTGCGCCTCTCACCATCCCCTGGCGCAGACCCGAAGTGTCCACCATCGCGATTCGTAAACTACAGATTCTAAGGAACAAAATGGCTATTTTCACTAAGCATAATCACGAAAAAGCACGCGAAATCAAGTTAGAAAACCCCCTATAATATTTTGATCAAAGTTTAAAACGAAAGAAGATAACAATAGAAATGGGTTTTAAGAATTATCTAGTCTAGCAAAAATATCGCATTTATTTCACTCTGATCTCCTAACTCCTAAAACTTGAACTAATGTTTAGAAAATACGTTAGTATCATAGATTTTTGATTAAAGAAATCGATGTATTTTTGTAGAATTTAAAGACGAACATTGGAATATTCCTTCTAACATGCTTTCAAAACGCTATAAAGTAAAATATTTTCTTTTTTGAATACAAGCTGATAAAAAAACCGTGCTCATTCGCTCGCTGTAAAACTCATTGTTGCAAAGGAATAGAACAATCGTTATTGGAACTCGTCCATTACCGGGGAGCCAGCTGGGATTGACGCAGAAGCATGCTTTATGATTCCGTAGATATTCCTAATTCTATACAGATAAAGCTTTTTTCCATGTAACACTTTTTATTTTATCTCTCTATACAAGTAACAAAAACTTAACTAAAAAAGGTACTGCAAATTGTTTTTGGATTTAACGCATTTGGTTAATTCTGGTTTTACTTATATTTACAATCTCTTCATAATGGTATCTACATTTTTATAATATGCTCAACAAATGTAGATACTTCAAAGGAATTTTGATAATTTAGGATCTTTCTGTGTATCTGTACCTAATATTCAAATAATTAAATATATTTTCATATTATTCTTTTTAAATTAAACCCATTCGGTTCATGGTAGCCAAGATAATTTGAATTTGAAATATTTGGTACCTATTAGAAAAAAGAGTTTTACGTGATCACTATCTCTAACTTTAATATCAAAATAACATCATGAAACACAGTCAGAAAGCAAACCAAAATAAAACTTTTTTTTAATGGCTCCGCATTTTGTTCCTCTTAAAAGAAAACATTTGTGTTCAAAGTATCATTAACATCTTATTTTAGCAGAAGAAAACATTTAACGGCTGTAGGTGTATCGTCTGTTTCTCCACAAGTCGCAGCAAGTTTTTCATTAACTAGAATGTCTTTATCTGATCCCTGAAAGACCGCACTCTGTACCACCACCAGTACACAATAGGCAAGAGGTCCTTTAATGGCAGCAAAAGTAAAAGCAGTCGTGTCTCCATCACAGAAACAATTTGTGTCAGTGGAAAAAGATACAAAATTTCTTTATTTATCACAGCGATCTTGCCTCCACTCCCTTTTCTAAGAGTATGGAAACTTTCTTATTTCCTTCTACCTTTATAGTTCGGCCGATAAAACCGCCATGATTGCCTTTTTTCTCTTCTTCCGCCGCGGCGCACAATTTCTTCGGAGATATAAAGTTGCATTACAACTGATAAGAGCCCGTATTTTTCTTCCTGCGAGTCTAGACTGAATCGTCTTTTCTATAAGTGTATCAGTGTGAACGGCATGGAGTGCATCGGCATTACCAAATGAGCAGCTACTTGAGGATTGTGAGATGGAAGAAGTTCAAACCATTATGCATGTTAATGGAACGAACTCATATAACGTTCGAAAAGGAACATTCGAAGTGCCTTATCGCCGCGTGAACAGATAATGATTGGGACATAAATTGCGAGGATTTTCCCGTTAAGGATGCTGGGTGGTAATTGAAAACATCGTTTTTGTTGGATCCTTATGATTCTCTCTCTTCTGATCGGTTAAGGATTCTGAAATTAAAAGTTATATAATGGCTCTTAAAATTTATTGATGCATTAAAGAAGGATGGTTTTACTTGAATAATAGTTGGTTTGGTGGTTGAAATAAATGGATGAAGTGGTTTTGGCTGATGATGGTTTTTCATTTTCTATTTTCACTTGTTAGGAAATCATTTGTTCATTTAAGTTCCTTCATTTATTAGGAATTAGTTAGCTAGAGAGAGCTTTCTCATTTTAACAAAAGCTGCTGTTATTTTAGATAATTATCCAATACCAAACGTGATATGGTAGTAGTTAAGGACTAGAAAAAGTAAAATGAATTTTTATTTCGTCTTCATAAGTGTTTTTTGACCTTCACCTCTTATTTGTATATTATAAGATTACTGTTTTCCAAAATTACTGTGTTAACTATTATAATGGTGTTAGAGAGACAGAGAAAATAGTTCCATGGTAATAGTTAAAACTTTCACAACTATTAGAAAGCTATGAAAGAAAATATTTATTATATTAGCTAATATACTTTAGAATTTTTTTAACCAAGAAGAATTCCGATTTTGTGAGAAGGTAATCATTAGCCTATCTTTTTATTTAAGTAGAATTCCTCTCATATTAACAAATATTGATAATATACTAATAGGTAATTATAAAAAAAACCTTTAATATTAATAGCAAATACAAGGATCTTACTAAGGTGGTGATATGAAAAGCTAAATTCCCATTCATGGCTCATTTTTCAACCATTAAGATGTGCTCATCAAAAGCTTCTTATTTGAATAATAAATTGAAATAACTACTGGTTGGTAACTTTTTTATTGCTACCTCTGCACAACATAAATTATTTACTACCCCGTTACCACCTCACATGACGCAAGGGGTAAACTTTTTCCCCACGACGGCATTAACAGCAGATCAGTTCGCACCACAGAGTGGGAGTTAAAAGCCCATTCATGTTAGCGTGTTTACCCTTTCGTGTTTTCCCCAATCGCCGATCCCATCGTCTATTTTTCACCCCGTAAAAGAGAAAAGGGATATCCTGGCAGATCCTCCTTCACACGCAATGAATATTTCACAAGCTCCACATTAAAAGTTAGATCGAAGCTCCAGGGTTTTTTTTGCCAATAAATGCGTTTTATCCTCCATTCATCTTGCCTCTTTCGCCATATTTCACCTTTTAAAAATCGGAAGTGTTTTCTCCCTACCGGAACATTCTCTTTCACGAATTCCATTAGCGTGGACGATGCCAATCGCAATAGAAGGAGGGAAAAACGAAAGGGAATTTCCTCCTCGGTGGAGGGATTTTTTTTGCCCCGTCGGAAAACGCGCTCTTTGGAATATATTTGCATAACCGATAAATGCATAACAAGTTAAGTGATCAATAAGTGTGGATCCGAACAGGCTAGGGTATTTGCAAGTGTGAGTTAAGGTAGATGTTGAATTATAATTCGGATGGGAAAATATTTGTATTTTAATATTTGATAAACTCATCGCATGCGTTTTATGTTTTTATATCGATTGTCAAAAAGGTAAAAGTGTGCTGCGATGCTTGTAAAAGAATATTTGCTAATCTTAGTTTAGATAATGAGATCAGGGTTCTAGAAGTTTAAAAACTGTTTCAAATTCGCAAGTTTTGGTATTTTGTCGGGAGATTTCATAGCAATAAAAATAATTATATTCGAAATGTTCATCTTTCTTTAACTAAGTTTGAAGACGTGCGGTAAAATTATATCCATATGAAGTTAAAGATGTTTAAAGGGGAAATTTTTCAATTTAAGGTAAAGGAATATCTTGATAACTTTTACAAATACATCTAAAATAACTAACTTAAATCATGTGACATTTGGATGCGGCTTTCCTACCTCCATTCTATCAAGAAATATCCGCCGGAATACTATCATCAGTAAATACAACAGCAGCAATGTAACTTACATGATACTGATCATTTACCAGAGAATGCAAGTGATTATCTACATATCTTATTTGCATAACCTGAAATGACACCTTTAGATATACAAATTAATACTAGGGTGTTTTAAATTAAGGACTGCAATCTTGTGTGTCTTTGTCCTCTGTTGACTCATTGTCTAACCCTGGCTATCTCTCTTTAAAAAATGGGCTACATTCGGCACTTACTACGTTTTTCAACTCAGATATATGCAATTACCATTTTGCGTGTTAATTTTGGGAGTGTACCCGTGAGTGGAAACGGAAAGAAAAACAACACAATGAAACGAAATTAGCGTGTTTCGTAACGAGATGAAAAAGTTACAGCTAGGCGGTTATTGCCTTGCGACAGTCGGTTACCTAACAGAATTATTCTTGGTTATTTGTGAGTGAAAGTAGAAAAAAATGCTTGTGGATAATTTGGTTATCGTAATAATTTTGAGAAGATTCTGATTATTTTTGAGTGGAATAAAAAGAAACAGAAATGAGGATGTGGGATGTTATCAATATATCCCTAGGATCTAAAAATATACTACATAAATGTACGTTTAATTAGGCTGTAAAGTTTATTGCTTAATCTTGTCTGCTTAAACATCTAAAAAATACGTATCTTGTACAAGTATTATTTTATTACATACAAGTTATTATTTTATGTATTGAATGGTTTTAGGAAAGTTAAAGCCTACCCTTAAGGAGCTCGATTCATGATATTTTCTTTTCCATAGTGTTTTTGTTTTTCGAGATTTGTAAGACCTATAGTAAATACTATTTGTAACACAAATAGTTTTTATAATTAACAATTTATAATAAATATAAGCCATTAATTCAAGAATTCGACTTACTCGTTCTTTTTTTTTCAATTATTTTTCTAACATTCATAAAATTAACTTCGGATGTTTTACTGTAAGATTTATCTTTATTTCAGCAAACTTTAACTATTATTTATTCAGTAAATTTTGTGAAAGAGTAGAAACTCCATCATATTTACATTACAAACTGAAATATTTTGTCAAAAATTATTTCATTACTAATCCGGGTATGCCTATCACCTAAAAATTAAGAGACAAACCGTCCACTATTAAATCTTAGGCAAATTTTCTGTAAAAAAGCAACATTTAATATTCGTAGCAGTGGCCATACTCGTCGATATACGAGCATACAATTCCACAAAAAATGTTATTCCTTCTAAGGCTAAGCGCGCACTAGAGACAAAATTATCACCCTGGCTATAGCAAGAAGCTAGAGAACGCGCATTAGGCTACGAGACTCTTGGCCGATTGCCAAGAATCTCGCCATAGAGCGATGCATTGCTCTCGAGGGACCTAGTGTTCTAGTCGCTGCGACAGATGTCTCTAGTGCGCGCTTAGCCTAAGATAGCTTTTGAACTATTCGTCTTTATTGAACTGGTTTATGATACAGTGTTATAAATTATGAAATAACTAATTATTTCACAGTGGATTACCCCTCGCTCTAAAAGGCCAGAAATTAAGTATCCTTCTTATTAGATAAAACAATTTATGCTCTTACAACCAGTTAATTTCCCAAAAGAGAGAAAGCATGACATGGTTTCTCTATTTGTACTGCTCATAAAATACTCATAACATGCGAAAGGAACTTTTCACAGACATGCTTTCACAATCCCAGAGAGAAAGCATGACATGGTTTCTCTATGTGTAACTGTTCCTAAAACACCGATAACATGCGAAAGAAACTGCTTACAGACATGCTTTCACAATCTCAGAGAGAAAGCATGACATGGTTTCTCTATGTGTAACTTTTCCTAAAACACCGATAACATGCGAAAGAAAACTGCTTACAGACATGCTTTCACAATTCCAGAGAGAAAGCATGATATGGTTTCTCATTGTATAAATGTTCCTAAAACACCGATAACATGCGAAAGAAAGACATGCTTTCACAATCCCAGAAATGTTTTCCCCTCATGAACAAGTTCATTCTATGGAGGGGTGGAAAGAAAGAAAAGGTACGGCGGAATTAGAATAAAACCGCAGTTATGGATGTCGCCGCAATGTACACCACTTGTTCCGGCATCCGGTTCTGCCTATTAAAATCGAGCCACGCGGTCAAATTACATTTTCGCGTGTTGACTCCAGAAGTACACTTGTACGGAGTCGGAATAACAAGCCTGAGAATGAGTTGCCTTTTTCCGATTCTTCGGTCCACTCGGGTCGTATTTCGAGTGCTTGGTTCTGCGAATGTAAAGAAAGAAAAAGGGATCTTTGGAAATAGCCGGGTGGAGGGTGGAATTAATTTTAATAGTTTGGGGTATTATAACTGTCTTGAATAATCAGTTGTGAGAAATTGTGCTGACTTACAGTGTTCTTATGAGAGCGGTCGAAGACATTAGGTATATCTTAACTCGAGTGGAAAGTTGTGATGCAGTAGTAGAAGCAGATTAAGAACTAGTAAGCAGAGATATGAATGGTAAGAAGAGGTAGTTATGATGATAGTAGAGAGATGGGGATAGATTAAAGTTTAAGTGGATAATCAAGCAGTTGAAGACTTGGTGATTCAGGTAACCGAAAATAACATCGAAGTTAATGGTTACATACTATGGAAGAAATGCAAAAAGTTACCTGATTTGTATTATTAAACGGTAAGAAATACTACTTGTGTAAGAGAAAAACAATAAAGTACTTGTGATTCCTAAGATTATCTTTTGTATAAACTCTAAGGAAAAACAGCAATGTTGTGCCCTTTTTTGAAATCATCATACAATTCACCATGCTAAACACTTGCGCCTTAAGTACCTACATCATATTTTTTTAATATAGTTTATTAAATGCCTATCAGATATCAATGTTTAAGAATATCTTAAGATATTCTATATTTTTTAAGGGGGTTTAGTACTAAAATTTGGTGAAAATTCCGAATTTGAGATTTTGCAATAAAAATAAAGATAATACCCTTAGAATTATTCCTACCAAGTTTCATAATGATACGGGGATTCTAAGTGTGAAAATTTTGAGATTTCTGAAGACTAGATAGTGTTAATAAGCCCAGTTTTCCCTCTTTAGACGGCTTTTTCCCAAAACAAGGTTTTTAATGTTTAAAATCACGTCTTTTATTCTAATCATCCAAACAAATCAGACAAACTTTGTAGTCATTACCAGTAACACCTGTTTAACATCTTCAGGCATGGATTTTATAATATATTTATTAGATTTTTTACGGAGCAAAAAAATGGAAACTTAGGATATTTTTCGAAAAATAAATGCCAAATTTCAGAGTTTTTTTATTTTTCAGAAACTTTTATAGATAATCAAATTTCCATGCCTACAAGTGTTTATATATGTTTGATTTATGTTAAGCCAAAAAATCAAATCAAAAGAACATATATTAAGGGAGGAGTACCAATTTATATTTGGGGTAATTTTGGGCATTGTTTTGAAGTTTTTTGTAATTTTTTTAAAAATGAATTTTTGAACTCGATTTTTGGGCTAAATATGAATTAGTATGAAGTATACACATAATTTAACACCTTAAAGGATAATAAAATCATGTTATTAGAGAAAAAAAATTTTTAGTACTGAATCCCCTTAATAATAGTATTTTCCTCATTCATAAACTTAGAACTTTGATAAGTCTTTCGAAAATTCTTTTCATCGATATCACAAAAAATCCAATACATTCAATAAAAGTAATTTATCATTATGATCTCAGTATTAAAACTGCTGGGGACATACAATTTTTTATGCTGTATTTTCTAAAAACAACACTACATTAATAGAACATCTATAGAATGGGTAGAATAAATACATAGTTTAAAAAATCGAAGTCATTTTCTTGTTTTCGTGTAGTTAGTAGCAAGTAATAAAGACTTGGGTAACAAAATTACACTAAGATGCATCCCATTGAATAGGTTATATTATTTTTTAACCATAAAATATAAAACATTTTTGTGCAGTTTAAGCTTCAAAGCTTGACAAAATATAAACTCCCTTCCATATAAAATATGTTACAAACCATCTTTCACCTTGGATCATACGCATGCTATAAGAGATTTTACCAAGGCAAAGAAAAGTTTTTTAACTTTGATATTCAAATAACCAAAGTATTCTTCCATGTTTTCAGCGCTCTTCTTTAACTTTAAATTTTAAAGCTAAGGTATGAAAGGAATTTCATGTATAGCAGAATATTTCTTTTAGAAACCTAAAAGTTCAATGCACATTCTAAATGCGCGTAGATAAAAATTTCAAAACTTTTACCGCAATTCAAAGCTTTGCTACTCCAGATACTTTACATGAAATATGTTCTAGATTTGACATTCAATAACTCTTAGAAAAACAATTTTTCAATGCAGCGGATTCCAAAGGTTTTGGGGATTTTCAGAAGCTGTTCTGTTTTGGTCAAGATGTCAAAGTATGTGTGAAATTACTTTTACAAGTGGAGAGTGACATTCTTGGTACGTTTTCTTTGACATTTCAGAACCTAAAAGCTTTAAAGTCTAAATCTTTTATGCCAGTTTATAGTGTTCGGCAACTACTGGTCAAAAAGTAGTTAACTACCAACTACCAACTAGTCTGGGCAAAAGTAGTTGCAACTACTAGTTAACTACTTTTTCTTGGAAGTAGTTGTAACTAGTAGTTGATTATTTCCCAGAGTAGTTAACTACTAGTTAACTAGTCTATATTCAATTTCATAAGATATTTTCCCCCAAATTTTCAATTACTTTTTCTTACCTATAGCAAAAATATCATGCCTAAAGATTCGCCAATTTTTGATAGGTATACAGGTTTTTAGTGTCTCAAAGTTTTCTAAGTTGTATTTATATTAGTCAGTACAGTGTCGTATATAAGGGGGGTTGAGTTCTAAACTCCCTTAGGGGTCATTCATTAATTACGTAAGGGTCCCGAGGGGGAGGGGGGGTTCGAAAAATCTCTACATACCCTTACTTGGGGGGTGGGGTTAAACCTATTCTTACGTAAGATTTTCCCAGTTAATATAAACAAATTCCAATTATTCTAATCAAATTACTATAAAAAAATTACTATTACAAATGAATAACCCCAGAAACTTAAAAATGCTGACGATCTCGGTATATTATCGAAGCTTTAATTTTAAGAAAAATGAAGGTATTATATCAGATGTATCTTTTTGATTGGAGTAGCATCAAGTAAAGATAAAAAATAAACTGTTGAATCCATCTTCCAGTTGTCGAAAAAGGAAACAAAACAAGAGCAAAAAGAGAGAGTATTATTTATTAGTTTTGGTTTCAACTTTTTTGTTCTAACATTTTATTATTTTGAAAAACGAAATGGTACAAATGGAATCTTACGTAAGAATAGGGGGGAGGGATTGAGCAAGCACAAAATTGGGCCGTTGACTTTAATTATTGCCTTACTAATTTTTAATGCAGAAAAAATATCTAGAATCCTCGTAAACCTAGCCTAAAATAGCTTTTCAAAGTGCTGGAATTTCCTAGAAATAAAACCCTGAACTCTCCCTAATTTCTAGAGAGGATTTCACTTTGCTTCCCCGTCATGGTCTTTCGTGCTTCCTAACACTTTTTAAGCATGTTAAACTTGTAATTTCTCTCAGGGAAGACCCCTTGGACCCCTTCTAAGTATTTGGAAGACAGATTATGTCTGTAACGAAAATTGGCGGATGAAAATTAGTAAAATTTTTCACTTCCATACGTAACTTCTATAGTAAAGATGAAATATTCACAAATGTTCATCCGTTATACACTGACTATAGTTTTAGTTAAACTTTTAAAAAGTGTCTATTATTGTGAGGAGGGGTGTTATTAGTTTTAATAAGACTTACGTTTTTTAAGTGAAACAAAAAACCTGGCTACAAGGCCGAGGTGTGGTGTACTTCTGGATTACCATGTTACCCTGCCAAGCCAACACATTGGCAACATTTTTAATTCTCGCTAATGATATAAATTGCTATAAACGCGATAACTCACTAAGGCGCCAAAAGAGCGATAAAAACGAAATATAGCTACCGTAACCCAATTCGGGTGCCCTAATTGAGGTCTAATCAAAAAACCTTTTACCCCAACAAAATGCTAAGAACAACTCATTAGTATTTTTGAAATGCCATGTAGCCTTTTAAATTTTATGTATTTCTGTTTCAACTATTTAAAGTTAAAAACTGTTTTCACTTGGTAAAAAATTATCGCAATAATATAATTTATGAGTTTTTTTATAAATAAACTTACAATATGATAAAAATACCACAAAATTTTAATTCTTAAATTTTAAATTACACATTTACATTTTACTTTAACATATATAAACATCATTTAACAACAAAAAATTTCTAAATTAAAAAGTTAAAAATTTTTTTAGAAAAATTAACTTTTTTTTTTAATAAGACATAATGCTGATAGACCCGTGCCACCTGTTTAAGCAGGCACAGGGGCATAAAACATACATTTCATCTATAACTAGGACAGATATTTTCAGTTGTTTTGTCAACAAGCTAAAGCAATTGAAAACGTATCCTGTAACTGATAAAACTTTTGTTTCATCTCTTACCACTGAACAGCCTAAAAAACTATTATCTGCCAAAAGCATAAATATTTTAGGAAAGTTTTCTTCCGAAGAGGTTTATTTCTTTTTTAATTCAAAATTTTAGTTCAAAATACAATAATAATTATAAATTTAATCGCATGTCTCTTTGCTAGGAAATTTCATTATCTTTAAAAAAAAGTATAAGCATAAGTAATTATTTAAGAAATGGTTTAAAGTTATATTATTATAACTTTATACGTAACAATGTAATTGTGGACAAAAACTCAAACTTTAAATATTTAAAAAGATAATTTTCCATGTCCTCTAAACATTAATGTTTCTCAGAAACACTAATTGTTCAAATTTTTGGTCACCAAGTCTCGATCGCCTAGGGACTAAAATTTGACCTGCAGTGGAAAACAATCTTTCCACTGCCGCACTGCTAGGAAGAGAACAGTTGTAGTACACAAACGCTTTCTTAATTGTGGGAAATTTGTGAAGAATATCAATACCTTTTTCCTCACAACGCAAAAACATATCTATCTCATCAGAAAGATTAGTTAGGGGCTGTGATGCAGATGGTGTAGAGTCTCGGACTACTGACAAGTAGCCGAATAAAGAGTCGTCTTGATCATCAGAAGACACATCTCTTTGCTCTGTTACAGGGGCTTCATCCACATACTTGCGTAAGGCGGTGTAAAGTTCATTTTTGATTGTTAGTAAGTCTTCGTCGGGAAAAGCAAACTGTTTGTACTTCGGTATTAACATAGTAGAGATTCTGTGTTCTTTAGAGGATAAGATGTCTTGGAACCTGTTTTCGAGTCCAGACAGCAAGACTTTGATCAGTGGTAAACATACGGATTCTTGAGATTGGGACAATTTTTTTTCCAAACTTTTTTTTATTCCTATTATTATAGGAATAAGGTCTCCAATGTAGCAGTTCTCATCCTTTTCTAGGAGGTTCATCGCATCATGTATTGGCTTCATTACTCGAAGATAAGAAGCGAGAAAAGACATTTCAGGTTCTGTCATGATTTCGTGCTTCAAAAATTTTTGGCATTCATTTACCTTAATCAAACCTATTTCTACCACACGCTTTATAGCGTAGTAGTCGGACAACCATCTGGTTAGGGTAGGATTGATAAAAGTAGAATTGGTAATTTTTTCAACAGCATCATTATTTTTGGAACTTCGATTAACTGCATTAGACAGTGCCTGAACTTTAGCCATTGCCTTGTTATATATCCTTTTGTATTGTTTGCAGCTGTTCCTTGCATTTAGAGCATCAGCTGTGGCCAAAAGATTTAGAGTATGGTTTGCGCATTTTTTCTGGGGAGGAAGTGTTAAGGCGTCTAAGTCCTCATCATCTGAAGGGTAGTCTTGAGTTTGAGGAGGACAAGGTTCAGTTGGAATTGGGATTACGGAAACCTCGTCATCATCTTCATTTTCATCACCCTCATTTTCGTCACGATCTTTACTACCAAATATTCTGAAAGCTTTTGAAAAGTTTGATGCATTATCAGTTACGCAGTCTTTTACAGAATTACTTATTCCAAATTCTTGGTAAATTGACCAAAGCATTTTGCCTATACTAAGATAATCGTGAGTACCCCTAAATCTTCTGCAAGTAATAGTGTAAGATTTTCTTTCAAGTGAATCTGGATCGATTATATGAGCAGTTACTCCAAGGTATGACTTTTTGTGACTGCTCCATAAATCCGCAGTAGTCGAAACGGCAGAGGCTTTTTGCAGTTCAGAAATTAGCCTTTCTTTTTCATAATTATATTTATCATCAATTTTTCTTCCCATGGTTCTGGAACTGGGGATATTTCTATCTGGGGCGACTTTTTTGCAAAAAGATATAAATCCTGAACGCTCTACAGTTCGGATTGGCATCATGTCTTTAACAATTAAGTTGGTTATAGCGCCTTCAAACTCTACTTGTGTAATTTTTGACTGGAAATTTAGAGTTGTTTGTTCGAACTTTTTTTTCTTTGTACTATTCAATTCAATATCAGTTGGATCCGTTTCTTTTCTTTTCTTGTTTTTATTTGATGATGTATAGTTTTTATACTCGTCGGGATGTTGATTCTAAAATTAAATAGATCAGTTAACAAAGTAATAAGACCGCTAGAAGCAGTTAAACTACACCTTTGAACAAATGATTGAAAAAATAATTTTTGAACTGGTAAAAAGGTATATTTATAAGGATTAATAAGCATCTTAATGGGAAAATGCAGGGTTTTTTTAATAGTAATCTTATTTTTAAGCGCACGCGAATAAATTTTTCAGTTGTTCTCTAAAGAGATTACGTTTTCTCTCATTTTCCGCCATTTATATAGGTCATAAAAAATAAAAAAACTTCTCCATATAAAAAAAGGTACTGCACTGCCGTCGCCGTTTCAGAATTTTTTTGAGCACTTTTAAAAATCTATTCCATGGATTTTTTGAAATTTCGCATGTTTTTAGGCAAATGTATGGGGAACATTTTGGTTCTAAAAGCTAATTTATATGATCATTCCTTCTGGGGTATTTTTAGGTTCAAAGTTGAAGTCTTCGAATTTTCGCCGCCATTATCCAGTTAAGCGAAATCTACTGGCAGTTGTGAGTTCTGATTTTTTTGCAGTCACATGCTCTTATGTATGAAAAAGTACACAGAGTCGCCCTTTCTTCGAATTAGCCTTAAAGTAATTAATTTTTGAAATTTCGAAATTTTCTACTCTTTTTGTAATTATATCTAAAAGAAAAACTAATCACTAGAAATCAATGATTTTAACCACTCATTATCTTTATTTTTAGAAAAATAATGTCAGTTAATTTTTGGGAAATATATAATTGATTTTCGTGTTATTAAACCTCAAAGTTTCATTTTTCAAATTTTTAATTTTCCCAGAAGCGTTTCTTTGAAATAATTATTGTCAATACTAATTTATTGTTCATGGTTCATTAAGACCAGTGATCCCCAACCCCCGGTCGGTGGCCCATCACTAGTCCGTGGATCAAATGGTACCCGGCCGTGGGCCGCCTATTTCATTGAAAATTAGTTTAAATTCCTAGGTTTATACCCTTAATTCTCATTGATTTATCGAATGTTAAATCCCTTTATATTTATTTTTTGGTGTAACTGTATTTCATTTAAAAGGCATGTATGAATACAGTTAAATTATAATAATAAATCAAAAGAATCTAAAAGATAAATAATCAACGTCCCCCCAGCGGACCGTGGTAAAATTATCAAACGTTGACCGGTCCGCGGTGTTAAGGTTGAGGAGCACTGCACACTAGACGAGCAATAATATTTTTGATAGTGATAGATAGAGCAGTATTTTAATTAATCATTGAATACTTATGTTTTTTAAAAGATTTATTGATAGAACGACGAAAATTGTGTGTATTTTTACTTACTCTGATATGCACATGAAAGTTTGTGGATGAACCGACATTGCCTCTTATGACATTTCCGATACAAAAACAGCATTCGGCCTTGAAATTTTTTGAGTTTTCAATTATTTCAATATTTTTAAAGCATGTCTTTACAATACGAGAATCCATTGTGACTGTAATAAGAAGAGGATAAAGAAAGTTAGGTTTGGCTTTGGATTATAGAGATAGAAAAGTTCACATTTGGACCACGTGAGTTCACTTCCTAGACCGCCAAACTGTTTCGAAAATTATTAATATGTAAAAATTTAGTCCCTTAAAACCACAAAAACGAAATAAAACAGCAAAGTTTTCATTCTTAGATGACCAAGGACCAGCTTTCACGTTTACGGGTACGTCGACTTTAAATTAATTCCCTTGGTACTTTTAGAAGACACCAAAGTGACTTGGTTCTTGGTCCAGTGCAGTATGCCCAATAATGGACCTTGCGCCAGAAAAATACAAATCCTATCCAATAAGTAACTGGGCGATTTAGGCGGTGGACCTTGGGGGGCAAAGTGGTCAACTGGGGCAAGCTGTCCCTATTGGCTCTAAAAGTACAGCATTCCCTTATAAAATAGAACTTTCTCGAAAATTTGAGGGGGCCGTCATCCGTGCATGTGACCACTGACCCTGTATCACAGGGGTCGACAACTGGCGGACCGCGGTCCGCATTCGGACCGCGTGAAGTTATTTCCTGGACCGCCATACCATTTTGAAAATAATTTATTTGTACTTTTACGGAACAAATATTAGCTTTGATATGCTTTTTAAGGGTCTAATTTGAAAAAATTTCCTGGGGGAAGCCCCCAGACCCCCATTTTAATGTTATGATCATATTAAAATTAACAATTTTATTTAGCAGGTAGCATATTCAAATTACATCTTTATAAAAATTTCTGTGCAACTGAAGATAACAATTTAAACTAGTATAGTAGCCTATTTTTTCTCCGGACCCCGATGAAAAATTTTCAAAATTATTTGGACCCCAATTAAAATTACTTGCCGAACCCTGCTGTATCATATCCAAAGGATTGTCTCCTCTGGGCGATTCAAACTACCATGACCCAATTAATAACATATTTATCTCTCTATTCTAAAAAAAAGTTTTTGGTGAACAGTTTCCAGAGGAAGGCTTTTTAATTACTGGACCGAATGACACATATATGGTATCAAAATGTCCGGATTCTTTCCGGATTTCCGAGTAGGCCCTTCGATTTTTCAAAAAATATTCTCAATTTTAAAATATTTCCATTTTTTTAGATAACGGATAAAGTCGCAGTTACAAAGCAAGTACTGTCAATCAAATTATTATGCATCCAATCGCAACAACCGATTGACGCTATATTTTAAGATGAAACATGTTTTTCATCTTTTAAAAAAGTACTTTCTTGATGAAATATCACTCAAAGACTGATAAAAACACATTCTAAAAACTTATATGTAAGCCATTTTATACTAAAATTTCACACTTTTTGTCCAATAATTATAATTTTTAGTCTGATTTCATCGAAATTAATTGTAAACATAGAGTGATGTTTTGTCTCTTATTATTTTCAATTGCTTAAACGGTATTGTTTAACAAGTCTGGGTTTAAACAA
Organism: Tetragnatha versicolor; assembly: GCA_024610705.1. Taxonomy (NCBI): domain Eukaryota; kingdom Metazoa; phylum Arthropoda; class Arachnida; order Araneae; family Tetragnathidae; genus Tetragnatha; species Tetragnatha versicolor. Next base: position 44,149,465 of record JANDEH010000002.1, on the reverse strand, counting down.
AATTATGAATGATAAACACTAGGCATATTATAGTAACGAGTTACTTTAAAATAATGGTTTTTGTTTGGTCCGAATATTGATAAACAATTAGAATTGGTTATTTTTATAATCGTAGATTAAAAATAATTAAGCTGAATATTTTTTAAAACATTTCGTTTTTACATTTAAACATTTAAATTTTTGATAAGTTCGAGTTAATATATATTCAAACTTTTAAGGGAGATTTATTCATGGAGGGGATTTGATGACATATTTTTTGAAAGTTGGTTGACGTTTTTTCAGTAAATTGTTTAATTGTTTTATGAAGTTGTTATTAAGTTCAGCTAGTTGGAATTTGTGGGAATTGCGAAGCAATTCCAACAGGTCCTGCGTCAGCAGTTTACGGGGGTTGGTGAGCGATAGCGAGCAGGGGGCGGTAGCGCCCTAGTATTTTAAAAAATCAGAACATAAATAAGTTATTTTTTTAAAGCTGCACTCATTTCCCCCTAATCCCCTACGATTATCAATCTACAGTGACGTATTGAAGGTGAGTCCACAAGGCTATCGGCTGCAACCCCTTCATAAAACACATGTGTTACCCCATTTAGAATTAGACAAAAGAATATACATAAAAAGAAGAAAAATATAGTGCTCAAAATCCATTTTTAAAATATTTTTACCGTCACACAGCCTGATTAGGTAATTAAAGTACTTTAATTACAGTGTACATTATTGTACAATCAAAATTTCAACGAATCTGTTATACACCAATAAAATCGTTTCATTTGTAACTACAGCCATTTTATACATGCATCAGTTAAAAAAACCGTTGACAAATTCATTGTCAACTGTAAAAAACATTGAAAGTACGATTCGTGTGCTAATGTTATATAGTGAAGAATTTAAACATAAAATAATATAATCACAAATACTTCACGATAAGCAATCGAAAAAATTCGTTAACGATCCCCGTATCTTTCAGCACTTTTAATAATTCAAAGATCAATGAAATAAAAATTTAAAATTCACATGAAAGAACTTACCTTAAATAATGGTCATTGATGGATATCCAAACGGCAAACGGTAGCTCTGAACTAGCAAAATGAAGCTTTTTTAAAACCGTTTATTTCGGCGCTCTAATGCTTTCCTTTTAAATTTACGCCAAGCTGTAAAAATTACTCAAAATGTTCGCATCTGTCCGTTTTTTTTCTTTTCTTCCGGTCCTACCAACCCGATATTGCTTTAAGAAAAAAACTGCACGTGTTAATTGGAAAAATTTTCCTCTCCTCCCCCCTCCTCCTTCTATGATATGATGCATGATTTACTTAAACAGAGCACAAGATAAAAAAATAAAAAGGAAACCACAACTTAAAGGGTTGCAGTTATATGTCAATTGCTGGGATGAAATATATTTCAAGGTTGCCAAATATGAAAATGTATCACAAAATATGGCATTGTTAGTAGATGTAACATATTTTTTAAAATTTTGATATTTCAATATTTTTTGAAGTAGTTGAACTTTTTGAAAGTAGTTGGAACTAGTAGTTGGGGAAAAAAGTAGTTAAACTACTAGTTCAACTACTCTAAACCAAAAGTAGTTGAACTACTAGTTAACTAGTAGTTGCAACTAGTAGTTAACTACTTTTCAACTACTTTTAGTTAACTAGTGCCGAACATTACCAGTTTATAAAGCTTCTAGAACATATTGCGATCACCTAAGATTTACTAATCGGTCTTTGTGTTTTTGCAAACTGAGTTATGTGCGCTATGTTTGAAAGTATTTATAGATTGTGTAGTTAATATTTCTGTTCCATCTACACGAATACTTCATGATAACTATTTAGGGCAGTGGTCTCCAACCCCCGGTCCGCGGACCGGTGCCGGTCCGTGGATCAAATGGTACCGGGCCGCGGGCCGACCATTTAATTGAAAATGAATTTTAATTCCTGGTTTACACTCCAAATTTATAAATGAAATTAATTATAAATCACTTTATTTTTTGGTGTAACTGTATTTTATTTTGAAAGCATGTTTAAGGGGACTCAGTACCCAAATTTTTATTTTCTTTAATTTACAAATTTTTTGAAATTCTTTAACGTCAAAACACTTGTAATGACCATTTAATTATAATCCAAGCAAAAAATCTATTTTTTAAAAAGCAGTTTTTGAGAAATTTCGAAATTTTCAAGAATTTTAACCAAATTTTAAAACCCTACTTCTTTTTCAATTATGATAACTTTGGTATGATTTTTTGCCCCAACGTAATCTATGTTATTGTCCATGGAACTATGCATTCATATTTGTGATACTTGTAATAGTTTTTAATAAAAACAAATTTTCTCCAAACACCTCAAAAATATCATGAAAATAAACACATTTTCCACTTTAAGACTTTATATTATACTCTGAATCCCTAATTGGAATGCATTACATTATAGAAAACACTATGGTTAATATATATACAGAGTTTCAAGTTAAATAGTCCAGTAGAAAAAAAGCCTTAGGGTTTTAAGTGCTAAAAAAGTAGTTTTGAAAAATATTTATTTAAAAAAATGGTGTGGCAACTGTGCTCAATCAAAATTGTACATTTGTTAGCTTAGAATTCGAGCATCTCTATGAAATTTGCAGAATCAATTTTTGAGTATAAACATCGATTTGAGAGCAAAACCCTTAATTTGTTACTTTGACCGATTTGGAGGTACTGAGTCCCCTTAAATACAATTAAACTAAAATTAATAAATCAAAATAATCTAGAATGTAAACAATCAACACCCCCCAGTGGGCCGTGGTAAAATTATCAAACGTTGACCGGTCCGTGGTGGTAAAAAGGTTGGGGACCACTGATTTAGGGCATAGAATTCAATATTAGTTGTAATTTTTTCAACCCACAAAATAAGTTTTAACTTTTTACCATTATTTTTCAGTATTACATATGAAAAGTTCTGTAAAACTATTGTTAGTAAAATCATATTAACAAGTACTTATATTCCTGTGATGAAAATATAATTTTATACATGCCTTTACCAAAACTTGTAATAAATATTACCGTAAAAACAAAACGTAATCGAACTAGCTATTAGTATTTAAAATATAGAAAATCCTCCAGACAGGGATTAACTATCATATGCATATCCTACATTATATTACAATACTTCATTCAACAGTAAAAGCTAAACCACTTCACGATAAAAAAAAGTGCGTATCTTAATACAGATTTCATTCCTCCTAGTGAGTTTATAAAATATTTTTTAATAATGTTTAATACTATGAAATATAAAAGCCTCATATAAGGTGATAAAAAGGGGTTTCAATACAATACGTCATCCAGCAGTAGACCAGTTTACGGTAGAAAAAAGTGCGTATCTTAATACAGCACTTTATCCCTCCTTGTAAATTAATAAAATTATTTTATAATAATTTTTACTGCTTTGAAAAATCTCAGCCCTATATTAAGTAATAAAAACCGGGTTTCATAATAAAATATTTCATTACAAGCTCTTTTCAAATGTTAATGTTAGCTCTAGCTAATTGTATTTATGGTTATGCTATCAGATTTTAAAAATAATTATGTCCTCTCAATGAACACTAATATGAAATTTTCTGTTTATTAAAATCATATACTGCTTTTCCAACGATAATAAAAGGGTCACCTGATTTTTTGCTTTAGTATTTTTTGTTTTATTTAATATAAAATGATTTTTTATGTATATAGAGGGTCTAACTAAGGTTAGAGGGAGTAAATGTATCTTTCTTTTTCGATAAACTGCTCCTCAGCTTCTTCCTTTCTCCACTCCGAGTCTGTCAAAATCACGTGACCCTTTTACTATCGTTGGATAAGCAGTAGAATTGCGTTTTTCAGAAGAATATTTCGATGAAATCCACATTATACAGTACCTTAACTTTTTACTTAGATCCAGAAATAAAAAATTCTGTAATTGCACAAGTAAAATAAACTCTTTTCTAATTATTTCTAAAAAAACTCCATTTTACAGCAGGCGTCTAAAAATACTACACAACTTCTCCTAAACAAGGTAAGATCCATCCGATGTTAATTAACCAGTCCTTACTATATCTGGAAAAGGAAACTAGACATCCCGAGTCTATTTTTGCCTCCTACTTTATCTCACGTCGCAAATCTAATTTGGACTTCCAACAGTTTGCAAACCGAAGTCGAAAATACTTTGGACGAATTCCTCCTCTCCGACGGAATTCCCTCTTCATATACATACACTACCCACATATAAGGGCCGACCTTGGCTAGAGAGAAAGTAATTCCGTAATTGCACACTCCTCATAAGTTTTAATAGCGCCCAGGACCGGCTCTAAGGGCCGTAATTACGAGCTGGGAAATACCTGGCTCACTTTATCCGGCATTCCCGAAGGGTCCGGAATTGTTTTGCTGCAGTTTGGGAAAAAAATATGCCGGATTGCTAATCCGGTTTTGTGAAGTGGTTGGTTCGAGTTTGTTTTCGGTCTGTCAAGACAGAGAGAGAGAAGATTCGCTGACATCGAGTAGTTGTGTAAGTGATCTGGAGGTAATTCGCAAAGAATTGGCCGTCGTCTCAAGTGGCTGACTTCGTTTGTTCTTGGAATCGGTAATTAGTTTCGAAATTATCTTGTGTGAGTTTGAAGTTTTTGAAACGAGGTGGTTCTGTTTGTGAGTTTTGAATTGTGTAGGTACTTAAAGTTCACTGAAAGATTCCTTTTAGGCTACTAAATCCAATATATGAATGCATAGAAAGACAATTAAAAGGTATTAAAAATGCTAAGTGCTTGTTTTCTTTGAAAAAAAACACTAAAGATTTTGAAAACTTTAACATCCAAATTCACAGATTCTATTTTTAGGAGTAATTTGTGTTTAACATCAGAGCACTGATCGTGAGAAGTTTTTTAAACTTTTTTTAGGCTGTATTTCTAATAATCCCTGATATATTGCCTATGATGACTATAATCCACATAACTCATTTTCTCATATCCTTTAAAATTCAAAGAATCCGCGACATTGTAACAGTTATCGCCAGTTGCATTTGTTTATCATATTAAGCTAACTTCAAGATTTTTAACTCTAATTTTGTACAATCAACTGAACAGTTGAATAAAACAAGTAAGAATCTTCTCTCAGAAAAAATCGAAAAAATTTCATGTTTAAAAAGATTTTCAGAATATTTTAAAGCTAAAAAATGTCAGGGGAATAATCCAGGTGACATTTAAATAACGAAGGTTAATATTTTGAGGGAAGTGCAGTCAAGTATTGATTTTAGCCTGTATTTGAGCTGACGCCAAATATCTTAAGTTCGTTTAAGCCAAATTTATGGAATGCGAAGAAAATTTACAAATGGCTCTTGCTCTACTGGGTAACTGATCACTTTTGCAAAGTGGAAAGTGCCAAAATCCATATAACATTAACTCTTTGCATGGGGAAATGAAACCCATTTCGAAACTACCAAAACGATGCCATTTTTATTCCCCTAAAATCCCAGATAAAATCGGCTCGGCAATCATTGATTACCCCAGCGCGAAGAGCCTCCCCTAATACCGCACGTGTCACTTTTCTCACGCTTTTAACCGATAAAGAGACGGGGCGTCGAAATGTGCAAGAAAGTGGACAACTTACAACAGCAAGCTCCGAAAAAGAAAATAACCTCTCATGTTTGTAGTTGCATTAGTCGCAAAGTAGAAAAGCAGTTCTTTTCAAATTTCTGCTTCGATCGGATTTCATTCTGTAGCATTACTCATCCGTTGGAGCAAGAAACAGCCACGGAATTCTTTTATTTTGTTTGGAAAGACAAAATCTATTTTACCCTAGGGTGCCCTAGGATAAATGCCACTGAGTTTCCTTCCTCTTTTTATCCCGTATTTATTCCGAGGAAGAGCAGCTCAGTTGACACTGACGTGACAATCGTGTTTAAAGTTTAGATAGCTTAAAAAGAATTTTATTTCGCGGGAGAACCAACTTTCTGGGGCGCGCGTATACATAGGGATCGTTTGGGTTATTTTTGTTGCCAAAGTTTATCGACTGAAAACTCATATTTAATGGAAAGTTTCGTTTCTCGTGACGTTTGGAAGGGGGAGGGGGGCAAAGTGGAATTCTAACCGAGTTTAGTTTAGTAGTTTCGTCCCGTACGCAATCTTTTAAATTCGTATGTAGGTGTGGTGTGTGGAATTCAACACTTTGAGAGTATTGCTTTATTTGTCATTTTTAGGGGAAAGAATGGAACAACTTGAAAGGGGCTACTTTAAAGTAAGTGTCGTGACTCCGTTGCTAAAACGGGTATACGTTTTTTCCATCCCAGAAAGAGTCCTTATAAAGCTATAGTTATTGTATGAGGTTGACTTTTGTTTCAATTGTTTGGAAATACTAGGGAGCTACCGCCCCCTGCTCGCTATCGCTCGCCAACCCCCGTTAACTGCTGACGCAGGGCCTTTCGGATCGCTTCGCAATCCCCACAAAACCCTGCTCACTAAAATTATTTATTTATAATACATTCGTTATAAAAATTAATAGAAAAAACGTCAACCAACTTTCCAGAAGCACACTCTCTAAAGTTAGAATATTTATTGGTTAAATTATCAATAATTTAATCAACACGTTTTCCTTGAAAATATCCATCAAGTCTGCTCGTGCTATTGTTATTCAATATTTACAAAAACGTTCAGCAATGAATCTGTTAAATTTAATATAGTACCTAGTAACTCGTCAAAATACACTGTTCTACAAATTTGACCTTCAAAATTTTTTCCTTGATGAAAATAGTCAATTCTTATAGATTTTGGGTCGCTGAATACGAAAATCACCATTAAAATTCTCAATTGACTCAGGATTTTCGGGGAACAGCCCCTCCCCCTTTTTGCGTTTTTCGACGACCTTATAACTTTAAACTCGATTTTCAGGGTCAAAAAGCATTATTTTAGTCTTCAAATTGCTCCCCAGTTAACAAGAAATGTTCAAATTAATAAAATATGATAAATTTATAACAAATGGATAGGGTTAAGGGGTAATTACCCCCCTAAAAATACAAAAAAATAGCTAAAAATTATAGAGGTTTCTATACGCTATTTTTTCCTCTTATTTTTTACGCAAATCCCGTTTGAAGGGTCCTAACCCTTCCCTAAGGACCCAAATTTGATGACAATATGCAGCAATAATTTTTACTAAAAGCGGTTGAGGTGTTAGCCTCCCAGAAGTCCCCGCGGAAGAGTTCGGAAGACTTCCAGAATCGCGAAGGCGCTCGCGAGTTCAGGAATTAATATCGATGATTTTGAAAAGATTACAAATGATGTTTTTCTTATACTTTGGGTGTATCCTAAGTAGAAACTCTTCAGTTCTTTAAAAACTGACCGGTTTTCGGGAGTGAGGATTCCTTGTTTCAAGATGTTAATAGATGCACGGCTGTGGATAACAATTAGGGGGCATCCCCTTAAAAACTGAGGATGATGGAGGAAAATGGGTGTCATATTTGAATTCAGCAGATCATTTTACACAAGAATCAGCTGAAATTCAGTAAGTGGCTTCAAATTTTTTTTTGTACAGCACAGTTAAACTCTAAGTGCGGCATTGAACCCTTCCGTGGGTGCTCTGGGGGCGCTCTCACCTCAACCGCTTTTAGCAAAAATCATTGCTGCATATTGCCATCAAATTTGGGTCCTTGGGGAAGGGTTAGGACCCTTCAAACGGGAATTGCGTAAAAAATAAGAGGAAAAAATAGCGTATAAAAACCTCTATAATTTTTAGCTAATTTTTGCATTCTTAGGGGGTTAACTACCCCTTAAACCTATCCATTTGTTATAAATTTATCCTATTTTATTAATTTGAACATTTCTTGTCCCCTGGGGGGCAATTTGAAGATTAAAGCAATGCTTTTTGACCCTGAAAATCGAGTTCAAAGTTATAAAGTCGTTAAAAAACGTGAAAAGGGGGAGGGGCTGTCCCCGAAAATCCTGAGTCAATTGAGAATTTTGATGGTGATTTTCGTATTCAGCGACCCAAAATCTATAAGAAATGACTATTTTCATCAAGGAAATTTTTTCAGTGTAGAACAGTGATATCTAGTGTTTTATCATTTAAGTTTTAGTTTTAAAACAGACTTTTCAAACAATACGATTTAAGCTATTAAAAATAATAGACAAAATCTACATTGCACTCAATGTTTACAAACAATTAATTTTGGTGTGTGAAATTCTATACTTGAATAGTAGATCTGTGAGTTTCTGGAAAACTCTTATCAGTCTTTTTAAAATATTTTATTTAGAAAGTACATATTTTGAAGCGCATTTTTAAAGCGTGAAAGGAATTATTTTCATCATTAAGGAATAGCGTCGGTTGGTCATTGTGATTGGAGGTATAATAAATTGTACGACAGTTTCTTGCTGTTAACTGCAACCTTATCCGTAATCCAGAAAAATGGAAATATCTAAGAATTGAGAATTTTTTTAAAAATTCTAAAGGCACTTTGCACATCCTCAAAAGAATCCGAACAGTTTGATACCAAAAACATGTTATACGGATCTGTTATTAAAAAGCCTTTCTCTGGAAACCATTTACAAAAACTTTTTTTTAGAATAGAGAGATTTGTCGAATTTACTTGATGTTTTTATGAAGCATTTTTAACATCAGTTCTTCTGAAACGACAAAAAGACCAAGAAGTAATTACTACTGCAAAATAAATTAACATTTCTCGCTAATATTTAAAAAAACATTTTTTAAATTTTTTTACTATAATATGACGAGGATTAATCGCCTTTTCAAAGCAGAAAAAAGCAAGAACATAAACACGTCGAAATGTGAGTGCTTTTCAGATATCTCTAATTGTAATATAAATAAAATTGCTATCAAACAGGTTTAATATGGCTTCTCATAGGATGGTACATATTTTGAGCAGTCTAATAAAAATTTATTTTAAAAGAAAAGGTATTAAACCCGCAAAATTACGAGATACAAAACATTTTCAATGTTAGCGAGGAATGTTAATTTATTATGTGTGTAAGTGTTTCGACTTCAAAAATTATGTTGAAAAGTAGTATTGTTGATTCTTCGATAATAAAAATTATTTCACACTTTTAGGCGCATTTTTGGAAGTCGGTCATTTTTTGTTAAAATAAATTTATTTCATTCGTTTTAATGGATTTGTAAAATGTAGGTTTAATCCAAATTCGAAAGTATACATGGGGATTGATGATAAGAAATTAATTTTTATTACAAACACTATGTTTAGACGATCAGATTGTTACATATCACATTTGTCTGATATTACTGCCGAAAGTGTTATACTATTATGTGTTTTTTTTTTTAAATCTCAGTGTAAGTTCGGATAAACCCCGTCTGAAGTAAAGGGGACTCAAGATTATCTACCCTTCACTTGAAATAAGTGATGTTAATGTACATAATATGACAGTCTATGGTGAGTAAATTACCATTTTTTCTGTTGATTGTTCTGTGTATTCTGCATATTTTGATATAGTTTTACTAATAGTTGTAATAGTTGAACTAATTACATTTGATAAGTTTTGCTATTGTTTGAAATAGGAAAAAGACATCGGATTAACGGCTGTATTCAACACTAACCTAAGGTTAACTTGGATTCAAACCTCTGAAGGCTGTATGCACCACTAACTTGACCAAAGGTTAACCAGGAATCAAGCTTTTTCGTCAATTCTAATTAGTTTAAACCTCCAGTTTCCCTTTTCTATTAACAATAGGTTAGGTTAGTTGTGAACACAGTTCTAATTGGTATCAAACAAGGAAAACAAGTTTTAGTTTAGACCAATCGGAGTTGGCGAAAAAAAACTTAATTTCAAGTGGAGCCTTAAGTCTAGGTTAGTGGTGAGTATAGTTATAACGCTCTATTTAAAGACATAGTTAAAAAGTAAGGTAAAGAGAACGGTTAGATTTTTACTAAACTGAAATGGTTAGTGTCTGGTTAGAAACTGAGCAGTTTTTTCATCTAACCAACATTTTAATCCATGAGTTAGAAATTATATATTTATATACTTTTATATTTTTCGGTGTCTAAAAGAGCATAACGGTATTTAGCGGGAATGTTAACGGAATTTTTTAATATTGTGCAGGTGTTTTTTTCTGATTGGAAAAGGAGTTTTTAAGGGTTTAGATGGAGGGGGAATGTGATGAACTGCAAAATTAAAGCGTCAATTGAGAAAGGGCATAAGATGGATTTCCAACATAAATTAAAAGGTACTTTAAAAAAGTCACGTTTATGTATCCAGCTGAAGGGATTTACTAACAGATTGGTTCTCGATAGTTCAGATTTATAACCCTACTTTTCTCATCATTACGTAAAATGTAAATCCACCATCAGAGAGCAAAATTTTAAACCAAAAATTTACTCAGATATTTAATAGTTTCATTTACAGATACGTTGATAAATTTTCTCTCTCAGAATAAATAACACGACACGCCTCGAATTGAGAAGAGAAATTTTAACCTAAGTGTTCTACTTATGAACCTCCCATTAAATAATTGATCCGCACCACAATCATTTCTGCTCGACATGTGTTTGGAATTTTAAACATTTTGTATGTTATCATAAGACTTGAGGAATGTCTAAACTGCTTTTTATAATGCAAGACTCCACAGAAGGCGCGCTGTTAAGTAATGAATTATACCTAAATTTGTTCAAAAACTCATCCGGGATAATACATCAAACTCATCATGGTAATAACCTACATCCACAACTTGATTGATGAAACTCCCACTACCGCCATATTCATCAACTTCTTCTACTCTCCCTTAGAACAACCCCATGATAACACCCCACAAGAAAAAATCCACCTCTCGAAATCAGGACACCCCCTGTGACACTATCTCCCCAAGATGGACAGTCATTTTTTTTGTCGTCGCTCCCCTCATCTAAGAAATGAATCGTGAGGATTTCACTTAAAACTTTTCACGCTTGCTCATTTTTCACCGCGCTAGATAATCCTCGCTTTTCGACCACACCCCGGAGTGTTAAAAACGATACGGCATGCTGCCTCATTAGGCTTAGATAAGCATATGCAATGAGGTGTAAGAATAGATGACATTCTAAGTCATGGATTATAACTCCTCCGAGGGGAGAATTACACTCAGATTTTTTTATTATTCTCTGAAAAGAATAATCACCTGGCATAATGTGCACTTCGCCTTGCTTTGTTAATTTGTTTTTCTGGGTTTTAAATTATTCAAATGTCAGATTGTGAATTCATTGTGTGATTGAAATTTGGTGCTGATTGAGATTATGAGTCTTTTATGTTGAAATCTGTTCTAAGCGAACAATTGGGTATTCAGGGATAAAGGATTAGAAGTATTTATATGAGAGAAAATATAGTTAAGATTTCATTACTCAAATCTTTCAGTACTTGGCTCATAAATCACGCAATTTCCATTTTATTTACCATGTTTATATTTGTTGTCAGCAACTAAACACATTAGTTAGACTTGATAAGATGAGGTAAAATTTTGTTAAAGCTTCTAAATAAATACGGGAGAAAATTTCATTCAAGTATTTAATGCTTTTAATGCACACAAGAATGCCTTAAACAATATTTTCGTTAGAAGTTATTTTAATTTTAATCAGGTTATAAATTATATACCGGATGTAGGAAAATTTATATCTAAGTACATAGTAAATTTCCTGTAATATATTATAAATCATGACCCTGCATAAATTACCCAGATAATATTTATGGATTTTATGCCTGAAGTATATTGTAAATAAGGTGAGATACGCTGGTATTAAGCTTGGTAGGTTTAAAAGGTTAAGATATGTTCAAGTTCAGTAAAGTTTCAGGCACTGGTTATAAGTACAAAAAATTGTCGTGCATCGAGAGAGGTTCACCAACGTACATCATAGGTAAATGCATTCATTTCTCCTTTTTATATACACATTACCTCAAACCAACCCTCTTTGACGCTTTGGTCAAAAAGAAGAAACTGTATTCAATAAAATCTGGCTTTATTTCCAGTATGCTTACAAGGTGATGATGACATGAAATCATAAATGTTGAGGAGTGCTTTGTTTATTGTACTGAACAGGTGCAGTAACAAATAAACTAGTAAAAATATAATAAAAGTGAGGCTGGACAAAACATAATAAAAGATTGGTAGGATTTGAATACCTAACAATAACAGTTTGTATAATGACCCCATTCAAACAACAAACACGCTAAGCTTATCCACTCACAAACCAACCAACCAATCACATCTCCTCACCAATCTCTTCCCACTCTTAAACAAAAATCAACCCGCAATAAAACGGGAATCAATCCCCCGCTCGGACAAGGAGAGTCGGCGGAATGGCTTTTGATGGCCTCTAATGAAGCGGGTCGGCCGGCACAAAGCGGTCGCAGCTAATCAGCAGGCCTCTCGCAATTTATCAACCCCTGGCGCATCCTCGTTTGCATAAACAACTCCGCCACTCCGAGATTTAATTTGCCGGACGAAATCGACTATTAACCCTGTTTAAATCCCCATCAAACCCCGAGGATTAGGAGGAACAATGGGTTCGATGGAGAAGGGAGTTTGGACTGATACTACTGAGGAAGCAAATCTATGGGGAAAGTTTCGTTATCTGGCGTTCATCTCTTGGTGCGTTTGAGCTTTCAAACTCTTGGTGAAGCGCGAGTTGGAAACAATAGTGGATGGAGAGTCATTTGAAAACGCAATTTATATATGCAGAGAACCAGTATACCTGGCAAACTGCACAGATTCTTTGCGTGAAAAAGATAAATAATGCCCACACACAGAGAATTAAACCTAGCAACGATTACTTTTATTTTTTTTAAATGTAACAAAATTTAGTAATTTGGTAAATTTGGTCATTTGATCATGCACGGCATCGGTACCATACAGTTTTAATGCCTCTTCTAATCCATAATTAAGCAACGCCGTACAAAAAATCATGCGACTAGGGGGAAAATCGAGGGTTGCAACCCCCTACTTTTCTAGTAAATCTGGTAAAGTAAAAAGATCTAGTAAATTTAAAAGTCTAGTGAACGAGTTTACTAGAAAAGGAGTGGGTTGCAACCCTCGATTCTTCCCCCTTGTCGCATGATTTTTTGTACGGCGTTGCGGAATTATGGAATAGTAGAGGCATTGAAACTGTATGGTACCCCCCTAAACCGTACATGATCAAATGACCAAATTTACCCTTAAAATCACCGGAAAATAAAAAAAAAATTCCGACTTTGTGGACCACTACTTTTGTACGGCACTGCGCGTTTTCTCATTATTTTTCATGGATCTATTGATGGTAAGAATGCCGTATACATGATCACATGACCAAAATATACTCAGTACTCACTCTAGCTGTGCTTTTGAAATCTCAACTTCACTCAGTTGGACTGCTTACAAGTGACGGCATAGTGCTGAATCTTATTATTTTATGCCCTTATATCATTCTACATAGGTCTTCTGGTGGTTCAAATGACCCATCAATTTTTGACACGGGCCCATGGTCTATTCCTATCTATCTGTTACATCAACATGCATATTTCAAGACATCTGAAACACTATTACTAATCAGAATGTCATTAAGGGTTCAGTGCTATTAGTCACGCGTCTAGACTCCAGTCTAGCCATGTTTTAAATGACCACATAAATTGGCCAACTGCTACGTTAGTTGTATACCAGATGTATGGAAACGTTTTGGCTGAAAATAATGTAATAACTATAGGTTGAAAACTAAAAGTACTAAAAATCATCTTTAAAATATATTGATATTTTTGGATGCATTAGATCATTAGAATATATATTGAAAATATTTAACCATGCATTATTTAAATTAGATAATTTAAGTTCATTTCAAAATGTTTCAAAGACGAAAAAGTTCACAAATTTGCAAATTTATCTAATATGTCCTGTATATGAGCGATATTATCATGAATTTTTTTCCTGTGAGTTACTCACAACGGGGGAAACAATACACTTTTTGAGGCTTTTGATCTATCTTCTTTAGTTTTTAATTATTTTTTTAACTCTTTTATTTCTCCGCAAGAGGTGCTGTAAGTCATCTCAACGAATTCTCCAGGGTCACTTACCTAGGGGTAGACCTTACTTCCATGACACTAAGAGATGTTGGTTTCAAATAAAAGCCCGGCAACGGACTTTTGAAACACTGTGTATGCTTGTCCTTAATTATTTTTATCAAGAAAACTAAGAATCATTTTCAAAGTATAACTTTTTAAAGGCTAAAACTTACCATGATATTTCAGCACACAGTATACACTTATTGAAAGACACTCATAGCTAAATCAACTCATCATTAATTCAATAGATTAAATTAGTATTTAATTTCTATTCATTCAACCAGTAAATCTATCAACAATCCAGGTATTTAAACGAATATTATCTGCTTAAAACAGCAAATGTTGACTTCTGACTCTAAATGATTAATATTTATGGAAAAATCCAAGCTCTTTACGTCTTTTATCGAACTCATCTTTCTGAACTATGAATTTCATGCATAATTAAATTAACTACGCTATGCCGAAACCCGTCATTCTAAATCCAATGGCGAATATGCTGATAAGTTCTACAAAGCTTGTCAATTATTAATACCCCCAAGGGAAAATTTTCAGTTGAAGTCTCATAAAGTTCATTAATATCGTCTACCCAAGCCCAGTTTACATATAACAGTTAATAGAATGTAATAAATTATATCACTTTAAATAACGTTTAAGTGCATCCCACACTTAGTAAAAAGTATTATAAATTTGACACTTTTAGATTTCTTTTTAAAACTTTATAAACCTTTGCTGGTAATTAATAATGCAAGAAAGGATATAAAAACACGTCTAGGGGGTCGAATATATTTTCCTCTAATAGCATTTGTTTAAAATGCAAATTAATATTTAGTGTTCTCTATGGTGTTCTTATATCTATAATGCGATAAAGTTATTCATAAAAGAAATAACATTGTTTTAAAAGTAATTAAATATTCTTATCAAAGTAACAAATAAAATTAGTTTATTAATTTTCTGTCCTGGGTAAAGCCCTGGATACTCTACCTTAAGTTGCGACATCACGCTCAACCGGCCGCCATTATGGGGAGAACTGAATTCTAGTCCTGGATAGTCCAGCTTATCGTCGCTAGTAGTGAGTTCTCCCCATAATGGCAGCCGGTTGAGCGTGATGTCGCTACTTAAGGTAGAGTATCCAGGGCTTTAGTCCTGGGTTCTGCCTTGCAGGTCATTTGGGTAATATTAAAAAATAACAAGTTTCTGCAATTAAAAACATCTAAGACAGCCTCTTAGGAAATAAACATTCTCAATCTTAGTTTTGTTCTGAATTATAAGGAAATAAGATGCAGTTACTTTTAAAATTATTACTTCACTTTATAGTTATTTTTTTCTTATATTTTGAGCATGACTTACAAAATCCTTACTTAGATTATGTTGCACCAGTTATTTGAATGGTAAAATGAGAAATACAATCACTAGGAAAAATCTATGTGAATCGTCGTTACTGTTGTAACTGAAATAAACACATGTGTTTCCGAATTTATTATAACTAAACTTTTATAAAATTGTGACAAAGATTCTTACTGATAATAAAGTGTTTTTTCACCATAGTTCTTAGAGGAGGTCCAAACATCTTCCCGAAAGTGCCGATCAATCAACTACTTAAACAATTTTCAATTACCCCTCATAAGTCCGTCTTTATCACAATGAATTAAAACTGGTGTAATTTCATTCCGATTCTTGTTCAGAGTTGCTAATTGCATTACATTCGCATCAATGCATTTACTCTGTGCTGCGTAGTCCCAGGGTGCTGATTGCATTAGGGAAGGCGACTTACTCTCTAATCGTCGTTTGGATGATGGGGCGTCATTTCCCGCTCCCATCACGACCCTCTTCCTCTCTTCGAACTTTTGCAGGCTGTGCTCATCATGCTGTAATTGCGTTCTGGCTGTCTATAGTCGCATAATTGTGAGCTTTATATACCCGCAACCTAGTGTAGCTTTGCTTCTGTTGGGGTGGATTGATGTTGTAAACTGGTGTTGAGCACCAGACAGTAAAGCCGTTTGCGTAGGTTCTGATGTTTACACACAGGGTGTTTCAGATAAGTGTTTCAGGACCTCTATACTTCACAGCAACGTTTCCTGAACCCAGTACGTCACTACGCGGAAGGAGAAAGTGAGTAAACACAAAGCTTGTTGGGTTGATTGGAGGAATTTCGATACGCGAATTGAGATAAAAAGACAATATTTATACATAGGTTTAACGAAATAATCATTTTTAAAATTGACGTTCCTTGTTGCACTCGAAATTCAGACACCACGATAGAATCTACTTTGATTGTTAGTGACTTAGTAGGTTTAACATAAGTTGCTGTCTAGTATACTGCCGTCCTAAGCTATTGTGTACAAAAACGCAATTTCTCACAGATTTACTTTGAGAAAAATCTCGCCAAAAGAGTATTTGGCGGATTTTTAATTCTATGCCGTAGACCCTCCTTTTAAGATCAAATATTAGCTAAGCCCAAAAGAACCTCTGTTATCAGATGCAGCGTTGGGTAGCGTTAGGGTCCGGAATGCTTATATATTTATGGTAAGCAGGGATCAATTACACAATTACAAATTATTAGCATTTCAGCTGCAAACTCGAGCGAGTCACATATTCCAGATGTAATAATAACATTGATATTATATGTTCTTAAAACAATATGTTTAAAAATATTCCGTTTTAATTTAAATATTATTTTCAATTTGAATTGATGTTAATTTCAATCTTACAAAAATATCAGTTTGCTTTCAATTCTGATATTTATAGAGTTTTTTGCATGATCTTGCCAACCATTCTAGTGGCTTGGAAGTAGCGAGATACATTCTCGCCAATTTAAAAACGCGCCAAGGGAGAAAGAAAATGAAGTTTTAAGATAACTCGTTTACATACATTTCGCTTAGGACGGCAGTATAGGGGAGGTAAGGTTACATAAGTTAAGGGGTTGCAAGTGGGGTTCAAGGGGAGAAAATCACTTGTGAAAATTAGCAAACAGATGTTAGTTGGGGAAATGAAATCAATTTTCGGTCATATGTTTTATTCTATTTTCCATTCCATGAGTGTTCACTGCTTTTAACTTGGGAACCAAAGTGTTTATTATCACTTCCTTAATTGTATACAAATTTATAAACTGATATAATTCGATAGATCATATAAGTGGAATAAATTTTAAGAATCTAAATAGTATTATTGCTTTTGGAGCACTAAAACCTAAGCCGTTTTCATTCCTAGAACTTTACAGAATATCCTAAGCATAAAGAAAAATAAAAAAACGTTTTATAACAGTACAACTTTTAAAGACTTTATAGAGTTACTAAGCTAGCTTTACTTCTAAAATAAAACAATACTTATTTATCCCAATGATCTTAGATATAGTAATTTCAAAACAAAATTACCACATTTACGAATTTATATTACAACCACGAAGTCAAAACTATAAATTTGGTGCTATTTTCTATGCTAACTCGTTAATTTCAATAAAAAGAGTAAATTTGAACAGACTTAGATCCATGGGAAAACTTGAATATAAATTATCCCTTTTCACAACCTGTTTGAGTTTTAAAGTTTAGAAAGCTTTGTTATTGAGCTACGCCACCTTAAACTCGTGCCTAAAATATCTTATATTGCACACATACTTTTATACTTTCCCGTCTAGACCCAGCTTATGGACTCTTTCCAAACACTTTTTTTATAACACGAGAGATATTGCTTTTTCAAAAGTCCGCCTTTCTAGAATAAAGACTGGGACAATTTGCTTTGGAAGGAATCCAGATGTTTATACCCTTATGAATAAAAATTAGGATGTTACTTTTTATGGAATTGTATTTTGTAAAAAAATATGCAGCCGAGTAAGATTAGTTTCAGAAACCAAAGAAATTAAACAGAAATAAAAAGCTTTGTTTAAATTTGTTGGAAATTTAAATTTAAAAAGTTGTACTTAACTTGGTTAATACAACTTTAATAGTCGTATACCTCACCTATTTTTTTCTAGTTCCTTCTCACAAGTAAAGGGGAGCTACATCGAGAAGAATTACTTTTTGATTAACGTGACTGGTGAAGCATTGGGTGTCTTTCCTGAACCGAAATTTAAAATGTTTACGAAGATGTCTACTGAGGAGGGAAGGCAAAGAGTGAAGGATGCAGTGTCTCGTCTTAACGTCTCGACAATACTCATGACTCTTACTTCTACCGGAGTTACAGTGTCTGATCTTATCAGGGAGAATATTTCGTGATTTGAATGCTCATTTGAGTTAGTGGGCACTGGTTACTACCACATGAATACGTTTCCTATCCTGGTAAGTAGAAAGGGAAGTCACGGTTTGTTTGTATTTTATGATAGTAAATTTTGGGGAGGAAATGTTGGAATTCATATCTCAGAATTATAACGCTTGAAAATAATTTCATTTCATTTCTGTATGTAAGAAAAGAAATAACAAACCAGAAACTACAGGGTGTCCCAAAAAGGCTGACACATTTTAAAATTCAACACCGAATAACTTGTAAACTAAAAATGATAAAAATACGTGGTTTGTTACATCCTACTCCTGGGAGTCTTAAGGCGGCTTTAGACCACCCGGTTTGCGACAGCGATTCCGCGGTTTTCGGGAATTTCGACAGCCGCAGTAACTCAGCGAGCTCTCGAAAGATGGCGCTGTTCAATTGAGGGAAGCGGGTCATTTTTTTGTCGCGAACCGGATGTCGCAGAATCGCTGTCGCGAACCGGTTGGTCTAAAGTCGCCTTTAGGTGTAGGATGCAACAAACCGTGTATTTTTATCTTTTTTTTAGTTTACAAGTTGTTCGCTGTTGAATTTTAAAATGTGTCAGTCTTTTTTGGGGCATCCTGTATTTCAGATATTTCTTATCTATAAATTTATGTAAAAGAACAAGTAGCTTCATTCGTTTACAATTAAGTATGGCTAAAAATAATGGTCAAAAAATCAAAATTGATTTTTTGCCACTGAGGATGCTCTCCGAAGCAGAGAGTGAAACGTTTGGAAATAAACTCTAACAAACACGGCCATCCATCCCGGAAAATGGAATAAATTAAAGCATTGTTTAAAATCAATGTATAGGGTAAAAGTACGTCGCATTGGGAAATTGGACGATTTAACGCCCTTTTTTAAAGTCGAACTTTGAAATTACATAAAAAAATAAATAATCATCGTAATAAAAAAAATTTTGCGCGTATATTCCGCTCTAGGGTACCTCTATCGAATAAAAAAAATAAATAGTGTTATTGCCCATTTTGGCTTTTTAGGTTATAGAGGCATATACCTACAACATCCATGGAAAAATAACCTTGGTTAATGCCTCAAACGTTTTAAACAAGAATTTTTAAAAATGCCGATTTTTGAGGCCAAAAAAAATTGAAAATTAGAAAAAAATTTAACTTTTTATTGTTCGATTTTCTTCCATTTTGGGAATGTTATTATTTAAGTCATTTCTAATTGAAAAACGTTTAAAAAATTTCTTTTGCAATTATTTTGTGGTTTTGAGCGATGTTTTAATTTTTCAACTTTCCAAATTTTTAATTAATTTTTAAAATTGAAATTTTAAATTTTTTAAAATTTAAATGGTATATTTGTATTCAGCATTGAAAAATAGCCTACAAACATGCATCATAAGTCGCGATTTTTATAATTTGATTTTTTGAAATTTTTTTTTCTGCCATTTTTTTAAATTAAAAAAATTAAACTTCCGGCGAGCCGATTATGGCCGATTTTTAGTAGGTTATTATTTAGGTCATTCCCAAGTGAAAACCGTTGAAAAACTAAAGGTATAAATTTTTTACCGGTTAAGATACAGATTGCCTGGACTAATACGCCACACTAACTTTTTACCCATTTCTCTCTTAATCTTTTCCAGTCCCTCCCCTTACGTTCGAGCTCAGCTACAACCACCCAGACGAGTGACTCCCCCATAGTGCACTTGCTGTGCAAAGAACGGGGTCTCTTTCCCTTTCCGAAACTCACCCTTCTCTTGGAATCGTCTTCAGAGAACCTGAGAGTGAAGAACTCGACTGTCTCTTCTGAGTGAACCTTCGATATCATGTATGACACCGACTTGTGTATAGCACGTTCTCTAGTGACAAGCTGGTCAAGAATGGAGTCTCCGGGTGATGGAAGTGGAAGGCATCAGTCACTCTGAATTGAAGCGGATCTCGTATGGTTGTAAGTGGAAGTCAAAGTCTTATTTGTAAGTCCTACTCGGTAAGATTCTTACGCATCAGTGTTCGCAGAGTGACCGTCAATGCCATATTAGAACTGACATCGTTTCGGAAAACCAACAGAGCTCTCACCCACATCTAACTGAGCAGGATTTGTAAGTGTGTATAAGGGATTAAAGGAAATTATATGGAAAAATAAATGTACAAACATAATTTCATGTATAAACAGCAAAGAATATTAGTCCATGGAACTTAGATTTAAGTAAATGAGGGTTTCTGTAAACGGGGAGCCTGTGTTGTTGTTGCTATTATGAATATATGTTTAGGCGACCCTAAAACAATTTGAACTTTTGATTAAATAAATATTACACGAAAAATATAATCTAAAAATAATAAAAAATAATAAAATAATCTAAAAAAACCACACGCTATGCCAATCTAAAATTTTGTATTTTTGAACTCAAGGCTATATAATTGAGGCTATTTTAGGATGGACAATTTTGGATTATACTAATGCCAACACATAACCGCATTTTGAATAATATTGTCGTAGTTTTCATTAGTTTAAAAAATAAAAAACTTAATATATAAACATTTTTGTCTATAAATTATACTTTCATACTTCAATAAGTTAAACTTTGATACCTAGTAAATTTTGATAAAGTAATGCCTCATTACCGTTAAGGGTAGGATTTTTAGCTGCTTTATTTCAAAAACATTGAAATGCCCTTGATGTCGCGTAAAATTTTTGCCTTTTGAGTAGAAAAATGTCAAGAGAAAAAATAGTAAGGATTTAAAAAAATATTTATATAAAATTGGGAATATACAAATTCGTGTTTTTTTATATTACTTACTTATATAAATATACTTGAAAATATATCAAATTTATAGTGAGTGAGCAAACATGAAAAAAATTAACCTGAGTTTCATATAAAAAATGAAAATTAAATCTTAGCTGTGTACTATAGTACAATCCAAAATAAAAGTATGGGAGTATATACGAAAATGTTGCCATGTTCTTGTCAAAATTGACGCCATGAGAGGAAATATCTTCAGAAAAAATCAAGTGACAACCTTGATAAAATATTAACGAACAGAAGCAATTCCTTTAGCAGTTTTTTTAGTAAATGACATTCAAGGTTTATATGAAACGTAAAAGCAAATCTTCTCCAAACTTAAAGTTATTTATTTCACACTCACCCAGTGAACTAAAATAAACACCGAAAGAAAAACAAGCCAAATACCAGGATTATATACTCAGGAAGAAACAAAATCAGAATGGAACCCATCCCTACATCCCAAACACTCTCAAGCTTCCGCAAGACATCTCAACCATGTCAACGAACTCAATATAACTATGAAGTAGCCCCAGTAAAAAAAGCAAAAGTTTTTCCAATGCCAATATTTTTCATTTAAAACTCTCCAACAATAAACCGAATGCAGTATTATTACTACTTTTTCTGACATTACCCCCACCCAGCATCATGGAAATACTAGTATATTATTTTCTATTTTAGCGTGTTCTCGTTTTTTCTATCTCAAAAGTTTTCCTTATTGCGTCGTACCTGTGTACGTCATCTATTTATGAGTTTGCCTTCGGGGAAGGCTGGTCCTATTTTCACCCTTCCTTTCCTTTTCCTTCTCATGGCTATATATTTCCAGGACGTGCTTTTTCGTTTTAGAGATATTAAAGCGAGCCATCTGGGATATGGTGTGTGCCCACAGATGCTTTGCGAGAGTTCTGATCTCCTGAGTAGTGGAGTACGAATGAAATGCTGTCGCTGTATTTATTCTTGGGTTAAAGTTTTAGCTTGAAAGAATATTAAAAAAGTTTTTTTTCTCTCAAAATTTAATTTTCTTTTAGAGGGAACCATGAAGTTAACGTGAATGAATGGATTCTAGTTGTTTTTATGTGTCGGGAACGTGGGATTAAAAAAAATCTGAATAGACACAAGACAAAGGTTTATCGTAGTAGGCAGTTGTCCGTTTACGAAAGACACATGTACTAAAAAGAAGGAAAAACTAAAAATATAAGGTGTGATATTTTTTATACTGAATGATGCACTGTAATTAACAGTTTATATGGAATTAAAACCACTGAACTTGATTTTGCTATAATATTTTGGTAAACATTTTTTAACACAGATATAACAAAATTAAAAATCAACAATACATAATTCGCTCCTTTTGCGTCAAAAGATGAGGATAAGGTTTCAAATTTGTTTAGTATTTAATTCTTTAGTGTAATTATTTTGAAAGAACACAAACAGAAATTTAAAAGAAATAGCCTTTTTAATAGCACTATATGACTGTGATTCAATATGCCAAGCTGAATAAATATATTGTTCTTTTGTGTATGGGATTTGAATGAATAGTGAATACTTTTAAAAATAAATTTTCTTTTTCAAGAAATTTATGGTATTTTTAAGAAGTAACACTATGATTTTTCGATTTTCAGAAATGAATGAATGGAAATTAACTTATTAAGAAGAGTTATCATTTATTTATGTTGGAAAAAATTTTACAGATTTTCTTTACTAGATAAAAAAACCTTCTATAATTCAATTTTACCTTTTAAAAATCCTCATAATTTTTTGGTGTTCAATGTTACGATAATTTTTAAATTAAAAAAAATTTTTAAACCCTTGGTGTTTAACGAATGTAATTATCATCTAAACAACTATTTCATATTAATTAAACACAATCCCATATATTATTATGCTTCTCGATACATTTAAATAATTCAGTTTAAAAAAATTGACAATAACTACAACTGCTAAGTAAAATTAAATATTAATACTAAAAAATTTACCAACACAGCTATTTTAAGCCTTAAACATTTAAACTGCCTTTAAAAATTTCATCAACCTAATTTATTCAAGTTTAATACAAAATATGACCAAATATGAACGAAAATAATGAATAAGGTGATACATAAACCAATATCATTCCATGCATAAAAGCACTGACAAGCGTTTACTGGAGAATTATACCCATTTAGATCATCCATTCAATATCGGGCAATATTAGCCTTATTTACGATCATTTTACGAGAATAAACTCGGAGGAATAAATAAAACCAGATACCCTCGTTGCCAAGGGATGTAAGCACGGCATGTGGAGGGTGAGGCATTTTATTTCAAGGATGGCAGACTGATTGGTCCCTGGATGGGGTCCAAGAGAGCAATTAAGTTAATGACATCTAAAGCTTTTACGACTCTTCCACTCAGACACTTGTTGCAATTGGGCTGATTGGCTCCACATTGTAGCACGCTCACTCGTGTTAGGATTGGAGTGATAGGGGTATTTCGTTTTATTCGACGAGTACGGAGAAAAGACGCATTCGTTCAAAAAATTTGTAGTTGCTTCTTTAGTGTAAAAAGACAACTTGAAAGGATTTATTTTTTAAGTATTAGCTTTTTATTCATTTTCGTACTACAGGGTGCGTCGAAAGTACGTGAGAACTTAAAAAATTAATGAAGAATTGCAGCATCTCTTAAAATTCTAAATAGTATTCAATTTTAATTTATTAAAATTCTCTCCTGATTCCAAAAATACGCTTGTCTTTTCAAACAAACTTTTTTAAAGGTAATTATGACATATTTTAATACAGAGAGCTCCTAACAATGTGACGTCACATGTGCCATGTGCTAGTGGGAATGTGGGAAACACCGTTTTCATCGAAACTCTTGGCTGTAAAAAAACTAGAGCTCAATCTGTCCAGTCTTTCAAAGCGGGATGATAACAACAAGCGGGAGCATGGCACAATTAACGTCACAAGCTGTTTCAGCACAGACAGAAAATAAGCTATTTTTAATTGAAAATAACTTAAAATTTAGGGCTTTGAAAGCTAAATTAAAATGTTTTTGGAGGTTTATAGCCATTCTGAACACATTAAGATTTTTAAAAAAATTCATTGCAATTATCCATTATAGAAAAACGAAAAGAGATAAAAATGTGCCGTCTGCTGCAATGTTCTTGATTTGGCTTTGGATTATTTTACACCGAATTTTGAAAATTCGTAGTTCCCCGACCTTTATATAGATGGCAGCACCACTTTTTCCTAAAATAGGGAATTTCGGCCAGCAAAGTTCCCCCTTTTTCTTCAGTGTAGGGATATATCGAATATTGCGATTGAATCGATTTCCGAATCAAATGAAACTCTAATCCTCGGAATCTAATCTTCAGAGCTGGTTTTAAGCCGCGCTGATCTTTTAAATATTTGATTAGAATGTTGATCCTTTCCTTGTTTCTCGCAGAAATTTAAACTTTTTACGGATGAATTTAGTTCGATCGCGTACAGTGATAACGGGTCTTTATTTGTATGCTAGGTTTTTTTTATTTATTCAGTCTTTCAGAGAGAGAACTCTAATCTTAGGAGTTTTCAGATTTCTCTTTTTTTCTCATCTGATTTTCAACTTAATTTGTAGATTTCTAAAAACGATTCATGATCAGATTTTTTGAATTTTTTTGTTTTTAATTTTAACCCCTTTTTGTTTTTCTCTGTAAATTGCGTTTGAATTATTTTTTACTTGTGCGCCTCCTTGGGGTACACTTAGATCCACTACAGTACATCTAGATTTATCCCTCGTTACAAAAGAAGGGTGGATCGGGATGATCGCAGCTCTAAAAAAATGACAAAACATTTCTGACAAACAATAAAGGTTTTATAAAAGAAAGTCATTTCTTTCTGAATAAAATTTCAAAACTATTCAGTGGGGCCTGATCCCTCATCTTATCTCGTTGCACACAAAATTGTAATTAATACTCTTAGATTTAAATCATTACAGTAAGTTTTCTAACAATCTGCTTTAATGATTTAATCATGTACGCGTGGTATGAAGGGGGTTAAAGAAATAAGTTGGAATAAACCCCCTATTCCCTGAAACGATAGATTTTGGCCAGAAGATTAGCCCCCCTAAACGATTCTCTGAAAGGACCATTAATTGTCTTTCTGGTCATTTTTACTCGCCAAGTCGTAAACGGAAATTTTATCTGTTTATTTGTGTTTTTTTATTTTACCATACATACTAAAAGATGTGGGTTTAACATTTAAAATATTTCGAAAAATCTGATATTTTAAAACATTATAGAAAAAGAAATCTCTATCGTTTCCCAGCTTGATTAACACTTTTATTACTGGTTGCCCAAAATTTTTCATAGGATTTAATGGAGATATTAGGATTGGATTCAAAAGTTGAGAGGGATCTATAAATGTGGATCAAGTCTAGAAAATGTGAAATTAATGAGGAATGCTGTGTAAATATTGATGTGAAGTAAGGATGCTGATATTGTAGTTAAAGTTTAATCAGGATATACTTAAATTTCATTTATATAAGGATGTATTAATATTTAATTTACGTAGAGTGGATGCTTCATAAATAATTTATTTATTGGAGATACATCAAATAGATTTTTAATAAATGCAAAGTATAATATCGCTCTTTTTTTGTGATAAGTTTTTCAGACTAACTTCTGTGTAAGATAAGAACGGTAAAGAAAATATGATATGATGTATATTGATATTACTAATTGGTTTTTATAAAATAGAGAATTACTTAATAATTTCTTAACTTATTAACTTTTACTAAAAATAAACAACAAAGCTTTCATACCTTAGTGTAACCTTAGAACCATAATAAATCGTAGATTAATTATTACTTTATTTTTCTCTTTTTTTATGCAACCATTTTTTCACCTTATTTTCAATTTACTTGTCAGATTCCATTCAAAAAAGCATAGTAGTGCCATCGAAATTGCACTCTCAACTTTTAAGGAAAAGAAGTAATTTTTTTGTCCTTCGACATAACATAAGAGCTACAGTTTTCCATCTTTAAACTTATTTTGAAGAAAACTAAGCATACACTCCATTAAGAAGGCTTCGGATACCCTTTTAAGGAACTTAATTGAAATAAATCACCGGATCAAAATTGATTCCCCCATTTTCTTTAAGATATAGCTTCCTCGTATATCTACATTTCCCTTGTCAATTAGGGTAATGTGCTGTGAGATTCATTTCATTGAAGTATCGACAAAAAAAATTTGAGACTATTTACTAACTAAACAAAGGGACGTGGAACTACTTTGTTTAACAAAGAAATACAACTGTTATAAATCTAGATACTAATAAGTTTTTTTTAGTGTTTATTTAGTTAATTTAATTGTTTTGGGGTCTCAAATTAAAAAAATATTCAAATGAAAGGAATCGTTTTGAGAAAATGGTGAAGTAATCAAGCATATAGGTAATGGACTTTAAAACGAACTTTTTGCATAGATAATTGATAGGCTTATTTCTTCAGTTTATTAAAAAATTAAGAATAATTATGCATTCATGCAAATTTTATCCATTCGAAGTCTTAGCGGATTTCTTCTCACTAATTCGACACAATATTTTAAGACACATTTTTTATAAAGTTGCCATATCCGTTGCCATATCCATACTTGAAAAGTAGAAAGTAGTTATATGAGCCTAAGTTGAGTATAAAGCACATAGTTAAAAGTTCCTTATGAGAGAGATAGTGATGACAGAGTATGGGTATATGGAATTATATATGTGTGTATTCTTATTATATGGAATTATATTTATGTGTTAATTGTATTATTTTTCTATGTTCCTTGTACTTCATAAACTATCGTTACTCGCATGAAAATGAAAAAAATAAGTTTTTATTTTATTTTTACTCTGACGAAGGCGGTTGCCTATTAACCAACGAAACAGCTGTCAACTTTTAGTTTCGTAATTACGCTATGGTTTAAGTTGTTTTAAATCCATTTTTATAATAATTATTTTGGCATAGGTTTTAATCATTTAATAGGAATTAGCTTATAGGTGAACAGGGCTTTTACTTTTGCAAAACATTGAATAACATTTCACAAGGAATCGGGCTGAACGAAGTTTGAACGTTTTTTCAAACACCCTGTATAACTTTCAAATACTCAATTATGTGCATTTCTAAACATAAATTGGTTTAACATCAGAATACTTTATCTTTAAATAAAACTACTTACGGAAATTACTACAGTTAAACAGTAAAACAACGTTCTACACATAAAATTCCCTTTTTAAATAATCGATAAAAACTTCTGAAAAAAAAACACAGCACCTCTACTACTGACTGTGCACATCAGCAGTCGCAGTTAATAAAACTTTCAAACACGCTTCGTTTATGAATTATTGAAACGCCGAATGGGCATCCGCGTAATCAGTCAGTCCCTTTACATTACGCAGTCCTAGAGTATTTGCAATCGGTCGATACGAGTTCGATAAGAAACCGTTCTCCGCTTCTGTCGAAATCTGGTAAACAGATTCAGGTTGCTCGACACGCTATATTATTCATAAACGAGACAAATTAAAATGGAGGCTGTGGAAGGAATCTGAAATGGGCCTATATATGATTGCTGAAGAGTGTTTAGGTAGTTGATTGCGTTGTCCATCAGGTTCACAATGGGCATTGATTTTTTACCTTGAAAACATTATTATGTAACGAATATGATAGAATTAAAAAGACATTTTAGTATTTTTTATTATATTCATTCGAGTGCTCATTTGAAAATAGGGTTAAAAAGGTGGGCTTTAAAATTTAGGGGGTTCATAATGGCAAGTGGTTCTAATGTACAGTGCTCCTATGAACAATTAAATGTGTCAATTTTTAATCAACTTCTAAATGCTTTTTCGTCTCTCATTCTGGTTTTAAATTAAAATATAATATTGTAGGGTTGCCATCCCGGGAACCCTGACGCGTGAGAGTGCAAAAGGGAAGCGCCAGGCATTCCGTTGGCGGCTTCCAGATAGAACGGTTGTGTGCTGGTTGTGTTCCACGGAAGGGGGTCGACCATGGGGCGTAGGCTCAGTTTTTGTATCTGTTGTTCTTGTGTACCATGTCTTTTCCCTCAATAAACCACCATTATGTCCTGTTTCTGTGTGGTCATGCTGCCTATTCCCCATAAAGTGGTGTCGAAGTTGTGAGAATTTACGTCTACGAAACGAATCTATAACGGTCAAATGCTAAAGTCCGATTTCGGTTTAAAACCAGGTTGTGAGTTATTTTATTATTTTATCTGATTTATATGTTTATGATTCTTATGGTTGTATTGGAAAGAAATGTTTTGATTTTGACTGAATTATGGAATCACCTAAAATGTTACAAGAAATTCCTCATATTAATGTAAATTTAAAAAATGGTTCAACGAAATCAGTTAAAGTATTACATCAAATTGTATTTGGTGATGACGGAGACCGTAATAATAGAAAACGGTTACGTCTTTTTAGTGGTTTTGGTTCTGATATAAATATAACAGAATTACAGGATAAAGTCCTGGAAAGTCATAATCTAGCTGAATTAATATCTGTTGCTAATTTACTGTGTTTGGATGTAAGTAACGATGCAAGTGATGTTTGTAAATCTATATTGAATGCTCTTTCTGATTTTTCCCTATTGTGTAACGAAATAAGTTCTGATTCCGAAGGTGATGAGGAAATAAGCATCCAGGGCGATGCAACGCCAAGGGCTAGTAACCCTAATGTTAACCCAGTAGAGAAAACGAGGGAAAGCATTTCAAACGATATCAAAAACAGTAATAAAGATTCCGAAGCTCGCGATTTGGCAGATGTTCATTCAGACCGGATGTCTTTTCGAAACCAAAACTATTCAATGTCAGTAGGTTATAATCTAAGAGATTTGATTTCTTGTATATCGGGTTTCAGTGGAGATAAAAATGAACCAGTGGATTCTTTCATTAATTCAGTTGAGGAAATCGCAACTTTGCATAATTTAAGTCCACTCCACCAGCTGTTATTTGCTAAACAGTGTTTGACTGGGTCTGCTAAGACTCTCGTTCAATGTACTCAGGGTTTGTTATCGTGGGATCATTTGAAATGTTTTCTTTCCAAAGAGTTTCAATCAAACCTAACTACGTCGCAACTTCATAAGCTTTTAAAGCAACGTACTTTGAAACCTAATGAAAGTATTTTGGATTATTTCATACAAATGCGTTCCTTATCAAGTAGAGGAAATATTGATTTACCCTCTTTTTTTGAATATGTCATTGAAGGTATACCCTCCCCAAAGGCTAACAAAATTATCTTATATGGTTGTCAAACTATGGATGAGTTCAAAAGTAAATTAAAGATATTTGAGCAAGTTTATGAGCCTAATCGTAATCTTTCTGCTGTGCAGTCTGAGAAAAAATGCCCTGATCCTAAAAAGTCTTATGCACCAAAAAATGAGGTAAACCCTAAAAATGTCAAGCATAAAAGCCAAGCAAATATGCGTTGTACAATTTGTGGTTTAAATAATCACCGACGAGATGAATGTCAAAATAAAGACAAAGGTGTTAAATGTTTTCGTTGTAACAAATATGCTGGACATTTAGCAAAAGATTGTCCCTCAGGAACACCTGTTGTTTCTAATCAAAATTTTGTAAAACCTGCTAATTCTATGATAAAAGTAGTTCAAATTTTGGACACTAATATCCCCGCACTTATAGATACAGGTAGTCAAAGAACCCTTATAACTCAAAAGGTCTATTCTACCTTAAAAGCCCCTAAACTTATGTCAACAAATACATGTTTGAGTGGTTTGGGAAGTTCAAATGTCAAACCATTAGGTACATTTAATGCTACCATTGACATAGATGACAATAAGTTTGATGTTGCAATTCATGTTGTCAGTGATTCTGTTTTAAGTTATGATTGTATAATTGGAACTGATGTTTTGCAACAAGGTAAACTAACTGTTTCAGGTTCTGATATTAGTATAGAAAAACTGTCATCTTATGATTCTCTTTTGGTTCAAGTATCAAATGTTGTTGATGAATCCCTTGTAGATTTAAGTCATATTGTAAACCCAGGTATCAAAGATAAGGTTTCTAATTTGATACAACAATTTAAACCTTGTAAAACTAAATCTGTAGATGTAGAGATGCAAATTACTTTAAGTGACTCAACCCCAGTTTTTTCTCATCCCAGACGTCTTGCACCTTTGGAAAAAACTGTTGTAGAAAACCAAATTGCAGAATGGCTTAAAGAAGGTGTAATTGATAAATCTAACTCAAACTATGCTTCTAATATTGTGTTAGTTAGAAAAAAAGATAACTCTTATCGCCTATGTGTTGATTATAGACGTTTGAATAAGTGTATTTTACGTGAACATTACCCTATGCCTGTTGTGTCTGAAGTTCTAGATAAAATAGCTTCAGGTAAAATATTTAGTTGTCTTGATTTAAAAAATGGTTTTCTCCATGTTAATGTTGAAAAATCTAGTAGGAAGTATACTGCATTTACCTGTCATGTAGGTCATTATGAGTTTAAAAAAATGCCCTTTGGTTTAACTAACAGTCCTGCTTGTTTTAACAGGTATATAAATTCTGTATTTCGTGATCTTATTACTGATGGTACTCTTGTGTTGTATATGGATGATATAATCATTCCTTCTCAAAATGAATCTGAGGGGTTTAAAAAACTTAAACGTGTCTTTGAAGTAGCCACAGAATATGGTATTGAGTTTAATCTGAGAAAATGTCAGTTCTTAAAGAAAGACATTGAATTTCTTGGTCATTTAATTAAGGATGGTAAGTTATACCCTTCTCCTGTAAAAATAAAAGCGGTTCAAAATTTCCCAGAACCAAAATGTGTAAAAGATGTTCAAAGGTATATTGGTTTAACTTCTTTCTTTCGGAAATTTATTCCCCACTTTTCTGTTATTGCTAAACCTCTTACTGATATGATTCGTAAAGATACTGAATTTGATTTTAATTCTGAGTGTAAACGTTCATTTAATGAACTTAAGATTAAACTGTGTTCAGAGCCATTACTATCCATGTATAATCCTCAAAGTGAAACGGAGGTGCACACGGATGCGTGCATTGATGGTTATGGTGCGGTTCTTATTCAAAGATCAGCTATAGACAATCTGTTCCATCCAGTTTGCTATATGAGTCGTAAAACCTCAGACGTGGAAAGGAAGTACACTAGTTTTGAGCTAGAAGCTTTAGCTGTTATTACGGCTTTAAAACAATTTCGTGTTTATTTATTAGGTATTCCCTTTAAGATAGTAACTGATTGCAATGCCTTTAAACTAGCTATGAGTAAAAAAGACATCTCTGCTAAAATAGCTAGATGGTCAATATTCCTAGAAGAGTACAATTACTCAATAGAGCACAGACCTGGCACCAAAATGAAGCATGTGGATGCTTTAAGTCGCAATCCAATCACTATGGTAGTACAAGATCATGTAATCCTTAAGATAGCAAAAGCCCAGGATACTGATCCCCACATACAGACAATTAAGCAATTGCTTCAAACCTCCCAACATGATAACTACCTTCTTAAAAATAATGTCCTGTATAAAACCGTGAACGGTATAGATTTGTTAGTAATTCCTGAAGACATGCAAGCTAGTATCATTAAGTCTGCCCATGAACGAGGACACTATGCTGTTCTACGTACAGCTGAACACATATCTAAGGAATATTACATTCCCAAAGTTAAGGAAAAGATAGAAAGATGCATTTCGAACTGTATTCCTTGCATCTTAGCTAACAAAAAGTCAGGAAAACAGGAAGGTAAACTAAACCCCATTCCTAAAGACGATGGACCCCTCTCAACCTTTCATATAGATCATCTTGGTCCTTTAGACAGTACTAATAAAAAATTACAAGCATATCCTTTGTGTAATTGATGCCTTCACGAAATTTGTATGGTTGTACCCCACTAAATCTACCACTAGTGCTGAGGTAATTTCAAAATTAGAAATGCAAAAACAGATATTTGGTAACCCTAACAGAATAATTTCTGACCGTAATTCTTCTTTCACGTCAAACGAATTTGAGCAATATTGTCAGACTGAAGGTATACAACATGTGTTGATTACTACAGGTTGTCCACGGGCAAATGGTCAGGTTGAAAAATTAAATTCAACTATAATCAATATAATTGCTAAACTGGCTAAGGATGACCCTAAGCAATGGTATAAATTTGTCCCCATTGTTCAGTTAACCATAAACTCCACCTATCAACGGAGCATAAATTTAAGCCCTTTTGAACTGTTAATTGGTCTTAAAATGAAACATAAAGCTGATCTCCGTATATGTGATATGATAGATGAGGAAGTACGACAAGAATTTGTTGATCACCGTGAAAAGCTTCGAATTGAAGCTAAGGAGCAAATTCTCAAAACCCAAATAGGTAACAGTAAAACCTATAATCTTAGACGTAAAACACCCCGCAAATATGGCTTGAATGATTTAGTAGCTATCAAGCGTACCCAAATTGGTCCTGGATGTAAGCTAAAATCCAAATTTCTAGGTCCCTATAAAGTTACCAAAATAAAAAAGAATAATACTTACGATGTAGAGAAAGTTGGAATTGTGGAAGGTCCCCAAAAAACTAGTTCATGTGCTGAATTCATGAAGCCTTGGACAAATGATATTTAGTGTTTGAATATTTTGTGTGTGTGTATTTTTCAAAATTGTATTTTTTTATATTTGTGCTTTTTCAGTGTTATTACTTCATTTTATTGTCATTATTTGTTTTCTGTTATGTATCGTCTTTCTGCCTCCCATGGTCTTCCCAAAGCGTTTAGTTAAGAACTGTGAGTTTATTTGTGTACTGTGCCAATAACGAACCGTTTATGAACTGTGTGCCACTAACTGTCCAACACCAACGATTAACTTATCCTCAACGATTAATGTTATGTAAGTTTTCTAGCACACTAGAGGGCTAGGTGTATACAACGATACGTATACATCAACGTGTTTCTGTCCTCAACGACCCCATGTGCTATGAACCAGAGGACTAGGTGTGAAAACGCCAACGTTGTTTCCGTCCTCAACGATAAACTGTGTCATCTTCCCAAGGACTCGATGCGCTGCTGCATCAAAGTTTTCGTCTTTCGGGTAGTGCACAAGAGGATTTTTAGGTGTGTACGAACGGACCCTGTGGACAGGATCTGGTCAGGACGACCGGATGTAGGGTTGCCATCCCGGGAACCCTGACGCGTGAGAGTGCAAAAGGGAAGCGCCAGGCATTCCGTTGGCGGCTTCCAGATAGAACGGTTGTGTGCTGGTTGTGTTCCACGGAAGGGGGTCGACCATGGGGCGTAGGCTCAGTTTTTGTATCTGTTGTTCTTGTGTACCATGTCTTTTCCCTCAATAAACCACCATTATGTCCTGTTTCTGTGTGGTCATGCTGCCTATTCCCCATAATATCTTCATTATTTGTTCAGATAGTTATAATTGTCCTTGTGGAATATACAGGGTGTATCTGAAATGGTGCAACAAACTTTCAGGGATGATAGTACTCATCAAGACGAACATGAATCGGTATAGAAAGGGGGTCCCACATCAAATCCCAGGGAGTTAAAAATGGAGCGACACCCCAAAAATCATTGAAAAATTCAATTTGTAGAACAACTACTATTGGTAAAAACTTGATTATGGTATCAAAAATTGTAGTTTAATATGATCTTTAAAATTACCTCAAAAGTCTTCACTTTAAAATTTGTTTTATTATGAAAAAAGTTAAAAAACACAAAAAATGTAAAAACTCTGCCAAAACCTTATTTTGTATTTCGAAATCCTTTCTTTTGATTTGATAATCTGAAAGATCATAGTTGACAACCCTTAAATCCAAAGTTTCACGTAAATACAATCAATATTAAACGCTTGAGATCCTTTTAAAGTTTGTCTCTTGGGTACGAAAGCAGTTTTTTAGAGCTGTTTCCAGAACAGCTGTTAGCGCACACAAAAAACAAACTTTAACAGGATCTCAAGCGTTTAATATTGATTTTATTTACGTGAAACTTTGGACTTAAGGGTTTTCAACTATGATCTTTCAGATTATAAAATCAAAAGAAAGGATTTCGAAATACAAAATAAGGTTTGGGCAGAGTTTTTACATTTTTTGTGTTTTTTAACTTTTTTCATAATAAAACAAATTTTAAA
This sequence comes from Tetragnatha versicolor, assembly GCA_024610705.1. Taxonomy (NCBI): domain Eukaryota; kingdom Metazoa; phylum Arthropoda; class Arachnida; order Araneae; family Tetragnathidae; genus Tetragnatha; species Tetragnatha versicolor. The sequence continues at coordinate 44,115,383 of JANDEH010000002.1, read as the reverse complement.
GTGAAGAATTTTGAGGTAATTTTAAAGATCATATTAAACCACAATTTTTGAGACCATAATTAAGTTTTTACCAATAGTAATTCTTCTACAAATTGAATTTTTCAATGATTTTTTTGGGGTGTCGCTCCATTTTTAACTCCCTGGGATTTGGTCTGGGACCCCCCTTTCTATACCGATTCTTGTTCGTCTTGATGAGTACTCTCATCCCTGAAAGTTTGTTGCACCATTTCAGATACACCCTGTATATTTACAAAAACGGTGTAAAGGAAATTTACGTGCACCTAATAACAAGTAGGAAATGTTTTTACCTCTAAGGTTTTTGCAGGTTTTATAAGTTCTTAGAACACAAACATTATTACTTCCTTTATCAGTGCGTTTAGGTATTGTCAATTCAGTAATGTAGATAGCATGAAAACTCCATGATGCTTACTAATTGTGTTTTTACGATATCACGTATGAGTAACTGATTTAACTTATAATTTTAGTGTCTATCCAGTTTTACTCAAATGCCAAAAAATCATTATACCGAACATGATCGGCTAATTCACAGAATTTAAATAATATATCCTAATTAAGATGAGATAACTACTCGCAAAGTTAATAAAATTACAAAAGTATCATCTTTGTTACGATGAGCGGCTTCCAGATTACAAGGAATAATTAAAAAAATAAAGCAGACAGCCGGCATGGAAAGTAGGCGAGAATCCTGGTCCTGGAGATAAGCGGTGAGTTGATGTCTTTAAAGGATATATTTAAATTCGTAAAAAGAACTGTAGATTGAAATAACTTTTCTCATTTGCTTTTCTGAATTATTAAACTCCTTCAGATGTACTACAAAAAATACAAATAGACCTTTGAACAATAATCTGATTCTTCCCATGCCATCTGTGTTCTGCCTTTTTACAACGTTTTTATTAGGTCGCTTTCAATCTTGTCTGTCCGTCTGTCTGTCTGTTCGGGGGGAATTTAGTAATCAATTTTAAGCATACTTCCCCATGAGCTAGATACTTGAAATTTTGAACATAGTTCAGATCTGGATGACAATACGATATTATCTCGTTAGTTCGGTTCAATTTGCTGCCCCTGAACTATAGGACCTTATTGTTAAAAATCATTGTTGTGCAGTTTGCCTCTCGTTATCAAGATGGCTTTAGAAGTGTTGTATAAATCATTAGTAAAATGAAAATTTGTAAGAATAACAGTAATACACAGTACATGCAGTACTTCATGCAAGTTTTGTATTTGTAATACATCTAAGGGACTGACTTTATTAATTAGTTACTGAGAAGTTTGTCACCAATATATTTTTTAAAACACTTTTTTTATATTACTAGTTTCAAAAATTTCCAACGTCATCTGAATAATAGCTAGAGGCAAAAACTGTGCAATGATTTTAACAAAACAGAGTAAAGCCATGTGTTATAGTTAAATTTCAGAAATTAAAACACTTTTTAGTTTTATTAAAAAGAGAAAGGAATCAAATTCTTGGAAGGCGTTCAGGGGTTCAGGTTGCAAATTCTAAACTTTACACAACAAAACTAAAAACTAGAAAATAATTAATGAAAAAAACCTTTTTAAAGAACAACGTTTTAAAAATGCACTAAAAAGTATAAAATAATTTTTGTAACTCCTTGTAAAACGAAAAACGTGGGGATCATGCATTAGGTACTTAATCCAACTTAATTTCATCATTCATTTAAAAACTTTTTAACTGTGGATATAATGGTAAATAGAGTGACAAGAGAAGTAGCTGTAAATATTATTGCATGATCCCCCGTTTTTCGTTTTACAAGGAGTTACAAAAATTATTTTATACTTTTTAGTGCATTTTAAAAACGTTGTTCTTTAAAAAGGTTTTTTTCATTAATTATTTGTATTTTCTCTTTATTAAGTTGTAATTTTTCTATTATGATCCAAATCAGAAAAAAATTATTAATTTGAATGTTTGGAGACCTACTGTAGTATTTAAAAAAGAATATTAACACATTTTTGATCATGAATTGGATTTATACCGAATAAGCTAATATTTTCATCAGAACATGTGAATTTTCATTTTTGTTCTTAATTAAAACAACTTCCACTTTATACATCAGCTTCTGTATTATTACGGACCCTTTATCCGGAAACCCAAAATCCGGAAGGACCCGAAATCCGGCTCGTGTTTAGAATTTGTTTTTTTTATATTTTGAAGAATTCTTAGTGAGTAAATGCTTTCACGATGCGCAATGGTTGCGCCGCGCCTTTTGTGACATAATCTCGGTGCGGAATGAGACGATTCGGCGCGGGCAAATGCAGCCGAATCGTATCGTCCTTGCGCTTAAATGGCCGTTCCAAAATCGGCTGCTGCCTCGCTATCGGTTCTTGCCACGATAACCCACATGCTTTGCCGGAAGTTTTTCTGCTGGATCCGTTGCGATTGGATGCGCCGCGCCTTTTGTGGCATCGTCTCGGTGCGGAATGGGACGATTCGGCGCGGGCGGACGCAGCCGAATCGTATCGTCCCCGGGCTTAAACGGCCGTTTCAAAATCAGCTGCTGCCTTGCTATCGGTTCTTGCCGCCACGACCCACGTGCTTTGCCGGAAGTTTTTTTGCTAGATCCGTTACGATTGGAACGGACAATATCGTTTCAGCATGCATTTTGGTTTTACTAAAGCAGCTGCGTCTTTAATGGCGTTTTTTCTGGAACGAACCTGAAATCCTGAAAAATCCAAAATCAAGGATGCTGTCAGTCCCGATCTTGCCGGATAAAGGGTCCGTTACTATATGAAATATTTTCACCTCGGAGCTTCTCGATGTCTTATCATGAACAAACTTTAAAATATTAGAAGTAATGATTTAAGCATTGATTTAATTTTAGTGGATGGGGTAGGTGGGGTTAAAAACCCTCACGGGGCAAAACCACGCACCGCTATTTTTAATTGTTAATGATCGATTCAAAATATGAAAAACAGGTGGTTGGTTTGTCTTATTGTGACCTATTGTTCTACGAAAGTTCGTACCCCTGAGTCACTGAATAATGAAAAATTCTGTTTATCCAAGTTTATTTCACTTGGGCGCCAAGATTTGCAAGTGCGGGTCTTTTCCCCATTTTGCGAGGCAAAGCCCCGCGATTTTTTTCTACTAGATTGTAAATGTCTCTTAAAATACCATCGATAAGAGTTTAAACTTGGATTGGTTTTGTAAGTAGGATCTCAATCTAACACCTCCAATTGAAATTTCGGGATTATCTACCCCCTTTCGACGACAATGTTAAAAATACTGAAAATTGCGTGGCTTTGCCCCCACTTACCCTACTACTAATTTGATGAAAAATGCAGGCTTTTTAAACTTAATAAAGTTGTTAAAAGTTTAAAGTTAATATACTGTAAATTTTGGTGCCAATAAAACCAGCGACTTCTAGTGAGCAATTTAAGAAACAGATCGGGCAAAAAAGCTAGGGGAAAAATCCTTGAAAAACCGCGAGCGGTTTTCGCTGGCGAATTTACAAAATCCGCACCCCATGGGAATTCAGCTTAAGAGTATGGAAATAAAAAGGGAAATGTAAAATTGTGATGCGATGAATATGCTAATAACGTTGAAAGAAAGGTACCTATCCGAATACAAATTATTTAAAAACATGAAAATAGAATAGATTATCTATCTTTATTACGATGGTCCTTAAAGAGGGCTAAAAATTTTTTTAAAGAAATTTCTCCGGAGAACCCAGTCATTTTGCTCTACTCCTTGAAAAATAATTTTGGTATTTTTTCAGATTTTTTAGCATGTTTTTAGGGGTCGCTACCGCACTTTAAAGTTTAAACTTATTCAAATAAAATAGGAAAAACAAAGATAAAACCAAAGATTAAACCCTCACATCTTGTTCATGATTTTTTTATTAGAAGCTGATATAGTTATAGATATAATGGTCTTGGTTCTATTCTTCTATCACCCCTCTTTCGGTAGTAATATTTTTTTAATATCAAAAGAACTCTTGAAAAGTTGTTTTTCCTGCATTTTTAAAAAGCTTATAACTCTAGAACTATACAACTTAAAAACCTGAAATTAGTCCCATTTTGTTCGTAATTTTTTTATTTGATTTGATGTGCATCATGACCATCATTTGAAAAAAGTTTTTTTCAAAATTTAAAAAAGTGAAAAAAATTAAAAATAAAATTTTTTCAACAAATTTTTGAAAAAATATTAAAGCATTCTGTACTTGATGGGTACTTTGATTTATAGATAGCATCCCAAGATTTTTAAAACGTTTAAATGAAAATACAGGTCCATGGGATGCAGTAACGCAAGCTCCAAAGGCCGCTTTTTACACAAATTTAAGAACATTAAAATGTATTATTTGAGCTTAAGCTTTTAAAATTCAGAGTAAATTTCTATGTCAAACCTTTAACTATGATGATTTACATTTAAAATCTAATTTTCATTGTTTTGAACATTATATTAAAGTTTGTTTTACATCCAACCCTCATTGGAAAATCCTCCACTTTACCTTAAATCCTTCATTCGAATCCACTTATAATAATGAATTTCTTCCTAAAATATGTGCAGTAACCATAGTGTAGGAGGTTTTCAAGTTTACCATAAAATACATGAAGATACCGCCTTTGAAAGTGCTCTTTTGAAAACGCCCGCGCAGCGTCCATCGCTGCGGCGGAAAGTGCGCATCGAGCCGGCATTCCTCCCTCAGTTTTACGGAGTCCTGTACATCTACTTTACTCTAACTTCAATTGCGTTGCGGCACGTGTTAATATTAAAATGTTTGGTATACGTTCATTTCCTACCTTAAGGAAAAAAATTGGGGGGTGTGACCGAAGAAATTCCGAGTTTGAAAAATTAGGACCACCCTAATGTATTATATATGTCTGGCATAAAACCCGTTTTAATGAAACATATGATATTAATCATGTGTTTTGGAAGTGCAATGAACGAATAATTTAAATTCATTTTGGAATGCTTAATGCATTTAATTTGATATTTTCATACATGACAAATAAGTAATTACATATTTCATACGCAAAAAATTCATCATCATTCATTATTTTTACTATTCTTACAAGCAAACCATTTGAACTGGAATGAATTTCAAATAATACTATTGAAATTTAAGATTAGTTAAGATTTATTTTGAAATATATTCAGAGATATCAGTAATCACATAAGAGTATTCAGTAAGTATCAGTAAGAGATATCAGCACAGTAATCATAGTTTGTTAAAGAATGGAATCGGTCAATGAACTTAAATGGAATTAAATACAGAGAAAAATCAATATGCATTTATTTCCAAAACCGCATATCGAATGAATGTTCCCCATGCCTTCACAGGAAACATAACAGGCGCTGTACAGAGAAATGTACAACAGCAACTGAGAGATATATCGATTTCCATACCTTCTTTCGCTATTGTTACAAAGGCACATAGCCAATACGAGACACAATGCATTTAATGTAATAGAAGATTTCTCTGTGGAATATTGGATAACATGCCCAGCAAGTTCTGATTGCCTTCTACATCGAAGCTCATTTATAGAATATTGGCTTTTGAACGAGCAAGATGTAAAAGTCCTACCTGGGAATCAGTACTCTTAAATTTAGAATAATTCGATAAAGTTAAAACAATTCTGCCCGCCCTGGATGCAGCACATTGATTTCGATACAGTTAAGAGTCATCGATTATTTCTTGAAACACCATCGATGAATTGGATAGGCCTCAAACAAAAGTCCCTCTTCTATAGTATGTGTTTCTATTAAAGAGATTCCCAAAACACTGAATGTAGAACTATATTGAGTTATTACTGTGCTATTTAATTCGGAGCGTTATTAATTAAATTAAGTCCTTGAATACACTTATAAATTCAAATCAAATTCTTCCAAGAATATCTAAAAATTAAACAATGAATACCATTTTCCATTCATCAAAAATCCGATAAATATCTTTAAATAGGAGTATGTATCAGTGCTGAGTATTCCATAATTTAATTATTTCAAACTGTGAGATTATAAGATTAGAAGTTTTTGGGCCGTGGGGAGCCTAGTGGTTAAGGCATCGGCTTCGGGATCGGAGGGTCCTGGGTCCGATTCCCGACACCGCTAAAGACACACCGAGTATTTGCGGAGTACGTGCTCGAAAAATCTGTGGGTCCGAGAGTCCTGTGGTCCGTCATGGCGCAGTTTATCACGGGTCCAGGTGTATGGAGACTATTTCCCTCCCCTTCAGATACATGGCAAAATTGTGTAGGTGGAGATAGATAGTGGCAGCATCTATCTCATGAGGCAGAAGTCGGACTCCTGAAATTTATGGGCCTCACTTTCTCAGGAGCCGCACCCCCTTCGCCTTGAATCCTTGTGGAGCTAAGGTATTCCAAGTGGCACACGACAACAACATAAGATTATTTAGAGAGATAAAGCGTTAGTTAGGATTTAGAAGTCTTAAAAGATAATTTATGTGTTTTTAAGAAATATGGATTTGAAATAACCTAAGAAACATGTTAATCTAGTTGCGTCTTGTTCAAGTGTTATTCGAAGTACTGAATTGTCAATTTCGTTAAGAGATTTTTTGATGCTAGACGCAGAGTACTGACGCAACCCCAGATGACTCAAGTATTTTTCTTTTAATTTTTTTAATAATGTACCTTCAGAAAATTGGAAATGAATTATTATCATCATCATCATCATCATCATCATCATCATCATCATCATCATCATCATCATCATCATCATCATCATCATCATCATCATCATCATCATCATCATCATCATCATCATCATCATCATCATCATCATCATCATCATCATCATCATCATCATCATCATCATCATCATCATTATGAAAAAAGAAATTCTCTGAACTGATTTATTAAATGCACACCATATTTCTCTCAATTTTATTTAAGCCGGTATGATCACAAATATCCGAATGAGGCTACGTTTATAATTTCTCCATTTCTGCCACGAGATCACTTGGTAGGTAAAATCCTTATGTAAAAATTAAAAGTTCAATACAAAACAATTATACAAAAACTGGAATACAAAGCTGGTTGGTACAAAGAAAAAGAATATAGGAAACACAATAAAGCATTTATAAGATAAATTAACCCGTTAATGCCCAACTTTTTATTTTTCTTAAATATTTGGTAAAGACATAGTAAATAGCCCCAAAACAACTGGAAAAATAGTGAAAAAAATTCCAGCTTAAAATTTTAATTTCTACACCAAAATTAAAAAACATCCCTAAAAAGGGACGTCAGGCACGAATGCCCCCGTTGTTTTTCCCTATAGTAAACGCATGGTAGAAAACTTTTTTAAAGCCTCAAAAAAATCTTCTATCTATTTAAGTGCAGCAAAAGTGATCGGAACCATACTGTAACAGGAATATGAACAAAAAATATTAATTATTATCCAATTAACTGTGAAATTAACCCTAATTAACGTAATTTGAGTATTTTTTATGCTGTAAATCACGTTTTTTCCTCCCAAATCTATATTAATTGCAAATTAATTAAGATTTTTAATTGAAAAAGGCATTCTTTGTTTATATGTTACCTAATATTAACCCATTAATGCCCAACTTCTTATTTTTCTTAAATATTTGGTAAAAACATAGTAAATAGCCCCAAAACAACTGGAAAAATAGTGAAAAAAATTCCAGGTTAAAATTTTAATTTCTACACCAAAATTAAAAAACGTCCCTAAAAAGGGACGTCAGGCACGAATGCCCCCGTTGTTTTTCCCTATAGTAAACGCATGGTAGAAAACTTTTTTATAGCCTCAAAAACATATTCTACCTTTTTAAGTGCAGCAAAAGTGATCGTCACAATACTGTAACATGAATATGATCAAAAAATATTAATTATTTATCAAATTAACTGTAAAATTAACCCTAAGTAACGTAATTTGGGCATTTTTTATGCTCTAAAATACATTTTATCCTCCCAAATTTATGTTAATTGCAAATTAATTAAGATTTTTAATTGAAAAAAGCATTCTTTGTTTATGTGTTACATAATATTAAGTATTAATTACTTTTACACACCTCAAATCCATCAGAATATCTCAATTTGTGAAGTTTAAGTCTTTCAAATGCCCATACTTTTTTCATTTTATTTAATTTAATTGTGCGGAACACGAATTTCTCCCCAAAAATCAAGCATTAGTGGGATGTGCAATAGCAAGCCAGATGATATAGATTGATCTGCAGTATAGAACACAATGGTTAGCGATATCTAATTAGAAAAAAAGCCGAAAATTTATCACAAAAGCGACGTTTTTGGCAATTTTAATGACAAAAAAACATTATAACTAATAATTATTAAACTTTTAATTATATTTTAACCGGAATATATTTTCATAAGTAATAAATATAGTAAAATAATTAATTTATTCCTTTTAATTAATATAAATGAATTAATTCCTTATAATTTAAGACTTTTTATTCCATTAATTTGGCAGAAATAACAGTATTTTCAAAAAAAAATAAACAAAAATAATAAATTTATTAGCTAAAGTTAAAGTAATTTTATAAATATCAGCTATTTAATTCATTTCATAAGAATCGAACGCGTTTTTATGAAAAAATAAAGGAAACACTAGCATTTCACAATGGGGAAAACCACGGGGGCATTCGTGCCTGACGTCCCTTTTTAGGGACGCTTTTCGAGGGTCCAAAATAAGGTCAAGATAAAATATTTTGGAAAAATAAAAAAACACCCCAACTGATTTAATGTATAAACAGTAATATGTATCGGCATTGAAATTTTTTTTAAATAACAACTAGGATTTTTAAGCTTTTTCTTTTAAAATTAAAAAAAAAAGCACTTTTCTGAAAAATTCTATCTTCCAACTTTAAAAAAAGTGTAAATTTTTTAAAATTCTGCTTTCTTCTTGTGTTCTTTATGTTCTATGAAGATCAGAGATACATCAGTGCAAATTTTGATTCAAAGAAACAATTTTTGTAGAAAAAGGAGGATTTTTAAAAAACGTCCCTAAAAAGGGACGTCAGGCAGTAATGGGTTAAGTATTAATTACTTTTACACACCTCAAATCCATCAGAATATCTCAATTTGTAAAGTTTAAGTCTTTGAAATTCCCATACTTTTTCATTTTATTTGATTTAATTGTGCGGAACACGAATTTCTCCCCAAAAGTCAAGCATTAGTGGGATGTGCATGAGCAAGCCAGATGATATAGATTGATCTGCAGTATAGAACACAATGATTAGCGGCATCTAATTAGAAAAAAAGCCGAAATTTTATCACAAAAGCGACTTTTTTGGCAATTTTAATGACAAAAGGTCATTATAACTAATAATTATTAAATTTTTAATTAAAATATAACCGGAATATATTTGCATAAGTAATAAATATAGTAAAATAATTAATTTATTCCTTTTAATTAATACAAATTAATTAATTCCTTATAATTCAAGACTTTTTATTCCATTAATTTAGCAGAAATAACAGTATTTTCAAAAAAAAATAAACAAAAATAATAAATTCATTGGCTAAAATTAAATTAATTTTATAAATATCAGTTATTTAATTCATTTCATAAAAATCGAACGCGTTTTTATGGAAAAATGAAGAAAACACTAGCATTTCACTATGGGGAAAACCACGGGGGCATTCGTGCCTGACGTCCCTTTTTAGGGACGCTTTTCGAGGGTCCAAAATAAGGTCAAAATAAAGTATTTTGGAAAAATAAAAAAACACCCCAACTGATTTAATGTATAAACTGTAATATATATCGGAATTGAAATTTTTAAAAATAACAACTATGATTTTTAAGCTTTTTCTTTCAAATTTTTTTTTCTGAAAAATTTTTTTCTGCACTTTTCTGAAAAATTCTATCTTCCAACTTTATAAAAAGTAGACATTTTTTAAAATTCTGCTTTCTTCTTGTGTTCTTTATGTTCTATGAAGATTAGAGATACATCCGTGCAAATTTTAATTGAAAGGAACAATTTTTGTAGAAATAGGAGGATTTTTAAAAAACGTCCCTAAAAAGGGCCGTCAGGCAGTAATGGGTTAATAGCAATTTCCCATGTAAGGTCGGGCATATCAGCTGAAAATAAAATGGAAGTGTTCTTTCTGAATATTCAGTATACGAAATGGGTGTATTTGGTAGTTTTTGCGTTTTCCCCTATCCAAAGTCAAAGCACTTACTCCGCAAAATATTTGAAATATCTTTTTGTCATAGTTTACTCGACATTCCTCATGCCCAACTTCCCAAATCTTGCAGACGAGGTTAAATTCCGTCAAACCACATCCCCCAGACGCGGTGTCATTTAAACTTTCTAAATACTTCCTTCATAAAGGTAGGAACCCTCATACGCATCGCTAGCTCGGGATTGTCCGCCTAAACTTTCTCTGGAAGCATTACGAGATAAAACTTAGTCGAAATGCCCGAATAAACTTCAGCCGAGCCTATCTCCATTTCAAAAGCTCTGACATGCCCGTCTTCCCTGATGAACACTTTCTATGGCATATCAGCAGAAAAGAGGGGGGAACCGCCGTAACCCCGTAGCCTTTCCGGTGCGATTAATCACGGGGAGTTCTGGAGTGAGTTCCGTTCCCACTAATTTAGTTTCGAAGCACCGGATTAGAACAACTGGCAAAACGCGCGGTCTCTGATATGATTAATTACGTTGAGTTAATTGCAAAAGCAAGATTTTACGCTCTCTTAATCACTGGGCTTTTTGAGCGAATGCAAAACAGGGATTGTCTGGTTTCATGGTTTTGGATTTGGTTTTGATGTGAAATATACCAATTTACATGATTTTCGGAAGAACTCTGAAGGTATCGGGATTAACCCTTATATAGATAACTAACTAAATAAATCCAAATATTTATTGTTGATCCCTCACCCAGCAAAAAAACATATCCAAAATTCCTTAAAAAAGCTTCACAAGGGCAGTTTTCTCAGAGAAGTTTTAAGTTGTTTTGTAGCAAAAAGACTTTGAAGCCTTTCAGCACGTAAGTCTGTAGTTTTGAATTCATTCTATAGACATTTCAACGACTTATAAAAGCTGAAGAGTTTCTGTATAAAAATGTTGATTTCCTAAAGATATTTTTAACACATTTGTTCATGAATGTTTCTGATTTCTCTATTTCTGTTTTACCGAGGTTCCAACATTCAGCACCAAATATAAAAGTATGGAGTGAACAGTAGCTTTGAAAGCATTTAGTTTTGTGTGTGTTAATTTTTATACTTGAAGCTCTCCAAAATTTTTAAAAGGCTTCTGAAACATATTCTAGCTTTTACTATTCTTTAATTTATATCTTTGCTGCTGCCTCCTTACATTTATACTCTATGCATCCGATACATCAAATCCTTCAAAAATAAATATTTTAACCCAAAAGGTTGAAATAGCCAAAACACAGTTTTCTGCTTTGTATTCATTAAATATTATAATAAATTTATTTTAAAGAAAATCTTTCAATCTATATGTAATTATCTTTTGTACGCAAATTTCGCATGTTTGTTAACACACTCGATAACGTCTAACAGACTAGATAACAAAAAAGCAACGTTAGTGAATATTGTAAGTAAAAATGTCCCATTAAAAGTATCGCAAGCGAGAAAAATGCTTGCAACACAACAAATCAGTGTGTAAACTGCAACTTTCGGGGGAAATATATGTCGTAGAAGCTGGATGAAAAATGCGCGAAGTTTTGTACCGAACAATAAACGATTGCACAGGGAAAGGATCCCATTCAACTTAAGTGTAGTCTATAAGAATTGCTCCCAAGGGAGCTAGACATCACATGGATCTGTTTTAAAACCAGGGGTCTCGGGAAAAAAGGAGATTTTTCTTTTGGGGTTGTCACCACCAGAGGTCATCCTCCAAATCCTTCTTCCTTGTCGAGAAAAAATAATGGAATCCGTTTAATTTTTTAGTTTTCGTGTTTTCCTGATTTTTCTACTTGGCACTGACAAGGGTTTGGTGGTGTTTTCACTTAATAAATGCTCTATTTCTATTAAATTCGGATCAGAGGAAGTTTTATTTGTGTTAGCTAGTTTTAGTTCTTTTACCAATAGTTCGAAACAATATTTGTTTACCTTATAACTTCTACCCTTATATTAATTATTTATTAATAATATTATAGGATTTAATAAACACATGTTATAGGTGAATCGTAAAATACAGTTCACAACATGAATATAGGAGTTCTTAGCTGTATAAACAAATTTTTTAGCATGGTTATATTATTTGTTTGTACATGTGTATGTGAAAGTGTATATAATATATTTTTTAATTATTCAATTTGAAGGTTTTTTAAGTACGAGTGAAGAAGTGTACTTTGAAGCGTATTCTCTTTTTGTACAAGTTATTCAGACAACAATAAATATAGTTATTTTCTTGTTCCCCTTATACTTATGTTGAAGAATGTAAAATACAAATGCCCCTAAAATTGTCAACAATGAATTAGCTTGAAACTGGGAGGGTTGACTACGATAAAAGTCATTGAATTAACAAGCAAAAGATAATAGAGAAAAAGTAGAAAAATGAGAGAGGTGGTCTGAAAGGCCTATTCAAAAGTTCTTTTAACTAAACACTGGCTCAGAAACCTTTTTCATTTATTTATAATCACTACTAAATACTTGAAGAACTTTTAAAAATGAGTTGAAATACACTTAAACAGTATCACTTTTTGCATACATGCTTCCTCAGAAAACTGTTCAAATATTCAACAACACTCAGTATCAAACTAAAAAAAACTCTCGATGACTGCTAAGCACACACTGCATCAAAACAAACCTGATCTTGCTCTCAGATTTTAAACAAAAAACTTGTCACATTTACGAACAAAGTCACCTTTTCATCCCAACTAATCTTTTGTTGAACTTTGAGAGAGATAGAGGGGGGAAGGATGGGGTAAAAACGGTGGACAAAATAAAGCGGAGGAATTGTAGTATGTGCCACGCGAAAAAGAAACCGAAAACCCTCCGCTGTGGCTGACACATAAATCAATAATAGGCTGCATACGCTCTAAAACCTAAACCCTACTTGACGTGAATATCGGTGGATCGAATAAAGAAATACTTAGCCGCAGAAATGAAGAATTTAAAAAGGGTATCGTACTTACATCGGGGAATTCGAAGGCTTTTGAGCTTTTGGTTGTGTCTGAAGTGAGGAGGGAAAAAATTGGATTAAAAGTATCTGAGGTTTTTTTTCTTTTCCGTGTTTGTGATGCTATTGCTACCGTCGCATTGTTATTCTCTTTACGCTAAGGTGGGCTCATTGCGTTCTTTAATACTTTTGGGAGCTGAGTTTTTCTTTGGGAGGGATGGCAACAAAAACGAAAATTGCAGTGGAGTCATGTTTAACGATCCGTGCACGTGGATAAGTGTAAGGGGGATTTTGGGAATGGCAAACTAATTATGATTGTTGGATTTTTGAAATGATAATTGTGTTTAAAAGAAATTGAGATCGAAAAAATTGCAGGAAAATTTTGGTTAGAGAATTCTATGAAGTTAAACATAAATTTAAAAAGTTAAGAGATTATCAAAGAGTTTAAAAATTGAATTTTGCAATGTTTTACTTAACCCATTAATGCACAACTTTTTATTTTTCTTAAATATTTGGTAAAACATAGTAAATAGCCCCAAAACAACTGGAAAAATAGTGAAAAAAATTCCAGGTTAAAATTTTAATTTCTACACCAAAATTAAAAAACGTCCCTAAAAAGGGACGTCAGGCACGAATGCCCCCGTGTTTTTCCCTATAGTAAACGCATGGTAGAAAACTGTGTTAAAGCCTCAAAAACATCTTCTACCTTTTTGAAAACATCTTCTTCCTTTGCAGCAAAAGAGATCGGAACCATACTGTAACATGAATATTAACAAAAAAATTAATTATTTATACAATTAACTTAAAAAATAACCATAATTAACGTGATTTGAGCATTTTTTATGTTCTAAAACACGTTTTTCCCTCCAAAATCTATGTTAATTGCAAATTAATCAAGATTTTTAATTGAAAAAGGCATTCTTAGTTTATATTTTACATAATATTTAGTATTAATTACTTTTACACACCTCAAATCCATCAGATTTTCTCAATTTGTGAAGTTTAAGTCTCTCAAATGCCCATACTTTTTTCATTTTATTTAATTTTATTGTGCGGAACACAAATTTCTCCCCAAAAATCAAGCATTCGTGGGATGTGCGTTAGCAAGCCAGATGAAAAAGATTGATCTGCAGTATAGAACACAATTATTAGCGACATCTAATTAGAAAAAAAGCCGAAAATTTATCACAAAAGCTACTTTTTTGGCAATTTTAATGACAAACAGTCATGATTACTAATAATTATTTAATTTTTTATTAAAATATAACCGAAATATATTTGCATAAGTAATAAATATAGCAAAATAATTAATTTATTCCTTTTAATTAATACAAATTAATTAATTCCTTATAATTTAAGGCTTTTAATCCCATTAATTTAGCAGAAATAACAGTATTTTCCAAAAAAAATAATAAATTTATTAGCTAAAATTAAAGTAATTTTATGAATATCAGTTATTTAATTGATTTAATCGAGAATTGAATAAGAAATTGAATTAAGAATCGAACGTGTTTTTATTAAAAAAAATAAGGAAAAACTAACATTTCACTATGGGGAATACCACGGGGGAATTCGTGCCTGACGTCCCTTTTTAGGGACGCTTTTCGAGGGTCCAAAATAAGATCAAGTTAAAATATTTTGGAAAAATAAAAAAACACCCCAACTGATTGAATGTATAAACGGTAATATATATCGGCATTGAAAATTTTTTTAACTAACAACTAGGATTTTTGAGCTTTTTCTTTTAAAATAAAAAAAGCACTTTTCTGAAAAATTTCATCTTCCAACATTAAAAAAAGTAAAAAAAAATTAAAATTCTGCTTTCTTCTTGTCTTCTTTATGTTCTATGAAGATCAGAGATACATCAGTGCAAATTTTGATTCAAAGGAACAATTTTTGTAAAAATAGGAGGATTTTTAAAAAACGTTCCTAAAAAGGGACGTCAGGCAGTAATGGGTTAACGACTGGAACTATTGCTGTACAAAATACCTTGTAAAGGAAGTTTTGTTAATTATTTTAAGATAAGGCCGTGATTGAAGGTTAAAGATTTTGAACGTTTTGTCTACAGGGAGATGACTCCGGCCGTGTGTATATGCCATATTAAATTTTAAGGGACCTGAAATTTAATGCTATGTTTTCGTATAGCTTGAGTATCTAATTCAATAATTTCCGTAATGGAAATAGCTCTTATTCAAAAAAACATTTATACTCTCCAACTAAAAATACAAATTCAATTTCTCATATCTTACTGCTACTCCCATTACGCACTTGAACTGAATAACTTAGATACGGTAATTGTTCGGTGCTTTAAAAACCTTTGCTAATATTCAGTTAACATCCGTTTGTCACGATATTCCTCAAAACACGGGCAACACAAGCAAAACAACTGAAGTATAAGTTAGAGAGAAATTCATAAGCTGTTCCCAACAACAGCACGGTACGATCCCAAGATTCAAATGAATTTCAGCACACACACACACTCAAGCAAACGCCCTCTCCCTAAATCTGATCATCCCCTCGCTTACGATTCCAATTTAAATCTAAAACACGGAATCGAAAGAGCGAATGCCCGGGTGAATTTTTAACAAGCTCGCCTTCGCGTGCTAGAGGGGCGAAGGGGTAAATTACTTACGCATTAACGGTGATATTTATCAAGCAAAGCGTTAATCCCGTATTTGTGCAAGACTGGGCGTTGGCAAAGTTCAGTTCATGTGGTAATCGCAATCCAGGTGTTACTTCTCCCAAGACGGGAACAAAGTTTAATGCTGCACCGGGGTGTTTTGATAAATGCCCGACTAGTCCCTCCTAATCACTTTTTCTTAAATGCATAATTACCCTGTACCTAAGAGAGATCTCCCCTTCTATATCAAGGGAGAGTAACCATTTCCTTGTTGGGTAACGCGAAAAATCAAAGCGTAGGGCTTTCCTTGTTTGAAGGAAATTTTTTAACGG
Source organism: Tetragnatha versicolor (assembly GCA_024610705.1). Taxonomy (NCBI): domain Eukaryota; kingdom Metazoa; phylum Arthropoda; class Arachnida; order Araneae; family Tetragnathidae; genus Tetragnatha; species Tetragnatha versicolor. The sequence continues at coordinate 44,099,370 of JANDEH010000002.1, read as the reverse complement.
TGGTGTTCAAAAATCATCATCGTTTTGAGGTTCATTAAGAAGATCGATTCATTATTCAAGTAATTATGTTTTTGAATTGATGCATTCATCAAAGGAAGAGATGAATCGTTGCTGTCGGTTATTTGTGGTGTAAAAAATAGGCTGTTTAGAGATATGCGAGTTTTCCCATTAATTTATCTAAATTTAAGTTTAGATGATTTTTGGAGTTGAGGGAGTATATACTCGATTTATTATAATCTACTTTGAAGTTATTTGTTTCTTGAATATTTCGGTACTAAAACTTTTATTGTATGTAGAGCATTTTAATTGGGTTTTATATTTAACGGAAAAGTGAATATTCAGATCTTAAAAAAACTGAGGATTTATTATCACCTATGATTTATAGAATCAGACAAAACTTCAGTGGTTATTATTATCGTATTTTGGTGAATTATTATTTAGTAAATATTACTTAAGTAATTTACTTTAGTAAATAATACTATTTTAAAAAGTCAGTATTTCCTTTGATATAAAAAAGTATGATTTATTATTAATTATAAGAGATGGAGTAAAAAGAAAGGGGAAATTTGATACAGCCAAATTCCAATCCATTTTTTGAGTAGAAAACAAAACTTATTCAGGTACTTTTTATAAAAGTATCTAAGAATGACTCAATTTTATGAAACCAATTAAAAGTAAAATATAAGTTATTGAAAATTAAAATATAACAACTTTTGTATTAATGTGCCCCACCAGTGGGGCAGTTGGATACATTACGTGGGGTATTTTGATGCAGTGATCAAATTGCTCCAAAGAATAATTAATAACAAAAGTTTTCAAAAATGAATTTTGAATTTTACAGATATCTGTATTCCAAGTAGAATAACTTCAGGAAGATTTTACGTTTCACTTAAAAATTTACATTTTTGAAATTTTGACGAAAAAAAAACTAACCAAAAACAAAACGGTTTCGTATGTAATGCTTAGGCATAAAAATCCATTTTTTTCGTAAAAATACGACCTAAATAACCTTGATAGTTTTTGCGATACTGAAAGTGTATCAAAGTGCCCTTTTTATAAAATTGCCCCGTTTTACCTTACCATAATTCAATATTAAGCTATACACATTATTTTACAATATGGTAACACAATTTGAATTTCACCTTACTTGAAAATTAAAATTCGTTTCACCAATTCCTTCAAAACGCTGGCAAATCTTTATTCTTCAAAATCGTACTGTGAGATTTCCCAAAGATACGTGTCAACTGATACTTTTACTCGGCTGATGTCACAATGCTAACATCTCGACAAAATCTTCAGTGAAAAGTTTTCACTTTTAACAGGCAAATCGTGACCTCAAAAAGCCTTCCGTCATTTTTATAGGAAACGAAAAAAATACGAATATGATATACCATGAATTAGCAGAATATGATGAGTTTCTGTATACTTTTAGCTTTTTCAGTCTTCAACCCTTCTCTCTTTATTATTTGAGCTCTGGTGGCGACACATTTTAGGTTTTTGAGGCATTTTCAAACACCGAAAAGTAAAAATGTCCCAATGATGAATATCTTTCTGAATTTGTATTCGGTAAAGAAATTCATTTCAATATTTCATTTATGTATTAGAAGCGAGCTTAGAAAATGGCACACAGCTTATAAAGTATTACCTAGGCCATTCTATTCCGGTTAGGAAGTAAACGCTTTTCAAGACTAGTTTATGAATATTTTAAATCTATAGAAATGAATATGTATCACTAAGGAAATAATGAAGTGAAATTCATTTTCTTCAAATCAATTCGTAATTTGATATTTTTTAATACCCAAATATAATACCCAATTATACCTATCATTCCGTTGATTTTGATTAAGTTGGATATTTTTAAATCGATTATCATTTGAGTTAACGTATCTAGTTCATGAGTTGTTACTATACTAGACAGCATATTAAGTTGAATATACTACGTCACTTACAAATCATATTAAGTTGAATATACTACGTCACTTACAAATTAGTTCCCATCGCGGTGTCTGAATTTCGAGTGAAACAAACAATGTCATTTTTAAAATATGATTATTTCGTTAAACGCTTGAATAAATAGTGTCTTTTTTTCACAATTCGCGTATCGAAATTCCTCCTATCAACCCAACAGGCTTTCTGTTTACTCACTTTCTCCTTCCGCGTAGTGACGTACTGGGTTCAGGAAACGTTGCTGTGAAGTATAGTACAAACTAGAGAGCCTGTATACGAGAGGGAGACGACAACTCGCTTAAAAGCGTCTCTGCGCATCCTTGCGCTTAGTTAAAACTCTCCAAATCTCCAATTATGTCCAAACTGTATTATGCCGCTTGTCTCGCTCCCATGCTAATCCTATGGAGGGAAACCTGCGGTGAACAGAAAACGCTGTTGACCAATCAGCGCTCTATACCGGGTTGTCGCCTCTCTCGTATACAGGCTCTCTAGTACAAACTAGCTAAGAAAAAATCTCTTTAGATCTAACTTGTGTGATATATCAGTGTAATAGAACTAATACTATTTCTCTTTCAGTTAGTATGGATAATTTATGCAATCTAGAACTCCAATTCAAATAATTTTAATAATTAAGTATTTAGTTAAAAATTAAATAAATTGCAATTTATTTAAATAAAATGAAAACAAATTAAAATTTATGCTTTTCAATGCTGTAAAACTAGGTTTATTATGTTTAAAACCCTTCAACAAAGTATTTTAAATCGTTCAACGTGACACACTTCATTCAATTGTAATATCAAAAACTACATCATTTTTCTGAACAGTAAACCCCATCTATAAAACAAGCGCAGCGCAACTATTTGATGATTCTTTTACAGAAATTAGAACAGCTGAATGCGGGAGAGAAAAGGAAATGACACACGCAAGTCGTAACCGATCATGCAATAGTTTTCATAAAAAGTCAAAACTTTTCTTTAAAAAAAGACGACTACTTCAAAACTTCTGGCATGAAAGATGGAAATATCAGATTTATCATAAATAAAACATGACAAATTAGAATATTTGTGGTTCTAACGACCAGTTTTCTCGTTCGTTTTAAAAATGAAACAATCCCCCATCATTAGTGCAAACCAAATACACTTGGACGTCAGATGAGTTTTTGAGAAAAAGGGTGAATCTTGTGTAAGTAAGGAGGTCCGCGCACCAATTGTCCAGTTGCGTGTTTGAAAGTCATTCGCATGACATCTCCTTTTCTTTCGATATTTTTAAAAACTTTGCCACATGGAAAGTGATCCTTTTAGAGTCCTTCTGCAACGTGACTGGTATAATTGGTCCGGAACATGACAAGATAGAAGAATAGAATGTGATTGTCTCACAGTAGAAGTTTATATTTGTCTTAAATTTATCAGGGAAGATGGGTGCTGTTAGTACTTGTAATCGGTTTTGAATGCATTATAGATTTCTATTCTGTTTAAGGGGGTTCTTCAGTACCCCAACACCTTAAAGAAATGAATTTTGAGATTTTGATAAATTATAAAAGAGCAAACATTTAGCTTTCCAACGGTGTATTGCTTATGCCTGTAATCGGTTTTAAAGCATACTAAAAATCGCTTTAAAAATGTAAACAAACCGAAATTCTCTATGCCGCGCCTAATTCAAATGAAAATATCTCAAAACTGTGTTTTAAGCCTTCGATGTACCTTTTCTAACAAACTAAAAGTTGAAACATCATTATTTTTGCACACATTCCTGTTATGATTTATTTGTTATACTAAAATGAACTTTAAGTAATTAATTAATTAGAATCCATTTATTAAACTTTTTATATTGCATCTCTAAAATTTTTGAAATACAGCATTTTTTTCATGATAAAAGTGATATTTAAAAAAATTACGGATATTTTTCTTAAAAGCTCAGTTCAGTATAACAACGTCATAATAACAGGAATGTGTGCAAAAAATAATGATGTTTCAACTGTTAGTTTGCTAGAAAGGGTACATCGAAGGTTTAAAAACACAGTTTTGAGATATTTTCATTCGAAGTAGGCGCGGCATAGGGAATTTCAGTTTGTTTACATTTTAAAGCATCAGTTTTAAGTATGCTTTATAACCGATTACAGGCCGTTGGAAAGCTAAATGTTTGCTCTTTTATAATTTATCAAAATCTCAAAATCGATTTTTTAAGGTGTTGGGGTACTGAACCCCCTGAAATAAAGTACTTTTATGATGCAGTAATGAAAACAGTGAAGTTCATTTGAGAACTTATATAATCATATGAACAGGATAAAAAAAACGATTTGATGGTTTTTTATGCTTCTTGTTTCATAATTTACTGCGTGACGCTTTCAATCAAATTAACATAAAACTGTTCTTAATCTGGCTGCTGAAGTAATAAAATCTAACACAACCATGCAACAGTACATACTATTTTACATTTTAGTGCTGTTATGTCTGAAAATTCTATGGTAAATGGATAAATTACAATGCAAATTATCCACATGCATGAACACTATGTTCATTGTTATAAAGTTGCCAAATTTCAGATGCTTATTTACGTTTTAAGTTTCATAAGCAATATTGTTAAGTTCTAATGACATGATAAAACAGTCATTACCCCCAGCCACCACCGATTTTACTTCTTAGAGAGCTGAAGCTACGAAAGTGACAACCCTTTTTTTACAGGGGTCGACATTCATCTATTTCCACACACAAAAATCTCTACTTGAGAGGAGATTTGAACCCCAGACGCCCGGCTTCACTGAGATACTCATAACTTATGACCATAACGCCGGTAGTTTCATGGACATTGATTAATATCTGCTAGATCCTCCGTCGCATGAATATTCTATTCATGTAATACCATTTTGTGCATTTAATGCATCAATAACTTTGTTTTTGTTGCATTTTAAACAGTTTTTGATCATAACACCTTGAACATTAATCATCCAATCTACAACCACAAGTGTATTAAATTTTTGAACGGAAGAGGAAACTCTTCTACTGCATTCATCGCTAAGACAAACCACTTGTTTTTTTTAAGACAGGAAGAGAAATTTGTTGCTCTCTCAGCTGAATAATAAACGAAGGGATATAGGATAATTTGGGAATTCAACAACCACATTCCTTTTATTCGGTGTGGTGAATCTACAAGGGTGAATCCCTCGGAGTTAATGAAACTCTCTTATTAATGAGGCTGCAAGGCAGATGAAAGCAAAAACCGCCTAATGTTATTTTTTAAGTTTTTGCACTTGTCTAGTAAACAAATGAAAGATTCTTGCTTTGGTCGGGCCTAATAAGCTTATGAATGTGCATTAGGTTTTTGCCGAGCTTCAACTCTTTGAAGTGCATTTAAGTTTAGAAAGTTTTCCGGAAGAAAGGCAGGTAAATTGAACTTGATACTTCTGAAAGATATTAAGGTTTTTAGGTGGTAAGTTTTCAAAAGACATGCTTAACAAAGGCATTCAACATTTAAAAGGTATAAAGTTTTATTTTTGAATTCAGTATAATGGGTGTAGGTTATAAATCATTCAGATAAATTAGTCTTAACTTGTTGGAACGTGTAATTACTTTTCTTGACTTTTGCTGTAAAATGTGTTTTATTTTTAATACAAGTGTATTTTATATATACCCTTGTATTTTTTTGTGGAGGGTTATACAAAAATGTGTTCGTCATCCCAGTTTCATTCTAAATTCAAAACAGAAATAAGTTAAAACTAGTAATAAAGCAGTTTTTCAGGGTAATAAACACATTTGTTTTTCTGTCTATTATATCACATCCGAGGGTTTTTTGGAAGGGGTGGGGAAAGGGAATTTATAGATTTACCTTTTCTTTCAAAACATCAAACTAAGTTTTAAGTCGGTAAAATAAATTTCAACAGTTTCGAAATTGAATCCAAATATTAGGTTTCGAAACATTAAGAGTGTTGTGAACCTAAAAAGTATTTGGTATAACATAAGTGTGGATGAGATTAATCAAAAGTTGTTTTGATTAAGTCTATTATTTGTTTTCAGAAACATTTCATTTGTTGATTTTAATAATTTTGAGCCATTTAAGTTCCTAAAATTTTTACGCAAATATAATGGAACGGAGGAACATAATACACACTGAAAAGTAATCACTAAATCAACATATCGATTATTTTTCTCCATTATAAAAGTTTTACTTCCACTTGAACATCCAAAACAATTAACACACAGTAACCCCAAAGTAAATCCAACCAAATCTTGAATTAATTCTGGCGCATTACTCAATCTTTAAAGCATCCATTACAAAAATTAAAAGAAGGTATACCCAGATGAGAGGTAGATAAACTCACGGAACTGGATATCATTAACACAAAGCTATTAAATGATGAATATCTAATCCAAAATTACACAACTCCGATTTCAATTAAGAGCCCCCAACCTCGATGATTCTGTTGAACCTCAAAGAAAAACATTTTTTCCCATTCCGCGGAGAAAATCTCATCCTCTTTTTCCGAAAGAACCTCAATCTAGAAGAAACCATTAAACCTAAGTCATAAAACTCAACGATGAAAATGGAAGCTGGAGCACTTAAAACGGAGAAGAGGGTTTTTTTTTGGTTCTTCCACTTACCTTGATATAAAATGGAGTTCCAAAACTTTTGTTCCGCCGATCCCCGGAATACATTACCTACGTCGTTATGACAAAGAGCTGGGATTAGTTAATTTGGTTCGGTAGTTTCACCTTTGCCCGACGATGAGGCAGTGCTTATGCCGTAGCGCCGGCCCCAGATTCAATATTTCCCGGCGAGCTGTGGAGGGGTAGCCCGGTTAATTCTTTTTGAATGGGGTTTTTGGGTAGATTTGAAAATGGAGGTATCGTTTCTGTAAAAGCAATTTTAATGCTGTGCGATGGTTACGACCTTATGTTGAAAATTATAACATAGGTCCCACTTTACAAATGTATCTAGTATCCTATTTTTTAATCATTGTTTTAGTAGTCCTTTCTACCCTAGTGTCGCATATTCTAAGAAATGTGTCAAGTTTACGTATCTGTAACTACAAGTAAATGAAATTTTACCACGTGATGGAAATTGGACGATTCTTAAACGTTTGTGCTGCTTGGGTAATTCGATCAGATTTGTATCTTGAGTAACTATTGGGTGCAGCGAAATTAAAAATAGTAATGAGCATTCTAAATAAGGTATTCAGGTATCATGGTATAATCATCATAGGTTATAAGGTTTAATTGCCCCTTCCACCAAATTACAGGCTTCTAAGGTTCACTCATTGCTTTTAGCCAACGTTAATGCAGCCCGGGGAATGCCTCCAAGTCATACCTGATACGCTGCTATGGGTCCTGGTCTTTGTCACTGCAATGCTCCTGCCCAAGATTTGCCCATATGGATCTATCCATACTAAGGACAGGTCAAATAAAGAGCTTGAAATTCAGGGAGAATTGAACGACTTATGCCATTGGCCATTGCAACACTTTAACGTCTCCCCCTCAAATCCTAGAATGTATTGGTGCATCAATGGGCAACTGATGAGAGAGGAAGAGACCATATATGATCTGCTTATGCGACATGATCTATTGGACTTTGTTAAGGGGTGTCTAAACCAAGGGGATTAGCAACAATACAACAGCATCATAAGGTTTAATTCAATAGAAGTATGATCATTTGGTTAAATAAATTAAACGAGATGTTTGTTTATTTTGGGATTTTCGATTGAAAGTTGATAATTTCTATTGAGTGTACTAAACTTTACAAATTGAAAATCTTAAGATATATTAAGGTAACTGACTGGGTTGGGAGGCCTTTTTTTAAATATTAACTAAATAATTATTTAATTGCTGTTTTCTGAGAGCTAATGTTCTAATCTAAAACAATGAAAATCATTCAAAAAAGAATTAAAAATTTTTTTTTAAATATTGAGAAATTTCAATGAAAATAAGGCTAAAATTTCAACTTGCGCCAACAACTCCTGAGAATGTTCTTTTAGAAATAAAATGTTTGCAGGATTTTGAGCCTAAGACACTAATCTGTGTTACTATTTACATAAAATCAGAGATTTTTAAAATAGAAAAGAAATACAGGCACCTGAAATCAAAAAAAGTTAAAATTCATGAAAAAAACATTTAAATCAAGTTTACACACTTTAAAAATACCTTTATTCAAATATTTTTCTTAGATTGTAAAAGATAACATGCGTTATAATATAAGGATTGAAATAGAATAAAGAGGATCAGTATATTTTAAGTAGTTTTAGAGTAATCACTGTTATCGTGATCCAAAATATACAAAAATGTCATTCTTCAGAAAAAGGCTTTAAAATTTAAAATTGTATGTTAATCCTTGTACTACTCGGTACTAAAACAGCTGTAATTTGTGTTCTAGATTAATCAGAGTTTAAAGTAAGGTAGTTTTGGGAAGCTTATTAAACAGGCTATAAAATAAAACAATAAACCGAAATTCAATATTTTTGGTGAAAATGATGATTTCAACCCAGTCAGTTACCTTAAAAGTTTATATTTTTACACACATAAATACAAGGTTGTTATTAATAATATAAAAAATAATGTTTACTTTTACAATTAAACTATCGGGAAATTGTTAATAAAAATAAACATTACACGATTACTTACACGAGGGTATGCAATTATTTATTTTAAGCAATTGATATTTGAAATATGGAAATTATTCTTTCTTACAGATGCTGAAGCAATTGAAGTATCTGAGTCTCTAATACCTGTTATTTCCTGGTATCTTCTTGCAGCAAGCATTGTTTGCACATTTATGAGCAATATGATGGATGTTTCAATCATTTCAAATCCAAGGAATGGAAAGAGGAGTAATTTTTTTCTAAGAAATGTGTAAAAAACGCTAGTTATTTAAGTACAGTAAAAATATAATATTTATTTGTTTTATTTTATGTACGTGTGATTAAGATTTATAAATATAAATTATTATATTTTATACTTTTGATGTATTTTCTTTTTCTCTCTAAATACTCCAGAAAGTTGTTAAGTATTACAATTGACTAGCCAATTGGAAGTAAATTAAATATTATTTTTAAAGAATTGTTTTCTTAATTAAAAAATACATGAAATTAACTACTTTAAAAACATTGTTTTCATAAAATATATTAAAAATATTTAAGTTAAAAAGTTGGACAGTGTTCTAAGAACGATTAAAATGTATGTAAATAATTTAGAAAAGCAATTAAGAATAATATTTGTATGATAAATCACTAAAGTGCACCTAAAATAATTTTATCATTCATAGGAAGCAGAAAAAGCAGTTCATCGTTTGGAAACTTTGGAAAAAAAACTTAAATTGTTTTTTAATATCATAAAACTAAAAATACATGGACATTGTAATAAAGTAAGAAAGTGAAAATCAAAATTTTAAATCTTGGAAATCATTATTAATATTGATAAATGGTTAAAATCAAATTTTAAACAAAATTCTTACAAATATACCTATTTAAGCAAATAAAAATAAAACTTAAATCAAATTCATAAAAAGATTATTTTTTCCTCGCTATTTTTCAAATTTTATCAAAAAATAGGCAAGTTTAATTCTATTAAGTTAATGATAAAGTTAACCGTGTTTTCAAAAATCAAATCCAAATTAAGGAATTCTCGTATTGCCTCAAATATTTTAAGCTTTAAAGGAAACCATAATTCATCATATACGTAGAAATATTAGTTTTAGCATTAAACCTAACTGCACCAGATTCTTTTAACCACGTATCGAAGCTGGAATTCAAGCCCTATCAGTTTACTAAAACTTAAAGAGTTTTAGGAATCAGTAATGATCTGGCTAATGAGTACAAATAGATTGCTTGCGAAGAATCCTACTCAATGCTTCGCAAGTTAGTTCTATTTACTTTTACTCCAACAAACGAGGCATAACTCAGATCAAGATAGCAGTAACAAATTGCCTCGTCTAGTCTCATTATAATTGTAAAGATTAATTTTTTGGTATATCATTAATCTCAAGATATATCAAATTCTCGTGGCCTTAATTGCAGTTCTTTGGCTCTACTTAATGATGCTTATTGTGGAAACAGTTCCCATGTCATTATTCCACTCGTGCCGGGTGGAAATTTTTTGAGGAAAACCAAAGGAGCATATTTTGGTGATTAAAGGTTTCTCGCGGAAATTTCTGAAAAGTTACCTCAAATGCATGTTATCCTTTGAGTTACATTACCTAATTACAGCACGTCAGGGCTGGAGAGACTGTGCTGCGTTATTTTTTAGGCCCCCGCCTCTCTGTTTCTGAAAAATGGCGGCGGTTGCCGAAATGAAAAATTAATTTTCCTCTCTATTTAGTCGGACTGCTGGGAATTTTTTTCCCTGTTGGCATTCGAATGCTGGAAATTTCGTGTTTATCGGCTTAATTAAGTCTCTGTTGGAGTTGAAAGAAGGGACGTGAACTCAATAAAGATGAGAAAAATATTAATATATCCCTAATTAGGTCTTTAGGTTCAATGATAATTGCTTTCAGTTGGTCGCATGAGATATTCACTGGGCAGCATGATTCAATTTCGACGTATTTTTAGGTATATTTTTAATTTGAAATCAAAACACATACACAAATAAATCAATGGCAGAACTAGAACTATCTCAGGTATACTAATGAAGGAAAATATTTGTTTTTTAATTTAAAAAGAAATATGGGTTCTTCAAAGTTTCGGAACCCCTTTGAAGGAAAGATGCTAGGTAAAGAACTTTTTTTTATTTATTAAGTTGCATATTTCATTATACAAACCCTGTATTTAAAAAAGTTCTTTGTTTTTTTTAAATATCCAATCAGTTTGAATTTTAAATCACATGATTTGACTAAAGAAAATGGTTGTCACTCAATATTTCTCCAACCGTTTCCCTTCAAATGTAATTCGATATCTTAAGTCAGATCGGCCATGTCCATAAATTGGTTATAATTAGGAACTAGCTGATATGCCCGGGCTTACACGGGTGTACTTTTAGCTTTATTCTCTAAACGTTTTAATACATTCCATGTTTTATTTTGTAGCAGCTGTATCGAAGTTCATTCAGGAGTCAAACATTTTAATTTTCATGCAATTTTTACATGAATCTTTGATTAACCAAATCTTAAGGATTTCAACATTAGTATTTTTGATTCGTTTCATTGTTTTATGTATTATATAACTTATAAGTTTAAAAATGAAATTTAAAAACTAGATTCATTACTAACAAGACATACGTGTACCAAATATGTTAAGGAAAAAGTATTTAAAATATAATTTTAAATGTAAAATGCTACCAAGTGCCTTAAAAGTTCGAACCCCACAGTTTCAACAAATAGATGCAAAGTAACAAAACCAAATTTGTTGATTTTAACATTCTTCAAAGTCATGAATTCAAAGTTTTACTACAAACCCATACAACACATGCCTTTTCTTAGTTTTACTTGGAAAACTTCTTAAACAACAAACTCAAGACTCAAACAAAAACACTCAAACCTGTTTTGGGGCGATTTTTTTGTGCGGTATTTTTTGCCGGAAATTTGAGCAGGAATTTTTGAATGAAATTTGTGCATGAAAATTTGTGTTCTGCATTAAAATTTCAATCAAATAAGAACAAAGAACAAAAATCTTGTATAACCAAGACATATACAATAGGGCGGAGAGAAAAAAAACAAAATTTTTGAATTTGTTTTTGCCTTAGTGCGGAAAAGTTGTGTACTGGTGAGTAAATCGCGTGTGCCAAATTTTTGGAAAAACAAAAAATATCCTACGGTTTGAAAAAAGTGGAAAAAATATCAATTTTTAGATTTTATAAAAAATATATTTTAAGATTTAATTGTGCTTTATCTGGTTCAAATGTGTTATTTAGGACTTATTTATAAACATTATATTAATTTATTTTATTTAACTGTACCCTATAGCGTCTATAAATATAAAGTTAATAAGTACTAGTACTTATATGCTCTCCAAGGCTTATTATTATGCACTACGGTGGACGAAAGGAATTAAATTACGAATGTCTACGATGGAACTCCCTCAAATGTTGCCATTTGGTGTTAAATTGATATTTTAAAAAGGAAAGTAATATACAATATTGAGATCTTCCAACGAGTTATCAATGTGAAACGTGGTTTTCAACAAAAATGGTCGCTTTTAGCTGATAAAACCACTAAATGAGGAGCAAACAATCAAACCATGCTTTCTCCATCAAATACAGATTTTCAGGAAACACAAAAAACTAATAACTTAAAAAATAACTAATTTAAAAACCTATTTACCGTTTGTTTAGTTCTATAACGAGTAACTGAGAAGATTTGTAGTCATAATTTACCTAAAAGCTTAAAATTAATTATTAAAAAATGCCTTTGAAATTTGGAGAAATCACGTTTTGATCAAACACATAGGAGGAAACATGGTTTGAATGTTTCCAGCATGGACAAAACACTTTTTGAATGAAAATAAGGTAATGCACATTTTACTAAAATGTTATTTTATATCATTTTGTAATTGAATAAGAGAAATATTATTATTAGAAATTATATTCGTATCAAAAAGTCCCCACCAATATTTTTACATCACTAACTTTACGCTGACCAATGAGTGGGTCACGTGACGAGTAAGAACAGTTATGATTGGATGTGACTGGAGGAATCACTGTTTGACTGAAAACAGGCTCTGAAGGAAACACTTTTTGATTGAAACATCAATTTTCTAAGTAGTTTTAGAATAGGTTAAAACTTGTTTTAGTTGAAGATAATAGCATTATTTTGTGCAGTTTAATGTGGAGATCATGAAAATAGCAGTAACTCATTTTTTATTTTTTTGGAGAAAACACGGTTTGACTGTTTGCTCCTTAAATAAGGATGGGTTAACCCGATAATGGGTTAAAGCAATTTTTAGTATACTTTAAAACCGATTACAGGCATAAGTAATACATCGTTGGAATGTTAAATGTTTGCTCTTTTATAATTTATCAAAATGTCAAAATAGATTTTTTAAGGTGTTGGGGTACTGTACTGAACCCCATTAAAGAAGGATTCCACCAATCAGGGTCAGCTAAAAGTACCTATTCTTTCTCAGATGCTAGTTAGCCAATGGTTAATAACAGTGAATATTGCCATAAGAGCTGGGAAATGCCAAAAGACTCCGTAATCTTCATAACTTAAGGAAAGTATTTTCTTATCCGTGGCACGTTCTAAAACTTAGAACATCCCAAGGAATCGAACCGGGACTTTAATTCCAGGTCTTCTTTAATTTCAATTATTTCTGCTTGGAGGGAAAAATCAAATCCACTGATGTCACAATCAAACAGATTGATAACCCTTGAAGGAATTTTAATGGATTCAAGGTCTTCCAACCTAATCAGGGTTGGCAAAAACCCGGGTTTTTTTGAAAAAACCCAAGTGGGTTGGGTTTTATCGGGTTTTTTCAATAAAACCCTGAAAAAACCCACATAAAACTGGGTTTTTAGGAAAAAGTGTGGGTTTTTTCAAAATTAAGTGGTTTTCTCCTATAAAGTAAAAGTGGGTTTTTTCAAATTTTAGTGAGTTCTTTCTGTGTTAAATGTGTTCTGTCAAAATAATGTCAGTTTTTCTACAGTTAAGTGGGTTTTTTCAAAGTTTTTATACTTTGGAAAAACCCACTGAAATGGTAAAAACATCCTTTATTTACTGAAACCTGGTTTAAATTTTGAAAAACCCACTAAAATTTAAAAAATATCCTAAACTTTGAAAAAACCCATTTAATATTGAAAGAAATCTATTCAACTTTGAAAAAACCCATTTAATATCGAAAGAAATCTATTCAACTTTGAAAAAACCCACTGAAAGTCAAAAAAATCTTCCTTATTTTTTATTTTTATATCTAGTTTGAACTTTAAACGTCTTAAATTTTGAAAAAAAAACTCATTCAATATTCAAAAACCCACTGAATAATGAAAGAACCTATTTAACTTAAAAAAAAGCTCCCTGAAATTGAAAAAACACCATTTAATTTTTAAAACCTAGTTTAAATTTTGAAAAAAAACATTAAAATTGTAAAAATATCCTAAACTTTGAAAAACACATTAAATTTTGAAAGAACTGCCAAAATCTTGATTTTTCTTGAAAAAACCCAAAAATGGGTCCAAAATGTGGGTTTTTTTCACATGGTTTTTTTCGAAAAAACCCATTGGGTCCAACCCAATTGGGTCCAATCCAGCCAACCCTGAACCTAATGTCCATTTCCTTCATAAGGTTTTAAGATTTTTTCTGCACCTTTCTTTTGTACGACTGTTCAACTTTCATCGACCCCGTACCGACCCCTAAAGCTTCGTCGACCCCCAAACGACCTGGAGCTTCATCGACCCCATTTAATCCTTCATTTTTAATTTAAGCCCCAGGGGGCCGTTACCGACCACTTTTGGAAACCATGTCTAGTGAAACAACAGCCATTGCCGACTACATGGTAACTGAAAAAAGTCTACGGTAAGTATAGAAACGGTTTCTCAATTGAGCTGTAGGATGGGGATTGCTTTACGGTCCTACATGAGACTTTTTTATGTAGCCCCTATTCACCACATAAAAAATAATTTTTTTAATTGTGTTGCGAAAGCTATTTTTTATAGCTACTCCCGAAGTTTTGTGCGAAGTTTTTTATGCGGTCCCTTTTCCACGCACAAAAAATGGTTCGACTATATAACCTTTCCCTCAATCCCCTCTAACCCAAGCTCTACACCCTATCCACCTACTTTCAAAAACATCATGCGGCAACCACCAATCCCCTGCTGGAAGTATCCCAATTACAGAGCCGATGCTCTGTGCTCGACAGTTCAATTCAAGCGGGTGATTTGTGATTCCATTACCGCAAAGACAGGGGAAGCCATGGGTGACATATGGAGCACGATCACACAGAGTTTTCTGGAGGATCACTCTGGAATAACGCGCTTTTGCGAGGGGGAATCGGAAGGCGTGGGTGGTTTATAGAGTTATTTTTAAAGTTTTCGGGGAGCAATGAAGGGGATCTGTAAGTAAATTTTTGGGTTTAGATAGGTTTACGAGGTTTGAGGGGAAGTAGTGTGTTGGAAAGTGGGTTTTTGCGTGTATTTTTATGGAAGTCGGTTTCATGTTCAGGAATGTAATTTTATTTTTTCTCGTGTTCTTGTTACTCGAAAATAAAAATATGCTCATAGGATGACCTGATTTTAGATAAAAGACCAAAATATAGCAGTAAAATATTATTGTGCCGAATTCAACAACCCATTTCGGTTTGGTTAAGGTTATTTTATAATAATTGTTTTGTTTGTATTTTGAAGAAGATAAATTTATAATTTTATTACTTAAAGAATAAATAAACTTGATACTATTGAGAAAAATTATTGGATGTTTCTTGTTTATATTACCCAAGGGAAATTTAGTATATTTCCTGAGACCTATACCCTAAAGTTTCATTTCCAAATTTCTTATCCTCGCTATAACTACTTTTAGAGAGAGTGAGTGAACTCACAACTCTCAAGCGTCGCCTCCAGTACGTGGACCGGTTTCGTCTTTGTTAGGACTCATCAGCACGGCATAGGAAGGTAACGCCAGAGAGCGGAATCATTCTTGCAATCTTCATTTACCTTGCCTTTCTGGAATTAAATCTGTTCTAGGAATGCCCAGTCATTCCAGCAGATGAGAGGGGGAGTAATCAATGGTCACAACTTTTCCTGTTATAGTCGGCTAGACTAGTACTTCCTCTCTCTTGCGTTACCTTCGTATGCCGTGCTGATGAGTCCCAACAAGGACGAAACCAGTCCATGTGCTGGAGGCGAGGCTTGAGAGTTGTGAGTTTACACTCATTGTCCGCTAACCAGCGATAATGGTGAAATACTCCTTTCATTTACTTTCAGAGAGTTCTAAATTGTAACATTCTAAACGTTTCAAGTCAATTAAAAATTTATTTAGGACACTCTGTGAAGGTAAATATAATACAGGTATTTTATATCCAAACCTAGGAATAAATTTCAAATAACATGAAATGTACAACAATACATATTTACCCATTAAATTTAATTTTATTACCCATTAATTAAATTACCTTTAAAGATAGAGATGCTTTACAGGATTTTGAAGTAAGACGTATGTAACAGTATCAGCTAGGATCCCCCATTGAGTTCATTTTAATAGTGCATACTAACAAAAAAAAGCTCCAGAAAATAAGCTTATGTAATGTTAAAATAATAAACTTATAGTAATATTTCTAAGAAGGTATTGAAAAAGTACTTTTGATTATTTGTAACCTTATTACAAAATGTTACAACATGATGTAGAACGTGTTGATAAAATTTTTCCTGAAGTAATCTAGACTTCCCAAAAAATAAGCTTCAAATTGCATTTTTACTTGATTAAATCAGTACAAAAGAAGAAAACTAATCCAATAGAACTATTACCCAAGAATATCAAAACTAAGTAAAATCGAAAGGAAATTCAAGATGAAAAGAAACTTCCTCCTCATTGTACCTTACATTCAGCAATAAATCTTGATTCTAAAATGAATCTACAAAAGTTTTCCTTACACTTAATTAATAGCCTTACCAAATGCTTCGAGAGATTGAAAGAAAGTTATCAAAATGAATCAAAACTTTACCCTCATTTTTCAAAGAGCAAGTTTCAATCAAAGCACTTGAAGGAAATATGATTAGAGAACTCACCAAATATCCCAACAGGAAGAAAAATTTAATTCCGAACCCAGAACATTCCATTTTCATTTCTCCCCCAACAAAAACAGAACTTCAAATTAAAATCAAAAATAATTTTTATTTCCCGGCATTAAACAATCAATGGATGCCCTTCATCAGCCATCTCCTTTTCATTTCCTACGCCTTCTAAACTTCCAGATTCGAGGAATACCGTCATGTTCCCCCATCGTTATCCACAGAAGCAATTAGTTACCTTGTCTTATTTAAAGGATGAAGAGAAAATTTAATTTAGACGATGAAGGGAGAACCGATTTGTTTTCTTTTACATTCGAGGGAAGGATAAAGAACAGTCTAAATTCGCATTACACCAGAAGAAGAAATTCTGGAGAGAAAATAAAAGTAGATTGATTTGATCTCAATGCAAATTTCTGCGGCTTGATGAATACCAAGAGCCTCCTTTCCGTAAGTAAATAATCGAGTTTTTTTATTATTCATTCGTTAATTTTCCAAGTTCCCTTTCAGAAAGATGGTTCGTATGTAAAATAATGGAGAGGGAATAGAATGGAGAGTGCTCGACCTCATTTAATTGTGCTAATTTCTTGATTAAATGTATTCGAAAGGTGGAGATTGCTTGGCTGCTAATGTATTCAGGGAAAGCTCGGATTTCTAATCTGGTAAAAGCTGGTATTGAGTTCTTGTTAGGAAATATTGGTGCTACAAAACCCTTTCTAGTATTTTGTATTAGTTAGGGAAGTCTTATACTTTCAAGGAAAATGCTAAAATTCAGCTTTGTTGAAGAAATTTCTTGGATATCGTTTTTTGGCTTAGAGATACTCCAGAAACTTAATTATATAATAGTTAATTCTTTCTCATTAAATTTAGGGAACAATTTTAACTAAGGATAACTCATTTTATACATAACCATGAGAATAAAAATTGTTAATCAAACACGCTTTTCGGTAATGAATGTTGTTCTACAAGTCTAGACTAAACAATGTTTTCCACATAAACTTTTATCATATTTTTCCTGAGGTAAATATATAATTAGCAATCAATAATGGCCTTCTGCATACAACAGGTAAGTTGAACGCCAAAATGGTGAAAGAATATGTTTACCATTCCAACTCAATTGAAATATTTAAGTCTGTTTACTTTGCGCAAAATTAAAACTAAAAAATAAACAGCTAGAACATGAAGTAGTATCAACAAAATTATATGTTTAAATAAATGTTTTTAAGGCATGTATACCTATTACTCAACATTTTTCATTGACAAAGCCTTTAAGAGAACAGTATGTTCTATTTTCAATCACATAATAACGTTTCGACATGTGTACTTTTTACATTTTATAATTCTAATTATATTGTATATTTTTAATGAATAAATATTTAGTTGCTCAGATTAAAATATTTCATTTAATTCTTTTATTTACTTTGTTTATGAATTCGTTATTTCTATTCATCACAACTTCAAACAAATGACATACAAGAAACATTTCATTTAAAGGGTTAATAGAAACTTTAAATTGTATAATCAAAATGTTTACCTTTTCAAACAGATTTTTGCTATCAATTGGCATGTTTTTTTGGTTTAAAAATTGTTAATTCTGCATTTCAATCATACTTCATCTGCGTGTATCTTCTAGATCAGGTATGGGCAACCTTTTTGAACCTGCGGGCCGGATTCAAAGATTAAAATGACGTGGAGGGCCATAGAGTAGATAATAGGTATAATTTTGTAAACTAAAGGCGTTTTTTATCAAAAAAACAGGTATAGTACTAAAATTAAGCATTAATTTGGACTAGAATTATATGATCTTGATTAGGAATTATTATAAGTATAATTCATATAAGTTAGATTAATCTCAGGGGTGTAAATAAAAATTCAATTTTGTGAGGGGCCCCAGATTATTCCTTAGCCCCCTCCCATCTATATTTAATTGGTCTCACGTAGCACTACAGTACATTTTTGGGTAGAATTTGCGTCTTAAAGAAGGCAGTAATGAAGTTCCAACTACCAAAGGGGGGTCTGAGGGTCCTTCCCCGATTTTTGGATTTGATTCCAAAAAACAGGTTTTTAACTAGATTTGAAACATCTAGTTCAAATGTTTTAGATTTGGATTTTTGGGTAGGGTTTGTATTAACTTATTGTAAAATAGTTTGAAACTTGTTCTGGTACTAAAATCTAAAATGTTCCTCGGGCCGGGACAAATGGCATGGCGGGCCGGAGGTTGCCCATACAATTTCTAGATATACACTCATTGCCATAAAAAATAGCGCACTAAGAAGAAAAAGGGATATCAAAACCAAATTTATTTCCATGATTACCCATAGTATGATAGTTAATTGATAAAAAAATTCAGCCTTCCTCGATGTTAGGGGGCCGAGAAAATCAGTAAAAGTGTTGACTCCATAGGTGTCCATAACCGCCCCCACAGGCCATGATATTGGGTGAGAGGGGCTCTATATGGGCTTTTGGGGATTGGAGGACCATGCTGTCTCCCCACGTAGTCAAATTTCATCTGGTGCACCAGCGGACGTTGCATACCGGACGTTGCATGCTTTTCCTCAAGACCGGACTTGTTTTGTGAGCATTGGTTCAAGAGAACGGGAAGGTCCGGTAAAAATGCAACATAGGGGGTAAGAAGAAAGCTTTGACATTGAGTACAACATGTGTTTGTCCGCAGGCAAGGCCTGAAGGTAAGGACGTGCAGCCAGTTGCAAAACCACAACCGTTCAGCTCCGGTTGGTCAATGTAGTGGTAAATCATACTTAGGAGTTGCAGAAATGTAATCCAATGCACCACCACCCCGTTACCTTGAATCACCACTCCATGTGATGATTAGAAAAACCAAAGCTGAGCGCGCTCTCTCCATGGTATCTTCGAACTCATATCCAACCATCGATGTGCTGCAGAACGAAGCGGAATTCTCTCATAAACATAATTTCATGAAATTGAGATGATTATTTCCTTATTTGGTGCACTATTGGAAACAGAAAGGCCAATGGTCAGTCCCATGTTTATAGACAAAGATGTATGAAGCTATGCAGACCAAACGCACTACCCACAGTACTGCAAACGACATCCATTCCACTGCCACATCTCCTCAGTTTGATTTAACGGTAAATTGACCAACCAGAGCTGAACGGTCCTTACTTTTTGGCCTGGCCTGCGGACAAGTTTCAAGAGAAAAAATACACAAACACATGTTATACGCAATGTCCATGCTTTCTTCTTACCCCCTATGTTGTATTTTTACCCGACCTTCCCATTCTCTTGAACCAATGCTCACAAAACAAGTCCGGTCTTGAGGAAAAGCATGCAACGTCTGGTATGCAACGTCCGCTGGTGCATCAGATGATATTTGACTACGTGGGAGACAGCATGGTCCTCTAATCCCCAAAAGCCCATTTAGAGCCCCTCTCACCCAATATCATGGCCTGTGGAGGCGGTTATGGACACCTAGTCAACACTTTTTACTGATTTTCTCAGCCCCCTAACATCGAGAAAGGCTGAATTTTTTATCAACTAACCTTCATACTATGGGTTATCATGGAAATAAATTTGGCTTTTTCTTCTTAGTGAGCTATTTTTTATGGCAATGAGTGTATGTCATCCTATATAAGATTGAAAATGTTCATTTCTGTTACACTTCACGCAGGTTTGGACAACATTGTTAAATTGACAAAATTGTTAAATTGATTAAAAAACTAATCAAATTATTTCCCATTCCCATTACTGAAAAAAATAACCTGCTCCCAACAAAAAAAACACTCTTTTAAACAGCCACCTGAAAAACACCAACAGAAAGAAAGTTTAAAAAAATCACATCCACCCAAACTATCCTAACTAAATCACGGAAGCAACAATGTTTTTTTTTTCTTGCTTCACGACGGCACCTAGTAAATTGGGGCAAAATATGCGACTCCTCCACTTGCCTAATAAATTTCCAAAGCCCGACCTTCCTCACCTCAGACATAATTTAGTCCTTTCTCGGTGGCATCTGGACAATTTCCAAGCTGCTGCATTTTTAAATGCCCGGGTAGTCTCGCAACACCGACCGACCGGGTAAATGTTTCTATTAAACCCGATGTGTTGGTTAGCGTCGTTTGACGCGCAATAAATCCCGGAAGGCGATTAACTTCAAGGGGGATTTCCTTTTTTCTTCTTAAAGGGGGGAGGGCGTTATGTGAAGAGGGTTTTGAAACCTTGTCGAGTAAATTGATTTCTTGAATGGTGGGGTGGGGGGAGGGTTAAGAACTATCCAATTTTGTTGGGTGATGAAGGGTGGTTGCTGAGATAAATGTAGCGTGTGTGAAGAAAATGAAGAAAACTGCTCCAATACTATCAGATCAGGAATAACACATCAATGCAATGTGTATCTCTTAACAGAAGAAGTATAAAAAATATTTTTCTGTAGAGACTAATGTAAATTTGTTGCATATAAAAGAGCATACAAACACTAGTTTCGGGGATGCTTGGATTCTCTTCATCATTCATCAGTTTAACACTGTAGAGGGGATGATTGGATCCCCTTCTTAAAATGATAAAGATGATAAAACGATCAATTTTAGAGTAATGATAAATTGCAATGCAGTGTAATAAATTGGAATTGCAGTAATTTAACGGAATAAAATATTTTAATTTGTTTCATACAAAATCTCAAAATATTTCATGGTATAATTCATCATTTGTTTAGAAAATATGTTTTTATAAAATATAGCCAAATTTATATTTATTAAGGTAATACAGTTGAGAATAAAACCAATAAATCGATTTATTTTTGATTAAAATTGTTGTATTCACAATGAAACTCTAATGATATGACATAGAGTTTCCATTAACGATCGAAATATTTTGCCAATATTCCAGCAATTAGCTTTGGACTACATATGGTGAAGCAATTATGTATAATTCTAGTTATTATTTTGGTATTATTTGATATTTTCGATATTCATTCAACTAATGTTCTCTTTCAGAAGTATTCCAAACTAAACAATCTTTTTAAGAGTATTTTTTTACGCGTATAGATCATTTGGTTTCATATAATTTATCCTCACTCATGTGTTATCAGTTTTTATTTAAAAGCTAAACTAGTATTGCGGTAGGACGAAAAAGCTATCTTTCACATCAATCCATTTTTCAATTTTATAAAATAGTGAATAATCTTCCAAAAACAATTTACCTATTCTTTGATTCTTTTCCCAAAGTGAAAAATCAATACCTAGAAAGTATTTCTTCTTAAATTTTTATATACATATTTTCTTTTGGAGTGTTTGCTTGCATTTCTTTGTACTTTTTATGGTCCTTTTATCTGTTGTATTTGTAATTGTTTGTATTTTCAATTTTCCTGCCAAGTAATTGGATTATTTCTGTTTGTCAGTGTATATATAAATAAATAAATAAGTAAAAACATCGACTCAGTATAATATTACTTAATTGGTTGCAAACACACTGCTATGAGCTTCTTTAGCTCATGTTGCACACATTGGGCTTCTGCCAATTGTGTCTGCCAGTGTTGACAGTCACCCAAAACTGTTTTAAAGCAAACACACTGCTATGAGCTTTTCAGTCTTTTGAAAAAAAACTTATTTACTTAATACTTTTTTACTATTAAATTCTAATTAAACTTCCAATTTGTTTTTTAACTGTAGTAAAGCACAAAAGTGTAAACGAGATACTTGTTTCTGACCTACTTAATAAGATAGGCATATATTTGTGAATTTAAAATAACATATAAGGTCTCATACGATTTAAATAAATAAATATTACATAAATATTATTCAGCTTAGTCTACAACGACATTGTGTAATATGATCCATACATACGTAGTACCCAGCATTTCATTGCTTGAACGTAGCATTTAAATTGTATCACACATCTCGCTATTCCAAATTAGAAAACGTTGTAGAATATTTCCTTGGATTGTTTTCCCTGTTTATCTGTTATTAAACGGGGTATTATTCCAAGTTTATTCTAAACAGAATCTTAAGAATAGTTGGAAGAAAGGGTAAAATATAACATAAGTAGTCATATATTAACAATTAAAAAGTCAAATACAAAGCAGCTGATCCCACGTTTATTTGTCTATTTAAATCAAATTTTCGGGAACTGGGATATAGTCTATTATAGCGGGAAGTGTGATCACACTCAATTTTATCACAGATATTGCAAAAAGTAATTTTTAAATTAAATGAATGGACATTATTTTTTAAACTATCTAAACCCACCCTTGTGGGTTAAATACAATGAAACATGTTGCACACATTGGGCTCCTGCCATGAGTGTTGACTGTCACCCAAAACTTTAAAGTAAGGAGCTACGAATTCCCCCGGAATTCTCAGAAACCTTACACGAGTACCTTTGAAGGCCAACACGATAGGAGTTCCATATAGTCACATAACGTGAGGTACATTTACAGCTGCATTTACCTTCGTGCTCATGATATGAATACGAAAGGGAGGACCTTCAGAACGTATGGGTTCAATAGGTGGGAAATCCTCAGGGGACAATTAGGGGAACTATGGATTCAATGCACCACCGTGCTAGTGAATCTATTGTTATGTTCTAGTCTACCTTAGCATTACCTCTATTCAGATCACCTCATTGGTGTGGATGGTTATTTGGGCACGTTATATGGGTAGAGTAAATTGTCCTTACTCTATTGTCAGGATTTTGATTCATAGTATGTTAATGTGATATAAATTTGAGACTTTCGTTTAATTGCATTTAATTGATAGTAATTATTCGGAATCGTTATAAATTAGTTTATTATAGAGTGAGTCAAACTATGTAAACTAATTTGTTTACATCGATTCTGAGTAAAGTTTAGGAAAATATTTATGAAGTTAATTAATGGAAACAAGTTTTACTATAAGCAACTTAACTATCAACTGTGTCACATCTTGGAAATGAGGAGAGCTACATTTCTTTTACTGTTTTATTTAAAACAGCTTAATACGATTAACAAGACGGAAAAACTGAATGTAACATCACCTAAAATCTACCACTAAACGTCTTCTCAAAGTAAGTTCAAACAGGTTCTAACTCAAATAGCGAACACTATACTACCACATTGCCAGGTTCTAATATAGACAGACATACAAAGATTCTCAGAGTTCAACAACAGGTAGTGATGCCAGTGAGGGGTATCTAAGACGTTACAGCACCTAATAACAAAATAACAAAAGTGAATGATAATAACTATACATAATATAGTTTTTTCTCATCAGAGATACTAGTTAATCCTAATGCCTATTGAACCTTGTAGTGACCTCTAAGTTAATTTAATGAAAAATGTGTAAATTCCTATAGTAACATATTTCTGCAAAAACCATTTTTATATATTTATGTTTTAAAAGCTTTTATTAAGTGAAAATAGGTAGCTTTCTGCAGCAATGGATATTATTTAAGTTTCATAAATGGACGATTCAGTTGAACAAAAAAATGGCATGAATAAAACCATAAACCATTATTCTATGATTTTTACCACTTGTCTTTTGACTCAACAAAACCCTTCTATTTGTGTACAAAATCCCTTTATCCATACATTACCACAGCTTGTTATAACCCTAAAAAACTAACCATTACCCCTCATACATCCATAACATCAAAGCTGCTTCTTAACCCTAACGGTGCAAAGAATAAGTCGGGTCCTCCATTAGCTATATTTTTACTATCACCAATACTTTCCCTCCCTCACCCCAAAGTTAATGGCCAAATAATCACGGAACCCCGCTCCAGGTAAACCCTCCCCGGGTACTTTTATTATCTTCCAGCCTTACAAAGCCTGGGCATTCCGACTCGGGGCGGGTAAATCTTTTGATTAGTTGAGACAGATGCCAGACAAGATGGCGGAAAGGCCGGCATTGATCTGGGGATTAGGCCGTTTGGTCGGAAGGAAAAACAGTTCCTTTTGCCGAGAGTCATTACGGGTTTGAGCCTTGGTCATTAGTCGAAGGGACAATTCCCTGGGTCGTGTTCTTGGGATGGTTAACCTTTGGCAGTTTTCACAATTAACTGGACTTTATTGAATGGTTCCTCTCGGAATCTAATTTCTGAGTGCAGCGGTGGTAATTTGTGAACTGGAAAGTAAGTCCGAGGGGATGGATTTCGGAGTCGGAACTGGTTGATGAGCCGAGTGGA
Source organism: Tetragnatha versicolor (assembly GCA_024610705.1). Lineage (NCBI taxonomy): Eukaryota > Metazoa > Arthropoda > Arachnida > Araneae > Tetragnathidae > Tetragnatha > Tetragnatha versicolor. The sequence goes on along the minus strand of JANDEH010000002.1, from coordinate 44,074,663 downwards.
TGGGGTGGTTATGTGGGGTTCACTCTCAAAACAAAAGGGATGGTGTGTGTGTTGCTGAACTGGACTCTGGATCATTTTTCCATTCAGAGGTCTTATTTACTGACGTTTGATAGAACAGCACATGCGATATATTCTTTTATATGTATTAATTGAATAACAATGACAATTGAATAATAAGAATGAATTGAATTGAATAATAATGAAAACACTTTTACAAGTGAATTGATTTAACGTAACTGGATGTGGTAGCTAAAAGGTGAACTGAACTGTTGACTGGATACCTTTGTGTCTCTATAGAGTTTATTGAAATATTAAGTTATTTTGGGGATCCAGTACCAAACTTTTTTTTCTCTAATAACATGATTTTGTTTATTTTTAGGTGTTAAATTATGTATTTACTTCATACTAATTCATATGCAATTCATAGTACAAAATGCGAGTACAAATATTTATTTAAAAAAATTACAAAAAACTTCAAAAAAATGCCGGAAATTACCCTAAATTTAAACTGATACTCCTCCCTTAATATATTTTCTTTTGACTTGATCCTTTTTCTTAACATAAATCAAACATATATTGTCACTTGCAGGCAGGGGAATTTGAATATTTGTAAAAGTTTCTAAAAATTTTGAAATTTGACATTTTTTCCAAAAAATATCCTTACTACTTTGTAAAAAATTACAGTAAATATATTGTAAAATCCATGCCTAGAGATGTGAATTATATGTTACTAATTATGACTACAATATTTAAAGTGGTTTGGATGATTAGAAAAAAGCCTTATGATTTTAAACATTAAAAACCTTGCTTTGAGAAAAAGCCGTTTAAAGACTGAAATCTAGACTTCTTAAGCCGATCTTTGCTTCAGAAACCTCAAAAATGTTAAACTTAGAATCCCCATATCATTCTAAAACTTTTTAGGAATAATTCTAAGGGTATTATCTTTATTTATATTGCAAAATCTCAAATTCAAAATTTTGACCAAATTTTGGTATCGAATCCCCTTAATGGCCTACTCTGAGTCAAGAAAGTTCTTAAAATTGTTATTTCTTTCCCCCAGTAAGGAGCCCACGTTAAAAACACTGATTTAAAATGTTATTTCAATAATTGATCAATTTTGCACTATCAGCACATTAAAGTGTGATACACACATAACTATTTTACTTTAATTTGTATTTTGCGTTTAACACCAAGTAGGGTTATTTTCTTATTAATTTTTTATTTTTCTTACTGCGCATATAAAAATTTGATAAATTTTAAAAGTACACAACACGTTCATAAAAATTGTATAAAAAAGATTCTACATTTTCAAAATCTTGTCACGACCTACCAAAAACTGAATGACGACCCACCAGTAATGGATCGCGACCCATAGTTTGAGAACCTCTGATCTAAAGAATTGAATTGGAGCTATAAATTGCGATTTATTTTTATCAAGTTAGTTTACGTGGTATTTACAATAGAACAATATCACTTCTTAAATCAAATGAATAAATCAGTCCAATTTTGAACACAATATTTCTTGCGAAAAAATAAACTAGCATATTATCCTGACTTGTTTTTTTCCTTTCCTTTATAGATTTCATTTTTTAAATATTTCTTTGTAACGTACTTAATTAATCATAAAGCAGTATAAAAAATCAATTCAATAACCTAAGCTCTCTCCACAAACAACAGATAACATTTGTTTTCTTAATATAGCTTACTGGGAATAAACCAGAACAATCTAATCTAATTTTTGTCTAGCAAATATTTGTTTTTAATGATAATAGTATATTCCTTGCAAACGGGAAATTCATTCTTCCAGAAGCTTTATTCTAGTTCTCTGAACCTGAAAATGAAGTCATTGAAACCCCCATATTTTTTTAATTTCAGAAATCAATGTACTCAAAAAGACTAATTATAAATGAAAAGTTAATTATAATTATAATGAATAACATTTCAAGCAATAGCTCCGGAGTTTCGAAGATGATTTTTTTCCTGAGCAGAACCAAGAATGAGGTTTCTTTTAAACTCACGGTACTGTATTTCCCTGTATGACAAGAGGGATATTAATTCACCCAATTATTAAAAGTCGCAAGCTTTCTAGAAACAAAAGTGCTTCTTATCTTGAAAGCCGCCACGAGTTTTCTGCAAATGACGGCTTTTGTACGGCGAAAGACAAAAAACATAATAGACGTCTCAGTTTTAAATGAACCCGCAGCAGAAACAGAAACTCATTTTTAGAAGAGCATGAAAAAAACCTCAAACAGGTCATGGTTATTAGGGGCTCTTTTGTCGTTGAACGAATTGCCTAGTGAAAATAATATGCAAAGTAATACCTCTGGGAAAATCTATGCAATTTCATCCAACTTTTCTATTTAATTTTCTTGTGTTTTACGCGTGCTTTCGTCTACGGTTATTTTCTTCCGCTGCTGAGGGATTTTGAATTTAATTTGCATTTCCCCCCCTGCCCAAATGAATGGAAATAAATGTCATTTTCTAACACTGGGGGTCTTAAGCTGGAACTTCGTCTCAAATTAAAGACGGGAGCTTTCCGCAGTGGAAGCAAATTTGAATATTTCGAAAGCGTCCGAAGTGCTCTTGGTTGTAACGCTCTCCGCGAGCTCATATTCTTCTTCACGTTGTTTGGAGGTGGATTAGCATATTACAACAGTATCCACGCTTTGTGAATCCCAAACATGGTGGAAGATTCGGTGAAATCAGTGTAATTTTCGGAGCTCTTTTCTTGGTACAAAATGAAATTGCTATGCGAGCTCAAATTTGTTGCATTTTATAAGCAATTTTCACCTGCGTTACAAGGTTTATCTTGTTGTTTTGATATGAATAAAAGTATACTTGCTTCTCATTAAACTATCCTTAACTTTTATTTCGCGTGCATAATACCGTATCTTACAAGGAAACATTCTCAGGATGAACTCACAGAATTGGACGAAAATTTTACAGGGGTTAGTATATGACTTAAAACACCTTCTGTAAAAAAAATTAGCTGCTGAATTACAGTAGAAAAGCTGTAAAAAATTATTGAAAATTGTCATATTTAACGCCAAATGTAACCCTACAAGGCGAGAAACGCAGAGAGAACGCCAAATGGTAGAATGAATTGGCCGCGTTTTCTCTGTGGCCACTTATAAATGAGCGAATAAAAAAAAGTTCATCAAATGCAAAACAGGAATAAAAATTAATTAAAGAAGGAAAATTAAAATAAATAACGCATGAAGCAATACAAAATTATATGCAAATTGAAAAGAATCCAACATCTATTTAGCATTTAATTTTTAGGAGTTATCTGTTTGCCGCATATTTTTTAAAAATGCATTGGAAACTATATATTTTATGGCACTGTCTAAATCCACGAAAGTAACAACTCAACTCTAACAAATTTCGCTAATACTTTAGCACGGGCCAACTTTCGTGGATTTAGACACTTCGAATCAAATTTCTCATTCCATCCGATTGGAAAGTCGCCAAGTGGTGCTAAATGAATGTGTTTGGCAACTCAGAACACAAATTTCAAATTTAAATAACTCCTCTCCTATTGAAATTCAGCAGCTAATTTTTTCACAGTAAGTGTTTTGAGTCATCTTCTTATGCCTGTAAAATTTTCGTGCATTTCTGTGAGTTCACCCTAAGAATGTTTCCTTGTTAGTTTGAATATTATGTGTATGTAATAAATTGATAATTTTTTTTGTATTTATACTATGCCATCAAGGGCATTGAAAGAAAATAATGAGAGCTAAAATTTAAAGTAGCTTATTTTCCTTGATATTGAAAGAACTACGTTCAAAAATGTTTCCTGCATAAACAACTTACCGAAGAGTAAAACCTGTAAGTTAAGTTAGGTTGGGTTTCCTGATATTTCAATACATTGAATGTATGAGATAAAGGCAGAGCTTGTGGTTAAAGTACAATTCTGTTTACACTTACTTATCCTGTGTTCACTTTTGTTATCATCAATTTAATTTTCCATATAATACTATAAGTAGTACAAAATAATGCTTCTTGAAGTTAAAAAATCATTATCACCCCAAAACGTTTAAATAAATTAATTTAATTTTTAATACGCTTTAAAAGTCCTACACTGCAAAAAAAACGGAAATTTAACAGCAAAAACTGCTGTAAATATTTTACGCATTTGCTGTAATCTCAAAACACTGCCTTTTTAGCTGTAAATTCGAAGCGCCACCTACATTAGTATAAATTATATATACATAGTAATTTTCCTGGTAGTTTTCCTTGTAATATCTGTAATTCTTTAATTGGTCATCGAAATAAATATTAAAAGAAAATGAAATTCTTGTTTATTGAATGCATTTAAATGAGTAACGTTCCTGATTTTATGAGTTTTTACAGCAGTTTATTACTTTCCTGGAAAATTCTGGTTTTCATTTCTGAATCCTTGTGAACAGGAAACCAATGTTTGTTTTTACGCTCACCAGTTAGTTTACTGTTAGTTTACAGTTAGTTTACAGTTAGTTTAGTTAGATAGTTTACTGGCAACTGCTGTGCTAGTGACCAGATACACACTGCAAAAAAAACGAAAAATTTAACAGCAAAAACTGCTGTTAATATTTTACGCATTTGCTGTAATCTAAAAAAAACTGCCTTTTTAGCTGTAAATTTGAAGCGCCACCTACATTAGTATAAATTATATATACATAGTAATTTTCCTGGTAGTTTTCCTTGTAATATCTGTAATTCTTTAATTGGTCATCGAAATAAATATTAAAAGAAAATGAAATTCTTGTTTATTGAATGCATTTAAATGAGTAACGTTCCTGATTTTATGAGTTTTTACAGCAGTTTATTACTTTCCTGGAAAATTCTGGTTTTAATTTCTGAATCCTTGTGGACAGGAAATCAATGTTTGTTTTTACTCTCAACAGTTAAAGAGTCAAATTATTTAGATGAGGTGTAAGAACCAACATGATTCTAAAACTATGAAGTATAACCTTCGTAGATCGGATCGGTATCTCCCGTGGTTCATAATATGCCACATTTTGAATACTTGTAGAAACATGGAAGAACAAGACATAACTGAGATGTGCACATTGCTTTCTAGTTTTTCTGCGGAATAATTACAGTATCGCTGTAATGTTAACACAAAATTCTGTAAAATTACAAAATTGCTGTAAAAATACAGAATTGCTGTGTTAAATTTACAAAATTGCTGTTAATTTACAAAATTGCTGTTAAAGTCAAAAATTACAAAATTGCTGTAAAATCAGTGCAAAAAGAGCTGGCACCCATATTGCCAGTGATTTTTGCTGTAAATTTACTGTGAAATTTTTTGCAGTGTAGTATGTTAATAGGACTGGAAAAGTTATAAGTAGAAAAAATATTGTGAGCTCAATTCATTAAAAAGGAAAATATTAAGAGATAAATATTTCAAATTTCACAAAGATTTTTTGCGAGTTCTAGGAATTGGATTCATAGTTCTGGCCAGTCCAAGCATGATGTAATAACATCAAGTTCTCACTATCAATATCTTAGCATTATATGCATGTTTTATTCAACTCAAGCATAAAATATTTTTAATTAGTAAACACCTTTATCTTTTATTTTGAGAGCTAATTTTACCCGCCCCCTTTTCTGAATCCAATGCAGTAGTGAAATAAATAGAGATTTTTTTAAAACTCAAAATAAGGAATTACACGATCACCCTAAAATCAATAAACCTCCATTCTCGTAAAAACTCAAAAAAGTTTCAACCTGTTAATTGCTTTGCGCAGAAAAGTTACACTTCTTTCGCAACACAATATCCGAACATAGTTGCAACCTTCTTCCATAATGGGATTTCCTGCAAATATGCGCGTTAAGCTTTTAGGTGATCGTTCCGCTACATCTTCGTCACATAAGAGAGATTATGTATCGCGACAAAATGTGACGAAAACACTGCTTTTGTGCTACGGTTAAATTTTTATGCGCTGTGATATAGGGGTGACAACTTCACGGACTGGTGATCTATCATAGATATCGATCTATACCATGTTTCCCGAATCGTTGTGTTGGATTGAACGTGTTTGGAGTTTTTCCATTGGTGTGTTTATCAAAGGACGAATGCTGTGTGAAAAAAGAGAGCATGGTGTGGTGCCTTTTGTGTTTTGGCAAGTTTGTGAAATGTGAGTCTTGTAGTGGGAATATATTTGAAATTGTTTTTTTTCTATGGTTTTTCTTTGAATCGAATGAGCTGATGTATGGGGCTCAGAAGATTGAGAATGGCGTATATTGAATGAATGAAAGAATATAAAAGGAATGTGTTTCAATCGAAATAAAATTTTTGGAGTGGAGTTAATTAAATAGTTTGTTTTCTGGAGAAAAAATTAAGAAATCCACTAAAAAAATTTAAAAGGGTGCCTATTTATTGAATTTTGTAATAATAACATGTTTTTAAAATAATATGTTAATTATACACGTATTAAAATATATGGTTATTATTGCATTTATTGAATCTTATCTGTTTTTCCAAAATTTTACAAGACTTACGTAAGTTATAACTAATTAATGTGATTTCCTTATTCCATTTAAGTCCTTCTAATTCTTTAAAGTGTGATGTAAGAAAATAAAGATAAACGAAATTTAATATTTCAGTAAAAAATCACCGTTATTCTATTGATTCTTTAGAGGTTTCTAATGTCTAAACTGCTCTAGCTAAAATTAGAGAGCCTGTATACGAGAGAGAGGCGAAAACTCGCTTAAAAGCGTCTCTGCCCATCCAGTTCTGTCCAAATTCTGTCCAAACTGTATCATGCCGCTTGTCTGGCGTCCCATGCTTATCCTATGGAGGGAACCACCTGTGGCGAACAGAAAACCAGTTTACCGATCTGCGTGCGCTATACTGAGTTGTCGCCTCTCTCTCGTTACATGCTCTCTAGCTAATATATATTCGGGTTTATTTATTGAACCTATAATTCTTTCAAAATAATGTCTTTATATTGTATGAGTATTAAATGACAGATAGAAATATATTCATTTAAATACCATATTTGTTAATTTTTGTGGGGTATTTAGTTACCTTTAAGGTTGAAAAGTAATTCTTAAGAAGCTGAAAAGATAAATGTTGTAAGTAAGCAAATATAATTTCGTCTAGACAGACCATTGTTTCATTTGTCTGAATACGAAAGGGATGATATGAAAATAAGGAAATTTATAGTAAAATTGGCTAAAGTTGTTTTCATATAATTTTAAGAATTAATTACCAAAACTTGATATATCTACTTAATTTGCTTATTTTACGAAATATTCTCAATTTATTTTAATTTTACTATAGGGAACTATAACTTTCATGAAAACATCTATATCTTTAAACTAAGTATAGTATAAATATAGAGATTGGTGACACACGTATTTTGAAAGACATTTTCAAGAATAGACGAATATGAATTTGAAAAATCATAATTTGGCTTTCATAGCTATTGGATATAACTACAATTTTTTGAACGTAATGGAAGATTATAGATTTGAAAATGTCACTAACAGCAGTGAAACCTAAATTGGAAACATGGAAAAAGCATTCAAAGAAAAAACTGACTAGTTTTTCTAGCTCAGAGTTTAACAAAATCCTTAATAAAACGTAATAAATAATATGACGTAAGAATTTAGGTATAGAATAGAGATTTATGACTTATGACACCTTTGTCTAAAATTGTGATGTGTCAAAGTGCCACTTTTAGCGTTATAAAAAATCATTTGCATCATTCAAATTGTTTTCAACATCTATAACTCAAATTGTCTGGCTTCAAATTAATTGTATATGTTTATAATATCATAGTTGATTATAGTTGGTTCTACGTAGTTTTTCTTTCATGATTATGAATTAGGTTCTTCACTAAAACGAGAAACGTTTTCAAATGAAACATTTCTTTATTTTTAAGAGTTTTTTAGTAAGTTCATTTGTTTTTTATATGCTTACATCGTATTTTGACATAAACAGGTTTTGTTTTATCAGCTTCAGGTTTAACTGACGTCAGCTAATGTCAAAACCATGGAATTAAAAAGTTTTATTTTCTACTAAATTTAAATTTGTATTTCGAAAACTAGTGTATTAAACTGCACTACTACTACAATGTTCATATTTGAACATGAAAGCATAAAACTCAACTTTAAAACCATCATTAACTCTGCAACCATTTTTAAACATAAAAAGTACAAATACAAAAATACAAAACATTATGCATTATTTTTTAAACTTAATTTTTTAGTCCTCGAAATTTCATCATTTAACAGATGGATATTTGTTATTTCAAGATAATTGTCCAATCTTTAAAGAGAAAAAACAAATTTAAACCTCAGAACAATTTAATTCAAATTTCAGCCTTAGGTACAACCTTCTCATACGTATTGTAATTTGAAGAGTTTTCAATCATCTAAGTGATCTTAGTAAAAAAAACTAACTTTTTTATGCAAAACTGAAGAAACCTTATATCGCCTTTGGGGACTTCTCCTGTTCGTTTAACGATAGCCTGAAGGTACTCAACTAAATAAAAACTACCATTTTCTTAAATGGAGCGATTCCTAAATATAAAACCCCCACCATTCATTCAAGAAATACCAATTCGAAATCGCCTTGCCCAATAAAACCTGATGACCGAAAATGAACATTATATAGAATCGGGATGAAGGACAAAAAAAACCTCTCCTCAGAAATAATATTTTCAAATAGTCTCCATGAAGCAAAACAAAGTATAAAGAAAATTACCTTCTTCGAAGAGAAATATATTTATTTAGAGAGGCAGCAACGCCATAAATGGAATGAGGAACCCCGAGCGATGAAAAGAATCGGCAAAGAAATATCGATCTGGACAAAAGAAACCCCTAAGAGCAGGGGGCACTAATCTAGATTAGCCCTGGAGAGATCTGTGAGATGATGGCTTGCAATAACGCAGTCCTTTCTGACGACTATCGCAGGGAACAACAGATGTTTTAAGCGAGTCTTGACCTATTAAACACATTCACTCGATAACAAATAAAAGGATCGATTTTAGATTAGTGCCGGATCGAATGCTCTCTGCGACCTAAGTGGGGAATCTAGTTTTTCTGTTATGGGAGTAGCGACAATTTATTTTTGGGTCGGGTATTCGAAAATCATCACCTTTATATGTTTTGACGTGAGATCATTGTTTTGCGTGAGGGAACCCCCTGAATGGCCCATTTGGAGATCATTGGTATTGGGCGGGTTTAGAAGTTAACAGCTGCTGCTGTGTGTAGTACTTGAGGAGAAATGAGGTATTAGGGATATATCAATAACTATATCAGGATGGAGTATTTGGGGGGCTTTATTTCTCTCTTTGAAATAAATCTTGGAAGTAAAAGGAATGTTTTTCAGTTTCATTTGATTGGTAAAATGTTGGGTGCCCTTGATGTCAAAATGCTGGGAACGTTTGTTTAATGCAGTGCTTATAGTTGTTTTGTTTCAGAATTATAGAATGAAAACACATTCCCTTTGTTCGTAAATCATATAAAGGAAAAAAATGTGGTAGTACTTAACAAATGACAAATATAAAAACAACAACCAAGTAGTTTTAACCACAGTTTCCTCCACTATTTTGAAATAAATAAATTTTATAACCACATGTGGTCGTTATTGTGACTTTATCTTGCCTTTGAAAGATAAAAATAATAAATAATAGGTGACAATAGAGTGTTTTCAGGTGACGTCACGACCATTTACTTTCTTCCTTGCTGTAGGTCAAAAAGTCTGTTGCTAAGGCCGTTGCTAGGTGCGGCAGTGGTATCTGTTGCTGTCATCTGATTGCAAATGCTCCAATAGAAGCATTCCATGACCAGTTATTTTTTTAAACTGTTAACCCTACAGTGCATACTGTAGCCATTTGGCTACACTACATTTTCCCCATTTCTTACTCGCACTTTCATTTCCAAAAGGCAACACCATGCAATAAGTACAATAGATGTAACATTTCATTGTATTAGCACTTTAGACTGCCAGTAGATCACAGCATGGGTACTATTTGAGACATTTGTTAGTAGCTAGTGAGACGAAAATCAAGACACAGAAAGCGCCAAAATAAAAGGACCACATATGTAAATTAAAATAAAAATTTTTTCAGCTTGAAAATTTTTTAGAGCATTTGGTTTTATTTCACTTCACAATTAATTTCACTAGAGACACAAATTAATTTCACAAGGACAAAGTTTTTTGCCAATTAAAAGTAGAAAAAAATTAAATTAATTTTTTAGTATTTTTTTACTAATTTACACAATCATAGAAGTCACATAAATGATTTTCAAGTGGATTTAAAAAATCATGCATTGTAGGGTTAACTGCTGTAGATAAAACAATCTGTTGCTAAGGTCGTTGCTAGGTCCGAGTCATGTGATTGAAAATGCTCTATTTAATCATGTTCTTTTTATAAAACACTCTTGACTTCCTGTGTTAAAAACAGAAGGAACTAGATTTTACCGTACACTGTAAAAAAACTGTAGAAAAACAAAGTTTCAATAAAAAGGACTTTATGTTTACAGGGATATTCTGTCATGTAACAGTCCCACCGCACATCTATTTGTTTTATGTAAAAAAACAGCTTTTTTCTAGTTTTTTAGTTTATCTGTACTTCAACAGAAACTTTCTGCAGCGAAAACGAATACAGCTATTGGCAACACCCTAACTGGCCCATCACATTGGCCAGCTATTGGAGCCAAATATAAGTTTCAGTTCGCGAATCGGGAGGTAAACACTTCTAAAATTTGATGATTGTATTTTGATACACAAGCGTTTTATTCTTTACTTTCGACAGTTTTATTTTGTATTACTTTAGTGAAAGATGGAACAGGGTTTCGTAAAAGCTCAATCTGACAACTTGCTAGAAGTTTTTGTGTTAATGGTAACGGATTTCATTCAGAAATGCCGTTTGAACTCACCCGAAAGCACAGGATTAAAGCAAGTGAGGTGAGTGTTTCTCTTTACTACAGTCAAGTACGCTTAATGTGATCGCAATTGTCCGAGACTAAGTAAAAAAAGATTTTTTAAGAAACGCTTTTATTGAAGTGTTCTAAAAGGTTAAAAATAATTAATTCGGTTTGACAAATAATTTATTGGGAAGTAGAAAATAACTTTTTGGTAAGTAAAAAAGAACTGATTTTCTAATCACTAAAGATAAAAGCGTGGGCGCTAGTAATTTATATATTTTTAAATTTTTTTTTAAATTTGTACAAATTCCTCTGAAGGTATGGACCCACATAGGTAAATTCAACACACACAAGGACAGTAACACTAACATCCCTGCCGAACGAGGATTCGAACCCCAGATGTACGGCATTGCAGTCAGATGCTCCCATTACGTCGTCATTTATGTATAATTTTACATAAATAAAAATACCTAATAGAGAATTTAAAGTGAATCCATTCCACCCAAACCGCATAAATGAGAAGTTTGTAAATTTAACCTCATAGAACATAGAATAAAGAAGTTAGAATAAATAGTGAATGAAGAATTACTAGCGCCCACGCTTTTATTTTTAGTGATTAGAAAATCAGTTATTTTTTACTTACCAAAAAGTTATTTTCTACTTCCCAATAAATTATTTGTCAAACTGAATTAATTATTTTTGACCTTTTAGAACACTTAAATAAAAGCGTTTTTTAAAAAAAATTTTTTACTTATTTTATTTTCTTCTTTTAAGTCCGGTCTCTAGCTTTGTTTCCGTTTGTGTTCCTTACATTTTACTTCACTGAATAATAATAATAATTTTCTCCAGATTTGCTCGCTTGTATTTGATAGATCATCACAACACTCCTATCCAGATTTAACTATATACACTGCCGTACACAACCTCTACATAAAATCTGCAACTGACGATACACCGTACTCATATATCAATAAGATCCAAAATATCTTCACATAATACCGCTCACTCGCTGATGAAATCCATCCATATCAAAAAGATTCACAAGGAAAAGAAAAAGCATTCAATAAAATAAAAATAACCAATCGTCAGGCCAGACAAAAATAAAACTCAGAATTAGTGTATCAAGGAGCAAACAGCAAACAGTATTATCAAGTCTTTTCAGTAGTCCATAAATTATAAAAGTAGCATATTTTTCTTCTCTCGTGATTCCTTGGGATTTCAATTTCCTCGGGACACCAATTTCTGGCGATTTCTTTCTCGCGGTTATTATCTTAAATCGCTAATTATCTTAATTGGAAGGTCACGTTTTCACGTTTGAATCACGTTTTGAAGATTGAATATTGTAAGTATATACCTAATATATTATCTTACAGGTTTTGGGAGCCATTGGCTTCACGGAAGTGTCTCAAATTTGAATTAAAAGGATAACTAAAAACACTCGTTGATTACCTTAATTAAGGAGGTTTTGACTAGTTGATTATTAAATATTGCATTGTCATCGAGTTTACACCATGGTGCAAAAATTCAGAACTTTATATCGTTTGGAAGTGCCTGAAATTTTATGTACAAGAACTTGCATTAAAAAAGTGATTAATCGTCCATAGTTACCGTAATTACTGGGCAATTCTCGTTTTGACTTTTGAATATGATGAAGTTATGCCTTATACACAATTGTGCACGGTTTAGGGAGAATAGCCTCTTGGGAAAGGTCTCAAATTCCGTTTTTTTACTAATTAAAAATACTCGTTAATTAACTTAATCCTTTGGTTGTTTGACTAGAAAATGGTTGGATATTGGAGTGTCATGAGGGTTACACCGATGTGTAAAGTTTCGGGGCCCTAACATATCGGGAAATGCCCGAAAATCGAGTTTTAAAATTCCACCCGTAAAACGCCGCCAAAATCAAGTAGAATAAAAGCGTTTAAAAACAGCAAACAGTGTTACTAGATTGTTTGCTTTAAAATCAAAATCATGTAATCGTAATAAATGTATTTAGAACTCTATTTTTAAACTAGGAAAAATTTTAAGGGGAAAATATAAGAGTAGTTCAGTTAATAAAATTAAAATAACCGCTTACTGTGTATTTTTATAGAAAGGTCTCTCTTTTTTCCGCTCCATTATATCCTTCCATACCAATAAACCACTTATTTATTACATAATCTAAATTTCATTTAACAAGGGAAATTCAAAATCTCTCATCAGAAACATCTGCAAAGCTTGATTCTTGGTGTTTCTTTAGACAATCACAAGTATGGACAGGGGCGTATTTAAGCAGAATTCATTGGGGGGGCGTATATGACGAATTTGCCGACTAACTTTTTTTCTTTAAAAATAGTATATGTGTCTGTATATATTATGTCTTATGTAAAACAAGCTGATATTACCAGTCTTTCACGAGTGGATTAATAGCTTTCTTCTTTAAAATTTTTAATGAATTCTTTACCTTACTTTATTGAGTTAGATGTATTAAAATTTATTTAGTTGTGAAGCATGTAAAGGTTTGAATGATTTAAACATTTACCTCATGACCCCCATGAAAAATAATAAGATGTATGTATTAAAGAAATATTCTCTCAAAAATTACTTAAAATGTACATTTAAAGCCCTGGATATCTTTAGGATTTTAATTAACTTTTTTTAATCCAATACTTGGCAGATTCAAATTTTAAATTTCTTATAAATATATTTTTAAATTAATGGTATAAAATTTTAGTAGACTTGTGTCTAGTTTTTCCTTTAAAAACTTGTTATTCTGCTTATTTTCTCTTTGTAACAACGAGGTATGCATATTTCTTTTTGAGGAGAAATAAAGCTATTTCGGCAAAATAACTATAAATAAGGGTAAAAAAGATGGGGGTCATTCAGTGGCGGATCCAGGATTTGGTTTTGAGGGGGCTAAGAATTTTCCTAATCCAATTGAATCTTCTTGTTAATGTTAATACGGAAAAGGTAGCGAAATATCTTGCTCCAACTTTCAAAAGGGGGGTCTGGGGGGTCCTCCCCCAGAAAATTTTTGGAAATTTAAGTCAAAAACCCCACTTTTTCAACTCTTTTTGGTACGCTTCATCCGAATTTCGGATATAAATTTTTTGCCTTTCTGACACAAACTTTGTAAAATGTAGTTGTAATAAAAGAGTTAGAAGTGCCAAGGGGGTCTGGGGGGTCTTTCCCCAGAAAATTTTTTAAAGTTTGACCTTAAAATAACAGGGTTTTAACTCATTTTGGTGCATAAAATGTCATTATATAGAGTAAAACTTTTCATTTGGGGGGGGCTTGAGCCCCCTAGCCCCACCCCTGGATCCGCTAGTGGGGTCATTTATGGTTTTCGAAACATAGCCTAATGTTTTTCTTTGAAATTTTCTACGGTTTTAATTTTTTTAAATTTTTTAGTGGTTTGAGTAGGATAATTCACTACCTTTTCCGTATTACCATTAACAAGTTGGTTCAATTGGATTATGAAAATTCTTAGCCCCCCCCCAAAAACCAAATCCTGGATCCGCCACTGATTTGAGAGACTTGGTTTTATTTGCTAAACCAAACTTCAAATGGGTGAAAAACTCCATACGTATTTAGCAACGAAAAACTAGTTAAAGCGGTTAAAAATAAAACAAAAAACTGTTAAAAGATAACGTGACATCAAATCGAAACCTAAATCAAGCATTAAAGAAATTACGTGATATACTAGTATTGGGGTTCGTTTTGATAATTTGCTTAAGGCAGAAGAGGATTTTTCTCAAAAACAAATTAATGATCAACACATGATAATTTCAGGTAACACAACTTAAGACAATTTTAGAATTAAGAAAACCAGGATTTCCTTTTACTTACCCAAAAATGTGATCGTAATGTAAATGTAACGATAACGAACAGCTCAAACCAAACGCACAATTCTTCTCTAACATTGCCAATTATGACACAAAAAAGCAGAGGGCGTTGGCGAAGGTTGAAGCTGTCCCACGACTTGGGGGTGTCCTTGGGCATTCATTATCTCCCCTTTCAGAGGATATCTGGATCTGGGCGACAGTCAGTCGGTCGGTCACTTTCACTTCTAAACAAAAGAGTATGCTATGTTCCCATGGTCTTCTCATTTTTCCAGGAAGGACCGGACCGTATACACTTGCAGATCGTGTCGTGGGGATGGACGGGGGCTTTTTCTCTCAACGGCGAAAGGAGGGGAAAACCGAAACCATCGACACTGCTCGCGAATCGCGGTCTCGGTGATAAATTGAATCGTACAAAAATCATAACTTTATGACAAAATAGTCCTTTAAACCCCGCGCCCAAGAATATAAGGGCGCAATAATAACTACTTTGGAGCTACAGCCATAACTTATAAATCTTTAGCATTAAAAAGGCAGGAATTCATATTACCAGAGATGCTCTTTGCTTGAACAATAAGTAACCAACAAAAGACATAAAAATTCAATCGAATTGGTTGGAAAGGCGGTTTCTTTTCATTTAGAACTCTGAATTTATTGATTGTGTTTCTTTTGAGTTTTTTGTTCCATGGGGCCGTCCATAAATCCGAAATCCTACATCTGTGGTGATAAAATTCAAACCGTCTTTTTTTTATCCAGTTTAAGAAATGTAATTAGTCTTTTATCAGAGAAAACCAACAATATGATTGTTAGTATCGTACAACCGGAATAAATTCATGTTTTTATTTGGTTTAAAAAAAGTTTATTTGTTCTTGAATGCCATTACCCCGTCTATTTTTATTTAATTTGGAAAAAAGTTCAATTACTGGTATTAAACCTTATAGATATAGATGAATAAAACCGCGACGGTTTTACATAACTGGTAGTTTTTATTTGGTTTAACAAGTTCATTCCGTTTCAGTTCCTAAAATCAACGGTAGGGGGTCATCCATAAATTACGTGAGGTGTTTTTTCCAAAATCTGGACCCCCCCCCTTCCCCCTTGGTGAGATTTTGCTGGACCCCCCCTCCCCCAAGTGAGATTTACCTACAACCTTTAAAAATAATTTTTTATCCAATTCGTTTGCATTTTGTGCTTCACAGCACCTACACTTTTCCATTATTAATGATGTGGGGGAAAAGGACATTATTCCGCCTAAAAATCACCACAGTATCTTATCTGTGGGTATTATTCCTTTGTCAAACTTAAAAAAATTGTTTAATTTCAAACTTAAAAAGTTGACGTAAGATTTTAATCGACCCCCCTCCCCCCGTGGTGAGATTTGGTGAGATTTTTCCAAACCCCTCCCCCCCTTTTTGACCTCACGTAATTTATGGATGCCCCGCCCTAGATAGGTTTTTATACAACTAGACAAAACAGGTCGGGATGTGTTAATGTTTAGTTGGTATTAAATATATCAACCGGATAAATACACTTAAAAAGTGTATTTTTTTAATTAAAATTTACTATTTATAGGACATTGATTTTAATGTGTTTTTGTGCTCTGAATTCAAAAAGGATATTTTTTTTGTTCTGGAATGCCACGTTTCCCGACAATTTCGATAAATTTGTGAAATAAGTCTTTATTTTAATTTTAAGGAAAATATGTTCATAAAATATATTTTTGTTTTATTAATTCTTCATGAAAATCTTTATATAACTATAATAAGCTCATTTACAACTGAATTAAAGCCGATTTTTCCTCCTTATGAGGCTTCTCTTAGTATGCATTTACCCTCGGTAGTAGCAATAAGAGCCTTTTTTCAACTATATAACAAAAATTCGTCATTATGGGGCGATTAAATCTTCCCTGGTATTTTCTTTCCATCTCTATTATGCCCTGATGAGATAGTTTACTATGTGCATCATTCACAGCTTCTAATTTTAAAATGTAAAGGAGTCAGAAATGCTCAAAAACTATGAAAAATGCACAAATTCGAAAATAAATTGTCAATTTGTATGAAATCCTGACGTATAGGATTTTTTTTCAATATTTTTTTCATAATCAGCACACTAAAATACATAGAAAATCACTATAATTAATCGAACAGCTTTTTCATTGCAGACCTGTGTAATTCTAGATACCTTCATAAATAAAGGAAAATAACACACATTATTAGTCAAAACAAATCTATATCAATCAAATTTTTCGGGAATTAGACCTGTCAGGATTTCAACCTGTCGGGATTTTGACTCTGTCGCGTCGGGATTTCGACGTCGAGAACCAGATTTGTCGGGATTCTGACCGGGATTTTAACCCAGTTGGGATTTTGACCTGTCGGGATTTTGACCCAGTGAGTATTTTGACCCAGTCGGGATTTTGACCCTGTCAGGATTTTGACCCAATCGGGATTTCAACCTCTCAGGAGTCTGACCCTGTCAGGATTATGACTCTGTCAGCAATTTGACCCAGTCGGGATTTTAATGTTGAGAACCTGATTTGTTGGGATTTTGACTCAGTTGGGATTTTGACCCAGTTGGGATTTCGACCTGTCGGGATTCTGACCGTTGACCCGATCGGGATTTCGACCCAATCGAGATTTCAACCTCTCAGGATTCTGACCCTGTCGGGATTATTACATGTCAGGATTATGACTCTGTCAGCAATTTGACCCAGTCGTGATTTCCACGTTGAGAACCTGATTTGTCGGGATTTTGACTTAGTTGGGATTTTGACCGTTGACCCGATTGGGATTTCGACCCAGTCGGGATTTTGACCCTGTCGAGATTTTGATCCAATCGAGATTTCAACCTCTCAGGATTATGACCCTGTCGGGATTCTTACATGTCAGGATTATGACTCTGTCAGCAATTTGACCCAGTCGGGATTTCCACGTTGGGAAACTGATTTGTCGGGATTTTGACTCAGTTGGGATTTTGACCTCTCGGGAGTTTGACCCAGTTGTTGGGATTTCGACCTGTCGTGATTTTGACCCGATCGAGATTTCGACTGTTGAGATTCTGACCGGTCGGAATTAGGATTTTGACTCAGTCGGGATTTCGACGTCGGGAACCTGATCTGACGTGATTTTGACCCTGACGGGTTTCTAACCAGTCGATTTTCCGTTTTAACCGGTTATTTTGACATCTCTCATGGCCACTCCCCAAACAATTTTACGACTTTTACTCCGAAAATTGTAGAGAAGGGAGATTTTAAAGAAGAAAAAAAGCTTTTTTTTAATTGCCGATCTAGTTTTTAAGAATCTAAAAACCTTGAATTTGCCGACTATGATCGAAATTGCCGACTTTGGGGGGGGGGCGAGACGCCCCCCCACGCCCCCCCAGTAGCTTCGCCCCTGAGTATGGATTCGGACCCCCCCCCATAACCGTTTTCTTTCAATATAATATACGGAATGTTTTAGTTTTCTTACCCATACTGAATTTCAGAAAAAAGAAGCGCCCGATGTTCTCATGGAGAAGATTTTTACTTGTAAAAATTAACCTTCGAAATGAAATTCGAATCCAAAAGCGGTCAATTTAAAGGGGATATGGACAAATTTTGATAATATTAAGCGGATTGATGATTCATAGTTGATCACTTTAAACGATGTAACATTAAATTAAATATGAATGATCGGAACCTGTCGATTCCGATAACATTATCTGATTGATAACATTAACCGTGATCACATTAAGCGGATTAGACGGTATATCCTTGTAAACAAACGGTTAGAAATTTTATTTAATAGATGGTGAAATCTTTTGTATATCATAGTGCTAATTTATGGACTAAATTTAAGAGTAAGTATATTTATGTGTTTTGATTTTATTTCAGTGTTGTAAATAGACTAAGACTAATTCCAAAGAATCATGATTATTCTTCGCAAATCTTAGTTTATAGGATTATTTTCTGTTTCTATTTTAATTGCTGAATAGAAGTTGCCAGGGGAAACTACATTTTTCAAGTAATTTCATAGTGCTGAAAAATTTAAATATAAGATAGAGTTGAATGAATGTGTGTGGGAAGAATTTTACATACATAACTGTTATTAAAAAATTACACTTTTACATTATATTTCTTGAGGACCTGGTCTTGTTATTTTTAAAGTATGAAATTTTAATGTTACATAGTGAAGTGTCAGAATGTTTGCCAGAAAACTTGTCTCTTAAGATAATATTAAATTATAAATATTATTGCTTTTTGAAAAACCAGTTGAGTTACAATGGGCAATACCACTATTTATTTTTTATTTTTTTATTCGAAAGAAGTATCCTAGAGCGGAATATAAGGTCAAAAATTATTTAATTACGATGATTATTTATTTTTTATGTAATTTCAAAGTTCGACTTTAATAAAGGGCGTTAAATCGTCCAATTTCCCAAAGTGACGTACTTTAACCCTATACATTGATTTTAAACAATGCTTTAATTTATTTGATTTTCCGGGATAGATGGCCGTGTTTGAATGGAATCTCCAAACGTTTCGCTCTCAGCTTCAGAGAGCATCCTCAGTGGCAAAAATTAACTGAAAAAAATTTAAAATAAAAACAAATACCAAACAATTACAGCGTGAATGCTAACGTGGAATGAAAATGAGATCAGATACTAATACTATTGTTGTGCTAGCTTTATCCCGCATTTCTTAATAGTACAGTCAAATTAGGCGAAAAAAGGGCCAGAGGTAGACATTTAGAAATACAAGCAGAAACCCCCTGGGATGTGTTTAGGGGGGTCTGAGGATGCCTCACCTGAAAATCCCAAAAAATCCGGTAACGGGTTTTCCGCCATTTTGAAAAAGAAGTCGGCCATATTGGATTTTTCCATAGTTCATAAAAACAGCTATAACAGGCGAACTAATTGGTTAAAAATGTTCGTTCTTGTTTTAAAATGCGTAATTCAGTGCGTTCTTTAAGTTCCATGCATCAATTATTGGTTCTAAACCATACATTTTTTTGAAACTAAGCTAAAATAGCAATTTTTTCGTATTTTTTTTCAATTTTAGTTCTTTCGTTTAATACTGTGTCGTAACTATTACAGATTTCAAGACCAAAATAACTGGAACTTGTTTAGAATGGTCTTAGGCTATACCATACCAAAATTCTAAGAAATCCCGTTATTAGTTTTCCACCATTTTGAAAAAAACTGCGGCTATACTGAATTTTCAATGTTTCTCAAAAACTGCTATAACAAGCGAACTTATTGGAATAAAATGCTCAATTTTTTTATAAAATACATGTCTAAGTGTACGTTTATGAAATATCATGCAGTAAGTTAATACCCTTAAAGATTTGATTTTAAAAACTGGGAAAAATAGTAATTTTTCAGTCTTTTTCTGTTGTAGTTTTTTTATAGTCCAGGCAAATTAGACATTCAATATAACAGGCTGAAAATTGGTGGAAATGTAGAGAATAGTGTCCGTCTTGATATCCTGAAATTCCCAAAAAATCCCTCCAAGGGAAAATCCCCCACTTTGAAAAAACCACCGTCATCTTGGACTCTCAATTTAAGCATAGTGATAATGGAATTTTCTCTTTCCACAACAATGAAATTTCCCCAAAAAGGCATTATTGAAGCTGAAAAAACTGCAATTTTAAAGTCGAATATTTCAAAAACTATACGTGCGGTTTAAGTAAATTTAGGCTTAAAGTGTAGTTAATTTATTCAAGAAAAACATGCAGTTCCGTGCATGGTCAAATATTTGACCGTTTGATTGCTATATCGTTTGAGCATAGTTTGTTTTCTTAAATTTGACCGTTTTGTCCAATATTTTTTATTTAGTTTCAACTTAACGGTGATATTCTTGACCATGCACGGAACTGCAGTTTTTCTTGAATAAATAAACTACATTTTAAGCCTAAATTTACTTAAATCGCACGTTTAGGTTTTGAAATATTCGACTTTAAAATTGCAGTTTTTTTCAGCTTCAATAATGCCTTTTTGGGGAAATTTCATTGTTGTGGAAAGAGAAAACTGCATTATCACTATGCTTAAATTGAGAGTCCAAGATGACGGTGGTTTTTTCAAAGTGGGGGATTTTCCCCTGGAGGGATTTTTTAGGAATTTCAGGATATCAAGACGGACACTATTCTCTACATTTCCACCAATTTTCAGCCTGTTATATTGAATGTCTAATTTGCCTGGACTATAAAAAAACTACAACAGAAAAAGACTGAAAAATTACTATTTTTCCCAGTTTTTAAAATTAAATCTTTAAGGATATTAACTTATTGCATGATATTTCAAAAACGTACACTTAGACATGTATTTTATAAAAAAATTGAGCATTTTATTCCAATAAGTTCGCTTGTTATAGCAGTTTTTGAGAAACATTGAAAATTCAGTATAGCCGCAGTTTTTTTCAAAATGGTGGAAAACTAATAACGGGATTTCTTAGAATTTTGGTATGGTATAGCCTAAGACCATTCTAAACAAGTTCCAGTTATTTTGGTCTTGAAATCTGTAATAGTTACGACACAGTATTAAACGAAAGAACTACAATTGAAAAAAATACGAAAAAATTGCTATTTTAGCTTAATTTCAAAAAAATGTATGGTTTAGAACCAATAATTGATGCATGAAACTTAAAGAACGCACTGAATTACGCATTTGAAAACAAGAACGAACATTTTAAACCAATTAGTTCGCCTGTTATAGCTGTTTTTATGAACTATGGAAAAATCCAATATGGTCGACTTCTTTTTCAAAATGGCGGAAAACCCGTCACCGGATTTTTTGGGATTTTCAGGTGAGGCATCCTCAAACCCCCCTAAACACATCCCTGGGGGTTTCTGCTTGCATTTCTAAATGTCTACCTCAAACCCTAATTTGACTGTACTATAAGTGCCGGGTGCCAGACGCTCGGAATGGAAACACCCTCCTCTTTTCTATTGAAATTATTCTTGTGTTTGAAAATTTCTATTGCTTCTCTTATTAATCGGATGGATTGATGGTTGGTTGTTGCCAGGATTTCGGTGTTATTAAACAGTACACTATGGTCCCCATTTGTTAAAGCATGCTCTGCCACGGCCGACTTCTCAGGATGATATAGGCGACAATGCCTCTTGTGTTCTGCAATTCTGGTTTTTATAGAACGTCGGGTGGTTCCGATGTAGACTGCCCCACATGAACAAGGAATTCTGTACACCCCCGTAGCAGATAAAGGGTCACGACGATCTTTAACAGGTCTGAGAAGGTTTGGAGATTCCATTCAAACACGGCCATCTATCCCGGAAAATCAAATAAATTGCTCTTTAGGCCATGGAAGTTTTCATCCATTTATAATGCTTTAATTGTTTAAACAAATCAAAGTCATTGTTGGGTTTCTCGTTAAAGTCGGTATGAGTCAGTTGTGACGTACTTTTACATTAAACAAAGACAAAGGGCTTGGCGATTTTAATTTTAAATATTTAATGAGCTAAATTTTTTTTAAAACTTTTCATGTGGATTTTTGGATTTAGATCTATTTCCTTTACTGAAAAATGCATTTTTTTCTGTTTTCAAAAAATGATGGTATTGCCCATTCATGTTAATATTTAAATAGGTTCGTACTACAATAAAAATATATTACAATTGCCTTGATTTAATCAGTAATTATTCTCAATATTATACCTGATGGGAAATCAATTGATTAAATGCCTAATAATCAGTACAAAATATTCCTGTAAAAACAAAAATTCTGTCAGTAAAAAGTTGCAAGAAAATTTCTGTTAGCAGATAATTTCTGTTGAGCTACGGAAAATGTCTACACTGTAAAAAATAATCGTAAAAAAACAGATATTCTCTGGCAGCAAAAGTTGCCAGAGCTTTCCTTTCCACGGAATTTCTCTGTTGACTGAACTTTTTCCGTGTGCTACGACCGTTTCGAAACTTTTGATAACTATTCCAACGGAAATATTCAATTTTTTTAAATACATATTTTGTCTCTCTTCAGACTGGTCTCTTTTTTCCCAACTTCGGAAATTTTAGTGGGTTATTTTCCTAAATATTATCGTAGAAAAACTCGTTGTTTACAGAACAAGTCCGGTCAACAGAGAAATTCTGTGGAAAAGATAGCTCTGGCAACTTTTGCTGCAGAGCTTTTCTGTTTATCTACGATTATTTTTTGCAGTGATAGCCAACAAGTTAGAGCTGTAAGCAAAAAGCTGTAGCTCACTTGACAGAAAGTTTCTGTTTACAGCATTTACCTGTAGGTTACAGCTTTTTTCTGTTTACAGGATTTTTCTGCTTACAAAACTTTTCTGGCAACTTTTGCTGCCAGAAATTTTCTGTTTTTTTTACAGGAATATTTTTACAGTGTACAAATAATGAATATTTTTGACATGTTAGGTCTTCTATTAATTTTTCCCAAGTACAAAGATACCTATCAACTTTTATTATATTTTACTTAATCAAATATACGAATTCATTTATTGGAATATCATTATAATATTTTATTTTTAAGGGTTCATATTTTAAATGATAAAATATACATACTTACATCAGACTCCCAACTCATATCGGTGCTTTGAATTTAAAATGTGAAAAAGGTCTAATCTCCGACTCCCCCATGCACATTAGGGTGGAGCGAAAAACTTTTTTTTGGAAATTTAAAACGCCTGAGGTGGGAATAGGTGCCATTTACGATAAAACTTAAAAATTCAAAACTTGAGTTCGATCAATTAATATCTTCAGGTTCCACATTCACGTTAAAGTTTCGAAGTTTCATCAAATTTTACGTAAAAAGGGTTATAAATGATTCCCACACAATTTTAACTCCTTTTTCAAACCGTAACTGGTTGAGTTTATATTCTAAGGATGTCAAACAACATTTTAAGACCTTCTATGGACCTGAAATGGGGGGAATTTCCGATTTTTCAATCCCGAAATGAGGGCGCATGCCATTAAAATAGTCTAGCGACCGAAAAACAAATTTTTGAATATCGGTACCAAAGAGAGCTCAAAGTTGCGTTTTACCCTCCTTATTCATGGAAAAATAATAAAAAATTTTATAAAAAATAATTTAGGTGTGTTTTGGCCCTAGAACATGAAAAAATGGATTTGCATAGCGTATAATGGAAAAAGTCTTAATTAATCAAATTAAAGTTTTAAATGTAATAGAAACTTATAGTTGCCTTAATTAGTTATTTTGATCGTCAAAAAAGTATTTACAAGGGTATTGCATTGTAATTTGAGCTAAGTAGATAAGGCATACAGCTTAGAATCGCCAAATGAGAGAAAAATTCATTTTTATACTTATTTATATTTATTTTTTCAGATCAGCATTAAAATTACTTAAAATATATCCTAAATTTTCTTCCCTTTTTATATATAACACAAATCATAACCTTTTATTTGATATTTCGTCACTTTAAATTTGAAGACTTGTTACAAAAAGTGGTAGTTTAGGTTAAAGTTTGGAATAAAATGCTTGAGCGCAATAAAACGCTTTTGTCGTCTGTTTTCTGTAAAAATATCAACCTTAATGTTTAAAAGCATTTTATGTAAACAAGAATGTGTATTACAGACTACATAAAATATTTGAACTTAAAGTTTATGAATTTTGGGATTTTTAAGTTTTTTCGTCCACATTTCCAATTTTAGGCTGTTAACTTGATTTTAAAAAATTTAATAATGAACTCAAAAGTATTATTGACTATTAATACACTAAACTAAGGTAACTATAAGCTTTTACAACATTTAAAACTTTAATTTGATTAATTAAGACTTTTCCCATTATACCTATGCAAAAGATCCATTTTTTCAAATTCTATGGCCGAAACACACCTAAATTATTTTTTACGAATTTTTTTATTATTTTTCCATGAATAAGGAGGGTAAAACGCAACTTTTGAGCTCTATTTGGTACCGATATTCAAAAATTTCTTTTTTGGTCGCTTGACTATTTTAATGGCATGCTCCCTTATTTCGGGATTGAAAAATCGGAAATTCCCCCCATTTCAGGTCCATAGAAGGTCTTAAAATGCTGTTTGACATCCTAAGAATATAAACTCAACCAGTTATGGTTTGAAAAAGGAGCTAAAATTGTGTGGGAATCATTTATAACCATTTTTACGAAAAATTTGATGCAACTTCGAAACTTAACGTGAATGTGGAACCTGAAGATATTAATTGATAGAACTCAAGTTTTGAATTTTTAAGTTTTATCGTAAATGGCACCTATTCCCACCTCAGGCGTTTTTAATTTCCAAAGTTGGTCATTTTTGGCCAGTTTCACTCCACCCTAATGCACATACAATAATTATTTTATATGCAAAACTTTTTTTTCAAAATCCAAAGAACAGGAGGTTTTTCCACTTCTTAGCTTTGTGTTTTGTCCCATTTACGCTCTACACAGATACAAAACACCTACTTTAAAACAGTTTAAATGGATAAAAGTATAAATAATTGAGTATTTATATTAAATACTGCTTAATTAGTTTTTATTTTACTTAAAAACAACTATCAAGCGATTTAAACGCTATGTTAAGAAATACTCTAATTGCGTAAAGTTTAAAAAAATACAAGCCTTTAAAACTGTAATTCTATTTAACGTTTACTTTAATACACATTCGTTACCATTTTTCTTCATAAAAAGCAGATTCCACTGAAATTTCAAAGTTCGGTTAATCGTTCACTTGAAAAGTTCTTAACAAGGATACTAATCAAGGGGAAATAAAATAAAAAAAAATCTCAGCTCTCTAAACATTTTCTTATGCGCGCAAAAAGTAGTTAAATAAGGGCCATTAAGAAAGAAAAGACGGTTAAAAGCACACACACAACAAAGAAGGGAAAAATTCTCATTAGTGCTAAGTCTATAGTTTGAGTTAAGTTAATCGGTTCATTAGTAAAACCTAAAAAGCATGTTCCTTTAAAGGAAGAAGAAAACTTGGAGGTTTTTGCTTAATATACTTACGGAGTTATATTAAACTAAATTGAGAGATTTATATGGGAGGAAACGAAAAAATAAGTACACTCTATGTCTTGATTATATCTTTGCTTAGTTTATAAAAAATATTATTATTAAGAATGGCAAGATGGTAGTACAGCGTTTCTACAATTAAATAATCGCAAATTTTTTATGTTTATTCCTTATTAATATAAAAATATTTTAAAAAGACCAAATGTTAGGAAATTGTATAAAAATGAGGTGAATGGTAAATACAGTTCAACGTAGTAAATATACTGATAGACCTAACTGTATTTATAACTGTATACTGGAACTATCTACTAATTTGTACAATTAGGGGAAATGAAGATAACAGTACAAAAATAATTTTTTAATCAAACAAAGAACCTAATGCCAGAGCCTCGAAAATTTATTAAACATAAGTTAACTGAGGTAATAAGCAAGATACAAAAACCAGAAAGTTTTATATTTAATAAAAATATGTTAAAGACCATATATAAAATAAAAATAACTAATACTTAATCTTAACCCGACTTGTCGCGTTTAAGTACACTAGATAATAAAATGGGCAAAAAACAAATTATTTTCGTAATTGTGGAATATTTCGTAATTGTGGAATAGAATAGAGCATTCGTAATTGTGGATGATTTCTCTATATAATGCCATCAACCTTTATTAAAGATCCACATCTTATTCATTCATTTTGAAAAATCTGAAAAAGATCTTTGTACTTTTTCAGGATTTTACATTCACCAGTTTTTAACATCAGATAAGCATTCAGCTTTCATAGTGGGAATAAACATTTGTATTCAACTGCTGTAGCGCATTACTCTCGTGTGGTGAAGAATAAGATGAGCTTCATGATTCCCTCGACAGAGTTCTAAAAAATTTTTTTCTATGCGGTGCTCTTCACCGCCTCTATATACTAATCCTATAAATCATCCCTAAATTTTCCCGAAATTTACTGCAATTAAATTTTAACTATCCACTTTGATCATAGGAAACATATCTAATACTGATACTACTTTGAAAGTAATCGTTAATATTTTTATTAAAAAATTAATGTTCCATCACAGAAATATAAGGTGTGCTAACCACAACAAAACCTTTTACCCGAAAAAAAAATAAAAATTGATGAAAATAATAATGAAAGTGTTTTAAGATAGTTGAAATTGTACGTAATGACATGATCTCCCTTGCACTAACTGTAGAGACCAACTAACAAGGGAAAAAACGCTGCGTAGTCTTACACGACTGTGCACTCTTTCCCACCTTTCTCAAGCTGCTATCTGCTAATGTGAAAGGAATCATTTTAGAGTTCAAATAACCCCCTTATTCTTAAAAAAAGTAGTCTTACACTAACGAACAAAAAAACATGACAAACAGGTAAAAAGATCCAACTCTTCACCTCACCTGATTCCTTCAAAATTGGTGCTCCTTCGGTCTATATGTTACGGGAAAAAGGGATTAATTGGGTATTATTAATAATGCCCAGAGTTGAAGTGGGTAAAGTGATAAATTTCATTCATAAATTTCGTTGAATTTAACACATTGCCATTTAATCATCCATTAATTGTCCATTTAATCACTTTGCCCGTAACATATACACAATAACCTAGATGGTTTATGATCCGGTATGGAGTCCAAAAGCCAATTAAATGAAACAAATTGTTTTTCAAGATTTTAATAATAACCATTGAATAAAGAAAATGCATTTTAGAGGATCTTTCTCTAAAGTAACAACTCATTATTTACACACTCTCCCAAATGCCCTCATAAGACTTAACGACCATTCCTCCTTACCTTGCAAACACCCTCTCCAAATACACTCCAAACACGCGCGTGCACAACAACAATCATTGATTGTTCCATTAGCACTAAATCACCCCACCAAACCCTTCAAACACCCCTCCAAAGAAAAAAGTCGCTGGCACGCGGCAACTAATTGCTGCCCTGCACACCCTAAAAATCGCCATTGCTTTTTGAAAGCCACCGTTGCTTTAATTAAAAACTCCCGGTAATTACAAGCGTAATAACGGCACAAAACCGACGCACTGCTGTAGCCTGGCGTGTCGGTTCAGTCGGGCGTGTGACGCGATTATGTATCGATGAATCGATTGCGCTAATTTAAAACGTCGTGTGAGGGTGGTGGAACATCAAAGTATCGGGTTGTGTGTGTGGAGGAAAGTAATTATTGAAGCTTAAAACTCGGATCTTTAGACTCGGTGATCTCTTTGGAGTAGTTGATTTCCGTCAGTTGGGAACTAATTTTAAAGAGAGTTTTTTATCTCCTGGTGGGGGTGTGTATCTTTCAAGTCTTGTTGTGTGGGTTTATAGAACGGTGGGTCTGTGTCACATGCGATTTGTTTTCGGAAGTGATTCTTTGGGTGGGATTAAAGTTTAATGAGGCTGTAGGTGGTTTGGAGAAGGGCATTCAGTGATAGGAGAAGTAACATTTTTAGGGATACAGATGTTATTCAGTGTACAAATAATAAGAGTTGTATCAATTTAATACACATATATGATGATCTTAAGAACAGCGCATTGAAGATTTAAAAAGTTTTGATTTTACTTAAAGAAAAAATATAATGGGCATTAAAATGACAATAGTATAATTTTGAAAGAATTTCTTGGAGTTAAACGAGACAAAAAAATTATTTTGTCTTCCTCAGAAAATAATTTATAAACAACATCCTTCTTAAGTATGAGTAATTGAATACATGTATAACTTTTTATTGAAATAATAAACAAGAAAGACATAATTGAATTTGTCACTGTATTTGTGCTGGATACCATAAATTAGTAAAATGATTTACGAATTACCCAATAGCCAATGTTATTACCTGTTGTTAGAGAACCTAAATAATATTTAATTCAAATAATGATTATCTACAGGCCATGATCATTGATCATACCATGTTATTATGTTTCCTAAAAGGAAATTGAACGAGTTCTTACGTTAGCAAATTTAAGTTCATATAAGTTTGTAAATTTTATGATTTGTGTCAGTACAGCTAAAATATTTGACATACGATAACGGAAATATATATGACTATCACACGGCAAGGAAATTAAGATTTTAAAAGTTAATTTAAGCCGATATCAATATTCCATTTATAACAATATTAGTTTTCAAAGTTTCGATTATACTGCAAGTTAGTTTGCATTGGTGGACATAGTAACTCACGGGGTCGGGGTTTAATAACTCTGAAAGAAAGAATCGTTATTATACCCATTACAAAATCCCTTCAGCAATCATTCCTTCCTCGATAATTTATCTCAAAACTCTTTGAACATTTCCAAACCGCAAAAATAACTCGAAGAACCCTCTAATCAGAACTATCTAGAAAATTCAATTAAGGACTCCAGTAGTTCCGTATCCGACAAACCTATTAAATTTTCGCACCAGTTAACTCAAAGCCACCCAAAACAAAAAAAAATCCCCCCGAACTTTAAAAGTATTCGGAAACGCCACCGTATTCAATAGAGAGAGACCCGATACTCTGCAGCTGATCAAAAGACGTCCTCTTCCCAATTATTAAAACTTCTCTCCTCCAGTAACTTTTCTTCCATTAGTTAATTAAGCAAATTCCAAACACGGTTAATGAAGCTTCCCAAAAAGGACTTAAAAAGGTGCCGAAGGGTCATTAATAATGCGGAGAGGAGTGAGAGTGCTATCGGCAAGTTAATCCTGACTATAATCGTTACCAGATGATTTCACCCGGAGTAATGGAGAAACAATCATATCCTCATTATCCCGGCACAAAAGGTTCATCTCCAAATGAGCCTCGATTTTCAAAAGAGTAATTAGTGATGTAAAAGTTATTCATCATCTCCTGCGCCAACTTCATTACTGTACCAGACGCCGCTGACGGTCCCTGCTTTCGAAAATGCTTAAAAGCCACCGCTCGATGAATCGAATATCGAGAGGGGTTAGGGATGAGAATTTTTCTTCTCTGGAACGAAAACTCGGAGAGGCTATATATCGAGCATTTCTTTCGATTTTGTGTTCGAGAGAATGTAGCAAAGGTCCCACTCAAAATAGATAAAATAGTATGAATAGTTTTTATCCTAATGCTAAATGTTAGAAGATTACAAAACTTAAATAATAACTAAAAAAATTTCCTTAAAAAATAATTACTTCACTTTTCGGCTGGTTTATTTCTTGTGATGATTCCTATTATTCTGACTATATTTTGTTGTTGTTAACTGTTTAAAGAAGACGAATTCCTTTAATCAGATGAATCCTACCCTAAATTGATTATAAATTTATAGAAATATTTTAAATAAATTAAAATTTTATTAAAGTTAAAAGTTGATATAAAATTATATCAGGTTGCAATGTAAAAATGCAATAAGATATCATTTACCATCATCAAGTTAATACATACAGATTCTAGGTATTATCATACAGATCCGACTATAGAAATCAGTCCACATATACAGTAAGGAATAATTTGGGAAATATTTCAAGGATCTGCTTGCGTACGTTTTCAACACAGAAAACCGACCAACCACCGTAGACGTGTAAAAAGATGGTTAAACATAAGAAGACTTTACTCTATCTTCATCATGTCATCTATGACTAAGATAAAGTCATCTATGACTTTTTTTATGTAAATGAACAATTAATTAATGGAGAGTGAGGATGAATGGAACAGAGGATGGACGAGACAGCTCAATTTTTTATACTTTAACTTCACTTTCAATTTTTGTTATTTCAACCATAAGATAATAGTACTACATAGCCTATTCAACAAATTGTGTTCATTAACATCAGCTTCCATTTTTCATCTGCATCATATAAAAGTTACTCTTCTAAAACCGTTATTGCCGTGTTCTCTGTGCCCGATATCCCAATTGCTAATTAGAATATTAATGACAAATCCCCAAGTAAGCGTCTAAGTTCCAAACTTAGATGTTTCTTTTCAGTTCTACTTCCATACCGAACTGCTCCACAAAAGAAACACCCCAGCATTCAACAACTTACATCAACAACCAAACCCACCAAAATTACCAATACAAAACCTCCTGCCAGCACATAAACTACTCCAACTCCGAAACGAACACCAACAGATTTCAGTTTCCGAAACCGTAGTCTATATACACTTCCCACCATCCCAAATCCCCTTCTAAGTCCACCCTCCACCCTCTTTCTCTTGCGGAGGTCCCTGGAGTAAAACAATAAGAAAACCAGCGGATCTCAGTCTGATTGGACCCCGAATTTCCTCGCGATATTTTACAATATCATTCCAAATCCTCGCCAAAGCTCTTTCCATTAGTGGCTCCACGATCTGTGTCGGAAATTTACGCTTTCGTCCTGGACCTAGGATAAGGGGTTGGTTGGTTGGTTGGTTGTTCGCCGTCGTCGTCTTTTCTTCCGTACTTCGTCGTGTGGTTGGGTTTTAATGAATATATTTCCTGTAAACGTTGTCGTTTTGGGTTTGGGTGAAGGTCGTTTTCGTTTTACTTATGGGGAAGTTTAGAGGGTGAGTGGAGAATTTTCGAGGTGGAAGTCTGGAAGTGATTCTCTCAGTTATGGATTTGGCAACATATCTGCATGGAACAATAAGTACATCTAAATAAATGTTAACCCTTTCATTCCCAGTTATGCCAATAAGAATCATGGATTTATTTTCCTAGAAATACCAAAGATTCCAAGTGGATAGTATCAGAATCTTCATCCAACTCTTCTTTTTAAAATATTTATAATTTTTTCTTACCGTTAAATTTTAATTTCCCAATAAATTATCTAAATTTAGTTTTTTGAATTGTATGGTATTTGTATTGTATACATTGTATGGTATTGTATGTATTTTGTATGGGGTATTACATTGAAAAACGAAGCTATAAGCCATACCAAATAAAATGTTTTCTTAATAAGTATAATGATATAGTTGACTTATCTAATTTATAAAAAGTTTTCTCTTTCATAGAAATAATTTGAGCATCTTATAAGTCAAAAGAACATCTTTATGATATAGCGAAAAACACAATTTTAACACCCAATTTGTCTTTTCTTTTTTACCAAGCCAAAGACTTAAATCAGTTAACCAAACCCACAAACACATTAATAAACACACTAAAACTATTCCTTTTCTTCATTTCTCACCCTTTCCTTTCACATAACCAGCAAGCAAACTATTCCTCAATACCCCATCCACACAATAATAACCCAACCAAAACGGGCCATCGTCGAATGAAGACTCTCTCATAGTCACAGAAAATAACCCACAACGCAGCAGCAGCTCCATCCGTAATTAGAACTCGGAAAGAACGCTTCCTCATTTCATAAGGGCACTGTTTATCGGCGGCAAACATGCGTAAGATGAACAGGGACGAGGGCACACCTGCGCACTTCCTAATAACCTCAAAGAGAGGGTGTTTGCACAATCGCGAAGCGCACAATAACTTGCTCCGCTGCCGTAGCTATTGACATCGGGCTGTGTAATTAGCTTCCAGGCATACCCCCCGAAATGGGGCTCGCAACTCTACTGTGGATGGAGAGCTAATATCGTGTGGCAAGGCGAGGGTTTAATTTTCGCAAATTTGCGGTTCCTTGCGGCAGTTTTTGGTGCTTATTTCGGGTTATTCGTGCGTTTTGTCGTGGGGTGATATTGAATGAGGACTGTGTATAGTTAGATAACGGGTTTGATTTCAGTTAGTTGTAGATTCGCAGTGGTTAATTGCATCTCTTCATTTAATTTTCTTTTGGGTTGTTCTCATCGTTATCAGTTTATAATACACTTTTGATGTATATGTTATTTTGTATCTGGCCTATGGATAGTTTGGATCGAATTTAGCTAATTATTATGTAGGGTGAACTGACCAGTAATTGACCAGTTAGTGGAAATTCCTCCAAGTTTTATTTTTCTTTCTAAGAAAAAAAATTTTCTAAAAAAATTGACAGTGGTTTAATATCAATGAAGGTATGAGGAATAATAACTGATAATCATTTTTCCTTTCACTTTTATAGAATTTTATTTATTTATTTTAAAAGGAATTAATTGAGATTTTGCCAGTAGTTGACCACTTACATCCAGTATTTGACCTCCATTATTCCAGTAATTGACCATTGCCATATTCACCATTTCCAGAATAAAAATCAAAATCTACAGCGCAAGCACAAATCAACCAACTGATCCACAACGCAACCTATCATTTCCAAAAGAACTGTTTGTTCGAGTCCCACTGAAATTTTCCCCATTTCTTTAAAACAGGGTGTTCTTCCTAAAGTTGGCTGAAAAAATACGCAACGGAGAGGCTTGAAGAAAACGTTTCAGAAACCCTTACACAAACTTTCATTCAAACTGATGATTATAAAATTCCCTCACAAAAATTAAGAATAGGCAAATTTTAGCAAATTTTCAAGTTCATAGTTTTTCTAAACAATTTTAAGCGAAAAAATCAGTTGTTTTATTGAATGGTTTTAAAATTTTAAACATATCTAATATTTCATTCTTATAAAACCGTGCCTTTTGTCAGAAAATCCTATGATCTGAAAACCAACTGTTTGTTCGAATCCTACTAAAATTTCTTCCGTTTGTTGAATACGTCTTAGAAAATTATTAAAAATTTTTATTCAATATGGATTTTTAAGATGTATTTGCAAAATCACATATATTTTAAGCAAGAAATAGAACATGTGTTTTTATTGTTTAACCTTTTAAAACCAGATTGTAGGCCACCTAGCGAGCGCTTGCACCGCAAATCGTTCGATTCCCGCGTTTACTACAAAGGGCTATCTAAAAAACTAAAAATGCGTTTTCGTCTGACAACCAACCAACCAGCTACCCGTAGGTACGTATTTTAGGGCTTAGCGAGAGGAGTGACATATTTTTAAAGCGCAGGTGTTGGAAATGTGAAGAACCAATGAAAGAGTTAGATTGAATAAAGAGTCCCTATTAACAAAACTGGTTAATTACTGGAAATGTAACTTTTTTTACAGTAAATCTAAGCAAAAATTGTACTGCAGGTAAAAATCTTTAAGATCGCTCTTGGTTTAAAAAGAAATCTCAAAAGCAAATAAAATCCAGTAGTTGACCACTTTGGTCAAATACTAGCACTTTTTCTATTTTAGACAGCCAGTAGTTGACCACCCCTCAAATATCAAATTAAATGGTTAATATACAAGTAATGATAGTTTTATTTAATTAAACTGTATATATAGGACCTAAATTCATCAATCAATAAACAATTGGAATAAAAACTAGCTGGATGATTTGAGATTGAACTAAATGCTCCATACCATTATAGCTAGTAGTGAGAGCGCATGCTTTGAAGCTTTGTTGATAACTTTGTTTTCAACTATTTATTGCGTCTTTTAAGATCAATACTGGAACTTAAGACTGTGCATGAGCTTTTATTAAAATGTTAGCTATGTTTTCAACGCAACAGCTTCGAAATAAACACACAAGAGTTCTTGTTTTTGTAAAATTATGCTCAAATGGTCAACTACTGGTAGGTGGTCAACTACTGGTCAGTTCACCCTATATGGCCCGTTATTATGCCTCGTAGGTCCAAGGTATTGATGAGCAGGGTTATGGTAAGTTGCAGCATTGTTTTATTAGATCTGATATATTGTGGGGGAGGAGAAATGAGAGGGGAATATTAATTATATGGGTCATCCCTTCATGAAAATAAAAGAGGTATCAAAGTGCAAAAACGAAGATAAGTTTCACAACTAGTTTGTCCAACTACGGCCTCGTTTTCTAACAAACAATGTGACGCTTGCTTATATATGATTAATTTGCCATTCATTTAGTCGAAATAATAAAATTCTGAGGATGATGCTGATAGATGCAATACTGGGTAACTGGCTCAAATTCTGAGAGACTTTAATTCGATGGAATTTGTAAAAGAACAGAGGAACTGTACCGAACAAAATCTGTACCGTCTACCATAAAATCTGGTATTGCTCACAATATACCTTAAAATGTAGATATTCTCTTTACAGTAAAAATTTCGATTCAAAAATTTTTTTGCAAGAATGTAAAGATAGAATACATAAGTTTGAATTTATTGAAATGAAAAATATATTTTCCCTGGATCTTCCATTAAATTTTACTTTTATGCTTTATTCATGGCATATCATGCCATTATATAAATTTCAGGATGGTAGTCATGTATAGAACAAATTCACTGAAATATAAAGAGAAAGATGCATAAAATATATTCACGAACTGAAAATAAACCTATGGCATATCTTTTTGAAAAAAGGAAGGAGATAGGGAAGTTAATTTTCAAATAAATAAAGAACTATATAATAAAATAAAAAGGTGTATTTTTTCTTTTATTGTATTTAGTGGCTTAAACAGTAGGTATTTTAATAGTATCTAATATCTACTAAATGAAAGAATAACACACTAAGTTAATGTTTTTATTTCAAAATTTTTAGAGGTGCTTTGCGATTTTGTATATGAATTTAAGGTTAATCATCTTAAGTCTCATTAATTTAACATATCCACTAAATACAATGAAAATTCTCGAAAATTAAAATTATATTTTCTACTATGCCAAGTTAAAAAAATTTCATTTATGAATAATCTTTTTTTACTTAATTTACACCGATTATTTTAAATATATTTAGTATCAGAGTCATAAAATAGCTTTAAAGCCACATGTCCCATTTTTTATCCTTAAGAAAACATTATGAATGATTCCAAACTGTTGTCTGGAGATTTAAGGATTGAATGATTCGATGGAATATTCTATTAATAACCAGCATTTAAGGGATTTCATACCATTAGACAAAAGTTTTTCTTCGTACCCCAAGGAAAATAATTTCTATTATTTGCACACAATTATAATGAGACAATATTATTCTTTTAGTCTCCAGGTGGTAAACACGTTTTCATTACCTAAGTAGTTATTTTAAACTGAAAACTAGTTTTTAAAAAAGAGTGCTATAATCCTCCAAAAGTACAAAAGAAACAAAGGCATCCTATTTAGTCGGGTGAAACACAAAAGTTAAAGTGATTTGGATGATTTCATTTGCGTATAATGTTTAATATGTTCATCATTGCTAAAAGCCCCCAGTCCTGCATTTTTCGGAACTTGGTTCATGAATATTCAATAAATGAGGTTGAAAATGACAGAATTAAATTTAGCGGCTAAAGATAATGATATTATAAGCCAAGTTGGTGGAAGAGAAGTTCATGCATAATGTATTGTATTCTGGTTACGTGCTTGGAACAACAGCAAGATAAAAAAAAAATTAAACGCTCGGTCTGACATATATCTGCTAAGATAATAGAGGCCGAAAATGAGAAAAGTTTTGATCTGAGGTTCAGCTGATAAGACAACGGGTAGTAATATGATTTATTTCAGGGAAAATAATATGCAAATTTGCCAGTGCATGGGCGAGAAAAAAACTTGTGCAATCAAATTTACCCAGGGAGTTCACCCGAAAACTCAATCAGCTGCGCATTGTGATAGTAAATTAAAGTTTAAATGGCGTGAGATGTGGAATTCCTCTTTGTTGGATGTACGAAAATGATGAGAAAAGGAAACATGGGGTAAATTACGTGGAACGTGCTTTGATAAGGAAGAAAATTCACCATCGCTCTTATTTTGTTATTCACTTTGCTTTATAATATAAAGACATTATTAAACTATTTTCAAGAATGCGCTGCTACAAAGCTATGAAATGTTATGAATTATCATTATATTTCTGTAAGAACTATAACTTCCAGGTAGCAAAACTGTCTAGAAGAAATCATGTGTCAGGTTCTTAAAATGTCGTATACCGTAACTCAGTTAATGACTTAGACTGTTCCTCAGTTATTCACTATTTTTTGATTCATGCCAGCATTAAAATTATTACACATTAACACTGTACTATACTTTCTCATGGTTTTCTTTGACTAATAAATTATATCGATTGCCGATGACACCTAAATTTAGTTTTTAAGTCTCGATATTAGATTAGGATAATTCTTAATCGTGCAATTAAAAATTTAGATAGCTTTGTTTTATGTTCTTGTAGAAAGTTTTAACATAAAAAAAATAATTTTTAATCGTAAAATACTTTTTCTAAACAACAAAAATGGCCGCTAGTACAGCTTTGTAAAGTGTCAGTTGGGGTCAAAAATTTTAAAAAATAAGTTAATATTTTTTGGCTATATCAGGAAGCAACATGTTGGCTAAGTTATCCTCATATTTTGATCTGTTGTTTTAAGATACGTAGTTTATCATTTTATCTCACGTACAGAACCTCATATATATAGTATATCTGATAGTTCATCGTAATTATATACTCAGTATTGCTAGCGTCAGGGGATCTATAATTAATGCCCCAAATACGGAGCAGAGTTAAGGGTCTGCTTGACTGATGGAATGCAAGTCTGAAGGGGTAGGTGATGGATTGATGATTGACAGAGCATGTGTAAACACATGGCTACTCTCTGTAATAGAGCGAAAGGAGGAAGCTAATTTAGAATAAGGCTTCAATATTATTAGGGATTTCATGGCAGGTACATATTTGAAATGGCAGCTATCTGAAAAACTATTCAGAGCTCCCGCTCATATCTTTGTACAAAGTAGAATTGGAAAATATATGAACAAAAGCATCCTGATAATATTCCGTTTAACTTATGGTTTTAAACTTAAAATAAGGTTGGTAGTGCGAAACCATAAATTTCACGAAGTAAAATAATCATATAGTTATTTTTTACCCTAAAGTTATTTTTTACAAACTTATGGAAATGGTAAAAAAAACTAGTTGGGGTTATGTATATATTCGTAATATTCGTTAAAGTGGAGCACATTACACGCCTTCAATTCTAATCAAATAAGAATTTATCAAAATATTTTACATAATTAAAAAGAAATATCATTACCGGAATACTATCCGAAAAACTTTATTGAGCCAATAGCGACACAATGATACACATTCCATATAAAATATAGTTATTAATTAAAATACAAATGTGGCATTTTGATTGGCTGATTATATAGTAGACTAGTCTGGTGCACCGAACGAACTATATGCTTCTTGATTTTCCACAGCCAACCCACTTGCAATTTAAAACCGTAAATTTAACGGGATTGTTTACAGTTTAATTTTTAAAGTAGTGTAACAACTGAATACTTAAAAATATTCTTTTTATTGTTTTGTAAATTTCCTTAATCAATTGGTCCATTTAGCTTAAAAAACAATTTATACCAAGTATCTTCTTTCCGTTTCATAAGGCCGGTCATATTTGGTCGAGCTGAAAGGTCCACCATGAAAGAAATACCTCCAATGAATCGTCACTGTCATTCCCGAACTATCCCCTATCAGCAATTTTCCAAGTCACATCCGTACAAAGGCACTCGGATCTACACCCATCGCGACACGCTGACATCCTGAATGGTGACAATCGATGAATATCACCCATCGGGGCAGGGGGATTATTACTAATTCCCGTGATTAATGGCAAAGATCCTTCTCTTATGGAAACGACCGACGGCATTTATCACCCAACTGTAATACATTAACGTCAGGGCCCCGCATATCGTCTGAAAAATGAAGCGGAATATTCGAAATCTGAGCTTCGAGATGGAGTTTTTAGTTCTGCAGAGATAAGGGGGGGGGTGAAGAAGAATGTCTTGTGACAATCACGTTTCTGAGATGATACTTTCTGTGACAATCAAGTGTCCGGGGGATGATACATTTTGTAACTGTCTTTTGTAGTTGAGTTTTGAAGGGGAATTTCACTGATTGGCTATAATTGACGTTAAGAAATGGGACGTTCGTGATGTTCTGTGCTAATGGAGGGTTGTCGTTTCTTGTATTGGAAATGGGGATTCTTATCAGGTGAAAGGGTTTGAATGTTAAGTATTTACCTGAGAGTTTCATGCGTGAAATATCTTCGTTATTTTCTGTAAGATTGAGATAAATGGACAATATGTTAAACTTAACAGTCGAGTTGTTTTGAACATTTGTGTAACATTTTTACAGTGGCATCGAAAATAAGTTCAACTTGAATGACAGGAAACTATAAAATAGATTGAAAATATCAGAAAACAAATAGAAAAAAGTTTTAAATAGTGTAACAAAAAAGTATGATTTAAATGAAATATTCATTTGGGTGACAAACTAATCAAAGAAAATGTTATTATTTGTATGGGAGATTACTTGCTACTTCATGAATAAATATTTGTTTGGATCTTAACCCATTACTGCCTGACGTCCCTTTTTAGGGACGTTTATTAAAAATCCTCCTATTTCTACAAAAATTGTTCCTTTGAATCAAAATTTGCACTGATGTATCTCTGATCTTTATAGAACATAAAGAACACAAGAAAAAGCAGAATTTAAAAAAAATTTCACTTTTTTTAAAGTTGGAAGATAGAATTTTTCAGAAAAGTGCTTTTTTTTAAATTTTAAAAGAAAAAGCTTAAAAATCCTAGTTGTTATTTAAAAAAAATTTCGATGCCGATATATATTACTGTTTATACATTAAATCAGTTGGGGTGTTTTTTTATTTTTCCAAAATATTTTATCTTGACCTTGTTTTGGACCCTCGAAAAGCGTCCCTAAAAAGGGACGCCAGGCACGAATGCCCCCGTGGTTTTCCCCATAGTGAAATGCTAGTGTTTCCATATTTTTTTCATCAAAACGCGTTTGATTCTTATGATATGAATTAAATAACTGACATTTATAAAATTACTTTAATTTTAGCTAATAAATTTATTATTTTTGTTTATTTTTTTTGGAAAATACTGTTATTTCTGCTAAATTAATTGAATAAAAAGTCTTAAATTATAAGGAATTAATTAATTTGCATTAATTAAAGGGAATAAATTAATTATTTTACTATATTTATTACTTATGCAAATATATTCCGGTTATATTTTAATTAAAAGTTTAATAATTATTAGTTATAATGACTTTTTGTCATTAAAATTGCCAAAAAAGTCGCTTTTGTGATAAATTTTCGGCTTTTTTCCTAATTAGATGTGGCCAATCATTGTGTTCTATACTGCAGATCAATCTGTATCATCTGGCTTGCTAATACACATCCCACTAAGGCTTGATTTTTGGGGAGAAATTTGTGTTCCGCACAATAAAATTAAATAAAATGGAAAAAGTATGGGCATTTGAAAGACTTAAACTTCACAAATTGAGATATTCTGATGGATTTGAGGTGTGTGAAAGTAATTATTACTTAATATTAGGTAACATATAAACAAAGAATGCCTTTTTCAATTAAAAATATTAATTAATTTGCAATTAACATAGATTTGGGAGGAAAAAACGTGTTTTCGAGCATAAAAAATGCTCAAATTACGTTAATTAAGATTAATTTTACGGTTAATTGGATAAATAATTAATGTTTTTTGTTCCTTTTGATGTTACAGTATCGTTCCGATCACTTTTGCTGCACTTATAAGGTAGAAAATGTTTTTGAGGATTTAAAAAGTTTTCTACCATGCGCTTACTATAGAGAAAAACAACGGGGGCATTCGTGCCTGACGTCCCTTTTTAGGGACGTTTTTTAATTTTGGGGTAGAAATTAAAATTTTAACCTGGAATTTTTTTCACTATTTTTCCAGTTGTTTTGGGGCTATTTACCAAATATTTAAGAAAAATAAAAAGTTGCTCATTAATGGGTTAAAGAAAATTAAACTTAAAATTTTTCAGAATGAAAAAATATTATTTTGGGTGATATGTATTTAGGGGAAAAAATTTGAGTTTGATAACAGTATACGAGAATGGTTAGCATTCCGTTTAAAATTCATGTGTTTAAAATTTAATTAAACAACCTTTTAAGCTTTCAGTTCTAAAGACCACATGAGATCCTCTTCCATTGAATCCTATGATAAATTTGGACGGTTAGGACTGAACGA
The DNA here is from genome assembly GCA_024610705.1 of Tetragnatha versicolor. NCBI lineage: Eukaryota > Metazoa > Arthropoda > Arachnida > Araneae > Tetragnathidae > Tetragnatha > Tetragnatha versicolor. The sequence goes on along the minus strand of JANDEH010000002.1, from coordinate 44,034,220 downwards.
GTTAAAACAGTGATCGACTTTTAACTAAAAAGTTAATTTTTTTGCATTGAAACATTTTATGACACGATTTTCCCTTATGGGATAAGCGCAGTGTATCAATCAAGAATGGATTGCTGAAAGTAAAATACATTTGAATATTTATATGTCCCTTGACTGAGGCATTTGATAAAAACGCTTACTAAACGAAATCTCGAATCTGCCTGTTAGCAATACATTCCTCTCCTTCTCTCTCCTCCAAAACCGTAAATCCTAATATGCAAAACGTCTCACGAGGAAAAAAACCCGCGATTGAGTGAAAGCACATTCCCCTATTCACTGCACTTCAACCCAAGAAATACCCCGAAAACAAAATGAAACTTTTCTCTTCCCTGCCTCCAGGGGAAAGGAATTGAAAAATTAAATTTCATCCGCACGAAACGGAAGTCGCAACCCAACAAAAAGCGGTGGCATCGGACTGAGCAACCCTTATGATTGGACGCAATCTCCACCAATCATGCGGAACGGATTGCCTTCAGGCGAGCCGTGTGCAAATCGCATTTAAGATACGGGAAGTCTTAAAAGACACTCCATGGGAGTTTTATTCATGCGACATGGGACCGAATTGGGTGGGATACGCTCCTTCCATTTTTCACGAAGATTACGCAGACGGAGGAAGAGATAAAGGGAGACTTAGGGCTTCCGTCTAAATTTAGCAAAGCGTGTTGTAGTACTTCCGCATCTATTTATGCAGGGAATAATGGTTCTTATCGGGGACTGTCTTTTTTTCTGTGGGGTGATTTGTTTTTGGGGATGGACTTGTTGGTTGGGGGGTTGCTGTGATTCATTGTGATTAGGGGGCTATAACTTTGCGGAGCAGGTGGAGAAGGGTACGGATGGGGGTGAGGGATGAGGGACATGCCTCGCGAAGAAATGGTGTTGGGAGATATATGTTTGCGTTAGGGAGTTGCTTTGTCAAAGGGAAATATTCCTTGAATAGTTTCTAGTAGTAAAGGTTGGGGAAAACGGTGGGATTTTGCTATGGAATGGCCATTTGTGTGTCGTTTTGATGCCTTGTAGTTAGTATTGTTTGGTAAGAAAGCGTAAAATTATGGAAGGGTATTGGGTTATATTTTCTAGCTTGTGTGGGAATAGTAACAGTTGTGTCTAGAGATGTGGTGAATATTTGGGGATTTTTATGGGGAAGCAGCTTTCTAGAAATAAAGAAGTTATTTTCTTTTAAAAAAATTACCCATCTGTGCATTTTATTTCTTTTTTATGAAGAATTGTGGCGATGAGGAATAGTTCATAAAACACCTCTTAATTTCTTTTCAAAATCCGTTATGTGATACTTGCAAAACAGAAGACACTTTTAATCATTTCCTATTTGAATGCAATGAACACGTAAGCAAAATTAACCAACGCACTTCAACTAAAATCGCTAAATTATCAAGAGCTAAGATAATGATAATAATCAAGAATGATAATAATCAAAGATTATAGAAGAACTAAAATACAAGCAATAGCAAGATTCTTAAATGAAGTAGTAGAATAACAAAGAATAAAATATTTCTCCCCCTCCTGAGGAATTCCCAAGTTAATAACATGTAATTAAGAAGCATTATTACCGAAGATGTAATTTAAAGAGAAGACGAAGCGACAAATTTTTGTCAACAAATGTCTCATATCAATATAAACTCAACTCAACCTCTTAATTTATTCCTCACTGAATTCAAGTTTGCTAAAGTAAAATTTGCAGACGTCCCCATGATGGAAAAATTATTAGACCTCTTCCAAAATTTTGGATAGGCTTTTATATGATCGAGCGATATATCTTAGCATTAATTTTGCATGCATTCAAACGATCATTCATTATTTTGCCAATAGGTAGACAGTATTCTCCGAAAGCTGAGGAGCAAAGAAGAGAGATATTAGTATATTTTATTAACTAGTAGGATTTATAAAATCTTTAAAAAAACTTACTCCTTCCGCTAACTCAACTGGACTTACTAACTCAATTCCGTTAATTATGCTCCTTGTGTAATTCAGTTAAATAAATTAACTACCCGTGCTGCTGATTACATCAGCACATTAATACACATTTTAATTAATTATTTTTTACCTCTTAACTGTGAGTCACGAGTATATTTTATAGTTCTTCATAAGTTTTAACGAAATTTCTCAGTAGTCAGCTGAAAAATATTCTGAAAATACGACTTAACAATGCTAATCACAGCTCCATTCAAAACTTTAGAGTTTGTGTTAACTTCCACGACTTCAAAATCAACTAACGGCTCCAACGAATTAATTTACATAATTATAAAGGCATTTAAAAACAAAACAGCCAGAGTATATAACCCTAAATTGAGGCCAACCCCTCTTAAAGAGTGGTGTTTAAACAGTAAATAATTCCCCCACTCCACATACATATAAAACGCAAGTGTAATTAAGCAAACCATTTACTTTCCATTTATCTCGCAATGTGTGTTTTAGCCTCCCGTTTCTCAGATAAAAGCTCACGCACCCAAATTAAAACTAGTTAAAACGTATATAAAAGCTGACAGACCCAAATGACCCTTAAACAGATGGAATTCCAAACTTCCATCCAACCCATTTAGCACCGAAAGAAAAGCCGAGAAATAAAACACCCGGGGTAATAATTCACGCCATCCCGTTCGGTCTGTGCGGATACATACGGTTCTATTATAAATATGCAGACCCACGGCTCTAAAGTCATTTCTGGTGTCGCCTCTCATAAAATATTCCTCGGTTCGAAGCCGCTGCTTAGCATACCGAGTCACGTGATTTAACACCGTTGTTAACACCGACGGTCACTTTCTTTTCGGGGGTGTCCACGTGACATCTGTAAGTTCGAAATTGGCCCCTTGCACGCGAGGGGATCATCTTCATAAATTGGCCGTTTGAGGTATCCTTCGCTATATGAGGATCATTTGTCTGAGGGGATTTTTTTGCGGTGAGATTGTAATGGAAACTCCTGGAATTTTTGTACCTCGTTTTCTCTCCGTTGAGGTTGGTATTGCTGTCACGGAATTCTGCTTATCGTGTAAAAAGACTGGAATGAGAGGGTGGTGATTTTTATGAGGAGCACGGAATGAAATTTGATGTAAGATTTTTTTTCTTGCTGATGGGATGTTCATAAAAGGGTTATTATTAGCTTTTCATTTCTTCGCATTTTAAGCTTGATATTGTGAGAAAATGGATTTAGATGAGACATTCTCAAGTATTAACCCATTAGGGACGGTTGGTAAGAAAAGTTGCCAAGGGACATTTCATTTTTTACTGACTCTAATAGAGGACATTTAAAGTTTAAAAGCATGATAACAGCTTCTAAAGAATCTATTTATTCAGATAAAAATAGAAATTTATACCTTCCATGATATTTTGGTGGTAAAATCGCTGTTAGAATGAGAGCGTTTCACTACATTTTTGAGATAGCTGGGAGATCATTTGGAAAACGCCAAAATAATCTAATGTTTTGGTTATTTTTGTGAGTTTTTTCTATTGAATCATATTCACAAGATCCCATTCTAAATATAATTACCAATTACAGTTGGAATGAGGGTATTTAAATTGCCAATAGCAAGGGTTTTCTTCTACTGGCAACTTTTGTTGCCGATCGTCCGATGTGTGGTCAAAACTTGAGTTACCCAACTTGAGTTTTCCCCATAGTGAAATGCTAGTGTTTCCTTATTTTTTTTTTCATAAAAACGTGTTCGACTCTTATGAAATGAATTAAATAACTGATATTTATAAAATTACTTTAATTTTAGCTAATAAATTTATTATTTTTGTTTATTTTTTTTTGAAAATACTGTTATTTCTGCTAAATTAATGGAATAAAAAGTCTTAAATTATAAGGAATTAATTAATTTGTATTAATTAAAAGGAATAAATTATTTATTTTACTATATTTTTTACTTATGCAAATATATTCCAGCTATTTTTTAATTAAACGTTTAATAATTATTAGTTATAATGACCTTTTGTCATTAAAATTGCCAAAAAAGTCGCTTTTGTGATGAATTTTCGGCTTTTTTTCTAATTAGATGTCGTTAATCATTGTGTTCTATACTGCTGATCAATTTATATAATCTAGCTTGCTAATGCACATCCCACTAATGCTTTATTTTTGGGGAGAAATTTGTGTTCCGCACAATAAAATTAAATAAAATGAAAAAAGTATGGGCATTTGAAAGACTTAAACTTCACAAATTGAGATATTCTGATGGATTTGAGGGGTGTAAAAGTAATTATTACTTAATATTAGGTAACATATAAACAAAGAATGCCTTTCTTAATTAAAAATCTTAATTAATTTGCAATTAACATAGATTTGGGAGGAAAAAACGTGTTTTAGAGCATAAAAAATGCTCAAATTACGTTAATTAAGGTTAATTTTACAGCTGATTGGATAAATAATTAATATTTTTTGTTCATATTAACGGTGCAGTATAGTTCCGATCACTTTTGCTGCACTTAAAAAGGTAGAAGATGTTTTTGAGGCTTTAAAAAAGTTTTCTACCATGCGTTTACTATAGGGAAAATAGGGCATTCGTGCCTGACGTCCCTTTTTAGGGACGTTTTTTAATTTTGATGTAGAAATTAAAATTTTAACCTGGAATTTTTTTCACTATTATTCCAGTTGTTTTGGGGCAATTTACTATGTTTTTACTAAATATTTAAGAAAAATAAAAAGTTGGGCATTAATGGGTTAATGCTTTTTTGAGTTCTTGTCATAAATGTAGAGCTCATTGATACTTTAGCATGATGAAATGTTTCCCTTGGATTATAATTTTAGTAGGTTTTTTATTGATTTTAGATTTTTACCGATTCCTAACACATTTATGGGTTCAATCTCATACTAAATCATTTCTGGATACATTTATTTTCCTTGAAAGGGTTTTCTATAAACTTACAGTTGTCAAAAAATGAAATAAAATAACACTGGAGTTATTTAGCCCATTTTGAATGGGCCAATACCTAGTTTTTATCGAGTTGATGAGTAATTTGCAACATTTTCTGTGGGGAATATGCGAAATCTGGAGCCATAAAGATGAATATGATGTAATTATGATGACTTTTTGATAGAGAATGAATAACAAGAATGTAGAATTCCAATAAGAGAAAAATGTTCGGAAGGTAAAAAATAATTATATATTATAACCAAAGGTATGCAAAAAAATTAAAATTGAGAATATATAAGACTCTGTCAGGTAAAAAAGTCCCTATATATCAGACTGGGAGATATAAATAAAACTATTTCAACCTGAAAGTTAGCTTAAGTACTGAAATAAAAGGGTTCCAACCGTTTCGACTTAAAAAGTACTAGTCTGGCTATTCTTAGAGCCTGAAATTAGGTGAATATCATTTTCGGACTGAACAGGCCCTATTCAGGAGGGGTGAAATACCCTTTCTTGGACCCCCTATCAACAGTATAGTCCCCATTCACTTTTATTTATGTAATATTTTTTAAAATTATGTATGAAAACATTTTAGTATCAAAATCGTAAGCCTTCTAATTAGTTTTTTCGTCTTTTCATTTGTCAGAGTTTGGACCCCACTAAGGACGGTTGGCAAGAAAAGTTGCCAGTTAAAAAATCATAAAAATTATTTTTTTAAAAATCTGAAATTGGGCATTTCTTACTATATTCGGTCCAAATGAACAAAATATGAAAGAAAAAGTTACTTTTTTTTTCATTATTTTAAAGTCGTCTTTAATATGGGTTAACATTAATATAAAGCTATTTTTAAACACCTCTCGAAAGTGTATACCATTTTTTACATATTTTTGCGTTTTATATTTGTACAATGTTATGTGAACTAAAGAGTCAATTTCTTTTGGAATCTAATTCTATTTATAAACAATAATAGAATACCGGTTTATTTAAATTTTTATTACGTTCATGGAAGATAATATTTTTTATTATAGAAAAAAATCGTAAATTTTACAGCCAATTATTTATTTATGTTTTTCTTCTATTGCTCTTTAAAATTTTTTAATTACTGATTTTAGTGCAGATATAATAATTATTATCTGCACGAAATTCATGATAATATGATGAAATATATATAAATGAAATGAAAGTGTGATTACCGGGATTTTCTCTCTGGGTTTTTTTACACCAGTAAATGTGATCCCGAAAGTTTTACTTGCATGATTGCTTTTAAATTTTTGTATCATAGTTGAGCTTAAATCCTAATCAAACTATGGATCTTCTGTAATAGTTCAAATAAACTATAGAATTGAGCCTTTCGCTTTAAAACTGAAAAATTAATAAAAGGTTTTGATTTCATAAGTATTTCCTTCTAATCAAATAATAATCATTATATCAACCTAAACAAGAACTCCAACTCTTTCTGTTTCAGACAATTTCTACATCAAAACGAAGATTATTTTTGTTTACCACTCCCCCCTTCTCACAGAGCGGAAACAACCCTACCAAAACAAATGTGCCTAATGATAAGACACATTTTTGCTTCAGCAGAAACTAATAATTAGCTAAGCTCGTTATTTTGTACTGATACCGTAGATCATTATTCATGAATTATGAATGATTCTGCGCTAACGCCTGTGTATTTTGAAAACTTTCGTCATTGGGCCCACAACGATATAACTCGTCATTAAGAGAATCCGAATTCCATAAATATGTATGACTGGAATGATATATAAGGAGAGGCAAATTAGCCCAGAAAAACTCAAAGCCTGGTTCTTATGGGTTGTAGATAATTACCCAATTTATTTCCAAAGTTCTGAGCCAGGGAAAAAGAGAAAAGGCATGTTTTGTTGATCTTCCAATAATGCTCGCTGAGAGAAGTAAGCATTTTTGTTCAGATTTGTTAGAATTTGGTTTAATTATTCGCCTACGTTTGGGTCTGTTTTTCTGGTCTTGGTACTTTTCTTTGATTCGGAAAAGAAGTTGCTTTTAGTACTAGAAAAAAAACGTGAATTCACGAGAATTCATTAATGCTTTACTAAGATATTTCTATCATTAATTTCATGGTAATAAGAAAACAAAGACTGGATTAAAAAATGTGTAGTTTATGTAACGCTGATAACTTCTATAAGAGTTCTCTTTTCAATTTAAAAAAATTAAACCGAGTGTTCCCACTTCACTTCGATCGATTAGAATTCTTTGATCAGTAAATTGTAGTTTCCCCCCAGACATTTATAATTAACCTCTCACGAAAATAATTTTTAAAAAGGCTTGCAAATAATAATATGTAACCTTTTTGCACAGTAAATTTAACTAATTTTGAAAGCAAGTCTACAGATTTTAAAATTTATAACCAATCTCAGAATATTCGTTACTTTTGGAATTGTTTTTTTAAACTAAGTTCAGATACTTAAGTAATAAAAGTACTCTATGGATCAAAAGTTTTTTAAATATGATAAATCAGGTGCAGTGCAAATGCTAATTGAAAAAAATCCTATTTTCTAGCCATTTCTAAGTTCACACAAACGTATTCACCCTCTTATGAACATAGTAACTTCAAAACTCAAAGGACAAGCGAAAAATAAGTAGCTTTTCCAAGTTCAAAACTGAATTTTTCAAATCTTTTCCAGAAAAGAAACTCCCCTTCAGCCTCACAAAAAATGAATTGTACTCCAAACCAACGTTAGTATTTAAAGTGAAAAAGGTCCTCCGCTTTTTTTTGAAGGAAGGCTCATTCAATGACGGATGCTTTTTCGCATTCCCCCACTTCAAACTCACGCCAAGAAAAGTTTTTAATAATTCTCGAGAATTTTATCGTTTTTTCTTCCTTCTCCCCCCTCTAAAAAGAGCTCCTGCAGATCCGGCATTGTTCAATACCGCGACCTGTATCCGAGAACCTCAATCTCTACTTACTGCGTAAACCTGAATACGGAATATAAAAATCTAAGCTGGCATGCACACCCGTGGGGGAATTCTAAAAACGATTTAAAGCGAATAAGAATTCAGAAAGAGGCTTGAATATTTACCGTTTGTCCCCTTACCATGGTGGAGAGAAGGGGAGGGATGAAGGGAATAAGCCCCCCTCTTTCTCGAGTGGGGATATTTTTACTTTTTAGAACGATCAAATATGCGAATGTTTTGAAGTGGTGCTGGTATCAGTCGATATTTTGAAAATTTCTCGGTATTCGTACTTTATAATCGCATTTGCTTGAGTCGGTTTACCAACACAGAATTGAGTAGTTTTGGAGTATCATGTATTTTAGTAGATTTGGGAATAAAAAATAGTAGAGGACTAGTTGTCGAAGTACATTTTTATGAATACGAAATCCACAGTTTCTTAAAGTGCCCAACAATTGGATAAGTTGTCCGGATAAAATTTTCTTATTTTATACCAGTAATGTCTGTAATAATTTTTTTTGGAAAGACATAAACCCAACTAACACACGGATGTTCTGTTTTAAATCTCAAAGTAGCACAAATCATGAAGTAACTCATTAAAAATAATTATTTGCGATGTAAAATAGGAAAGATACAAACTATGTATAACACTAGAACCGCTGGCTACTGCCTCATACCTAGAACCACCGGTGGCAGTCATTTTGACCACTAGACTTTTTACAGCAAAAACGATCTTTTGAACGAGAAATTACACGTAATAATCTTACGGCCATATTTACCGGTAACCTGACCGCCGTTCAAAATCCCGTATGCACCACTACTTTTTTGACCACGGTTTCGTGACCGCCGGTTTTCAGACCACTGTCACCCGATTGAATCTCATTGGTCGAAAAAGATGATCACATGATCTCAAATGATTTACTTTTTGTTTTTCATTTCAAGCCGAAATTCGTACACGTTGTTTTTCAGTCTTCTGGAAATATTTTAAGTAAAAATTACAAAATAAGTGTACTTCACAAAGTATGAGAAAAAGATAAAAAATAGTTATCCGAGAATGAATAGTCTGAAAAGTGGCACGTTCTTCACCCATGCAGTCCGATTAATCCGAATTTTATTTTCCTGTTAGAACAACTATTAGTTCTTTTTAAGATATTAGGTTTTTTGATCGTTAGAAATCTTGAAATTGCTTTGTTCCTTTAAAATTTCCCTTATAAAATTAAGTACATCTTTCCAATGATGATTTCAATTCTTAAGTAAAATTATTTTAACATAAAAACATTGATAAATTTATTTTTCTAAGCCTTCATATAGTCCTTTCTTAATAAAAATGTTGTATACTTACACAAGAGCACTTTTTTGTTGTATTCCCAACATAAAAATTCCTTTAATTTTTTGGGATAACCTAATATCTTGAAAATTGTGCATCTCGAAAACTCAATGTAATATTTTTTAATGAGTATCACAAACACCTAATGTAATTAAATTAAATATAAGATGAACTATATTTCATAATGATGGCCTTTGTGCTGTAAACCAATCCTTAATTACCATTTCCCAATTTTAGCTGCATTTTAAAATCTATAAAACTAAAACTTTGCAAGTTTTTAAAACAAAAATTCAATAAGTACTTATGTTTTTTCTAACTCTACAAAATATTTGTAAATAGTTCCCTTTTTTATTCCATCAATAGATTCAATAAAAAGTTTAAACTTTATAACAAATATTCTTTAACTTATTCTATTTTAAACTGTACATATAATATGTTAAATAAATTTTTGTTCAATGGAGCAAAAATGATTATTTTTACACATGGTACACTGAACTATTGCAGTTACTCTGTATTAAATTGAAAGTTATTACAATATAAAAGGGATGAGTGAGACAGATTTTACAAACAAATGTTTTCAGTACTCCAGTTTAGACTTACCAAAATTGTAACTTGTAAAAATTTAAAAGTATATTTTATGAACTAAATCTTAAAAACAAAAATGCTTCTAATAACAAAAAAGATTATTTATTATCAATAAAAAATGTAAGCACTACACCAATTTGTTTAAACATTTTTACAACCCTTTTTTCTCAATGATGACATTTAGTAGGTACCTTTTGACTTAAATATAGTATAGATTGTCATTTTTTGATATTCAAAGTTCATAGGAGGAATATTTCTTAATAAATTATCAAATGCAATAACTGTACTTCAAAACAATTAAATGAATAATTTATTAATTTCCATTAATAATTATCAAATATGGTTATTTCTTTAAAAGATAACTTTCAGTTTAAATATAAGATTGCATCTTTTTACTTTCATAACTTGCCCTTTTCAATATTTCTTTCCTGGATTCACAAAGGACAGCATTTTATGTGAACTAAAAAAACCAATTATGTAGCATATAAACATAAAATCAAAAAATAATTACATACAAGAAAAAGTTTAACAGTATAATTGATAACTCTTTAATTACATGCTGAAATATTTATAGTACTCGCATTCAATGATTTTTATATTGGTGTAGATTTCGAAATTTAATTAATATCCTAAAATAAAAATATTTTTGCGGATAGAAGTTAGTTTAATAGGAAACGAGGGAATATGAATTCTTAAAATATGTGATATTCTAATAAAAAAATGCTTTATTAAGCTATATACAGGGTGTTTCAAAATTGCGTTGCACGGGTTTTATTCGGAACCAGCGCCTCCTAGGGTCATGGAAATAAGGTCTACCCCTAGGTAAGTGACCCTGGAGAATCCATTGAGATGACTTACAGCGATTTCAGATTTCAGCGATTCAGATTTCAGATTCAGCGATTTCAGCGACTTACAGATGATTTCCCCTACCGGCGAAATTAAAAAGTTGAAAAATTAATTTAAAAACTAAAGGAGATAGAGCAAAAACCCCAATGAAAGTATTGTTGCCAACGTCAAGAAAAACTCACTGAAAAACATTTGATCAAAATATCTTGAATATTCGCGGAGATATTAGCATGTGAAAATAGCCCTTTTTCAGGGGTAAAAAAGTAAAAAGTTCGCAAATTTGCAAATTTTTTTGATTTTTTGATAAAATTTTGTGTTCTTTCAACTAAAAAAACACAAAACTACACAATAACACTGAAAAATTTGCAAATATGCGAACTTTGAACTTTTAAGGTTAGTTGGGCAAAAAAACCCTGTAATTATAACAAATTTAAGACATTTAAATATTTCTCAAAAAATTAGAATATTATAAAGTTTTTTTGCCCAACTAACCTTCCCCTGCCTAATACTATAGATTTATCTTATACGTATCACATTCCATGGAGTAAAATTGGAAAATCGAATCCTTTTAATGCATTTTTTGCGAGAAATTCTCACTTTTTAGTAAAATAGTAAAATGTAATACCCCCTAATATTGGTCTCCTTCGTGTCTGCTATGAATTTTCTTATTTTAGGGATATTTTATCTTTTTTAGACACAATTATACAAACTAAAATTTAACGTATAAAATTTTTTCTGCGCCGACCACGGACCCTTGTCTTGATTCCCAAATTTCATTGTCGGGTAACCCATTCGAGAGAGTTGGAGAGAGAAATTGATTTGTTTATTATCACTCTCTTCCAAGAAATTTCACGCCATTTGTCAAAAAAAATCGAATTTGTATTCCATTTCATCCATTCAACCCCCAAAGATGAGTTTATGCTTCTCAGGATAGACCACCTTGAGTGACCCCAATCAAAAATTTCAGTCCTGAAAACCTTTTAAACAGGATAATTACTCTTTTTCTCAGTAAAGTATAATTTTAACTTTTTTTCTGCCCCAATTATTATCCTCGGTCGAGAATGAAAGTTACTTATTGTCGCATTTCCAGTTCTACAGATTCCATAGAACCTGCTCAAATAGATTTCTACATTATTGCACTAAAATAGACACATTTTTTTTCAAAACATCCCATATAATTCCTTATGTTCCGCTTAACCCTTCCATTTCACCTTCCAATGGGAGGAACTCTTTTCTAACGGGCTGTTAGACATGTCAGGTATCTATCTTCTTTATTTGCACCACTTAGGACTCTACTAAAAGTAGAAAATTTTGAATTTTACTCCCACGAAGAGTATAAAAACAGGAATATTTTTTTCTGCCCCTTTCCCCCTCCTTAATCGCAGGTCCCAGATATCTACAATGATATTTCGTATTCTTAAGTGTATAAAGGGAAAAATTAGCCTGAAATTAGTGCTTCTTCATGAGGAAAAATATGTTTTTAAAAGACTTAAAAAATGAGAATTTCCCCTTATTTTTTTCTACACTTTTAGGCCCTATTTTAAGTAAAAGAATCGTTCAAAAATCTGTTTAATGTATTTTACCCTTTTTTGGTGTCATTTTACAAAACGTTCAACCGCAGTTGGTGCAGAAAAGAAATTATTTTTCATGAGATATTGCTGATTTTCGTAATTTTTTCCTGCCCCTCTCCCTACCTCTAGTGAGCGTTGCCAGATTTCTACTATCGCAATTCTTTCTCGCCTGAAAATAAGGAAAAGAATGGCACCTTTCATTACGTTAATGGACGACTATAAGCCTGCGCCTCAGAGAAAATAGACTTACAAATTTTTACGTTCCACTTTATCCTTCCACCCCTTCGACTGGAGTGAACTGATCCTTTCCAAACTCTATGTCCCGTTAGTCCTCTATTGCCTCTCTCGTATTATGGAGTATTTGAACAAATTAAAAAAATAAAAGGAATCATTTTGACTCCAAACAACACAAAATTGAAACTCGTCGATTTTCCCCTTCTGCGCCTCTCGCCATCCCCTGGCGCAGACCCGAAGTGTCCACCATCGCGATTCGTAAACTACAGATTCTAAGGAACAAAATGGCTATTTTCACTAAGAATAATCTCGGAAAAGCACGCGAAACCCATTTTCATGAAGTTAGAAATCCCACTATAATGAATGTAAGCTGAGGAAAAAAACGTTACAGTTATTTTTAGGCTTGGCGATTTTTCGATGATTTGGCCCGTCTTGCTGTTTTGTTTTTTACAAGTTTACAAACTACCCGAAAATTAACGCGGTGTGATTTTGGTGGAGAAGCATTCTTTCACAGGTCCTTCGGTTTACAGATCACGATGGTGGACGCATATGGTTTGCGACTAGGGTTGGTGACCGGGGAGGAAAAAGAAAATCGATGATTTTGTGATAATGTTTTAAATAACACAGTTCTACAAATTTGACCTTCAAAATTTTTTTATTGATGAAAATAGTCAATTCTTATAGATTTTGGGTCGCTGAATACGAAAATCACCATTAAAATTCTCAATTGACTCAGGATTTTCGGGGAACAGCCCCTCCCCCTTTTTACGTTTTTCGACGACCTTATAACTTTAAACTCGATTTTCAGGGTCAAAAAGCATTATTTTAGTCTTCAAATTGCTCTCCAGTTAACAAGAAATGTTCAAATTAATAAAATATGATAAATTTATAACAAATGGATAGGGTTAAGGGGTAATTACTCCCCTAAAAATACAAAAAAAAAGCTAAAAATTATAGAGGTTTCTATACGCTATTTTTCCTCTTATTTTTTACGCAAATCCCGTTTGAAGGGTCCTAACCCTTCCCCAAGGACCCAAATTTGATGACAATATGCAGCAATAATTTTTACTAAAAGCGGTTGAGGTGTTAGCCTCCCAGAAGTCCCCGCGGAAGAGTTCGGAAGACTTCCAGAATCGCGAAGGCGCTCGCGAGTTCAGGAATTAATATCGATGATTTTGAAAAGATTACAAATGATGTTTTTCTTATATTTTGGGTGTATCCTAAGTAGAAACTCTTCAGTTCTTTAAAAACTGACCGGTTTTTGGGAGTGAGGATTCCATGTTTCAAGATGTTAACAGATGCACGGCTGTGGATAACAATTAGGGGGCATCCCCTTAAAAACTGAGGGTGATGGAGGAAAATGGGTGTCATATTTGAATTCAGCAGATCATTTTACACAAGAATCAGCTGAAATTCAGTAAGTGGCTTCAAATTTTTTTTTGTACAGCACAGTTAAACTCTAAGTGCGGCATTGAACCCTTCCGTGGGTGCTCTGGGGGCGCTCTCACCTCAACCGCTTTTAGCAAAAATCATTGCTGCATATTGCCATCAAATTTGGGTCCTTGGGGAAGGGTTAGGACCCTTCAAACGGGAATTGCGTAAAAAATAGGAGGAAAAAATAGCGTATAAAAACCTCTATAATTTTTAGCTAATTTTTTGCATTCTTAGGGGGTCAACTACCCCTTAAACCTATCCATTTGTTATAAATTTATCATATTTTATTAATTTGAACATTTTTTGTCCCCTGGGGGGCAATTTGAAGATTAAAGCAATGCTTTTTGACCCTGAAAATCGAGTTCAAAGTTATAAAGTCGTTAAAAAACGTGAAAAGGGGGAGGGGCTGTTCCCCGAAAATCCTGAGTCAATTGAGAATTTTAATGGTGATTTTCGTATTCAGCGACCCAAAATCTATAAGAAATGACTATTTTCATCAAGGAAATTTTTTCAGTGTAGAACAGTGTAATCTAAAATTCAATTTTATTTTTGCCAGAACGACAGAAAAGTCACGTTATCAGAAAACGGGCTTCTATTGGATGTGACCTCACAGCGCACGATTTGTGATTTGAAAGTGTTTTCGCGCCCAAACAAAAATTGAAATTTCAAGAATTTATATCTCAGAGACTAGGCTACTTAAATACTTGATGTAAACGTCAATCTTCATGGTTTTTGATCTACTATTTTAATAAAATTTAAGCTCAAAACGTGAGAATACCTCATTGTAACTAATAACTATACATACTTTGCGCTTTGACCCTGAAGACGTTTTTATGACTTCAATACTAAGGCAAGTTCATACCTTAGATATACCAAATGTTTTCTCAATTTAAATATTGACTGATGTCTATCAGTTATTTAATTAGTTTTCTTCTTATATGACACTTAAATTTACATTATATCTATGTATAATGTGCACAAAATTATTAACTGCACTCGTCAAGAATCTGTGTTTACTGTGCATATCCTAGTCATTTCATATGCGGTATAAACCGATATAAAATACTCTGTTTGAACGGAATCGCTTCCGGAATGATATATTCTTTCACCAAACACATTTCAAACAACTCTAAAATCCAACTAATGAGCAAAAAACTATATCCAACTTTGTTTCTATGAATCAACCATACTAATGCATATCTAAAGTAGTAATTGGACTGAATTATGGGATGAATTAGTTTTTTCTCATATAAAAATATCATTTGAGCAAAATGAATTTATTTAGGAGCATAATAAAAAAGCGTGGGAAATATACAAGTTTTAGCGAATGGATTTGTATGAATTTCTGAGAATAAAATGATGCATTGATCATTTAAAAGTGTTACCAACAAATATTATATATTTTGCTTAAGAAACCCCTTAGAAATCCTTTATGTTATAATTTAATCGCTCCAATTCTTCACCAGTCAAAATGACTGCTGATGGCGGTTCTAGGTAGACCATTTACTATCTCCGGAAATTGTATTAAAATGAATGAAATTTGGATGGCTCAAACAGAACGACAAGTTAATGAAAGCCACAAAAGCAGAACTGTGTAACGAAAATACTTTTGAAAATAACAAGATTTGAAAACGCAAAACTGTCAAAATGATTGCTCCGGCGGTTCTACTGATAAAACAAATTCATTTCCTTTAGTAACAAATTTTAATATTTTCACTATTTCTATATTTTATACATTTGTTTCTATTCCCATTTACTTTTTATTAAATTTTCTTTAGATTTTTTTTGAATTCCTACGTTCAATGTAATGTTTCCTCTTTCTCAAATATTTAAATCATAACGTTCAAATACAATTTGCTAATTTACCTTGGGTTATCTTTGCAGAAAACAGTATTAAAATGCTTTAAACCTCCAAAAAGTGATGTAAATAACTCTATTTATATTTTCTGATACAAAACCACGCAAATATTTATATTAAACTCCTAAATGCTCTCAGCTTTTATTCACAATCCCTTCCACTTATTTTCGTGTATTTATTTACATTCACATATTATATTAGAAACAAGAATACCTTTGATAAAATGCGAAAAAAAAATTTGGGGGGAGTTAGGCGTAAGATATTTTCTTCCGTTTCAAGAACAATGTAACTTAAGATAAACACTCGAAGTAAATTGAATTATAAATTCTTTAGAATAAAAACGTATGTGAGCTTAGGATTAAGAATGTTTATTCAAGTCTTTTTATAGGCTTCTACTACCTTATCGCTCTTAACAAGAACAAAATTTTTTAGTGGAAGAATTTCGAGCTTGTTAAATGTTTGAGAAAGAATCGATCCAAAGTAATATTTGTTTAGCCTTAAAAATATCTTCCTTTGAATATATTTTAAGTTTGACAGTTTCCGAAATATTCAACATTTTAATAATATTTTGTTACATAAGTAACTATCTATTCAAAAGTATATATTGTTTGTTTGCTATCCAATTTTAAAAATTTCCAATTAAAATTTATATTTTTGAGAAAAGTATTTTACAACATCATTCATTGACAAAATTTGAGTTGCATGAAACTTTTATTTTATTGTAAGAATGTATTACCCCTTATGGAATATGTAAGTATGAAATAGTTTATGATCTTCAAGTAAACAACACATTAATGAGTAATAAATTTTGTAATGAGGGATTATAAAAATCAGTTTCCATGTCGTAAGTAAAGTAATGTATTTTTGTAACCATGTCCATGTAAAAATTCATGTTTAATTATTGGTAAAGCATATACTATCAAAAAAGGTATTTTAATCAAATAGAGGAGAGGAGGGTATTATGGAACACCCTTTATATATTTAAGAATAACTCCATTGGTTTTTAATAAAAATCCACCAAATCATTTTAAGTACATACTATAACTAATGACAATGAAGGGCCAATGGTCAAATAAATCATTATTTATTTTTTTAATCATAAAATGTACTTTAAGAAAAAGTTACGAATGGAGAGTAATATGGAACAGTCGGGTAATATGGAATTATGGAATATGGAAGGAATATGGAATAATATGGAATATGGTATATAGAATATGAATATGGTAATAGGAATATCGTAATATAGAAGGAATATGGTAATATGGAAGGATTGGATTTACAGCTATTAGAAACTAATTAGACCTTAGATAACATAGTTAATGTTAACTATAAAAATATATTTAACAATTTACGTTCAAATAGTTTTGTTCACGAGTCTAATTACAATAGTCACAAACATAATCGACTTTTTCTGACCCTTTATTTATGGAATATTCCATAATACCCGACAGGACATCTTGTACTATTAACCCTTTTACTGACCGATAAAACATGGATAGCTAAAAAACGACTGAAGTATAAGAAACTACTGATCTGTTAGTGTACATTATGCTTTACAACAAAATCAAAGTATCATTGTTAGCGGTAGGTTAAAAGGTTTGAACATTTACCGTCAAAAACTTTCGAAAATCGTAAAACACACTTTGCTTTGCTGCGACTAATTAGACAGCAACAAGAAGCTTAACTCTTTGCGCACTGCATCATGGGAGATTTCTTAATACTTTCGTGACATTGCCACGTGATGGCAACACGAGGGGGAGCAGAAACTCAGGCGTTCCATATTACCCGACTATTCCATAATACCATGTTCTCCTCTATGATATTAATGTTAAGTTTTTATAATATAGACTAGACATATTATAATCAAGATAATGTCACTTATGACTCATTAGTATGCGAATCATTGTTATGTTTGTTATGCGGCAGCATGATAATACTCACGGAAGAAACCGTTTTACAGGTGCCAAATATGGCAAAGAAGGGAACATTCAGGATGTTTTCCTAGTAAGAAATTATGGAAAGTTAGGTTTTGCTGTAACATAATAACACTGACAGAAGAAACCGTTTTACAGGTTCTGAGTACGGCAAAGAAACTATCATTCACGACTGATTCGTTTAGGTAGGATATAGCGTTGGTATAAAAATGATGGTAATTCATTAATATTTTGCCCTTTGTCAAGGATATCTTGGTTTTCTTACATGCGAGACATAATTCATACTACTGGGTTAATATATTTTAATCTATATACAGGGTGCTTCAAAAGTCCGATTCGCGGCTTTTATTTGGAACCAACGTGTCTTAGGGTCACGAAAAGAAGGTCTACCCCTAAGGGTAAGTGACCCTTAAAAATCCATTGTGATGACTTACAGCGTCCCTAGCGGTGAAATAAAAAAGTTAAAAAATTAATTTAAAAACTAAAAGATATAGAGCAAAAACATCAGTGACGTTATGAAGAACTGACTGAAAAAAATTTCATGAAAATATCGTGAATATTCGCGGAGATATTATAGTATCCAAAAATAGCACTTTCCAGTCCTCAAAAAAGTAAAAGTTTGTAAATTTGCAAATTTTTCAGTGTTATTGTGTAGTTTTGTGTTTTTTTAGTTAAAAGAGACAGAATTTAATCAGAAAACAATTTAAAAAAAACTTGCAAATTTGCGAACTTTTTCTTTTTTGAGGCCTGAAAAAGGGCTATTTTCTCATGCTATATTAACGATATTTTCACGAAATTTTTTGAGTGAGTTATTCATAACTGTGGCAACAGAACTCTTACTGATGTTTTTGCTCTATCTCCTTTAGTTTTTAAATAATTTTTTCAACTTTATTGTTTTAAAGCTAGAGGCGCTGTAAGATATATGAATTGATTCTCCAGGGTCATTTACCTAGAAGTAGACCTTACTTTCAACCCCTAGGACACGTTGGTTTCAAATAAAAGCCGCGAAACGGACTTTTGAAACACCTTGTAATAACAGGGTGTTTTTATTTGGAACCAACATATCTTAAGGTCCATGGAAGTAAGGTACACCCCTAGGTAATTGAACATTTTGAATCGGGAAGCTACTGACTTCTGAGATGTTTGATCCAAATAAAAGCACTCTTTTTTTAAACACCCTGTTGATTATATCTGTGATATAATTTCAGGATTATCCACATTATATAACATTGGCACTTATTACTTAGTTTTCTAGTATTATAAGTTAAGATTACTTCTCTATGGGAGTTCACAAATCAACCAACCCTTCCCATTCACTCCCACCTAGCTCTTCAAATCCACTCAACAGATTCAAACACAAAACAAGATCGTATATACAGTGCAAAAACTGCCGCTGACACCGAGACATATTTCGAGTGCCCAGCTCTCATCCCAAGAGCACTAAAGCTTGGCTTAGTCCCATTAATGGACTCACTACAGGAGATCTTCTACACCAAGGACACACCGAGATTGGCCTCCGCAATTTTTGACACCTTCGGTGGTGTCTAGACCGTGCACGTATCCATGGACACGAGAAGAAGAAGAAGAAGAAACACGCGAACTCATACCCCTCAACATATAACCCGGAATCCGACCTGGCATCCTTCTCAAACTCCCACATTTTGCAAAAGCGCCGTAAACGTCGGAATCTTCCGTAAAGCACGCTTCCAACGGTATCCACACCCTCCGAAACAAGCTTATGCCCCGGTCATATAGCCAACGACTGTTTTTCAAGAGTAGATCGGCTAGCTCTGGAAACGAGGTGCTTTATAGGGCAGCATAAAGTCCCCTCAACATCAGCTCGCAAACACCTGCTTTACGGCGTCTTTTAGTGCTTTTCTTCACAGCATGGGTTACTAAACGCCGACGCATCATGGAAATGTAAGGATCTCGCTTCCTGGTGCCACCCGAGCGAGCCGATGTTATGGGGTTGGGGAGATGATGGCATGCAAATGTGCCACTTGTGCCGGGGAAGGGAGGAAGGGGTCGTGTCTTTTAGGGGATGCTGGGGCTTAAGGTTAAATTATTTGGTGTTGTGTTTTTTTCGTTGTAGGTATTGGTTCAGGATATGAACCGCATTCACTTCTTTAAATAAATTTGTAAAATATTTTAAATTTCAATGATCGTTGCACTTTTTTTCTATTTTTAAGAGATATTTTTAAAGGTTTTCTTAATCTGGGATTTCCTTAGAACAGCTCATACCAAATGCGTAAAGTTTAGGTAACTGCAATTAGAAGTGAACGCAATTTGGCCATTCATGACCAAAATCGGACAAAGCTTGAATATGTGTGCTGATTTGGTGACTTAATCTTGATTTAAGTCAGTGAAAGCTTGTATTAATTGCTGTTGTTTTTTTCGAGCTTCACCCTACAAGGCTAAATAAGGACAAAGAGTACCAGGCTAAGAAATACATAGCACTTGAGATAATTTTGGTCCCGATTTCAATGAATATTTTTTGACGTTTTAATTTTTAGATATAATCAGTGGATTGGATATTTTGAAATAAAAGATAAGTAAATAACTAAGTAAAATCATTACTATTATTTAATATTTAATCTTTAAAAGGGCATACTATCTCTTGAAATTGTACTTATAGATATTTGCGTTGTTTGCAATTAAATTTGCGCTTTTAGATAGAAGAGACTACCTATAAGTTTAGATATAAATATTTTCATAAATGCAGAATGTTCTCGGTTAGTTAATTTGAAAACAAAATTTAAGTTATTAACTGAAAATAATCCGGCTAACTACTGTAATCTTTCTTTACACTTAAAAAAATTCTTGAATTAAATTCTCTTGTTTCAAGACACGATTTAAAACAAATAACTTTAATTCCTATCTTAACTAACAGGAAACTTCACCCCATGTGAATAACTTCCAACTAATTGAGCAATATTTCACACGAACTCTTCCACACCCTCCACTCTAAAAGACCCCTCTCTCTCTCTTAACGACCCCTTTCGAAAGACAATAGCTCCCCCATTTCGATATCCAAAGGGGCAGACGAGATAAAGACATCCCGGTGTATGTCGTGGGTGTGGCCGGTGACACAGGTGCTATTGACAGCTCGCGACGAGACGGCGGACTTTGCGTGCGGTCCGACTGAGGGAAAGAAGAAAACTGTTTGGTACTATCTTTGGTACTGTAATCTGTCATGGAAAGTTTGGGACGGATGGATCAATTGGGGTGTAATTACTTTATTGTGGTGAGTGGGAGGTTCGGGTTTGAAGTAATGGAGAGGAGTTATATTGATGTCTGAGGTTAATGTATTGATTGTGAATTTGTAATGGTGTGATTTTTGAGTAGTGTTATTAACTTTGATACTTGTTTGATAAAAAGTGGTGTTGGAGTGTTAAAGAATGTAGAGAGTAGTTTCTATTCAAAACTCACATGGAATTTTACAAAGCATTGACAAGGTAATTTATTTTTTAAGCTATAGGTAGCTTTGCGGACTGACTTATATATTGATGAGTGATTTATTAATGTAATGTTTATTTTTGTAAAACAAAGTAACTTTGTTTTACAAAAATAAGTTTTTATTAAAGTAAAATGAAAATTAGAGAGATAAGTTGGTCGTTTATTGTTGTTTTACGTAACTGGGCCCTAATTTGAGCATATAATATACGTAACTGTTTTTAAAAGCAATTATTAACCATATAATATTTCCCTTTATACAGGGTGTATCTGAAATGGTGCGACAAACTTTCACGGATGATAGTAGATCCCTAGACGTGTCAGAATAACATAGGATTTGGGGGTCCCAGACCGAATCCCAGGGAGTTAAAAATGGAGCGACGCCCTAAAAAAATCATTGAAAAATTCAATTTGTAGAAGAACTACTATTGGTAAAAATTTAATTATGGTCTGAAAAATTTTGGTTTAATATGATCTTTAAAATTATCTCAAAAGTATTCACTTTAAAATTCGTTTTTATAATGAAAAAAAAAGTAAAAAACCACAAAAAAATGGAAAAACTATGACAATCCTTATTTTGTATTTCGAAATCCTTTTTTTTATTTGATAATCTGAAAGATCAAATTTGAATACCTTAAGTCCAAAGTTTCACGTAAATGCAATCAATATTAAACGCTTGAGATCCTGTTGAAGTTTGTTTTTTGCATGCGCCAATAGTTTTCTAAAACTGTTTTCAGAACAGCTATTTGCGCACGCAAAAAACAAACTTTAACGGGATCTCAAGCGTTTAATATTGATTGTATTTACGTGAAACTTTGGACTTCAGGGTTTTCAAATATAATCTTTTAGATTACTAGGGGGCTCTGCCCCCTGCTCGCTCTCGCTCACCAACCCCCGGAACTGCTTCGCAGTTCTTTGAAGATCGCTTCGCGATCTTAGCGAGCAGGGCTCGCTTGTTTCATCTCAACTATCCAGTACAACCTGGAACTTGTCTGCTTATAATCTGTTCATTTAGAATAGGCGCCTGCAACAGCATCAAAAACGCTCAATAATGCTTAATAACGCTTATCAGACAACTTCAGTGACCGATTGTTTCTACAGTATTTTAACTATTTCTGCTTAGGTTGCCTTGTCATTGCAGAAGAAAATTTTTTTGACGATAATTAGAATAATAACTGCTTTTAATACATTACGTCTCAGGTGCTAATCATAAATGAACAGAGTATAGTTAATGATCATTTAATATCGAAACTTTTTGTCTCTCAAACTTTTCAATAATTTAATTCGGATCATTACCACGAAAATATCAAAACAAAGGAAGTAGGGGGCTACCGCCCCCTACTCGCTTACGCTCACCAACCCCCGTAACTGCTATTCAGCACTTTACAGATCGCGAAGCGATCTGTAATACCTGTAATCGATCTTTAGCATCAGAGTAATACAAACTTCCCGAAAATCCTCTTCCTTTCGTCGGCACAAATAGCACTCAAAAAAGCTAAATTATTTATTTCTCTAGTAGTTCAAAAAATATCGAATTATCTTTAAAAGATTATTAACCAAGTCTATACTATATCGCTAGCAAACTTAGAGCAAAAATGTGCACCTCAAAACTTAATTTAAATATCCGTGCTCGCGACAATCTAGTGAACAGGCAAATATAAAATTTAAAAACATTAAACACGTCTGATAAAGACCTACTAAACTATGAAAAAAAATGAAACTTTGATGCTTAATAGTTCCAAAACTAATTAGAATTTTTTAAAAAATTAAACGCCAATCTCTTTCTAAAAAATGAGAGTATAAGTGTTTAAAAAATCATATTGATACCGTGATTAGTTTTCATTTTGGATAGAAAAAAACGAAAAAGTGTCAAAAATTTCAAAAATTAAAAAATTAATTACTCTAAACCAAATTCGAAATTCGAAAAAAGGGCGACGTAGTGCACATCTTCATACTTCAGAGTATTAGGCTGCAAAAAATCATAGCTCTGCTGCCAATAGATTTTGCTAAACTGGATTACGCGGCGAAAAAAGAAAAACTTCAACTTTGACCTTAAAAATACCCCACAACTAATTATCACATGAGTTAGCTTTTTGTTCTAGAATGTGCCCCAAATATTCCTCTACAAACGTTTCAAGTTTCATAAATTTCTATCAAGTAGTTTTTGCGATATAAGAGTTCAAAGAGTTGAAAAATAAAATTTTCTGAAACAGCGGCGGCGGCAGCGGCAGCGGCGGCAGCGGCGGCAGCGGCGGCAGCGGCGGTGACAGTAACTTTTTTTTAATATAGAGAGATTAAATCAAAGAAAATATTTCGAAATATATAAAATAAGGTTTTGGAAGAGTTTTCACATTTTTTTGTGTTTTTTTAACTTTTTTTATTATAAAACCAATTTTAAAGTGAAGACTTTTGAGATAATTTTAAAGATCATATTAAACCACAATTTTTGAGACCATAATTAAATATTTACCAATAGTAATTCTTCTACAAATTGAATTTTTCAATGATTTTTTTTGGGTGTCTCTCCTTTTTTAACTCCCTGGGATTTGGTCTGGGACCCCCAAATCCTATGTGATTCTGACTCGTCTAGGTGTCTACTATCATCCTTGAAAGTTTGTTTCAACATTTCAGATACACCCTGTATATTAAGTTGATATAACTTAGTTCCTGAAATAAGAACTGATTTTGATAAAGTAGTATGGCATATAACGTTTAAGATTTGTGGAATTTTCTTTTAAATTTTGTAAGTTAACTAAATAGTTAAACTTATAGCACACTGTTATTTTAACGTATGACATCCGATTCATTGCCCATCAATGTGTTGTTACATGTTAAAATGTAGTTTAAATTACTATGGTTTTATACTCCTAAACAAGAAGGATAATAAGCTATTTTCTATGGAATCAGGACGACTTTATGTATCAATTAATCTTATGTAGGTTTGGGGTTTTGTGTTTTTAACGCTTAAAAACATTGATTTATTTATGGAAACTGAATATCTACTGTTTAAAAATGATTTAGAAGATAAAAAGCTTAAAAACACTCAAATTAGTGTTTTTTTGCTCTTCTTAGTTTAACCTCCTTTTATTTTTGAGACATCCGCGGGAAATAAAAGCAGATTACATTTTAGCTTGATGTTTTAAAGAAAGATAATTAGTTTTATGGAATTTTTTGACATGCAAGTATTCTTAAGTAAAGAATAATACAAGCATGCATCCAAATGAATTTTTCTAATATTTAACATATTTAAAACCCTACAGGGGAATTTAAATGGCTTATAAAAGTTTACCACACAATATTCCCCATTATTATTTCCCAGAAGAAAAAAAAACTAATAACTTCTGAGTTTTTATTTAAAAAATCCCTTGAACTCATGTTTTCATTTCGTAGAAAAAGCCACGAAGAAAAAAAATTTACTTTGCATTTTATAAAAATATATATTTCTGGTATATTTGTTTTAACCCCTAGCATATCGAGTTATAATTCTAAGAATATTTATTTTGCATTTATAAAAAAGTCTTCAAATAAGAACGTAATTAGCCATTGATCTTTGGTATTTTTCCACCTAATGCAAAATATATTCAAAAAAGACTGTTTTGAATCTTCAAACACTAATAAGAAAAAATGTCTTTTACCATAAATCTATAAATAAACCAAGAAAAATCCCCATAGCTGTATTATAGTTGTAACTTTATAATGCTTCTACTCACGTCTTTTAAAAACTAAAAATGTTTAGAGAGAAAGATAATACTTCTTGGAAAGGATGTATTTCGTAAACATTTTAATGATATTTTCTTCAACACGCAACTTATGAATACCTAAATTGTGTGAAAATGCTACTTACTGCATTCTCTTAAAATAGATTAAAGAGGACTTTTGAATCTATCACATTACGTTTCATTTCGTATCAGGCCCATAGCAACGGGGAGGCCAATGTTCATTTGCCCCCCCTAGAAAATTTTTAGAAATTCTATTCAAACACAGCCATGGGGTAGCCAGGGGGGCAGGGAGAAGCAGCTGCCCCCTTCTAAAACACGAGTAATTTACTTCTAGCTAAGTTAAAACCCAGTTTTTTAAGTTCAAATTATCAAAAATTTTCTGGGGGAGGCCCCCATACCCCCCATTTGTATTTAAACCTTTATTATTCCCAATTTGTTTTAAATAACAAGTTCATCAAAATCAAAATTTTACTTTAAAATGTATGTCCGAATTTTGGTCTACAAGTACCAGAAGCAGTTTAAAACCCTGTTTTTAGGATCAAATTTCCCAAAATTTTCTGGGGGAGGACCCCCAGACCCCCCTTTCATCTTGTATTCCCCATTATTACCAAACAATTGTTCTTATATTAATATAAGAACAGATCACACCAATTAATAAAGTTCTTTTGGGCGAAAATCAACCCAAAAATGGATAACAAACTACATTAATATTCTATTAAATATGCATGTGAGGGGGATGATAAATATATTTAGGCCCCTACCGAAATAAATTTTTATATACCCTATTTTTGAGTTTTTCCTTTCATTTCTGGAGCTTACATGGACAGTTCCTTCTACAGGGTGATTCTGAAATGGTCCGCCTAACTTTGAGGGGTGATAGTACTCATCAAGACGAACAAGAATTGATGCGGAAAGGGGGGTCGCAGTTACACCGTTAAAGAGCTTAATGTAGTGCGAGAGCGTTACAAAAGGACGTTTTGCCAAGGCCCGTTTAACGAAAAAAAAACATAATGAAATGAAAAAATTTATTGCATGAGGTACAGGAGTATCCGTACTACTTAAATCATAAATTTGATAGAAATTGAACCACTTTCTAAACCGTGGAGTTCGTTTCAAAAGTGCAATATTAATCTTTTAGTCAAAGAATCACATTCCTTAATGGTATTTAGAAAAATGATGATCGGGGAAGGAATTTTCAATTATCGTAACATGGATCATTGAAACTCTTAGATCATTGAAAATTCCTTCCCCGATCATTTTTCTAAATACCATTAATGGAACTCCATTGTTTGACTAAGAGCACGTTTTAAAACTCACCCCACGGTTTAGAAAGGGGTCCAATTTCTACCACATTGAGGATTTAAATATAGTACGGATACTCCTGTACCTCATGCAATAATGTTTTTCATTTTATTATGTTTTGTTTCGTCACACGGGCCTTCTAAAAACGGCCTTTTGAAACGCGCTCGCACTACATTAGGACCTAGCTCTTTAACGGTGTAACTGCGACCCCCCTTTCCGCATCAATTCTTGTTCGTCTTGATGAGTACTATCACCCCTCAAAGTTTGGCGGACCATTTCAGAATCACCCTGTATACTTTAACCCAAAGGATCTAAAAATGGGCTAAAACAGTAATTTAAGCTTCAAATTTCTTAAATTTAACTTACTAAGAAAACTTAAGAAAACAGGAAAGGCAAAACTAGAAAAATTTAGGACTAACTCCTCCCGAAACAAAAGTCTTGTAACAGCTCCTTAGGCGTGAGGGTCTTATGGGTTTTGTCCCCTAGTCAAACAGTTAACTTACGCCGATGATACCTCCTAAAAACTCCCTTGCCCCCCCCTGAAAAAGTGGCGCCCCACCAAAGGGAAATTCTTGGCTACGGGCCTGTTTCGTATTCGTCCTATTTTTCAACTTGACAAAATGATTGTCTAAATATAAAACACTGAATAACTTTAAATATATTTTTGTAAAAATTATTTTACGGAATTAGTTTTTTTTTAAATGAATAATTTAACGATCTAACTTTTTCCCTCGGTATGCTCAACAAATTATTCCAGCTAATTTGTTAAATTTATTCATTTTTGTTAAATTATGACACATCGGTAGTAATAACTTTCTATTCAATTTATATTCCAATCATATTTAAAGGTAAAATTGTTAACCCATTAATGCCCAACTTTTTATTTTTCTTAAATATTTGTAAAAACATAGTAAATAGCCCCAAAACAACTGGAAAAATAGTGAAAAAAATTCCAGGTTAAAATTTTAATTTCTCAACAAAATTAAAAAACGTCCCTAAAAAGGGACGTCAGGCACGAATGCCCCCGTGTTTTTCCCTATAGTAAACGCATGGTAGAAAACTGTTTTAAAGCCTCAAAAACATCTTCTACTTTTTTGCAGCAAAAGTGATCGGAACCATACTGTAACATGACTATGAACAAAAAAATTAAATATTTATCCAATTAACTTAAAAATTAACCTTCATTAACGTAATTTGAGCATTTTTTTATGTTCTAAAACACGTTTTTCCCTCCAAAATCTATGTTAATTGCAAATTAATCAAGATTTTTAATTGAAAAAGGCATTCTTAGTTTATATTTTACCTAATATTTAGTAATAATTACTTTTACACACCTCAAATCCATCAGAATATCTCAATTTGTGAAGTTTAAGTCTCTCAAATGCCCATACTTTTTTCATTTTATTTATATTTATTGTACGGAACACAAATTTCTCCCCCAAAATCAAGCATTAGTGGGATGTGCATTAGCAAGCCACATAATATAGATTGATCTGCAGTATAGAACACAATGATTAGCGACATCTAATTAGAAAAAAAGCCGAAAATTTATCTCAAAAGTGACTTTTTTGGAAATTTTAGTGTAAAAAAGTCATTATAACTAATAATTATTAAAATTTTAATTAAAATATAACCGGAATATATTTTCATAAGTAATAAATTTGGTAAAATCATTAATTTATTTCTTTTAATTAATACAAATTAATGAATTCCTTATAATTTAAGACTTTTTATTCCATTAATTTAGCAGAAATAACAGTATTTTCCAAAAAAATTAAACAAAAATAATGAATTTATTAGCTAAAATGAAAGCAATTTTATAAATATCAGTTATTTAATTCATTTCATAAGAATCGAATGCGTTTTTATAAAATAAATAAGGAAACACTAGCATTTCACAATGGGGAAAACCACGGGGGCATTCGTGCCTAACGTCCCTTTTTAGGGACGCTTTTCGAGGGTTCAAAATAAGGTCAAGATAAAATATTTTGGAAAAATAAAAAAACACCCTAACTGATTTAATGTATAAACAGTAATATAAATCGGCATTGAACATTTTTTTAAATAACAACTAGGATTTTTTAGCTTTTTCTTTTAAAATTTTTAAAAAAGCACTTTTCTGAAAAATTCTGTATTCCAACTTTAAAAAAAGTAAAAAAAAATTAAATTCTGCTTTCTTCTTGTGTTCTTTATGTTCTATGAAGATCAGAGATACATTAGTGCAAATTTTGATTCAAAGGAACAATTTTTGTAGAAATAGGAGGATTTTTAAAAAACGTCCCTAAAAAGGGACGTCAGGCAGTAATGGGTTAATGTCTATTATATTTTCCAAGTAATTTCTTTAAACACGTTTTATTTCTTAGCCTAAAAATGGGATATTTTTCATATTTTTAATGTTTTGAAAAGTTTTTTTTTAGCAAAGAAGTTCATAAAAAAGTATTCCTTCATAAAATATATAAGTTTAACATTCATTATCTTAACATCAACACAAAAATTTTCGTAAGTTCCAAAAACAACCATAAAGTATCTCTTGCATAAAAATTTATTCGTGCAAACAAACCAATACAATAACCCCCAAATGAAACATTCCAAATCATTTAGCGGAACTCCTCCAACCCCGATAACTGTTTTTTATGAATTCCGCTGTACACACAAAGAAAAAATACACAAAAAAGATCAACCGGTGATTTGTTGTTCTCCCAGTAGCCGGATAATTCAGTGTTGACAGAGGAATTTTCCGATGATTCGCACGCATCCCATACATAAACATCGCCTCATTACGAAGGAAACCTCCTGCTCAGAAAAACACAGGCACTGAAATATGGCTATTCCGCACGCTATCCAGCAATACTCGCGAAGACGTGTAAAAAGTAAATTACTCAGCTCACTCAAGAAAGAAGGATAAAACATCTCCCCTGGAAGCTATCTTCGCATTATCCATTCTCAAGGAGATCGTTATAATTTCATTGTTCACGGTCTACGGTGTAAAAAAGCGTTTCTTATTATTATTTACTCTCGAAAGTCCGTCTTAATTCCTGTTTTTTTTTACCACCCCTGGCGAATATTTGTGTTATAATTACCTCGACGCTGGGATGTTCTGTTTCTGCGTTTCGGTTTGGTGTGGGTAATTAAAATATGTGGCACTGTTGTAATTAAAAAGGCCCAGCGTGTTTTTCTCTTACTTGAATTTCTAATCTAACGGAAGTGCGCGTAAAAATTGGAGTGTTTTTTTTTCGGTGCCCAATTGCTTTTTGTTTGAAAATTGTCTCAGGAAATTGTATTACCTCATCAGGGTAAGGAATGTGGATGTAATTGCTCAAAACAATCTAAGGGTAATAAACGTGTTCTCTTAAGATTGTGTTTCAAAGAGAAGTTCTCTGAAACGGTGGATGTGTTTTGCTTTCCTGGAAGCTAAGGAAGATTTAGGTGTCAATTTTTTAAAATGAAAGTAGAGAAGGACGCCGCTTGTTAATTTATTAGTTATCCTTATTTAGTTAATTGTTTTGTTCAAAATAAGGATATTGATTGATTCTCTCTATAAAATCCTATCCCAAGTAGTGGTAATGGATATTTAAGATGCGCAAAAATATATATGAAATATTACTTTTTTCATAAGTAGCTTTTAAAATCTCAGACGGGCTGGAGGGCATTAAGAAAGTGTTCGAACGAACTTAGGATAGAATTTCGCTGCTTGTTTGGAACATTCATGAAAAAAACACTCACTACAATTTATTTAATTATTGTTTATTTAAGAATTCATGATCTTGCTGTATCATCGAACTTACTTTAATGTAAAGTTGCTAAATTAATATCATTTATGTTTATTTAAGAATACAAGAATAACTTAAGAATACTTATAACAATGCTTTTATACAAAAATCAAAGTCTTGGTTTGCGATTACATTGGAGGACTATGACCATGATGTTTACGGGCGATAAGTTTTTTAGAGTAATGGTCGACAAAAAGAACTTTTGAGGTTATCTTCTACCCTTTTTAACGTTGCTTAGTTCTGTTATAAATAGTTTTCAAATAAATAGTTTTTTTCGTCATAAAACTAAAGCAAGAAATTCTGTTAGTATCACTATTTTTACATCAAAACACAACAGTTTCAAACTCTACATATATTTGATTTACAAACATGCATAACCGTCCGTATCCCATCTCTTCTTTTGAATGAACCCATTGCCCAAGGAGAAATGCCCTAACTTTAATATTCAACGCCTTTACACCCACAAAGAGATACCACACACATAGAATTTTCCATTTTCTTTATGCATTCAGGCTCCATTACAGAATTTATACATTTCCAAAAGTGCCTAATTTTTTCGGCAGCCGGTGCAAATCTACTCACTAAAAACTCACTTCTAATGCATTAAACCTGAGAAAAAAACGCAACCGAGAAAACGCCGTCTCTCAAAAAGTGCTTAACCGAAAAAACATATATTTTGAATATATATTTTTCAATTTTTTCCAGCAGCGCTGCCATTGCTTTTACCAGCACCTCCTAATGTGCACCTTGCCATAAAGGTTTTTCCGAGTTTTTTTCGGTGTGCGTTTTTGTCGCATTATCTGCATGTCCTCTTTATTCAATATTTCTCCATCGCACGGATATTCTATTTTATTCTCCCGAGGCTCTTAGAATAAGCAAGTGTGGGAAAAAAGCGAGGTGCAAGCGATTTTTTTTGCGCAGAGCTCCCTGCAGACGATTCCTCTGGAGGGTATGGCGGGCAAGTGGGAGGTTTTCAGAGTTTCCGATATTTGTTCCTTTTTTGGGGGGGTTGAGGGAGTTTTTTCTGACACACGGGATTCACGAACGCTCCTACTGGTTGAACCTAAAACGATAAATTCATTATCAGTTCAAAAGTTAATTTGTTAAAAATAGTTCTTGCAATCGTTTTTAATATGGTAAATAAAAGTACTCATACATATCATACCAATTACTTATACACTTCA
Organism: Tetragnatha versicolor; assembly: GCA_024610705.1. Classification (NCBI taxonomy): domain Eukaryota; kingdom Metazoa; phylum Arthropoda; class Arachnida; order Araneae; family Tetragnathidae; genus Tetragnatha; species Tetragnatha versicolor. Next base: position 44,003,174 of record JANDEH010000002.1, on the reverse strand, counting down.
TAAATTGCAAATAAAGCCTTTTTCCAATGCCAAGTAAATAAAATAATGATAACCACTTTCCAAAAGCATTCTGGTAGAATTTTGATTGTGTTGTGTGAGAAAAAAATTAGTTGTGATAGTGTTGCTAAGAATCCATAAGGACGGAAAATGTGTTCTTAATATTGTTTCGATGTAAATTAAAAACCCTTTCAATTTCTAGACATTTTCGAAACACTATTTCTTAATAATAATAATAATTTATTTACACACAATAAGTTACATTTTAAATCAAAAAGAGAAAAAACAACACAAAAGTGAAGAACAATTTAGAACACAATTTTGAATACAACACATATTTAACATTTTCAAGCATATTCACAACACTATCACAACAAAATAAAGTGCCGAAGTGAGAGCACTTCGACACTTTGCATTATAATACAAGTTAAGTATTTAAATTCGATAGCTTGCAGTGTACCAACAAATACTACATGATTTGTACGAGGGTTGTTTTTTAATTAACTTCCGTTCTTCTCCTGAAAAAAAACTGGTAGAAATTTCGAAATAATTTTGGTACTGGTAGTTAGATACATCCTTCAGGTTCAATTTGCCACTTTACTGAAAAAATTCGGACATTTTTTCTATTTTTTATCGATTTTACAAGCGCGCTCCTCGAACTATTTACCCACCAACCCATAGATAAATTCACTTTTTTTTCTCCACTCGATCCGTCCGCGATCACCTGCCCACCCGTTGTTTAATGTTAATACCTCGCCAGCTGATCATGGGCGGAGAAAAAAAAAGGAAATTCTCTATGGGTTGGCGGGAAAATAGTTCGAGGAGCGTGCTTGTTAAATCGATAAAAAATAGAAAAAAAATGTCCGAATTTTTTCAGTAAAGTGGCAAAATGAACCTGAAGGATGTATATAACTACCAGTACCAAAATTATTTCGAAATTTTTACTACTTTTTTTCAGGAGAAAAACGGAAGTTAATTAAAAAACAACCCTCGTAATATAAGGAAGCTGGAAGGATAATACCCTCATGCAATTCTTATATTTACTTACATAATTTATGAACGGAAATTAGGCTAATTAAAAAAAAACTAAAATAATATTTAACTTATTGGATAAAAAAACTTTGTCGGAGGAAGTTACAACTTTACAAAAGCATTGTTACAAAAAAGTACAAAAATAACTTGTAATATTTTTATGAATGTTTAAATCTTGAAACGCTTGATATTTATATATCCTTGGGATGTTTTCAATAAAAAGTATTAAAATATCTCATATATAAAAATAATTAACAAAAATTGGGTTCACAGATCTATTTATAATCTGTACCTCACAAATTTTCTCACTTACATTGAGTATGTTGCCGTGCCTCTACTAAGTCCAATTTTTTCTCAGAGTGGGTCTTAAGTTTCATCAAAACCTCTTGGATAATTCCAAGTTGAACACTCGTCCCTAAGTTTATAAAAAAGAACTATTAACTTACTGAAACAAATCATTTTCATTATTAATCCATAGAGCCAAAGTTATAATCTGTTAAAAGAAAATAAATTTAACTCTAATTTTGGACTCAGTGAGTATATTCCTGTCTGAGTACGCTTTATAAATTGATTTATATTTTCTTTACATTAATATCACATCCAAGCTTGAAAACATTCCATTCATATTCCCAATTTTCAATTACTGATTCTAAAATAGACTGACTGCCCTGGGGATTCGAAAATTAATGATAGCTCTGCATTTTTATTTCTGATATTCACAAGTCTCACGCCTCACTAAACAACGGCGATTTTCAAATCAACAAGATGTCCAATTAAACGTCTCCAAGTCACTCACGTCATGTGACTGCTAATTTTCAAGCGTTGTCATTCGTGGAATCGACTTCCTTCCCTTAGAGAATTTAATTTAAACTTTTCAAAACAAAAAGAGCGTCCGGGGCAAACGATTCCGAATTTCAATCATTTTGAACTAAATAGAAGTAAATTTCCATAATGCCCTAGCTGTTAATTCCACTCTTTCTTTAGAAATAAAAAAAATTGCTGCTTAAGGCAAGCTTCAGGGAGTAGAATTCAATTATAAGTTGTTGGAATAAAAAATTTCTGCGTAGTTTTGGAATTTCCGTCGGTTTAATCTCAATGCCGAGTTCCTTTAAACTGATAATTTGCGTTCTAAACTTGACAGCGGTAGAATTTTATTCCCGTACCCGTCATTCATTTGAGAGAAATTTATTTGTTTTAAATTAAATAGTAATGAGACTAGTATTTAAGAAAGTAATCGAAAAATACGAAGACTGAGGAAAATTAATTCTGTAGTATTTGCAGGTTTGCCATGGGGAATTTTCGAGTAAATTATAACTGGCATTCTAACCAAAGTTAAAAGTATTTTTGAATTTACAGTTAATATTAGTTCTTACAGTTAATATTTAGAAAATGACATACAGGGTGTTTCAGATAAGTTTTCATAACTTCTAGGATGGATAGAACGCACCTAGACGACTCAGAAATACCTAAGAACGGGGGTCAGAAATGCACCCTTAGCAACCTAGGGGTTTTTATAAGCCGGCGTGGGAAATCGCACAATCCATAGTGGAAATTTACACGTAACCTTTGAAAAACGTTTGCAGAATGTAATAACATAATTTTTTAAAACGTAGCAAAATATGTTTAAAACATTCAAGAATAGTAAAAATTTTAGAGTACCTAATATTTGCTTGATGATATGTTTTTATATTGTTTTTTGTATCTGTAGCTATACTTACCGACATTAAGATTTTTTGGTGTTGATTTCTAACTCGTTTAGTTTGTATTAATGCTTTGCAACCGTTTGTGTTTTTCCCTCGTTAGATGGTCATTATTTTTGTGTTTTCACTGAACTGTATTTCTGTATCACAGATAGCAAAGACAGATATTGTATAGAGTACTCCTTTAAATTAAATTTTCATAAAATTATCCAAAATACATTTTGTAATTATAAAGGCTAGTACATAATAGGCAAATATTTGTAAACAAGATATCACTCGAAATATTTCAAGCAAAATATTATTTATTTTCAAAGTCATTTCGCTTTTAAAGAATGTTATGTTCTCTTTATATATAAAACAAACAAGGCTTCATTTTTCATAATCTAAACAAAACCATTCCAATATGCCCCGCTAAATTTTTAAAACCACAACCTCGCAGCATGAACCTCTAAACAAAACTATCAACCTCAAACCTCGCCTATCTCCAAACCTTATTGTGATGGCAGGCTCACCACACGGCTGTTTACCTCCATTATTGAACAGCCGTTCTCGGCGAAAAATCTCCGAGTTAGTTGATAAGCAGAAACCATTAAGAAGAGAAAAGGGGCATAAATTGCACAAAACACCGCCATTCTTTTTGTCGCCAATCTCCTCCTCCAACAGATAACCGAAAAGAAGTTATTTTGACCGCGAATTCAATGGGTCTTTCACGAGTCTTAAGCGCAAAAGGCGTTTATTCCTAATGGCATTGGCTTCGAGAGAGTGCACCGCCGTTTATTTTCTCTTTTCTAGAGGTGAAATATTGCCGCTCTTTTCAAAAGAGGTGTTTTTAATAGTTTTTGGAAGCAGAAAAAAAGTCTTGTGAATAAAAGACCCCTTCCAACAATCATCGAGAGAGGGATAATTTATGCGTGAAGCGGGACTTGTATATTTGAGGGAGATAAAAGTGTGTCTGGAGTGTTTCTAGAGTTGGATGGGTGTGATAACAATGTTCGGGTTTGACAAAAACATCAAAGGGACATTTGTTGGAACGGCACTTGCTGTTGTGAAAGGAATTTTTGAATGAAGAAAAATATAACTTTTGAAAGAAAATAATTTGTTTGTTTGAATCTTTTGAACAGGGTATGAACTAATGATTGCCTGAAAGCATTTTTTCCTCTTATTAGAGAGTTATTTCTTTTATTAATGTTAATAAATCTGAACTGTTTTATTTGATTAGTATCTTATCATTAACTGGGGTTATTTTTATGCGTGTATCTTTATGTATGGTTATGTACAAGAATCATCTTAAATAAAGATGTCCTGTAAAGTAAGCATAAAAGTTTACTAAGCCTTTTATAAGAAGATGTTAAGAACCATATTATTATTACATAGTAATTTTGTCCTTTAAATGACATCAAAATAAAAAAACACATTTAAAATTACTGTTCTTACGTTCTAATCATAAAAAATTGTTAAATTATAAGTAAATTTCAACTTCATTCATTCTGCCAGTCCAACTCATTATCTTATGAAAAAAACTTATTAATAATCTTTTATACTCCGCTCTTGGATATTGGAATCAAAATTTTGTGTACATACTGTGCAGTTTGGTGTTATCCATAAATTATGTCATTGCATACAGGAAGTTAAAAAGTGGAATGGGTTCCTTCAAAATCTAATTACCAGGGGGAGGAGGGAATCAAGTAAAATGTAATGTTTTATTTTAAAATTTTTTAAACTTTATTGTGAAGTTTGTACCTGTTTTTTCATGTATGGAAAATGGTATAACCCTTTTTTATCCAACCATTACAAGTTTAGTAATCTGCTTTAAATTAATATTATTGAGGTTATTTGTTTAGGTCGTTCTGCGGAAAACCTTAGTTTTTGGATTTTGCCTTTGATAAACTTAGGTAAAACCCTCAATTTTTATTCTATCTTTACTAATACTTTAGTATGTAATCTTATTTCAAACTTCATTACGAAATGAACATTTTCGGAAGTAATATGCTTTTCAAATCCTCCCAAGTATACTAATGAAACTTATTGAATCGTGACTCTCCCGTTCGATTTAGACGCAAAGCTTGGAACAAACTTATAAATCAAACAAATATTCAATTATCACTTTTCGGGGAGCTAACAATACGCTGAATTCGTGTTTAGATTGAAATTCCGATCTCGTAATATTTTCCCTCACACATTAATAGCGTAATTCCGATATGAAATCAGATTGGGAGATTTCTAGGTTTGATAATGGAATTCTAATCGCCATTGTTTTTTCCATTTCTAATTACATTCTGGAAACATGCTCATAAGGAAAGGAGCTCCCTTTAATCAGCAAAGCAACGAAATCAAATTAATGATGTGAGCAAACCATGTACATTTAAATCCCGAGGTGTGTAATGTTAAGTCGTATTATCCCCTTGAGAACCTTATACAGGGTGTCCCACGAGAAGTGGCCCAACCCCTTTAACTTTTGAACCCCTACAGATATAGTCATGAAAGTGGGGTCTAGGTATAGTAAAGTGACCATGCCCTATCCGATGAGAAAACTTTCAACGCCCTCTAGCGGAAACTTTAAGAGTTATAATTTTTATTTTAAAAACTATTTGAGGTATGTGAAAAAAGTCAATGACTAAGTTGTAGAGCATCATCGATTTAATAGGAAAAGACACCTTAAGCAGAAAACTATCTTGAATAAAATCCCTAAAACGCACGCTCAAATAGGTTGAATTTACGTAGTTTTTACGTCTTGAAACGCTCCTCACGAGGCGAAAATGAGAAATTTTCAATTTAATGAACTAAGAATACTTTTAGTCATTTACTTAAACCATAAAAATAAAAATTTCTCATTTTCGCCTCGTGAGGAGCGTCTTAAGACGTAAAAACTACGTAAATTCAACTTAATTGAGCGTGCATTTTAGGGGTTTTATTCAAGATATTTTTCTGCTTAAGGTGTCTTTTCCTACTGAATCGATTCTGCTCTACAACTTAGTCATTGACTTTTTTCACATACCTCAAATAGTTTTTAAATTAAAAATTATAACTCCTAAAGTTTCCGCTAGAGGGCGTTGAAAGTTGTCTCATCCGATAGGGCATGGTCACTTTACTATACCTAGACCCCACTTTCATGACTATATCTGTAGGGGTTCGAAAGTTAAAGGGGTTGGGCCACTTCTCGTGGGACACCCTGTATAATAATAAAGGATTTGTGTTCAAGTTCGTTTTACACCAACACCAAAATAAACTGCTGTGGGAAGAGAATTAATCACAATACCAAGCATACATTGAATTGATAGAAATTATCTGAATGATTACTCCCTAACTTATTAAAAACAAACTGAAGTCATTATGCAACTCTTGAAATCTATGATGACAATATTATTTAAGTATATTTATGTGCCTTATGATAAAAGTTGATAAAGTAATTCATTATATAATATACTAAGTAATAATACTATTAACCTATATTACTATTTACTATATAATTATATGAATATTACAGCCTCTGATTGGTGGAAGGAAAATATTGAATTATTTTTCCACCAATCAGAGGCTGTAACCATGGTTTCCTGACCTGACCGCCGGAGGTTACCGGTGAATACGGCCGTTAAAATACATTTTATGTTGAAATATATTGATATAATTTATTAAGCTTTTATAGAATGTACTCCATTGGTAGAAATAGACACAAATTAAGTTTTAACTAATTTATATCTGAACTCATTTATTCGATCACAATATAATATATTATTGAATAGGCTGTTATTAGATGCTTATGATGAATAAATTTTATGTTTCGAAAATATTTAATAGTAAGCATAATTTCTTAAATATCTAGCGAATCGGTGATATTGCCTACAAGCAGGTTGTAATGTTAGTTTTACTAAACAATGACAATTTTAGCAGTAGAAACCGTTCTACATAAAAAAGAAGGAAATTGTGCCACAGAATAAACTTTTTCTAATTCAATATTGATTTAGTAATCCACCTATCACTACTTAAAGCAAAGATAAAGAGATAACATTGTATTAGTTCGACTTATCTCTTTAAAATACACAACTTTTTTAACGTTAGTCTCTAGCTTAAAGTAGACTCGTACATAATTCTAAGAGCATAACTACCTGAATTTATTCATCTTGTTAAGGTGATCCCAGTAAAACTCAAGACAGTATCTACCAACAAAACGTCAGGGAGAAACTATACAACAACATAAATAAATTCATTATAGGACGAATTCTACAATGCGAAATCGAATTTTCAAATATCACTCCCTTTGTGATGAATTCTTAATAACCTTCCGGTTCAGCATCAAATTCAGAAATTTGATTATTTTGAGAGGAATCCCAAAGGGTCCTAATTTTAAACAGCTAAACACTTAATGAAGCTAACAGAGGGGAAAACACACCAGTAGCACCAAATAAATATAAACACCAATAATACCCCAAACAAACACAAATTGAACCATTTTGAAATCAACCTCATCGTCAATATTCCAGACACATACATACCCCGCCCGAATTAAACCCACTCGATATAAGGATCTTTTTTTATGCTGCTCGCAAAGTTTACCGAGGCCAGCAGCTGTTTGTTCAACCCAAGTCGGAGAAATTACATTAATGACGTAAATTCATCAGCGGCTAACGCGCGTGTGCTTTTATGGCTACCTAATTATCTCCTCTTGGGACATTCAGGAAAAGCCAACTTGAAGGAGAGCGAGGCCTCATAGGCTGACGGCAACTCTTTGTTGCCTCGATTTATGATCGAGTTAGGGGCTTTGTTAGCTCTGTTAGGGGCTTGTTAACACATATATCTCCGCCGCCTCTAGGGAGGAGATAAGGAAAGCGCAAATTGAATTGAGTTTTATGTGAAATCAGGAGTCGCATTTTTCATTTTGGTCTTGCAGCTGAGACGGCTGGATTATTGTGGACGTGCATGGAGAGGGATTTATTATGTGTGTGCTGTGCGTGTGGATGTATAGAGATGGGTATTCAGATGGGAGCTGTGCTGATGGAATGGAAAAGTTTAAGTGTGTTTAAGATGCTTTGAAACCGAGGCTAATTTATTGCGTTTTGGAGAGCGGTTAGAGGGTTTTAATTCGAACAGAATGCGAATGTAGCGTTTTGTTTGGATGAAATCAAGTTTTGGGATGTTTGTGGAGATTGAAATTCAACGTAATTTTGGAATGCATGTAACAAATATTAATTGGATTTGCTGGAGTGGATATTTTGTGTTTACTAGGTTTTAGTTAATTTTTCATTTGCCGGATAAAACTAACTTTCGAAGGTACTGTTTGTGAAGGTTAAAATTTGGGAATTTCTTGATTCAAAATGTCAAATATTAAGGTGTGTTTGGATGAGAGATTTGTGGTTTGGATTGCATACGTGATTATATTTGGTTATTTCCTTAAAACTAGATGTTATGGTATATTTTAATATTCTAAAATGCTGTGCCTTCATGTTTGTTGGAATATTTTTGAGGAAAATAAAGTTTGTTTAGAGAATATATTCATACGCCTGCGCTCCAGCATCAAAAACTAAAGAGTTCTCTAGACTAGACTCTATAAATATAACTTTTCACATTTCGTAATGTACTTATCTATTCAGGTAAATTATAAAAAGAAAAGAAAGATTTTAAATGTGTATAAGAAGACAAATTGTAAATTTTGTTATGATACATATGAATGTCTTCAGACAAATTATGAATTATGCAATTACTAATTTCGCTTGTTTACTTGAAATTTAATGGCGCAAATTTATAATCAGGAAGAGCATCAAACCAAATATATAAATATAAAACATTAAGGTTAGTCATCGTTAGTCGAGATTTGCATAAACTTACAGTTTTTCGTTTATGATTATTGATCTACATAGGAATATAGGAAAAAATTAAACGTTTTATTTATATTTTGAGTAAATCTCTGAATTTTGTTTCACAAGTGTACATTCTCCAAACCGTATTTATTTCTCCAGACATTATAAGCACTAAAAACAATTTTTACGTCTTTGAAACGTTTCAGAAAGTTCCTTTGCAAAGTGATTTAATCCACTTCTCTTCATTTCTTTCCAATACCACGAGTAAGAGTACTTCAATTTATGAACTAATATACTATGTGCAATGGGTTAATTTTCTATTCAAATATCGCGTTTCATTAGTGGGTTAGTACTCGTTTAGACGGTATTTAATCAAGAATGGGAATTAAAAATGTGTTTTGAAGCTAATTCTGTTCAGCCAGGTACAGGAAAGGCGTTACCTTACCCCCTCAAAGACATTCTGTTGGACAATATTTTATTTTCCTTCAACGGCCCTCTGGATACACCAGATCAGAGTTTCTCAAACTGTGGGTCGCGACCCACTGGTGGGTCGCCAGTCAATTTTTAGTGGGTCGCGAGAAGATTTTTAATTTTTCTGAATATGAAGTATCTTTTTTATAATTTTTACAAACTTGTTATTGACTTTTATTTTGAAATTTATCGAATTGCCCTATAGTAAAAAGAATAAAAATTTGAGGAAAAACTACACTACTTGGTGTCGAATGGAAAAGGCAAATTAATGTAAATACGCACTATGAGTGTCACTTAAATGTGCCGATAACGCAAATCTAGTCGGTTCTTCAAATAAGATTTGAAAAAATATTCAGTGTTTCTCCCCATCCACACCGGGGGGGAGCAATGCAAATTTTAAAAATTTTCTTAGGAAAAGATACAACTGCAATTTATTCTATATTACTAAAAAACAAGTTAAAACCTTGCTTTTAAGGGTCAAATTTTAAAATTTTCTCTGGGGGAGGCCCCCAGACCCCCTTTTTATTGTAAGGATCATTGTTAGCCCACAATTTAACTATTTCATACGCTCAAACTCAAAATATTTATTTTTTTCTAAAAAGTTAATTTCTCTTCTAATACTCCTGCATGTAATTATTTATTGTTGTAACTAAATAGTTGGTGAACACCCCCAGTCAGAGAGGTTAAAATTCTGTGGAGGGGCATGAAATAATTATCTCAGTTCAGTTAATTATAATTAACTGAAGTCGGTGGGTCGCGTTAGATTTTGTTTCCCAAAAGTGGGTCGCGATGTTAAAAAGTTTGAGAACCCCTGCACCAGATTATGTATGTCTTGGCTGTACTCCGTTCCACCTTAACTTTTCAGCACTGGGAACGACAGAGAATGTACCAATTTGCCCAAAAAATAGTACTAGGTTGTATTGCAATTTAAAATAAAGTTTAAGCAGACACATTTGTAAAAATGTGTTACATCATAAGTTTATGTGAATTTTATCCTGTATAACTTAATTTAACCATACGTTAAAAGTATTTAATCCAAGCAACTGAATTAAGTCCGTATTTATCTTAATTTGTAAGTATATTGCGAAATGTGAATAGTTATATTTATAGGAGTTTAGTCAAGAAAACTCCTTAGTTTTTTATGCTGGAGCACAAGCGTATCAATTTATTCCCTAAACAAATTTCCTTTTCCTCAAAAATATTTGAACCTGGTAGAATGGCGTAGAACGGGTAACCCATTCCGGTTAATTGACAGGAAACCGGTTTCCTGGCAGTAATTCGGTCACCAAAGCCTTTTCTTAACTGACAAATTAAAGTGGAACGGACTATACAAACACTCACTTCCCACCATTGTTATTTAAAATTCACTTATATGCACGGGATGCATCACTGAAATAGAAACAAAGGGGTGGGAATCACATTACGGCACATACTACGCTTTCCACATCCCAACAATAAAAAAAAGAAATCCCCCAACGTCACCTCCCTTTTTCCCCCACCCGTTTTATGGAGCAAGCAACAACGGGAGATAAAAAAATTCACTAGTCGTTATTAAGCCCAAGCGCTGTTTGCTCAGTAGAAGTAAGGGATCAGTCCGGCACAATGGAGCCAGACGTCCGGGAGGCCCCGGGTAATTGCCGGACGGCCATTCATCACGTTTTCTCCCGGATTAAATGAGCTGACAAAAGGCGTGTCAGCAGAACACGAGGTGATAATTAGCGGTGGGGAAAAACACCCGGGATGCCCCCCTCGCTAAAAGGTGTTTACGCAGAAGGGGTGCTTTTTGATGTATGGCTTTTCTTAATCGAGTGCTACAAGAAAATTCCGTTCTGCGACAAGTGTCGCAGAAGCGATGACTTTCTTCATCATACGGTGGGGAGAAAGAACGGTGAGTTGAGGGGCGATGCACTACACTACTCCTACAGCGGAGGAAAACGGGTGTGATCCTTTCCACTTCCAAGTGCATCTAGTGCATATCCCCTCCCTCCTTTCGCCCCTCCACTTGATTAGGATGTTGTTTCTGCGACACTTGTCGCTCCGTGTTGGCAGAGACTAACTGTTCTGCGTTTTTTAAAAGGAGGGGGTCTTTTAGATTAGCAAACAGGGCTGTGGAATGCGATTTGTCATTAGTGGGGTAGGGGGATTGTTAAGGGTCTAGTGGAAAGGGAATGAATATTTATGATGGACATTCTGCACGGTGGTTTGTGACTTGAGCTACTTGTAAGCTATTCAGCAACATGTTATTTGCATCTTAATATCTTTCTTTTAATTAATTAAAGAGTTATGAGCTTCATTAAATGATCGTATTTTTTTTCAGAGCTTTATTATGGGTAGCAGAAAGATAAATCCTGTAAAAACGATTACAGTAAATCTACCTTTCGCCGTCAATTTGCATAATGTTAGTAGTGAATGGATATTGCGTTAATGCATTTTATCCTGGAATATATAAGCACTAGTGTCGTGTGTATGGGACCTGTAATATTTTCGCAGAGTAATTTACAAGCTGAACTTTAAATAAGTTTGAAAAGCTGCCAAATTATGAAGGGTTTTGGGCAGTTAGGTAATTGAACTTTACATTATAAATTAACAGAACTTTCATCAACAGGAATTTCCTGGATAGAGGCCAAGTATAAAGTGTAGCATTTCTCTTATAGAGACCATATTTTGAAGACTCATGGAATATAAATCATGCACTACAAAGACAGCTTGTCTTGCATTAAACAATTAATGTATTTTGTACATAAACTTTGTTTAAAATTAAAATGGGTTGATCTTTTTGTAGTATTTAAAGAAAGAAAGGTCATCAAATTATTTCAAATCTAAAAATTGAAAGGTCTGCATGCGCTTTCGAAACTAGTCCACACGAAATTTCCTTAAATTCTATAGAAAATTTTGGACAGTCAGGATTGAAAGGATTAAATTTACGTTATAAATTATAAGATCAGTAACCTTACTAAAAAGGTTCATATGGGAGTCGAAAATTTTAGAAATCGTGCAATAAAGGACGTTTCCAATGTGGAACTCGCTTTTGGTACATTTTTGAGTCCCTAGCAACGTTAGTATCAAAAATATAGGGGAAGGTTGGAAAAAATGGGGACCCAAACTTTATTTGTTGAACATTCACTTAACGTGTGATAAAAACCGTCAAAATTGGTGCTAAAATGATAAATTGGTTCCTTAGAAGAAAAAAATAACAAATACATCATAACCAATACCAATATAGATCATAAAAGCACATTTTTCAGATGAGTAAAAATTCCCGGTTTTATCCAACCTAGTCGGACAAAACCGGGAACGAGGTAGAATAATAAAAATCAAATAGTAACTTCTCAAAAACATTATTTATTAAAAGAAAACTTGCTGGGTATGACATTCTAAATTTATATAGAATTTTAATGTATAAAACATTTTATTTTATCAAATGAATAATAATTTAAGTTACACCCTTAATGACTTAGCTTTTAGCCTAAGGAGCTTAAACTATCCAAATCTCCTTCGATTTCGATTGTCCATATAATCCTTTGCAAAATATTCAAGCCTCGTCACTTTCCTCTTCTGAATTAAATTGTTTTTTATTCTTTAGCTTCTTTTTTAACTCAGTTTTAATTTTTTTCATCTTGAGAAGTTTTTTCTCTTTGGCTAAGTCTTCCCTAGCTTGCCTTTGAAATATTTTCTTTTCATCTCGTTCAAGTTCTAACTTATCTCTATAATACAACGTAATTTAAATAAAACTTTTTGAAGAGTTTTTAAATATTTATAGATAGTTAAACAATAACTAAACATGTAAATTTCATTTTAATCATCAAAATAAAGGAGTTGTCTAAAACCGGGAACTTTCCGGCTGCATCCGACTACCACATCCCGGTTTTGTTCTATCACACCTATTTTAAGAAATGGTATTCTTGCGTAAATCAAACAACTTCAAATGGCACCAACAAATAAAGGAGGTACCTATACGCTGTACTTGCCTAAACTAAATCCGAAGGTATTTAGGATCGGGGGTGTAATGTTGCAGACGCTAAAATGATAAGCTTTTCCGGTGAAATTTCAAAATGCTTCCCTCAGCAAGACGGATATGTAAATATACTTTCTTTTCACTTGACATTGTCAGGGCGCATGCCTGGAAGTAGTTCTAGAAGTTTCCGCCAAATATCAACAGTAATAAAGGAATAAAACTTAATTCCCGTTTTATCCACCTCTCTTCTACTTATCACCAACATTTAACCGATGGTGTTTAAAATGAAACAAATCATATATGTATTCGTCATTCAACTTCGTTACTTAAATTTTAAATTTAAATACAAGTCTAGATAGAACAGTAGTTAAAACACGGAATATTTTTTTAAAACTCCAGCTACTTAGTCAATATATACAACTTTATAATCTTGTGGTTATTAAATTTTTATATTTTAAAATTAAATACAATACATAAAATAATTACTTGTTACTTAAAATATTATAACTCCACAATAATTTTTACTAATTATTATGATATTAAGAATTTTACTATCTATTTTTTCTATCTCTATTCTAGCCTTTAATTTTTCAAATACTTTCATACAATTTTTGTATTGCAATTTTCTTTCTTATATATCTTTAACTACAGCTCCTTGAAATTCAAAATCGGAAAAATTTTAAAAAGACACTAAAATCATTTTTATAATTAATTTTTATTAAATAATCCTCTCAGTAAAAATAAACTATCAAACTAATGAAACTAATTTTTTTAATGGGGGTGTGGGCAAGGGGAGTAGGGTCCACCATAATCTCACCAAAAGGAAGGGAGCAAGCGGTCCAAAATTTGGATAAAAAACACCCTGTAATTTATGGACGTCCTTCAAAGTAATTAAAGAGAGCACTTCATTCTTATCATCTTCGTATAGAGTAGAATACGTGGTAAATATGACGGAAACCAATATGACGGAAACCAATATGACAAAAGCCCAGTTTCACGCACCATCTCTTCAGACCCTTCCACCAACAATAGAGGAGTGTTTCGCACTGAATGTTAAATGGGCTCACTTTCAAGCCATAATAAGGCTGTCAGTTAGTCCTCATCCTAACCAACTATAGATCCAACACTATTTGGTTGTCAGATAAATGAAGATAAGGAGATTATACCGATTCTTATACCTGAAATGTAGACTGAATACTAGAAGAGTGCTCTCTCTGCAAAACTGAGGACCCCTGTTCAACTATTATTGGATATGGCTATCATTCCAGTAACATTTCCTGCAGCTTCATATGTTATTTTTTACAAAGAAGAGGGGAAATGTTGCAAGCTTCACACAAAACTTTCGGAGATTTTGAATGAAAGTGAGAAGTTTTTCATGATACTACAGATTACTTTTAGATTATTTAAATTTGAATTGAAACTTTGATTTAGGTAGCTGAAATTGTTGAAATAATGAAATGAATTTGATTGAAATAATTGCTATTAAATGTTACTTAAGTATCAAAGGCAAAGCATAGTATTAAATTTTGGATTATATACATGGTTTCTTTAAAAATTTATGAAAACTGAAACAAATAATAGTTTAAACAAAAACAGGAAATTATTTATCATACGTAATTTGTTTACTGGATCATAATATTTTTAGAAAAAAAATCAGTACCTCCAATATCAAATAAACAAGGATCATTTGTAACCAAATTACGGTTCCATCATAATTATTTTCAAACTAAAGACATTTCAAATCAATTTAAACTTTTTTATGCTTAAAATAAATGGTTCCCTATTGAAAAACAAAAATAATGATACCCACATGCCATATTTTATTAAAGATAAATCGAAAATCCTATTTTGTGGCTACCATGGGCACCATCTTAAATTCTTCAAAATGCTCAACATTTACGAGGTGGCATCAATCGGTTCTTCAATCTAGGCATCATAACCTATCAAAATCAGCAATAAAATTTCATACACATTCTAATACACGGTTGACCCCTTTTTTGCCATTTGGCACCCTGACTATTAGATTCACTAACTTTCTGCGCAAGCGCCGCTCTTAGAGCCTCCGAGTTGCGCGTGCGCAGAGCGTGTTCGTGGCTGTTCGCCTTCGCCGCTCGGCTCCAATTTGTGTCCACCTTAACGGCCGTATTCACCGGTAACCTGACCGGCGGTCAGGTCAGGAAATCATGGTTACAGTCTCTGATTGGTGGAAGGAAAATATTGAATTATTTTTCCACCAATCAGAGGCTGTAACCATGGTTTCCTGACCTGACCGCCGGTCAGGTTACCGGTGAATATGGCCGTTAATGTTCAATCTTTTAATTTTCTGCTTTGAACATCGTTTGGTTGAAATCTTGTAATCGACATATTATTGACCATTCTATTAATTTTTCTTATTATTAAAAATGTGAAAAAAAGTTTAAAAAGTTTTTCTGTTATAAAAAATTTATAATAACTTTTAATTCTAAAAAATCTCGCAATGATTCTACATTCCCTAATTGTTTATCTTATTTGAAAATTTCGAAAGTACCTGAAATTTCCGCTATCCAATATATGTCATTTGCACCAATAATTTAAAGGTAAGTTTTACTGAAAAAACCGTAGGCCTCAAACAACACTTTTTTTCTAGAAAATGTTATATTTTGAAGGTTTGATGCAACATTCATCCACTAAATTTGAAAAAAAAATGTCTGGAAATTTTTACACGAATTCGTCCATTTGTGTGAAAATTCCATAATGAATACTGAAATCTTACTTACAATCCTTTTCTAAAACAAATTCAAATGCTTCCGTTAAGGTGTCAAAATCCAACATGATTTCACCAAGACAATCATCGTTGACCTTCATGTTCCAATCTGGTGCTATATTTTTAAGATATTCTGTTCCGCATTCAACCGACCCTTCAATCTTCACCATTACGGATATATGCTTTTTATTTGAGTCTAGTTTGGACACTGTTCTTATTAAAGTCTCGAAGCTGTAGGCTGCTATGCTTGGATAAAGTTTCTTCAGTTCCTGAATCACCCAGCATACCACTGTCCTGTCCTCGTAATTAAAAACAGGGATTCTTTCTACAGTTTCCATACAAAAGTAATATTCCATAGAACTGTAATAAAATAATATGGTTAGGAACAAGACTGGTTTAACAAAAATAGTGTTTCATGTGTTTTTACAAGACTGGTATTTTAAGTAGCATTTCTCTCGGAACAAAGGAAAAATTAGCGTGTTTGTTTGTATTAGAAATAATAATTTATATTACAAATTATCATTTCATAAGTTTTGCTTTGGATTGTAATAGACCGCCTCTCATTTTGTACATGTCATCCAATTTCCTGTAAATATAGTAAAAATAGGATTAAATCCCAAATTTTGTGCTTTCTTCCTGTGTTGTTTATTTTGATAGAATATAATTTGCTTATAAAATAGCAGAGTGTGTCTAATCAAATTTTCTAATCAAATCGATGGTTTGAAGATCAGCAGAATAGTTAGCGCTGCCATTGGTTGAAACATAAGCCAAAATGCAAGCTAATATTGCTAATTAACATTTAAGACCTTAACTCTTTTTGTACTGACAATTCCCACCAACTTTAAAATTACAAATAGAATAACCATCCCTACGAATATATTGACAATACTTGAATACTTTTAAGGAGCACTCTTAGTTTTCCTTCTTCCAGGATAAAATACGGCTCGGGTTCTTCTGTGATGAGTATTTTAGCGGGAAATGCCAATAGAATTAACTGAAGTGTTGCTTTCAGTTGCTATTGCGAACGGATTTTCATGATTGTCATTTTTTCCCGCAATAACAAGTAGTTAAAGTCAAAACTAAAGTGTATTATTTTTTAAGACTTAAAACTGCTATAAAAGCCATGTTTTTTGCATCGTGATAATATTTTAGGACTGTGTACTGACAGTACTCAAAAGTATTAATATTTAATTTATTGGCTCTAGCGTCCAGCGGAATGAATTTTCAAAAGACGATTATTATATTTTTTAAATCCCTTAATTTTCAGTTTAGTGACTTAAAAAAGTATCTGCATGAAAAAAATTCAGGGAATCATACATATAAAAGGTTAGTTAGCAATTGCTACTCCCTCAGGCAATTGTTAACGGTTTCAATTTCATACATTGAATCATTAAAAAAGACTAGTTGTTGCAACCTGGCAAAATATGTGTGACTTATCCCACTTGGTTGACAGCAACATCATACCAAGTACATGAAGCCGAAATTTGTCAAAAGCCCAAAAACTGCACCTGGACTGGAGTACAACTTGGGTAATGTGTAGTACGGCTTCTTTTTGTTCTTGGCCAAAGGTGCAAAGACATGGGCACCCAAAAGCACCACAGGCAGCAAAAGGGAGAAGTCTGACTTTTGCCCACCCCAATCAATATTAAAACGCTTTTGAGATCCTTTTAAAGTTTGTTTTTTGGGTGCGCAAGCAGTTTTTTAGAGCTGTTTCCAGAACAGCTGTTATCGCACGCAAAAAGCAAATTTAACAGGATCTCAAGCGTTTAATATTGATCGTATTTACGTGAAACTTTGGACTTGAGGGTTTTCAACTATGATCTTTCAGATTATTAAATCAAAAGAAAGGATTTCGAAATATAAAATAAGGTTTTGGCAGAGTTTTCACATTTTTTTGAGTTTTTTAACTTTTTTCATAATAAAACAAATTTGAAAGTGAAGACTTTTGAGATAATTTTAAAGATCATATTAAACCACAATTTTTGAGAGCATAATTAAGTTTTTACCAATAGTAGTTCTTCTACAAATTGAATTTTTCAATGATTTTTTGGGGGTGTCGCTCCATTTTTAACTCCCTGGGATTTGGTCTGGGACCCCTCTTTCTATACCAATTCTTGTTCGTCTTGATGAGTACTATCATCCCTGAATGTTGGTTGCACCATTTCAGATACACCCTGTATATTCTTAAAGATTAAAAGATAAAAAAAAGTAGTTGCGAAAAAATTGAAGCATTTTTCTTAAAACTTCTGTTTTTTTATATTTGAGTTCTTCCACACGTATTCTGAATTTTATTAAAAAGTAAAATGGCTTGATATTCATAAAAAGCACTAAAATATAGCCTATAGACATGTATCACATGGATATATTACAAAATTTAAAATTTTTAAATTACTTTATAATTTAAATTTTTGAAAGATATTTTATCTTTTTTCAATTAGTTATGTTTAAAATGATTATAGTTTATTACCGAATATTGTCAAAATATTTTCTGTATTACTTGATTGAAGATTACCTGTACTTTCAACGTTCATTTTAATACACTAATTATTTAACTAATGATTTAATCACCAATCGTGTTTTTTTGTGTTATATAGGTGAACTACATATCCCTGGAAAAATGACCTTAGAAAATGCCTAAAACGTTTTTAAAAGGTTGAATTTTGAGGCCAAACAAATTTAAAATTTTAAAAAAATTGAACTTTTTACCCCACGATTTTCTTCTAATATTGGTACGTTATAATTTAAGTCATTTCTAATTGAAAAATATTGAAATTACTTTATTTTTAATTATTTTGTGGTTTTAAGTGATGTTTTAATTTTTTTCGACTTTCCAAATTTTGAATTAATTTTAAAAATCGATTTATTAATTTTTGTGAAATTTAAATATTTAAATGGTGCATTAGTATTCAGCACTGAATAATAGCCTATAAACATGTATCATGTCTCAATTACTACAATTTGCCTTTTTGAATTTTTTTTTGCCATGTTTAAAATTAAAAAAATTTCCCGTAGACCGATTTTGTCCAATGTTTAGTATATTATTATTGAGGCCATTTCCAATTGAAAACCGTTGAAAAACCAAATGTTACAATTTTTTATCCGTTAAGTTACAGATTGTCTGAACTATAGGGGAGAGTGTTGTACCTACGGACGGTTGTACCATCAGCCACCTCATTTTAAAATTCGGGAAAAAATGTAAATTTGAATTTGTGGTCGATTTTGAATGTAAACAGATGCTACCTAGTTGCTAACGTGAAATCAGCTGTTTAAAATATTATTTAAATTTTCTATAGTAAAAATACTGTTTTTAGGTGCTCAAAGTTTTTTTTAGTGCATCACTACATTAATTATTTTCTTCCTCTATGATTATGATATGATAAAATGGGATATATGAGGGGAATTCCCGAGATTTTGACTTTTTAGTTTTGATATTAGAAATCGTCAGATCTCAATTCTTTTATCTTTTATAGAACTTTGAATGCAAAAACACCTGATGCTGTACCTTCGGACACCATAAGTGTTGTACCTACGGACACGTTCTTGTGGGTGTCTGTAGCTAATCGGCGTTTTAGAATCAGGTTTCATTTAACTGAATACATTTTAATAAATGTTAAATTAATTATAAATGGTAATCTATTTGTCAACGATTATTTTCAAGTGAATTTTAGATGAAAAATCAAATATTTTGTGATCTAAACTACTTTTTAAATTTATAATTCTACTTGGAATTTAATTTAAAATATGGTGTAAAACCCTAAGCACCCTATCGCATTTAAGTATGATGATTAAAAAAACTTAAAATTTCCACTGAAGAAGATTTACCACCAAATTATTATTGTTATTACCACCAAATGCTTGCACAACTAAGTGTCGATCGAATTGGGTTTTTTGGATTAGTGAAGTTGTCAGATCAATCAGCATGATTGATGAAACTATTACCTTAAATTCTGATCTGAAAATACCATATGATTTTTGTGTTTTTGGTAAAAAATCAAGACTTTTATCATTCAACTTCGTTTTAATGATCATTTACGATCTAAAACTACATTACTTTAAAAAATCTATTTTCAATTTTAAAAAGGCTTGAAATAGGTTATTAAAAGGTTATTCATCAATAAAAATGTTCATTCTTAGCTTTTTTCAAGTAAAACTTCCCTTTTTAAGGGTGTCCACAGGTACAACTGGGTCTGTCCATAGGTACAACAGGTTGTTGTACCTTTGGACACAAATTTTTCCAAGTTATTATAAATGATTAAAAATCCAATTTTCAAGATTTTGACTAATAAAAAATATCTCTCTACTCACAAAGGTTAGGACTATAGGTTGGGCACTTTAAATGGTCAAAATGTGATTTTACCTGTCTTAGAAAAATCCAAACGTGATTTTTGTCCATAGGTACAACACTCTCCCCTACTCTGTTCATTTTGAACTGGCGCTTGAAAATATTTCCTTCCCCCCCCACCGATCGGTAACCATAGCAACTATCCTCGTCAAAGTGACGAAGAAGCCTTACTATTGGCTGATCGAAGAGCGTAACTATGGTTACGCTTCGAGCGTGGGGGAAAGCACTATTTCTCGAGCGCCAATTCTAAATGAATAGAGTATAGAACGGAAATGGACCGCTTCATTTTAGGCGTCGCGTCGTATGACATTCGACAGGGAAGGTGTTATTCTAAATCTAGAATTCTATCTTTATGAAAATGTGAAGTAGAAGTCATTGTTATCGTTCTATTTAAACTCAAAATGCTGTTTTTAAATATATTTGTACACGCATATTTACACGAGGAACACTTGAGAAAGTCAAGTTTATATTTTTACTGACCTATAAATTAAAGCATGAATTTTAATATTACCGGCTATATTAGCTATATTATATACATATACCGGCTATATTATATATATATATATATATATATATATTACCGGCTATTATTCCAGTTATATTAATCATTAATTATAGCCATACCATATCCTCTTGCTTTATTCCAGTTATATTTCTGAAAAAGTTTGCTGTTTATATTGGGTTTCCTTAAAGTCATTATCAGACCAACACATTTTTGAACATATTTTAGGTCAAATAATTACCAGTGCTGTCTACTCAAAATGCTTCTCAACCCCTTGAAATTGAATAAAAAAATTTTTTTTGTTGCACATTTTGTGCGGTGAAGAAAAAGTTAAAAATCTATCAATACTCTATAAAAAAATCAGTTTTGATTGTGGATATGATCTCCCCGCACTGCTAACAACTCTGTGCACCTGTTTTCCATCAGGTTTGTTAGGTTATTAATGCGGGGGCTTGAGTATTTTCTTCAACTCCCCTTTAAATGCATTTTTCTGCACTTGAACTGCTCGGGAGGTATTAAAATGGTAGGAATTCATCTCCCTAGTTAGCATGTCAGGGATGTATTCTACTAGATTCATGACGGGGAAAGTTATGATAAATCTATTCTTGCAATTTCTTTATCTTAACCCATTACTGCCTGACGTCCCTTTTTAGGGACGTTTTTTAAAAATCCTCCTATTTCTACAAAAATTGTTCCTTTGAATCAAAATTTGCACTGATGTATCTCTAATCTTCATAGAACATAAAGATCACAAGAAGAAAGCAAAATTTTAAAAAAATTTTACTTTTTTTAAAGTTGGAAGATAGAATTTTTCAGAAAAGTGCTTTTTTTAAAAATTTTAAAAGAAAAAGCTTAAAAATCCTAGTTGTTATTTTAAAAAACGTTCAATGTCGTTATATATTATTGTTTATACATTAAATCAGTTGGGGTGTTTTTTTATTTTTCCAAAATATTTTATCTTGACCTTATTTTGGACCCTCGAAAAGCGTCCCTAAAAAGGGACGTCAGGCACGAATGCCCCCGTGGTTTTCCCCATAGTGAAATGCTAGTGTTTCCTTATTTTTTTCATAAAAACGCGTTCGATTCTTATGAAATGAATTAAATAACTGATATTTATAAAATTAATTTAATTTTAGCTAATAAATTTATTATTTTTGTTTATTTTTTTTGGAAAATACTGTTATTTCTGCTAAATTAATGGAATAAAAAGTCTTAAATTATAAGGAATTAATTAATTTGTATTAATTAAAAGGAATAAATTAATTATTTTAATATATTTATTACTTATGCAAATATATTTCGGTTATATTTTAATTAAAAGTTTATTAATTATTAGTTATAATGACTTTTTGTCATTAAAATTGCCAAAAAAGTCGCTTTTGTGATAAATTTTCGGCTTTTTTTCTATTTAGATGTCCCTAATCATTGTGTTCTATACTGCAGATCAATCTATATCATCTGGCTTGCTAATGCACATCCCACTAATGCTTGATTTTTGGGGAGAAATTTGTGTTCCGCACAATAAAATTAAATAAAATGAAAAAAGTATGGGCATTTGAAAGACTTAAACTTCACAAATTGAGATATTCTGATGGATTTGAGGTGTGCCAGAGTAATTATTACTTAATATTAGGTAACATATAAACAAAGAATGCCTTTTTCAATTAAAAATCTTAATTAATTTGCAATTAACATAGATTTGGGAGGTAAAAACGTGTTTTAGAGCATAAAAAATGCTCAAATTACATTAATTAAGGTTAATTTTACAGGTAAATGGATAAATAATTAATATTTTTTCTTCATATTCATGTAACAGTATGGTTCCGATCACTTTTGCTGCACTTAAAAAGGTAGAAGATGTTTTTGAGGCTTTAAAACAGTTTTCTACCATGCGTTTACTATAGGGAAAAAACACGGGGGCATTCGTGCCTGACGTCCCTTTTTAGGGACGTTTTTTAATTTTGGTGTAGAAATTAAAATTTTAACATGGAATTTTTTTCATTATTTTTCCAGTTGTTTTGGGGCTATTTACTATGTTTTTACCAAATATTTAAGAAAAATAAAAAGTTGGGCATTAATGGGTTAAAGAAATTATTCTCCGAGGTAGCACAATCCAGCCAAGAAAATCTGCAAAAGAACTTAAAAAAAAAGAGAAGGAAATTGAAACACTTTGTCTGCAGTTTTTGTATGCAGTATTAAATCTATCTGCAGTTTTCCTGCAGAATTAAATCTGCAGTTTTTTGTCTGCAGAACTAACTGCTGTTTTTGTGCAGTAGTCTGAATTTAATTTACACATTGGTCTGCAGAAAAAGTAAAGTTTTTGTCAACAGATCAAATATGTCAATTCCCTTCAGATTTTTTAATATCGGTTGCCTCAACTAGAAGACGCGACTTATTACGTAAAAGATGAATTTGTTAGCTAAGAAAACCCCAAAACCCAGTCAACTCTTAAGTAAACTACGAAATATTTCCCTACTGCTTCATCTCACCCACAAGAAAGATATTCCCATAACCTAATCTAGCATATCCCACCATCAACACACGATACGATACCATTATTATTATTTCCATTCAACAAAAAACCGAATACGGTAAAGAAAGTAACAGCACAAGCACCTCAAAATAAAAAAAAATTCGCTTTTTTCCCCAGGAAAACAGAAACAACTTCACGATAGCGAATAAATCTGACTCCAGAAGGAGAAGGAAAAATATTTATCTTCGATTATAAAAGGAGAAAACAAACCGAGAAGCGCGCGGGCAAAATGTAAAACTGGGCGCAGAGAGCAGTCAGCCTTCCCAGTTTCATCCTCAGAATGCAAAACGACTGTCTCCCGGAGATGGAGTCAGCCATAGGCCTCTGTTTACCCCCACCAGAGGCATTTGTAACTCAAGTAAGTTTTGATGCGAAAAAAGATATTCTTCTGAGCCGCGGAAAAATCAAAACTTGTTGAATTATGCAAAAGCCGCGTCGGCATCTTGGGTGCACCCCACTGGAGATCTCTGTTGAGATGCTTCTTGTGTTGTTGTTTTTTTTTCGTTGGCGGGATCTCTGATCCAATCATGCGTGACACCATTTGGTGGAAGTGATTTCGCTGTTGTGAATTTGTTAAAGGGGGATTTTTGGGAGGTGTTAGGGGTCTTTAGCTTTGGGGATCAAAGTCGGAGAATACTTGCTCAAATTGGGTGGTTTAAATCAGGCAGTAAACTAAAAACATTTGTTTAGTAAGTAACTACGAGGGTTGTTTTTTAATAAACTTCCGTTTTTCTCTTGAAAAAAAAGTAGTAGAAATTTCGAAACAATTTTGGTGCTGGTAGTTAGATACATCCTTCAGGTTCAATTTGCCACCTTACTGAATAAAATCGGACATTTTTTCTATTTTTTATCCATTTTACAAGCGCGCTCCTCGAACTATTTTCCCGCCAACCCATAGAGAATTCGGCTTTTTTTCTCCCTTCGCTCCGTCCGCGAGAAGGCATTAACATTAAACAATGGGTGGGCAGGTGATCGCTGACGGAGCGAAGGGAGAAAAAAAAGCCGAATTCTCTATGGGTTGGCGGGAAAATAGTTCGAGGAGCGCGCTTGTAAAATCGATAAAAAATAGAAAAAATGTCCGATTTTATTCAGTAAGGTGGCAAATTGAACCTGAAGGATGTATCTAACTACCAGCACAAAAATTGTTTCGAAATTCCTACTACTTTTTTTTCAAGAGAAAAACGGAAGTTAATTAAAAAACAACCCTCGTACAATATAAGATTACTGATGATGGTATATTATACTGTCCCACTTTAATATTGTGGAACTTTATTGAATATGGCCAATAATGCTTCAAACTACCAAAGATACCAAGTAATCTATGATCAAAAGGTTACCAGTGGTTGAAAATACTCCCATCAAAGATTGTCATTTTACCAAGATATTTTTATATAAATTTTAACTTTGTTTGTGAAGCTTTGACTTTTATTTGTTTGTATTCATTTGTGATGCTGTTACCAAAACTGAATTGAAACTTTGATTGTTTTGTACTCAAACGAAATGGTACAAAAGTTGAAGCTGGAGTTGTAATTCTATAAGGGTGTCTGTTTAATAATATTAGAGAATTTATGTGCTGTTTGACTTTGAATTCATTAAGTCATTTTCCCACATGGTTCTCTGTTTCTTAAAATTGATTATTCATAGCTTTTTTATTTATATTTGATATCTTTTAATATATTAAGATAGAAAATATGCATCGATAATGTTTAGCTGGGTGATAATGTCATTGTGATTATTTGGCATTCCTTTTTAAATACAAACCCTAACAAACTGTCCTTGATAATAATAAATTAATAGAAAAAACTAATATTTTATATGCTGTTTAAAATTGGTTAAAAAATCAATAAGATATGTTCATTGTTGGTAATATAAATTAAAAAATTCCGTTTTTACTAATAAAAATATAACTAAGATTGCTTTTCCGTTGCGCATTTTATTAAACTAAATTGCTGTAATATAGTTTCTGACTAAAAGTATCATCAATCCTTTAAAATATTTGAGTTGAAATTCAAAAGAAACTCTATATATTATAATGGAGTATCTTGAGTGGATAAGATATAATGAATGACTACAACATATTTTATAATTTAAATTTTTGATCAATTGTGTCACGTGATCAATATTAAATTCTCGGAATATCGTGACATTTTTGTCTGAAGGGAAGAATTTAAAATTGAAATATATTATGAATTTCCTATAACCTTCTTTGGTATATTTTTAGCTATAAAAACACCAAGTGAATATGAATAAATGATAGTTTAACAGAAGTTTACCATGTTTGTGTGTGGAAACTTAAGACGCAAGACAAACATATTGCATTTTTAACTTTGCTACTAGATCCCAGACAGCCAAATTTCGACACGTAATGACTTGTAAAACTTGTAATACTTGTAAAACATTACGGAAAATTAAGTAAAGAAAATCGCAAGTTCTTTCTTGTTTAAAAGGTATTAAAATATTGTATACATTAAAACTGTGTGCATACAAAACTTTTTTACATCTCTTTAGTTACTATAATCTTATTATAAATCAATCATTCCTTAAAGCTGCCAACATGTCTAGACAGAATGTTTTTATCACAAACCTGTTACCTCTTGCACTATTTTACATAGAAAGGTCATTATTTCTTTAATGTAAATGTTTCAAAAAGGGCGTAATAACTTTTATGAGTTTATCTTCTTATTTCGTTACTAAACAACGTATATATAATAGGTTGATAAAAAATATTTCATTATGGAAATTAATTCTCCAGTTTTTTCATTACAAACTTTAAGTTTTACATTTTAATAATTTAGGTGGAAAATTAGATTTTATGAGTTGGAATTTAAGGAAAATCTATTTCAGAAAATAAGATTCATGAACTTAAGGGCAATAATTTGAATATGAAATGTTTGAATTGTAAAATACAAAAAATAACAACTATGCAAAATGGAAAAAATATATTTTATAACATCTTTAAAATTCACTGATATAAATATCATGGTAAAGAGTTAACATGCAAAAGGATTCATGAAATATACCACTAGAACACATTTATATCACTACATTTTGAAAACACTGGGTAACAAAACTGTCCTCTTTCTAAAGAAATCTGAAGAAATAATATTTAAGTAAATAGTTTATTCGGAAAACTGGATTATAAACATTAATATTTTTTTCGTCCAATATGATCAATTAAACTAATATACAAAAAAGACGATGGCCAAAAAATAGTTATAAAAGAAGGTCAAAGTAAAGGCTTTATCAGACATCACTTTTTTAGATCATGTTGGAGGAATCATCCAAAGTAAAATGAGCGAATTGGCGTTTCACTCATTACTTCTTCACTTTTCTATGCAAACTATTAATTCACAGGAGTAAACCGCTCAGGTTTAACAGTGAAAGTGAAACAGTGTGAATGATCCTTTAGACAATTTTATATAAAAAAGTATTTGTAAGTACTTGAGAGCTCTCTAACTTCGATTGGCGTGTAAGTTTATTGGTGTTTTATATACCAATAAACTTTCTTCTAATGAATGATAAAATAATTAATACAGACAACATTTCGAAACCAATTTTCCCATAAATTGACACTTCCTACCCCATCCAACACATCTCTCCAACAATAGCCTCCCGCAATGTTCATTGGCATCGGCACCTCCAAATCCCACAACGCAAAGCAGCAGCTCATAGCTCATTCCAAATCTCTTTATGGCCTCTTTTCCACCCTTTTGTTGCCGCACCATTAATTGATGATAGCATTAATGCGATGCCAGTAATACTATCCGCCCAACGAGATCTATATTTCACGACCCCTGTTGCTTCCCCGATGAGGAACAACAGGTTACACGAAGGGCATTAGCGCTTGACGGGAGGGCGAAGTAAAAATGTATCGTCGCGGTATATTTCTTTTCGGATGCGGTTGCTAAGATACCCCACTGTGATGGCAACGATGATGTACGAGTCTTCTGTAACAAGCTAGTTGCTTCTTCTTGGTGTCGTAGGTTGTTGTAAAAATATCACGGGAATAAAAAGTTGGAAAGGTTTTTTTGGGGGAAATTAGGTGGAATGTGTGTGAAATATAAGTCCTTAACCGTTTCGATCCTGAAGCACCTGATTGCAATTGGATCCTATAGATAATTTGGGGTGGTTAGGACCGAAAGTTTTAAGGAGAGGGACCACGATCATTTAATTTTGAAATTTACTACTAAATGTTTTTACGAAACGATAAATAAGTTGCAGAGAAATAAGTAAAAGTTATGATGCTTTATTTTAAAAATCAAATTTCCTTAGATCAAGGGAGACACTTTTTACCATTTACCGGCCTTGAAATCTCAGGGAAAAAATTATTAAAAGGTTAGTATTTAACCATTCAATTACCAACAAAAAGGTTTTATGGCTATGGTGGATACTAGTGGACACCAGTTTTTTTTTGTAATTCTTAAAATTTTCAGTGTTTGTTTATAAGCATGATAAAACACCACTCACAAATTTTCAAATAAAAAAATTGGTAAGTTTTTTTAAATTTAAATTTTTAAAAAACTAAATTCCAAAATGTTCCATGGGGCTTAAAAATTTTTAAAAATTTTACTTGATTTTATATAAATAGTTAATGGTTTATAAGTTCTTGTAGAATGAGGAAGTTGCATGATTTTTTAAAATTTTTTTAATCGATTCCTCTTGCAAAAATAAGCAACTACCCAAAATTTGAGGCCAATCGAGAAATTTTTTGATTGTCAAAAAAATTAACAAAAATCCCCTTTTTAAAAGCGCGCGAAAACACCAAGAGTTTGGATGTGACGTCATCTTATACTAAACATTGTTGTAAAACAATGGAGTTGATGGTATTATTGTTGACGTCATCTTATAGTTTAAACAATAAACGTTTTCAGTCACGTGTTTTTTTCTTGACTTTTAAATTAAAATATTTAATTACCTGTACATTTTTTTGAAAAACTGACTAGATATTTAATTTAACCACACAAAAAACCATACGGAACACTTGTTTGTTTTTGAAAATCTGACACATGCAACTTCCTTATTGGGAATGACATAAAATATATTTTAAAAAGTACGGCCATTTACACTCTTTTTGTTGAAAATATCGTAAAAATTGTAAGAATTTTACAGAGGGATATTTTAGGGAAGTTTTGAAATTATCGGGTTAAAATGAAGCCGCACGGAACATTTTGAAATTAATGAAATTCATTATTGAAATGAATTTCCTTAATCAAACCGGTTGTGAAAGTCTTCATGCTTACATTTTGAAATTATGTTAATTTTTTTAAAATTTAAATTTACCCATTATGTCCCGACGGGACTTGTAAGTCCCACTTCCTAATGTTCCAAATTCGTCCAATTTTCGTCATGTAAGGCCAAATTTAGTTTACTTATAGTTGCAGTTACTTAAACTAGACATATTTTGGATGATGAGGATGTGGAAAATAATTTGGGGCATAAAGGGTTAAAAAAAACCTAACCAATTTTTTTATTTGAAAATTTGTGGGTGGTGTTTGATCATGCTTCTAAACAAACACTGAAAATTAAGAATGTAGGTTAAGAATTAAAAAAAAAGTTTTTGGTGTCCACCATAGCCTTAAAAGATTGTCCTTATGTAAAGGGATGGATATATTATTCCATTGCTTTTATTTTTCAAAACTCCCTAAAAATTTCAAACCATATAGAAACTTTTAGAAGACCCAACCCGAAAATTCTTTTTCCTTGGGGGAATTTTCAAAAAAAGATTTTCCTAAGAGGCGTCAATCACAAGTTGAATTAAGTTGTAGCTCCACAAAAATTGAAAAAAAAAACGTTTCCCCTTACATAAAAGGGAGTGTGATTTAGGTTCTGCTAGAAGCCCCAAGGGATAAAACAAGTTTTGGCAAAGGAATAAATACTGAAAATAATATTAACATGCATCAATCAACACCCCTCCTCTTTAACATCTACGTATTTCAGTTATCTTTTGTAAAACAAAACAAGTCGCATTTAAAATACCATCGAAAAAAAATAATCAATATCCTCCATTTTTTTGTTATAAACAGACCATAAATGGGTTCTTAAAATTGTGTCATAGAAGAATAACTGATGATACATACCCTAATAACCAGGTGACCGAATTATGACTCCTTTGTGACAGTCAGATGAGTGTCACTGTAAAGCCACTGTTACCGAAAGAGTCCGGAATTTGTGACCAATATATGTGGTCACTTTTTGACTTCCCAGTGATGTCGCTGAAAAGGTACAGTTGTGTCAGGTCACACAAAGACTTACCTGTAACGGCGCATAATTGTCACTCAATACTGGTCACTGTGTGACCTCCAAGTTCGGTCGCATTTCGGTCACTGCGGAATTTTGTTTATAGTTTAGGCTTTTAAATTTGCTGTTCTTTTAAATTGTAATTTGTACTTAGCTACTTACATCTGTAAGCCTCATGTTATACGATGTGGAGCATGAGGAGTTGAAGAATTTTATTAATTAAAAAAAAAAATTCGGTCACTTAGAGGCTTGTAACAAGTGTGACTCTCAGTGACGTTATAATGACGTGATTGTGACATGCTAGGATAGTTATATCCATCAACATCATTAGTATCATTTCATCCTTTTTCGCGAAAATTTACCCTCAATACCTTTCAACATTCTCTCGAAATACACCCGAATCTATTCGAACTGCTGAACACCGGACCTATTGGCCCCATGTTAAATAGATCCTCATTGCCTACAATGTTTGCGGAACTCTTCCACGATCCTTTCCTCCGTTGGGACACCAGTCCAAGTACTCTGACCAGGAAAGGTACTTTGTTCAGCATGCAGGATAACGGATTGGATGGAAAATATTCTTGGGTTTAAGTTATAACATAATTATGGCGTTTCTATGGCTTGTATATCTAATTCACGGGAATAGTTTTATTTGAAATAGAGTAAGAAGTGTTTTAGAGTAAAAATTTATAACATCAATATGATAGTATAACGTATATTAAAAAAGAGAAGGTGTATTCCAGATTAGGAGTGCATTTTTATCCAGTTGGACTTTATAGTAAATTGTTTATCATTAAAATGAGTACATTTTATAGAAGGGTAATTAAAAATAAATATTTCCAATAGGCGAGAGAGGGGCACATTTGAACAAAAAAATTACATTTTTGAATAAAAAAATTACATTTTTGAATATTTCTCCATATATTTATACGATATTGAAACAAAAACGGATTTATTTATAAATTTACAAAGTTCCTGAAATTTTAATTCTCTTTTAAAACGTGTTTGTCAGATATTTCAATTTTAAACAAAACATATGCAATTTAATAAAAAAATTATGTTTTGTAACATTAACTAATATTGGGAGGATTTTTAATTTTTATAGTTAACATGATCAAACTATATTAGCTGTAAAAATGGTTTTAATTCTGAAATAACACAATCGTTTCTTATTGCATTATCTTACCTATATTCTTTCCATACCTTCCTAATTTTATATAACATTTCCTACTTTTAATAATAAATGCAATTAATTGTTATTTATGCAAGTTATGTCTGCTATCTAAGCAATTTTCTATACTATAGCTTAAAATGCCATACACTTTAACTAAATTCACTACCCATACCCACAGACAAAATATGATGCTGAAACTTCAACTTTATCATAAAAATAAATGTTTTTATTAGTGATGGGCAGGTATCGATACCAAATACTTAAGTACTCGATACCTATAGGTATCGAGTGTATTCGATACCCACAGGCACAGGTATCGAGTGTATTCGATACCCACAAAAGTATCGATACTTTATTCACATATTTCGTTTTAAATTTTTCAATGAAGTAATCTTTATAATACCTACTGTAGATCAAACGCAGCCTGTTTCCGTTTTCATTTTGCAACGCTCAAACCCAAGCCGTTAATCATCCGCGAGAGAAATTTGACGCGGCAAGGTTTTTCCCCAGCCAAATCCTTCGCCTCTATCCACCTCCAGACCCGTAGCTACGGGGCTTTTTGATGTATCGCTTTCAGTTTTTTGAATATTAGTCTGATTATGGATAGGCCCTAAAAAAATTGTCCCTTCAGGTTCGTTTCCCGACATTGAAAAAAAGTACTCGATACCTGAAAATACTCGATACCTATAAGTATTCGATACCAGAGTATTCGATACCTATGAGTATTCGATACCAAAGTATTCGATACCTAAAATTATCGATTTTGCCCATCACTAGTTTTTATACCCTTTTCGTTTAGCTTATGAAAAATAAATGGGTTTTATGCCCAGGCGCTTAAAACTTTACAAAACATAAACACCTAAATACTATTCAGAGCTTTTGCATCTGAACCTTACAATTAGCCATTTTTTTATACTGTGATAAGAATAATAAAGATACAATCTTTTTAAAAATATAACATAGTTTATTAAAAATTACACGAAAAGAATGATGGGGATGGCAATGATCTGTAAGAAAAACGTTTTCGTGAGTAGAGGATTTTCACATGATTTTAAATGTTTTAATTAATAGTATTTACATTAAAACTCTAAAAAACAATATGATTCATTAAATCAATCAATCGTTTACAATCAATTCGTTAAATCTGTTTAACTCACTCGACAGTTCATACTTATTTTACTTCTCTTATAAATTTAATGAAAGTAATGTTTTAAACCTGCACAGTTTCAAATCAAAAACTTTAGAAATCAATCTTTAAAGCATTTATTTATATTTTCTAGACTATAAATTTGAATAATTTAAAAAAAAAACCTTAAAATGTTAGTTAAATCTTAAAATTATGTAAATTTGTGAAAGTAGTAATAGTCCAATCGTCTGTTTTTACCTTAGAAATTAAGTGTCTGAAAATTATAAAATAAGACAATAACAACAGCATCTTGACGAAAGTTTTCTGTGTGCAATAAAATATGATAATATACAGGGTGTTTCAAAAGTCCGTTTCGCGGCTTTTATTTGGAACCAACGTGCCCTAGGGTCACGGAAGTAGGGTATACCCCTTAGGTAAGTGACCCAGGAGAACCCATTGATATGACTAACAGCGCCTCTAGCGGCGAAATAAAAAATTTAATTTAAAACTATAGGAGGTAGAGTAAAAACCTCAATGATAGAATTGTTGCCAACTTTATGAATAATTTTCACTGAAAAAAATTTCTTGAAAAAAACTTGAATATTCGCGGAGATCATGTAAAAATATCACTTTTTCAGACCTCAAAAAAGAATAAGTTCGCAAATTTGCAAGTTTTTTAAATTTTTTTGATGAAATGTTGCCTTTATTCAGCTAAAAAAACACAAAACTACACAATAACACTGAAAAAATTGCAAAGTTGTGAACGTTTTCTTTTCAGAGGTCTAAAAAAGTGCTATTTTCACATGCTAATATCTCCGCGAATATTCAAGAAATTTTTTTCTGTGAGTTTTTCATAACGTTGGCAACAATACTCCCGCTGAGGTTTTTTCTCTATCTTCTATAGTTTTAAAATTATTTTTTTAACTTTTTTATTTCACCGCTAGGGGCGCTGTAAGTCATCTCAATAGATTCTCCTGGGTCACTTACCTAGGGGTATACCTTACTTCCGTGACCCTAGGACATGTTGGTTCCAAATGAAAGCCGTGTAACTTACTTTTGAAACACCCTGTATATTACTTCAGATTAATGCTGATAGTAGTCTTGTCTGATAATATTTGACAACTCTTCCAAGATATTTCTTCTCCTTTCGTTCATAAGAATTGTTACTTTAAGTCTAAAATGAGATTCCATTAGATAGCCTAAAAAAGTAAAAGACCAGTTTCAGAAAACGATATGCTTGAAAACAGTAATTAAACTAAAATTTATAAAAGTATACCGTAAAGTGGGGTAACTTTGGCCACAAAATCGAGTGGGTTTTTTTTCATAATAAAATTTTTTTTAAATGTTATCCAAAACAAATTTGAAAAGGCCAGTGTTTCATATTATTTTAAAACATGTTTCAATTTTAATATAAGCCGTTTTCAAAGTGAGGATTTAAGTTTAAAATATAAAAAATGTTTCAAAAGTTTCCATGAATTAGAGTAACTTTGGCCCAAAACACCAATCATTAAAGGAATTAAAAGAAGTTAAAGGAATGAGGTATTCTCACGTTTTGGGATTAAATTTTATTAAAATAGTAGATAAAAAACCATGAAGAATGACGGTTACATCTTGTATTTTCGTAGCCTAGTTTCTGAGGTATAAATTTTTGAAATTTCGTTTTTGTTTTGGCGCGAAAACACTTTCTAATCACAAATCATGCGCTGTGAGGTCACATCCAATAGGAGCCCGTTTTCTGATTACGTGAAAACAGAAAATACAATGGTTTTCATGCGCTGTAACGTCACATCCAATAGAAGCCCGTTTTCTGATAACGTGACTTTTCTGACGTTTTGGCAAAAATAAAATTGAATTTTAAATTATTTAAAACACATTTTTGAACTTAAAAATCAGAAATTTGGGAGTTTTAGACCATAATGTATCGAAAAAGTATAAAATCAAGCAAATTCCTCACTCATGCAAATACCTCATTAAAGGAAGTTTTAGCCCTAGTTATGCAAGTTACATATATGTCGCTAAATGATCTATAAATATATTTTCCGAGTTCATTTTAAGCTATATTTATCAGAAAATTAATCGATAAAAATGTGTTCCTGCACAAAAAAATTTCATTTTAGAATTATCAAAGAAAATTCTTAAAGAAAAAACATACATGAACAGTAAATGGTATTTTAACATTACTACATTTAACATACTTTTTACATATTTTATATTCTAAAAATTTTACATATTTTGATGAATTGATTTTCAAAATTGTGGTCAATGATACTATATAATATATACATTACATAATGGGCAATACCACCATTTATTTTTTATTCCATAGAGGCATCCTAGAGCGGAATATACGCGCAAAAATTTTTTAATTGCGATAATTATTTTTTTTATGAAATTTCAAAGTTTGACTAAAAAATTGCGTTAAATCGTCAAATTTCCCAATGTGACGTACTTCTATCCTATACATTGATTTTAAACAATGATTTAATTTTTAAACAAATCAAAGTCATTGTTGGGTTTCTCGTTAAAGTCTGTATGAATCAGTTGTGACGTACTTCTATCCTAAGCAAAGACAAAGGGCATGGCGATTTTAATTTTAAATATTTAATTAACTAAATTTTTTGAAACTTTTCATGTGGATTTTTTTATTTAGATCCATTTCTTTTACTGGAAAAATGCATTTTTTTCTGTTTTCAAAAAATGATGGTATTGCCCATTTGAATATTTATTGTGTTAAGAATTCCTTCATATTTGAGTTCGAAACAATGTTGAGTTTCTTTTTATTTTCAGAAACGTGGAAAAGTACATCATAACAAGAAAAGGGAAAATCACTTAAACCTGACAAATTATAATGCTTGTTTCTTCAGAAAGAAGTATAAAACTCCTGTAATCTGTATACCGTCATTCATAAATGACGTTCCATCCCATTTTTCAATGTAAAAAGAAAAACAAAATGCGGCTCGCTTGATGTAAAAATTAGTTACATAGAAAGCTAAGCCACTTACCATCCATTCGAAGTGCAAATTTGAAAGCCTCCACGAAAGTCTTAAATTTGACCATCTGTGCCCCATTTGCCCTTGTATACTTGATGCGTAAATTCCAGCCTTTTGCCATTTTGTTTAGCCAGTTTAATCCAGCGGGGATGTTGCCGCGAAATCGGAGCGACACGAAAGTCTCATCTCTGACGACAGGATCCAGTGTGTAGAGTGTCTTGATTATCGTTTGCATGCTGTAAGCGGCCACTTCCGGATGCTTTTCCCGCAGCTCCTTTAACAGGTTACACACATCCTCTTCATTGCGGTATCGAAGAATGACAATTGGATGATCATCCGGTTCCATATAACTATATGAAAAATAAATTCAATACTTTGTTCACACGACATTTAAAACAGTGACATTAGGTTAGTAGAAAAACTTTTCCTTTGAGTTTATAATGAAAATTATTGAACTGCCTTTTTCTCTGCATATAAGACGAGACTTTTTGAAAATGTTCGATTCAAAAGAGTGGCCCACTGGATAATTATTAAGAGCGGATAACACTGGGGAACAATTTTTAACATAATTTCTGTTGACTTCGATTTTTTGGCTGTTTTAGAGTTCAATGGGCACACTGATTAGAAAACTGTTGTTAGTTTTCTTCTATCACGTCAACTTATTTGGCAAACAGCCCCGCCCCCTTTTTACGTTTTTCATTGACTTAATGACTTTGAATTCGATTTTCAAGCTCAAAAATCATTACTTTAGTCTTTAAATTACACTCGAGAGGACAAGAATGGTTAAAGTTTCTAAAATATGAAAATATTTAGCAAATGGATAGGTTTAAGGGGTTATTACCCCCCTAAAAACGCAAAAAAAATCGTTAAAAATGATAGTTTATTTTACGCTATTTTAACACTTATTTTTTACGCAATTCCTTTTCAAAAGTTTCTAACCCACCCCCAAAGACCCACATTTAATGAAAATTGGCCCCAATGATTTTTACAAAAAGCGGTTGAGGCATTAGCGCCCCCAAAGCACCTGCGGAAGGGTTCGGAAGACTCTCTTTCGCTTCGGGGACGATAACACCTCAACCGCTTTTTGTAAAAATCATTGCTGCCTATTTTCATTAAATTTGGGTCCTTGGGGAAAGGTTAAGACCTTTTAAAGAGGAATTTCATAAAAATAAGAGTAAGAAAAGCTTTAAATAACGTCTATCCTTTATAACGTTCCTTTTTTGCATTTCAGGGTTTTTTCTCCTTGTTTTTTTACGCACTTCCTCTTTAAAATGTCTTAACCCTTCCTCAAGGACCCAAATTTAATGAAAATAGGCAGCAATGATTTTTACTAAAAGCGGTTGAGGTGTTCGCGTCCTCTAAGCGAAAGAGATTATTCCAAACCCTTCCACGGGTGCTTCGGGGGCGCTAATGTCTCAACCGATTTTTGTAAAAATCATTGCGGCCAATTTTCATTAAATTTGGGTCCTTGGTGATGGGTTAGGACCTTATGAAAAGGAATTGCAAAAAAATAAGTGTAAAAAAAGCGTTAAATAAACTATCATTTTTAACGTTTGTTTTGCGTTTTTAGGGGGGTAATAACCCCTTAAACCTATACATTAGCCTCAAATTTTCATATTTTAGAAATTTTAACCATTCTTGTCCTCTCGGGTGTAATTTAAAGACTAGAGTAATGATTTTTGACCCTGAAAATCGAATTCAAAGTCATCAAGTCATTGAAAAATGTAAAAAGGGGACGGGGCTGTTTGCCAAAAAAGTGGACGTGACAGACAAAAACTACAGTTACTTTTGAATTCAGGAGCCAAAAGTGATTCAAAAACAAGTCACAGTTCTAAGACAACGAAATGGCTGTTCCCCAGTGTAATAATTATGAACGGAATTCCTTCTTTAACTGGTCATATGGCCTAAATACTGGATGATGAGGAGGGGTGGATAGTAGGGTGGGCCGAAAAAAACTTTTTATTTTATTTTTCAACGCTATACCGCGGAAAACTTGCCTCTGGGGTAGAGAAGTAAAATGCAAAAAAAAATTTTAAAATCGGTTAAAAATTGCCATAGCGCATTGCACCTAAAATTTGAAAAAATAGGCTATTTTCATTACTTTTCAAAAAAATAAAATTAAATCAAATAACTTTTATAAAAAGTATCTAAAGGCATATAATATAATAAAAATGTGGAGAAAACATATTTAATTGAAAAAAGGTGGTGAAACTGTAAAAAATGTTTTAACTGTTAAGGGAGTTACTGAGTGATAGGTAGAAAGGTAGTATAGTAATGAAAAATTGTTTTTCATAATTTTTTGTTTCATACGAAATATGTGGATTTCTGGTAAAAACGTGTATTTTTAGATGTTATTATACTACCAATTAATTGTAAAATACCACCTTTTTTTCAATTAAATATGTTTTCTCCACATTTTTATTCTATTATATGCCTTTAGACACTTTTTATAAAAGTTATTTGAATTAATTTGATTTTTTTAAAAGTAATGAAAATAGCTTATTTTTTTCAAACTTTAGGTGCAATGCGCTATTGCAATTTTTAACCAATTTAAAAAAAAATTTTTTGTGTGTGTGTGTTGCATTTTACTTCTCTACCCCAGAGGCAAGTTTTCAACGGTATAGCGTGTCAAAATAAAATAAAAAGTTTTTTTCGGCCCACCCTAGTGGATAGTGTTGGGTTTCGGAGTGTTGAAAATTACGTAATGTTACGTTATTGTATATATGGATACTAGGGTGGTCCTTATTTTTAAAGTTTAGAAATCTTTATGCGACGCCCCCCCCCCCAAATTGTTCCATCATACAAAAAAATGATTTTTGAAAAATTTTAGCTCAATCAAAAAATTTTAACCCGTGCCGCAAAAGCCTTAAAGTTTCAAAAAAATACTGATTTTTTCACAAAACATCAAAAAAAAAACAAAGATTAAACACTCCCATCTTCTTCCTGATTTTTTTATGAGAATCAAATATAGTTATAGTTATAATAATCCATATTCCATTCTTCTATCACCCCTCTTTCGGTAGTAAATTTTTTTAAAGTAAAAATAACTCTTGTAAAGTTGTTTTTCCTGCATTTTAAAACAGCTTATAACTCTAGAACTATATACAACTAAAAAAACTGAAATTAGTGCCATATTGTTTGTTATTTAAAAATCTTTGTTTTGATGTGCAACATAACTGCCTTTCTTAAAAAAATTTTTTCAAAATTTAAAAAAATGTGAAAAAAATTTAATAATAAAAATATTATTAAGTAAATTTAAAGTTTTTCAACCCCCAAAATGAACATTTCTGCCAAATTTCAAGTTAAAAATAAAATTTTATCATGTAGAAAAAATAAAAATTTCCGAAATTTTGGCAAGCCCCTAAACATTCCATGTAATTTAACAAAAAAGGTGATTCACTCATGGGGAATTCAAAAACTCCCTTGAGGGTGTTCATACGGTTTGTACCATGCAAAAAAATTTGCTTAAATTTCAGAAAATACAACTATTAGCCGATTCGGTACAAAATCTTACAGAGCTAGTTTCCAGCACAATTCACTGTACCTAATTTCACCTGAATTTTCCTTAGAATTAAGTTTTTACGTAATTTATAATTTTATTTTATTCTTTTACCTCCAAACACTTCTTTCCTTTGATTTGACATGTTGGAAGTGAAAAAATTACGTAAAAACTTAACTCTGGGGAAAATTCAGGTGAAATTAGGCACAGTGAATTAAGTTGGAAACTAGCTGTGTAAGATTTTGTACCGAATCGGCTAATAGTTGTATTTTCTGAAGTTTAAGTGAATTTTTTTTGCATGGTACAAATCGTATGAACACCCTCAAGGGAGTTTTTGAATTTCCCATGAGTGAATCACTTTTTTTGTTAAATTACATGGAATGTTTAGGGCAGGGGTTCCCAAACTTTTTTGGCCCGTGGACCCCCTGACGACATTTTTCGTACCCCGTGGACCCCCTGTCTTAAGGACCGTTCAAAAAGTAGCTAAAAATCTTATGTTTATGATATATATTTCTAAGCCACGCATAAATTTTGTAATTTTTTCAAGTGTTTTTTAGTGCGTTAACAAGCATTTATTTCACACTTGAATGTTAACAAACAATATGTCAATTAATTCAACTATGAATAGAAATCAAATTGCCATTGATATGGTTACTCAACATTTTTAATGAAATTATAAAAATCAAACATTTTAAAAGTTTGAAACTAAAAACAATACTAACCTTTTAATATCATTACATTTCAAAGCACAAAAACTTATAGCTTTAGCAATTAAAGTGTTGGTCGCAAACTTGTTAAAGTTAAAGGCTTATGAGTGAGTTATTCATTCACCAAATCATAAAATTTCAGAAATATTTAAATTAATATATGGCATGTTAACAAACAATACTTAATAAAGTTTAACTATGAAAAGAAATTAAATCATACACTACAAAAATAGTTTTTTATGAACTTGAAAACAAAGATTTTTCAATAAAAAAATATGTTTGCTTAAAAAAATATGTTTGCTTTTTATACATACAGTAAGAAATATGTGCATTTACATATGATATTGAACAGCATTTATAAATTTTGAAAAAACTTCATGAGTTTTCCATAGAAGAAAAAATACTGATAGTTAAGTTTCACCAAACAAGAACCGTTAATGAAAATATTATCGTAAAAAGCGATTATCAACATTAAAGTATAAACAAAATTATATTTAAATTTAAAAAATTAGGTACTTTCGAGGCTCAAATCTTGAAAACACGCCTTTATTATTGACGTTTAACAAGTTACACATGAGAAAATGATCATCAATGGCTAAGGCTAAATGTAACCGAGGTAAACGATAGGGTTAGTTTTTTTAATGTTTTAATTAGGGTAGGTGGGGGCAAAGCCCCGCAGTTTTCAGTATTTTTAATATTGTGATCGATAGGGGGTAGATAATCCCGAAATTTCAATTGGAGGTGTTAGATTGAGATTTTACCTACAAAACCAATCCAAATTTATACTCTTATCGATAGTATTTCAAGAGAAATTGACAATTTAGTAGAAAAAAAATTGCGGGTCTTTGCCTCGCAAAATGGGGCAAAGACACGCACTTTTGAATTTTCGTGTCCAAATGAAATAAACATGGATAAACAAAATGTTTCATCATAAAAACACTAGAGATAATCATCTTACTACATAAGAGCCCCTATTATCCGCGGAATTGGGTGCCAAGGGTACCGCGGATAGCTAAAATCGAAAAAAGGCCAAAAATGAGGTGAAAACACGAAAAAAAAATATTTCAGCATAAAAACTATGTTTCATTGTACAAAAAACATGATATGTAAAACTTTTAAAATGTGTACAGTACAGCAGAAACCTTTGCTCTACATCTAAAATCTCTCTAATGTCGTCTAAAATTTACCGTCTTCATTAAAAATTTTTTTCGTAGCAATCGTGGATCATCCGCTCGCGGATAATGGATTTCTAATATATTGTTTTAATATTTTTAAGTTAACCAACAATATTAAACATAGATATAATCCGTTTTAATAAAAATTGTCAATCTGTTGTAGCAATTCATTTCAAAGTGCCCAATATCTTTCAAAAGGGAGAAAAAAGGGTTTCCGTTTGAGGATTGATATCTCGGAAACCTTTATTCAACTTTTTAGGGACCCTGTAGATTCTAATTTCCTTTTGGGGTGAATTCCCAAAGTTTTGAAGATGCGGGTATTTGCCCCGTTTCACTTTATTTTGAAAAACAAGCCTTATTATTTTTAGAGACATGTTAAGGAAATTATTTCAACACGAAACTGAAGTTCAAATGCTCTCTTATCATTGGCTTATGTGTTTGTATTTCTCCTGAAGCCCTATTTTATGTAATGTTTAAGTAAAAGATCAGAAAAATTACATCAAAATGATGAAAAACAAACTTACAGCATTTTTTCAACTCATGAGTGACTTAGGGGTACGAACTTTCGTAGAATGATAGGTCACAATAAGACAAACCAACCACCTGGTTTT
Source organism: Tetragnatha versicolor (assembly GCA_024610705.1). Classification (NCBI taxonomy): domain Eukaryota; kingdom Metazoa; phylum Arthropoda; class Arachnida; order Araneae; family Tetragnathidae; genus Tetragnatha; species Tetragnatha versicolor. Next base: position 43,962,588 of record JANDEH010000002.1, on the reverse strand, counting down.
CAACTTTTGAATCGATTATTAACAATTAAAAATCGCGGTGCGTGGTTTTGCCCCGTGCGGGTTTTTACCCCCACCTACCCTATTTATTAATATAACATTTAATTTTTGACAAAGATTCCATCTCCCCTGCTTGCGTTTGCAAGGACTCAGTGATAACCAACTTTTCATATAACAAAATTGGATTATAAAAGACAAAATTTTTCATTTTAATGAAATTTTCCCCGTGGACCCCCTAGAAATTGCTGTGGACCCCCAATTTTCATTTTCATGCCTGTGGACCCCCTGGAAGTTGCTGTGGACCCCTGGGGGTCCATATGGACCACTTTGGGAACCGTTGGTTTAGGGGCTTGCCAAAATTTTGGAAATTTTATTTTTTTCTACATGATAAAATTTTATTTTTAACTTGAAATTTGGCAGAAATGTTTATTTTGGGGGTTGAAAAACTTCAAATGAACAAAAAAAATTTTTTTGCTAATTTTTTTATTAAATTTTTTTCACTTTTTTAAATTTTGAAATTTTTTTTAAGAAAGGCAGTTATGTTGCACATCAAAACAAAGATAATAAAATTACAAACAAAATGGCTTTAATTTCAGGTTTTTAAGTTATATAGTTCTAGAGTAATTAGCTGTTTTAAAATGCAGGAAAAACAACTTTACAAGAGTTATTTTTACTTTAAAAAATTTTTACTAGCGAAAGAGGGGTGATAGAAGAATGGAATCTGGAATATTATAACTATAACTATATTAGATTCTCATAAAAAATCAAGAAGATGGGAGTGTTTAATCTTTGGTTTTTTTGATGTTTTGTGAAAAAATCAGTATTTTTATGAAACTTCAACGCTTTTGCGGCACGTGTTATTATTATCCGAATGAGCTTAAATTTTGCATACATTATTATTTTCTTTAGTGACACAAAACTATTGGGCGTCACCAACGGAATTCCCCAAAAAAATTTTAACCATACAAATACCATTCATCAAACATGGCCATTTATCCCGGAAAATTTAATAAATTGTTGTAAAGCATTGGAGTTGATGGTATTATTGTCGACGTCATCTTATAGTTTAAACCATGGCTTACTGCGATACGGTAATTGAAACACGTGTTTCAATTACCGTATCGCAGTAAGCCATGGTTTAAACAATAAACGTTTTCAGTCACGTGTTTTTTTCTCGACTTTTAAATTAAAATATATAATTACCTGTACATTTTTTTGAAAAACTGACTAGATATTTCATTTTACCATACAAAAAACCATACGGAACCTTTGTTTGTTTTTGAAAATCTGACACATGCAACTTCCTTATTATCGTAATTTTGTTTTGTTAATAGAAAGTTTTGCTTCCTGCTTGCTGTCGTTCATCATCATCAACCCCGCGTATGCTAACGCCTTTCTTTACAGATCGCTTTTCGATCAAGCAAGTGAAGCTTCTTACACTTACCTCTCAAATCCAAGAGATCATACTAATCAACTTAAAGAATAATTCCCTTTAGAACAAAAACTCTGATATATTTATCATATGCTCTTTAGTTTATAGTGTTGTAGAAAGGATGGGGAGAAGTAGTAGTAGGGGAAAGGATGGTAGAGTGTGCTGTCGGGTAAAAGTTCTCAGTGTTTTTCCCCTGTTTGGTAAGAGTATAAGGGGAAGTGAGTGTGGTCACATTTACACATGCATAATATGCTATCTAAAATAATTACCATTATTATTTTCATAACTTTACAGTGCATACTGTTGCCATTTGGCAACACGACATTTTCCCCCATTTCCTACTCGATCTTCCATTTCCAAAAGGCAACACCATGCAATAAATACAATAAATATAACATTTCATTGTATTAGCACTTTAGACTGCCAGTAGATTGCAGAAGGGGTACTATTTTGAGACATTTGTTAGTAGCTAGTGAGACGAAAGTCAAGAAACGGAAAACGCCAAAAGGACTTTATAAATTAAAATTGAAAAAAAAATTCAGCTTGAAACGAAATTGTTTTGAAAAGATAAGTTGTTTTTTATATTTTTAGAGCATTTGGTTTTATTTCACTTCACAATTAATTTCACAAGGGACACAAATTAATTTCACAAGGACAAAGTTTTTTGTCAATTAAAAGTAGAAAAAATTAAATTGAATATTTTTAGAACTTTTTTCTAATTATAACACCATAATAGAAGTCAAATAAATGATTTTCAAGTGAATTTAAAAAATCATGCATTGTAGGGTTAATTTATTTATAAGGAAACATGGTTTCTTTGAATATAAGCATCTATTTTTTCTAAAGGAATATTATAATTTTTTTTGAAAATAAAGAACTTCTATGATTGCTTTCAAAGTTAATACCAATGTGAGGTATATACTTCCATAAATTAATTATTTTAATTATATTTCCTTGAATTAAAAAATTAAATTTTTAAATTTGTTTAAAATAATTTTTTTTAAAGAATTACTGTCTTTTTAATTATTGATTAGATTATCCATTACCAAATGTTGTCAGTATATTCTGTTTCACTTGACTGAAGGATTTTACCAGTATTTTCAAAGTTCAATTTATTAAACTAGGGGGCTCTGCCCCCTGCTCGCTATCGCTCACCAACCCCCGGAACTGCTCCGCAGTTCTTTGAAGATCGCTTCGCGATCTTAGCGAGCAGAGCTCGCTTGTTTCATCTCAACTATCCAGTAAAACCTGGAACTTGTCTGCTTAGTAAATGATCATTTAAAATCGAAACTTTTTATTTCTCTATCTTATCAATAACTTAATGCGGACCATTACTACAAAAATATCAAAAGAAAACTGTTACTAAAATATTCCTTTTTAGTTTACCAATAATTTTACCGAAATGTTTTCAAAAATATCCAGCAAGTCTACTAATCATCATCAACCATCTTAGAGAAAAAAAATGCCATTAAAAAACTTTTAAAGTTATGAAATGCACGTGTGTATCTAGTGAATCATTGGGAATAAGAAATCAGACTCATAAAAATAATCGCCTGTTTCTCTAGTGAACGACCAGAAAGAGAAGAAAAAATTGAAACTTGGTATCTTAATAATTCTAAAACTAATTCGAATTTTTTGAAAAACGAAACGCCAATCTTTCTATAAAAAATAATTGTATGCGTGTTTAAAATATCATAGCTCTACTGTGATTAGTTTTTCTATTATAACGAAAAAACCGAAAAAGGGTAAAAAATTTCGAAACTTTAGAATAACTCCAAAAATAATTCGAAATTCGAAAAAAGGGCGAAGATGTGCAAAACTTCATACCTAAGAGTATGTGTCTGCAAAAAATCATGTTTCTGCTGTAAATAGATTTTGCTGGGGGCAAACTCGCAGCCGAAAAAAATAATTTTCGACTTTGACATTAAATAATTCCAGAACTATTTATCTAATTAATTAGGTTTAGGAACTAAAATGATCATCATGCATTTGTCTACCAATGGTCAAAATTTCATAATATTCCTTCAAATAGTTTTTGCGTAGTGGGAGTTTATAGTGGTCAAAAATAAAATTTTCAAAATCAGCGGCGGTGACGGCGCGGCGGCGGTCACTGTTACTTTTTTTTAAATATAGAGAGATAAATTAATTAACAAATGATAATAAATGATATAATCATCAATAGTGTTTTTTGTGTTACTAGGGGGCTCTGCCCCCTGCTCGCTATAGCTCACCAACCCCCGGAACTGCTTCGCAGTTCATTGAAGATCGCTTCGCGATCTTAGCGAGCAGAGCTCGCTTGTTTCATCTCAACTATCCAGTAAAACCTGGAACTTGTCGGCTTAGTTAATGATCATTTAAAATCAAAACTTTTATCTCTCGAACTTATCAATAACTTAATTCGGACCATAACTACAAAAATATCAAAATAAAACTGCAACTGAAATATCCTTGTTTTAACTTGTCAATAATTTAATCGAAATGTTTTTTAAAATATCCAGTAAGTCTACTAATTATCATCAACTATCTTATAGAGAAAAAGCATGCCATTAATATCTTTTAAATTTATAAAATGCACGTGTATCTAGTGAATCGTTGGAAATAAAAGAAATCAGACTCACATAAAAATCGGCTGTTTCTCTAGTGAACGACCAGAAAGAGATGAAAAAATTGAAACTTTGAATCTTAATAATTCTAAAAAAAATTCGAATTTTTTAAAAAATGAAACGCCAATCTTTTTATAAAAAATAATTGTATGTGTGTTTAAAATATCATAGTTTTACTGTGATTAGTTTTTCTGTTATAACGAAAAAACCGAAAAAGGGTAAAAAATTTCGAAACTTTAGAATTTAATTACTCCAAAAATAATTCAAAATTCGAAAAAAGGGCGACGAGGTGCAAAACTGCATACCTAAGAGTATGTGTCTGCAAAAAATCATGTTTCTGCTGTAAATAGATTTTGCTGGAGGCGAACTCGCAGCAGAAAAAAATAATTTTGGACATTGACTTAAATAACTCCAGAACTAATTATCTAATTAATTATGTTTGGGAACTGAAATGACCACCATGCATTTGTCTACCAATGGTCAAAATTTTATAATATTCTTTCACATAGTTTTTGCGTAGTGATAGTTCAAAGTGTTCAAAAATAAAATTTTCAAAATCAGCGGCGGCGGCGGCGACGGTCACTGTTACTTTTTTTTAATATAGAGAGAAATAGCTATATAACTACAATATCCATGAGAAAGGACCATGGAATCAGCCTCAAAAGTTTTTAATAATATATTTTTTTTAAATTTCGATATTTGAGGCAAAAAAATTTGAAATGTGAAAAATTAAAATTTACTATCCAATTTTAGTAGGTCATTTAAATTAAGTCATTATAAAGAGAAAACCGTTTGAACTACTTCTTTTGTAGTTATTTTGTGGTTTTGAGGGGTTTAATTTTTTTAATTTTCCAATTTTCGAAATAAATTTTAAAAACTGCAATTTCATTTTTTTAAAAGTTTGATAACAATTTGTATATTTCAGTACTGAAAAATAGCCTATCATAAGTGTCGATTACTATTACTTAATTTTTTATGTAATTTTTTTAATTCTAAGTTTTAAAAATGCTTAGCAGTTGCAGAGTGGCATCAACTGGTTTCGAAATATACAGGGTGATTCTGAAATGGACCGCCAAACTTTGAGGGGTGATAGTACTCATCAAGACGAACAAGAATTGGTATAGAAAGGGGGGTCGCGTTACACCGTTAAAGAGCTAGGTCCTAATGTAGTGCGAGAGCGTTTACAAAAGGACGTTTTGCCAAGGCCCTTTTAACGAAAAAAAAACATAATGAAATGAAAAAATTTATTGCATGAGGTACAGCAGTATCCGTATTACTTACATCATAAATTTGATAGAAATTGGACCACTTTCTAAACCGTGGGGTGAGTTTTAAAACGTGCTCTTAGTCAAACAATGGAGTTCCATTAATGGTATTTAGAAAAATGATGATCGGGGAAGGAATTTCCAATGATCAAACAGTTTCAATGATCCATGTTACGATCATTGAAAATTTCTTCCCCGATCATCATTTTTCTAAATACCATTAAGGAATGTGATTCTTTGACTAAAAGATTAATATTGCACTTTTGAAACTAACTCCGCGGTTTAGAAAGTGGTTCAATTTCTATCAAATTTATGATATAAGTAGTACGGATACTGCTGTACCTCATGCAATAAATTTTTTCATTTCATTATGTTTTTTTTTTGTTAAACGGGCCTTAGCAAAACGTCCTTTTGTAACGCTCTCGCACTACATTAGGACCTAGCTCTTTAACGGTGTAACTGCGACCCCCCTTTCCGCATCAATTCTTGTTCGTCTTGATGAGTACTATCACCCCTCAAAGTTTGGCGGTCCATTTCAGAATCACCCTGTATACATTATTAACTCTATCAGAAACTATCAAAAAATGACTGACATCCGCGATTTTGAGGTTGACCACTTTTTTGTCATTTGAAACCCTGACTACATTGATATTTTTGTAGCAAGAATTATAAAATTCTTCTTACTCTTTACCACATGAATGTTATGCGCTACAATTGATAAATAAATATTTAATATGACCTTTTAAAGCTTACAGCCCCTCTGAAGTTGAAAACTAGCTATCGATAAAAACGGTGAAAAAACAAGTCACATAGTTTACCTCAAGCTTCTCTCATAGTTTAATACATTCTAGTCAAACACATTAGTGTTGTCTAACAATTAAAAATTGCCCATTTGATGTGTGAAATATATTGCAGATTTTTAACACGAAAGGTAACGGAATTAAACAATACATTCTAGCCAAACACATAAATAATTTGCAGTGGGCCACAATTCACAAAAAATAAATATGCTTTGATAAGAACTTCTTAATATAAAAGTGATTAACAAATACTGAGGCGCTATCTTCTAAAATACTTTAGCCTAGCTAAAATTACCTGTTAAACTGAATTTAGCATAATCTAACCTTTAAAAATCGTTTCTAAAAAGGTTACTAGAGCATGACAAATTACAAATGTTATATAGGAACTTGGATGTATTTAAGCAAAAGTACAAACTTGGAAATGCAATCATTAATAAATACTAATTCAATATAGCAAAATAGTTTAATTTATTCAAGAATAATAGAAACCAACCCCACATTAAACCAATATTTGATTTTGAACAGTACGTATAAGAGCGTAAATTCACAGATCTTTTTTATCGTCAGAAAAAATACACCTAAATTTAAGCGTTTCTTAAAAGGTTTCACAAAGAGTAAGGCACAATATCACTTTGTAAGAAAATATCCGAATTATCAACACACTTATTAAATACATATAAAGTTAGTAAATAATGAAATAGTTATTTACCGATACCACATCTGGAGTGATTTTTTCACCTTGTTTACGACGATCGCGACCAGATCTGGACGATTTGTTTGTTTTGGATACCATGCTATTACAGCAGGAACAATACGCGGTTTATGCAATAGTCGATTCGGGAAACTGCAGGTAGATATCTTTATGGAATTCTTGCACACCCCTCCACACGAACACATCTTATTACACAAAAAGCAACCGTTGGCATATCGTACAAACAATCTGAGCACGCGGTTTGCGGTATGTCCAGCTACACGGTTAACAGTGAACTTACCTTATCAGTCGTACCACTGGACCCCACGTTGGAAGGGCTTTCTTAAGCCACTGACCGCATTCAAAAGGAAGAAGAGTCAACAAAGAGAGACAACTAGACGTTAAATCCAGGAACGCTTATTTTGTTAATGCCTCACTGCACATGCGCTGGGAGTTAGATTTCCTAAGAGCAGTTCTTGGACGTCTTGGCGATCACTTTGACATTCAGTGATTCCATGCCCCCATCTATACTTATTTTTTAAAAAGTACATGTTTGGTTAAAAAACTGGACGGGTTCATCAGTTTTATTTTTTTTATCTTAACTTATTGCTACTCCATTAAAAAAGATGCATCAGATTTTCCTTCATTTAAAATTAAAGCTTCGATAATGTACCGAGATCGTCAGCATTTTTAAGTTTTTCTGGGGTTATTCAATAGTAATTTGATTAGAATATTTGGAATTTATTTACAATAACTTGGAAAATCTTACGTAAGAATGGGTTTGACCCCCACTCATCCCTCAAGTAATAATATTATAATCTAATTATTTAATAAAAATAACTAAAATGAAATGCCTTCTGTGATACATTCCAATATTTTTATATTATCTCTTTATAGAAATAAAATAAAAGTCAACCTTTAATGTGATAATTTCTTGATTTAAAGTTGAGTTATATTTTATGAATTATAATTATTATTACAGAAATAAAAATAATCTATCTTCAATATCAGTTTTTTAACCAAACATGTAATTTTTAAAAATAAGTATAGATGGCAGCATGGAAACACTGAATGTCAAAGTGATCGCCAAGACGTCCAAGAACTGCTCTTGGGAAATCTAACTCCCAGCGCATGTGCAGTGAGGCATTAACAAAATAAGCGTTCCTGGATTTAACGTCTAGTAGAGAGACATACTGAAAAAGGGGCGTTCTCGATACGGGGACATCATAAAAAGTATCAGGTGTGGGAACGGGAAATTTCCGAAATTCATGGGTTTTGAATGTTGTCACTAGGTATTTCGAACACACTTAGATGGTCCCCAGACGATTGTGCTATTGTTCGAATGGATTAAATGTTCTTTATTCCTTTTATAATTAAATTGTAAAGTCAAAGGAAAACACGTGATTTTTATGACATAGTTAATTGGTTGTTTGTTATAAAAATCCTTCCAATGTGGGGGTGTAATGTGAAGCACAATAACTGAAATACAATGGGGGATTCAAATTAAATAAGGGATTACCAGGTGTATTTTGTATACCTGATAATATTGTTCCTTGAGTAATATGGATAGAATCCTGGTGGCGTAGTTGCAGTAGTTCTTCGCACTTGCACGCCACAGGCCCGGAGTTCGATTCCTGGGTCCCGGGCCAGGTTTTATCGATATTAGGTCATCCCGAAAGTTTTGTCGCTTTTGGGAGCATCTGTTTATAAGATATTTTTGACACTTTTCCATTATGTGATACCAATATAAACTGTAACTTTATCTACCGTCAACTTGGCATCTTGGCTTGATTTTGGGGACTGATCGACAACTGGGCTTTCCTTAAATCTATGATAACATGTTACTTCATTTCTTTTCTGCTCAAAATTTTGCATTTTTCTTAAAGTTATGATTTTTAAATTAAAATTAACTGGCTACTTCCCTAAAACAATTAAAGTTTTAAGTATTTTTAACAAGTGTGGAAAATTTAACTTAGATTTAAATTTTTTCTGAGGCATCCGGAGAGTTTGATCACAATCATCCATATTAAATTGGAAATTCCTGGAAATTCTACCGCCGCTCTACAAAAGTAGTATGAAATGATATTCAATTTATTACAATCTTAATATGACTTAAAATTAAAGTTAAATTACTTTGAATTTTAATTTTGAAAGTTTTCAATTAATGGCAACTTGAAGTAAACAAAATCTTTTTAATCGTAGAAACTAGGAAAGCTGGAAAAGTGAGCCAACAAAAAAAGAGCCGAAATTCGCCAAATTGGCTTTAGATAGAAGTAGAAGTACTTTACTGGTTTACCGTAATGGAAAAGTACCAAAAAATACATTGTATACAGATGCTCCCAAGAGCGACAAAACTTTCGGGATGACCTAATAAAATGAGGTTAAAGCGTGCTTGCAAATTAATTTAAACACTGTGGGTAGAGTACCTTAATTATAATTTTTGTTTTCAAATGAAATGAAACTAGATTTCAGTTTTGCAATAAGAATCCTACCTTATAACTCAGCATTTTTATTTGGTTTATGTTTTAAAAAAATTTTTTGGTTAAATTTCAAATGACGCTGCTAAAAAAGTTTCCAATGCTTTCAATGGCAGTATTTTTTGAAACAAAAAAATATCTATTTTATGTCTTTAAAGTTATAGAAATATTTTGAGGTATGAGGAACCCTGTAACTGCAACTTGGATAGCACAGACGTATATTGTGATAATACGGAGGGACTCTCTTTTAGTCCCCCTTATTGATACACCATGAATATCTTGGAAATTTTAAGCCACTATGGTAACTAGGTAACAATCTATATTTATATTCAAAGGATTTCCTACTTTTTGTAAACATCAGTTCTTTCAGGGAGTTCCTTTCAGACACACCTTTCTCAACAGATAAAAAAACTGTCAAGATCATAAAACCATCACAATCTCCATACTACTCCACCCCCTAATTCTCAAAGCTGCAATGTCAAAGGGGGGGGACAGACAACATTCCAAGCACAAAGCTTGCCATCTGGTGGTGGTAGCAGTGGCAATGGTATCTTTCGAAATATACAAAGTTGTAATGCAAGCCTTTTCCTCATAGGAAACAAAATGGGCTGGTTTCATGCATCAAATTAAACCGGTTCTACAGTAATTTTTCGAGGAACACAAGAGAAAAATCAGAATTCAGAGTCAGATAAGTGAAATTTTTAAGTGAGTACGAAAACAGCATGTGATTTTTAAGATCTAAATTAACTAATTAACACTTAGCCAAAGTTTTCATGAATTTTCTGTACCTTTACAAAAAATATTTAGAAAAAATCGTTTAGAATTTTGCATTTAACTATTTATCTACAGCTGGTACTTTTAAGTTCTACCAACTTTAAAATTACATAGAATAACCTTCCTGAAGAATATACTGACGGTACTTTGCAGGAACACTCTTTCAGTTTTGCTCTTCCAGGATAAAATACGGCACAGGTTCTATGATGAATATTTAGGGGGAAATAAGAACAGATTGAATTGAGAATTGAAATTGTGCTTTCAACTTCCATTTTGATCGGATTCCCATGATTATCCTTTGTGTTCCCTCAAAAGTAGATAGAAAAGCAAAAGGAAAGTGTATTATATTTTAAGACTTAAAACTGCGATAAAAGAACATGTTTTTTTTGCATTGTTATAATATTTTAGCACTCAGTGTAGTGACGGTCCTTAAAAGTATCAACTTCTATAATTAGCTCCAGCAGATTTAATTTTCTGAAGATAATTACTTTGTTTCTTTATATCCCTTAATTTTTAATTTGGATACTCAAAAAAATATTTGCACGAAAAAAAATCGCACAAAGTCATAATGCAGTAGATAAAGGGTTCAAAGGACCACAAATTAAGTCCAGCTTAAAATCCCATGAACGGCAATGATTGCTTCACCACCAATACAAGGAATAAATAGAAACAATCGCCATTTTAAGCAACCACTTTCCAAACCCTATATTAAACAACTCTTCTATAGGACAGGAAAAACAGGAAAGGATAAACAGACATTCAACCCCCCCACCGAATAATCGAATTCGGATTTTATCGATGCGCAAACTCAACTCGATTCAATAAGTTCCGGATCCTCCCTCTCTTCAACTTCTTTTTCGTATGAATATGGCCCTGGAACAAATTGTGTCATCAGTCTTCCCTGACGATTCGCACTGTCTTATTGATGATCGAATAAGCATTAAGAGTTCAAATTTATTTGAAAGGGGAAACATTACGGGTGATAAATGGAGCGGTGCTCCTGACAGCAATTGCGTTAGCATACGCAAGCTCTCTTTTTAAGCAAATAACAGCGTTAATATTCAGTTATGTATTCATCGCTTAGGAGGGACCGGAAATGCGCCCTTAATGACACAGAGGGGTTTCTTTTGCTAAAGAGGGGAGCGTTTGAATTAGTTCTCATTGTTAGTTTGCTGATGGAGCACTTTTACATGGTTGTACTATGTTATCTTTGCTGTGGGGGATGTGCCGTCGTTATGGCGTTAAAATGCGTTTGGCAGTTTAATTCTGGTGATGGATGCTGTTTTGTGTTCACTAATATCTGGGTTTAGGGATGGTTTTAAAAAATTGTCTGCTTGAAAGGACGGTTTTGAGTTGCCTTTGGAGAGTTCGATTTTCGTTTTTAAGAGGCTTGCCGTTTGAGGGAACCCTTGTTAAGTCATAAATTTAACAAACATGTTTTTTATTTTTATTCTTTTTATGGACTTGATTTTGATGTAAGTAAATGGAATATTGAATTTATGTATTGCTCTTAGTGATTACTTTACATATGAAATGTCAATGAAATGATGCAAATCATGCAGATGAAGTTAATTTATTACAATGAAACCTGTTCAAATTTTGCTGAAGCTTATAAAATATTTTCTTGTTATGCAATTTCAGTCAATTATTGATGACTTTTGTTCCAAATTTAGTTTTCGCAATGCAGTATTAATAACACATACGCCACAGTTATTTTATACGCATTTTATTTGACCAATTGAATGTAAACTATTTCTCCTTGAAATACTTTTTGATTAATTTTATATTACGGCAAAAATGAACCCTCCGTTTTAACCTCCGTTGAACGCAACTACTCTCTCTCAAATAGCTCCCAAGCATTTTCAACCCCCTCGTCTGCAAGAGTGGATAGAAATATGAAATTCCTGTTAGTGTTTTATCGTTTCCCGGATGCATATAGCCCCAAACACTCCATTCAATTTGTGAGTTTTGTCTGAGAGGAAATTAAGATGTGTATCTTTCTGAGTACCTGAGGCGTTGCGACCGAACTAGATACACATGTAATATTATAATTAATTTATAAGGTACTTAATATTAATATACCGACTTAAGATTATAAGACTTAAGGTATTATTAAGATACCGACTAAGCCAACGTACTGGACTAGTGATTAGAGTATCTGACTGCGAAGCCGTACGTCTGGGGTTTGAATCCCTGTTTGGCATGGATGTTAGTTTCTGTCCTTGTGTGAGGAATGAATGTGGTCCCCATGTAAAAAGGGGTTGTGCGAGCGAATGTGTGTGTGGCGGCGGGTAACAGTACCTCACCTCCGTGGCTCCGGTCCACAGGTGCTCGCTGGGTACGTTACAGTAGGTAGTTCTTGTGGCAGTTTAGTGGTCAAGGATAATGTCCAGTAGTACCCGCCCATTGGAAATAAAAAAAATATTAAGATTTCTTTCGCCACAATTGTTTATTATTTCTGTTACTGATTAAAATCTGTACTTGGTTTTTAGATGATTTTAAGCTTTGTCAAAATCATTTTGTAAGCAATTTCAGTGATGAATAGGGATTGTGAAAAAGGGACACCACACCTATTTATTGTAAGAAAAGTAAAATTAAATGATGAAATAGTATAAATACTTGTCATATTTACTCAAATAATAGGTAGCATAATTTATGTAACTTGTAATTAAGATATATTTGCAATCTTAAATTCGCCATATCAGAATTCCTCCGTATCAAAATTCCTCCATTTCCAATTTAAACTCAAACTCCATTTCAATCTCCCACACACACGATAACGAACGAGTTCCATCCGGAACCGATAAGACACCCCAATCACAACCCATCAATCATCTCCATCCCAAAATCGAACAGAATCCCAGATAAGATTCTATCAATGACAAATCCCCCCCCCACACACCAAATCGTTATCATCCCCAAAAATAACAATGATAATTGGAATCCTGGATAACCCAAGACAAACCCGAATCAAGATCAAAGACGAAAACGCATTACTACAGAGTTCCCCATATAATCACCCTCATTAATTGCGTCTGTAAAACCCAACATGCACCACTTGTAATGAAAATTAAAGCTGCGCAACGCATAATCGAGTTCTTTGCAGCTAATGAGACGAAAACTCGAGTTTTCCATAGTTTGTCGAGCAGCTCATTGTAATATTCTCAAGTAATGAGATCTAGCCACTCCAAAATAAGTTTTGGGGAGTAGGGCGTGGAAGTGGTAGGGCGAAGAAGACGCTGTGGGTTATTTATAGAGTATAACCAAACCTCCCTCATTGAGGTTGTGGGGGAAGTCTTGATGAGGTCACCACTTGGTGATCGGGGGATCGGATTGTTGCGGAAAGGATAAGGTTAGCTTTAATAGATAATTATATTATCACTATAATCAATATGTATTATGATTATAATCCAGGAGTTTCCAAACAATGGCTTGCGGGCCGGATGCGGCCCGAAAGACTCTCTTCTCCGGCCCGCGGATACCTTTCTATCTTCGAAAGAAAATAAATATGTGGAGTACTCAATTTATTAAAATAACCAAGATTCCCCCCTCCCCCGAAATTCGGTCTGCGGGTAACAAAATGGGTTGAAACCCTGTTTTTTTATGGTCAAATTATTTTCTGGGGGAGGACCCCTAGACCCCCCCTTTTTGTACTTGGAACTTAATTAATCGCATTAATATTCATATTAAGTTCATAAAAATGAGAATCATACCTAAAATGATTAAAAAGATTCATTAAACCTACAAATATACGCAAACGATAGGATTAGGGGTAATTTTACGTCTCCTCTTTGGTGGAAAATCTAGCTTCGGGCATGATAATGACTTGATTTTCTTAGAGGAGATTTAGGCCCCCCCAAAATAAACTTCTATATACGGCAATGAGATCTATTCAAAACTAATTTATTTTCAACGATACACCTGTGCATATTTTATAGTTAAAAGTTTTTTAAGGGTAAAATTCGTGTTTTTTCATGGTTTGTAAATATTAATAAATGTGATTAAATCATAAGGTTGTTACTTAATTTATTGTTCTTTCAAAACCTAGTTTTGAACACTATTGAACTACCCATGAGTCGTCACTGTGATTTTGATTATTTATAATTTGAACTCGAGTAAGTAGTCAGCCCCCTAACTGCTGTTTAATAGTTAATGCAGCCCTCTGGCTGAAAATTTTGGAGACCCCTGTTCTTATCAGTTATTATTAGTGCCTTCGGACGTGGGTGAACTATTTTTAGGATCTGCGTGGAAGTATAGTGGGGCTGATTAGAAAATGTTTGAAGTTTTCTCATCTTTTTTGAGCTTACGTAGATTAGTTTCTTTAGATGAAATGGCGTCATTAGATTTTTCACCTTCTCTTATACAAGTTTAATTTCTTTTTGAAAACTTCAAAGGGATATTCAATTTATTTTTTGACTTCACGTAACATTACTGTGTCGTTAACAAAGAGGAGAATATATTTACTTATTTTTAAGATTCATGCTAATTATTGGTTTTATTTATTTTGTTTCAGTTAGGTGTGTAAAAAACTTATTTTTGGCAATATCGCATTATGGAAATTTTCTTCATTGTGTTATACTTTGGCAAGAAAATTTACTTTCTGTGTGTTTACCCTTTCTATCCTAAGCCACATAAGATTATAATTGAATCTAATGGTAAATTTGGAGAGGCTAGGTCTGAAGGGATCAATAATTAGCTGGAGACATTTGAATTAAAACTTTAGGAAGGAAAATATTTTAGAAATATTTTATTAAAATTTCTAAATTCACACCTTTAGTTTAACATTTTATCTAATTTTTTATTAACATTTTATTTTTTACTATTCAAAAAAGTTTCAAAAATTAGTGTCAACCTAATTTTTCAAATTATTTGATTGTTAATTGGAATATATCTATACCCTAAAGAACAACGAATTAGTCGAAGGCATGTATCTAAATTATAAATTAACTGTCAGTCATGTCTATCTTATTCGTCTTCAAACAATCTTTGTAACCGTCATAACAAAAAAAAAGCCCATCTCAAAAAAGAAACTCCTATCCCTCTCCTGGGAATAGACATTCCCCCTTCTCAATATCAAACAAGTTTACCCGAATAACATTCCCTAAGTATCTCGTGCTTCCCACTGATATTTCATCACACGCCTCTCCATGTGCCCCCAAAGCCCATCCCTTCTCATACACAGAGAGACGCAGAAAACAGGGTTTGATGAATCGATGGCGAAGGTGCCCTACACCTGTCGCCTAGGTGGTTTGCTCGATAAACATTTCGCGAGTTCGTTGCGACGAAAGTAATTTGTCAACTCGCTGTTTTTTTCCTCTGCGCGTCATATAACCCCCTTCGAGATCAAAGAAAAACTGAAGATTGATACGGCGAGAGAAATCTTTTCCGCCGTCGGTTGCTTGAGAGGGTAGGGCAAATTGGGGCGTTTGTGACCCCCTGCTGGGATTTATGTGGGGGTGAAGAGGGTTGTTATTGATAGGGAAATCGAGTGTGGGGTGATGTGGAGAGCTTCGAGATGGGGTAATGTAGTTATTGTGATAATGATATGTCAGGCTAGTTGATGTTTCAGTTAAAACGTAAGAGAAACACTTGTGGTAGACGTGATTATGTTTTTATTCAGGAATTCTTTTAAAAAATGTAAAACTGCTTTTAAAAATAACTTACAATTGTATTGTAGGGAGTTTTCTGTATTGAATTATTGTCAGAAAAAATATTTGTTGTATTGGTGCATGAAGAAATCTATGAAGGAAATACATATATATTTTTGAAAAAATATTGGTCAAACCGTTAATCAAGCAGTTATTGATGATAGAAATTTATAATAATTGATCATGGGAATCCATAGGAAAAGATACAACTTCACCAAAAGGGGTAAAACGCCGGAGGCAAATGAAATAATCGCCAATCAAATAATCGATGAAATAAAAATCAAAATTACTAGACCAATGATTCTCAAACTTTTCATACTCAAGGACCACTATGCTAAATTACAACGTTTACTGTCAGTGACGTCAAGGGTTGACGTAAGAACACGCCCCATTTTCTTGCTACTTAATTGGAGAAAAAGACAGAGTGAGCGAGACTCTCCAATTAGGTGGCTAGAAAGTGTGGCGTGATCTTACGTCAATCAGTGACATCACTGGCAAGAAAGGTTGTAATCTAACACAGATACTTTATCAAATCAATAAAACTTTAAATCCTCCCACGGACCACGGGTTGAGAATCACAGAACAGGAGAACTTGTTTTCATATAAACAAAGGGTGACCTAGCTTAACATTGATTAAATTTTTCCTCTTTATCACAGGATCAATTTCAGACCTACAGCTATTATAAATAAAACTAAAAAACCTGTTTGTTTGGTTGACTTGCTTTTTACCTCGTTTTTTGAAGGAATATCATTCCTTTATTTGTTCAATTTTATTTGTTCAACAAACATAAAAACAAAAGTTATACAATAATTAGTTATAAAAAGTTATTAAATAGACAGATACTTGATTACAAGATGAAATGGAAACGGTGTTCAATTACCGACAAAAATTTGAATTTTCAAACAGCTTAAAGAAAGGGCAGACTGGAAAAATCATTAACTAGCATATTTGTAGAAATGGGCATACACATGGGCATATGTGTAGAAATTCAATTATTCACATAGTTTGCTGATAAATCATATATTGCATTGTCTGAAGGCAGATACCTTCTCCATAAATTCCCACCTATTCAATCTTTAACACATCTATAGCCTTTACAAACCTTGCATAGGTCACCTCAAACACACTTCGTATTTTAGTAAGCTAACACCCACCCAACTTTAATCTGACCTTTATCAGCTAAAAAGTCTCAGGAAAACAAATCAGTCTTAATTTTAAGGTGAGCAATAGAGTCGGAAAGCTTTTTGGAATGAGCCATAAATATTAAATCCGGACCTTGACGCGTTAGACTAGCTATTCGCGCTACATTATTCACATGGACTGCTGTGAATGATTTAGTACCTGAGCATCTCACGTCTGTGTTATGTAGTGGATGACTTTTATTATGATCAGTGCTTATGCCCTGTGCTACAAATAGCCTTTTTGTGCATCGTGTTTGAGGTAGGAATTCGGACTATATGCAAATGTACTGTCTCGTGTGAATGATAATAGGACATTACTATAAGTTTGAAGGTGTGAGATGTTGACTTGTATATTTGAGATATAGTTTGAACTGTGCCTGAATAATATATTTTTTAGGAAGCTAAAGTTGATCATGAAAGTATTTTATTCCTTCAGCCATAACTAATAACATATTTAATAGCATTTTGTAATTTAGGTTTATGCTCACAAAAATTCTGCTTCAACCCTTACTCGGGAAAGTACTGATATACGAGTAAGTAAAAAAACTATAAAAAAACTAGCATAAATTATGTAGCAAAAAATTGAAAAATATAAGAAAGTTCTGTTTAGAAATAATTCCGTTAATAAGTCCCACTAATTTTCGCAATGCTGATTTAAACTTTAAATAATAGAAATATTCCCAAAAATTGCAAACAATAACGTATCAAACTATACTGTTATATCAATGGAAAAATATAAAACTTAGTGATATTGAATAATTTGCGCTTAAATCCGATTGGCGATATTTAACTGGTCAGTTAACTGAATTATATATACCTTTCTACTTTTGTTTAGGTAAGCAAACGAACAAGACCAATGGACGAATATCTCTGGGGACAAAATGACATCACTTTCACCTAATGAAATTAAAATGATGAATAAGGCGGAAATGACGTTAAGTTTTTTTCCTATTGGGATTCGTTTATTGCTCTTGCTGGAGTGCCGTACCTCAAAGAAACGTAAAGGAGATTAGTTAAGTTAAAAACTAATAAAAAAAAAAAGGTTAAAAACATTTTTAAAACAGTCTATTCTATATTTCAGTAATTAATATTTAACTCTGTCATTATTTAGTTTTTTAACCCGCCCTTTCACTGAAAAAAGCTCATACTCTATCTAGCAAGATTAATTAAGGAAGAAACCAACAGAAGAAAGTGTATCTTACTTTGTTTCTTTATGTGCGTGCTTGAAGAGTTGCATGCCGAAACGGGTATTCTCAGCCTGCAATTTCTCCGTTTCTCAGACATCTCAATTCCTTAAAATGAATGCAGTCAAGCACTTGCTGAGAGGTGATCCATCAAACATGTTTAATAATTCAGAGGTTTGCTTCTGAGGGGTTTTTAATGAACGCTATCGTGCATCTGACCTTTCAGTTAAAACTATGAGCATTTCGAAGTATGTATCTGACATTTAATCAGTTACACCAACAAAATCAAACTAAAACATTTAACTCTCATTATGGTATACAAACATTATTTTATACTAACCTTATTTACTATTAAAGGATCACTGAAAAGGAAATCTTATGTTATTACGTCTAAATGACTTTTTAATTTTTCGTGTAAAAGACGATACATTTTGCAGAAGCTCTTTTTAAGGTTAGTTAAAGACTGCAAAATCATCATCAAGTATCATAATAAAGGTGTCATGTATGATTAAGCTAATATATTCATAAATTTTACAGAGCCTTGAACTGAATCATAGAGAATGGGTCCTTAAATTTTATTTTGACTAAAAATACCTTTGAAATAAAGAATATATAAAACAATAGACACTTTTTAATTATTATTTGTTCAGTATTGATGTTTTGTATTGATTTGTAAAAAATGTAGCATCAAAAAATCCAAATTATAAAATTTAGTATGGAATTAACATAAAATAATATTTTAGAGCGTTCATTAATTAGAATATATGCATGACACATTTCTTTAATTATTTCATATCAAAATGCATTTATAATTAAAATTGAAAACTCCTAGCTAACAAACAACATATTTTTACAAAGTGTTTGTGTCAATAAAGATTCTTCTCGATCCACCTACTCCTTTTGTTTACAAAGTCATCCTCAGTTATCATAACCATCTATTTCAACTCTTCCGTTCCCATGCTCTACAAAAGGAACTACCACCTCTCTACCGTTCCTGCGAACCGTCAAAATATATAAAAGCGAAAACTCCCTCCATAAATTTCCCTAACGCCGACAATAAAATCAAATCGAATTAGTGCCCATGATTACATTCATAATTGAATTCCCTCCTCCTTCACAAGGTGAAAAGTGACTTCTTCAATATCAGAGCACTAATATGCCGACAATAATTTACGATCTACGCGATCCTTAGTTTTATTGGCACCTCTGTCGAAATGTATGTTATTTCCAAACTCATTTTTAAAGGTCCATGATCGAGATCGTTCATGTTTTACGACTTATTATAATGATGCTTGATCGTCAATCTCCATTTTACGAGATCGTAAAATATTAAAAGGTCACGTGTGCCCTCGTGCCTCGATCCCCGTCCCAGGAAAGTCCCAGGAACGAGGAGGATAATTTTCGAGATCGATTCGAGAGACGGCAACTTATACTGTGTTGAGAGATCATAAATTATCATATACGTCCTAGGATAAATTAAGGGCATAATAGGTCGTAAACCTGAGAGTGAAAGGGCATTGTAATGGATTATTTCTTTGCACTGTGCAGAACGTATTTCAATTTTATTATGTGATCGCGCTTGTAGGGTTAGGGAGATTTTAGTAAACTAAACTTTTAAGGATGTACGTGATTAAATATATTTTTTAATGATTTAAAGAAACTTTAATAACTTTTATTAGTTACATTTTCTTAAAAAAACTATTCTTTAATTGTTCATAAAAATCTTTGAGTCCTTTGTTAAGAACAAATTTTAAAATTTTTGTTGAGAATGGATAACTGCAGTCAAATTTTTTTCAATCTTAATGTGTTCAGAATGGCTTAAAACCTCCAAAAAACATTACCTTTAAAACAATTTACCTTTCAAAGCCCTAAATTTTAAGTTATTTTCAATTAAAAATAGCTTATTTTCTGTCTGAGCTGAAACAGCTTGTGACGTTAAATGTGCCTTGCTCCCGCTTGTTGTTATTATCCCGCTTTGAAAGACTGGAAAGACTAAGCTCTAGTGTTTTTACAGCCTAGTGTTTCGATGAAAATGGTGTTTCCCACATTTCCAAGAGACACATGTGACGTCACATTGTTAGGAGCTTTCTGTATTAAAATATGTCATAATTACCATGGGAAAAGATAAGCGTAATTTCGGAATCAGGAGGAAATTTTTAATAAATTAAAATTGAATATTTAGAATTTTAAGAGATGCTGCATAGAAGGTTCAAAAAATGTTTCTTCAAGATTTAAAAAAATTCTCATATTCTTCGCGATTTTTTCAATGATTTAAATAGTAACTTGTTAGTACTTAAAAAAACATTATTAACACACAAATTGCTTTCAACAAAATTATTTTTATTGACACATTTCTAGGAAAATGCAATAATCCAAATTCAAAGATAAAAGATCTTTCGATCCTTTTCATGAATTTAAAAACGCATTGTGAGCGTATCGATTAAAAACATTCTCTACAAAACAATTCATCCATAGTGTTAATATTACATCCATTGAAATAAACGTAACTATATAATTAAATTTAAATGTTTTGCATTTTCACATGATTCAGAAGTAAGTAGTTTGATAATGCTTAAAACTCATACACACTCTTTTACATTTTTATAAAAAAAATACAGGATATTATTAAAATTAGACACAACAATCTGTATCAAGATATTCAATTTATGCGCATAAAAGATAATTCCAATCAGTTGTTTTTATTAGAAATTTTCAAGCTCATTCTATATTTAACATCCCACTAATAAAAAGCAATATTAGATTATACTGAAAAGATAAGTAAAAACATTTTATCTCATATAAAAGCGCTGGATATCTCACTACTAAATGAATGATGATTGTTCAGTCTGAACTCACCTTTAGATGGCGGGATATAACACTTACTATAGTCTCATTTCTTCCGTCTACTGATTACCCGCAATCTTTTGGCTCAGGCTTGGCTAGTCATGAACTGCTCTATATTTTCCATTAATGTCGTCTCTTTTCTACTACTGGAAGGGTCTTACGACATTGATTAGTCTCTTTCAATCAATTTATTTTTCTCGTTCCGTGACACCTGGTATAAACGCAGTTGCATTTCTTATGAATTTAATGTAATCTAACGAGTTTTTATGTCGCATAAATTCCAAATAAAAATTCTTAAAGTTTCATTAGTAAGTAAATTGTTATTTCTTTTGAATTCCATGTTAACTAGGCACAAATTTACATGGGTTTCAAATGTTTAATAAATGTTTCATATTTTACTAGTTTCAAATAAGCTTTGCGAAATTTATTTTGGTTTATCATGGCTTACTGCGATACGGTAATTGAAACACGTAGCGGCTGTACCAGTTTCCTTCAAGTCTATTGAATTTTGCGTACAAGAAAAAGTTCACCTGTAGGCCGCTAGGTGGCGTAATACCGACCGTTTGTTTACCGTGTTGTTTACACTGATGATGTGTTCAAACGCTGACCACAATTCATCTACAGCTGAGAGATTTCATTTGTAAAACATTTATCCCTATAGTTTTGAAAAATTTTGCCAAGAAAGTCAGTGAAAGTTATCTCAGTAAAATAATTCAGAACAAACCTTCTATTCGTAAAATTCATAAAGTAGGCTGAAAGCAAAAACATTTGTGCTAAAAAGCTGTTGTTACCAAATTTTTTCTTTTTGTGTATTCATTTTTATATTTCAGTGAAACCTGTTTATTACTTCAAAATATATAGTTTTGGTTGTCAAACAGTTGAAATAATACCTATCAATTTTAATGTTTTTTCAATGGTATTTTTGCTTTTTAGTAAATTCATTATTAAATCAATTTAATTGCATCAAAGGTTGTCAAACTGAAAATTTTACTTATTAATTTCCCTGTTGACTTGTCTAATGTTGCTTAATAAAGATTATAATGTTGTAATCTTACTTTAAAAAACATAAAACTGTGAAATTTATTATTTAAAAAATGGGCTTGATAGATAAGTTGATTAATCTGAATCAAAATTCTCAAATCTGAATTCAAGTGAAAAAGGTTTTTATGTTTATAGAAATTTGAAAAATAAACATTGTTTCTCATTTTCTGTTGAATCTTGTTGTTCATTTCCTCATTAATTGAATCTGTTGTTCATTAATAACTCATTTTCATAAAATATTAAGCTGTAGGCAATTTAATACTTATGGCAAAAAAGTGGGCTGAATTATAGATGAATTAGCACTATATCTGAATCATAATAGTGAGCTGGTTTTTATAATCCAAGAAATTATGAAAGTTAACATTGCATGTATTTCTATTTCCTACTGATATAACTTTGAATTTTCCTTTTTAGTTATAGGAAAAAGAGTGGGAATTAAAAACATTAGCGTTCGCTTTAATGTAACGATTATTTTCATAATCTTTCTTAAAAATTTCCATGAACAAACTAATTTTAAAATGGATTTTCACTTTAAAGTGCTTTGAAAAACTTAAAAGATATTCAGACGTATTTCGGAGATATCGGTGGTCTCGGAGCATAAACGTATTAACATTAAGTAAATCAGTCGATGTATATTGTAAGGGAAATAAAGAACCCATTTAGCATATATATACGTATATCTAATTCCTTTCCCCCGATCCTTATACGTTGGAAAAACCGGGAAAAACATCGTTAATAAGCGTCTTTTCTATTGAGACTGCGAGGATTTCGCGGTCGGTAATGCGCTCCTAGTGGCGAGAATGAGAAACTTTCTCTGTACGCGGTTTTTGCAGGATTGGTACAGCCGCTACGTGTTTCAATTACCATATCGCAGTAAGCCATGGGTTTATATATGGCCCATTTTAAATTTTTACTGAATATTTTTCAAATCCTTATTTTGATTTCCTGAACCACATTTGATATAACAGTGAATATTTATGTGTAATTAACAAAATTCATGAACGGCTTATACAATTACCCTTAATTCACTGGAATAAATATATACAGTATTCCCAATTAATGCATTTTATAATTATGAGGATATTTATTGCATAGGTGTACATAAAAGCATGATTCCAAATATATATAATTTCAAAAATTAAGAACAATTTACGTTCATTTTAATCTATTTCTCATACATGCATAGGACTTAATTAATAGTGACTGCGTAATAATTTTGTACGTTATGGGAATGGTGGTGTAAAAGAGGTCTTTAAACAATAAAATTTATTTCTAAAGTGTAAAGCGTTTTATGTTAAGGATTAACCAGCTTCAAAATGCTTTTAACTAAATTTAGTTAATGACCCTGGCTATATTATAAACACACATTTATTGTGTGTTTAAATTTAGTGGCTTGCAATACAATTAAATAGCGTCTTAATTAAGTATAATACAAATTCTGACAGCTTCTATAAATTAAATAAGTTGGTTAGAACAAGTTGGCCTTCGAAAAATCAAACAATTTCTGGAAATGAATAGAAAGTATGTTATAAAAATAATAGTATATAGTCGATTAAGTAGAGATTATTCCTCAAATGGCTGGATTAATAGACATGCTTATTTTGCACAAAATATGGCCGGCTAGTCTTTTCGTTTCCTGGTAAATCTTGAATTCCTGTAGACATTTAACAGTAACAGTCAATATTATAGAAATTTCCTTGAAATTTAGAGTGCTTAAGCTTTGGTATGTTTTAACTTTATTCATTCATTCGTCATGCAAAATAATTGTGTTATATTTGATAAAGTGAACGTAAATGTAATATGCTGTTTCATTCCTGTTAATATTTTTGAATTAACATCTGAAAACATTGTAATTATTATTATTGTTACCATAGCAACTGAATGTAAACATAAAAGATAATAAAGTCTTGTAAATAAATAAGCAGAATAATTTAACTCTTTCGAATTCTAATTTCAATCTATATAAAAAAGACCCAACAATTTCCTCTATAAAAATAAAAAACTTACTAATAAATGGAGCAGATAATATAAATTATGTTGACAATACACTAACTACAGCTAAACTTTTTAAGTAATGCATTTTTAAAACTATATCCCTTTTACCCAACACCATACATTAGATCAAAAACCTCTTCAAAAGAATGTTTTGTTTGCGCAAGTACTTGGGTTTTGATTTTTCCAGACAACTTTCCATGCCACTGCACTGTAAAGTAATTTTTCTGGACTGATTTCGACTGTACCTTTTTCATTTCAATTCAAAACTTTTAGAAGTTTCCGCGAGGCCATTATTTTGCACAATAAGCCTTGTGTGTGTTCTTTTTTTTCCTTCGCCGAATATTGTCCCCATAAATAAATAGATTCTTTCTTGAGTTGGGGAGCGGGAAAAAAGCGGTTTCCTTTTTTGATCCTTTTAAGAAACACCGAAATACCGTGAAGTAAAATGCGTCTGCCGGAGAAAACTTTCATTTTTCATCCACACTTTGTTAAATCCAAATGTACTTTTAGGAGTTTCGCGGTGAAAATTGAAGGCAGATTTAAACATATGGTCCTATTCAATCCTGAGTTGTATTTTTGAATTTCCATGAATTATATTTTTAACCCAATGGATTTTTTAAATTCCTATTCGTAGATATAGTAAAGCCTATGTCGTGGGGGGAAAGCCGTGAGCGGGGAAATTCATACATTTAGGTAACCCTATAGAGTTCCGCAAAATATCTAAATGTATCAGATGAACACAAATTATAGTTCTTTAACCTTTCCAAATAAAGACATCCCGAGATTACCATGAAATACAATGGAAACTTTGGGTGGTTTGGACTGAAAGGATTAATTATAAGTGTCTAATCACTAAAGTAGATGCCTAAATACCTATCTAGGTGTATTAAACGCACGGTCTACTACTATTCGGCGCCAAAAATAAAATGAAAGTAAATAGAACTCTTTCATAGTCCTTCTAAAAATTAGAAGAAAAAAATTTTGTTTCGCGCCGAAACGGCCCGCTCTCAAACGGCCAGCGGCGAAACGGCGGCGCCTAATCGTCCCATTCCGTTCCGTTAAACGCATCCATCATTAATCTGTATATTTATAGAAACTAAATCTTAGAAAAAGAAGTCAAAACATTCTAAATTGCATTTAAAAGAATAATTAAGACATAAATATTAACTAAAAACTGTCCTGTACGTTTTTGTAAATCATCTTTACATTGCGCAAGTGGGCAGGCATCTTCATGACCGTCTTATTCTTTTTGAAAACACGTTTGAGAAACAGAATTAATCTACCAAAAGAGTAAAATGACATGGCACATAACCCTCGTGAAAGCGAGCTTCTAATTCTTTCAACGAATTCATCATCATTCATCAATAAATCGAAAGAGCGTCTGATGCCTACTTAGCGTGTCTCGCTACGTATCACGATCATTCATTTACTTTGACATACTTGGACACACTATTGATCCTTTTAATTCCTTCTCAGAGGAACATTTGAATAATTCATCAAACTATGGGAGAAATATCTACAGCAGTGGTGCCCAACCTACGGCCCGCGGGCCAAATGTGGCCCGCGAGGCTGATCCATGTGGCCCGCGGACTCGTTAAATATTAAAAACAAAAAACACTTTCAGAAATCTTTCAAGAAAACCACGACATCGTGCGAGACATTATGGCACTTCCATCTAAAAAAAGAAGATAAGAAAGGAATTCTTCAACATTCGCTAATAATTTTTTTTTACTTCTCTGTTTTAGTTTTTTCTATACACTGGGAATTTGCCATTGATTTTTCAGCGTCAGTTAGCTATTTGAATTCAGTTTATAAGGATGTTTTTAGAACCAAACTTCGAAAAGATGTCCGATCGTAAAAAGTTGAAGATTCAATCCAAATGCTGAAACTTTCAAGAAAAGTGGACAAATTCATATTTCTTAACTCAGCGAGAAAATAAACCGTATGTTAGGAGACTGATATTTAAAGAGACTGTGACAGTGTTTAAAGAACACAATATAAAGAGACATTACGAAACGAAACAGATAATCATCTTAATTCAGTTTTAAGGATAAGTGTTACAAATTTGGAGCGGAATTTACAGGAACTAGTATCCTCCAAACAGATGCAAACTTCTCATTGAAAACGGGGTTTGTAATTTTTCTTCATGTTTAGAAAAATCCTTAAAAGTGTTTGTGTGGCCCGCGAGATAAATCTTCATAAGCAAATTGGCCCTCGGGAAAAAAAAGGTTGGGCACCACTGATCTACAGTAAGCAGTTGTTCTTTTACTGATTCCCGAGCATCGATGAGGGACGTCTATCTCACAATGTTTAAAATTTTTAATTTTTTTTCCTCTAGAAATCTATTAATTTTAAACTTTTGTGTTGTACTCCAAAATTTGTTAAGCTTTCGTTTTTTGTTGGTGAATGTATAGATTATTTAATTTTTTTAAATATTTTGAAATTAACAACACAATTAAATGACCAAGTTTATTCATATAAAATGTAAAAATTTAAACTATTCTGGTACTTTAAAATACACAAAACTCAGGGATGTATTTTTTATAGAAAAGATTGTATTCAGTTTGTTTTATTTTTGAGCTTTAGTAATAGTAAGCCCTTTGTAGTAAAGAAACTGAAGCTTCATTTCTCTTTAATCTTCCTTAACAGACAAGTAGAATATGTAAAATTAGCAGAAAGCTAATTAACTAATTGGATCACAATTAGTTTAGTAATTTAATTATTGAAATTAGGACAATGAAATGTATTTTTATCCCTTCTTAATTTACGCTTAATATAGATAGATATGTATATCGTATTAGTACTATATTTAACTTAGTTCATATTGTGAACAAAAGCATAATACAATACAAGAAATAAGATTCAAGCAATTGTGAATAATTAATACAATACTAATACAAAGAAAACTATTGAATAGGAGATGAACAGTAGAGAACTGATTGAACTGAAAACATCGATTTAGAATCCATTGATTCATTACAATGCAGCATAGCATGTTATTCTCATCCCTGTAGAGGTGAGATTATTGGTCTTTCCTAATTGATTCAACCACCTGAGAGTCTTGCTAAAAGTTCATTCTCGAACTGATATTTTAAGCTTTCATTGTTTTGAAGAACCATTTAATTTTTTGCGTTATAAAGTGGAATTAAAAGTTTATTCGATAAAGTAAATGTCAAATGAAAAATGGGCTTTTGTTTTCTTTAAGAATTGGAAATATTTTTTATTGGAAGAAATGTTTGAAAATAATAAAACTTTTATTGAGTTTTAAAAATAATTATCAGTAGGTATACTTATTTTTATTCATTTAATTACCTGCATTCAATACTTTACTTCAGTAAAAATTCTCTTTTTCATTCTTAAGTTGGTATTGTTGCTTAGAAAGGAAGTTGACATACCTACACTCAGTCAATGCTATCACTTAATAAATATGATAGATGTTTATTTCCTGTATATTAAGAATATTAGTGTCAACCAATACTGGCCCTTGACCACAACACAAAGTATTCCCAATTTTTTGTTTCAATGCATAAGAATTTTTTTGTATTAAAATCTTAAACTCCAACTATTTACAAATTGGAATTATCTTAATATAAAATCTTCAGCTAAAAAAATTTTCCAAGTCAAGCTTTGATATAAGCCAGTAAAATTTTTATGTAATGAATTTCGTATAAAATTTCACAATTACCTTATTTTTACTCATACCACCATGCAGATTTTAATATAAACTTCTTTATTTTTATTTTATATATATATTTTTTTTTCTCTAAATATATTTCTGTACGCATGCTGTTCATAAATACTACTTATTAAATGAAACCTTTAAGCTAAATATGATGATGATAGGTATTGCGCAATTGCATATCACATAATTCCATTTTTATAAAACGCGTTTTTTTTTAATTATTTACCTTTATATTTGCAACCGGGATACTAATATTTTTATTCTAAAATAATCATGTAATAGTATGAGACTTCAGAAAATTGTAAATATCTAAAAGGTTTTATTCTATTTAAAAATGTGGTCTTTTAAAAGATATAATTTTCAATCAATAATTTTTCTTTAAATACCTTTAATATATGAAAAATTCAAAGAATTTAATTTTATCAGGGAGGATGTGTGAAATTTAACACGTAAATATTAAGCATGAATTAAAATGTTTAAAACATTTAAACAAACGTAGCGTCGAAATACTTTAATCTAGATGTTATACATTGAAAGAAATATTGTAGTTAATATTTTTCATTAGAAACACTTGCAAACTCCTAGTGCACCACAAAAGTATAACACGAGGCCTAATACAACAAAATACAATATTTCTAAAACTAAGTAACAAAATGAAACTAAATGCAATTACAGATAAAACAAAAAAAATATTTTCCCTTTTTAAAAAAAACAGCTTAAGTCATATAAAAGATTTAAAATAAGAATTTATAAAGCCCATAAAAGCAAGATAGGTCGATGGTGATGAAACCAACTGGTAAGACTTTGGATGACAATTAATTTTTACGGCTTTTAACTAAAAAACAAAAAGGTCTCTTTCTTTCTTCAAAATGGGACAACTAGAGATGATGCGGACAATGTGTTGTTATTGTAGTTAGTGCGTGTTTTTACCATAAATATTTTATATTTCTTAATAAAATGCTTATCTAAATGATGATTAATAGTTTTCTTCATTTGAGGATGCTTCCATGAGCCTACTTCGTTTAAAAAATTGTAGTTTTTCATTTAATAAATTGTGGGCTTTTTACAAGTTTATTTTCTTATTTAAATAATGCTGAGGACAAATTATTAAAATAAATGACATGAGTCTTTTTAAACGAGTTTTGTCAAAGAATAAATTAAAGAATCTTAGGATTCCCCTTTATATTTGACAGAAGAAGCTAATGTTATTTCATGTATAGTTACGGTAAAACAAGAGCGAAATAAATATTCTGTTATGAATTTACGAGAGATCTTTTATAGTTTGTAATTTATTGAGATGAATACTTCAGATATATTGTTAAATTAAAAAAAAATACCATTCCTTTTTTAAATCGTTTTCTTTAAAATGTCATAATAGCACTTTTCTCTACATCCTTTCTACCGCATTGTTTTTAATAAACTGATTATTTGATAAATAAATAAGATTACATAATTTTATTTCGACGTATCTGAAGGAAGTTTAATTAATGATTTTTAATAATTCGAAACGTAAAATTAAAAGTTGAATGACAATTTGTTTATAAAAAATAGTTGTTTTAAAAAGTGCACAGGAATTAAAAAACTATGAGAGGAAGATTAGCAACTTTCATTATCTTTTGAAAAATATTTTTCCATTTACCATGACATCCATTGTCATACAAGGCCTAAGGATTATCGTCATACATCCAACTATTTTACTTTTTTTAACCACAACTACCAATATACAACACCCTCCGAAAAACATCTGTCTACGCTACTGATTATACAGGGTGATTCAAAATTACGTGTACAAACTTCGCATGGGGGTAGAGGGGACCTAGACAAGAATATTTCGCATAAGAATGGGGGGCGCAGCCTTACTGTTTAAGAGCTAGAACCTAATGTAGTGCGAGCGCGTTTCAAAAGGCCGTTTTTAGAAGGTCCGTGTGACTAAACAAAACATGAAAAATGAAAAACATTATTGCATGAGGTAAGGAAGTATCCCTACTACTTACACCATGAATTCGATATAATTTGAACCACTTTCTAAACCGTGGAGTGAGTTTCAAAAGTGCAATATTAATATTTTAGTCAAAGAATGGAGTTCCCTTAATGAATTTAGAAAAATGAGGATCGGGAAGGAATTTTCAATGATCGTAACATTGATCATTAAAACTGTTTGATATATGAAAATTCCTTCCCCGATCATCATTTTTCCAAATACCATTAACGGAACTCCATTGTTTTACTAAGATATTAATATTGCACGTTTTAAAACTCACCCCACGGATTAGCAAGTGGTTTTATTTCTATCACATTGAGGATTTAAGTTGTACGGATACTCCTGTACTTCACGCAATAATGTTTTTCATTTTATGTTTTGTTTCGTCACACGGGTCTTCTAGCCTTTTGAAACGCGCTCGCACTACATTAGGTCCTAGCTCTTTAACGGTGCATCGGCGCCCCTTCTAGTTTTTCAAAATATGCTTGTCTAGGTCCCCTCTACCCCCATGCGAAGTTTTCCACGTAATTTCGAATCACCCTGGTGTGTAAATTGTTTATTCCATCAACAAAGTCAAACATCCAAAGTAAGCAAATACTGTAGGTGTTTGGATCACTTTCTATCATAACAAGTGTAGAAATTTTCTTTTTAGTAACCAAAGATACGAAATTATTCACAAATGTATATTACAGGTATAACATATATAAGAAAATAGGGATTTTAAACCATTAAATCTTAAAATATCCTAATGGAAAACTTAGAAATGATACCAAATGAAGGAAATAAGATCTAAACCAGTGGTTCTCAAAGTGGGCACCAGTGCCCCCTGGGGGGTGCTGGAGATTTCTAGGGGGGCGTTGGGAAGCTCAGAGAAAATTGGGGGGCGCTGGAGAATTTTTGGGGGGCGCTGCTAAATTTTCCTTCCCGGCTTTGAAAAAAATATATTGTGTACTTTCCTTTTTCCAGTTCCACTTCTTTTTTATTCCCTGAACCACGTTCTCTCCATGCGCAGCGTTAGCTATCGGATTTTTATCTGTACTTTACCCCACGGGGTCCTTTTCGTCCCATTTTCGCGTCCCTTATAGCTTTTCTTCCGTCATTCACAGACAGAATTTAGTTGCAAAGAACTTGAGCAAACGCCTGCATGATTATCTTCATTACGTTATAAAGGCTATTAACAAAATAAGAAGTAATTCTTTGAATGACAGACTATTTAGCCAGCTTTGTGTGGGAAATGATGAGGATTTTAATTGATTGCTGCTTCACACTGAAGTTCGTTGGCTATCAAAGGGTCAAAGGGAAAATGCTTGGTTAGATTTTACAATCTTTTTGATTCAGTGATAAAATTTTTAGAAAACAGAGATGTTGAATTGCAAAAGAAGCTATTGACTTTAAAAATGATATTGCGTATTTAACAGATATATAAACCATTTTTAACGAAGTGAACTTGCAATTGCAAGGCGATGAATTAAATCTTATTAAAAGAAATATCATTGCCAGTTTTATGGGGAAACTCTTGCTATTAAAGCAGAATTTGGGAAGAAAAGGATTTAACAACTTTCCTAAATTATCAGAAGTTCCTGTTAACAACCAAGATTTAAATATTTATTGCAAACATTTGGAGGTTCTTCATAAGGATTTCCAAGACCTCTTCATAAGGATACACAGACATCCTCTCTTTGGATATACCAAGTTGGGTCTTGGATCCTTATTTGTTTTTTCAAGAAAGTTCTGGAGAGTCACATTTAGAAGAGGAACTGATCAAAATCATCACCAATGAAGAACTTAGGTCAAAATTCAAAAAAGGGTATGCAGAATTTTGGCTTCAGAGCTCAATCCCAACACAATATCCAGCATTGTGGAACATAGTTCAAAAACTTCTCGTTGCATATCCCTCTTTTTATTTGGTAGAGAGAGGTTTCAGTGTAGTTTCCAATTTGTTATATTGAAAAAAAAAAGGAACCGATTGGAGATAACTGAAAGTGGGGACTTACGGCTATTCTTAACGGAGCTTACTCCAGATATTCTCAGGCTAATAAATACCCACCAAGTTCATCCATCTCATTAAAATTGTATATGCATAATACTACGGTGAAAATTTTTACTATGGGATTTATATACACTTTGTGGTTAAATCATTTTAAAAATATAACCCAAGTTCCTTTAAGAATATAAAATAGGCTTTTAATATTAAAAATGCTATTAATTTTTTCATAAATATTTTATGTCAATAGCACATTTTGTTTGTAGAGTAATTGTAGTGAGAGTAATATAAGTTAGCTATTAGTAATATTAGCGATTAATATTGTGATATAAATATTAGCAATGTGATAATTTTTTATTTGGGATTTGAATGCAGTTAGTTGTTAAATCATTTCAAAAATGTAAATATCATACTTTAACTCAAAAAATTAAAAAGTATAAATATAGCCTTTTTATATTAAAACTAGCGGATATGCCCGGCCTTGCACGGGTGGAGTGTATAATTTTTTTTAAATTAAATTTTCTCAAAATATATTTATAATTTTTAAATCAGCAATTACCAATCATTCCGGTATCCCAGACGCCTTTTTCCTATCCCGGTGTTCCCGGTAATTTTTCCTATCCTAGTTTTCTCGGTAATTTTTCACATCCCGATGTTCCCGATAATTTTCCTATCCCTATGTTCCCGATAATTTTCCTATCCCGATGATCGAGGTTACTTTTATGTCCCGGTAATCCCGGTATTTTTTTCTATCCCGATGTTCCCGGTAATTTTTTTTCCCGGTGTTCTCGGCAATGTTTCCTAGTAAATTAATGAGTCTAGTGAACAAAAATAAAAAATATGAAATAATAATAAAAAATCTAGTAAATTTAAAAGTCTAGTGAACCGCTTCATTTGAAACAATGTTTTATTTTTAAGTCGTTTTCCATTAAAAAAATTTACACTTTTACATAAATATTTAAATTTTAAAGGAAAATATCTTAAATTAAGGGGAACTAACGTTTCAAAATTTATTATTTGAATTAATTTTGGTAGTTTCACCACTGATAAAGCTTTTAAATGGACAATTTTAGAGTTTTTCCGGTTAAAATATTTGATTTTTGAGGTTTTAATTTCGTTAACAATAGTGAGTCGAGCAGATCTACTCTGGTAGAGAAATGGAGAAATAAGCGTTTTTGGCTATAAATTCGCTAATTACTCGTAAATATTCGATTTTCGAGTTTGGAAAACTCGACAGTGATCGTCCTCGCCTTGAGATACGCCTATATACCGAATTTTGTCCACGCCTGCGGCGTGGTTTGCGAGGAGATGCGTTACATACCCACACACATACCCACAAACGTTTTTAGTAATATACTAGCGGATATGCCCGGCCTTGCACGGGTGGAGTGTATAATTTTTTTTAAATTAAATTTTCTCAAAATATGTTTATAATTTTTAAATCAGCAATTACCAATCATCCCGGTATCCCAGACGCCTTTTTCCTATCCCGGTGTTCCCGGTAATTTTTCATATAACGGTGTTCCCGATAATTTTCCAATCCCGATGTTCCCGATAATTTTCCAATCCCGATGTTCCCGATAATTTTCCTATCCCGATGTTCCCAATAATTTTCCTATCCCGATGTTCCCGATAATTTTCCTATCCCGATGTTCCCAATAATTTTCCTATCCCGATGTTCCCGATAATTTTCCTTTCCCGATGATCGAGATAATTTTTATGTCCCTGTAATCCAGGTACTTTTTTTCCTATCCCGATGTTTCCGGTAATTTTTCTTTTCCCGGTGTTCTCGGCAATGTTTCCTGGTAAATTAATGAGTCTAGTGAAAAAAAAAATACTAAATTTGAAACAATAATAAAAGATCTAGTAAATTTAAAAGTCTAGTGAACGGCTTCATTTAAAACAATGTTTTATTTTTAAGTCGTTTTCCATGAAGAAAATATACACTTTTCCATAAATATTTAAATTTTAAAGGAAAATATCCTAAAAAAGGGGAAACTAACGTTTCAAAATTAATTACTTGAATTTATTTTGGTGTTTTTACAACTGATATAGTTTTTAAATAGACAATTATCGAGTTTTTCCTGTTAAAATATTTTATTTTTGAAGGTTTTCATCTCGTTAACAATAGTGAGTCGAGCAGATCTACTCTGGTAGAGAAATGGAGAAATAAGCGTTTTCGACTATAAATTCGTTAATTACTCGTAATTGTTCGATTTTCGAGCTTGGAAAACTTGACAGTGACAATCGGCACCTCGAGATACGTCTATGTACCGAGTTTTGACCACGCCTTCGGCGTGGTTTAAGAGGAGATGTGTCACATACCCACATACATACATAGCCACAAACGTTTTTAGTAATATACTAGCGGATATGCCCGGCCTTGCACGGGTGGAGTGTATAATTTTTTTTAATTAAATTTTCTCAAAATATATTTATAATTTTTAAATCAGCAATTACCAATCACCCCGGTATCCCAGACGCCTTTTTCCTATCCCGGTATTCCCGGTAATTTTTCATATAACGGTGTTCTCGGTAATTTTTCATAAAACGGTGTTCCCGGTAATTTTTCATTTCCCGATAATTTTCCTATCCCGATGTTTGATGTTCCCAATAATTTTCCTATCCCGATGTTTGATGTTCCCAATAATTTTCCTATCCCGATGTTTGATGTTCCCAATAATTTTCCTATCCCGATGTTCCCGATAATTTTCCTTTCCCGATGATCGAGATAATTTTTATGTCCCGGTAATCCAGGTACTTTTTTTCCTATCCCGATGTTTCCGGTAATTTTTCTTTTCCCGGTGTTCTCGGCAATGTTTCCTGGTAAATTAATGACTCTAGTGAACAAAAATAACAAATTTGAAACAATAATAAAAGATCTAGTAAATTTAAAAGTCTAGTGAACGGCTTCATTTAAAACAATGTTTTATTTTTAAGTCGTTTTCCATGAAGAAAATTTACACTTTTCCATAAATATTTAAATTTTAAAGGAAAATATCCTAAAATAGGGGAAACTAACGTTTCAAAATTAATTACTTGAATTTATTTTGGTGTTTTTACAACTGATATAGTTTTTTAATGGACAATTTTTGAGTTTTTCTTGTTAAAAATATTCAACTTTTGAGGTTTTAATCTTGTTAACAATAGTGAGTCGAGCAGATCTACTCTGGTAGAGAAATGGAGAAATAAGCGTTTTCGGCTATAAATTCGCTAATTACTCGTAATTATTCGATTTTCGAGCTTGGAAAACTTGACAGTGATCGTCCTCGCCTCGAGATACGCCTATATACCGAATTTTGGCCACGCCTGCGGCGTGGCTTTGGAGGAGATGCGTTACATACCCACATACCCACACACATAGCCACAAACGGTTTTAGTAATATATAGATAGATAGATTAATTTGTAATATTGTGATACAAAAATTAGCAATTAATAATGTGATACAAATATAGCAATTAATGGTCGTGTGATATAAAATGGACTTAATGGTGTGTAAATATACTACTTTGTGCAATATACTTCTTTCAATTCTGAATTTAGCTTTAAAAATTTTTAAAAAGGTGTATAATTCTTCCACAAATTGTGTAATTGTTTTTTATATCAACGAAAGTGAAATAAAAACCGCGTATGTCGTGAATTTTTTGAAAAATTACAAATTATATGATATTAACTTAATATTAGTATCTAAAATAAGAGGCCATTAAGTTATCATATTCAAGGGGGGCGTTGGAAAATTTGGGTCTTCAAAAGGGGGGTGCTGGTCCAAAAAAGTTTGGGAACCTATGATCTAAACATTAATCTGTTTTTAAAATGAGTATAAAACAAAGGAAAACCTTTAAACAAAACCATTTTTAATACTTAACCCATTAATGCCCAACTTTTTATTTTTCTTAAATATTTATTAAAAACATAGTAAATAGCCCCAAAACAACTGGAAAAATAGTGAAAAAAATTCCAGGTTAAAATTTTAATTTCTACACCAAAATTAAAAAACGTCCCTAAAAAGGGACGTCAGGCACGAATGCCCCCGTGTTTTTTCCCTATAGTAAACGTATGGTAGAAAACAGTTTTAAAGCATCAAAAACATCTTCTACCTTTTTAACAGCTGCAAAAGTGATCGGAACCATACTGTAACATGAATATGAACAAAAAATATTAATTATTTATCCAATTAACTCTAAAATTAACCTTAATTAACGTAATTTGAGCATTTATTATGCTCTAAAACACGTTTTTTCCTATCAAATCTTTGTTAATTGCAAATTAATTAAGATTTTTAATTGAAAAAGGCATCCTTTGTTTATATGTTACCTAATATTAAGTAATAATTACTTTTACACACCTCAAATCCATCATAATATCTCAATTTGTGAAGTTTAAGTCTTTCAAATGCCCATACTTTTTTCATTTTATTTCATTTTATTGTGCGGAACAAAAATTTCTCCCCAAAAATCAAGCATTAGTGGGATGTGCATTAGCAATCCAGATGATATAGATTGATCTGCAGTATAGAACACAATGATTAGCGACATCTAATTAGAAAAAAAGCCGAAAATATATCACAAAAGCGACTTTTTTGGCAATTTTAATGACAAAAAGTCATTATAACTAATAATTATTAAACTTTTAATTAAAATATAACCGGAATATATTTGCATAAGTAATAAATATAGTAAAATAATTAATTTATTCCTTTCATTAATACAAATTAATTAATTCCTTATAATTTAAGACTTTTTATTCCATTAATTTAACAGAAATAACAGTATTTAAAAAAAATAGATTTATTACCTAAAATTAAAGTAATTTTATAAATATCAGTTATTTAATTCATTTCATAAGAATCGAACACGTTTTTAAGAAAAAAAATAACGAAACACTAGCATCTCACTGTGGGAAAAACCACGGGGGCATTCGTGCCTGACGTCCCTTTTTAGGGACGCTTTCCGAGGGTCCAAAATAAGGTCAAGATAAAATATTTTGGAAAAACAAAAAAACACCCCAACTGATTTAATGAATAAACAGTATTATATATCGGCATTGAAATTTTTTTCAAATAACAACTAGGATTTTTGAGCTTTTTCTTTTAAAATAAAAAAAAGCACTTTTCTGAAAAATTCCATCTTCCAACTTTAAAAAAAGTGAAAAAAAATTTTAAATTCTGCTTTCTTCTTGAGTTCTTTATGTTCTATGAAGGTCAGAGATACATCAGTGTAAATTTTGATTCAAAGGAAAAATTTTTGTAGAAATATAGGATTTTTAAAAAACGTCCCTATAAAGGGACGTCAGGCAGTAATGGGTTAAGATTTTTTTCTTCAGTACCAAAACAAATTAAAATTGCCCTAACCATTATAATTTTACATTTTGAATAAAATTTTTATCTCCACGAAAGTTTGTTATGTGCTTAATAATATTACTTTACTCTTTAATAAGTCTTCCCTACTAACTTGTTTCTCCCTAAAGCAAAAACTTTCATTTAATAAATTCAGAGCTGTTTTATAGTACCTACCTTTTGTCTCTTTTCAATAATGGCGAGGATGAAGAATAAAAACGGAGATAAAATGAGCATATTTTAACGAGTCTTGTTAAAGAATAAACTATAGAAGCCTAGGATGCTCTGTTTGCTTCATTTGTTCGAAGAAGCTAATGTTATCTCGTGTAGTTTGCGTAACATATGAGATGGGAAAAAATATGACGCTATGAATTTATTAGAGATGATTAAAAGTTTTTTATTTATTGTGATGCATAATGCAGATATTGTTGTATTAAAAAGAATACCAGACTTCTATTAAAATAGGTAAGAAAGATTTTTAAGAGACTGCAGTCTCTTAAAAATGCATGCTCTTTTCCCTTATTCTTTAAAATTTTTGGATTTTTTTATATATTTTGTAGTAACGAGAGAAATATGCTCCGGTCTTATAAATCATTTGAATATGTTCTTTTAATTCAATCGCTTTTATGAACTCCATAAAATAGATTCAAGAATGTAAACTGTCATTAAAAATAATGTTAATAAAATATATAATGAAAATTAATAGAATTGGATGAGTTTCAATAAGGTTTGTTGAGGAAGGTGAAAAATCCTTATAATTATTTTACTCTATTTTGGATACCCGAACATTCCTAACTTCATGAATTATTTTAAAAACAAAACGCGACCATTTAGTTTTAAGAAAGGTTTTGACTAAAAATGACTAGTGACTTTTTCATAGTAACAGTTTAATCATGGTTGGTTTTAGTAAAATGAGTTTTATTCCTCCTTCCCAAGTAGGAAGTAATAAATATTTCAGATTTTTCCCCTAGATACTTCTTAAAAATAATGGATGCCATAAATTACAGGGTGTCCCAAAAATGACTGACCCATGTTAAAAACTAATTAATAACTCGAAAACTAAAAATAAGAGAAAATGCGTGGGTTGTTGCATCTTACTTCTACGAGGCTCAGGATTTAAGCAAACACATTAAAAACACATACTTATGTCGATAATAATTTCAAATACAACACTATAAATTAACGACATTTCAAAAAAGTTGTTCGTTCGAGTAACCACTTTAACACCATTAATTTCAAAAATAACACCTCAAACCCCCATAACTATATTTAAAAAATAAGCAATATTTCCTCATCGAAGCTATAAGTAAAAGCCTCAAATAAAGCGGTGCCGAAAGACTCAATATGAAAGTCACGGAAGTACTTTATAGAATCCGACAACTTACACTGTGGGCTCAATCGACATGGTGGTCAAAGGACACATGTTGGCGACACGTTATTAAGGGATAAACGCCTCGAGCCTTGTCACCTTTTATAAGGCGAAGACATGGGTGACAGCATCAATGATGTCAAATGCGTGTTCTGTCAATAGAAGCTGCACGTGGCCCCGCCCAGAAGAATAATAACTTCCCCAAAGCGTTTCTCGGACTGATAGTTGGATCAACGGACTGACCATCCTATTTTCGAGTTAATGGTTTCTCCTTTTTTATGGAGGGAGGATGACTAAATAGCTTTTTTGTTGTTATCTTCAGTAGAAGACAAAGGGTTAGGGGGTTTTGTTTGAGGGTCATTAGAATTTATTTAGGGCTCATAGGTATATAGAATGAACTAAATGTTTGATCAAGAGTTAAGAATTTATGGGCTATTAAATAATTTTCTAATATGGGTTCTTATTTGCGTCTTGGAATAACAACGTATGATGCACAAGATGCTGGTACAGCGTTTTTCAAACTGTGGTGTGCGCCATCTAAGAAGAAGCAATAACTCTGAGAAAGATGCATAAGCTAAGGCCCGGTCCCTCCCAAAGTTAGCCTAAATGGATATAAA
Source organism: Tetragnatha versicolor (assembly GCA_024610705.1). NCBI lineage: Eukaryota > Metazoa > Arthropoda > Arachnida > Araneae > Tetragnathidae > Tetragnatha > Tetragnatha versicolor. The sequence goes on along the minus strand of JANDEH010000002.1, from coordinate 43,923,686 downwards.
TGAGTTAAAAACCTGTTTTTAAGGTTCTAAATTCCAACATTTTTGCGGGGGAGGACAATTAAGTAAATCAAAAGAAGAAACAGTTGAGTTCAATTTAATGATAAGGGGAGAGTACCTCAAATCGGGTATGCTAATTTTGAATGGTTAAAAAGGATATTTATATTTGGTTAAAATTACAAATTTGATTTTAAATGATAGGTGAGTTATCGAACTATAAAATAAAAGTGCACGATAACGACTGATTAAGCCAAATAATAATTTATTGCTGAAAAAGAAATATTCGTACAAAAAACGCTTAGTTGAATACCGTGCGACCGTGCCCAAAGTGGTAACCCATTAGGGGCAACGCGGGTAAGCAGTACAAACGAGAAAAACCTTAATACAAATTAATATTTTTTAGAACTAATGATTAGAGCATGGACGGATGTAGGAGGAAGACCCTGGGGGTCAAGCTAGAGACTTTTGGGGGGCATTCGGACCCTAATTGAACTGAAATTACTTACTGCTACTTGCTAACAATACTACATTGCTTACAATAAACGAATGCAAAGTCCTTAAAAATTAAGAAGGATTCATTGAACCCCCTGATCCCCCGTAAATCCGCTAATGTTTGAGACCTTAGTTAAGTACATAACTATCTTAAAAAAATTTTCGTGTTATCTTCCATTGAGTATATAGCTACCCGCTTTGCCCTACCCGTTATGCCCTAATGCGCTCCTTTCTTACTTTAAGGGGGTTGAAACCTCAAAAATATTTAAAAAACGCCGGTTCTTTCACAGTATTTTAAAGTTAGTTTGTGTCAACGTAATATAAAATTATTAACAGTGAGATAAATGTACTAATTTTTAAGATTTAAGGAACATATTTTAAATTTTTTTTAACAGAATCGTCATTTTTTATATTGCTCCCAGTTACCCCATATTACAAATATGATCTTCGATTGGAGTTGATGGAAACTCGAGAGTGTTCGGTTAATCACGGCATACACATGCTTTTACATTCGGGATTCATCCGGGAGTATAAGAGCCCTTACCCGCTTTGGGTGACATACCCGCTTTGAGCGACTCTCCCCTACCTGTTTTGGTGACCAACTAGATGCCTTGTAGCCAAGCTACTGTATACAGTACCTACTACTGCTACTACAACTACAATTACTACTACTAAAATTGTGTGATTTGCACTAACGTCACCTTTCTTCTGGAGAGGCAAACGTTCCATACGAAATGGAAAATTAATCTCTCATCTCACTCATTATACAACTCATGAAAAGTGTCACTAACTGATACCCAATACAATCAAGTATTCTCCTGGTATTATTCTCCTCATATTTTACCTCTTCAACTATATATGATTTTGTAAAAACTAACTATACTCTGGTCATTTTGAACTGGCGCTTGAAAATATGTCCTTCCCCCACCACCAATTGGTAACCATAGCAACTATCCTCGTCAGTGACGAAGAAAGCTTGCTATTGGCTGCGCGAAGAGCGTAACTATGGTTGTGCTTCTAGCGAGGGGGAAAGCACTATTTCTCAAGCTCCAATTCTAAATGAATAGAGTATAAGAAAACGTGTTCTAAGGAAGTAAGTTCCCCTTATGCAAATCTAATGAAAGTAATCATGTTAAACACAATATGCGACAAAATATACCCATTAAAATTTCAGCACCACATACATGGACTCATTTATAGAATTTCTAAGGTCATAACGCAATACATTTCAAGATAAAAGTAATTTGTATTCAGAAAAGAGGAATTTTGTGGTCATAAGCTCATGGTTTTATCTCCGACCATCAGACAACTTACACTCACTTCCAAAAGCGTAATCTAAAACTCCAGAGGACTTATCATATCTAATCAGTTTCCATAAAGTGCCGCAACAAAAGTTTGATTATAGGCCTTCTGCAGCATACGCCCTGATACAGAATCCCTGAGGTACTTGCTTGTTTGAGTAGGTGTGACAGGGAAACAGGTGGCAGACAGTAGGGGGAGTAGTTGGACGACCTTATTTCTCATGGTACTCATACGCCCTAGAGTAATCATGAACTAAAATATTAATCGGGATATATGGCCGTTAAGGTACTTCGACTGGAATATTTAAAGCATGCGTTTGATAGGGGCGATTTAATTTCGAATGTAAGTGCGCATTATTTAAAAAAAATACGTTCTGCTTTGCGTAGTGTCAAAGAAGGAATCATATTAGCGAACAATTTTAATTATGCAGCAGTTCTAGTATTTAGGGTTTTAATTTTACCTGTTTTCTTTTGTATCTGCAGTTACTTATTATCCTGTCTAGATTCGTGTCACGTAAAAGGAGATGTCAGAGGAGAATGAAGAGGTGTAATTAAATTATATTAAAATGCCCGAATTTGCTTGATTTAATAATCTCTTGAACTTCTTATACACTTTTGAATGTATGCCATTCTAATGTAGTATAATTAATAAAATTCGTATTTTATGCAGGAATTGAAGAAAAGAAAGTTTCCAAAATTACAATTCGTTCAAATATACCTATAACTTGAAAATATTTACCTAGAATGCCAGTTTTGGACTTCAAGGTAAATAACAATATTATCATGTTTTCTTGCTTCAGCTTTTGTTTATCAATGGATGGAATTTTAAAAAAACGAGTAGCGGATTTTTAATAACCTATTCTTGATCCCCCTAACCAGCAAAAATGTATTTCTAAGATTTTTCCATTAACCCATTAATGCCCAACTTTTTATTTTTCTTAAATATTTGGTAAAAACATAGTAAATAGCCCCAAAACAACTGGAAAAATAGTGAAAAAAATTCCTGGTTAAAATTTTAATTTCTACACCAAAATTAAAAAACGTCCCTAAAAAGGGACGTCAGGCACGAATGCCCCCGTGTTTTTTTCCAATAGTAAACGCATGGTAGAAAGCAGTTTTAAAGCCTCAAAAACATCTTCTACCTTTTTAAGTGCAGCAAAAGTAATCGAAACCATACTGTAACACGAATATGAACAAAAAATATTGATTATTTATCCAATTAACTGTAAAATGAACCTTAATTAACGTAATTTGAGCATTTTTTATGCTCTAAAACACGTTTTTTCCTCCCAAATCTATGTTAATTACAAATTGATTAAGATTTTTAATTGAAAAAGGCATTATTTGTTTATATGGTACCTAATACTAAGTAATAATTACTTTTACACACCTCAAATTCATCAGAATATCTCAATTTGTGAAGTTTAAGTCTTTCAAATGCCCATACTTTTTTCATTTTATTTAATTTTATTGTGCGGAACACAAATTTCTCCCCAAAAATCAAGAATTAGTGGGGTGTGCATTAGGGTGTTCCGAAAATTTTTTTTTTCGAATTTCCCAGATGCCCCCCCTCAAGTTGTTACAAATACTAAAACATTATTACCTGCAAATTTTCAGGTCTCTAGGACGATTTTTGACCCCCGCACCCTTCAAAAGTAGGTTTCCCATGTTAAAGAATAGGGAAAATATTGAAAAAATCGTCATTTTTGGTTCTTTTCAATTTAACGAGCCTGGACGCAGTCAATATCGAATTAAAACCTATACATCATCTTTGGGACATCATTGCCTCAAGATCCTATCGTAAAAACCTTCCATGGGACCTACTGGGGGGTAGTTATGCGGGGGTGAATAGCGCGTTTTCACCGAAACAAGAGGATGCTCGCCGGCGCTTGCCGCGGGTGCTGATGGATTGGATAATACTCGCCGGCGTTTGCGGGGGGAGCTGGATAAAAGCCACTTAAGTGTTTATTGAACTTTTTTCCAATATTATTAGCTATCATGTGTTTTATTTATAACTCAAATGTAATATAATTAATGTAATAAATTGCATTTACATCAAAAAATTTTTGTTTTACTGAGTTGAGTTTACAGGAAAATGAGATAGCTGCATAAAACATTAAACCCCCTTCACTAAGCTAAGCTCAAATCATAGCATTATAACCCATGGAAATTAAGTTAATCGAGGTAGACGGGGTAAAAACAAATTAGCTAAAATTTAAATAACAATAAATTTTTTTACTAATAGAAACAGAATAGTACGAGGCACTTTAGGAAAAAAGTTCAATAAACACTTAAGTGTTATCCAGTGTTATCCAGCTCCCCCCGCAAACGCCGGCGAGTATTATCCAATCCATCAGCACCCGCGGCAAGCGCCGGCGAGCATCCTCTTTTTTCGGTGAAAGCGCGCTTTTCACCCCCGTGTAACTACCCCCCAGTAGGTGCCATGGAATGTTTTTCCAATAGGATCTTGAGGCAATGATGTCCCAAAGATGATGTATAGGTTTTAATTCGATATTGACTGCGTCCAGGCTCGTTAAATTGAAAAGAACCAAAAATGGCGATTTTTTCAATATTTTCCCTATTCTTTAACATGGGAAACCTACTTTTGAAGGGCGCGGGGGTCAAAAATCGTCCTAGAGACCTGAAAATTTGCAGGCAATAATGTTTTAGTATTTGTAACAACTTGAGGGGGGGGGGCATCTGGGAAATTCGAAAAAAAAATTTTCCCCATAGACTTTCGGAACACCCTAATGTGCATTAGCAAGCCAGATGATATAGATTGATCTGCAGTATAGAACACAATGATTAGCGACATCTAATTAGAAAGAAAGCCAATCACCAAAGCTACTTTTTTGGCAATTTTAATGACAAAAAGTCATTATAACTAATAATTGTCAAATTTTTAATTAAAATATAACCGGAATAAATTTGCATAAGTAATTAATATAGTAAAATAATTAATTTATTCCTTTTAATTAACACAAATTAATTAATTCTTTATAATTTAAGACCTTTTATTCCATTAATTTAGCTGTAATAACAGTATTTTCCAAAAAAGTAAACAAAAATAATAAATTTATTAGCTAAAATTAAAGTAATTTTATAAGTATCAGTAATTTAATTCATTTCATAAGAATCAAACTCGTTTTTAGGAAAAAAATAAGGAAACACTAGCTTTTTTCTATGGGGAAAACCACGGGGGCATTCGTGCCTGACGTCCCCTTTTAGGGACGCTTTTCGAGGGTCCAAAATAAGGTCAAGATAAAATATTTTGAAAAAATAAAAAAACACCCCAACTGATTTAATGTATAAACAGCAACATATATCGGCATTGAAATTTAAAAAAAATAAAACAAGGATTTTTAAGATTTTTCTTTTAAAATTTTTAAAAAAGCACTTTTCTGAAAAATTATATCTTCCAACTTAAAAAAAGTGAAAAACATTTTAAATTCTGCTTTCTTCTCGAGTTCTTTATGTTCTATGAAGATCAGAGATACATGAGTGCAAATTTTGATTCAAAGGAACAATTTTTGTAGAAATTAGGAGGATTTTTAAAAAACGTCCCTAAAAAGGGACGTTAGGCAGTAATGGGTTAAATTTAGTTTATTGGTATACTTATTAAAGTATTTAAATTAAGAGTATTATGACGGGTAATAACATTTTAGATGACTGGTTTGGTTGATGACACCTTTTTTTCATTAGAATATAAGATTTACTATTCTTTGAAATTTTAAGTGATTCGGTTTTGTAAAATTTAAGAAAAATTCGCCCTTTACTTAACTATAAAATAAGAATTATATAGCAGTTATGTAAAAAAATAATTAATCCATTGTGAAGTGTGAAAAAAGTTAATATAATCTATAAAATTCGAAAATTAGGAAAGCTCTAGTTTTTCTAAACAGCTCACTTAACCGCCGAAAAATAAAGTATTTTTAGTCATTATATAGTTTAAAAATTCCTATTAAAAATCACAATTTCAATCGATTAAACGTAACACAAAGCATTTGTTTAATTATGCATAGGTATCGTTTATTCTATAATATTTCTGAGGTCTAAGGGAGAGAAAAGTTGCTGATTGTAAATTTTGGAATATAGCCATAAAACCGATAATTTAATAAAGATCAACGTATAAATTACCCAGATAACCGATTTAAGTATAAAATTTCGGGAATAAATTCCGAAATTATAGTTACTACGAGAAAAATAACTATAATCAATTACTCAAGACTCGGCAAATTGAAAACAAAACTTAATTATGAAACTAGTTTATATAAAAAATTACTACATTAAAAATAAAGCCTTAACAAAAAAGAGGATTTCCCTCTTTCTTAAAAACCTAAAAACTCACAAAGTAGTTGACTACATAAAAAACGCTTTTTAAAGTAGAAAATTTACCCTGGATCCATCAGTACTCCCTATTAATCACCCCCAGCAACGCACACGAGGAAACCGTTTGGGGCGCGAGCGAAAGAAGATTATCCCTCATCGCCAGAACCACAGAGTGCATTGATTATTTACATCAGGTCTCCTAATATCTGCCAGCAATTCCCGGCGTCCTCTTAACATGCGCCTGGGCTCCACTTTTTATTTACCTCCTCGAAAAACTTCATCCACCACTTTTATTCTTCTTCTTCTTATTATTATTATTTGTTGAACACAGAACTACGTGTGTGAGTTGAGAACGAAGTCTAAAAACCCACTTCTACGGTTCATTAATTATTTGGAAGGCCGCGGGGAGAACTACGTCATGCGATAGGGATGGATATGATTGATCTCTGGCGTCCGTAAGATGCGGAGCTTCTTTTTTTGGAAGAGAATACTTTTATCAAACTCTTTTTTTTATGCCTATAAGTTTTGTGATAGGATAGGTGGGTTAGCCCCCGTACTCTTTAATAAAGTTAGTCACATGTGAAATGGGGTTTTACTAAACTTGAGTGTTATTTATTGTTTGTTTCTTGCGGAACGGCTGGTGGTATTATTAGTGACAAGTAGCATAACATGGGCTTCTTTCTCTCAGCTTGAGGATAAATATTAGAGGATGTTTATCTCTTGGGTTGTTAACAATAAGTGAGGTGGAAAAGAAATCGGAACTATTAACTTTTATCTATACTTTGATATTTTGTGTATTTTAATTGTGTATTGTAATATTTAACTTTTTAAGAAAATTGTTCAGCTACATAAAGTATGGATGCCTTTACAATTTCTTAAATTAATTTTTGGTCTCATTTAAATTTTACCGTTCAGACTTATTTTTAAAGCAATGCCGTAAAATTACCTGATTTAAAAGTTTTTTATGCAATAGTCAATCAAAGAACCGAATTAACCAAATTGAAACTGTAGATTCTTGAAAATTACGGTGTGATATACCAAAGAAGCAATATTATTCGGTTTCACCAGGAGATAAGCATTTTGGTGACTTAAGCCTTCCAAAAGAAACGTCAAATATATTAATGTAATTTATTTTTGTTGTTTTTTATATTTTCCTAATAAAACACATTACTAATCTTTATAAATCTGAACTTTTATAACTATTTTAAATCAACCAAATATCTAAAACAAAAATGAAAAAATTATCTAACTAACAACCACACAAACTTGTACGCATAGATTAAAAAACATTGTGAGTTTGTTTTAACTATATTTCCACACGAGAGTTAGGGATATACTTTTTTCACTTTCAACGAAAAAAATTCTTATGGAACAGGTTAAAAATATAATTTAAAATTTTCACATTAACCACTTTTTATTAACACCGCAATAGCTATTTTAAGCCTAAATTAAGTCTTCATATTTTTAACTCCTAACGGAAAATCCCCATCTTCCGCCAACACAACCTTTAATTACCTACCCCACAAGAATAACATAAAATAACCTAATAAACCCAGAGAGAAAAAATACCCTAAACACTTCTGCTCAATTAAACAAACCCGATCAGCGCACTTAACCTCTAAGGATGTTAACCATCTTTAAGCACCCTCCCAATTTATGCCTCGAAAACACGCATCTCCGTTTCATAATGTCTTGATGTAAGTGTTTCGTAATGAGCAAGCACTTCAATAAAAAGGTGTTTAAACAGTCTTTTACGTGATCTTAGATCACTTCGAGTAGTTTCGTGACAAATTATTTCAGTTATGGTTTTTTTCTTCCATAAACATCGAGAGAAAAAAGTCGTTAACCGCCATTTTGTTTGTTTCTTCAAATTCTCTGATAGGGATGCTCTTCTTCCCCACGCGAATCTTTCATTTGGTATCATCACTCACGTCATTTTCCCCGCTTTTGAAAGTAAATAAGCTGAGAAATTTATAAATACTTCGTCCCCTAATGATATTTCTTTAGGGAACTATAAATAAATGTGGGGGTGCATAATGGGTATAACAAGAAGGCATATGTCTGTTCTCTAAAGATTTGTTGTAATCCGTTCGATAGTTTTGTAATTTATGATAAATTTTTATGAAAAATTATTTATCGGGAATTCGATTCTGAAGTAGGGCAAACATAATGCACTAAAAGTAGGTTAAAATATGATTTAAATTAAAATGACTGCTTAATGATTAAACGAATAAAATATGAGAAGTCTAATAGTACAAGTAACAATGCGGTTTCTGTCCTAGTGTGATGAATGATTGTGGCCCCCCTGTAAAAAGGGGTTGTGCGAGCGAATGCGTGTTAGGGTGTCTCAAAAAGAACTTTTTTTCGAAAAACCTCGCTCCCCAGGGCTTTTCCCATTCCTTTTGGTCCCAAAAGATAGTGTATAAAGTTTCAGCCCCCTAAGTTAACTCTAGGGTTTGCCTGTAGATCCCCAAAGTTTGAAAAAAGTGGAAAAAATTACCAATTTTCAGAATTTTTAAAAATTTTATTTTAAGATTGATACTGCGATAAAACTGGTTAAGATGTGTCATTTAGGACTTATTTAGATGGAATATATTTATTTATGTGTATTAACTGCACCCTATAGCCCCTATAATTTAAGATTAATACGTACTACTTAGGGACGTTGCACTCGCCAAAGCTTATAATGCACTACCGGTGGACGAAATGAATTAAATTTGAATTTCTTCGAAGGAACTCCCTCAAATGATGTCATTTGGTGCTAAATTGATATTATAAATTATAAAAACCATTGAAATAAGAATAATGAAGTCTTTCACTGAGCTTTTAATGTAAAAAGTGATTTTCTTCAAAATTTCTCTTTTCCAGCTGATCAAACCCAAAATTTATATTGAAAAAGAGGGTTGTTGTACTTTCTTAGATACCAAACATTGAAACCTTTATCATGGTTTCATTTTTAATAAGTAGAATTAAATTTTAAACCGCACAGATCGGAAATGACATGGGTATTTCCTATACCAGATGTGAAATTTGATTTTCTTTTTTCAAAATTAGGAAAATAGTTTAAAGCTTGTGAATCTTGGTTGAAATGTTAAAGAAAGAAGTTTTTAATTAAAATTTTCCCCTAATACGTTAAAAGGAAGAAATTTTCCAAACTTAAAAAATTAAATCGAATTTAACGTCTCGTTTAGGAAATATCCATGTCATTTTTGATCTGTGCGGTTTAAAATTTAATTCTACTGATTAAAATGAAACCCCTATAAAGGTTTAAATGTTTGGTATCTAAAAAAGTACAACAACCCTCTTTTTTTAATATATAAATTTTGGGTTTGATCAGTTGGAAAAGAGAAATTTTGAAGAAAATCACTTTTTACATTAAAAGCTCAGTGGAAGACTTCATTATTCTTATTTCAATGGTTTTTTTAATTTGTAATATCAATTTAGCACCAAATGACATCATTTGAGGGAGTTCCTTCGAAGAAATTCAAATTTAATTCATTTCGTCCACCGGTAGTGCATTATCTTTGGCGAGTGCAACGTCCCTAAGTACTACTTTTTAATCTTAAATTATAGGGGCTATGGGGTGCAGTTAATACACATAAATAAATATATTCCATCTAAATAAGTCCTAAATGACACATTGGAACCGGTTTTATCACAGTATCAATCTTAAAATATAATTTTTAAAAATTCTGAAAATTGGTCATTTTTTCCACTTTTTTCAATTTTTGTGGCTCTACAGGCAAACCCTAGAGTTAACTTAGGAGGCTGAAACTTTACACACTATCTTTTGGGACCAAAAGGAATGGGAAAATCCCTGGGGAGCAGGGTTTTTCGAAAAAAGGTTTTTTTTGAGACACCCTAATGCGTGTGTGTATGGCGTGGGCAACAGTACTTCACCTCCGTGGCTTCGGTCCACAGGTGCCCACTGGGTAACGCGAAGAAAGTACTAATTACGGCATGTCTGTTGGTTAATGATTTCTGTTATCCGTAACTGTTCAATTACTTGCCATTAGAAAAAAAAACAATGCGGTATAGCTTCTGTGGGTTTACCATACTTCTCAGTTTTTTACCATCTGAAAAAAAAGGAAATGTTAGGAAATTTATTTAGCAGCCATTATAAATCAAGTACTACATAATATCAAAGCATCAAATTTATCGAAATAAATTTGTATGTGTATCTTTATCCACTACGCACAGTTCATTCTTATTTATCAAGAACCCTCCCCACAATCATTCTATTATACTCCCACATCCATTTAATCCATAAGTAAACAAATATTTAAGGGCAATATGGACAGGTTTTTCAAACTAAAAAGAAAGGAATGGAATACAAAAACACTGACCACAACACATGACAGTAAAAAAAACAGATATGTCATTGGGCGGGATTTATCCAGAGAGCTCAAGTGGTGCCCCCGAAAATCGGTACCAAATTAATCGATTCTTTAATATTTTATTAATCGAAATCTAAACATTTGGTTTTGTTGACCAAACTTACAATATTCGCTTTCGAAAGTAAACATGGATTTTGTGTAAATCTTTTAATAGTACTATTTTCAATTGTTTCATGATTTAGAGATAATTTTAACTATGTATTAATTATGTAAAGACTCAATTTATCACGTTTCTTATCTATTTGGCAATATATTGAAAAATTTGTGTTGCATTCTGGGACTTATAATTTATAAGCATGATAGAATTTAGTATAATTCGTGTTTATTTATAAACGTATATACAGGGTGTTTCAAAATTGCGTTGCACGGCTTTTAATAGGAACCAACTCGTCCTAGGTTCATGGAAGTAAGGTCTACCCCTAGGTAAGTGAGCCTGGAGAATGCACTGAAATGAATAACAGCGCCCCTAGCGGCGAAATTAAAAAAGTTAAAAAAATTAATTTAAAAACTAAAAGAGATAGAGCAAAAACCTCATGCAGAGTATTATTGCCAACGTCATGAAGAACTCACTGAAAAAATTCATGAAAATATCTTGAATATTCGCCGATATATTAGCATGTGGAAATAGCACTTTTTCAGGGGTCAAAAAAGAAAATGTTCGCATATTTGCAAATTTTTTTGATTTTTTGATTAAATTTTGTTCTTTAAACTAAAAAACACAAAATTACCAAATAACACTGAAAAATTTGCAAATATGCGAACTTTTTCTTTTTTGACCCCTGAAAAAGTGCTATTTTCACTTGCTAATATCTCCACGAATATTCAAGATATTTTGATCAAATTTTTTTCAGTGAGTTCTTCATGACGTTTGCAACAATACTCTGTATGAGGTTTTTGCTCTATCTCCTTTAGTTTTTAAATTAATTTTTTAACCTTTTAATTTCACCGCTAGGGGCGCTGTAAGTCCTCTCAATGAATTCTCCAGGCTCACTTACCTAGGGGTAGACCTTACATCCGTGACCCTAGGAGACGTTGGTTCCAAACAAAAACCGTGCAACGCAATTTTGAAACACCCTGTATATTTAAGTCAGATAAAAATGAATACAAGTACATATTATAATTTTCATTGTCAAGAATGCATTTTGAATGTGTGGAATCTGGGAATCGTATTTGCAAAAGATGTGTTTGTTTGGACCCACAAGGATTGCAACTTCATTTATACATCCTGTTTGTCTTGAAACACCAAGGGATTATAACAAATATTTGCACATATTGAAAGGTAAGATATTTAAAAAAGTCATTTACAATCATCATTTACTTGTGTGATTATTGATTACTTTATTTTTAGGCTTGTAATTAGACAATCAAGTTTTTTATGCGCACGTTAAATTTTAATTATCCCTAACTAAATTAATTGATTATTATCTTATCAATTAAATAGAATTTAATCAATATTAATGATTTAAATATATCCTGTAATAATTATGTTTCCAATAATATTAGTTTGATTTTGTTAATGAACAAACCTTAATGATTTAATTTGAATTTTCTATTATAATGACAAATTTAAAAAAATTTTAAACCAAAATAATTTTTTAAATTTAAAAAGCATTTAAAAATAATCTTATGTGATAGCCAAGGATCGCAATCCTGGTGATCACATGGTCGATGGATCACGTCCTCGCAAAAAGCAAAACGTCTCCATGGTTACAAGACCTAAAGCTTTACTGTAACCACAGTTTTAGTGCAGGTTACCGCAAGTCGATGGCGTTAGTGTCTCGGACGCGTATTAACATTCGCAGCACCAATAGGGCAATGTTAACTTTTTGAGCGTTCAGATTGGGCCAGCCGGCTGTCAGTCATTCGTTTTTTCTCCTCCTACTTCTTCGTTGAAGCGACAGATGTCTTTCTTTTTTTATTTACGCCTTCTCGTTGTGGTTTTTCACTGAGACACGTGCTCGTGCATATTTGTTTAGCAAAAGGAAATTATTATATTCAGTTTTCGGCTTTATGGTTTTCGGCAGATGAGAGAATAGATAGTGGCGTTTTTACATTGCTATTTGAATATTACCGAAAGTTTTTCTTATCAGCCAAAAACATTTATACTTAAAGTTAATCTTCCTTTAATATTTTTGATAAACTTGTTTTAAATATTCAGAAATAATAGCAATTAGTTTTAAATGGTTGTTTAAATAAACTTTTTTTCTTCCTATAGGACGTAAATGTCAGCAAAAATATTAAGTAATCATTGAAATTTAGCTCGAACTATTAAATTATAAATAACTGTGTACTGAAAGAACACAACTTACTAATGAATAATTATTTTCTGTAATCATTGGTTGATTCAAAAAACTTAAACTCATGGTGGAATATTATGAGAACCTCACAAAGCTTCCTAGATGATAGCTTATCACTGTTTTATATTTGTTATTCATTCTTTATTATGCAAAATTATTTAAAATATATTTTATATTTTTAACCATTTACAAATGTTGCGATTGTGATTTGTAAATGAGTAAATGGTTAAATTTTGATTCTGCATTAAATGACAAGAAATATGAAAAAAGGAATAAAAATGTTAAATTAGAATCTAATTTTTCAATCGCTGTGTAAATTCATATTAAATTACAAAAAAAATTTATTTGACTAATAGCGATTTGTAATAATACATATTGGTTTTGCTGTTGAAGGACAGAAAGCAATTATATAAATGAAATACGTATTTCAAAGTAGTATTAAATATTCATAATAAAAATGCCAATCAAAGAAATTCTACAATCATTTTAAAAATCCAATTTTATTAAAAAACAATTGAACTTTAACTAATAATAGAATTAATTAAAAACATGAACTATATTCTTGAACTATAAATAAGTAAAGGTCAATTGTGGAATTTTGCTAAAACTAATTGTTCTGACAAAATGAACATTTACACATAAAATCAGAGCTATTTCAGTTAGTTATTTACATTTTGATTGCAATAATTATTTTTTGTACAGTACCTAGATTACTTCTAATTAAAATCTCCATTTTCCACAACTTCGTATATAAACGAAGGTGGAAGATGGGAGCTTTCTATTATCGCCATTTCGATTCGAATGAAAATAATTCCATTCGAAAAAAAACAGTCTTCGAAAAAAAAAATAAAAACCCTTTCTTTTTCAGTAATAACATATTTCTCCATTCTCCCGCACATCGCAAACAAAATAATAAAAAAGGACTACTGGCGCTTCCAAAAAACTCGGAAGAAAAAACGAATGACTGACAGCCAGCTGGCCCTATCTGAACGCTCAAAAGTTAACATTGCCCTATTGGTGCTGCGAATGTTAATACGCGTCTCGGACCGCTTAATGCTCGTTCTATCTTCTTCTTTTCCGTGACACTAAGTTTTCATTAGATTCCAAATGTTACCAAACCGAATAAACATCAAAACTAATAGAGATCACAGTTTCAAAAATAACCCTCGACCCGCCTAAGTGTTTTAAAAACAAGTTTATTTTATTTTCGCTTGGTGGAACTTAATAAAAAGCAAAGAACATTTGAGGGCCTTCAGTGAACAGCAGGATTCGCAGGCGAAACTTTCAGCCAGCATAGCAGTGAGACAAATAGAGGAACTGTTTCACTCAAAGTGAAAGTGGGATCCATAGTCTAATTTTGTCTGAGGTATTTTAAAAAATTAGCAGCTTTCAATCGCCAATTTATCTCTGAGTCCTCTCAAAAGTTGTTCTAAAATTTCAGTTTCACAAGTTCCAGTTTTATCAAGTGAATTGTATTTAGTTTATAAAGTCAAACGAAGGATATTCTATTTTAAGCCCTGAAATAATGGATTTAGTATCAAGAAATAGATTGGAACTTAAAGAAAGGGATTTAAACCTACATTTTAATACTTATAAGCTAAAAGCATTATTTGAAGGGAAAGTTTTGGAGGAAATTTCTTACGAATAATTAATTTAGCGTCCATCGTTGTGATGCTGCATTGTATATATTAAAACTGAAATCCAGTTTATTATAGAAGAAACGTTTTATGTGAGTGGATTCTCTTGTTCTGAAGCAAAACTTTTTAATAAACTTTTGTATTATGGATAGATAATGTTTAATGCAAGCAATTTTATAGAAAGGGATTTAAATATGCTTCCAAACCTAGTAAGTACATTTACGCGTTTCATATAATTAAGTTAAAGACTATAGACTTAACGAAAATCAAATGCAGATACAAAAACATTTTTATGGGATATTGTTTTATGCATCATGAATTAAATAACTATTTTTTTTTGTTTAGAAATCCCGTTAAGTTTTTATGCATATTACTTCATAAATAAATCTATCTAAAGAGTTTATAAAGTTAGTTGGAATTCGGAATTAAAATAAAAAATATAAATTCTAGTTGAGTTTTCTAGAATTAGTAAATATCAGATTATGTAAATTGCATTTCCTCTTTTTATTAACATCGTTTTGTATTAATTCGAACGCCTCTACAAAATAAAACTAAGTACCAAAAAAATTATCTTTTGAACTATTTTCAAATCCTCTTGTTCAAAGCAATAAGACATTTATTGTATCAGCTAATTAAAAACAACTTTACTTCACAGCAACGTTTCCTGAACCCAGTACGTCACTACGCGTAAGGAGAAAGTGAGTAAGCAAAAAAAGCCTCAGGAGGAATTTCGATACGCGAAATCGTGATAAAAATACACAATTTATACATGGGTTTAACGAAATAATCATATTTTAAAATTGACGTTCTTTGTTTCACTAGAAATTCAGACACCGTGATGGGAACTACTTTGTTAGTTTGTGACGTAGTAGGTTCAACTTAAGTTGCTGTCTATAGTATAGCTTAGAGATCCTGTATACGAGAGAGAGGCGACAAATCGCTTAAAAGCGTCTCTGCGCATCCAATTCTGTCCAAACTGTATCATGCCGCTTGTCTTGCGTCCCATGCTTATCCTATGGAGGGAAACCAAACTCCGCCTGTGGCGAACCGAAAACCTGTTTACCGATCTACGCGCACTATACTGAGTTGTCGCCTCTCTCTCGTATACAGGCTCTCTAGTATAGCTAAAATGATATTTTAATAAATATTTCATTTTATAAGAGTGAAACAGTCATTCAAAACAATAACTGTGTTATTTAATTCGGGTTTGCAAGTAGTTGGAATTTTTACCAATTCGGCAACTAAACTTTAGCAGTTAAAATGTATATTTCGTGTCTTGCTTATGAAATAAATTAACGCTAAATTTATTTTCAAATGTAATATCCCTTAGCCATCGATAATTTTTGATGAGTTTTGTTTAAACTACACCTTTTTGACAGGTTGATATTTATGAAGTTCTACCTACAGGGAATTGAAATAGGAATGAGGAAATGCCCTAAGAGGCCATCACTATTGTTAGATGTTTTGAGAAGTCATTTCACGGGGCTATAACACGCTTTGATAGCGTGCGTATGCGTTCGATTTTCACTCTCAATTCCCCAAACATCAGAATATGAGAGGCTAGCAGAAAGGGACCTTTTAATAGGTGTCCCTACGTTGACTTCACTTGACATCATACTACTAAAGTATAATAATGTATATTGAAAGCTTTTTGAAGTTACAAGTGCGTTTTTTGGGTCGATTACGTGGATTGATGAATTGCATTTTAATGGAATAATAGTAAGGAGTTAAATTTCATGTAGTTTAGTTTCACTATTTATAAAGTAAAGGCATTTCATTGACTCCTACTTATATACTAGAGATGATTTTCTTCTCGTTCATAAGATGGTTTCTACCACAGAGGAAAAAAACAAACGAAGCGTTTAAAATCCTATTTTCAAATGCCATCTCATTATAGAGGGCAGACTTTAAATGTCTGCGATTGACCAAGGCTAAACTGGATTAAGCGTTAACTGTGTGGTATCAGGCTTGGGCATTACACATAACCTACGGTTATGATCAAGTTTAGCCTTGGATTGACAGAGGGGTAAGAGGCAGTACAATTTGGTGGTCACAACTGTGATTGGATGTGACGTGTTTGTTCAGTATGACACTTTCGGAAGGGTATTAAAGCCGTATTCTGTACAAACTGTCTAGTGGTTAACCACTGATCAAGGAAGGAATCAACAACTCGAATTGGCTGAATCCTTCATTAACAGCTGTATAACAACTGGTAATGATGTAAAGCAGTATCCGTACTACTTACACCATAAATTTGATAGATATTGGTCCAATTGCTAAACCGTGGGTTGAGTTTTAAAACGTTCAATAATTAGTCTTTTAGCCAAAGAATGGATGAGTTCCCTTAGTGTAATGGTATTTAGAAAAATGATGATCGGGGAAGGAATTTTCAATGATCATGCAAGATCTCTTATTTGTGTAATAACTGTATGATCATTGAAAATTCTCTCCCCGATCATTATTTTTCTAAATACCATTAAATAAGAGAGAACTCCATTCTTTGGCTAAAAGAATACTCTGCGCTTTTTAAAACTCACCCCATGGTTTAGCAAGAAGTCCAATTTCTATCAAATTTATGTGTAAGTAGTACGGATAATTTTGTACCTCATGCAATAAAGTTTTTCCTTTTATTATGTTTTGTTTCATTAAACGAGCCTTGGCAAAACGTCCTTTTGTAACGCTCATGCACTAAATTAGGCAACGCTCATGCTCTTTAACGGCTCTTGCAAAAACTAAAACGCTCATGCTCTTTAACGGTGTGGCTGCGCCCCCCCCCATTCCTATTCAAAATATGCTTGTCTAAGTTCCCTCTACCTCCCTCAAAAATATTGATGATGAATTCAGAATCACTCTGTAAACTTCACAGCAACCTTTCCCGAACACGGCACGTCACTACGCGGAAGGAGAAAGTGAGTAAACACAAAGACTGTTGGGTTGATAGGAGGAATTTCGATACGAGAATTGTGATGAAGACACTTTAAACATGGGTTTAACGGAGTAATCATGTTTTAAAAGCATGAAATCGGGTTACTGCTAATAAATTTGGGTCTTGGTGTAGAATTACAAGGTGATTGTCTGGTGTATAAACAAAACACGCAATTTAAAACAACAACCAACAGTGTGATACTCACCGAGCATGTCGGCGACACAGACGATGGCCACTTACTTTTTCCGTTTATCAGTATTCCAAGGTCAATGTTAATAAGTAGCAGTTTCGATTCCAGCTCCAGAAAGTAAATTATCGCCTATGGCCATGGACTCTCTTCTGGTACTATGGGGTTTCTACGACATTCCCTTAATTCCGAAATGACCAGGAGATAAATATGAAAAGCTGCCAACTCCACAACCAAAATAAAGCAACCCTATAAAAAAGGCTAACTACACCTTTTCAAAAGCTAACCAAAAATGAAAAGCCGATAAAGATGAAAACACAACTACTCAATTTTCGATTCTTCAAGGAAACAACAAATACGCTTAACCAAACTTTACCTGTACTAAATCACTCATACTTATATGAATTTCATGAATATGAAGTGTAAGTTACGACACCAAGATCGATCAAACAGTGTGAGTGGAAACCAACTCCGGGAAACCATTTCAGTCTAGTTGAATAACTTGCTGTCAATACCGAGCTCTAGAGAGCCTCGCAATCAATTATATTCCTGTCACAAATGTGTGGCAACGATATTACAAAGGTTAAACTAATAATTCATTTCCCAGCATGCCCTATTTGGTAATCATTCAAGATGCCGACGGGAGTGCTAATAGGCTTAAGCCTTTGGTGGATGATGTTGAGGAAGGTTTGATAAAACCCAGGCAATATGGGGATTCATCAAAGTAAGATGCAGTTTAAATGGTTTGTCAATTGAATTCCGAATAGTTTCTGTGTTGATATATGACTGTTAGAGAGTAAACAGTTTTAAAGTTGTTAGTTAATCTCAAATTAAAAGTTATCGAAATATTTATTAGTGAATAGGCAGTCACTTGGGAAAAAAGAAGCCGGAACTAATATAGATGTGATAGGCCAGGGGTTTGCGGCCCGCGAAGCTCTCTGAAAACCCTCCAAAAAGTAGCTACTAAACACTTTTTAGCACACTAAAATTCAAAATTTTTTCGGGGAAGGACCCCCGACCCCCCATATACCTCTCAGATTATGGACTAGCTTCGATCGTTTTCTATGGTGCAAGAATTAAAAGTTTGAAGTTTCGAGAAGTCGTTTGTAAAAACTGAAATTCCCCCTGAGCGTAGCAAGGGGGTATGAAGGCTTTTATAACCTTTATCATGAGGAGGGACAAAATGGAGTATCAAAAAATTAGGTATAACAATCCTCTAAGGAAAATTTACAAACAGTTTTTTGAGGAAGACCTTTTTATTTAAGTAATATTCAGAATATTAAATATATTCAGTATTCCTACGAGTTGTGTATAGGAGTAAAAAAATTCATATATCCTCTGGAATTTTGGAAAATACAGTAGTGCATATGTTACGGTGAATGTCCGAAATTGGAGAATGTCGACACTCACCGGTGATTGTCTACATACACCGGTGGTGATTGTCGACATTCACAGATAAGCGAACATGTGATTGTCGACATTCACCGGTGAATGTCCACAATCACCAAATATCGGTCTTTCACCGTAACACATACATTCAAAATATGTAAACAACCTTCATCCCTCTTTTGTTGGAAAAGTTTCATATTGAAGACTCACCCCAAAGAAATTATCATCGTTAAAAAGAAGCCAGATAACTTTGCGTCCCTCCACTTGACTTGTGATTTTGGTTGCGGCCCGCGAGTACTTAGAAGTTGGAAACCCCTGTGATAGGCCATTAAATTCAGATGAAAAATAATATTGTTTAAAGCTATTGTGGGTAATTAAGGGTTTGAAATCAATAATTATGAAGAGGAAGATAAAAATTTCTTAGCCATATTTGAAAATAAAGAACACCTATTTTAATTACCAGTGACTATCATTAAAAATCATGATCATGGTGATGATTAATTTTCTGAGCAATTATATTTGAATAAGAAATTAAAATGATTTTATCGCATGTCAGATCGTCAGTTCACCAATAGATAGATACCTCGATTGTTCTTACAAATACGGAAGAAAACTCCCATTTTCGAGAAGTTAAATTTCCGATTTAGAGAGATGTGAACAATTTGTTTTGGCACTGTTTGATTTTTATTTTTTGAGTGAAATATTTTTCATTGTTAATTAATCATCATTATCTGAGTAAAGCCGTATCGCTCAAAAGTAATTATGAATGTTAAGCAAAATCATGAAACTTATGATTGGTTTCGGGTTTTATACTTAAAACTAGAAATGTTCCCGAAATCATACTGGTTTTTTAAAATTCAACTGAAAATCATTAGACTAGACAATTATTCAATTATTAGACTAGGTTTTAGTGATTAAGTGATATTATTTTTACAAACTTTGCTGTAGTTTTGTCATAAATCTTTTGTAAAACGAATTTGGCTCTTTAAATAGAATAAACTCTAAGTAAGTTAATTAAATTGAAGGCATAGACTGCAACATTAAAGCTTACATCAGTATCGTAATTTGGACAAATTTTATGCTTCAAAGCACGCTGAATACAGGGTGTCTCAAAAGGTCTGGTACAAACTTGGAGAAATGATAGTACTCATCAAGACGAACAAGAATTGGTATAGAAAGGGGGGTTGCAAATGAGTTTTAATGGGTGAAACCCCGGGGTGAAAATCAGCAAAAAAACTTGCATATTTGTGATGAAACAGATACAATGAGGAAGTTGCATGATTTTTTTTTATTTTTTTAATCGATTCCTCTTGCAAAAATAAGCAACTACCCAAAATTTGAGGCCGATCGAGAAATTTTTTGATTGCCAAAAAAATTAACAAAAATCCCCTTTTTAAAAGCGCGCGAAAACGCCAAGAGTTTGGATGTGACGTCATCTTATACTAAACATTGTTGTAAAGCAATGGAGTTGATGGTATTATTGTTGACGTCATCTTATAGTTTAAACAATAAACGTTTTCAGTCACGTGTTTTTTTTCCGACTTTTAAATTAAAATATTTAATTACCTGTACATTTTTTTTGAAAAACTGACTAGATATTTCATTTTACCATACAAAAAACCATACGGAACACTTGTTTGTTTTTGAAAATCTGACAGATGCAACTTCCTTATTGTTCGATTCCGGCATTTATTACATTCAACCAATTCCAATACTTGGTATAAAAGTATTATGAAAATGTAAATTTCATTAAAAAGCAGACCAATTAATGCAACAGGCATGCGTTATAGGTTGATTAAAGTTAAAATTGTCCCTTGGTCAGACTCTTGTTCCTTGTACCGTAAAACTAAAAACAACAAACCAATCAACTTGACTCTAATATTAAAATGTTTTCGTTGTGACATTTATTTTCTTTTGCAGCCTATCTACCTACAACGCATGCCTGTTGCATTTATTGGTCTGTTTTTTAATGAAATTAACATTTTCATAATACTTTTATACAAAGTATTGGAACTGGTTGAATGTAATAAATGCCGGAATCGAACAATTGTAACTGTTTCGCAACAAATATGGAAGTTTTTTTGCTGATTTTCACCCCGGGGTTTCACCCCTTAGAACTCATTTGCGACCCCCCTTTCTATACCAATTGTTCGTCTTGATGAGTACTATCATCCCTTCAAGTTTGTACTAGACCTTTTGAGACACCCTGTATATTTTTATAATAGTTTTGGTTCAAGTTGAGTAGTGTGAAACTAAAGATCTATAAAAATCATTATCTAAAACTAAAACAAGTCAACTTTATCAAAAGGATCATTCAAAACAAAAGTACTTAATTTTTATACCACTTTAAGGACACCCTGGATCCTAACAATAGACGTAAACATGCCACAAAGCGAAAGATTTAGATGCAAATTCCCGTCTTTGAGACCAGGAGTTATTTCAAAAAGCACAACCTCGGAATAAAAACACTTCCAGTACGATACTCAAGGGCACTCAGCAGTGAGAAATAATCGTCCACCACAGTCTCACGGTGCTAAGAAAATAATCCACTTAAAATTCAAGCACGGGCCAGAAAAGAAAAAAGAAAAAATGATTCCTCCTCACAATTTTTTAATTAAATTCCCCAAGGGTGACATTTTTTCAACAAAGCTTGAAAAACACCTTCGGCGTCGTTTTTTGGGCTTCCTAAAAGGTCTTCGCGGATATTGCTGCAAACACAATTTTTCTTAATCCGCCTTATGGGGAAAAGCGTGCATAAAAAGTTGCGCTTGCCTTTCCATTATGGGATGGTGTTGTATCCACTGGCCTTAAGGGGGTTAGTTTATGTCTGGGAACGCCTGTTTGGAGGTGGTAAATAAAAAGTTTAGCTTGGAGTGAGTTCCCTGATAGGGTTTTTAAGTTCATCCTTTTGCGGCAGTTTTTGGAAGGAATCGTTTCTGTTGGGATTTTTTAGAGCCTCTAAATCATACTTTTTGGGTTAGAGGGAGAGAAACTACTTATTTTTTATCAACAGTTATTAACAGTTTTTATTAACTTTAAAAAGCCATTTTAAGTTAATGTTAACAACACTTTCAAATCACGGGGTTGATTCATTTAGTGATTTAATGCGTTTTTTAACCTTCTCTTCTCCCCTCTAAAATTTCTATTAGTGCATGCTTTGGGTTTTTTGTCTTCAGTTCGCATATTTCCCGAGTATTCATAACTAAAAGCATAATATCTGGGATTGACAAGTAAGCATGGACAAGTTGAAAAAACTTATCTGGGATTGCCATGTAAGCATGGGGAAGTTGAAAAAACTATCGTGTTGAAAAGAAATACACCTACGAAATATGCCTTAAAAAATTATTCGGTACTTACGTACTACGCCGTCGACCGTGCCGCGCTAAACTTGAAAACATCGTTAAATCCGCTTGAAAACTTCGCCAACAACTGAAAACTAAATGTACTTTATTGTTCAAAAAATTAAATTCAATATTAAACTTGCTACATACTTTTTTTTGTTCTAAAGGCAGAGAACAACACACACCGACCGAGGTCACTTACTTTCTTGAAAATGATTTAATCAAAAAACATAATCAATAAGAATATAATAAAAAATTTTAATTACCTGAACTGAACTCGTTTGTGTCATTAAAATTGATATTTAAAGATCGTATCTTTATGATATCTTGTTTTCTATTTATCCTATTTTCAGTACAGGTTACAGGTTACAAATCATTATGAGACTTTTGCCTACTATATAGGTTAGTTGCTTCGTCTTCTTCTTCCTGTTCGGGATATTATCCTGTTTTACAGATTTGCTACTGAGAATTAACTATTGCTTTTAAGATATTTGTTAAGGCTTTAGTTTTTTTCTTGATATTTCCTCTTAGTCCAGGGTAGATAATTTTTGAAACAAAAAAAAATAATAGTAGGATGAAACACATTGGAAAAGGAAGATAATATAACAAAAAAGAAAGGAAAAATAAATTACGGCCGATCTGAGGTCGGGAAAAAGAAGGGGGTGTAAAAAGGGGGTTTTTTAGAATAAAAAACAGTTTATCTCGATTTCCGACAAAACTACAAGTCCTATGGAAAAAATTTAAATAGCAAAGTTGTAGGTAATAAAAAGATCTACAACTTTTGTATTCACACTTTTTTCACATAACCTCAAAATTTATGTGAAAAACTCAAATAATAAATTTTTTGGTTTTTTATTTTTATCTTTTACAAAAAACAATTTTTCTTCACGAAATTCGGTGAAAACTTACCTTTTGATGTCCCAAATACACCTTAATTTTTTTTATTTAAAATATTTATTTTTTCTCCTTATTTTGGCTTGATATCGAAAAAGCACCCTAATTTTCATTCGAAAAATCTCACGTCAAAATATCTGCTTTTTTAAAAAAGTTGGTGGGCTTTTTGTTCGTTGAAATCTCTACTTTCTGATGGTGTGAAAAAATATATACATCACTATGGTAAATGTTCTCAGAAAATGCAAAGACACCCGAATCCGAAATTTTTTAAAAATCAGTATGTACAATTTTGAGCTTGGGTAAACGCACCAGTACCAGGGCAGTCAAGGAAAATTTTGCATTCAATTTAATATAACTCCTTGGAAAAACAATCAAATGTCCGGCTACTACCACCTAATTAAATACCTAATATTTTCCTCCTTAATAACATGTATGTTTTTAAAAATTATTTTAATAAACATTAAGCCACTAAATTTTACAATTTATGAATTTACTCCCATCGCACCAGTAGCCGTTCACTTTACCCCAATATCTGACCAATGCATGCACCATTATCCGTCCAGATAAAAAAAACACATTTTTCGACTTTAAAAATTCTATTTTTCCTCAAAAAAATCTTAAATAACGATTAAAAAGTGAAACAAAACACCCTTTTTAATGAACTATGTTATTTTTAAGGGTTTTTCAAAACGAAATTTTGAATATTTGAAACGAATATATTATATGAATAGTTTTAGTCTCCTTGATGGCATTTCTTCATCGGCAAACCTTCCCGATTTTAGTGGATCTTCGAAATCTTATAGACCATCACAGTCTTCGTTTACAATAATATTTTTATTCTGTATTGGTTCTTCATCCACAGTTTCATCTTCCTCGTAGGTTTTTTCTTCCACATTGGAGCATTTCAGTACCATGACAAATGGAGCATAAATGTGTACATTTTAAGCCATGTTTTCGGCAGCCACATTTTAAATTGTTGCATCCAGTTTCGCAGCTGCAGCAAATGGTTTTGAGCAATATTTCTGGAATTAATTCATTTTCTGTAAATTTGGGCATAATTCCACGGTGATGTTGCTTCCAGCCCCAATCTGTTGCTGTCAGTTCTTTACCCAGCCAAGTTTGAACTTGATAATATGCCCTGTAACAATGTTGTACTGCTGCTCCTTCTGTGGGTGGGAGATTTGCCAATATGAAAGATGATTTAATTTTTGCCAATTGATATTTTCGAAATCTTAATTGATTAAGCGATATATTATCATTTTTAAATTTATAAATAGATTTGATTAACTGTAATCCATTTTTTTCGACATCTTCTTTGTTTGCATCTTTTTTTATAAAAAGCACTGGCCAAATTTGACAAATTTTTTTCGTCTAATAAGGAATTTACGATACTTTTCTTTCCTTTTCCGGCAAATCCAGATGTTGTATCGCAACCAGAAAAACAATGCAGAAATGCAACGATATCTTTGAAGGATTCATAATTGAAACTATCAGATGTGAAAAATGTATCTTTTACATTTCCAGAACCTGGCTTGAGAACATAAATGTCCTGATTATTTGAATTTAATTGATTCAAAAGAACCAAAAGATCAATATCTTGACCCACAACAATGACAGTTTTATTAGTGTCTCTGGCAATTTCTTTGCATTTTCTGAGAACATTTACCATAGTGATGTATATATTTTTTTACACCATCAGAAAGTAGAGATTTCAACGAACAAAAAGCCCACCAACTTTTTTAAAAAAGCAGATATTTTGACGTGAGATTTTTCGAATGAAAATTAGGGTGCTTTTTCGATATCAAGCCAAAATAAGGAGAAAAAATAAATATTTTAAATAAAAAAAATTAAGGTGTATTTGGGACATCAAAAGGTAAGTTTTCACCGAATTTCGTGAAGAAAAATTGTTTTTTGTAAAAGATAAAAATAAAAAACCAAAAAATTTATTATTTGAGTTTTTCACATAAATTTTGAGGTTATGTGAAAAAAGTGTGAATACAAAAGTTGTAGATCTTTTTATTACCTACAACTTTGCTATTTAAATTTTTTCCATAAGACTTGTAGTTTTGTCGGAAATCGAGATAAACCGTTTTTTATTCTAAAAAACCCCCCTTTTACCCCCCCTTCCTTTTCCCGACCTCAGATCGGCCGTAATTTATTTTTCCTTTCTTTTTTGTTATATTCTCGTCCTTTTCCAATGTGTTTCATCCTACTATTATTTTTTTTCTTTTTTTACCATTTTCAAAGGCTTCTGCACTGGTCTATCTGTTGACTTTCAAGATTTCTGTGAAATTTGTTGAAGATATGTTCAAAGTTTCCATGAGTTTTTTCCTTTGAGTGATGAATTTTTTGCATTGTATGAGCAGATGTTCATTAGAATCAATTTCTTTGCATTGAGGACAAAGAGGACTAGATACCTTTCCAATCTTGAATAAATTTTTGTTCGTTAATAAAGTCTTAGTTCTTAATCTGACTAAAAGGATATCCAGTTTTCGGTTGGGGGAATTAATTTATCCTTTGTAGTCCATCCTTCCAAATGAGCGAAGTCTTCTGCATATTTACTATTTTTCCAAATTTCCTCCTCTTTTATGATTATTTGTTTGATACTTTTTATGAGGTCTTCAGGAGTTTTTATTTGCTTTATAATGGTGATTGGCGCGTTCCTTGCTTCCTGATCGGCTTGTTCGTTTTCTGATATCCCCTTGTGACCTGGAGTCCATACGATCTCCAGATGTTTGGCTTTTTCGAGGGCTCTATTTTCAGTATTGTATTTATGTATTTTAAATAAAACAAAAAACTTCGTTTATTTGGTTGCCTCATATAGATCAAATAGGTAATAATATACATATCAAATATGTAATAGTATACATAATAGTAACTAATAGGTAATCCAATGTGGCACCTTAAGAAATTATCCAAAAATTCTGAAAAAATTCACAGGTACTCTCTGGCACCTTAGACAACTTTTCCGCACTATTACGTCATCAAAATCGAAAAAAAGTTTTTTTCGATACACCCTAATGTATGTCCTTTATAG
The DNA here is from genome assembly GCA_024610705.1 of Tetragnatha versicolor. Lineage (NCBI taxonomy): Eukaryota > Metazoa > Arthropoda > Arachnida > Araneae > Tetragnathidae > Tetragnatha > Tetragnatha versicolor. The sequence goes on along the minus strand of JANDEH010000002.1, from coordinate 43,897,462 downwards.
TTTTAAACTTTTCGAACCTACATTAACTATTAAACTATACCACGTTGATCTACTCGCTCCAGGGAAGGTTTCTGAATAAAAAAAAATTTTTGAGGGGTAGTTGATGGAAAGAGGAAGAGAAATATCTTTGTACATATAAGCAAGACCCCAACTATCACCGGTTACCCAACTATCGGCCATGCAAAGTCTGTAAAAATCAAGTAACCATTTTACTATCGTTGACTGAGCAGTAACTTTTGCTCTTCATTGACTTACCACGTTACCGACTTCTAATATTGGCGTTAAATTCCCCTTTTGGTGACTTCAGTGACGTTTTCTGGTTCAGCGGCACAGGTCGGCAGCGTAGTACCTATGTACCAATTATTCAATCCAAATAAAAGCAAAAATATACTTTGAGAACTTTTCACATGTTCTGTTCCCATTTTTGTGGGAAGATTTGGTTTGGAGACACTCAAACCGTCTGCACTACCTAACATACTAACCTATAAATTATTTGCTTAACTATTATTCAAAATATTTAATCTAGTATAGAGCTTAAATGTTATACTCTACTCCCCAAATAAATTATAGGTACAATCAAACCTGTTTTGTGCGAGGAATAGGGACCGCACAAAAATCGCATAAAAAAATTCGCACCAAACTTTGCGAGTAGCTATAAAAATAGTTTTCGCAGCACATTTAAAAAAATCCCTTTTTATGCGGTGAATAGGGACCGCATAAAAAAGTATCACGTAGGACCGTAGCTAAAATCCCTCAAAATAGCTGAATTGAAAAACTCTTTATGTTCGGACCGTAACGCAATCCCCACCCTACAGCTGAATTGAGAAACCGTTTCTATGCCTACAGTAGACTTTTTTTCAGTTACCATGTAGTCGGCGTCGACTGTTGTTTCATGAGACCCATGTATGTCTCGGTAGCCAGATATACAAGCTTTTTGTTCTTATTTGAAATTTTTATACACCGCACAAAAAAATCGTAGGGAAAAGTCGCAAAAAAAAGGTTCGCACAAAAACAGGTTTGAGTGTACTATAATATATCTTTCATAAGCTTATACGTTTACCAAAATTACTTTGCAAAAAATTTAAACTTTTATGCAAAAATTTGTTAAAAAAGGCAATAGCCTTAGTTTGTGTAACCAAGTAAAACTTTAGTAGGTCAAAACTAAACTTTTCAAACATTTTAATAATTTATTTAGTTTTTTCTTAATAACACACAAGACACTCCTATACTGATTTAAATAAAATATGAAATTATTTTACAATTCATAAAATTAAAACCAAAATATATAAAATCTTATGCTTGAAACTATTGATTATACAACATTAATGAAAATTTTAACGCCAAACAAAGAACTATTTATTTATATGCCAAGTTAATAACATGCAAAAATGCAAATTTCTAATCTGAATCGTTTCTAAGAACGAACATTTGACTCAACAATAAATCCCCGGCGTGTCTGTGAATCCTAAATAAATCGAGCTATTCTAGAATTCGGACTCCATTACCATAATGTCTGATTCCTGAACGAATTCCGTATTATTATTATTATCATCTTATTTTCGACCGCAATTTTAATGAAATAATTGGGTTATTGTCTGATGCTCCTGACGCTACAAGTGATCAAGACAACCAGAGCGTTAAATTACAATGTTTCTCACTTGATTGCACCTTAATTGAATGTAATGGATAGATACAGAATGCGCGGTCGCTGCAAGTCAAGCGTGTAATAGGTTGAATGCATCTGAGCAAGCGGTTAACGGTAGACTAGCCAGAACCTCCAGGTATCGACTTTAAAAGCTCTGATGGAATCATATTAGGAAATTAACTGTTATATGAACGGCGACTTTGCCTGGAGTGCGCCGGTGGAATTCCAAGAAGAAATGTTCGTGGGCTAATTACACAATTGCGATTTGTTAATTAGGGTATGATCAAAGTGGCCATCATTTTAATTTGGTTAGAATATTTCGAAAGGGGACCTCCATGGAGGAATTTTAATTTTACGTTAGTTAATGAGTTTTAGTTATGTAATGGTCGATTAGTTTTATTTTGGTTTACGTGGAATGTAATTAGGGAATTATTGAGTAGATAATAAGGGATAAGGAATTTCATATGTAAAAAGGAAAGAAATGGGCTAATTAAATAATAACGGAAACTTCTAAAATTAACATAATTAGAAGGTTATTTTCCTTTAGTAATATTATTAATTTTTCACTTTAATTTAGAACTGCTTGTTTGATGATTAAATCCATTTTCAGTTCTAAAAGGTTTTAAGTTTACCTGAAGAAATTTTAACTAGAATGGTAGTTTTACGATAATTTAATTTTGAAATTCTTTAGAATGATAATATTAATACATAGAAAGAATTAGTAAGAAATTTTAAATATACCTACTTATAATTTTAAAAAATACGTCTAGGAAGAGTATATGTTACTTAAATGACCTTAGAAAAGACATGTAAGGAAATTTAAATTAATATAAAAGTATATAAGGCATGGATATATGTTTATTAGGTTTAATTTATTATACCATTAGCATAATATAACATTACCATCTTCGTTGAGTAAAGTTTTGCTCCAAAACAAAAAAATGTCTAGATTACAAGACAAAATTTAATAGAAATAAAAATATACCAGACGTAGAAAGTTAGGGCAACCTTCAATGTTTCAAGAACTGCCAAAGAAATATTATTTAACATGTGCCCCTTTTTCTTAGCGGGAAGAAAATTTGCAAAGTTAAACTTACTTTATGAAGTAAATAAGGAATAGAGAACCTTCGCTGAGCAATAATGTTGTTAAATAAATTGGATGAAAGAAATAACATTGGAAAAATATCCCGCCAAAATTTGCTTAGGTATGAACAGCACTAGATAAATCTAATTATGAACGGTACACACTTTTATGAAATTGCTGAAGTAGTTTGAAAATTTTGAAATACCATTTTTCATATCTGTTCACATTCAATAATAAGAAGAGTTTGGATTCTTATTTGAAAGAAACACAACCCTTTATTAGTTGTGTTTTTTTCCGTGTGTGCTTTTTATATTTATCCAAAGTAATATTTTATCATTTCTTTTTCTTAAAGTTTGGAAGATAAACTTTAATTTTTGTTAGGAGTAAAATTGATAAAAAAAATAATAAAGTATTCTTTAAATTTTGAATCAGTATATTTCGTTATATAAGTTACCCGATTTTGTGACATGCTCTTTTTTAAAGTATAGGTTATAATACTTTTCAATTAAAAGGATGGTATTACATTCTCCGTTTATTCCAATACCATTGCCTTTTTATTCCAAAATGATTTTAAAGAATGAATTAAACTTAAAAATTCTAATGTACGCCATTAAGTGCTTTGGTGCAAGAACTGGGTATCCCTACTTTAATGGATGATTATTCCTTTGAGGAATTTTGTCGATTTTCATTGTGTTAGTGTTGCTGTAATACTTGGGATAGGTACATGATTTTAAACTGATACTTATGTATAGTATCATGTCCATGATCCCTCTATGCATAAAAGAGTTAAAGTGGTTAAATCCCCGTATAAAGTCGACCTTCTTAGATTTCACTGAAAAATCTTGCTACGTATCAACCTTAAACAAGTACGTATCAATCTACCGCCAACCTTATAAACCTATTAGTACCATATTGTCCCTCTCACTCATTTAAGTAACCAAGTAGAGCACAGCTCATACCAAAAATGTAAAGTTAACGTAATTTTAATTAGAAATAAACAAAATTTGCACTTACATGATGAAAGTTGAACGAATCTTGAACGTTTGTGTTGCTTATGATGTCTATGTAAAAGCTTAACAAAGCATTTCCTTTAAGGCAACGATATTGGAAATGTATCGCTAAATTGGTGAATCTCTCTGGGAATAAACAAGCTTTGAATGAGGAGATACTTAGTTCTCCCTCCAAATCTCTCATAAAATGGGTCTCAAGAAGAATATGGATGCCAGGTTTTTTTAAAATCATTTTTGATTACAAAAACACTATGCTATGGCTGTTGTTTATACTTTCTTCTGTATTCAGTATTTATCTTCTCTTCAATACTTCGGAAATGAAACTCAAAATCTCCAATTTTAAAGTTAAATCAGAAGCTCCTGATATATCCCTAAATCCCGTGTTCTAGTATTGAGAAATTTGAAAATAACAAAAGCAAAATCAAATAAGAGAAAGAAGCTTGTTTTCTCTCAATAAATCTTATTTAATAGATCATTGTCTTTTATGCGAACGATATAACGAAATAAATCTTACAAAATAAGATAAACATTCAAGACATTCTACTTAGTGCTCATAATTATTAAAAAGCTTGAATTATCCTTACATTGTCAACCCTGCATTATACTTAGTTTCACAACTCCTATTTATTATCTAATAAACTCTACTGTAACAAATCCATTTCCCCCTGTTCAATAACTGCTGCTTAAGACGAATTCCCATCATAAATTCACCATTAGTCGCTATTCATTAAGACGAATATAATACTCCCTCAGAAAATGCACCAAAGTTACATCAAAATAGCAATTAATGTTTCTTTAATACAGTTTAATGATCTCTCCCTTTGAAAAGTTTTATGATAAATATACTTTAATGATTAACATAGAAGTCTTGGATATACGAGGGAAAAGTAATTAATGTTATTCCCATTGTATTAGTCCATTCTTTTTCGGGAGCCTATTGTGGCAGTCACCAATGTGGTGGAAAGCCATCACTCCAAGTTGTTGTTTGTGGGCGCAGAAGATTAATAAAAAGCCATGCTTGGTTTAACAAAAACTTAACGTTTATTAAAACTCAACAGAACATTTTAAAAGTTAGTAAATACAAAGTAAAGGTGCGTGTGTGCGGTAGTAGTAGTGCTGGTATACAATATTGCTGCTATTTATAATGATGATAATTCTAACGATTAAGATTAAAATACAAGTTAAAATCTGCATGTGATAAAGGTTTAAAAGTTCTATTGTAAAAAGGTTAAAAGTTCGTTTCACAAGGTAAAGAGTTCTTTTCACAAGGTAGAGAGTTCGATGCCCACAGGACTCCCCCGCAAGTTCCTTTCGGACGAAACACCACACTACATCTTCCAATGGACGCGGCGTCCTGAGCGGGTTGTAGAAACTTTCTGGGGTGGTACATCGGAATTGGTGGTCTTTAGGTCTGGAGATAGGGAGTATGCTGGTTGGAGACGGTCTATGGACACTGTCTTAGCACAGCCATTCACGTCGCACTCGAAGAACTTACGATGCCGCTTGAGCACCTTAAAGGGGCCAGTATATGGTGGAGTCAAAGGTTTCCTCACGGCGTCGTTTCTGATGAAGACATGCGAGGTAGTCTCCAGGTCTCTATTCACGTAGACATCTCTGGTTGTATGATGTGAAGCAGGCACTGGACGAAGGCTCCGCATGGTCGCTCTCAGGTGGTCGATGAAGTCGGGAACCGGAACAGGAGCTGAGTCGCAACCTCGTAGGATTTCTCCTGGCAAACGAAGTGTTGAACCGTAGACGAGTTCCGCTGGGGATGCCCCGATATCCTCCTTCAACGCACATCTGATCCCGAGAAGGACTGTGGGCAGGACCTCCATCCACTTCTCCGTGTTGTGACACATGATGGCGGCTTTTAATTGACGGTGGAGACGTTCCACGGCTCCGTTGGCAATGGGATGGTATGCGGTAGTACGGGTTCGATGAGATCCTAGGAATTTGGTGAGGCTGTTGAAGAGGGAGCTCTCAAAATTTGATCCTCGATCCGTTGTTACTACTTCAGGCACTCCATATCTTGAAATCCAACCGTCGTAGAACGCTCTCGCTGTCGTCTCCGCTGTCTGGTCTCGCAGGGGAAAAGCTTCCGGCCATCGGGTGTAGCGGTCAACGCATGTTAGGAGGTAGCGGAAGTCCCTAGATGATGGCAGGGGTCCAACTACATCAAGATGCACGTGTGAGAACCTGGCGGAAGGCAAGTCAAACTTAGTCAGTGGAGCCTTGGTGTAACGCTTGACCTTCGAACGTTGACAGGCAAGACAGGCTCTGCACCAGGACTTGACATCCTTATTCATGGTGCTCCACTCAAACCTCTCCTTTATCAGCTTCAAACAAGGCCTATAAGCTGGGTGAGAAAGACTATGAATGCTGTCAAAAACTGTTTTTCTGAAAGATTCAGGGACATAGGGTCTAGCAACACCAGTAGAAACATCGCAAAATAAAGGTTTAGAGGACATAAATTTAGTGGGAATAAGTTTCAGACACGTATCCGAATCCATCAAGGAACGCATCTCCGGGTCGGATTCCTGAGCGGAGGCCATCTCATCGTAATCTATACTAGAGGGCAAGGTAATCTCAGAAATCCTGGATAGTGCGTCAGAAACACTATTTGCTTCCCCGGAAACATACCTCAGGTCAGTTGAGAATTGACCTATAAATTCTAGATGCCTAGTTTGACGTGGAGAGCACCTATCAGGTCTCTGACCAAACGCATAAATGAGAGGACGATGGTCCGTATAGATAGAAAATTTTCTACCCTCTAAAAGATATCTAAAGTGTTTAACAGCAGAATATATTCCCAGCAGTTCCCGGTCATAAACACTGTATTTAATTTCAGCTTTGTTCAACTTACGTGAGAAAAATCCTAAAGGTTCAACTCGATTGTTTACCTTCTGTTGCAATACAGCGCCGAGAGCAATGTCAGAAGCATCTGTAAAAAGAAAAAGCTCTGCGTTAGGTACAGGAAAAGCTAGCAACGTGGCTTTTGCCAACATCTCCTTACAGTCGGAAAAAGCTTTCTCGGCTTCCTCGGTCCAGGTGATGAGAGTCTTGTCGTTCTTCTTCTTACCCGCAGTTAGAGCATGTAGAGAAGACTGCGTACCAGAGGCGTTCTTCAGGAACTTGTGGTAGAAGTTCGTCATGGCCAGGAATCGCCGCAAATCTGAAACGGTTTTAGGCAAAGGAAATTCGGTTAAAGCTTTGATTTTATCAGGCAGAGGAGAAAGTCCGTTCTCTGAAACTCTAAAACCCAGGAAATCTAGCTCTTTTTGCCCAAATACACATTTTTTAAGATTTATTACAATACCGTATTCCTGTAACCGAGTGAAAACTCTGGCAAGATCTTCTTTGTGGGTAGCTTCGTCGTTCGAAGCGATGAGAAGATCATCTATGTAGGCAAAGACGCAATCAATGCCTCGCAAGACTTGATCGATGAACCTTTGAAAGCTCTGGGCTGCGTTGCACAAGCCGAAGGTCATTTGGCAGTATTCGAAAAGACCAATCGGGGTTATAACTGCTGTTTTGGGAATATCCCGCGATTCAATAGGGATTTGATGGAAGGCTTTCACCAGATCCACTTTGGAAAAGACAGTTTTACCTGCCAAACCTAAGGCGAAATCATGAATGTGGGGAAGGGGATATCTATCAGGGACCGTTACGGCATTAAGTCGCCGAAAATCTCCACAAATTCTCCATTCATCGTTTGATTTCTTGACTATATGAATCGGGCTTGCCCATGCACTTTTAGATGGTCTTATTATTCCCTGTTTTAAGAGGTTTTCAAACTCTTTCTTCAAAAAATCTAACTTTTCTGGCGACAGCCGCCTAACTCTTGAAAAGACAGGTGGGCCACGAGTCTCAATACAGTGTGTGACTGTATGCAGTTTAGCGTTAGTGTTAGACAAGGGCTGCAAGAGTAAAGGGAACTTATGCAAGATTTTTTGGAAGGGACAATCGTTACCGATCAAGGTAAGACCCAGGGAAGGACCTGACTGAACAGTACCTTTCCTAGAGAGAGAAGTAACGCTATCCACTAAACGGCGGTTCTTAATGTCCACCAGTAAGCCGTACTTCTCTAAGAAGTCTGCGCCTAGAATGGGATGGGATACGTCAGCAACTATAAATGTCCACTCAAAGTGACGACGTAAACCAAGGTCTAAAGAGATGGTTTTAGTGCCGTAGGTTCTAATGGGTGAACCGTTTGCTGCGTATAAGGTTAGAACTCTAGAGTTTTTTGAACTAGCATGAGCTTTACCCAAACAACTGACCTCTGCGCCACTATCAACGAGAAATTTCAATCCGTTTATTTTATCCCAGATAAACAAGCGGCGGTTTCGAGGGCTACCATCTGCTGCCGCGATGACAGTGGAGCCTACTTGTTTTCCCGAAAGTTACAGGGAGATTTACACTTCAGAGCCTTTTCAGCATACTTAGCATGGTACCAACAAAGGTCTCCATTACCTTGATCTCGTGAACGAGATCGCCTACGAGAACGGGAAGGCTGTCTTTTAGGACTGCGTTGTCTAAAAAGTTTGCCAACCTGATCCTTCAAATCTGAAATTTCAGCTCGTAAAGCCTGTATTTCGGATACCGCTGAACCAGAAGCTTGGTTTCCTGAAGGGGCAGGTACCTCTGAACAAGAAGCAACATTCCTTGATGGGGCAGATACCTCATGTATTTTATCGGCAAAATTTGCCAAGGCATTTAGGTCACCCGGGGCTGCCGAGAGGATCTGCTGGGTGTTAATGGGGAGGCGTTGTCGCCACAAAGTACCCAGAGTACCATCATCAAATTTTTTATCAGCCAAATTCCTCATCTCTCTGAGCAATTGGGAAGGCTTCTTATCCCCGAGATCAAGATCCTGCACAAGTAATTTAAGCTTTTCTGATTCAGATTGGGAGTGGACCTCAATTAATCGTGACTTTAGGGTCTGGTATTTATCAGAATCGGGTGGATTGCGCAAAATATCTCTGACTGACGCAAGGATTTTGTAATCCAGGGCGGCAACCACATAGCTGTATTTCGTCAAATCGAGTGAAATACCAGAGACGTAAAACTGTCTTTCTAGCTGAAAGAACCAAGTCTCAGGATCGTAATCCCAAAAGGGCGGTGCCTTGAATGATACCCTAGCCAATTCAGGCTCCTTTGAGTCAGGGTCAGCATCAGGCTGTTTTGATTCCTGTGCGTTTGGATCCTCGTTAACCATATTGAAACACAGAGATCACTAAAATGGCCAACGCTCAGAAACCCAACCGCGAACCTGATGGAAACAGAGATATGTCTAAAACTTACCCGATCCTAAAAAAGCTGCAGGACGTCAGCATATGAAGGTCGATGAGGGGACTCCAGAACATCAGATCCTCAAAGTCAACGTAGAAACACCGTAGGCTGAAGATACACCATCATTTCAGAAATCGAAGAACGGGTGAGCTCAGAGCTCCGAAAAATTCACACTCCGGTGTCACCACTGTGGCAGTCACCAATGTGGTGGAAAGCCATCACTCCAAGTTGTTGTTTGTGGGCGCAGAAGATTAATAAAAAGCCATGCTTGGTTTAACAAAAACTTAACGTTTATTAAAACTCAACAGAACATTTTAAAAGTTAGTAAATACAAAGTAAAGGTGCGTGTGTGCGGTAGTAGTAGTGCTGGTATACAATATTGCTGCTATTTATAATGATGATAATTCTAACGATTAAGATTAAAATACAAGTTAAAATCTGCATGTGATAAAGGTTTAAAAGTTCTATTGTAAAAAGGTTAAAAGTTCGTTTCACAAGGTAAAGAGTTCTTTTCACAAGGTAGAGAGTTCGATGCCCACACTATTAGAAGATTTTTTGAGGCATTTGTCCTTTAAAATTAAACATCCATTAATTTTCCAATGTAGTGTAGATAAATGTTAAACATTATATCTTTAATGAAGTAAAGATGATATCAAAAATGTTTTTGATGTTCAAAAAATTTAATTATGCTGCTTTATTATGACTATTAAAGGCTCATTATCCATCACGGTTTTTCTAGCACTAATATTTTTGTTAGTTTATCTTCATTAGTAATTACTATTTGTGACAGACTAATTGGAAATGAAATTTGTTCAAATAATAATGACTTTAGTTGTGTTTAAAAAAACTTTTGAATTCATTAGTAACATTTTATACTTCTGTATTTTAAGGATTTTTGTTGGGCAGTGATTTTATACATGTTAAAACTTGTAAACTATACAGGGTGTTTCAAAACATCTACCTAAACTCTTTACAACAAGATAATAAGTTTCCGTAGAACTATACTTCTAACGTCAAAAGTTATCAAGAAAATTGCGACAGAAAAAGGTACATATTATGTTTTATCCAATTTACACTGAAAAAGCTAATGGAAAATGTTTATTGGATCGTTATTTAGGCATATTTGCAAACTAAGATGTTAAAAGTATCTACTGAGCATACATGCGTGCTCCGTGGAGTAAAGAAATATAATTTTTATCGAATATGATGTCCCCTTTTTTGAGAAATTAAAGTGGTTGTAGAGGTATATTTTTGGCCATTTTTTAATCAACCCCATGCCAAGAATCTTCCGTGCAGAGTTTTGGCCGATTTTTTTAAACACTTTATTGTAAGGCTTCCACTATCAAGAAATTTAACCGTAGAAAGATGTTTGAAGGGAATAGAGCATATAAAAGATTTATTACTGGATTATCAAACGCATTATCCATTCAATAGTGTTATCATTTTATATTTAAAAATATTTCAATACCTCAACTAACTTCATTTTCAGCTAAACTTATAATGGCAATAGGTGTATATTTTTTTAAATATCACGATCAGTAATTTTTTTTCAAAACTTGTTTAACTTTATAGAGCAGAAAAAACTTGGTGTACTAGAATACTTTAGAAATTAGCCTTGAAAATAAGAATCAAAAATATTTTATACAATTATTTAAACAATTATTTTGTGTTACAAATAAACTGCAAGTTCATTTAATCAATTCAGTTAATTTTTAAATTTACAAAATTATAGCCCATAGCTATTTTAAATCTCAATTCTAATGCATTTATTAAAAAGCGTAAATTGAAATATTAGCTTTTAAAATTTTGTATTGAGGCAAGTAAAAGGGATAATTTAATTTAATAATCTTCAAAAATTTTGCTTAAAAATGAAAAAAATACCAAAGCATTTAAATTGTGCTTTCAAGATATTTTCTACGAAGTGTTAAAATTTAAAGAATAAATGTGTGGTACTTTTACCAGTGTTCTTAAAGTTTTTTTTAGAGATTTAGCTACAAATCCCATTTTATTTTCCCAATTATTATTTACAAATCCCATTTAAATGTGAGTCAGTTGTTTGTATTTAATACCCTGGTCATATTAAAGAAGCTCCCGCCTCGAGACACAGTCAGTTCTATTGATTCATATGATTTCCGAAAGCATAAGTTTTACTGTGTACCTGCCCCGCATAAAGTAATATTTAAGAAACATTTCAAATACCTCTCTGCAATCTTATTCAATAAACTACCAAATGAAATCCAAACGGAATCTAATATCATTTATTTTAAAAACCTTTGCATTTCCTTTATTATTTATAATATTAATACAGAGGAAATATTTTAAATCAGTCATGTTTATTTCAAACTCGAATTAATATATAATTTTACTAAATAAACTCTTTAGCCAGCCAAGTCCCAATTTTCTTTTTTTTTAAACTCACTAAAATTGGAAATCTGTGAACTCTTGGACGAGCTGTGGCTCCTTTCGGATGTACTTGCTAACTTTGAATATTTGGGTTGTGACTATTGTGATGTCTTTTTTCTTTTCTTTTAATTCTGTGTAAATTTATGAATCAATAATTTTAAATTTTGTATTTTTTTTGTGTTTGTTAATTAATTGATTGATTGATTGATTGATTTGTTATATTTCCAATTATAACAATTAATTTAATTCAATGAGATGGATTCCTGCTTTTACTAATTTTTCCAAATTTTCTTCTAGGTACTATAAAACCTATAATGTGTTCAGGCTATAAAAATCAACAAAAAAGTAAAATTAAATTGATAACAGAAGCCAAAGTAAAATCATGTAAGACAATAAAAAACACTTTATTTTACAGTTTGGTTTTTACAAAAAATTATACTATCCATAATTCTTTCAAATAACTTTCAATGATATGTATCATCTCAAATTATAAACAATTTCGTTTCGTGCCTACAATATTCATATAAGCAGATACAGGTTTTAATTTCAATGATATTTTCAACTTTACAGGTCAATGAAAATAATGTGCATAGAATATATTTACAAGAACAAGTTATTGACAAACATGGTAAGTAAAATACCACTGTTAAGTAAAATAAATTTATGATTGTATTAGTAACTAAAATTAGCATTTGGATGAGCATTTAGGAAAATGTTCTATTGATTGCTACATTTATAAAAGTGCAATTTTGTTCTTATATAATAAGTTATGAAAAATTTCTACCTGAATGAAGTTTCTATAAAACGATGGATGATAACACTTATAAGCTAAAAGTGAAATTCATATGAGTTCTGATTTTAAAAAGTACCTATAAAATTACTTGGTTTTTTTAGCTCAAACAAGACAAAATGGTTCATTATTTATTGAGTAGAAGATAACAATTTGAATCAAGCTGCTGAACATTTCAATTATCCGGTGTATTCTTAAGTAATGTTTATGTACAAGGATGATGTTATGATGAAGCTTTATCGTACTCAATGCAGTGAGTAGCAACGTTAGTGCTGACTTTATAAAAATAAATGAGCAGATATATACGTTTATATTAACTCGCATAACGAACGTACCGAAATATTTTAACAAATTGAATTATACACATATAAAACTATACTTTTTAGAATGTAAATGAGTACAAATGAATAATACCTGAATTTTAAGATTAAAACAGATCATTGTAATTTTAATTTACATGATAGATTATGCTTTTTAAGCATAAATAAATAAACTATGTACTACGTGTAAATTTCAAATAAAACCAATAGTACTTTAAACGTTATGCTTTACAGTATATAGAGGATGCTTCTAGAAAAAAATTTTTTAGCGTCAATTTAAAACTATCTTACTGTGACACCCCTCTAAGTTTTCAAAACTCACAAAATAACCGTAAAGACACAAATTAATGAAAAATATGTATTTACTTAGAAAAAATAATATTCAGTACCAAATTTAAAATAAAAAAAAATTTCAAAAATTCATTTTTCATAGTTATTTATCCATAAAAATGAATTCTACTGATACATTAATTACCGTTGCATAAGACCTCACTCATTCCCTTCTCAAATATATATTAGTTCTTACTTTTATTCATTTTTATCAGTGAAAAATATTCAAGGGGCGACACAATAACAGAAAATTATTTTTAATAAAATAACCGTATCAAATTAATTGCTTTATACATTTCGAGTTCACATAGGACATAGAGATTTATGTTTAGAAAACATTCATAAGTTTCTAAAGTCTCGGTTGGCAACAATACGAATCACATATTAACAAATATCACGTTCGGAATATTAGTATTCATCTTGTAGAATCGCAAGATGTTCATTGTTCATTGTTAAGTCCTTCTCAGAGAAATTCTGGAACAAATATGGTGAAAGATGATTGAACTAATGATACTAGTGATTAAAGAAAAAGAGCTCTTCGTTTTCGACCAGGGAGAGAACGAAGACAGACCATAGGGTGTTTCTAGAGTGAAAAAATAGGTATTAGTTGAGTGTGCTAAAAAAGCTATTTAACAGTGATATATCATGCAGTAGTATAATTATAGATTGATGCTATTCTATCGCCGAATAACGGGGATCGGGGAATAAACGTTTCTAGAAATTACTTTTAGTTTAAGTTTAAGTATGAATATTATTTTATTACATTCAATATTTAATGCGATTTTTATAGGGTTAGAATAATATCAAATGTTTTTTCTTGTTACCATCTTTTTTCTTGATTCATTACACTCTATCATACTGAACAAGTGTAATTTATCATACTGCCAAATCATAGTTTTGTCTTGTCCGTGGCTCATCTATTTACCACCAGTTTTTTTACAATTAATTTTTTATCGATGTAATTAATTACAAGATATTAAGATTTAAGTATTTGTTGTTTAAAATTTCGTAGGTTTTGCACAACTCCTGAAATATCGTCTTACATTATAATACATAAGATTTTTTTCTATTAAAAGATTTCACGGTTTTTACAAAAGATAATAGAATAGTTATTTTGCTTGCTATTACTTTCAGATAATTTTTATCTCAATCCACTCATGAACGGTTTAATACGATGCTAATAACAAGTAATTCTTACCTAATCTTGGCCCTTGTATTCCTGAAAAAAAAACATTCCTTTTAATACATTGGTTAGCAAAATTATAAATATTACAGGGTGAATAATGAAATTCATTTCTTTCGGGCTTGTAGGCCGTGGTCTAAAATAAAATAAAAGGTCCAGACGTTTCGTCGGAAGCTGTGTCCGACATCATCAGTGGAAATAAAACAGCGTTAGTTCACCGATTCAATTTCCACTGATGATGTCGGACACAGCTTCCGACGAAACGTCTGGACCTTTTATTTTATTTTAGACCACGGCCTACAAGCCCGAAAGAAATGAATTTCATTAATCAAACCGGCTGTGAAAGTCTTCATGCTTACATTACAGGGTGATTCAGAAATAATCATCAACAATTGAGGGGGAGGTAGAGGGGCCCTAGACAAGCATATTTCGAATAGGGATGGTGGGGCGCAGCCTTACCATTAAAGAGCTAGGACCTAATGTAGTGTGAGCGTGTTTCAAAAGGCCGTTTTTAGAAGGCCCATGTCACGAAACAAAACATAATAAAAAGAAAAACATTATTGCATGAGGTACAGGAGTATCCGTACTACTTAAATCCTCAATGTGATAGAAATTGGACCACTTGCTAAACCATGGGATGAGTTTTAAAACGTGCAATATTAATACCTTAGTCAAACAATGGAGTTCCATTAATGGTACTTAAAAAAATATTGATCGATGAAGGAATTTTCAATGATCAAACAGTTTGAATGATCAATGTTACGAATTTTGAAAATTCCTTCCCCGATCATCATTTTTCTAAATACTATTAAGGGAACTCCATTCTTTAACTAAAAGATTAATATTGCACTTTTGAAACTCACTCCACGGTTTAGAAAGTGGTTCGAATTCTATCGAATTCATGGTTTAAGTAGTAGGGATACTTCCTTACCTCATGCAATAGATTTTTTCATTTTATTATGTTTTGTTTCGTCACACGGCCCTTCTAAAAACTGCCTTTTGAAACGCGCTCGCACTACATTAGTTCCTAGCTCTTTAACGGTAAGGCTGCGCCCCACCATCCCTGGTCTAAATATGCTTGTCTGGGGCCTCTCTACCTCCCCCCAATCCCCCCAATTATTGATGATTATTTCTGAATCACCCTGTTTAAGCCGAAACATTTTAAAACAAAAATATCACAACCAACTATTAAAAAAGCATAAAACAATATTAGCGCTAAATATAAGATGTCAACATGTTTAAATTTCTCCATAGTTGCACAAAACTATTTTTTAACCAGCACGTTCATGAACAAAAAAACAACATGCGATCAAAAACTATAAATCCATTATAAGTTTAACATGAAGCCATAAGTTAGACATTTAATCCATACTTTTAATAAAATAATACTAATCCATAAAGCAAAAACCTGTCGATAAATATGAAGGGGTTTGAAACGAAATGAAAATTCAATCAATACTTTGCCCGCAAAAGCACATTGTTTACAGAGCAAACAAAAACTATTGCGCCATCAGAGATGTTGATGGTCGATAAAAACCCATTTCACACTCCTATTGTGTATTTACCGCTTCAAAAATCTGAGCATTTCTGGATGTTTAATCAATAGAATTATTTTGGAGGTGAATATTTAATCTCCCGTTTAGTGCCTTCTTCAGTAGGAACACGTCAGACGATTTTAGATATGTAATCCATCAACAAAGATTGATGGTAAAATTATGACTTAATAGCAGAAAAGTTTTAAGCCTAGTATTCAAGTCTTATGGCACACCCTTTTGTTTTATTAGGCGTATACACGTGTGTCAAACTGTTATTTCTGGTAAAAATATAATTGTATTATGTTTCGTAATTATCTTGGATAATGCTTACCTTATTTTCTCTAATTAAATGTATTAGAGCAGCGGTTCTCAAACTGTGCTCCGCGGAGCTCTTAGGGCTCCGCCAAGCATTTCCAGGGGCTCCGCGAAGAAATTTGAAATAAATATATTTTTTGATAATTTCTAATTTGCTTTTCTCTGAAATGTTATATAAATAACTTTCTGTAAGGTGGTAAGGTCTGCTGGTTTTTGCGTTTTTCAGGTCTTTTTTGGTTTACCAAAACAAGTTAAAACCCTGTTTTTAGGGTCAAATTTCCAAAACTTTTCTGGGGAGGAACCCCCAGGATGGGACGGTTTGGCGCTGGCCGTTTGGGTGCCAGCCCGTTTCGGCACCAAATTTTTCTTCTAATTTTTAGAAGAATTATGAGAGTTCTATTTACTTTCATTTTATTTCTGCCGCTGAAACGGCCGCACCGAATAGTAGCACACCAAGGAACCCCCTTTCCCCACCTCTCAAATTGATTACTCAGCACCTTTTTTTATAAAGTTCAACAAAATCATAATCCTACTTAAAAATGTATGTATCCTACTTAAAAATTCGGAGCAGATGTACCAAAACCAAGGGAAAACCAGTTTTTAGTAGAGTCAAATTTCCAACCCCCCCCCCTTTATAGCATTTGGAACTTAATTACACAAAACGTTTCTTATATTAAGTTCCTTAAGATGCAAATTCTGCCAAAAAATGTATAAAAAGCTAACATTGATCCTACACTGCAAAAAATTTCACAGTAAATTTACAGCAAAAATCACTGGCAATATGGGTGCCAGCTCTTTTTGCAGTGATTTTACAGCAATTTTGTAATTTTTGACTTTAACAGCAATTTTGTAAATTAACAGCAATTTTGTAAATTTAACACAGCAATTCTGTATTTTTACAGCAATTTTGTAATTTTACAGAATTTTGTGTTAACATTACAGCGATACTGTAATTATTCCGCAGAAAAACTAGAAAGCAATGTGTACATCTCAGTTATGTCTTGTTCTTCCATGTTTCTACAAGTATTCAAAATGTGGCATATTATGAACCACGGGAGATACCGATCCGATCTACGAAGGTTATACTTCATAGTTTTAGAATCATGTTGGTTCTTACACCTCATCTAAATAATTTGACTCTTTTAGTGGTGAGCGTAAAAACAAACATTGGTTTCCTGTCCACAAGGATTTAGAAACGTTTCAGAAATGAAAACCAGAATTTTCCAGGAAAGTGCTAAACTGCTGTAAAAACTCATAAAAACAGGAACGTTACTCATTTAAAAGCATTCAATAAACAAGAATTTCATTTTCTTTTAATATTTATTTCCATGACCAATTAAAGAATTACAGATATTACAAGGAAAACTACCAGAAAAATTACTATGTATATTTAATTTATACTAATGTAGGTGGCGCTTCAAATTTACAGCTAAAAAGGCAGTTTTTTTTAGATTACAGCAAATGCGTAAAATATTAACAGCAGTTTTTGCTGTTAAATTTTTCGTTTTTTTCTTGCAGTGTGTATCTGGTCACTAGCACAGCAGTTGCCAGTAAACTATAGCAGGTGGCGCTTCGAATTTACAGCTAAAAAGGCAGTGTTTTGAGATTACAGCAAATGCGTAAAATATTTACAGCAGTTTTTGCTGTTAAATTTCCTTTTTTTTTTTGCAGTGTATGGCATGGGAGGGGATAAGGAATGATTTTGGGCCCATGTGTAAATAAATTTTGATATGTACCTCTGACGTATGGTCTAACAGCCCCCTAAAACAGCTCTCGATTTCAAAAGAAGTAACTTTTAGGAAAACAAAATTTACAGATGTATAGATTTCTGTATGGAAATCCTTTGTGTTCATGCATCTCCGGCATAATGATTAAAAAGTGATAGCTTTAATATTCAGAAATTTAAAATAAAGATTTACATTGTATCCAATGATAAGATATAATTGGTAAACAAAATATTCCACATATCCCGGGGTGTATATCAAAGGGGCGAGGGGAAGGGGGGATATCAAAGGGGCCCCGGAAAATCGGACTACGTATAACAAAACAAGTTAAAACCATGCTATTTAGGGTCAAATTTCCGAAATTCTTTTGGGGGAGGACCCCCAAAACCCCCTATTGTACTTGAAACTTTATTATTGTCAATTTTTATAGTAAGTTTGTTAAAATTAAAATCCTACTTAAAAATGAATGTCCAAAATTTGGACAATGATGTACCTAAAACGAGTTTAAAAAAACTGTTTTTAAGGATCACATTTTACAAAATCTTCTGGGGAGGAAGGACCACCAGACCCTTTCTATTGTACTTGGATCTTAATTCGTCACAATTTTTCTTACAAATAAATTATCTTAGATGCAAATTATACCTAAAAATTTTTTAAAAGCTACGTTAAACTGTTAAATATGCATGGGAGGGGCTGAGGAACAATTTTGGACCCCTCCCGAAATAATTTCTAGAAGCAACGGGTTTTATGTAATTTGCTTTTTATACCTTGAAAAATTTATTTTGGGAAAGGGCTCCGCGAAGAATTTGTCTCTTGAAAAGGGCTCCGAGACATAAAAAGTTTGAGAACCCCTGTATTAGAGAAATGGTAGGTTATGATGCTTAAATTGTTTTCAAAATCTTTCTGCATATAGTAAGGAAACTGTAGATAGATAAAATCTTAAAATTTTTCGTCTAGACTGTTGATTAAGAATATAGATCGATACATTTTTGTAAGGAGGGAATATAAAGCTTCATCCGTTTTTTTGAATATGGAATAGAAAAATTAGATACAGCTACTAGGATAAATAACCCGGAATGAATTAACCTTAAGTGTTGTTTAATTCAATTGTATTCAGCCGTAGCTTAACAAATAACGAAATATAAGCCGGTAAAGAGAAAAAAACAACCCACAGTAGGAGCATTTGAAGTATCAGTTTTGTTTTTGATAAAATTACGGATCGATTAAAATTACAAATATGGATTGTGTAAAGATAAGAAATGAGAAATTGATTCATCCTACAGTTACTGAATTCTTTATTCAAGTTTTATATTTTAAAATTATGTTTATATAGCAACTTAAGTCGTAGCAAGACGGCACCAGTGTCAGTCTAAAAACGATTCGATGGTTAATTTTTTTTAAAGCTATTTACGTTTTAAGCTCTAATTATGCATGAAAATATCCTAAAAAATATATTCCTTCCAATATTTAATTACCACATGGACAAAAGGGGCGTGGTTTTCCCAAAACGACTTCATACGACTTGGTTAACACTGCGCCAAAGAGCAATGCTAATGGTAATTTTTCTTGTAATTATTTGCCTTCCAGACCCAACTTATAAAATAAAATAATAAACTATCCAAGAAATCCTTTTTTCTAAATTTTTAGAAAATATTTTAGTTTTTATGGGATAGGGTTTTTACAATGCTTCAGTAATGCAACATTTCACATAAGTACAGAAATGAGCTTCAAATTGTGATACCAACATGAAACTTTCAGGGATGTTAGATAATCAAATAAGAATTAAAAAATCGAAAGGAACCCAAAAGTTTAAGGCGTAGTTTGCCTTTATGACGTCATAACTAATAGGTTTTCATAGCGAATCATAAGGCAAGATTAGTTAAGTTCCTTGTTTTCAGATGGTCGAAAACATTTTATTAAAAAATACAAGAAATTTGAAAAGCTGAAGCCCAGATGTTCTTGTTCTTGTTGATTGGATGGAGACATTTGCTGACTATTAATGAGTCGCCCTGATGTAATTACATCATAGTGACCAAAACCTGAAATTTAAAAACCCTATGCCGATTTGCAAAATCTTTTCTCAGCTTATGTGCTTGAATAAACGACAAAACGACTCTAAACTCGTACAACACAGCTAAACAGCTATTTTCCGAGCACTAAGAACGCGTTTTGTTATGACGTCACTTCTATCCAATTACTCCCCAAAATTTTGAAGTCCTATCAATGGAATGTTTTAATTCTTACTTAATTATCTATTATCCCTAAAAGTTTCAAATTTATTTAACAAAACGTGAAAAGACAGATATTCACAATGCTTCACTCAAAAGGCGGTATCCGGTAAATTCTATGCCCAATTAAACTTGAAATTATCTTCTATAACTTAGAAAATACAATTATTTACAGAAAATAAAGAATAAAAAAGGTCTAGAAAGCAAAAAATTACCAGAAAAACCACCATAGCATTATTTCCGGATGCAGTGCAATCCAAAGTTGTTATGAAAACATACTGGTTGAACCACGCCCCTTTTATGCATAGGGAAGGTAAACATTTTAAGGTATATGTATAATTTTGAAGTATTTTAAGTAATTAACTAATAATTTTAACTAATTTACTTTAAAAAATTAACCACGGCACCGTTTTTGGATCGCTTAAGGTGTAATTTAGTTATGATGTCATAACGGTCAAACTACACCTTAAATTTTTGGGATCCCATCGATATTTTAATTCTTATATGATTATCTAACATACCTGGAAGTTTCAAGTTGATATCACGATTTGCAGTTTATTTCTGCACTATGGGAAATGTTGCATGAAGAAAAATTATCATTAGCATTGCTCTTTGGCGCAGTGTTAACCAGGTCGTATGACGTCATTTTAGTGTAACCACGCCCCTTTTTTCCATGTGGTAATTAAATATTGGGTTATAACTTGAATAAGGTTTTTAACTTTTAGGATATATTCATGGATAAATAGAGATTAAAACTTGAATAGCTTTAAAATATTAACCACGGAATCATTTTTAGACTGATACAGGAGCCATCTTGTTACGACGTCATAGCGGTCAGATATTCACACTCTAAAATTTTGGGATCCCAACGATTTTATAGTTCTTGTATGATTATTCATATTCCTGAAAATTTCATGAAAGTATCACATTTTTCAGTTTTTTTAATATATAAGTAAATATAAGTGTAAATATAAGTTTTAAGAAAAATTAGACCTTGCAAAGCTCATTGTTGTGAATCATTTTTTTTATTACACTAGGGAGCTACCGCCCCCTGCTCGCTATCGCTCGCCAACCCCCGTAAACTGCTGACGCAGGACCTTTTGGAATTGCTTCGCAATTCCCACAAATTCCAACTCGTTGAACTTAACACACTTTATAAAACAATTAAACAATTTACAGAAAAAACGTCAACCAACTTATTAAAAATACTTCAAATCCCCTCCATGAATAAATCTCCCTTAAAAGTTTGAGTATATATTAACTCGAACTTATCAAAAATTTAAACGAAATGTTTTTAAAAATATTCATCTTAATTATTTTTAATCTATGATTATAAAAATAACTAATTCTAATTGTTTATCAATATTCGGACCAAACAAAAAATATTATTTTAAAGTAACTCGATAGTATAATATGCCTAGTGTTTATCATTCATATTTTTTTTAAACCCAGACATGTTAAACAATACCGTTTAAGCAATTGAAAACAATAAGAGACAAAACATCACTATGTTTACAATTAATTTCGATAAAATCAGAATAAAAATTATAAATATTGGACAAAAAGTGTGAAATTTTAGCATAAAATGGCGTTCATGTAAGTTTTTAGAATATGTTTTTATCAGTCTTTGAGTGATATTTCATCAAGAAAGTACTTTTTTTAAAAGGTGAAAAAACATGTTTCATCTTAAAATAAAGCTTCAATCGGACGTTGTGATTGGATGCATAATAATTTGATTGACAGTACTTGCTTTATAACTGCGACCTTATCCGTTATCTAAAAAAATGGAAATATTTTAAAAGTGAGAATTTTTTTGAAAAATCGAAGGGCTTACTCGGAAATCCGGAAAGAATCCGGACATTTTGATACCATATATGTGTCATTCGGTTCAGTAATTAAAAAGCCTTTCTCTGGAAACCGTTCACCAAAAACTTTTTTTTAGAATAGAGAGAGAATTTAATGCTCTGCATTTTCAAGGGTATAGATTTGAACATTCTAACAAAAGTGATACTTACAGCATTAAAATAAAGAAAAATGATAAATAATTATAATGTATAGTATTCCATTTCTAGTACATTTTGCAACTTTTAACCATCCGTAAAACGGTTCGAAAAATTTCATGGCGGTTTTTAGAAAATTCCAAATATACTCGGTTGGGTTTCGTATCTAAGCACGTGATCAGAGAATATCTTACATGCTTTAGTAACATTTAAGGAAATTCATCATTTTATTGCTTCTGGAATTTTTATTGTATCCAATATGTTTTTGAAGTAAAAAGCAGAATTTGTTATTGAGAAGCTTATATGAAACAGAAAGAATGTAATGAATAATTGAACATATAGGAAGGGGGTTTTAGTGGAAGAGGTAAAACAGACACATTTTAAAAAACGATGGTTCTTTAATCAGGGTTGGCAAAAACCCAGGTTTTTTTGAAAAAACCCAAGTGGGTTGGGGGTTTTTCAATAAAATTCTGAAAAAAACCATTTAAAACTGGGTTTTTTCGAAAAAAGTTTGGGTTTTTTCAAAATTATGTGGTTTTCTCCTATAAGGTAAGTAGGTTGTTTCAAATTTTAGAGAGTTCTTTCTATGTTAAAAGTGTTCTGTAAAAATAATGTCAGTTTTTCCACAGTGAAGTGTGTTTTTTTAAAGTTTTTATAACTTGAAAAACCCACTGAAATTGTAAAAACACCATTTATTTTCTGAAACTTGGTTTAAATTTTGAAAAAAACCCACTAAATTTTAAAAAATATCCTAAACTTTGAAAAAACCCATTCAATATTGAAAGAAATCTATTCAACTTGAAAAAACCCACTGAAATTTTAAAAAAAATCTTCCTTATTTTTTATATCTAGTTTGAACTTTAAACGTCCTAAATTTTGAAAAAAAAACCTTTGAATAATGAAAAAACCCACTGAATAATGAAAGAACCTATTTAACTTTAGAAAAACTCCCTGAAATTCAAAAAAACACCATTTAATTTGTAAAACCTAGTTTAATTTTGAAAAAAAAACATTAAAATTTTAAATATCCTAAACTATGAAAAAACACATTAAATTTTGAAGGAACTGCCCAAATCTTGATTTTTATTTTTAAAAACCCAAAAAAGGGTCCAAAATGTGGGTTTTTTCACATGATTTTTTTTGAAAACCCCATTGGGTCCAACCCAGCCAACCCTGTCCTTAATCCACAAAAAGAGAATAAAAATATGCAGACATTTGTTTCGATGATTATAGGATCCCCTTCGTCATGACTAAGAAAATAGTAAAAGACAAAAACCAAACATAAGTATATACAGGGTGTTTCAGATAAGTGTTTCATAACTTCTAGGAGGGGTAAGACACACCTACACGACTATTAGAATCACGTAGGAAGGGGGGGTCGGAAATACAACCCTAGCAACCTAGGTGGTTTTATAAGCCGGCATGGAAGGTTATATAATCCACTGTAAAAATTGACACGTAACCTTTTAAATTGAATTAAAACAATCAAAATCATTCGAGTCCGGCATTCGTTACATAAAAACCTATTTAGGATCTGAAATTTCATTTCTTTAATTGGTTTTACGGAATAAATGCTTGATTCGATGGTTTTATTTTGACTTCCCAGACCTAAGTGATTCTGAATCGTCTAGGTGGGCCCTACCCTTCCAAGAAGTTACTTTTCTGAAACACTCTGATATACATAAAGCAAATACACCTCATCATAGAAAGGAGAGAAATTAAAGTTACAGTCAAAATTAAAGTATCAAAAAGTTTTTGAAAAATAAGGAATACAGTAGAAACAAAAATAACTATCTAAAAATTTCTTTTTTTTATCAAAAAGAAAGGCAGATTTTCTCTCTCATGGCTGTTTCATTTAACTTGTGTATGCATTTAAGTAAGTATGCCAGGTGGGAAAATTAAATTCATGACAGAATCAAATTAAAGACATCAATTTACCCGAGACTAATTTACTAATTTATCAAAAATAGTGTTAAGAAAACATAAAAAAGAAAGAGTAGATTCAGTGTGAGTTTTCTAAGTAGGATAGCTAAGCTATACAGACCCTACAGCTGCAAATAAAAAAACTGCATATTTTCAATTTCTAAAACTTTTTTACATCGCTAAAAACGGAAGGCCCTATATTTTCCGCTTAGGTTATACAAAAGCAAAAAAATGTCAGAAAACACGTTAGTTAAAGTGGTTTTTTTTACAAAAATAAAGTTATCGGGAATAACTCCAGACTTTTTTTTATCTTATCTAGTTAAACAGATCCATGTTTTGGCTTTTTCAATTTTCGGGTGAGAGGATGTCTCCTTTTTAAATTCAATCATAAGTTTATGGCGATGGATGTTTTCTTTAGAGGAATGAGCTTGATATTAGATGACGTAAACCTGCGGTTCTTAAAATGTGGTCCGTGGACACCAGAGGGTCCGCACAGCCTTCCTAGGGGGTCCGCGAGTTGCCTTGGAGAACACCCATATTACCTATGACTCAGTGTTCCCCAAAGAGTTTCAAAATAAGATAAAACAATGGTTAAAGGGGCAAATTTAAAAAAAAATTTCGGGGGAGGACCCGCAGCCCCCTCGAAATTTAAACTTCAATTTATAATTTTTTATCTTGAAAATTCTGCGATTTACACGGAACTGTTCTCCTCGGGTGAAACCAAAAATGTCTCAAAATGAGCTAAAACACTACTGTTTGAGAAACACTTTCAAAATTTTTTTAGGGGGAGACCCCCAGACTTCCTTTATTACTTGGAGAAATTGAAAAGTTTTAGAAATGTCTATATTTTTATTTAATAAAGAGATGACCTCATTTAAATTTAAAGTTCTAAGAAATTAAAGTAGAGAAGAAAATAACATTTTGTATGATGGTTTCATAAAATAATAAATTTTAGTTCTTTAAAATACGTAGCACCGGAGATGACTTGGTTAAAATAGTTCAATTACTTTAGCTGGTTTATTTAGGCATTGAAATTATCACCAAACTGTCGTTTTAGTTTTTATTGATAAATTTATTTTTCGGTTGTCCTGGTAATTTGTGTTTAATTCAGTTTTCTCTTAGGAATTATAATTTACTACATAATTATCTTTTCATTGGCCATTTTCTAGATTTAATTACATAGCCAGTTTTCCTATTAATATATTTTATATGAAATGAATATTTTTCGGTGTCTTTTAGTGCTTTTAAAAAGTTATGTGAAAGTGTTTATGCAATTAATTTTTCTTTTTTCTTTCACCCCTGTAATTGGATTTATCTGTTGTGGGTGTAAATTAATAAGTAAATAAAATGAAGTTCATTTACGCATATCAAGGATAGCTCAAAGTTGAGATTTTAAATGTTTGGAGTTTTTTTTAAATGATATAAAAGTGATTTAAAATAAGATGCTTTGAAAAAAAACTGAAACTCAATGACTTCGATGAAAAATATAATTAAAAATATAATTTTTAATTTTTTCTACATACACTTGAACACTTAGATTGTTTTTCTCCGCACAGTGCACATGAAAAACTAGACCCCCTATCTCAAATGCGCAATTTCTCACGGGACCAAATGGAGAAAAGGGTAGAAAACGAGCGTCAAATAAATAAACACACCAAGAAAATGTCTTTTTAAGGTTCAGACATTAGTTTTTCCTCCTTTTCACTGCGAAACGACTTCTTTTAACAAGTTAGCCCTTCACATATCCCGGGCAAAGGCTAAGAGAATCTCCAATTGAACATTTTATTTCCAAGTTCGCATCCATCAGAAGGATAGCAGCTCAACTCCTTCTCATTGTGGTAACCTAGCAACAGCATCGTGAACTCGAAATGCACTTTGCACCTTTTATCCGGAGTTAGATTTTCCAACTACGGCGGCTGAAGTTCCCGGGAGAAAATAAAAATGAGTTCGAGATGCGAATAAAGTTTCTTCTTCTCGAGCGCTACTCAAGGCGGTGTGAAATGGAAAAGTGTAACTTTAAGGTATTGGCTTGGGTTCCGACGTTTCAATGGAACTTTTTTTTAAATATGTGTCGGTTTTGAAGAAAATTGTGAGTAAAGTGTATAAATTGTTTAATGTATATTTATTGTAATATTTTTATTGTATTTAACATTAGGATTTTAAGACTCGTCTAAAACCATTTCACGTTCATTAAATTGTATAGAAATGTTCACTTATGACTAATACTAAAATTTAAACGCTCTCTTCCCTTCTGTTTCTGTAATTTCTAGCATGTTATAAGGCAGAAAAGGAACTAAAACAACTTGAAAATTTCTTCTATGTGTGTGATTGATAATAATTTTATTTATTGTTATATTTTTAATTATTTTTGCCGACTTTATAGAATGGAAAAATAAGGAATAATTCCGCATACGTCCGTCCTACATTATGTAATATAACTGTATATCGTTAATTTTTTAACTTTTTTGTTAGTCACTAGGGGGCTCTGCCCCCTGCTCGCTGTCGCTCACCAACCCCCGGAACTGCTTCGCAGTTCTTTGAAAATCACTTCGCGATCTTAGCGAGCAGAGCTCGTTTGTTTCATCTCAACAATCCAGGCTCGTCGGCTTAGTTAATGCGCCTTTGATACCGAAGCTACTCATCTCTCTAGTGCAGCGGTTCTCAAACTGTGCTCCGCGGAGCCCTTAGGGCTCCGCCAAGCATTTCCAGGGGCTCCGGGAAGAAATTTGAAATAAATACATTTTTTGATAATTTCTAATATGCTTTTCTCTGAAATGTTATAAATAACTTTCTGTAAGGTGTTGGTTAGGTCTGCTGGTTTTTGCCTTTTTCAGGTCTTTTTTGGTTTACCAAAACAAGTTAAAACCATGTTTTTAGGGTCAAATTTCCAAAACTTTTCTGGAGAGGAACCCCTAGGATGGGACGGTTTGTCGCTGGCCGTTTGGGCGCCGTTCCCGTTTCGGCACCAAATTTTTCTTCTTCTAATTTTTAGAAGAATTATTAGAGTTCTACTATTTACTTTCATTTTATTTCTGCCGCTGAAACGGCCGCTCCGAATAGTAGCACACCAAGGAACCCCCTTCCCCACCCCTCAAATTACTCAGCACCTTTTTTTATAAAGTTCACCAAAACCAAGGGAAAACCTGATTTTAGTAGAATCAAATTTCCAACACCCCCTTTATAGCATTTGGAATTTAATTACACAAAACGCTTCTTGTATTAAGCTCTTTAAGATGCAAATTCTGCCTAAAATGTATAAAAAGCTAACATTGATCCTTTGGCATGGAAGGGGATAAGGAATGATTTTGGGCCCATGTGTAAATAAATTTCGATATGTACTTCTGACGTATGGTCTAACAGCCCCCAAAACAGCTCTCGATTTCAAAAGAAGTAACTTTTAGGAAAACAAAATTTACAGATATACAGATTTCTGTATGGGGGGGAATGTTTTGTTCATGCATCTCGGGCATAATGATTAAAAATCGATAGCTTTAATATTCAGAAATTTAAAATAAAGATTTACATTGTATCCAATGATAAAATATAATCGGTAAACAAAATATTCCATATATCCCGGTGTGCCTCTCCCCCGGAGAATCGGACTACTTATAACAAAACAAGTTAAAACCATGTTATTTAGGGTCAAATTTCCGAAATTCTTTTGGGGGAGGACCCCCAAAACCCCCTATTGTACTTGAAGCTTTATTATTGTCAATTTTTATAGTAAGTTCGTTAAAATTAAAATCCTACCTAAAATGAATGTCCAAAATTTTGACAATGATGTACACTGTAAAAAAAACTGTAGAAAAACAGAAATTTTCAATAACAGTGACTTTATGTTTACAGAGATATTCTGTCATGTAACATTCCCACCGCACTTCTATTTATTTTATGTAAAATAACAGCTTTTACCTAGTTGTTTAGCTTATCTGTACTTAAACAGAAACTTACTGCATCGAAAACCAATACAGCTATTGGCAACGTTGTACTGAATCTTCTTTGGTTCAGTGGTAGCGTTCGTGCTTAGCATGCGGTAGGTCGCGGGTTCTATCCCCAGATATCAATTAATTAAAATTAAAATAACTCTACTAAAATAAGTGCATGCGCACAAGCAGAAAATTACTGAGAGGCAACAGAAAAATCTTTGGCTCACTTGACAGAAAGTTTCTTTTTACAGCATTTACCTGTAGGTAACAGCTTTTTTCTGTTTACAGGATTTTTCAACCTACAGATTTTTTCTGGCAACTTTTGCTGCCAGAAATTTTCTGTTTTTTTGCAGGATTATTTTTTACAGTGTACCTAAAACCAGTTAAAAAACTGTTTTTAAGGATCTTATTTCACAAAATCTTCTGGGGAGGAAGAACCCCCAGACCCTTCTATTGTACTTGGATCTTAATTCGTCACAATTTTTCTTACAAATAAATTATCTTAGATTCAAATTATACCTAAAAATGTTTTTAAAAGCTACGTTAAACTGTTAAATATGCATGGGAGGGGCTGAGGAATAATTTTGGACCCCTCCCGAAATAAATTTCTATTATGCTTTTATTTCTAGAAGCAATGGGTTTTATGTAATTTGTTTTTATAACCTGAAAAATTTATTTCGGAAAAGGGCTCCGCGAATAATTTGTCTCTTGAAAAGGGCTCCACGACATAAAAAGTTTGAGAACCCCTGCTCTAGTGTATCAATGATTAAATTCGAATCATTCATTCCCTCGAAGATATCAAAATAAAACTGTTTCTAAAATATTCATCTCTTAACTTCAATTCTTCTTTCCTCAATTATTGAATAGAAATGTTTTAAAAAAAATATCAAGCAAGTCTACCAATTATCATCAACCAACTTAGAGTAAAAACAAACCTTTAAGAAACTTAAAATTTTTAATATGCACGTAAACATCTAGTGAATCGTCGGAAATTAAAGAAATAAGACTCATAAAAATAAGCTGTTTCCCTAGTGAAAGACCAGAAAGAGAACAAAAAAATTTAAACTTTGAATCTCAATAATTCTAAAACTGATTCGAATTTTTTAAAAACGAAACGCCAATATATTTATAAGAAATAACTGTATATGTGTCTAAAATATTGTGCCTCTATCATGATTAGTTTTTATTTTATAGCGAAAAAATCGAAAATTTGTCAAAAATTTCGAAACTTTAAAATTGAATTACTCAAAAACTAATTCGAAATTCGAAAAAAGAGCGATGAGGTGCAAAACTTCATGCCTAAGAGTATGTGTATGCAAAAAATCACGTTTCTGCTGTAAATAGATTTTGCTGGAGGCGAACTCGCAGCAGAAAAAAATAAGTTTCGAGTTTGACATTAAATAACTCCAGAACTAATTATATAATTAATTAGGTTTTGGAACGAAAATGATTATCATGCGTTTGTCTACCAATGGTCAAAATTTCATAATATTCATTTGAATAGTTTTTGCGTAGTTAGAGTTCAAAATGTTCAAAAATAAAATTTTCAAAATCAGCGGTGGCGGTCACTGTTACTTTTTTTAATATAGAGAGAAACCAGTTTGTGTTTTATCTATAAACAATGTATTACAATGTTTATTTCAGTTTCCCACACACAAAAAAATCCTAATTAAAACTTTAGCTAGTCAATGTTTTAATTATACAAAATAAATGGTATAAATGAAATCACAGCACTTTTTCATGCGTTGGTTCAGTAATCCTCTTTTATTTATTTATTTTTTAGTTTATTTTCAACATTAATTTAAGGGATATGATGATTAAAAATACGATTCAGATAAATTGATTAGAAAAGATTTCACAAGGAGTTACAAGGATAACAAATGAATGGAAAATATAAACTGATTCGATAAATACGATTCAGATAAATTGATTAGAAAAGATTTCACAAGGAGAGTTACAGGAATAACAAACGAATGGAAAATATAACTGGAATAGAGTTCGTTTTTCTAAAAGTCGTATTAAAAACATAAAAAAGCAGGGGGATAAATGAGTTTTCTAGGTCCAAAACACCAAAATAATAAGTTCCTTAAACAGGAAAAGGACTATATAAAGGTTCATATAAGCGTGTTAAATGTAATTCTCTCTGTGTTAATCCGATTATTTCAATTTGTTTGTCCCACTTTACTTTACTCGACATATATTAAAGAATCTCTGTGTTCTGTTATTATACTTTTGTTAACATCATTGTTGATATATTTTATACATCTTTATTATCTATGTTCGTAGAAAAAAATGTTTTTCCACGTAATAAAGAGTACAAAACATTTATTTTTAATTAATTTTAAGCAGGATTTTATTTCTCTTTAATAAGTTCTTCCTTTTTTGTTAATTATCTATCTTATATTAGAAAAAAGAAACAGTCATCCCCGCTTCCGTCTTCACTGTTTCCGAAAACTTTCATCATTTTTGCTTCTAACTTATGTAATTTAAAACCATTTGGATTAAATTTTGAAACATTTGTATTGCATTCGCAACATGTTTCAGAAATATTCTGGTATAAAAATTTGACTGATGATGGAATTAATTGTGCAACTATTACATTTCAAAGTTAGATTTTTATCAAAACATGCAATTATGTCCATTGAAAACTGTTACCAACAAAATTATTATTTTTTGCTTTTATAATTCGTACGTCTGAAGATGTTAAACTCTCACTTATTTAATTTGAAATTAATTTCATTTTGTAAGGTTGGTAAATTCAATAAAATCAAAGATTATCGGATACGACTATTTGCTAACTATTAATTAGTTTTCAGTTGAACTTCTATAAATTACATATCATCAGCTGCACTAAGTATTATTTCAAATTATCTCTGGTTTAGGGAAATGCTTTCAAATTTGGACTCGCAATATTCCCTAACGGCAACTATTTCAAACATTACTACCTGTTTAAATCATATGCATACACCTA
The DNA here is from genome assembly GCA_024610705.1 of Tetragnatha versicolor. Lineage (NCBI taxonomy): Eukaryota > Metazoa > Arthropoda > Arachnida > Araneae > Tetragnathidae > Tetragnatha > Tetragnatha versicolor. Next base: position 43,866,786 of record JANDEH010000002.1, on the reverse strand, counting down.
ACAACAATCAAATAACACATCAAACCAGACATTGCACGATTCAAAACACGCTTCTACCAGTTTTTAGTTAGCAGAACCTCCCCACTTCATCACTAATGCATCTACATGTTTGCATGCATTCATTTCAAACCAAATCGCACAGGGGTCCTATTGTTCATGATCCGTCATTAGCATGCGGTATATCACATTTAACGTTCCCCGTTGATGGATTTGGGTATACGCTAAACCCGTAAATCTGGTGTGGTACATTTTAGACTATCGGCTGGTATCAGAGATAGTTTCCCATAATTAATCGCTCAGATGGCTTCGGGAATTATCCCCAGTGCGTGCTTTAATTAGGCGATATGATTTGAATGAGTATTCGTGTCTGTAATTACTTATAGTAAAGACTTGATCCAGTTGGCTAATCATTGCGTTGATGAGGTATTCAATCTCAAGCATCCTTTCATGAACTATAATGACTTGAATTACGTATGCGAGAATGCTTTCGGAAAACAAAGAATGACGGAGAGTGAATTATCGTTTGACCCAGCCGCTTTGCTAAATGTCACACATTCGTGTTGGGGTGTATTTATCCGACTTTGTAGAGTTAAATTCACATACGGTTTGTATAATTGGGCATAAATTAAGCTTTTAGAAATAACATTTCAGTCAAAATAATACAGACTGAAAGTACCTCTTCTAACTATAAAACAGGTGATTGGGTAATAGTTGAACATTTTGTAAAATACAGGGTGTTTCAAAAGTCGTTTCGTGGCATTTATTTGGAACCAACAACGTCCTAGTATCACAGAAGCAATGTCTACCTCTAGGTAAAGGACCCTGGAGAACCCATTGAGATGACTTACAGCGCACCTAGTGGGGAAATAAAAAAGTTTTAAAAATAATTTAAGAACTATAGGAGATAGAGCATAAACCTCAATAAGAGTGTTGTTTACAACGTCATGAAGAACTAACTGAAAAAAAATTGATCAAAATATCTTGAATATTCGCGGAGATATTAGCATGTGAAAATAGCACTTTTTCAGATCTAAAAAAAGCAAAACTTCACAAATCTGCAATTATTTCAGAGTTATTGTGTTTTTTTTAATTGAACAAAGGCAAAATTTACTCAAAAGATCAAAAAACTTGCAAATTTGCGAACTTTTTATTTGAGGTCTGAAAAAGTGCTATTTTCACATGCTATAACTCCGCGAATATTCAAAATCTTTTAATGAAATTTTTCTGAGTTCTTCATAACGTTAACAATAATATTTACACTGAGGATTTTTCTCTATCTCCTTTAGTTTTTAACTTAATTTTTTGAACTTTTTTTATTTCGCCGCTAGGTACGCTGTAAGTCGTCTCAATGAATTCTACAGGGTCACTTACCTAGGGGTATACTTCCGTGACCCTAGAACACGTTGGTTCCAAATAAAAGCCGCGAAATTGAATTTTAAAACACCCTGTATACAGGATGTATATGAAATTGTGCAACAAACTTTCAGGGATGATAGTACACACCTAGACGAGTCAGAATCACTTAGGATTCTGGGGTCCCAGACCAAATCCCAGGGAGTTAAAAATGGAGCAAAACCCCAAAAAAATCATTGAAAAATTAAATTTTTAGAAGAACTTCTATTGGTAAAAACTTAATTATGGACTCAAAAATTGTGGTTTAATATGATCTTTAAAGTTATCGCAAAAGTCTTCATTTTAAATTTTTTCTATTTTGAAAAAGTTAAAAAACCACAAAAAATTTGAAAACTCTGCCGAAACCTTATTTTGTTATTCGAAAACCTTTCTTTTGATTTGATAATATGAAAGATAATATTTGAAAACCCTTAAGTCCAAAGTTTCACGTAAATACAATCAATATTAAACGCTTGAGATCCTGTTAAAGTTTGTTTTTTGCGTGCGCAAATAGCTGTTCTGGAACCAGCTCTAAAAAACGGTTTGCGCACGCAAAAAACAAACTTTAACAGGATCTCAATCTGTTAATATTGATTGGATTTACGTGAAACTTTGGACTTAAAGGTTTTCAACTAAGATCTTTCAGATTATCAAATCAAAAGAAAGGATTTCGAAATACAAAATAAGGTTTTGGCAGAGTTTTCACATTTTTTGTGTTTTTTAACTTTTTTCATAATAAAACAAATTTTTAAGTAAAGACTTTTGAGATAATTTTAAAGATCATATTAAACCACAATTTTTCAGACCATAATTAAGTTTTTACCAATAGCAGTTCTTCTAAAAATTGAATTTTTCAATGATTTTTTTGGGGTGTCGCTCCATTTTTAACTCCCTGGGATTTGGTCTGGGACCCCCCCTTTCTATACCGATTCTTGTTCGTCTTGATGAGTACTATCATCCCTGAAAGTTTGTTGCACCATTTCAGATACACCCTGTATACAGGGTACTGTATATTAGGTCCAAAATTCGTAGTACAAACTGGGTAGGGTAGGTAGAGGGGACCTAGACAAGAATATCTTGAAAAACTAGAGGGGGCGCAGATGCACCGTTTAAGAGCTGGGACCTAATGTAGTGCGAGAGCGTTCCAAAAGGACGTTTTGCCAAGGCCCGTTTAACGAAAAAAAACATAATGAAATGAAAACATTTATTGCATGAGGTACAGCAGTATCCGTACTACTTACACCATAAATTTGATAGAAATTGGACCACTTGCTAAACCGTGGGGTGAGTTTTAAAACGCGCAGTATTAATCTTTTAGCCAAATAATGGAGTTCCCTTAATGGTATTTAGAAAAAGGATGATCGGGGAAGATGATCATGTTGATGATCGGGGATGATCATGTTTTTTTTCGTTAAACGGGCCTTGGCAAAACGTCCTTTTGTAACGCTCTCGCACTACAGCAGGTCCTAGCTCTTTAACGGTGTAACTGCGACCCCCCTTTCCATACCAATTCTTGTTTGTCTTGATGTACTCTACCTACCCTACCAGTTTGTACCATGAATTTAGTACCACCCTGTATTTAGGAAGAGTGTGGACTTTCTCGATGAATCAAAATTTACCAATAATTAAGTTGCATGTGTCAGATTTTCGAAAACAATCAAGTGTTCTGTATGGTTTTTTTGTATGGTTAAATGAAATATCTAGTCAATTTTTCAAAAAAATGTACAGGTAATTAAATATTTTAATTTAAAAGTCAAGAAAAAAACACGTGACTGAAAACGCTTATTGTTTAAAGATGTCAACAATCATACCATCAACTCCATTGCTTTCCAAAAATGTTTATCGTATGATGACGTCAACATACGATGATCCCAAACTCTTGGCGTTTTCGCGCGCTTTTAAAAAGTGGATTTTTGTTAATTTTTTGGCAATCAAAAAATTTCTCGATCGGCCTCAAATTTTGGGTAGTTGCTTATTTTCTCAAGAAGAATCGATTAAAAAAATTTTAAAAAATCATGCAACTTCCTCATTGTCTCATCTGTAATAAGGAATCTTTCCAAAGCAGCAGATAAACTACATTGCAAAGATTCCGTAAAATTTTACGGTTTTAAAATTGCATCGAGTTGGTTTTGCAAAACTGTAACGAAGTAAATTCATAATCATAGCTTTTTTATTATTTAAATGTTAAAAAATCAAGGGGGATACTTGACTGACTGCCTAGGTCGTAAGATCTTATTTTCATCCTTCAACAGTTCATAAAACCCAACCAATATGAAAAAAGAGAAACAAAAAGTAGATAATTACCTGGCAAATAGGCTATCCTCTTTGATTTAAAATACTTGGTGCCTGGCAGTTCCAGTATGCACTCGAACACTGTGGCACCTTTGTTAGAGAGTTCACTGTTTAGAAATGTCCTATGAAGCAGAACGTCGAACGAGCCCGAAGGCCTCTTGACGATCCGCGTCCTCATATCGTTTACCACCTGAGGCGGGCTGCCGCTCGAAAGCCGAATGTACAGTTTTAGATTAGGGAGGGGGTAGGCACCCAGAGTCTCACAAGTCACATTCACACTGTTGATGCTCGTTTCCATGTAGCCCAGTTCGAAGTCTTCCGCTGGAACTGAAAAGGAAAGAGAATACATTAAACAAGAAATAATATTATTTATCAACCAAAATATGTTTAACAAACACAAGAATAAGTGTTACACCTAGGGGACTTAGGTGTTCCGTTTAGGTGTAGGAAAAGATAATTTTACGTGAAAATTTTATATTGAGAAAAACAAATTTACAAAAATAACACAAGAAGATTGGCAGTAAGCTGGAAATCAATTTAAAATAAAATTAAATGCTTCAATAAAGTGCGAAGTATAGATCCCCACCATTGATGTTAATTAAAAATTCAAATAATTTTCTTTTGAACGAAGTCTAGTTGTTTACACGAGCTAAATCAATTGGTAAACTGCTAAATAATAAAGGGGCAAGGTAAAAAAAATTACAAAATATCCTTGGCTTACTGGCGAAAGGAAGGTCACTTTTGAATGTAATACTTCGTGCAAGGTTTGGTCAAATTTGGCAATAGCCAATGGCTTTCTTTTGTGCAAAACCAATTGATCACCTTACATGTTGCAAGATTTGGGGAACAGCCCAAGGATCTGTTCATTTGTTGGCGATATTCTACCACTTTAAAAAGATTCACTAAAAGTGACTTAGTTCCTTTCTCTTGTAAGCCGACGATATGTCCTTTGATTATCTTGGAATTTCAAAGGTATCGGTTGATCTCGTAAAAGAAATATTTATATTAAGTTAATACAAATTATATTAGAGCTGGTTAAAATACAAGTGGTTTAAGTCCAGTAATAGATGTTGATGGGTTTTTTCACAGTAAGTGATTTACGTCCTCATCTAACCCCAGTTAAAATTTCAACTATTTTTGGGAGTTTAGCCTGAGAACGTTTCCTTGTTAGATTGGATGCGTTTTAAAGTGCTCGTAATTATAATATATTTAAGGGAATATAGTTTATGTATTCTTAAAATTTTAATATTTGTTCTACAGGTTTTTTGGGAAAAGTTATAATATAAATAAATATTTTAGATTGCATGAGGGTTGCCATTAGAGTTAGCAAAATGTAACATCGGTCTTTGCTCACTTAGATCGCGAAGCGATTTGTATAGCAGCTTAGCAATTACGGGACTTGGGGCCTAGAGCTTTGAAATTAATGCAACTGCATTCTACCAACCTTAAGAAAAATAATTGAAAATAGATCGACTTAAGACTAGGTTTAATTAATAAAGAGTGACGAAAACATTAATTTGTAATATAAACCTAAGATTTCATATTTCTTCCTATTATAATTTCTTCCTAACGTGCAAGGTAAAATTTAATAAGAAAATTTATGTTCGTATTTACTTTTTAACCATTTATCTGGAAAATTGTGTTGTATTTATCTTTTTGCTAGATCTCAGAATTCCCAGGTATTCCTTTTATCTTATACAAGCAAAAAACCACAAAAACTAGAGCTTAAGTTCTCTTCGTTTTTTACTTCATACAGCCAAAAAAAAATTTTTTCTAGCTTGACAAACAAGTAAATCGATGAACTATTAAAAGGTGTCATCTAACTCTTAAGTGTTTAAAGAGTGAAAAAATGGAAAAAAAGAAAAGTAAACATGTTACGTAATGTAACTTACTCTGATACCTTCATAAAACCGAAAGAAAAATTAAATTTGTTTAGCTCTAGGTCAAGTTAAACTCTTTATTGTGTAACCAGTTTTGGAAAAATAAAACCGTTAAGCATTAAAATTAGATCATATTTCCCTCTTATCGTTTAAAGTTAAACGGTTGAGGCAAGAATTAAACAAGAAATATAAAATAAACAGTTTTTTTAAATGCGTTTTTATATCTGATGGTTTAAAGTTCATCAAATTTAACTAAAAATGCGTTTAAAATAGTTTTTAATTATCTAAACAAATTAGAAAGGGGAATTCCAAATGCACGTTACATGTTTAAGGGGAGAGGGGCCCTGTAAATGTGAGACAATTTGACAATGGTGAAGATAATAACGTACTTTTAATGCTGTTAAATTCTTTCATTGTTTGGTTTCATTTAAGAGAAAAAGTCTATCATCTTATTCCAGAGCACAGAAAACAGAGAAATAAAATTTAATAAAAATTAATAATAAAAAGTTAATTAAAAGTTAATAAAAATTGGTTAACTCAGATGTGTAATGTCAGAATGGGGGAGAAGGGAACCTAATGTAATAACGTGTGGCATTGTCGAGATCGATATGGTTATAAAATATCTTAAAATTGTCCAGCGTGATTTGTGAATGACAACTTGGGATTTTTAAATCACACACATTAAAATAGATTATAAAAATATCACTGCTTTATTTAGCAAGAAAAATTAAAAGAATATTAGTTTTTGATAAGTAATTTTTCTATAAATAAATTCGAATGTCAATTGAACATACCTGACTTTCAATGCTTAAAAAGAAATTATAAGGATTTTCTTGTGTTCTATAAATAAGAAAATTCATTTAAATACAAAAGGATAATAACTTTTCTTATAATATTTGGGTATACTTATATTATAAGGATTTTAATAAAATTATTGTTATTATATTTCTCTCTTATAATTCGATATCAATTAAATTTGCAATATGACTTTCATATCAATCCATGATTAATGATAGCTCCCAAACTATAACTTACTCAATGTTATTGTAAAAGGAACCTGAATAAAGGTCAATGAGGCAAATTTAATGTCATGGCTATTCATGCAGAGGATGATTGTTTTCTAATTTACCAATGTTATCTTAGTATATTCGAAACCAAACAAAATGTAATACTCGAGCTTAATAAAAGTTGTGAAAAAAAATTGTGGTACTCTTTTAGAATACCGGCGCAAATCTCGCCAAGCAGATTTTTTGGTGACAGCTCACACATGACCTTCCGAAACAGAAACAAGGTTTACCAGCGGTTGCATCATTATTGTTGACTTTATCGCTTGCGCCGGAATTCTGGAATAGTACCAAAATTGTTAAATGAATGTAAAATGTATTTTATGACAAGAAAGAGTTGGTGAAATTTGTAAATTAACTTGTATTTTACTTTTATCACATATAAAAATTCGGATAGCATCATTGTACTGTGCCCTCACCTTAATAGCTTAAATATAAAAAGCAAGCAAATAAAAATAATGAAAACACTCGTTCTAACGGTTCAGTTCATAGGAAAGAATAAATTAAATTATTTAGTGATTCACCTCAACAAGGATTAAAATGCCTACTCTGATGAATCAATTCTACAAATACACGAATGCAAGGTTTCATGCACAATCTGCTGTCACAATGAATCCGATGGGCGCGCTCGAACGCTCCTATTTCCCAGATTAACCCTATTCATCACGTTCAATTTAATTCCCTACACGGAAAAGGACATACCTAGAGCCATTACACACCCTTCTCCGTGTAATGAGGGCTAAATACCCACCCTCTAATAGTAGTCTTTCTTTTTCGTGGATACACGAAATTCAACTTGGTAATTGATGGCAATGGCAGTCGATCCAATTCAGAGACGGACAGGTTAAAAGTGGCGGTACTAACGAGCTCAGAGAGCCATCCTTTGAAAAATTAACGCTAAACAAGCAAAATACTATTACCGGATTCATTACTAATGTTGCTTTTTGGATCAGGTGGTCCAATTGGCCAAATGCGATTCCATTTGGTGATTGTTCAGGCTCGTTTGCTCTGATACGTGTCCATTTCATTTCGAGGCGGTCTTTCATTTTTAATGAACCTTGCCACTTCTGGGCTGCTGTTGAGGCATGGGGTCCCGGTCATTATTACAATGTTTGCGATATTTTTAACGACGGTTTTTCCCTGTCGTAATACAGGGCTGATAAAAGGATTGGGGGATTTCCAGCAATAAATTATGCAACGTTTTCCCTTTTTCTCTGCTGTTTTTATTATCTCCATTGTTGGCAGGAATGTTTTTCTCTCGATCGGGAGTGACAGAAGAAAGAGAAAGTTTGTTTGCCCTGAAATATGGTCGTTGGAATGTTTTTTCGAATGAAAAACAAACACCCGCTGAAGCGATTTCGAAACGATTGCTTTTCTCAAAGAACACGCTATACCGACTGTTAGGAAATAAAATATTTTCGGCCGGTCTCAAGGGGGAATAACTTAGGTTTGCGTGACAGCGCCGTTTTTTGATCAATTCTGGAACACTCGCACTGCTGGTATCGAGGAAAGATACGTTTTAGGGTTAGAAAGAAGTTGTGTTTATTCAACTAATTAAATTTGCTCCAGGAAAATCAGTTTTTAATTCGTGTTTGTTTATTTCTTATTTGAAGTAACATGATAATAGCTAAAGGCAATTAGTGAAAAATTCTGAACCAATTCACAGACATTTTTAATGTGGTTGTTTTCCTCTTACCAATTTTTTTAAAGAGAGTCAAAACATAAAATTTTTTCCAGGGAGACTGTGGCAAATATTACCTCAGTTAATTCTCGGTTATGTAAGTATGAAGACATCACTCACAAGTTTAGGTGTAATGGGTCTAACAGACTTGATTTAAGATATAAAAAAATTATTTACTGAAGTAGCAAGATGTTTTGATTGCCATACTCTGGTTCATTACAAGATTCATTTAACTTTGTTCTCTTCTGCCAGTATCATAAAATTAGCTGTTAAAACACAATTTTTACTAAGATAAATTTTTTAATTGAATACTTTTACATCAATATTTTGACCAAGCCTTATCCTGTTTATGAAGCTATTTCACATATTATAAATCACATATAATTGGCTTTTTTACATAGTTTGAAGATGTTTATACGTTCTTCATAATTTGATGAATTTTTTATACGGAATTTTTCAAAAGCTCATTTCACGGCTTTTAACCTTTTAAACGCCGCAATTCAAATTTCAAATTAAAGGTTCTGATTTTTGGCTTAAATGGCTTGTTTCATCTTTACTAAAACCATTCTGGTCATTTTTTGGCTGAAAAAAAATCCTAAGTACGATTTTTAGGATGTTCCCATTTGGGAAAATTGGCGTTTGGGGTGAAGTTTTTAGGGGGATTTCCAAATGGTTCCTATTTTACAATCAATTCAAATAAAATGATTGAAATAGGTTTCTACTCAATAATTAGGAACATATTTATGATATTGGACGGTTTTTTCATTTTTATTACCCATACTTGGACGATTGGGTAGCATTTTATAGATTTTCATTAGAAAAAATTGACATGTTTATTTCGTACGCGAAGCTTTTCCGTACATTTTTCTTGCACTATGGGTAATATTTTGGTATAAAAAATACATAAGAGTATTCGGATGCGCTTCAAAGCTAAACAGTTAGGTTTATGAGTGAAAAAATAGTTTTAATTACGGTTTTATACGGTTATTTAGCATAATATCCACTTATTGCATTCAAATCTAATTAGCTTTTAAAAGTGATAATCATAATTATCTCCATTGATTCATTAAAACCGTGTTTATCATGGAAGATTCCGAACCAAATCACATATCTCTTACATCAAACTTACGTTAGAAGATGGTTTTAAGATGTACACTAGGGTGGAGCGAAAAACTTTTTTTTTGAAATTTAAAACGCCTGAGGTGGGAATAGGTGCCATTTACGATAAAACTTAAAAATTCAAAACTTGAGTTCGATCAATTAATATCTTCAGGTTCCACCTTCACGTTAAAGTTTCGAAGTTTCATCAAATTTTACGTAAAAATGGTTATAAATGATTCCCACACAAATTTAGCTCCTTTTCCAAACCATAACTGGTTGAGTTTATATTCTTAGGATGTCAAACAACATTTTAAGACCTTCTATGGACCTGAAAGGGGGGGAATTTCCGATTTTTCAAGCCCGAAATAAGGGCGCATGCCATTAAAATAGTCTAGTGACCGAAAAACAAATTTTTGAATATCGGTACCAAATAGAGCTAAAAAGTTGCGTTTTACCCTCCTTATTCATGGAAAAATAATAAAAAAATTTGTAAAAAATAATTTAGTTGTGTTTTGGCCCTAGAACATGAAAAAAGGATCTTTTGCATAGCGTATAATGGGAAAAGTCCTAATTAATCAAATTAAAGTTTTAAATGTAATAGAAACTGATAGTTGCCTTAATTAGGTGTTTTAATAGTCAAAAAAGTATTTAAAAGGGTATTGCATTGTAATTTGAGCTAAGTAGATAAGGCATACAGCCTAGAATCGCCAAATGAGAGAAAAATTCATTTTTATACTTATTGATATTTATTTTTTCAGATCAGAGCATTAAAATTACTTAAAATATATCCTAAATTTTCCCTTTTTATATATAACACAAATCATAACCTTTTATTTCATATTTCGTCACTTAAATTTGAAGACTTGTTACAAAAAGTGGTAGTTTAGGTTAAAGTTAGGAATAAAATGCCTGTAGTGCAATATACGCTTTTTTGTCTGTTTTCTGTAAAAATATCAACCTTAATGTTTTAAAAGCATTTTATGTAAACAAGAATGTGTATTACAGACTACATAAAATATTTGAACTTAAAGTTTATGAATTTTGGGATTTTTAAATTTTTTCATCCACATTTCCAATTTTAGGCTGTTAATTTGATTTTTAAAAAACTAGGGAGCTACCGCCCCCTGCTCGCTATCGCTCGCCAACCCCCGTAAACTGCTGACGCAGGACCTTTTGGAATTGCTTCGCAATTCCCACAAATTCCAACTCGTTGAACTTAACACGCTTTATAAAACAATTAAACAATTTACAAAAAAAAACGTCAACTAACTTATTAAAAATACTTCAAATCCCCTCCATGAATAAATCTCCCTTAAAAGTTTGAGTATATATTAACTCGAACTTATCAAAAATTTAAACGAAATGTTTTTAAAAATATTCATCTTAATAATTTTTAATCTATGATTATAAAAATAACTAATTCTAATTGTTTATCAATATTCGGACCAAACAAAAAATATTATTTTAAAGTAACTCGTTAGTATAATATGCCTAGTGTTTATCATTCATATTTTTTTAAACCCAGACTTGTTAAACAATACCGTTTAAGCAATTGAAAACAATAAGAGACAAAACATCACTATGTTTACAATTAATTTCGATAAAATCAGAATAAAAATTATAAATATTGGACAAAAAGTGTGAAATTTTAGTATAAAATGGCGTTCATGTAAGTTTTTAGAATATGTTTTTATCAGTCTTTGAGTGATATTTCATCAAGAAAGTACTTTTTTTAAAAGGTGAAAAAACATGTTTCATCTTAAAATATAGCGTCAATCGGACGTTGTGATTGGATGCATAATAATTTGATTGACAGTACTTGCTTTATAACTGCGACCTTATCCGTTATCTAAAAAAATGGAAATATTTTAAAATTGAGAATTTTTTTGAAAAATCGAAGGGCTTACTCGGAAATCCGGAAAGAATCCGGACATTTTGATACCATATATGTGTCATTCGGTTCAGTAATTAAAAAGCCTTTCTCTGGAAACCGTTCACTAAAAACTTTTTTTTAGAATAGAGAGATTAAATAATGAACTCAAAAGTATTATTGACAATTAATACACTAAACTAAGGTTACTATAAGCTTTTACAACATTTAAAACTTTAATTAAGACTTTTCCCATTATACCTATGCAAAAGATCCATTTTTTCAAATTTTATGGCCGAAACACACCGTAATTATTTTAAACGAATTTTTTTATTATTTTTCCATGAATAAGGAGGGTAAAACGCAACTTTTGAGCTCTTTTTGGTACCGATATTCAAAAATTTGTTTTTCGGTCGCTAGACTATTTTAATGGCATGCGCCCTTATTTCGGGCTTGAAAAATCGGAAATTCCCCCCATTTCAGGTTCATAGAAGGTCTTAAAATGTTGTTTGACATCCTAAGAATATAAACTCAACCAGTTATGGTTTGGAAAAGGAGCTAAATTTGTGTGGGAATCATTTATAACCATTTTTACGTAAAATTTGATGAAACTTCGAAACTTTAACGTGAATGTGGAACCTGAAGATATTAATTGATCAAACTCAAGTTTTGAATTTTTAAGTTTTATCGTAAATGGCACCTATTCCCACCTCAGGCGTTTTTAATTTCCAAAGTTTGTCATTTTTGGCCAGTTTCACTCCACCCTAATGTACACACTTTTCCTTATTTTCAAAATCTTCAATTTTATTCCTAAAATTTTTATGTAAAATTGAACAAAATATGCATGCAAGTCCTCAGAACCACTTCAAATATGCTCTTTGCATAACCCCTAATGATAATTACTGAAAATTAATCGATCGGGGAGTTAGAAAAATATGCAAGTGTGAGAATCTGCTATAAAGATTTGACATTTATTTATCCATTAGTTAAGAGAAAAAATAAAAATTACTTATTTTTAAATTTAAAATATCATTCTTAACCTGTTTAGATCCTTTGAGACGTAAAAGGTTCAAAAAATTAAAGAAAATAGGAAATAACTTGATTTTTTTTGTGTTATAAAAATCCCCTCAAATTCTATACCCCAAACGCCGATGTTCCCATTTGGGAACATATACATAGAATTGGTTATTACTCTCCAAAATTGGAATATGAAGCTATTCTGTCAAGCCAAATGAGAAGATATGTACTTAAGCTATCTAAACACAGCAAAATTATTTGAAACTAATTTTATTTAAAATTTTCATAAATAAAAACTTGTGCAACTTTTTGAAGAGCGAAAAATCTGTAATTTTGATATAAATTCTACAAAAAGGATTAAATTGTACATGAAAAACTTTTGCATGTAAAATAACTTCATATATTTGAGTTGCTTAATACCAAAGATTAAATTCCTGCATGAAAAATTGACTGGTGAAAAAATTCTATTCGGACCTACTTGGTAAAAGGGGGGTGCATTTTATTACTCCTAAATAAATAATTTCTAGTATTGGTTCATATAGAGCAGTTATAAACACCATATCCCTTCTTAATTTTTTCTGTTATAATTAGAGAGTATTCACAAATAAAAAAGGCCATATTGATACTCGTATAAACACATATATTCTTCAGATTTAATTAAAAATTTCGGAACCACGAAAAAAATCTCAATGTTTTTTAATTCTCTCCTTTTCCCAAGAAAATAAAAATAAAAATGCGTGTTTTTAAATTCATCTCCCGCCTAACGGATGAAACTCAAGAAAAAAAAAACAAATCCATTTGTAAGCTTATGAGCTTGTCCTGAAGATTTTCTAAACTAAACTAATTATTTTCCCGTACTTCTGCCTCTTCCGATTTTTCAGCTCGAAATCTCTGAATGAAAGATCAATTGGAACCAGGAAGAAAAAAGTGAAGCCAGACTATACCTTTGGGAATACCCCAGAACCATTTGATCCCCGAGAGAATCTCCAAAGAGTAGTCTGGGAGAAATTGTTAGAACATCTGCTGTATATAAACAGTTACTTATTTTACAAACCTTTAACAATTCGGGGAATTTCATTTCGAGTTTTGTTTAATTTTACTCATCGCCTAAGGGAAATAAGAGTTTTAATAAGAGAGAGAGAATAAGAGTTTTGTTTAATAATTGCTCCAAGATTTAAAATTTATAACAGTAACTTGATGTCGTTTGTTTTGGGTTTTGTGATGCATCGTTTGGAAAAGTATTATTCTTATACACAACAAGCATATGCATCTAGTACACAAAAATACTTGAAAAATGTGCATCAAACATGTAAAACTGTATTTAAAACCGATGTAGGGATTATGTCTAATCTTATAGTCTGTGTAATTTGAGTCGGTGGCTCGCAACTAGTCCTTTCCCATTGCATTTCTATTGCGTTACCATGGTGATAAGCCGCCTATTCTATTTACAAGGAGTAGGTATATTTATATTGCGTTCGTTTAGTATGAGATAAGAATCGGTAAATTCAATTAACTATTCCGAATAATTGAAATTGGGACTGATGAGACGTCGCTGTTAAAGACAAAATAACCAGATACATCATTTAGGTAGTTTTCTCAAACGCAATTAAACACCAATTGGTGAATTTATGAGACCAGATGTGGGGGGTCAGAAATGCAAATACAGGAGCCGGCAAAATCTTTCAAGGAAAGAGGCACTGGAATATCTCTTGGGAGGCCAAGTCCAACAAAATTTTAATAAGAAATAAATTTTAGCTGTGTTTTGGTATGTTTATAGTCCGTGTAATTTGAATCGGCGGCTCACTACAAGTCATTTCTCATTGCATTTCTATTGCGTTGCCATGGTGACGAGCCGCCTATTCTATTTATACGGAGTATAGTTTGATATGATTTAAAGTCCACGTTAACGATAGTTTTACGAACTGTGTAAGCTACACCACAAAAGCTTGAAACACTTTTGCATAAATAAGTTTACACAGTAATGACAAATTCCAAGCATAAGTATTTTGACTGCATTGTGAATGTTTTATGATTGTGCCGTAGGAGAGAAAGCTAGTGCAGTAAAATTGTTGCTAAAAAATTACGCAAGCAGGAAATTTGTTCCAAGTGTTTAATTCCAAATTTATGAACCACTTTTAGATATCAAATTTATCTTCCAACACTATTTTTAGAACACATACAAAACATATCCGAGACTTAAAAAACGCATTCAAAACAATATCAGAACACAATGAGGTGTTAAAATGTTCTACCTAGCAACACAATTTGGGTACAAGTGTTATTAAATGTGTTTATTTATTATATTAAATGTGAGCATTGAAAATTTGTCAATTAGTTGTCTCAAACTTGGACACAATGCTAATTTTGATTACCCTTTTGAGGAAAGAATTTTAAAAAACTTGTTTTCTTTACCTTTTATTACATATTTGCTAGTTTAATTTAATTAATTTAGTGAGTGGAGGACTAATCAATTGTCACCACTTTTTCAGTTAGAGTTGGCTAGACTAGTACTTGCCCTCCACTCTCTTGCGTTACCTTCCTATACCGTGCTGATGAGTCCTAACAAGGACGAAACCGGTCCACGGTTGGAGGTGACGTTTGAGAGTTGTGAGTTTACACTTATTGTCCGCTTAACCAGCAATAATTGGTGAAATACTCCTTTCATTTAGTTTAATTTAAGTCGTAAGTCGGGCAACTCTAAAAAGTGTTTTTTAAAGGAATTCCGAATGAGGATAAAAAGTTTCAAATTCACTAGATAATCTATTCGAACGTAAATTTAAACAAATAATATTGAAAGGGGAAAGGGTTTCTTTTGTTAAAAGGCAAATACTACTCCGATTATTTTAAGGGGCCCAACACCGTAAGCCTGAAGCTAGTCTCAGTCTTGTGAAAAAAAAAGGGTAGTATTCGCATTTTTTAAAGACGTATTCTCTTATATTATAGCATATTATTCAGATGACCTTTTTCAATATCACTCCTAAGTATTAGTTAAGAGGAGAAGAGATGGTATTATTAAATAGTCGGTGAATATGGAACACCGAAGTTTCAGCCATCTCTCGGGCTTTCATCACATGGGAGTACAGTAAAATACTTAATAAAGACTTCCATGATGCAGTGCAAAAAGAGTTAATTTCTTGTCGTTGTCGTTACAGTCGCTGCAAAACAAAGTATGTTTTCGGATTTCCGAAAAAAATTGCCGGTAAAGGTTCAAACATTTTAACGTTCCCCTAGAAATATTCTTAAAGATATAAATGGTATTCCATAATACCCTCCTCTCCCCTATATAGTATATCACCATCTTAAAGAGTTAACAAAAAATATTTCAGAACAAAAAAAATATTTTTCTGCATTTTTTGGATAACTGATGTTGAAGTATCGATATTGGCGAGATATAAGGGATCTCGTTGTCATTTGCTAATACTTCATAGTGATTCCTTTTGGACAATGGAAACGATATTTCCCAGTGCTTTTGGAGCTTCATACCGTCGCTTAAGGCGCAATATGACATAACATCAATTTAGGTCATTATGAGTTAGTTATACATCACTCTTAATGTAAAGTTTGACCCCAGATCACATGGCACAATCGGGTCTGCGAAAAAATGACTCAAATAGCAGCAATCGTCAATTATGTCACTTCAGAATAACTGCAATCACAAGGCGAAGTGACATAATTGCAGGCCTATCATTGACGTCGTTAGGGTCGCCGGCATAGAGAAGCATTTCTTTTCAAATTCTCATCAAAAATGCTTGTAATAATAAAGGTTTTCAAACTAGTATGCTCACATGCTTTTAATTAAGAGCGAAACAGTTTTCTTTTCGAAAAATGCAGTTATGTCATGTTGCGCTTTAAGCGATCCAAACTAATCGCACACAATTAAAGATCTAGTACTCACCAAAAACAGTCATGACTTGTTCTTTCGAATCCTGCGCGGCCAAAGAGGACACTTGGCATGTGTACTTTCCGCTGATTTCCGTCGTGGGCCTCAATATCCTCAATGCCCTGTACTTGGCATACGTATCTACGGTGGTCACCGAGAAGTTCAAGTCCAGCCGGTTCTTGAGGATCCCTGAGGAGTGTCGGCTGTTGAGGCCGGGGATCCACTGGTACACCGGCTCGCTGTTGTCTTCGAAGAACCACTTGACCACCAGGCGAAAGTCGTTCTCGTTGTACACGTACTCGCAGTCCAGTACCACCGCGTCCACCGTGCCGTTCTGGATGTAGCGAGGCACCGATAGGCGGCGGATCTCCACTGCTTGGCAACCTGTCGGAAATACGAGATATGTTAATCAACCAGTTATTGGTAATATGTTATGAAAATTATTTCTGAAGGTTGAAAATGATATAATCGGCTTATAGGAGGAAGGAAATCAGTTACTTTTAAACAAAACAAACAATCAAATTTATTACAAATAAAAAAAGAAAAATTACAAGTTCACATTGTCAACTTATGGGGGATATTTTGAAAGCGATTGAACGATTCCAAAAAACTAGTAAAGCTTTGGAGCATTCCCAAAGCTAAACCAAAATTAGTATTTTGCAAATAGAAACCATGGGTTTAGTTCCATTATATGCCCCGTTAAATTTCGTGAACCTGTTTTTAAAGCCAAATATCTAATTCTTACCTATTTTATTGTTGTTCTTGACATTTCTGTACATTTTGATTGGTTAATATGCAATTTTTGGGGAAATTTCTTGTATTTGAAGTTAAAAAATAATTGCCAATATTTAATGGGTCGGAAGAGTTCTTGAATCACATTAAAAAAATCTTAAACTTAAATCAAAACAAATCAATGATTAGCACAAATGAGAATGTAAAGGATACCTCTCAAAGTATTATAAATCGATTGAAATAAAGTAAAATACATTGTAAGTGCCTCGGAGTTTTATGTCTTTGATCCTAATAAATTTTCACACCTATGTAATACCTATTGAAAATGAAAATATAATAAATATAACTATTTCCACTCTAACTCTTATAGAAAGTGATAAAAAACACCATTTTCACTTCATTAACCCATTAATGCCCAACTTTTTATTTTTCTTAAATATTTGGTAAAAACATAGTAAATAGCCCCAAAACAACTGGAAAAATAGTGAAAAAAATTCCAGGTTAAAATTTTAATTTCTACACCAAAATTAAAAAACGTCCCTAAAAAGGGACGTCAGGCACGAATGCCCCCGTGTTTTTTCCCTATGGTAAACGCATGGTAGAAAACAGTTTTAAAGCCTCCAAAACATCTTCTACCTTATTAAGTGCAGCAAAAGTGATCGGAACCATGCTGTAACATGAATATGAACAAAAAATATTAATTATTTATCCAATTAACTGTAAAATTAACCCTAATTAACATAATTGGAGCATTTTTTATGCTCTAAAACACGTTTTTTCCTCCCAAATCTATGTTAATTGCAAATTAATTAAGGTTTTTAATTGAAAAAGGCATTCTTTGTTTATATGTTACCTAATATTAAGTATTAATTACTTTTATACACCTCAAATCCATCAGAATATCTCAATTTGTGAAGTTTAAGTGTTTCAAATGCCCATACTTTTTTCATTTTATTTAATTTAATTGTGCGGAACACGAATTTCTCCCCAAAAATCAAGCATTAGTGGGATGTGCATTAGCAAGTCAGATGATATAGAATGATCTGCAGTATAGAACACAATGATTAGCGACATCTAATTAGAAAAAAAGCCGAAAATTTATCACAAAAGCGACTTTTTTGGCAATTTTAATGACAAAAGGTCATTATAACTAATAATTATTAAACTTTTAATTAAAATATAACCAGAATATATTTGCATAAGTGATAAATATAGTAAAATAATTAATTTATTCCTTTTAATTAATACAAATTAATTAATTCCTTATAATTTAAGACTTTTTATTCCATTAATTTAGCAGAAATAACAGTATTTTCCCAAAAAAAATAAACAAAAATAATAAATTTATTAGCTAAAATGAAAGTAATTTAATAAAAATCAGTTATTTCATTCATTTCATAAGAATCGAAAGCGTTTTTGATAAAATATTTTGGAAAAATAAAAAAACACCCCAACTGATTTAATGTATAAACAGTAATATATATCGGCATTGAAATTTTTTTAAAATAACAATTAGTATTTTTAAGGTTTTTCTTTTAAAATTAAAAAAAAGCACTTTTCTGAAAAATTCTATCTTCCAACTTTAAAAAAAGTAAAAAATTTTTTAAACTCTGCTTTCTTCTTGTGTTCTTTATGTTCTATGAAGTTCAGAGATACATACGTTCAAATTTTGATTCAAAGGAACAATTTTTGTAGAAATAGGAGGCTTTTTAAAAAATGTCCCTAAAAAGGGACGTCAGGCAGTAATGGATTTAATGTATCTCCTCAATTTTTTTCCACATCTCTGTATTATTCTGGAAACCAAACTTTTTTTTAACTAATTCGAAAGAAAAAGTTATTAATTCCGCGGATAAGAGTGAAAAAACTTTGTTTCCTATTAAAGGAATTGACAAAAATTCCACTGATATAGGTAACTCAACCAATTCTGGGAACAATTCATTGCATAGGGGATATTTCTAGAATATGGTCCCATTTGTATGTAGAAAAAAATCGATATTTTTCTTACACATTTCTCTTTATTTTAAACAAAGATTTCGTACGGTATAAAATATGGGGAAAATGTGTTTTCTGCTTTCAGTTTTAATTTATTAGTAAATTAGAAAATGACATTATTAAGACAACGAAATTATTAAAAAACTTGCCTATATTAACAAACCCAAAATATTAATGCATGGCTAAAAAACTTTCATATTTTCGAATGGAATTACAATATAATGAGCTTTCGTTTATTAGGTAGATGTTAATTATAAAAAATACAGGAAATGACATACAGAAGAATTAATTCATATGATCTCAGATCCCTTCAACCCCCATTTTTTGAAGAAATGAAACTCTTTTTTATTACCTTTTTTATACTTTATAAGTCATATTCGTTCTCATGTTTCGCAAAATTTAAGTTTACTTTAATAAGATCTTAAATAACTGTTAAAAATAAACATTCGGTATAACACGACCTTTTGATTGAGGTTTCAATGAAATTAAAATTCATCGTAGCTTATTATATATCCATAAAGCTCAGTACGTAATTTCACTAAAAACGAAGAAGAATCAACAAAAGTTAATTAAATTTACTGAAATAACTGTACTTAACTTATTATTTAAATAAAATTGGATTTTCATAATTTTACTTTTGTTAAAAAAATTAATTTAATATTTTGTAAGTACCAATTTGGTCCTAATATTTTTTGAAAATTGTTTTAAATTGAACTTGACACAATTGCTTTTTAAATATATAACACATCGTTACCACCACGCCAAAATCACAAATCTTCTATTAATTACGGGGACAAGTCTAGAAGTGGGTTCAGTCGCCAAGCCAAGTAGTAGCGTCAATGTGCAGTGAACAGTATAAAAGTGAAGTTGGAGACAAAAATTCGTCAAAAATTCATCCCAAACCCACTTCTAGAAGTTTACCTTATTACGAATGCTGATTCGCGTTTTTGGCGTGGTGGTAATGATAACATTATTTAAATTAGTTCACAAACTCTATGCATCTACAATTTCCATTGGAAAAATGCTTTTAATTTTATTTTTTTTAAATTAAATCGTATACATTTTTAATGCTACAAATCTTCTTCGTTTAAAATATATTTTGAAAAATTCACATTAATAAAACAGACTGTAAAATAAACTCCTTCTTTGCCACTTGGTTTTGGAGAATAGTTAGTTCTTATGAAAGTGATAGTTAACCATAAAAAACACAAGCGTAGTTTTCTCTTAAATACCAAGCAAAATATCTCGCATCCTCCTTACTTATTCAACAGAATGAGCGCATCTTCTTTACAAAATGTAGCCAAAAACAAAGTTTCTGGAGAAGTTTTACCGCAGAAAAGTTTAATAACTTCTCAGGAAGGAAAAGGGCCCTTATCTTGGCACCTTAGCCAAGTACAAACTACCAAAAGAAAACTTCTCCGGGCAAAATATATATATAGATCGAACTGTATTCTATAGTCGTGTGGTATATATATGGCCTTACGCCAAACGTCATGAATTTTATACAACACGTCTAGCTCAGGAGGTGAGTTTCTGTCTGGCACTTGACATAGACTGATGATTGTCTTATAGACCTGACTGCCAGGAAGATTCTTAATAGAAAACACCGAAACGACAAAGGAAACTTCCCGGTGGAACTGACAGAGGTCTGGAATTGAATTATAGCAATCGTTTCAGGGCAGTAAAACAGTTTTTGAGTCTTTCCCTAGAAAAGAGAAGGTGAAAAAAATTGAAGAAACACTTCGACAGTTCTCTTGCACCTGCAGCTGATATCATTGAGATTTGTAGTGCGCGTCACGTAGAAAAAAAAATCCAGAGCTGCAAATGGGATAAAAACAGTTTTTTGGTTGGAAAACCGAATTTCGCGACGCGATTTTCCGTTTTTCAACAACGATGTTTATTACCCAAACCGATGTACCCTTTTTGTTTTTCCCCACCACCCGGAATTTATGTGTTCGATATTTATGTTGCTTGTTTCCGTTTAATATCGGGGCGTACCACGAAACGGTTGGAAAATTCTCGCATCCGGAATGAACGAAACCGGAGAATAAGATGTATTCTTTGTTTTTCCATTCCTTTTTTTCTCCCGTTTACTTTGTTCCATTGATTACTTTTGAGTCTGGCTCCCTCTCCCGCTTGTTTCAAAACAAAGCCCGAATCGGGGATTTCTCCGGGATAAAAAAGGAGTTCTCCCGTATTTCCATTTTCTTCCCTTCTCCCACGGGCCCTGCATTCATCAGAACGGGGAGCCATTTTTTTTCTTCTTCTTCGTCTTCAGAAGTGTAGATATCGATGGGCGGCTAGAAATATATCGCATATCGAAAGGAAATAGAAAGCTATCGGTTCCATACTTTCGTTTCTGAAAACTTTGCTCGACAGCTTTATTCCGAGAAATTCATTTTTCCTATTCTAACAAAAACTCATTCGCGAGGCAGAGAGTTCCCTTCACGCGAAGTTGGCCTTATTTTGGGACTCCGTATGCAGGCGCATGATGGTAAATAAAAAAAATAAATAGTACAATGTGTTTGTTCGTAGCAAATGTATTATTTGTTAGCCGAAATAACTCACACACTATGCAGTAGAAAGAAGTTTTTTATACATCGTTTCAAAATAAATTCACGCATACATATACACTGTGTTTACAAAACTTGTTACAGAACTACGGCTACATCGATAACATTTTTTTGATACATAGTAATTGCAAAACCAATTAAAAATGCAGCTATGTACTTGTCTTGAGTACTTAAAAAGAGTAAATTTGAGCAATTTACTTTTACAATAGAATATTTTGTCAGTTATTGTTGTTATTCATCAATTGTATCTAATGGTAAACGGTATTATTAAACTACGTAGTTCCAGGAAAATGTTATAAAGATAACTAGTTTTAAAGATAATATGTAACAATTTTTATGTTAGAAGGAGTATTAGACAATTCCCTAGACAAACTTATTCTTTTCAATCATGATCAATGGTGCTCTTTTGAATAAACCGGTACTTGACTATTTTTGTTTGATAATGTCTGATAACTGTCTATTTAACTTTTGTTATAATCTGTTCATTTAGAATATGCGCCTGAGGCGTAATGTATATGATGCAGTTACTGTAATTATCATCGACAATTTTGTCTTTTGCAATGACAAGGAGGCTTAACAAAAGCAGTTAAAATAGAGTGAAAGAATCGGTCACTGAAGTTGCGTGATAAGCGTTATTAGGCGTTTTTGATCCTGTTTCAGGCGCACATTCTTAATGAACAGCCTATATGTCCCTCTTGTATTGGCAATCAATATTTGGAAATATAGTTCATTAAGCATGGAAAACCGTGTTCGTAAATCCCTCTGTATCTCGTTGCTTACTTCTACATTCGTGTCCAAAAATAATTTAAATTTTTGGAATAAGTACACAAATCATAGTTTTTCATAAATGAACTTCCTGCTATATGATCATCTAATAATGGAGGGAATCTGTACCTCCATCAAACTATCCCAAATTACATAATTCTAATACCCAACTAGATAATACTATGACATGAATATCATTAAAAAAAGGTTCTAAGATGAGTGGGACTATTCCTCCAAAAAATATTATTAATCTTTGACACGAGTCTAAAATTCGTTTGAAAATGCGATCGGCATCATATCGGTATATGTACATTTAGTTCGATGATTGCCTGATTACAAAAAAATAATGATTAGTTCTTAAATACATTTTAATTCATTTGTTCGAGTATTATACATATACAGGGTGTTTCAAAATTGCGTTGCACGGCTTTTATTCGGAACCAACTCCTCCTAGGGTCATGGAAGGAAGGTCTACTCCTAGGTAAGTGAGCCTGTAGAATGCAATGAAATGACTTACAGCGCCCCTAGCGGCGAACTTAAAAAGTTAAAAAAATTAATTTATAAACTAAAAGAGATAGATCAAAAACCTCAATGTGGGTATTGTTGCCAACGTCATGAAAAACTCACTGAAAAAAATTCATGAAAATATCTTGTGAAAATAGTATATTATATGTGAAAATAGCACTTTTCAGGGGTCAAAAAAGAAAAAGTTTGCGTATTTCCTAATTTTTCAGTGTTATTGTGTAGTTTTGTGTTTTTTTAGTTGAAAGAACACAAAATTTAATCAAAAAATCAAAAAAATTTGCAAATATGCGAACTTTTTCTTTTTTGACCCCTGGAAAAGTGCTATTTTCATGCTAATATTCTAGCAAATATTCAAGATATTTTCATGAATTTTTTTTCAGTGAGTTTTTCATGACGTCGGCAACAACACTCTCAATGAGGTTTTTGCTCTATCTCTTTTAGTTTTTAAATTAATTTTTTTAACTTTTTAATTTCGCCGCTAGGAGCGCCGTAAGTTATTTCAGTGCATTCTCCAGGCTCACTTACCTAGGGGTAGACCTTACTTCCATGACCCTAGGAAGCGTTGGTTCCGAATGAAAGCCGTGCAAGGCAATTTTGAAACACCCTGTATGTTATCACGTTATATTATTATGGAGATAAATGTTATCACAAATTTTTAAGAAAATTATGTTTTTAAAGTACTTTTAAAGGTATGTTAAAATTACCGGACTACATTGAAATACCCCTTTGTTTGACCTAAAATGTTTTGAAAATACTTCCAGTTTTGTTTTTAATTGCTCTTTTTCCTTTCTAAAAAGTATTCGTCTTAAAAGTAGTACAATTTGAATAATGGCGAAAGTTCACGATACAAATTCTATACCCTCCCCAAAGATTAATGCAAAGAATCAAAAACTCTTCTAGCGTCTGGAGATAAAATCAGCGAAGCGCCTCCTTCAAAAATCCATCCCTCAGAAGAATTCATCTCACAGTAAAAGTTTCACATTCGCGAAATCTCCCAACCAAAAGAAGCTAGAGATATGTTACACCTGGGGAATTATAAAGAAGCCACGTAACACACCTCCCTTAACACGGGGGAGAGCGGAAACAAAACCATAAATCACAGAAACGAATTAGGAATAAATAAATGTAGTTTTCTCGCCGGCTCCAACTTTTAGGGAGTAAATAAATAAGAGCAGCTTAGCGAAGCAAGACGGATGAGAGCCGGCCGGAAGATGGGGAGAAAGAAGCGCAAGAGCAAAAAGCAGTGGCGGATCTTTAGAGGGTGAGTGATGGAACTGCGCGCGAGGAAAAGTTTCAGATAACTGTGTCCGTGACGGGGGTGGTCCGTGCAGAGCAAACGATTGCGAGGGAATTGATCTACAAGGAAAAGGCATTATTCCGGGGTGGGACGGGGTGCGATTGCATGTGTTGGGATCTTCTTATCTTTCCGGTATCACTAAGTCTGTGTAAGTGGTGGGGTTTATGGAAGTGATGGTTTTGTGGAATTCATGCAGAAACACTCACTCATCGTTGCTGTTGTTGTCGTCGTATGCCATTCGGAATACCCAAGCTCCATAAGAATTCAAGGCAAAGGGTGTGCGGGTCCTGAGAAAGTGAGGCCCATAAAGGGCTTGAGATATGATAGATGCTGCCAAAATATATCGCCACCTCTACAATTTTACCATGTCTCTGAAGGGGAGGGAAATAGTCACCAGGCACCTGGATCCGTGGTAAACAGCGCCATGACGGACCACAGGACTTTTGGACCCACAGATTTAACGAGCTCGTACTCCACATATACTCGGTGGGTCTTTAGCGGTGTCGGGAATCGAACCCGGGACCCTCCGATCCCGAAGCCGATGCCTTAACAACTTGGCTCCCCACGACCTCCAACTCATAATTCAATATATTGATAAAGAAATATTTAAACTACTGATCTTATGATGAATCTAAAGGTTTATTCATTCTGCTTCGCTTTCACAGTTCATTCTGAGAGAATTCACTCCTGTGAAACGCTAATTTGAAAAGAAAACTGAAAGGTTAAAGAGTGAAATGCCAAGTTACACTTTTCACTTTGGATGATTCCTTAAAAATGAATATTTAGACTTTTGAAATTTGACTTTTTAAATGTATTTATTGATTAACAAATCATTCTTTGAATTAGACTGTTTTTCTTTAGGTTGAGGTCTTTCGTTTCATGGAAAAATGCTTGCATTGAAGCTGTGTAGTTTGTTTATTATATTAGTGTAATTTTAGTTATTTTGTGCATCAAATAAGCTGGTTTTTATTTTACATTTAATAACTTAGTGGTTTAAACAGGTGTTTTTTTAACCGGGAGCTTTTGGCTTCGATATGGTCCCAATTAAAGCCCTAGATTCTCTACCTTAAGTAGCGACATCACGCTCAATCGGCCGCCATTGTGGGGAGAACTCACTACTAGTGACGATAAGCAAGACTATCCAGACTAGTAGTGAGTTCTCCCCATAATGGCGGCCGATTGAGCGTGATGTCGCTACTTAAGGTAGAGTATCCAGGGCTTTAGTCCCAATGAAGTTGAATTTGAATTTATTGGACATGAACAAGAAAAAGTAAAAAACAAGAAACAAATAGCATAAGACAAAGACAAAAACATATATACACGTTACATACATAAAAAAATTTTAATACAGATGTGTAGTGCCCAAAGAGCCAAGGGCTCGTCCCAGGCACCTAGAATACTAATAAAATGCTAAGTATTAAAAAGCTGCGCTTAATTATTTTACAATATGAAATAAGGTTTCTATATCTGGTTGTCCTGAAATAGAATCATGTGATCCAGATTTAAATTCACGAATATTATTGGTTAGTTTAAGTGTAACGTTTAATTTAGGTATTATAAATGTATGGACCTAAAAAAGCATGTGATTTGTGAAAGATTTCCTTTTTAGATTTAGGGATAAAATAATTACATTTAGAATTCCTAAGTTCAAAATTAGATTTTTTAGCTTCATAAAAATGTTTATTATTAAAAATAAAGAGTAATAAACGAAAAATATTAAGTTCTCTAATTGTTAAAATAGGTTTGGACAATGAATTAGTGTTTATATGAGACAGAATTTTATTTTGTAATTGATTAAGAGGTTTAATGTTACAGAAATAATCTGAGACAAAGCATGTTATACCATAAGAAATTAATGATTGAACCCAAGCAAAGTATAAAGTATTAAGAAATTTTTTATCAATTATGCGTTTTAGCTCAAAGAATTTTAAATTAATATACTCCTGTTCATAAAAAATGCAACACCATGAAGGACTTGTTAGATTTTGATGAAATTTACACAGCAAGTGATCTTTGTGGATACAAATAAATGATATCATTTTCAGAACAAAGGAATAAAATTTAATATCGAAAATCCGTGTTTAATGTTTTCCATCCGCGCTGCAATGAGAGCCTCTATACGACAGGTCATCGAATCAAACAGATTGAAATTTTGACTCAGGAGGTGATTTTCATCTAAGATTCATCCCAAACCCAAAGTTTGCCTATTTTGGCAACATAACAAGCATTTTAAGCATGAGGACAAACCAACGAAATTTTAGTCGAGCTCCATAGGTGAAATTTTGGATGAAGAAATTAGTCGAGAAAGAAACTGTCTTTACTGGATGTAAAGTAAGTTTTAAACATTCCAAAAAACATGTGAACGGGATTTGTTCTGATGAATTACAGATTCAGGATCGCTTCAAAGGTAGGGTATAACTTTTGGCTCCAAAAATTTTTAGAAATTTTTTTAAGAAATGAGATTGCTCTCATTTTTTATCTAATGAGGTTGCGCATGGTACCCAATAGTGTTCCAGGTCAAAACACTTCTCTTCATCACCACAGACTCAAGATAAAACACTCCAAAAATTGCGATTTTCGGTATAGCGTCCAAACCCAATTTAGGTGTCATGTTAACCAAAATTGAACGGGGATTTCTTTAAAAGGACCATTTGTTATCATTAATCATGCGAAAATATTTTTTTGTGGATCCCATGGTAGCTTTATATACCGATGGAGTTCCATCGATGGAGCGCAGAAAAAAAACGATACTTGGTGAATTTTGGTGCAATGACGACCGATTCACTGATGGAGCAGACAATGATAGACCTGTAGCAGTATTCTAACAATTTGAAACATGTCGAAAAGTCACTCAATGATCCGGCACTGCCATGCGAATGAAGCCTCTTTCATCCCGTGCTGATCCCGTTTGATATCATTTGATAATCCAACCATGATGAACATACCCTAAAAATTTCAAGTTGATCGGACAATTCCTTCTTGGTGTTGCATTTTTTATGAACAGGAGTATAAAACGTAATTTTTTCTTCCATTTTAATGGGACTTCCATTTTAAATTGCTATCAATATATAAACCTAGATATTTTATGGTGTTAACACTATTAAAATCATTACAAGCAGATACAGAATCACACAGAAGATTACAATCTGAATTATGAATTTTTAAAGAATCCCTAATACGCTCTTCAGCTTTAAGGTTAAGAATAATAAGCTTAGTTTTAGAAACATTCAGTCTTAACAGATTATTACAGAACCTGAGTTCTGTAATACACAGAATCTGTGTTACAGTTCTGAGCAGAAATGAACCACAGAGTACTACATTTGGGTTGAAAAGAAAATTTACACCTTGGAAAAGTCATTAGGTAAGTACTAACTATTTTTTTTTGTCAAAATGGAATATCACAGTTTAAATTATTAAATTAGAAAATAGATTAATAGATTATTTGGTATTTTTGTGCTTATTATAAAAGTGGCAATCTAGCCAGTATGGTTATTCCATTCCCGAAAGGGTTGCCCACAACATTGACAAATTTTATCACACAAAATGTCCATCATAAAAAGTATGACTGAATAAATTATTTAAAACAATGGAACTCTTACTATTTAAGTTACATTTAAGAAGAATAAAATGTCTGCCGTGTTAAAAAATAAAATTTAAAATTCAAAAATTTGGAACGTTCAATTACCCGTCGTTTTTTATTTTTTATGTGTTACTATGGAGATTATTTCGAAAAGGTCCCTCAATACGAAAAATTAAAAATTTCCAGACATTTGACAAGTTATTAATATCCAAAAGGGGGTAATGGGTCACTATAATAAGTGACTTTTAAGAAACTTTTCCTTTTAAAATATTCTATTCAGTATAGACAACAATTAAAATTAAAAAAATCGATGATTGTCTTAGTAAATACACAGCTTATTATGCCTACACAGTTTTTTTATTTCTAACTCCATGAACATTTGTTAACTGATAATATTAGTTGCCTCACAAATAGTTTTAAATATTTCAAAAACTGGGAAACTGAACTTTGGAGGGTATGTTGAATAATATTTATTTTTTGTTGCTGAAACAAACAAGCGAACCTGTATAAGACTAATTAAACTTAGTTTAGATAAATTTATCTCCGTTAGGATATATAAACACAAGAGAGCGTTTCGAGATCGTTTATAGTGGTTTAAATTTATATTTTTATTTAGATGTTAAAATGTTTCCAAGTATCTGTATTTTGACTTTGATAAAGTCTTAAAAAGAAATTTTCGTTGACGGCGTATTTTAGTTTTGTTTAACTGTCACATGATCGCTAACCATTACAATGATTTTCCAATACTAATACTAATACTAATAATAATAATAAAGATTTTCCTATATTAGATGCATTTAAGCTTGGAATTATCAAGTAAACTGAAGTTGCCAAAAAATGTCACCTACTTCGCTTAGTAGGTAGAAACGGGATATTTCTGTACATTTTTTATTTTTGGATACGTCGATATTTCTTTTACAAATAACGTAATGCCTTTAAAATTTTTATAATAATTATTTTTTCTTCAAAGCTTCAAATAAATTTATACAAAATATCTCCATATTGTACTACTAAATTATCCAGCTTTGGAGAAAATTAAATAGATAGTATTAATTTTGAAAACTGGAGTCTTCTGAAGAACATTTTTACTGTTAATAAAATTTTTGTACTTTACTATGTCTAAAGTAAAAGGTTAACTATATTTTCTGTGTAAATTCATTATGTATCTTTTGTAAACTAACTAAGTGAATGGATGATCCAAAACTCAATATTATCGACCTTATTTACAAATAGGTAGGAAATTAGACATAGCCAGCACTCCATTCTGAGACAGAAAAAACTAGAGGAGCCTAAAATCTGGCACCCTTCTATGGCTAGTTTATACTGAGGGTATAGAAGCTCTATAATAAATTTGTTAGATTTGTTTTTATAACTGTTTTGTCATAAGTGACCTAAAATACTAAACATTTCTATCACAATTGCTTTTGTTTAGAATATTTATAAAGCACAATTTACAAAAGAAACGGGTTAATGACGTTTCATCAAAAGAACAAACTGCTTGAACCTGTTAAAAAAATAAGAATATATTTCAAAAACTTATTTAAAAATGTAACGACGTATTTTAATACATTATAAACTTTAAAGTCAGCAGCAACAAAGTTACGCATAGGTAAGTCCCTCAAAATAAACGTTATCAGCATCTCGAATAACCAGAATAACTAACAGCTGTTTACTGTTTAAAAGCCTAAAACTATGCCACTCCGACATTAAAGATCTTACAGATAACGAAAACAGAGCACTGAAGCTACCGGAACGCTACGAATTAACTTGTTATTATTATTCCGTCTCAGATTTCCCCAAAGAACAATTCCGCAATCAATTTTTACGGACTTGTCACACCGGCGTTCTTTTAGCTGCTTAAATTCGAACGTTCCGCGGCGTTGCCAGATGCGTAATGACAGTTATCGTTTCCAGCATCGGTGGAAAGCTTATCAGTAGGGTTCTCATTATTCCTCCTTGTTCAGCTTTTCCGTTAATGTGACGTTTGCATGCTGGCACTGCGTTTTGACTCTTCTGAAATATGCATGGGTTACAAACAAATAGCGCTTATTAATATTATATGGGAGAGTGTGTGAGGAGTCGCTGTGACGCAAGGGCTGTTGAGTAATGACACTGCCGTCTCTAGAAACGGATTATTTTAAATGATTTTGTGAGTATTGTTGTTATGCACTGCTCAAATGACAACTCGGGACCAGCTGTATATCTTCAAAGAAAAAATAACTGCAATAAATGAGGGAAAGTAAATTTTTTTTTGACAGCGACTCAAATCTGGTTAAGAAATTTAACTACTAACAACTAATTTTGAAATAAAAATTTTATATGCCCTTTTAAATATTGTTTAGAAATAGATATAGTAATACGAGATGTATAGTAGATATAGTTTCTTAGTTATGCCGGTATTGTACATTTCGAAGAAGAACAAATTATTTACAGTTCAACCGCCATGCCATGAGAAAAAATTTTGGCGTCGTACAATATTGTGACAATTGTTACGGAAACGAATTATTACACTAAACTAAATTTTAGAGTCGATGGTAACCCGTAAACGCTGAATAAAAGATTTGAGCCAAATCGGTGCGACTTTTATTTATATTTAAACTTCTTCTCAAACTTTTCTGTCTCGGTCAAAGTTTTATCGTAGCGGTCGGACTATATACATGCACAGTTTTCTTTCATTAAAAGCTAAATCAGGGTGAAACAGGTTTCGCTTTTACAGATTAAATTTCAAGTCTACCAAATTAAATCTTATATAATAAAAGTCAATGTGGGTGTGTATGTATACAGGGTGATTCTAAATTACGTGGAAAAACTTCACATGGGGGTAGAGGGGACCTAGACAAGCATATTTCGCATAGGAATGGGGGGTGCATCCTTAACGTTTAAGAGCTAGGACCTAATGTAGTGCGAGCGCGTTTCAAGAGGCCGTTTTTAGGAGGCCCGTGTGACTAAACAAAACATAATAAAATGAAAAACATTATTGCATAAGGTACGGAAGTATTCCTACTACTTACACCATGAATTCGATACAATTTGAACCACTTTCTAAACCGTGGAGTTAGTTTCAAAAGTGCAATATTAATCTTCTAGTCAAAGAATGGACATCACTTAATGGTATTTAGAAAAATGACGTTTGGGGAAGGAATTTTCAATGATCGTAACATTGATCATTGAAAGTGTTTGATCATTGAAAATTCCTTCCCCGATCATCATTTTTCTAAATACCATTAAGGGAACTCCATTTTTTGACTGAGAGATTAATATTGCACGTTTTAATACAAACCCCTCGGTTTAGCAAGTGGTCCAATTTCTATCACATTGAGGATTTAAGTTGTACGGATACTCCTGTACCTCATGCAATAATTTTTTTCATTTTATTATGTTTTGTTTCGTTACACGGGCCTTCTAAAAACAGCCTCTTGAAACGCGCTCGCACTACATTAGGTCCTAGCTCTTAAACGGTAAGGATGCGCCCCCCCATTCCTATGCGAAACATGCTTGTCTAGGTCCCCTCTACCTCCATGCGAAGTTTGTCCACGTAATTTAGAATCACCCTGTATATATTTGTCTTTTATACAATCCACAGTTCTCTTCCGATCTGCACCAAACTTGGTATACCAACGTAAAAAACCCAAGGAAAAACATAGGCTATGTTTCGAAAACTTTTAATGACCCCTTGACCCTCTTTCGACCCTTTTTATGGTCATTTTGCTGAAATAGCTTTATTTCTCCTCAAAAAGAGATCTGCTTACTCCATTGTTACAAAGAAAACTTAATGCTAAACAACAAGTTTTTAATAGAAACACTTGGTCTATTTAAAAATTATATTACTAATTTAAAAATCTATTTCCATGAAATTTTAAAGTTTAAGTATAGTTTACTATATTTTTATTTGAGATTTTATCTAATTTTTATATTTTAAAAGCTTTATGGAATACCATTGTTGTTAAAATAGTCTCCATGGAAATGAGGATGTGAAATTAAAAGGTGATAATATTTTAGCTTTTAAGAAAGTTGGTTAACAAACAAAAAACTATTAAAACTCCCTTTCAACTAGAAAAGATTGATTTTTTTCTTAATTTCCAAAATGGAATAAACTTTAATTATTGACTAATTTCACCGAAAACGTTAATTCCTGAAGATATGATTAATCAAGGGATTTAAGCAATTTTAAATACTTTTTAGATTAATTTTTAAATGTAAATGTGGAAATCATTCAAAAATTATATTGCTTGAGAATTGAAGGAATTTTAATCCATCTGGGAACACCGGGATAAGGAAAATTACTAGGAACACTGGGATAGGAAAAGTTACCGGGAACACCGGAATATGAAAAAGACGCCTGGGATACCGGGATGATTGGTAAATGCTGATTATACAAAATTAGAAATGTATTTGGGAAAACTTAAAAATAATAAATTTATACTCTGCACCCGTGCAAGGCCGGGCATATCAGCTAGTACAAAATACCTTAAAAATATGTACAGACACTATTGACAAGAAAATGTCGTGAAAAATTGGAAAAAAAGGGTTAAAGCCATTTTAATTCATGCCACTACATGTATTTTATTTCACACGATTGGTTTTAAGAGTGTTTTTTAGTCTAAATATTTGCAAAAGCATTGTTTACATGGATTCGTGTGAATGCGATATTTGCATGCGAGTGTGCCACTTTCAGGTCACAATTGTTTGAATCATTACGAAGTAAACAAGCCCTGGAGAGAGCTTTTATCTATAATTGTCGTAACTTTTTGTGTGTAACCTTGTAGGTATTACCCTGACTACAACGAATGTCCACCTGTTTGAGAGGCAATGTAGGAAAAAAATGAATCGAATTTACTTTTAGTGTAGTGACGAGGAGGTAATGGCAGTATTACATCTGGAAACATTTCACGCGAATTACCTGTTTGCTAAACTCTCCCTATACTATTCGGTCGAAAGGGGAATTTCATGCTTTTGTCCTAAATGTTTAGAGTGACACTAGTAAACGTTTTACGTTTTTGTGCTTGGGGTCATTTCGAAACACGCAACTGTAGGATTTATAAAAGGCACTGTTTATCGGTAAGGAAGTGTTCTCACAGTCCGATAAAGAAAAAAACAATGTTTAATAAAGTAATCAAATATAGTAATCAATGAGGAAAGCGTTTCAAATTTAATAAATCAAGCTTATTTTTACCACGAAATTTTTAATTCCTCAATGGAATGCTAGTATCACGCCGGAAGAGTACACTTTACATAAAAATTCAAGTATTTATGAGAAGACGTGTTTTAATGAAGATAAAGTCGTAACCATTTTTTTATCATTGACTTTATCTTAATCCTAACTCCCATTTAATATAACCCGAAGTTTATGCCCTTACCTAACATCAAAAACTCAAACGAAAATCCAAAAGTTTCCTAATCCAATGACTCAACACAGCACTTCAGTCAATTTTATTTCAAATATTTCAGCTGCAAATCGAATTACCCTCTACCTCCATCCCCCACACCCCTCTTCCACGCTCCAGCGCCCCTGAAAGAATTAACCCGATTGAAGTATCAGTGAAGCATTTCAGACAAATCCCCCGCTTTAATTTAAGAGATCCAAAAGAAGAAAAAACACTTCCGAGGCAAACACCGATGCCCCGAATTCCCTTCACCTAATGTCTCGAAAACTTACTTCCTCCGCTGCTGCGAAAGTGTTAATTCTTGGATCTGCGTTTTTGATTCTCCCCCATCCTAATTAAGTGTTCCGCCAACAAACAAAACGACACCGGGTCTGCACCGGTCCCCGGGGTATCGGTGTCTCCATTGATCCGTGAACCTCTCTTCCTTTGTGATGGGGGAGCTTGTCTTTGCTATTCCATCTGCGATCGCCAACTCAGAGAACAAACAGCTAATAAAGTTAGGGGAAGGCTCCCTTCCAAACCTGATTTGGACACCAGGTGTTTCCCGATGCCTAATGATTGCAATTAAATTTTCTCTTTTCGAAAGTGGCAACACGTGAGATTTAACCCCAAGCGGGTGGGGGGCGAAGAGGAAATCCTGGTTTCGCTTCTCCGATTTATTTTCTTGGGGATTACGGATTCTTGATTTATCTTCTCTCGCGGTGCTGCTAAGAGGATAAGGAGCCGAGGTGGCTTGTGGAAGGTGAGGAGGAAGAAGAAGGAATAAGTGTATGATGGTGGGAATGCCCAAGGGAAAAAAGATGAAAGGGACGTTGGTGATTTGATGGGGGTGTGTTTTTATGGAATAATGCTATAACTAGAACTAATTCAGAGGTGGGCAATAGTAGGAAGCAAAGGCAAAAACTTTCTACGAAGCATTTCAGTAGTTCATGAAAAACCAGTTATTTTACACTATTTCAATAAATCGATACTTTAAGTGTATCATATATGTGTGGATTAGTGATGGGCAGGTATCGATACCAAATACTTAAGTACTCGATACCTATAGGTATCGAGTGTATTCGATACCCACAAAAGTATCGATACTTTATTGACATATTTCGTTTTAAATTTTTCAATGAAGTAATCTTTATAATACCTACTGTAGATCAAACGCAGCCTGTTTCCGTTTTCATTTTGCAACGCTCAAACCCAAGTCGTTATCATCCGCGAGAGAAATTTGACGCGGCTAGGTTTTTCCCCCGCCAAATCCTTCGCCTCTATCCACCTCCAGGCCCGTAGCTACGGGGCTTTTTGATGGATCGCTTTCAGTTTTTTGAATATTAGTCTGATTATGGATAGGCCCTAAAAAAATTGTCCCTTCTGGTTCATTTCCCGACATTGAAAAAAAAGTACTCGATACCAAAAAGTACTCGATACCTATAAGTATTCGATACCAAAGTATTCTATACCTATAAGTATTCGATACCAAAGTATTCGATACCTAAAATTATCGATTTTGCCCATCACTAGTGTGGATACACCCTGCTATAATTCTGGGAGTAGGTAATACTTAGTAGTGTTTTGTTTCGTCATAATTCTTCGCATTTTGTGTTTGTTTTATGTTGTATACCAACTTTTTTTCTTTTTGTCATTGCGTAAATCAACAAACGACACATTTTTGCGTTTTCATTTATCAAACTATACTTTCATAGCAAAAAAAGAAAGTTGAAAAATACCTAGCTACTAGAAATATTCAGAAGACGATAATTTTGAAAATCATCCTTATCCTTTATCACTGACCTGCGCAAATTAAACGTTCGTGTGGGCCAAAATTTAAAAATTTAATTTGAGTTCACTATCTAAATCATAAAAACTTCCACTGCCTGAACAGTTACCATTTATTATTACATTTTCAGGGATTGGATTTTATGTTCTAAAACTAATCACGGGAAACGTATTATAAAAATAATAGCAGTTCTCTCACTATTGTTTGCTCATGATAGAAATAAATTATAAATAGTTAAATAATAATGGGATCGATTCTCTCTTCTTTTATGTTCAAAATATACTGCAGGTGTGTGTGCAGTATAATTTTAAGAAAGTTTCTTTATATTTGACTAGCACAGGTTTTCATATAACTTTTTTAAGCTGCCTTTTTACTTATTGATGCACGGTATAAAAATTTCCGGACTACCACTAAGACTTCTAAAAAATGCACTTTTATGGCCACGTATAGAGAAATGGTGGGCAGTATGTTGATCAAGCTAGTTCCATAAAATTTAAATAATGAAAAAATATAAAGCTATTTTTGCTGCTAGCTAAAATTAAAACTGAAGAAAAAAAACACTAATTATAAAAGAAGCCGAACAAATTGAACGAAGCCTCCCTATACCATAAAAATCCTTCTTGGTATGAACTCTTGTCAATAAAATTCATCAACCGACTGTTACTAAGAAAACAAGAGAGGATTAGAGCGTGTGAAAAAAGGATTTCGTGAGAGCGAACGGGGCTTTCATCACAGCATCCGCCCACTCTTCTTTCAGCGGCATACATCAAAGAGAAAACCACTGCCCCTCTATTTCGCCAGGGATTAACCACCCCTTTCGGTTCTGATTTATTCTTGTTCGTTCCCTGGGATAATAGAAGCATATGGATCGGAATAATTGTCGTAGGATGGATATATCCAACTTTCATCTAGGTGGGAGTCGGGAATAAATTTATCTGCATTTGTCCGGGGCACCTCCCAAGTTGGCTTCTTGACAATTTAATCCTCGCCTGACTCGCTGCAGATAAGCTGATTACTTCTCGGCGAAGTTTTGAATTCGTTGTTGTTTGGGGAAGATTTCTCCGACGGCTATTTGCATTTATCCGGACTTTGCAAAAGTGGTGGCGATGTATTTAGAATGATTGGCCTCGGATTTTAGGAGACTCTAATGCAGTGTGAGCGTCTTCTCTTTCTGCTTTATATATCACTCGATTTATTCCGAAGTAGAGTCTGTTTTAAGTCGTTTATGCTCAAGAAACGCCGAGTCGAATTAGGTTTAGGTATGATATCCCCGGGATGATATAAATAAGTTTAATCTCTTTTGAAATTTTAAACGTCAAATTCTGTATTTCGGAATGACTTAAGCGAAGGTTCTTTTGAATAAGTGGGTTTTAGAGTTATTAATGGTGCTGTCTCGTTTCCAATTGTTCCTTACAAATTTGAAATGATGAATTTGATTTTGTATAGAACGTAGAATTTTTCGAGAAACACGGAATGTTGTTTCAAGAGAATAACGCTTTTGTTTTCATGTTAAAAAGGTTGTCAAAGGTTGTCTGTGTATTATTATTAATACACAGACCTTTAATAAACCGTTATTATTATTAATTAGCAATACGCGGAAAATAAAGGATGCCCTGTCAGTTTGAATGGGTGATTCATGTACAGTCTAATTCATCACGATTAGTTCACAACTTTAATTAAAACTATTTGCATTTATTTCTATAAGTTCAAAGTGTTTATTTAATTCTAAAAGGATTCACGCTATTACCGTTGATTACAATTAAGGTGAATATCTTCTGAGGAAACCAAAATTCCTTAAGATAAGGAATATGTTTTGAATAAAAGTTATAAAATGTTAGTATGAAATTTTTAATAATACACTTAAAAGATAACTTTAAATATTAAGGTTGCATAAAATTTTGTTTAGGAAAATAATTGTCATTGCAATTTAAATGCGTTTTAAAAATTATTGTCATACCTACAAAGAAAAAACTTAGTAATGTTATAGTATTTTTTAAAAATTGCACACATGTAATGCATTTTATCCATAATAAAAACATTCAAACTAATAAAAAAATACTCATACATGTATGGCTTTTACTTTTCTATCTATAAATCGAGAAATTGATTTTCATTGCGATATTTAAGCAATCATAAAAATAATAATAAACGTTCTCATTTAAATACAAAATTGCATTTGCCAAGAACAAAAAAGTAGTTTGTCGATTTCTAAATCTTTTTCATCATTAACAATATGAAAACATTTTACGGAAGTTAGAAAACTGCGCATTTAGACTAAGGTTTTCCATCTTGGCTTTATTTAACCTTCTCAAAAGTTTTCACCCCATTACCAAAAACTTTTATTTCATTTATCCCTTTCTATTACTTATTACAATTAATTTCTATTATGAATCAAATTATTACTTCCATCATTAATCTAAGTTACAAATATCCACGACTCATATTAAAACACTGATCTGAAATTATTGTCTTCACATTTCATCCAAAAATACCATATCCCCTTGATAAATTTTCGTCATCTCTCCGAAAGAAAATCCACCTCATATTTCAAAAACCGCAAAACGGTCATAATTACCCCACCTCTAAAACAGGTCACCTCGCCCCCCGAGCGATTTCGGGCACATTCGGGCTAATGCATTAGAATTCCTCTTTGGTTATTACCCTTTTTCACCAAGTTCGTCTCAACCAGTTTTACACTTTTTATCGATTTTAAATCACATTTATCAACGGCGGTGTATTTTCCAGAGGTAATGACCCTCACGAGGGTTGGTATATTTATATAAGGCCGAGGTGCTTCCATAATGTCGGTTACGTGAAGTGGTTACGACATTTGAAATGCGGCGATAATTTTATGATTTATGAAAGGAGGAATGTTTTAAACTAACAATTGATTCCCCATATGAAATGGGATGTGGCGTATTCTCGTTTATCATCGGATGCTTCAAAGGCAGCCTTTTAACCCGAAATGACTCTTGGGTTCTAGGTCGTTTTGAATTGTCAAATGTCAAACAGGGAAATGGAATGAGATGGATTCCCTAGCAATAACCCCCTGGGCTTAAATATTTATTAATAGTGTCTGTGAATCTCAAGTGGGAAGAGGAGAATCGAAAATTTTTATTTTAAAATATCATTAAAAGATGGGGTAGAACTGTGGGAAATGAAGAATAATATATTTTGAATTAGGTGGAAAAGCATATTTATTTTTGTGGTTAATTTCGTAATTTTTGTTGGAAACTTTTTAGTTTATTTACCCCTCAATTTCATCTCAATTTTTTATCAACCTCAAGAATTATTTTTAAAAAAACTCTTTGTGATTCAGTTTCTTCTAAATAAATCAGTGCGGACTTCAGATTCATGACCTGAGTTAAATAGTCCAGTATATTAACACATGTGAAACTACTTGATTATTTCAAACGGTAAGGAAACAATATCTCCGATACATAAACTGTAAGGTTTCTTCACTTCATTCTTATTTTACTTAATCAATGGTTTTCTAAAAGGATCCACTAGAGTGAGCCAAGGGAGGGATTTCAGAATATACCCCTCCAAAATTCATATGTTTTCCTCTTTTTGAAACAGGACGAAGGAACAGGTCTATACAACCTTTAAAAGCATTCCATATGTTCTCGAAATTCGAATGCCATCTACTAGATTTTTTTGGTAGAGAAACTGACATGGGATATGAAAAAAACAATTTTTTTAATTCGGTTGTGTGTCTATGAGATATTTATTTAAAACTAAGCTAAAATTTCTTATTTAAAATTTCTAAGGTATGAATGTATACGTATTAAATTCATTAAAACACTGTACTATTGAAAAAATTCCATTAGATTTATTTTTAAATTAATTAAGAAACTTTCCAAAACATAAAATATTTTCCTACAAAAAATTTTTGGTGCAAATTAATAATTAAAACAACATTTTATTAAAGCTCCAGTAAACTGAAAACACGGATAAAAAATCGGGCTCCAGAACAACTCCCTCGAAAAATTCCAATTAAGTTTCGGGGCTATGATCCCCAAGACATAAATTAAAAGTCTAATAAAAGCCCATGTAAACCAGCAGCACGAAAACTCTCATCTCGGCAATAAGGGGGAAATTACACAAGACCCAGAAAACTTCTCGGGAAATTTTGCCGAGTATTATTAAATTATATCTGCAGTCGTAAGTCTGGATAATGATTCCCGGAAAATAAAAGAAGCACACAAAATCACGAATCCTCGGGAAAATTAGCCGACGCCACTTGCACGCAAATCTCCAGAGGTATTTTTCTAAATTATCTCATGCATTAGATGTTCGATAATAGCCCCCACTAACGAGAGTTTCATTTTCTCTCGTTTCCTCGGAAGTCAGAATTCGGTTAAATATTTTTTTATTATTTTTATTATTTTGGCAACGATTAGCCATCGTTAGGGTATTATTATAATTTTATTGCTGATTCAGACCGCCTCTTAGTAAGGGAGTGCTGTGGAAGTAGGGCGAAATTTCGCCGACCGCGTCGCTTCGGAATGGAAAAATTTGCTGATGAACCCCAAGGGTGGAATTCAGTTTTGTGTTCGGCTATACACAATAGCTGGGAATCCCCTCAAGTGTTCAAATAGTACAGTTTCATATTGGCTTTTAATGCTTATAACCAGCGTTAGAAATTGGGAAAAAAATCCACTGGTCCTGCGGACCAGTGCTTTACTAATCGTACTGGTCCGCAACAAAAGTTACTGGTCCGACAAACCAAAAAGGACAAGTTTAATTATTATTATAAAGTAACTATTGCAATGAATGTGAGTACTAAATAGTAATGTTAAAAATTAATACATATGCATTCAATAATA
The DNA here is from genome assembly GCA_024610705.1 of Tetragnatha versicolor. Lineage (NCBI taxonomy): Eukaryota > Metazoa > Arthropoda > Arachnida > Araneae > Tetragnathidae > Tetragnatha > Tetragnatha versicolor. The sequence continues at coordinate 43,827,164 of JANDEH010000002.1, read as the reverse complement.
AGTTAACAGCTGTAAATATAAAATATTTAATAAAATGAAATTATGAGAAATAAGCAATAGCTCTAAATAATCAAATAATTTTGAAAATATCTTATTTATTTAATACTTTTCTTGATTAAATAATATTTCACTAACTGGCAAAATCCATGCAAAATCAACTGACAAATTCAAAAAATAAGAACTTTTCTTAAATACAAATTACAACAACTTCCACACAAATTAATACATAACTGGAGGGAGGGATATTTTTTCACCACTGGTCCGGCGGACCAGTGAATTTCTGATTCCACTGGTCCGAACCGTTTTTTAGTTGTCCCGGGCCAGCAATCCAGTACAATTTCGAACGCTGCTTATAACAGCTAGCATGATGCTTTCACGCCTGAATTTAGAATATATTTTATAGAGAACTTACCTAAAATGGATAACACACTTTCTAAGATAGCACTCGCATTCATTGTCATAGCACTCGGTTTGCATTAAATGTTTGTTTTAAGCATCGCACATTGTATCGTTTTCAACTTCATGCATTTTCTTTCTTTTTTCTGTAAATTTCTTGAGTAAATAGTAGACAGCATACACCCTGAACCGACAGTTGTAATTCAGTTTTAAAAAGGTAAAATATGAAAACGAATCACTTTATGGATCTTTAGAAAATTTTGCTCACGACAAACGTACAAATTAGTTTTTTTTAACTAGAAGAAAACAGATGGACGGTTTCGTCATTTTACAAAGCGTTCGACTGGTTTTACGCTAAAAGCCCGTAAGTTTTTCTCTCTATGTGACTAGCTATCAGTATGTATTAATTCATTATTTCACATATATCAGACGGCCTTGGAGGGTCCTGGGTTTGATTCCTGAAACCGCTGAAGACCAACCGAGTATATGCGGAGCACGTGCTCGTTAAATCAATGGGTACGAAAGTCCTATGGCCGCAGCAGTTTACCATGGGTCCAGGTCTTCTGGAGACTATTTTCCTATCCTTCAGAGACATATCAAAATTGTGGAGGTGGTGGTGAAAGATGGTGGTGGCATCTATATTGGAGGCTTAAGTCGGACTGCTGCCATTCATTGGGCCACACTTTCTCAGGAGCACTTCCTTTGCCTTAAATCCTGTACGCTTTGCGGTGAAGCTTTGATATAACAAGTGGCGTAAGACAACAGCAACATTTATTAGAAGTGTATATACTTAATTATATTATTAATTCAATGTATTTTATGCCCTTAAAGACTTGTTCAAAAATTTCATTTTTCATTTACATTTAGGAATTGAAAATCGGGAAACTCCGAATACTGAAATTAAAATTAGCTTTCACTTAATTTGAAACTAATACAGTACCTTGCAAAATAACCTGAAACATTACTCTTATAACATTCTTTATGCTACCATATTTCATTCAACGAATATTTTAATTAATTTGATGTGATTGATTTTTGGGGAAAAAACTAGAACACTTTTACATCTCACTTTTTACTGCTAACTCTGTAGATATTCAATAAGATACCTCGAATTTTATTGGAACTAATCATCTATAATTAACCCTGTCTGCACCAAAATATCAAATAAGTGAAAAAAAACTTTTTCTTCTTCTTCTTAATACATCAAAAATGCCACTATAATTTGTCTGGAATTTTTTTTCTTGTGTGCACTCCTTCCTAGTTATTTTTATGACATAATTTATCGTACTTAAGGGTTGCATGTGAACGTTAATGTGTTCTTATTACATCTTCAAATTTAAGTCTATATATATATTGTTTCTTAAAATGTTTTTATCTTTTTATAGAATTATACAAGTAAAGAAAGAAAGAAATAGGAAAAAATTAGGAAAATATTTTCCATCGAGAATGAAATACCTCAAAACATTCAGGGCACAAAATGCTCTTGCATTTATCACAAATATATCTCATTTTTTTCTTCAAACAACCATGTAAATGGCATTTAGCCGCATATTTTTTTTTGCTTGGTCCGGATATTGGTTGCTTCCATCTTTCCTAAAACTTCCATTCCTTCTAAAAAGTCATCTGGAACATAGTCATCAACAGCATTAGGAGTTGAGCTGGTATCATTATCAATGTCTTCTTTACTCTCATCTGTAACCTCTTTTGGTGCTTTGGTAACTTAACTTCTTTCTTACTGAAGTGATTCATGGAATAGTATAAAATAATAAATAGTACCAGGTATAGCATTACCACCTTCATCCATTTATCTATAAAAATATATCGAAAATAGCCAATTTACCACAAATATAGCATATTTTATGCATTTTAAGTCACACTTACATTATGCCCGGTTTTACTCAGTAATACACGTCGATAATAAAGTATTATTCTTCTAAAACTAGCACAGAACAGTTGGTAGGAATGCAAACTATTGCAACCGTTAGTAACGTTAAACCTCATATGAGGCTCGTTACATTTTCTTCATTTTAACAGAAAATACTTGGTTTAGAACTAATTAAAAGACCTTCTTGTAATATTGGAAGGTTACGAAATAAGAAAATATCTACCAACCTATAAAAAATGTTCTACAGAAGCTAGTATCATTAACTATTTTCTCTTCACAAGCACCACACCTTAAAATGTAAATGATAGGTATAAATCATCGTGCTGCCATTTAAGAACGAATTCAGAAACCATGTAGAAGCCCCATATGTGATCTACATGAATCGGTGAAGTCACTGATGAAAAATACTAAATTTGCGTGTTTACATCATACAAAAATTGAGCTCATAAGTAGGAGCCTCATATGAGGCCCAGGGTGCCGAGACGGTTAAACAGTTTTTAACTTAAGTATTCCATAATAAAATATATTAGTGTAGGATGGGGTATAGGCACATCCGACTATTTAAAGACCTATTCCTGTGATCGAGAACATTAATTGAAGTTTAACAGGATGCAAGCATTATACAACATCATTATGTCGTCAAAAACCTATGATCTAATTCTAATGGATCCACTTGATTTACCACTCAATAAGATTAGAAGACAATCGAAATCGAATCGATTTCCATTATCGAAAAAGTTTCAATGAAATTCGAAGCCATTGATAATAAACGAATGTAATATATCTGCGTTTAATTAAAAAGCTAATTTCATTTGTGTAAACTCGATTACCATAAGAGATATTGTCTGTTTCTTTCGATTGAGATAAAAAATTATTTTCTGGGATGTATTTTCACATATTTTATGTAATACATTTTCAGAATTCTGTTTCGGATTACTTTATTTTTAGTTGCACAAACCTTTTGAAATATTGTTATTAATTATTATATGCAGGAGCAGAAATTAACTTGGAAAATTTATCAACCTTCAAATATGTGAGTTAAATACAATTTTAACAAAAAAAAACTTTAAATAAGTATATTTTACCAAGTTACAAGCTACATATAACGAAATAGAAATTAAGTTTGAATCCAAAATTGAACATTTGATTTATAAAATTTCAGATACACGAATATGTTATAAAATTGCTTTTTTGTTAATTCTATTTATTGAACGTCTCTGAACATAATTTTAACAAAGGTATTTTTGATGTATTGAGGAATGAAAGCATTTTCTCAGGACAAGAATAAATGATTCTTCAATAATAAAACAGTCCAAACAGTGACAAAGCGTCCAGGAACGTGTTAAAAGCAGCGGTGGAGCAAAAACACGTTGGGGATATACCCCCTTTAAAAGTTTAGAAAATTTCTTTCTTGATCATGTATAAAGACTAAATTTACCTCAGGATATATTTTTAACGTTAGGTAAAATACCTAAAACACAAAATTTCTTAACCATATCGAATTTACGATTTCTTTGAAATTCAAAAGCGCTTCTAGCATAACAACCAAAAACGCTGTTCGACTACAAATTCATTTAACCAGACATAAGAATATGGAACTTAATAAAAAGTCACCAAGTGTACAAATAAAATTCAGGGCTCACTTAAGAAAATAGAATAAAGATATATAGTCCCCGTGTTTACTTCGATCCCTTATAGGAAGAATGATATCGACTTTTTGTCCAAGTCTGGGACCCGACCATTAATTTTCTTAGAAGATCCATTTGTTTCAGGCCTATGCAAAGCAAGGCTTTTATCCGAGGTAGTTTTTGTTCTTCCCGCACCATTATTTCAAAAGAATCTAAGATAACCTTATTTTAATGTAAGTTAATCGACATGTAGTCTTAAATTAAATTTATTTCCGAAATAGAACACGTGTTTTATCTCGACTATAAAAAATTGTGTGGTAGAATTAATCTTGATGATGAATGGTAGGGATAAGTTGGTAGCGAAAATTGAAATCTAACCAGAAAAAAAAAACTTCTACTCTACCGTGTTTTGAAGTAAAGCCAAAAATACTTTAAATGCTTCAGCTAATGCTTTTGTAAATTTTTTCCACCAAATCCCAAATCGTCAACAATTATCTAAATTGAGTTAAGTACCAATAATTCTGCGAAGAGAACAATTACTTTTAATGTGCTACACTGCTACGTATATTGGGTGTTTTGACAGAGTTTTATTTAATAGTGCTTATTATTAGACCGGCAGAGAGATCTCCACAAATTATTTACTTTGAAAAAAGTATCACACACCTACTTAAACCCATTAACGCCCAAATAATTTTTGGGGGGGGGCAAATTGAATAAAAACTATGAAATAAATAGAAGTATCAGTATTTCTTCTTAAAAAACGAGTATTTATTCATAGATATGCGAAATAATAATTAAATAATAATAAGATATTTAAAAAATTACCCAAAGTTAAATACATGAATAGCCTTAGTTGTAAGTAATTATGGAGAAAAAAGAGGAATTTCAAATTTATAAGCATATTCCTAATTTTATAAGCATAAGTCTTCCCTCGTTATTCGCGGTAGTTATGTTCCAAAATATACCGCGAATACGCGAATAACGAACCCAGTTTTAAAACGCACATATATGATAAAATAGCAGATATAAGGGTTCGATTCCGTCATCTATTACATAAAACTAATAAAACTGGTTCAACTGTAAATTACTGTAAATAATTGTAATAACTGTAAATAATTTGTAGTAAATACCAAAAGGATTACTAGTTAGAAAACTTCTAGAAAATGAAACCTTGATGCTTTATAATTCCAAAACTAATTAGAAATTTTTTAAAAATTAAACTCCAATATCTTTCTAAAAAAATAAGAGTATAAGTGTTTAAAAATCATATTGATACCGTGATTTGTTTTCATTTTGGATCGAAAAAAACGAAAAAGTGTCAAAAATTTTAAAAATTCAAAAATTAATTACTCCAAACCAAATTCAAAATTCGAAAAAAGGGGCGACGTAGTGCACATCTTCATACTTTAGAGTATTAGGCTGCAAAAAATCATAGTTCTGCTGCTAAAAGATTTCGCTGAACTGGATTACGTGGCGAAAAAACAAAAACTTCAAGTTTTCCCTTAAAAATACCAAAGAACTAATTATCGCATCAGTTAGCTTTTTATTCGAGAATATTCCCCATACATTTCTCTACAAATTTTTCAAATTTCATAAATTTCTATCAAGTAGTTTTTGTGTTATGAGAGTTCAAAGAGTTAAAAATTAAATTTTCTGAAACAGCGGCAGCGGTGGCGGTGACAGTAACTTTTTTTAATATAGAGATATAAATACCAGAATCGAACAATTATATCTTTTTTGCCAAACATGCAAGTTTCATTGCTAAAAAACTTTGAGATAGAAATCCTTTTATATGCGGGGGTTAAAATTAGACTTTCAAGTTAATAATGCAAGAATTATACAAATTTTTGAGGATCACTATAAATCGTCAGAAAAATTGAAACTTAAGATTTTAGGGAAATAAGATTAGAGATTTGGTGCCATGGTATAAATATTTATGTATTTAGTTAGAAGCAAAATTGCTTTCTGAGAAAAATAGGATCTTTACATTTTTAAAACTTCATGTTGATATTTAGTATAACACTTAAAGCAGCGACACGTATTTTCATCGGTTTACGTTGAAAGGGAAATTCCGGTAAATATTTATATGTGTTCGGAACTCACGGGTGAAATATAATCATGTATAAAAACACTGCCCAATGCTTTTCTGCAACACGTATCCTTTTGAATAAAAAATTTTAGTATTTTTTTCAATTTGCTCTGTTTAGTTTTTCCAAAGGTTACTAATATTCTAGAGAAAGGTTAACGGGAAAAGGTTCAGGTAATATTTTTTATTAGTTTTTATGCGCCGTTCTACATAATTTTTGTCAAGCTTCAATTCTTTTTTACATTTCATTTTTTATGAGCTTGACTTTTATTCATAAGGAGTAAAGACGTTTTTTCCAATAGAAATAAATATTAAATAAATATTATTTCCCTCCTCAGACGTAAATTAGCAATCAATTTAGTTCCTAGGTTGGAGCACTGTAAAGCTGCTGTAAAAATTAATTGCATTCAAAATGAGATTTAATTGGGCTTGAGAATTTATAAAATTTATCTATATTCGCTATTCCAAACTTTCCATTCATCAACAGAATGTTAACTTATGTAACGCTGGATGTAAGATTATAATAATACCAAATATTCCGTGTCCTAGTGTTTTTAATTAAGACTTAACAAGACAAAATTTATAAATTAATTTTAAATTTAAGTACACATGAACTGATCAAGCTAGATATAACAATTACGGAAATATGTTGAAGTTTCAGTATTTATGATAATTTGATAGAATTCCGCATCCTCTATACTTCTTTTCACTTACATAGGTAGTTTGAAAAGTTCTCGGCCTCACCCAGAACACGCGCTCGAATCCGCGCGAATTTTTTTCTCCTTTGAGAACAACTCTTCAAATGAACCAAATTAATTTTTGGGGTTGTTCGGATCAGAATTCTGCTTTTGGCAATTTTTTGAATGGGTTAAGGTGAGCATATTTTCAGCAATGGGAAAAAACAAGTATCGAGCTGTGATAAAATTCTTTTAAAAAGAGGGAATATAACCAAATGAAATTAATTCTAAGCTCATAAATGTGTAAAGGAACTCTTTACCTTTGTTTTCCAGGTGAAAAAATTAGCGTTGAAACTTAAAGTTGGCTGTGAGAGCGTTCCTAAAGAACCATATGAAAAACATTAAAAAAGAGCCACCATACCGGAAATCCTAGAAAAGTACCCCCTATGATATTGAAGATTGGTAAAGAATGGTGGGGGACATTTCTAACAGTCTAGGGATATCAAAGGAATGCTTAAATTATTTTTTGCACGAACAATTGCACGTGAAAACACTTTGCGCAAGATGTGTGCCGCGAAAGCAAACTGCGGCCCAAAAATGCATTGACATGACGACTTCGATGCGAATTTTGACGCGATTTACACAAAATAAAAGCGATTTTTTACGTCTATAGGCACAAATGGACATACCTTAGAACCTCTAAGTGAAATTATAATCAATGCAATGGATAAAAGTCAATTTTTCAGCACCAAAAGGTTCTATCGGCTGGCAAATTCATGGCGTAAGAATTCTGGGAATTTCAAGGAAATTTTATCAATAAATTATCGGGAAAAGGGTATGAATATAATTTGAGAATACTAATTTAAACTGTTGATGAGAATATCCGAGAAAAAAAAATTAATTAAGCAGATCTTCATTAACGATCTGTGCAACCTTAAACTATATGGTAAATTGATAAGTTTCGCCGACGACACAGTTTTACTTAACTCAGAAAATTCAGTGGAAGACCTTAATTTTGTGATAAATGATGACCTTATAAAAATTCGCGACTGGTTTTTTCATAATGATTTAAATTTAAATGTTGATAAAACTAAGTATATGGTATTTTCCCTTACGCAAAACCAAGCAAATTATCTCTCTATAAAATATCATGAAAAATACTGCAATACTCATAGCAATTGCGCCTGTAAACCCTTAGATAACGTATCCTCAATAAAATACCTCGGACTGCACATAGACTCAAATTTGAAATGGAAATCCCATACAAAATATATATCAGACAAACTAAGGTATGTACTGTGTAACTTTTATTACCTAAAACAAAAGTTAAATAATAAATTACTAATCAATTTATATTATTCTTGGGTTCATTCACAACTTAATTACGGTTTAGTTGTGTGGGGAGGAGATTACATGATCAACTTAAAAAGAATTGAGAGGCTGCAAAAGAGATTCCTGAGGTTTTTAAATAATGAAGCGCACTTACACACAAATAATATAAACTACTTCAATTCCTTAAATATACTTCCAATTCGCCATCTTTTTTATTTTAAAATTTGCCTCCATGTCTATCTAAACCCCAACATTTGTCAAAAACGCAATGTCGTAAACCTACGAAGACCAAACATATTATACTTTGTTCCTAAACCTAATAAATCCATATTCTGTAAAAATTTTTGTTACATAGCCCCTAAGTGTTTTAATAAGTTACCTATACATATTCAAAATAGCCCTTCAAAACATTTATTCAAAAAGCAATTAAAGGAATATCTGTTTACTATTGAGGATATTGATGATTTCTTTTGTTCTGTTTAATGTATGATTTATAATTATTTTAAGCACTTTAACTCATCATTATGGCAAAAATATAAATTATTGGCGCCCTGTTTGCCACCATATCCATCTCATGTATGTGTTTCCTGTGTTTTTTTTCTCCTAGTTTGTATTTTAAATTTTTGTTATTCATAATTACAGTCACCTACATGGACCATGAGATCCCAGGTGACTATGTGAAATTGTAAATTTTCTTCTTTTTTTATTTCTAGTTCAATAAATAAATAAATAATAAAAAAAAATAAAAAAAAAAAAAAAAAAAAGATTAAAAGGGCATTTCTGATCAGAATAGTGCTCATGTTAACAAATGTGTTTTGGCGTTGGAAAAATTGATGGATATTGATTAAAAATTTTAAAATTACCCATCCTATTACCCAGATTTGGTATCTTAAAGCTTTCTTCTATCCCCCAAAGTGAAAATTTCCCCCTCTGGTCACCATTTTACTTCGAATTAAGAAGTAATTGTGAGATAAGTAGGTTTTTATGACGAAATTCTAGAACACCCCCATAAGAGTGTAAAATAAGACAAGACTGTCGTTCCAAGAAGTGAGGCAGCCTAAAAGGAGTCAATGTTGAAAAATAAACAGTTTTTGAAACCATAAGTTAATATTTTCATGGTCAGGCCGAGAACTTTTCAAACTACCCTCGTATACCTATATTTACGTTTCATGTGGTTTAAAATTTTATTCTTATTTCGCAAATCGTAAACAGTATATTGAGTGACGTGCTGAGTAATCCTATAATATTTCAAACTTGTTTTTTCACTATTGATTCAAATTACAACTAATAAACTAATATTTACCCGAAACTTTCTGGAACATATTCTAATTCTACTGCTTGTTAGTATATTGAGGTACTAAATCCTTTAAAAGAATTCTTTTTCTCTCCCTGTTTATCCCATTTATTGACAATATTTTGTACAACAATGAAGTGATGCATTCTTTAACATTTCCAATTTTCGTTCATCGTCATATTTTAGTTTTTATTATGTTGTGTTAAGGGAAGGTATTCTTCTAATTTTTTTATTAATATTTTCAGGATTGTTTATAAACGTACCGTACGAAAATTGGTTGCTTTAAACAAATTATTTTTCTCTTGTCTGGCATTTACAGCTCCCGTTCGGACTTCCTACTAGATCTAGAAGACAAACAAAAGAACTGATGAAAAATTGCCCGATAAAGGACAAACACAATTTTTTCTATGCTCCCTTAGAGTACACATTTAACAACGATTAATCACTATTTGCCAGCAACTTTACTGTGTACAGGACGTTTTCACTAACACACGACAGGATGAAATTTTAATAACTTGTATAAGTAGCCAAGAAAGCATACGAGTAATTAATTATAATTAAATACATATTAATTATAGATCCCGTTCCACGTAAATTTTTAAACCAAGACTTTTTCTTTATTCAAATCTATTCAACCCGTGACTCCGCATGGCATACATGACCCAACTTCCTCGGGATCCATACATTCCTGAACATTTGGAGCAGCAGTACATTAGCATTATAATGCGAAAATTACTGACTGAAGATTAATCAGCCTATTTCCAGTCCGAACCACCCAGATTCACCTCCCCACACCAAAACTTAAAAACCGTCCCACCAACAAAACTACCCCACCCAACAATCAAAAAAGAACATCATCTCTACCACCTACCATTCCGTTCATCCATAGCAGTCAACACCAGCAACAGCATCACAAGCATCGACATCCCAACGTGCTCCCAGCAGCCGCAGCTTCGACATCCTGTGCGCCCCATCTCTCGACCAATCCAAGAGAGCGTGCGCCACAGCTGCTCGCGGCAGCACACTGACCCACCGCCGGGGCGCACGGGCGATTTAAAGTCCCTTCAGCCCCAAGGCCGCCCCAGCGCCCTCTGGTGGAATCGATCCGACTCCAATCTCGGAATGGGATCTTTCCGAAAAGGGTGGGGAAAGCCCTTTTTGTTATTGCCGCTGCTGCTAATCCCACATTCAACGGGGGTAGGAGTCGGACTTCTTTCCTCTAATAATTTGGGGACAGAGGTCCTCAATCATTCTTTTTCGTGGGGATTTTTCGGTTGGATGGAATTATACCTGACACGACCTGGTGTGTTCCGTGGACGCCCCTTTGAGAGAACAACCTCGTTGAAAGTTTTTTTTGTGTGTATTTGAGTTGCTGATTGATGGGTTGAGAAAAGAAAGTGTAGGTTTTGAAGTGGGAATAAAGGGCATTAGTTGTAATGAGAATAGGCATGAAATAGCCAAAAGTGAATTTTAGCTTTATAGGTTTTATGCAAAAAATATGGGGAATAGTTTTAAGTTCTATGCACCAGAGTGAATGTATGCAAATAGTATTCTTTCCTCACAAGGTTTTCAATTATTTCATAAATATTTTATGGGTATTAAACCTGAAACTTATAAATGGTGGAAAAAGGGAACGAAGATTTGTATGCACATAATTTAAAATTTATTAAAAACATGCGCCGTTTCTGAAATTTATACTTCATTTTAAACAAGAATAATGAATTTAAATGGATTTAAGGTTTTTTTTTGAAATTCTTAATAATATACTTTGACCACATTTTTTGTTTTTGAATAATCATTGCAAATATCAAACGTGCAAACAAATTATAGATTTCTAAGTGGGAAAATTATAAAGGGGTTTTATGAGCTTTGAAAAATTTCTTTATTTAAATAATTTTTTACGTATTAAACAGTTGCTTAACCTGTTATTCGTGATTTTTAAGTTAATTCACTGTGTCATAGATAGTTAAATTACCGGATAGTTTTATAAATTTTCAAAGTAAAATCTTTTCTTAAATTGTATTGTTATTTTCATAATATAATTTAAACATTGACTTAAAAAAGCGTGGATTCGATCTTTTCAATTATGATTATCCCAATATCTAATTTACATTGCTTACTGTAATTACAAAAATAAGCGCTCTTCACAAATGGGTACCCTCTTAGCATTTTATTATTTTTTGAATGAAAAGATTGATGAATACAAATTCATTTTGAAACAGCAAAAAAGTTTGTTGGAGAAGAAAAAAAAATTTAAGATCTTATTTTACTCTGCTAAAATAATTAACAGTTTCTTTGTTTCATTAATTTGTTTTTGGGGCAGTGGGAGTATAATAAGATAAAAGTTTCATCTTTCTTCAGGTTAATTAATGTAGTGAAAATAAAAGGATCGTTATCCACACAAATTATTAACGAGAACGCAGAGAAGATGAAATAATGAATATAAACATCAGCCTAATTAAAATTCATGTCAGCGAGCATGAAGGAAATAATTATTCTCATGATTTATAGCATGACGCAATCATCTCATAATTTTCTTAATAAGCTGTTCAACCTCAAATTTAATTAAATTAATTGGCTGAAATGCGCTTATAGATACGAGGGATTTTCTACTCTTATTCAATCTGTTTCCACACGTATTGTTTTGTTTCGTTGGATACAATTATTTATACTTTGTTTTAATTTTTTTTCTTTAATTTGAACATAATTCTAAGAACTTTCATGATATTGCATCATTTTATCACTCAAATTTTTCTGAAACATCTTAATGACTTAGGTAAAACTTCATCCTTGAATTTTCCGTGGCGTATGGTTTTGTAGTATCTCTCTATTCTAAAAAAAAGTTTTTGTAATTGGTTTCCAGAGAAAGGCTTTTTAATTACTGATCCGTATAACATGTTTTTGGTATCAAACTGTTCGAATTCTTTTGAGGATGTGCATAGCCTTTAGAATTTCTAAAAAAATTCCCAATTCTAAAATATTTCCATTTTTCTGGATTACGGATAAGGTTGCAGTTAACAGCAAGAAACTCGTACTCGTACTCGTTCGTACAATTTATTGTACCTCCAATCACAATGACCAACCGACGCTATTCATTAATGTTGAAAATAATTCCTTTCACTCTTTAAAAATGCGCTTCAAAATATGTACTTTCTAAATAAAATATTTTTAAAAGACTGATAATAGTTTTCCAGAAACTCACAGATATACTATTTAAGTACAGAATTTCACACACCAAAATCAATTGTTTGTAAACATTGAGTGAAATGTAGGTTTTGTCTTTTATTATTTTCAATAGCTTAAATTGGATTGTTAAAAAAGTCGGTTTTGAAACAAAAACTTGAATGATAAAACGCTAGACATTTTGACGAGTTACTAGGTACTATATTAAATTTAACAGATTCATTGTTGAACTTTTTTTGTAAATATTGAATAACAATATTTACGAGCAGACTTGATGGCTATTTTCAAGAAAAACGTGTTGATTAAATTATTGATAATTTACAACCAATAAATATTCCAATTTTTAAGATAGTGTGCTTTTGGAAAGTTGGTTGACGTTTCTTCTACTAATTGTTTTAACGAATGTTTTATAAATAAGTAATTTTAGTGAGCAGGGTGTTGTGGGGATTGCGAAGCGATCCGAAAGGCCCTGCGTCAGCAGTTAACGGGGGTTGGGGAGCGATAGCGAGCAGGGGGCGGTAGCTCCCTAGTTAACTTAAAATTAAATAATTTAATGTACTGTAAAAATTGAAAAATTAAAACATTTCTCATTTTTATAGAATCATTTTTTAAAATAATTTAAGATTAGATTTTAATATTTTTTCATTTTCCATTCTGTAGATTACTCACAAGTTAACCCTGCTGTTCTGTTAGGGTCTATTTGACCCAAAATTTTTTTCAATCGCGTGTTAAAAAAAATTGAATAGAGTTATTTGAATGAAACTTCGTGACTTTGTTGGAAAGTCATATGAATATCTACATCTAAAAGGAATTTGAATTATTTTAATTTGCAAGGGATATTTTACAACATAGTCCTAATGTACTGTTCGGGTCAATATGACCCGATTCTAAATTTTTTCGTTTTACTCAAACCTTTTCATATTTTTTTGTGGAATAACTCAACGGAAAAGAATAAAAACTATTATAAGATCCTTTTTTGCATTTTGATTTTCTTTTTTGTTGGACTTTTTGTTATTTGACACTAAAGCACGTGGAAGGTCAAAAGGTTGATTCAGTTGGGAAAAAAGCAAAAATATTTCCAAATTTCATTTTTTCTTGCTGTATTTTTGTTTTATAAAGTATTTTACTTTCAGTTAGAAAGCTACAAATAACTAATGAAACGAAACTTGTGCTATCCGAATGAAAATATTACTCAAAATGAGAAATTTGTGTTGTTTCTCATTGCCACTATCTTTTGACAAAGTTAACCATTAGGTAAGGAGTAATTGTGGACTTTTTGTGGCAGTATAACTTCCTAAGAAGTGAAACATAAAATTTATTACAGGAAAAGAACAAAAATCATCGCCAAAGAAAATTTGAGGTATTGGAGAAACGAGTAATTTTGCAAATTCTGCAATGCGTTTTCAATGGGATTTAGTACAAATAGAAGGAAAATAAATGTTCAAATGTAGATTATTTTGGAAGATTTGAGGAAATCACTCTTATATTCATACAGTAAAGCAGATTAAAATATGTCATGAAGGGGGAGGGAATCGATTAAAAAAAGTAAAAGAATGAAGAAAAAATTGAAATTTCTATCGGTCCCTCAGATTAAAAAAATTAAAAAAGTACTACTATGTTGTGCCATACTTGTTTAAAACCCATTTTCATTTATGTAAATTGTCAAAATAGTAAAAAATTACAAATTTCAATTAGAAATATTTTTTAGTCAATTTTATTATTTTATACGTATTTCATAACTTTACTCAATTATTTCATAATGATTACATTTAATAACAGCTATTTTACTATTATTTAACCTATTTCTTAAATTCCGCCATTCATTTACCACTAGAAGTGATATTTTTTGTATCGGGTCATATTGACCCGAACAGTACGTGCGTGGAGTAAGTCGGAGCAGAACAGCAGGGTTAAGTAAGTGTAATTGTAATAAAATTAAAAAAATAAATAAATCTTAATAGATACTAGCTGTTACAATCCGGCAAAACCTGGTTTTACAGCTAGCCTTCATCGGCGCTGAAGCAAGATTCGCTCGTTACTGCCGGTTCGTATTTTTCATTCCCTATCATTAAATATGCAGTTTTAATTCATTATCTTCGAAAGGGGTTTTGTCTCTGATTTCACATGGCATTGTCACAAATTTATTACATTGAAATAATTGTCATTTTATTTTGACCGGTTGTCAGCCCAATCCACCGAACCGGATCTGTACAAACTTGTTCTTAAACGAAATCTTACAACCCCGATATAAACCCATTTTAAGTGGCATCCTCCCAAAACCTTCCACTTTAAATTATTATTTGATTTTTATTTGTCTAAGGCTAAGCGCGCACTAAGAGACTTCTGTCTCGGCGATTTAAAACACTAGTCACTCGAGAGCAATGCATTTCTATGCGGAAATTCTTGGCCTAGTGATCTTGGTCTCGTCGCCATGTGCGCGCACTCTAGCTTCTTGCAATAGCCAGGGAAGCAATTTTGTCTTTGTCTCCGAGAGCAATTTTGTCTTTGTCTCCTAGTGCGCGCTTAGCCTAAGGCTGAGCGCGCACTAGAGACTTTTGTCTCGGAGACAAAGAGAAAATTGCTCTCGGAGACAAAGACAAAATTGCTTCCCTGGCTATTGCAAGAAGCTAGAGTGCGCGCACATGGCGACGAGACCAAGATCACTAGGCCAAGAATTTCCGCATAGAAATGCATTGCTCTCGAGTGACTAGTGTTTTAAGTCGCCGAGACAAAAGTCTCCAGTGCGCGCTTAGCCTAATAAGGAAGTTGCATGTGTCAGATTTTCAAAAACAAACAAGTATTCCGTATGGTTTTTTGTACGGTAAAATGAAATATCTAGTCAGTTTTTCAAAAAAATGTACAGGTAATTAAATATTTTAATTTAAAAATCGAGAAAAAACACGTGACTGAAAACGTTTATTGTTTAAACTATAAGATGACGTCAACAATAATATCATCAACTCCATTGCTTTACAACAATGTTTAGTATAAGATGACGTCACATCCAAACTCTTGGCGTTTTCGCGCGCTTTTAAAAAGGGGATTTTTGTTAATTTTTTTGGCAATTTAAAAATTTCTCGATCGGCCTCAAATTTTGGGTAGTTGCTTATTTTTGCAAGAGGAATCGATTAAAAAAATTAAAAAAAATCATGCAACTTCCTCATTGTTTGAAGTTAAATATTTATCCCCTTCTGTGTAAAGGGAAAGAAGAAATACTTCAATCAAACATGTACCATAATTTTTTTATAAATTCAATTCGGCTCTAGTATCCCGTTGGGATAAATCTAGTGAACCGTCAAAACTTTGAAATTTAATTTCAATGTAGATTTTCTTCACGCTCTTTCAAGGACGTTTTGCCTGTGTTGGTAAAAATATTGGCTAAAAACAATGGGGCAAATTGAAATCAATTTGTAATTAAAAAATGGAATGCTTTATAGGAATGAGACCTAAAACTGGCTCATCTAGGGGTGGAAAGCTTTCTTTCAAGACCGAGTTCGTCCAAATCGGTTCAGGGGTTCGGGCTGGCGGCCGGTGTAACGGAACTTCTCCATAGAGTTAACATAAGAGCAAAACGAAAAGAACGCATAATTTTAAAATGGAATGTTTTGGAGGAACGTGACCTAAAACTGGCTCATCTAGGGGTGGAAAGCTTTCGTTGAAGGCCGAGTTTGTCTAAATCGGTTTGGTGGTTCGGGCTGGGGGCCGGCGGAAAGCTCCCTCATAGAGTTAACATTAGAGAAAAGTGAAAAGAACGCATAATTTGAAAATAGAGGGTTTTGGAGAAACGCGACCTAAAATGAGCTCATCTAGGGGTGGAAAACTTCCGATCAAGGCCAAGTTTGTCCAAATCGGTTCAGGGGTTCGGCCTGGCGGCCGGCGGAACGAAACCTCTCCATAGAATTAACATTACAGAAAATTGAAAAGAACTTACAATTTTAAAATGGAAGGTTTTGGAGGAATGCGACCTAAAATAGGCTCATCTAGGGGTGGAAAGCTTTCGATAGAGATCAAGTTTGTCAAAATCGATTCGGGGGTTCGGCCTGGCGGCCGGCGGAAAGAAAAACCCAATTATTTTAATATACAGGGTGTCCCATAAATAATGGGTCACACTTCTAGGGGGGATAGTAGACACCTAGACGAGTCAGAATCACATAGGATTTGGGGGTCCCAGACCAAATCCCAGGGAGTTAAAAATGGAGCGACACCCCAAATAAATTATTGAAGAATTCAATTTGTAGAAAAACTACTATTGGTAAAAACTTAATTATGGTCTCAAAAATTGTGGTTTAATATGATCTTTAAAATTATCTGAAA
Source organism: Tetragnatha versicolor (assembly GCA_024610705.1). Lineage (NCBI taxonomy): Eukaryota > Metazoa > Arthropoda > Arachnida > Araneae > Tetragnathidae > Tetragnatha > Tetragnatha versicolor. The sequence continues at coordinate 43,810,369 of JANDEH010000002.1, read as the reverse complement.
AGTCTTCTATTTAAAATTTGTTTTATTATGAAAAAAGATAAAAAACCACAAAAAAATTTGGAAATTCTGCCAAAACCTCATTTTGTATTTCGAAATAATTTTTTTATTTTATAATCTGAAAGATCATAGTTGTCAACCCTTAAGTCAAAAGTTTCACTTAAAAACCATCAATATTAAACGCTTGAGATCCTGTTAAAGTTCGTTTTTTGAGTGCGCAAACGTGTTTCCTGTAGCCGTTTCCAAAACGGCAGTTTGCGGACGCTAAAAACGGACTTAAACCATGCTTTAACAGGATCTCAAGCATTTAATATCGATGGTTTTTACGTGACACTTTGGACTTAAGGGTTTTCGACTATGATCTTTCAGATTATTAAATCAAAACCTAGGATTTCAAAGTACCAAATAAAGTTTTGGCAGATTTTCCACATTTTTTTGTGGTTTTTAAACTTATTTTGTAATAAAACAAATTTTTAGGTTAAGACTTTTGAGATTTTAACGATCATATTAAACCACCATTTTTGAGACCATAATTAAAATTTTACCAGTAGTAGTTCTACAAATTGAATTTTTCAATAATTTTTTGGGGGTGTCGCTCCATTTTTAACTCCCTGGGATTTGGTCTGGGACCCCCAAATCCTATGTGATTCTGACTCGTCTAGGTGTCTACTATCCCCCCTAGAAGTGTGACCCAACATTTATGGGACACCCTGTATAAGACTAGCTGTTACAACCCGGCAAAGCCGGGTTTTACAGCTAGCCTTCTTTGGTGCTGATGCGAGATTCGCTCGTTCTTACCTATTCGTATTTACTTACACTCTAGTCACATATTCCCTGACATTAAATGTGCAATTTTAATTCATTATCTTCGAAAGGCGTTTTGTCTCCGATTTGACATGGCATTGTCACAAATTGAAATAATTGCCATTTAATTTACACCGGCCGTCAGCCCAATCCCCAGAACCGGATCTGTACAAACTTGTTCTTAAATGAAATCTTACTACCCCTATATAAACCCATTTTAGGTGGCATCCTCCCAAAACCTTTCACTTTAAATTATTATTTGATTTTTATTTGTCTCATTGTTTGAAGTTAAATGTTTATCCCCTTCTGTGTAAAGGGAAAGAAGAAATAAACAATCAAACATGTATACCATAATGGTCTAAGAGCTGGATGCAAATTTTGGGAATGATAAGGTGCACGAGATATTTCACCTGGAAAAGATTCGATTGATGATGGGAAAACTTATGTCACCAACGCCAGAAGGCGGAGTGGAAGCTTTCAGTGTGAAAGGGGGGGTCGAACATGCAAACAGCGCGCGGTCCCTAGCGACAGAGATTTTGAGGAAATAGGTTGAAAATTTGCACAGTTTAAGGAAAGTGTGAATAAAAGATAATGTAGCATTCTCAAAAGTATAAGTTGTGTTTTAAGGGTCGTAGAGAACTAAACGAATTTTCGAATGTTTATATGAATGATCTGTACGGCCGACGAGGTGCAAGGATGGACATAGGCTTAATGTATTGAAGAATGTTAGTAAAAGTTAGGGTAACACTCCCAGAAGACTAAGTGGAAGACAAAGGGTGGCCAGAAGTCACCAAATGTACAGAAAAATCTTAAAACCCGAATCATTCGGAAACTTCTGGCTTTTTGCATATGTATAGCTGACATATAGAACAAACTATATGCAAACAGCCAGAAGTCTAAGTGGAAGCGTTCGGGAGATATTCAGGCGCGAAGTAAAAGACTGAATAAAAGCAATTCTCTTGCAACAATGACTAATAATACGCTAATAAATATAAAGTCATTGTTAGCGTGGTTTTTAGCGTATTATTAGTCATTGTTGCAAGAGAAAAGTTATATGTTATAAGTCATTTGTTATATATAAACATTGGAAAATTCGTTAGTTTCCTACAACCCTTAAAACACAACTTATACTGTTGAGAATGTTACATTATCTTTTATTCACACTCTCCTAAAACTGTGCAAATTTTCAACCAATTTCTGCAAAATTTCTGTCGCAAGAGACCGCGCGCTTTTATTCGGTTTTGTACTTCGTGCCTGAATATCTCCCGAACGCTTCCACTTAGACTTCTGGCTGTTTGCATATTGTTTGTTCTATACAGGGTGTTTCAAAATTGCGTTGCACGGCTTTTATTCGGAACCAGCGCCTCCTAGAGTCATGGAAGTAAGGTCTACCCCTAGGTAAGTGACCCTGGAGAATCCATTGAGAGGACTTACAGCGCCCTTAGCGGCGAAATTAAAAAGTTAAAAAAATTAATTTAAAAACTAAACGAGATAGAGCAAAAACCTGAGTGAGAGTATTGTTGCCAACGTCAAGAAGAACTCATTGAAAAAAATTTGATCAAAATATCTTGAATATTCGCGGAGATATCAGCATGTGAAAATAGCACTTTTTCAGGGGTCAAAAAGTAAAAAGTTCGCATATTTGCAAATTTTTTTGATTTTTTGATTAAATTTTGTGTTCTTTCAACTAAAAAAACACATAACTACACAATTTCACAGAAAAATTTGCAAATATGCAGACTTTTTACTTTTTGACCCCTGAAAAAGTGCTATTTTCACATGCCAATATCTCCGCGAATATTCAAGATATTTTGATCAAATTTTTTTCAATGAGTTCTTCTTGATGTTGGCAACAATACTTTCATTGAGGTTTTTGCTCTATCTCCTTTAGTTTTAAAATTAATTTTTTTAACTTATTAATTTCGCCTCTAGGGGCGCTGTAAGTCCTCTCAATGGATTCTCCAGGGTCACTTACCTAGGGGTAGACCTTACTTCCATGACTCTAGGAGGCGCTGGTTCCGAATAAAAGCCGTGCAACGCAATTTTGAAACACCCTGTATATCAGCTATACATATGCAAACAGCCAGAAGTTTCCGAATGATTCGGGTTTTAAGATTTTTCTGCACCTTTGGTGACTTCTGGCCACCCTTTGTCTTCCACTTAGTCTTCTGGGAGTGTTACCCTAACTTTTACTAACATTCTTCAATACATTAAGCCTATGTGCACCCTTGCACCTCGTCGGCCGTACAGATCATTCATATAAACATTCGAAAATTCGTTTAGTTCTCTACGACCCTTAAAACACAACTTATACTTTTGAGAATGCTACATTATCTTTTATTTACACTCTCCTTAAACTGTGCAAATTTTCAACCTATTTCCTCAAAATCTCTGTCGCAAGGGACCGCGCGCTGTTTGCATGTTCGACCCCCCCTTTCACACTGAAAGCTTCCACTCCGCCTTCTGGCGTTGGTGACATAAGTTTTCCCATCATCAATCGAATCTGTTCCAGGTGAAATATCTCGTGCACCTTATCATTCCCAAAATTTGCATCCAGCTCTCAGGCTATAATGTATCCCGTTAGGATAAATCTAGTGAACCGTCAAAACTTTGAAATTTAATTTCAATGTAGATTTTCTACAAGCTTTTTCAAGGACGTTTTGCCAGTGTTGGTAAAAATATTAACTTAAAACTATGGGGCAAATTGAAATAAATTTCTAATTTAAAAATGGAATGCTTTGGAGGAACGTGTTATATTATTGGCTCATCTAGGGGTTGAAAGCTTCTGTTTAAGACCGAGTTAGTTCAAATCGGTTCAGGGGTTCTGCCTGGCGGCCGGCTGAACGGAACCTCTCCGTAGAATTAAACTTAGAGAAAAGTGAAAAGAACGTATAATTTTAAAATGGAAGGTTGGTTTTGGAGAAACGCGACCTAAAATGGGCTCATCTAGGGGTGGAAAGCTTCCGATCAAGGCCCAGTTTGTCCGAATCGGTTCAGGGGTTAGGCCTGGCGGCCGGCGGAACGGAACCTCTCCATAGAGTTAAAATTACAGAAAAGTGAAAAGAAGCCGGCGGAAAGAAAAACCCAATTATCTATATCTATAAAATCCAAATACGGGTGACTGACTGATTCATAACACTCATCACGAAATCTCCAAAACTGCCGGACCGATTGGCTTGAAATTTGACAGAGACCTTCCTCTCAGCCATTAGACGCGCACTAAGAAACGATTTTAAAATCGAACGACTCCTTCCCTGCTTTTCGGCGCTTTTTCGATTCCGTTTTACCCATTGAAATAGCATTGTGCATTGTTTAAATGCATAAATTGCAGTGTTTACTTCTCTGTCTTAAGGCGACGTCTTGCCTCACTTGAATGAATATAACTGATTAACATTTATACATATTTTATTATTTACAACAAAATTTATGAAGAAAAACAGTGTGAATATCTGTATTTAAATATTATAACAGCTATCAGAAAACCGAAGTAAATTAAAACAATTAATTTACTTTCTTTAATATTTTAATTTCTCAGAAAAATATATTTAAATAGCAAGAATTTAAAAGTTTCCAAGGAAACAGAGTTAAAATTTCATTGCTTCATAGCGGAATTGGTTTACTAGACTATAATCACTAGATTTTTATTATAACTAGCAATCTGTTTTTACTCTTTCAGAGAAGCTTTTAAAGAAGTTGGTTTCAAAAAGAAGACAAGCTTACTTGATAAACTTTTTATCGAGGGATTTTTTAAATTTATTTTATTTTATTTTTTGCGGAATTTTAAAAGGATAGCGGGAATACTTTAAGAAAATTCTGTTTAAGATTTTAAACACTGGATCTCAAATGACAGAGATGATTTCAAGTAGATTGTATTTATCACATAGGAAGGATAAATGTATAATAGACAAAAAATCGGGATGGAATGAGATATCACAGTTAGAACTGGGATGAGAAAAAGGCACCGGGAATACTGGGATGAAAATTATCGGGAACACCGGGTTATGAAAATTATCGGGAACACCGGGTTATGAAAATTATCGGGAAAACCGGGACATTAAAATTATCGGGAACACCGGGTTATGAAAAGGTACCGGGAAAACCGGGATATGAAAAGGTAGCGGGAACATCCGGATATGAAAAGGTACACTTTAAAAGGTACATTTTAAACACTAGATTTAAAAAAAGAGATGATTTCAATGTGATTGTTTTTATCACATGGAAAGGATAAATATTTGATGGAATGAGATGTCACAGTTGGAACTGGGATGGGGAAAAGGAATCGGGAATACCGGGATGAAAATTATTTGAAACACCTGGATATGAAAATTATCGGGAACCGGGGGTATGTAAAGGTACCGGGAAACCAGGGACATGAAAAGGTACCAGGAACACCGGGATATGAAAAGGTACCGGGAACACCGAGATACGAAAAGGTACCGGGAAAACCAGGATAAGAAAAGGTACCGGGAAAACCGGGATATGAAAAGGTACTGGGAACACCCGGATATGAAAAGTTTTCGGGAAAACCGGGTTATGAAAACTATCGGGAACACCAGGATATGGAAAAAGTACTGGGGACACCGGGGTTATTGGTGATTCGAAAAATCGGACATATAACTTGGGAGAACTTTAAAAAATGAATTAATACACTCCACCCGTGCAAGGCCGGGCAAATCAGCTAGTTTTAATATATAAGATGAAATATTTTAAACTCCTGTGTATAGGGTATCTGCGCAATATACTTCAATTATTTTTACGTCTCTTGGACATTTTAGGAAATGTTATTTCTGTGTGCTGGAGCGTATATATAAATAATTTTACAAATTGTGTTCTCAAACATGAATTCGTAAAGTAATACATACATTTTTTAATACTTGACATCGTAAAATGCCATTTATACCATAGAATTAAATTCACATCTAAATTTAACAAACATTAAGTTAATTGAATGTTTTTTAAATAGGGAGTGCTTGGATATTAATCTTCTGTCACAATACTTAATGCCGGGAATAGTATACTACTTATTATTACTCAACAAACAAGCGTACCTTAACTCTAGCTAGATGAAATATACTAGGGTTTTAAAGTTAAGAGACGAAAATGTGTATATAACACATAAGATCCCAAAGGTCAAAATGGGTATGTATTATGATTTGTGTCAAAACAAACCTTAATTGGCCTTCCATATTAGTTTAGGTGAATATCTGCTTCCAGAAGTATAAATAACAGTTTATCTATCTGGATAAAAATAACTTTTTGTTAGTGTTTTGGGAGAGTTTGAACAAATGGCCTTAGTGACTCATTTTCCCAAATAGAAGCGTCTCTCTTTTATGTTCAAGGGGGAAAAAGAGAAAATTTTACATTTTCTAAGGAAAAAGTTTTTTTGTTATTTTTTATACATACTAGGGGGCTCTGCCCCCTGCTCGCTATCGCTCACCAACCCCCGGAACTGCTTCGCAGTTCTTTGAAGATCGCTTCGCGATCTTAGCGAGCAGAGCTCGCTTGTTTCATCTCAACTATCCAGTAAAACCTGGAACTTGTCGGCTTAGTTTATGATCATTTAAAATCGAAACTTTTTATCTCTCGAACTTATCAATAACTTAATTCGGACCATAACTACAAAAATATCAAAATAAAACTGCAACTGAAATATCCTTGTTTTAACTTGTCAATAATTTAATCGAAATGTTTTTTAAAATATCCAGCAAGTCTACTAATTATCATCGACTATCTTAGAGAAAAAAGCATGCCATTAATATCTTTTTAATTTATAAAATGCACGTGTGTCTAGTGAATTGTTGGAAATGAAAGAAATCAGACTCGCATAAAAATCGGCTGTTTCTCTAGTGAACGACCAGAAAGAGATGAAAAAATTGAAACTTTGAATCTTAATAACTCTAAAAATAATTCGAATTTTTTAAAAAATGAAACGCCAATCTTTTTATAAAAAATAATTGTATATGTGTTTATAATATCATATTTCTACTGTGATTAGTTTTTCTGTTATAACTAAAAAACCGAAAAAGGGTAAAAAATTTCGAAACTTTAGAATTTAATTACTCCAAAAATAATTCGAAATTCGAAAAAAGGGCGACGAGGTGCAAAACTTCATACCTAAGAGTATGTGTCTGCAAAAAATCATGTTTCTACTGTGAATAGATTTTGCTGGAGGCGAACTCGCAGCAGAAAAAAATAATTTTCGACTTTGACATTAAATAACTCCAAAACTAATTATCTAATTAATTAGGTTTGGGAACTGAAATGACCATCATGCATTTGTCTACCAATGGTCAAAATTTCATAATATTCCTTCACATAGTTTTTGCGTAGTGATAGTTCAAAGTGTTCAAAAATAAAATTTTCAAAATCAGCGGTGACGGCGGCGGTGACGGCGGTGACGGCGGCGGTCACTGTTACTTTTTTTTAATATAGAGAGAAATATTTAACTTTCCAGAAATATGCATTTCTTGCTTTTGTTGCATTTTGATTTCAATCAAAATCTTAAAACAAAAAGTATTATTTGAATCTAATGAAACAAAAAAAACCAATATATATAAAATTTCAATTCAAAGATTTCTCTTATAATATGAATATTGAGATCCGATTTAATTGGATGCGCTCTTTTGTTTAAAATTATTATTTCGAAACTAATTCTAATTTAAATCCTGATAAATTACGATAAATCACAATGGCTGACTGTTGATATTTGGAAAATGAAAGAATTCCTTTCATGCTTGATAAAAACATGTAAATACATTATTTTATTCCTAATTCAACAGTAATTATATCAAAATAGAATATTCAATTTACAATATTAATTCTGAAATATATCCATATTTACGAAACGACCGAGTTAGGGTAAAAATATTTACCTCTTCAGAATATAAAACTTTATAAATATCTCAATAAAAGATAATATAGACGATACACCATTCTAATTTTCAATTTAAATGTTCATTAGAGTTTTTGAGAGTAAAATAAATATTATTCGTTCGTACTCGTTATATTTCCATCTGATATAATTATTTAGCAGTGTAAAATATTTCCATCAAATATTTGTTCAAATCTAAATGAATGGTATTTTTACTTATATAAAAATAGCAGCAGAAGGAATTAAATACAGGATATTAAATTTAATAGTCACATTCTAAAAAATAATGTTTCTTACTTCTCATGAAAAAACTATTTTTACAACTATTTTTTCAACTTGGGGGATGGTCGGACAAAATCGGGAGGACCCAAAGTTTATTTTTTTTAATATTCACTTAGTGTGTGATCAACATAGTCAAAATTAGTACTAAAACGATAAACTGGTTCCTTATGAAATAAACATAATAATAAATTAATCATAAATAATAACAATATATAGGTTATAAGGGCACATTTTTAAGATGAGTAAAAATCCCGGTTTTATTCGACCAGGTCGGACAAAACCAGGAACTGTACAGAATAATTAATATAGCATAGTAACTGAAAAAAAAACATTGTTTTTTATAAGAAAACTTGCCATGGTATGACATAATAAACTTTTAGAATTTCAATTTATATAAAATTTTCATCAAATAACAATTTAATTTACGCTCTAAGGGTTAAAGGTTTTAAGAACAAAATTCCAAGTTTGGTCTTGTTCATCATTTCATGTGGTTACTCTTTGCTATAAAAGCACTGTATCGAAATCTCCCTAGATTTAGATTGTTCATATAAGCAAAAGATGCATGCTTACTAGGGTTATGATTTTTTTCAGATTTAAAAGCCTGTGGTGGCAAATGATGAGTATTGGTCCATAACTCTCGAAAATAACTTTTATTTTTGAAAACTGCGAAAAAAGCTTGCGCGCCTAATAAGATTTTTATATGGCTGAAGCACTAAAAGGCAGTTAATAAAATCTTTTTTGAAGCTGATTGTTACATAAATCATAGATTTGTAAATGAGCTTTTCCTATTCCTTTTGGTCCCAAAAGATAGTGTGTGAAGTTTCAGCCCCCTAAGTTGACTCTAGGGTTTGCCTATAGAGCCCCAAATTAAGAAAAAATTGGAAAAATTACCAATTTTCAGAATTTTTAAAAAAGTATATTTTGATATTTTAATTGATATAAAACTGGTTTAAATGTGTTATTTAGGACATTTTAGATGGTTTATATTTATTTAAGGTTATTAACTGTACCTATAGTGTCTATAATTTAAGAGTAAAAGGTACTACTAAAGGACGTTGCGCTCATCAAAGCTTATAATACACTACAGTGGTCAAAAGTAATTAAATTCCAATTTTCTTCAAAAGAACTCCCTCAAATGACGCCATTTGGTGTTACATTGATGTTTTAAAATATAAAGGCCAGTAAAGTAACAGTAATTAGGCCTTCTACTGAAGTTTTAATGTAAAAAATACTTTTCTTCGAAAATGCGTGTTTCTAGCTGATCAAATCCAAAATTTATTCTAAAAAAGAGGGTTATTGTATTTTTTTAGTTCAAAATTTTCAAATACCATTATAAGCTTCATTTTTACGTAGAATTTAATTTTAAATCAAACAGATCGGAATTGACTTGGGTTATTTCTCTACCAGAAGAGAAATGGGATATCTTTATTAAAGTAAAGAAAATTGTTTAATATTTGTAAATTTTTGTTCGTATTTCAATGAAAGAAGATTTCAATTAAACTTTCACCCTAATACGTTAAAAAGAGGTAATTTTCATAATTTCATACGATAAAATTTATTTTTATTTCTGGTATAGGAGAAATTCATGTCGTTTCCAATCTGTATGGTTTAAAGTTAAAATCTACTTATAAAAATAAAATCTATAAGGTTTAAATAGGTATTTCAAGGTTTTTTATCTTAAAAAGCACTATAATCCTCTTTTTGAGAAAATTTTGGATTTGATCAGCTAGAAACAAGCATTTTTGCAGAAAAGCAATTTTTGCATTATAAGTTCAGTGGAAGACCTAATTACTGTTATTTTACTGGTCTTTATAATTTAAAACATCAATTTAACAACAAATGGCATCATTTGAGGGAGTACCTTCGAAGAAATTCGGATTTAATTCATTTCGTCTACCGGTAGTGCATTATAAGCTTTGGGGAGTGCAACGTCCCTAGCAATTATTAATCTTAAATTATAGGGGCTATAGGGTACATACAGTTAATGCACATAAATATATATAATTCATTTAAATATGTTCTAAAGAACACATTTAAAAAAGTTTTATAACAATATAAATATCAAAATATTTTTTTAATTCTGAAAATTGGTAGTTTTTTCGCTTTTTTTTCAATTTTGGGGCTTTATAGGCACACCCTAGAGTTAACTTATGGGGCTGAAACTTCACACACTATCTTTTGGGACCAAAAGGAATGGGAAAATCCCAGGGTAGAGAGGTTTTTTGAAAAAAAGTTTTTTTCCCGAGACACACTAGTGATTGCTATATTAGAAAGTGAAATGAGGTTGGGCGCGCAAGGTTTTTTCTTAATATAAAGAAATTAATGCTATAAAATTAACATATGGGTAAAAGTTCATCGAATGCAACATCAGGATTTTAAATATTTTTAAAAAAGTCTCAGAATCATAACCCTAATGCTTACTAGTGATGGGCGATTATTTGAGGAGTTAACTCAGTGAACTAACTCCTTAAACTGAGTGAAGGATCAAGGAGTGGGGAAAAAAGAGTGGTAGCTCAGTTGTACTTTTTAAAATTTACCTTTTTAAGATTTAATTTGTGGTATTACCTTGAAATCCTTGTGATATTACCTCCAAGAAACACTAGATGGCAGCACGCCGCCGGCTGCCGGTGATTATCATCTATGAGATGAGCAAGCGAGCGGTGCGCCTACGTAATCCGTTGCCATAACAACCCACTTTGATCAGAAGAACCGAAGGAATTACGTCTTCCTTTTAGGAGTTGAAAGGAGTTGACAGAGTTAAAAGAGCTGCTTGCTCCTAGTCTCCACTCTTTGGGAGTTATTAGCTGTGTGCTCTCAACTCCTTTGATCCCAGGAGAGCTGGGATTGGGAGCAGATGGCCTCAGATCGGTCTTTCCACTCCGACAATCCCACTCCCAGGGATCAGATAGTTCATAAGAGTTAATTCCTCACTCCCAGCGGTTTCTTAAGATCGATTTTTGGAGGCCATGATTGTTTATTATACACCTCTTCTACACGGCACTGTGAGCGTGATTATACATTGTCTTAATCACAATTAGTGATGGGCAGGTATCGATACCAAATACTTAAGTACTCGATACCTATAGGTATCGAGTGTATTCGATACCCACAAAAGTATCGATACTTTATTGACATATTTCGTTTTAAATTTTTCAATGAAGTAATCTTTATAATACCTACTGTAGATCAAACGCAGCCTGTTTCCGTTTTCATTTTGCAACGCTCAAACCCAAGTCGTTATCATCCGCGAGAGAAATTTGACGCGGCTAGGTTTTCCCCCCGCCAAATCCTTCGCTTCTATCCACCTCCAGGCCCGTAGCTACGGGGCTTTTTGATGGATCGCTTTCAGTTTTTTGAATATTAGTCTGATTATGGATAGGCCCTAAAAAAATTATCCCTTCAGGTTCATTTCCCGACATTGAAAAAAAGTACTCGATACCTAAAAGTACTCGATACCTATAAGTATTCGATACCAAAGTATTCGATACCTATAAGTATTCGATACCAAAGTATTCGATACCTAAAATTATCGATTTTGCCCATCACTAATCACAATGTTTAGGTTGACAAAATTTGCTGCACACAATTAAAAAAATATTTATGGTTTTATATTCTCACGATTATCAAGTTCTAATAATCCTTTAATATTTAGATATTCCATTAAAAATTTCGACGATTAAAAAAGATTGCGAAAAGATGAATTTCGTTAAACGAGCTGCCATTATTGAAAGGCATACATTTACTACTTCTGACAGCTATTGTTAATTAAAATACTAGTTGTTAATAAAAAATATTTGATCTTAAACGAAAGGATTGCTGTATAAATTAATATTTTAATGGTTTAGCAGTGTTTTATTTGATTAATGAGGCGATTGATTTGGATTTAAAAATTAAATTTTCAACTGATTTTTGAGAATTGAAACACGAGCTATGCTTGTCTACCTCTACCAGCTATGATGGTGTCTTCAAAGGGTGGGACGGAAGGAAGGGTTTGTAGTTCTTTCCGAGAACGTTGGCGTCTTGCCAAAACCTTCTGCTCTTAGTGTGTTTTTTGTCTCAAACTCGCCATTTTTTAGATGAATGAGTGATTAAAACTAAACTACTTATTAGAAAAATTGTACTGGTTTTTCATTCTGGTGACCATTACTTTCCAGTAAATTTAGAATAGTTAAAGTTTGCAGTAGAATGTTCGCGGATGAAATTGGATTGGATGCCTGAATTCGAATTGTAAGATAGGTGGTTATTTTTGAAGTGAGTATTTTTTCTTTTGAAATATACCTAGTATTGCTGATTAATATATTAAACTTGATGTGTTAGTGTCTGAATATTTGGTTCTACGGTCGTTTCCCCTACTGGGGAATTTCCTTTCCCTCTTTCTTCTGTTTTGTAGGTAGTTTTTTGGGCGCAAGTTCAGAGGTGCGGATGATTGGCGAATTTTGGCTATTTGACGCCATATTTAGAAGCCAAATGACTCTTTTAACATTAGTTAGGGTTACCATATTAGTCCTGTTTACTGCTAAAAACTTGGCGCATCCGCACCTCTGAACTTGCGCCGGTTTTTGTTAGTAAATTGTTAAAAAAATTTCCAGTAGGCGAAATATTAAAGGTTTATTTCCGTTTTCGTTTACAGTTCAATATAAAAGCTTTTATTTTTTGAATGACTTTTCCGGCATACTTTTTAGTTGATGTATGTACGTAGTTAAGATTAAGAAGTTATATAATACTAGCGCTGACGCGCTAGACACGGGCTTCGCCAGTCCATATGTAAAAAGGAGCATTTTTATGTTCATACTACAACAATCGATGTTATACCTTCAACAATTAATATTATATTATCTTTAATTACAACAATTGGTGGTTTTGCCATGATGTCATGGTTTAGGAATGAAATACGGGTTTTTTTAGCCGAAAATAGACCAAAAAAGTTATTGGGATGCTTCAATTTCAAATTATTATTCTTCAGGAAACTTTCTGGGAGCGAGTAGCTTTCTGGTATGGTTTAAAGTGAATGTAGGTTCGAAAAGTTTAAAACTAAAACGGACTTACATTCAGATGAACATTCATTTATGAATATAGATTTTGGGAGTTACTGAGTTACATTAACCCATTAGCGCCCAGTGATCTATTTCTAGATCGCTAAACATAGTGTCATAAATGCTCTCTTAAATTACCTTAAATTCACCCAACAGTAACGAAACTGAACTTATGGCAAGAAAAAACATGCCTCAGTTCTAATATCCTGTGTTTTTTGCGTTTGCTTCATTTATTTTGTAATAGGGATGGGCTAAAGTTCGTTTTGTGGTTTCATTTTGCAGTTTTTTCATCTTCATTCGCGTTTTTCAAGAAAACAGTAAAGGTATACCACTTAAGGAATCCTTTTCCAGTTTTATTTTATCATAATAGATGTAGCTATTGGGATATAATGCAGAGTTAGGTCAAAATTAATTTATTTAGTGAAAAATAAAGTCCAAATACTGCTGATCTCAAAATAGATCACTGGGCGTTCGGGCGTTCTTTTTTTGTGTGTTGCTGACAATATGATCATTAAGTTTTTTCACAAAAAACTGATAAAATGAGTCTCAGAATACTCAGTTATGTTCAAGATGAAGTCAACTATTAATTCTCTTAAGGAATGTAATATTATATTATTGCTAATTAAATTTTATAATATATTCTGGTGAATAAATGGAAGGTAGGCCATTATGATTCCTTACCAATAAAGCACAGTATTGCAACTAGGTATAAAATTATTGGTGTTTATTCACATAAACTTATTTTATACAACACAAGTCAATGCAAATAGTTTTGAAATACTTCATAGGGGATATTATGAGATATTTAAAGGTTATCAAGAAGCTATGAAAATATCAAATTGAGAATTACAATATATTTTTTTTAAATTGGCCCTTATCCAGCCTTTGTAACCTTGATATTGACGTTATGACAGAGTAAGTAGTTTATTAGAATAGTGTCAGCGAAAAGCTCAAACAAGCAGCAATTTTGATTGTTGCCATGTAAGATCAAGTTACATTTTATTTCATGAATATAATTAATTTATGGTAAAACCAATCTACAAAATTTTAAAAAAATTAACCCAATTCATTTTATTTTACTAATTAGTTAAAATTATATGTCATGTCATATGTTTTCTATAATATACCCTGGCGTTCCATTGGTTCCATCACTAAGCGCCGAGACTGCTACGTAACCACGAGACCTACAGCGCATGCGCCACGGGCCGTTCGGGCCGTCCAAATATACACTTCGTAGGCTATTTGTGTATTTAATTTTGAGTAAATTATTTAATTTTATTACTATTTAATTATTTTTTCCACATATTTATGAATAAATAAGCGTTTTTAAAGAGAAATACTAATATTTCTATTTATTTTTTAGATTTTTTGGGACTTTTTTGAAGTTCAAATATTACTTAGCTCTGTGACAAAAAATATCCTCCGAACGCCCAGTGATCTATTTTTAGATCAGCATTTTTTATAGAAACTAATGACTGTTTTGACAAAATGTGCTTATAATATTCATATTGAAGGCAAAATACACCAGATTCATGATTTTTTTTCAATTTGCCCCCCCCAAAAAATAATTTGGGCGTTAATGGGTTAAAGAGTTAACTCCTTAAGGTGAGTGAGTTACTCAGATCTGATCTTGCAAAAGAGTTGAATCGCCCATCACTAATGCTTACCCAAATTTACCCACATCCCGGTTTTGTCCAATCGTGCCGTTTTCAATAAATTTTATCTAGTGTTAAAATAAAACAACTCTTAGGCACCAATATAAACTTTTAAAATAACAAATAAATAATCAGGTATACGTTTTACTTACCCAGAGTTAAGTATTTAAGATTGGTGGCGTAATATTGCATACGCTAAAATGGTGAGCTTTTCTCATGAAACATAAAAATATAGGTTGGTTTATTTAACTTCTGTTTTCTGGAAGTTGTCAGGGTTCATTCCTGGAAATAGTTCTAGTAGTGCTCGCTAGATATCACTCAAAATCAATGAACAAATCTCAAATACTTGCTTTGACCACCTACCCGATTTTTTCCGACTCTCTCCTATATTTGTAAAATAACTGTATTTCCATTCCATATTTTGATTTATTATTTGCATCGTATGGTGTACAATTACATCCAGATTCAGATTAGTGCATAAACTTTTTTTACGTTCCTATTGCACAACAAAACCTTTAATTCTCTATTCACAAAAAGAGGAAAACCGCATCTCCACAGAAATAAACCTCTCTTTAGAGTCCAACTCGAAGGGAAAAACCTTTCCGACATTCTCCACCAAACCTAAAAAACGACGCCATTTTTCTTCTTCTTCCAGCGTAATTTCCGACTCTCTTTTAATGTGACTCCGGAGTATAAACAGGGCTCCGAAATGAGACAAGGGAAAAAACACGAAACCAGTCCCACCCGTAAATGGTTTAGCTGTGACAGCCAGAGCTTCAGGGGACCAGTACTACCCCTATCGGTTCATTAGGGTCCGCGACACAGCAATGTCCAACGCACGGAGCCCCGGGCCTCGTCAATATCGTCTGTTAGCTTGACCGCAAGAATGGATAGACGTCACCTTCCCCCTTTGCTTTCTATTTAGTAAGTTTCTTTTTCTTTCGGTTGACATCGCGTTAATAAGCCAGGGACAATCTGGAAAACCAATAAATTGCGGCGCCGGTGTTTTCTGTGGCCTGCGGGCGCTATGTATCTTGCATTAGTACTTTTGTGAAAGATATACAGAAGGGAAAGTTGCTCTTATCTATTATCTGGGATATATCGGGCCGGTGGGTGGGGAGAGGAAATAATTCCGATGGAAATTCCAGGGTCGTTTTGGGGTGTTTTTGGTGCCCTGGAGCCGTTTTTCTGGGAGTCGATGGATACCAGAGTTATAAATTATTTAGCTTATATTTTTTGGTGTTGACGCCAAATCGGGATTGGTTTTCCACCGGGAATCTAACTTCGTAAAATATAATTTGGAATCGATCATTCCGTTTCGGTCTAATGCCTGATGATGTGTTAGTAAGGAATTTATTCCTGATCGTTAAAGATGTTATGGATTAATGCTCACTTTTTAAAATATCAGGATGAGAAGAAAATAGAATATTGCCCATGTGACTGTTTTTAAAAATACGAAAGAAGAAAGTAAAGCGTTTAGTATGATTTTTATGTTCAAAAATTTAGTCATCCTAACTATAATTATTCCTGCTTACAAAGTTTATTTCCTGATATTTTAAATAGTCATGTTTAAAAATTTCTACATAAATTTTCTATCAACTTGTATTCAAATTACGCGTCATAAGAAATGAATATTATTACCCAGTGTTATAACAATTTTAAGTATTGCTTTTAAGGAATATGACCTATCAGAAAAGTAACATAATATACTCAAAGAATAAAATTAGAAATACATTTTGTGAGTTATTAAATAATAACATCACAGAAAGATATATAATATTTCTACTATGTAAAAGGTTATAAGTAGTGTAATTTACTATTATAATTTAGTAGGTTAAGAGGACACTTTTATTTCTAGAACATGCGTCATTTTCGATTATTTTAGGAATAATGTTCTGTGGGTGAATTTATTATTGATTTTGGTCTAAGAGCTAGCAACGTTTTGGAGAGAGAATTTCAGAAAAGCTAGTTCTTATGTCTTTCCCCATGCTATTTCGAACAGCATGCGGGCTACCGGCCACTATATATCCACTATTTCTCTTTTTTTTACTTTATCATTTAGTTTGTATTTTTATCTTTAAAATGACACCAACCTTATCTATATCAGGTGATAAATAAAAAAGTTATGAAGTTACGTATTGTGCCGCCATTTTGAGTATATTTCATTTACTTAATATTTGTATATTTGATTCATATTTCAAAATGGTCCCACAGCGTCAGTTTTAATCGAAAAATATTTGAAAAATATTTTGGCCTTTTTGCATCATGTTCTCGTCCACATAAACTTTTCAGGAAAATACGTGACATGTTGTCAACCCCCATCGGGTGACTTCAAATGAAATAAATCTACTTAGCCGCGGTCTCTAACAACTGGCATACTGCACCAATGAATCGGTCTGGCTATTGAGTTAACAACCGAATTAATTAATACCTGGGAAATTATTTTTTTACTTACTTATTTATAAATAAAATAATATTAAAATGACAGGCATACTAAAATGGTTTGAAATTTGTTTTTTCTTTTTTTTTGAGAAATAGCATCTGGGTCATTATTGTCAACCACAAAAATGTCTGACAATAATAAATTCGTTTTTTATCGTGTTTAGAAAATAGTGAAAAAGAAAAAAAATTATTTCTAAAATGTTTTAAAAATTAATATTTTTACCTGTAAAGGTGTGATGGGCCCTAATGAAAGCAACGCTTACCGACAGCCAGTAGCCCTTACGCTGTTCAAAATAGCATAGGGAAAGATGTATTAAAGAACCTGCTTTACTAAAATTCTTCTTTTTTCGACGTTGCTAGCTGTCGTACTATTTGGGGTTATTAAAATTTTCACAAACCCTAATTCAAAAAGTCTTAATAAAAATCACACAAGAGGCGAAGTTTCTTTCTGAGAGGCGAGTTTGTACATTTAGTTCTCAAGTTAAACATAAATTTAAATTTCCATTAACACTTTTGATCATAAAGCAACGACTGAAATTGAAATTTTTAATTGAGATTAGAAAGTCTAGGTAAGCTCTATTTTAACTGATTAATACTTAACCTAATTTAACTTCCCCAATGAGTGTGTAACTTTCCGAAGGAGAAAACTTAATGATTCCAAAACCCTCCTAACCACCCTCAAAACTCCAAAGAATGTTTTTGGCACACAGTGCGCGAAGTGCAGAATAAATGAGCTAGAAACCCCAACCCATTAGTTATAATTATTACAGCAAACCAAGTCGTCCGCCTGTGCACTTATTAACTTTCGGATATGCATATACCGAATTAATCTCTCAAAGCCATAAGCAGTTCAAACAGAGGGCTTCTTTCAAAAGAAAAACAGTGCTATCGATCGGCGAAGTTACACAACTTGGAGAAAACTGGGAAACATGTTTAATGCATAAGATTCGGCAATTTCTGTCGGATACAGGCTCATCTGTCTCTTGTCATAATGGGAGGTCCTTGAAGTTTCCAGCTCTTAATGTTTATTGGATCATCAATAAAAGAGCTGAAATCCGTCGTTTGGTCCAGGTGATTTGCATCGGTTTTAGTATTTATGCCAGAGTTCACTTTAGCTGGGGCTGTGTTTAGAGGAAGAACTTTAGCGGAGATGATTTCCGTGACGAATAAACAAAGGGGTGATTCGTTGTTGGGAATTTTTGAGGGGAGATTCTTTTGTGTTGTTGAATGGGATGGCCGTTTGGATTTATCGGGTGCGTTTATTTTAGTCTGAATCCTGTGTTGGGTTTTGAATGGAGTATGATATTGCATGTTTAATGGTGGTATTGTTGGGATTATACATCTACCATTGTGGTATAAAAAGAATGTTATCTTCTTTGTTGTATGGAAATAGGTTTATTTTCTGCATAATTACTACTATTGTACGATTATAATGGATACGAAATATGGATTGAAATTTATTTTGTAGATCAGAATCATGTTTCCTCACTTTGATCTGAACAAGTTCGTTTTCATTGTGTTAAATAAATATTATATCGAACGTTGCAATTTCATACGCATCACATCATTGTTTACTAATCCTACATAGATTAAATCAGACAAATTTCTTGCATAATAAAAAAACAAAAGCTTTAAAATACATGAATGAAATGGTTTATAGAAAAGTAATAAATTAGAAAACGTTTTGGTTCAGTTCCGTTAACGTTCAAAAAAGTAGACAGATTGCTAAATTATTTCAAACTCGTTAAAATGTTTAGCTAGATCAATTACTGTTCAGTTTACAATAAATATTAGAAAAAATTATCGATATTTGAATATATGGCGTTCAAAAAAGCTTGGTGATATTTAGTGGGAATGTTAACGGTATTAAATCAAGGTGTTTTCAACATAGCTTGTAAATTGAGCAAATTATATTTTTGATCATTTATCCATGGGTATTTTGATTGTTTGATATACTAGGAAGCTACCGCCCCCAGTTCGCTATCGCTCACCAACCCCCGTAAACTGTTACGCAGGACCTTTTCGAATTGCTTCGCAATTCCCACAAATTCCAACTTGCTGAACTTACTACACTTTATAAAACACTTAAATTTTGAAATTAATTAATTTGCAGAAAAAAACGTCAACCAACTTTCCAAAAACATGCCACCAAATCCCCTCCATGAACTAATCGCCCTTAAAAGTTTGAATACATATTAATTCTAACTTATCAAAAATTTAAACGAAATATTTTTAAAAATATTCAGCTTAATTATTTTAATTTATTATTATAAAAATAATTATTGCCAATTGTTAATCAATATTCTGACCAAACATAAACCATTATTTTAAAAAAGTAACTCATTAATTATGCCTACACTGTTAAAATGCATGTGCTTAAAAATGAGTACTTTTATGTACTTAGATTTTTCAAGTATATTTGAATTAAAAATGAGTAAGCGGCGTTCTCAGTTTTGAGTACGTTAACACGCTTAAAATCCCACAATTACAGAAAGGGCGAATATTTTATCATTTTGAGTGCAATGAATTGAACATTTGTAAAAAAAACCTCTTTATCATAATAAACATAAGTTATTTTACGATAAGAAAAGAAAAGGAATTTGTATTTACATCGAAACGAACGAACTATTTACTATCGCGGCGAAATCAAAGCAAGCTCTACTGCGGATGAACACAAAGTTTTGGTTCCTGGTTCCTCGGCGTCGCCATTTTTTCGAACGAACAATTTTTCGCTTTCGCTGGAACACTGATAGCTGGATGGAATATAATAAGTCCAATTTTGAAAGTAAGTAACGTTTATTTTCAATTCAAATTGTGTATAAGAATGGTTTTATTTGAAAGTATTGTATATTTTTGATCTTAAAAACATCTTTACACTGTTAATCCGAGGTATTCAGATTTAAATCAAAATTATTCATTTTTGAATACATCATGTGAGCGAAATGGCTCCGAATCAAAACTACTTAGATTTGAAAATTCGATGTGCTTATATTTGAACTAGAGCATGTTCTTGTTTTCAAGACCCTTATGTGTTCAAAATCGATTATGCGCCTGCTCAAATTTAAGATCTTTATTTGTTTAAATTCAACACTCCAGGTACTCATTTTTAAAACCATCCTCTGTTTAGAAACGACTCATCACATGCTCATTTTTAAAACCATCCTCTATTTAGAAACGACTCATCACATGCTCATTTTTAAAACCATCCTCTATTTAGAAACGACTCATCACATGCTCATTTTTAAAACCATCCTCTATTTAGAAACGACTCATCACATGCTCATCAGTTCTTATAATATTTGAGAAGCTATTATTTGAAATAAATGTGAAATGAACAGTTTAATCAGTTATTCATAAAACAGATACTTATAAAATTTATTTAAAACACAATCTTCAGTAATGGTAATTTGATTTAGTAATTAATCGGGGCGTTATCAAAGGCCCCCCCCGAAATTTCAATGTAAATTTTTTACTGTTTTTACTTAAAAATTAGTCTTAAAATGCATAAAACCCCTACTTTTAAGGCTCAAAATTCAAAAATTTTTTTGGGGAGAACCCCCAACTATTATTACAGATTACAGTCGTTCCTTGAAAATTTTGGGACTTACAAGAGAAAGAGTGGGAACTCGGTGAGGGAAAAAAGGGAAGAGGGACTCCAAAACGAGTTAAAATCCTGCTTTTAGGGTCATGTTCCAAAGTCGGTCAGACCCGATTTTGGAACATGGAACTCTATCATTTACAACGTTTTTGTAAAAAGTTAGTCGAAATGCAAACATCCAACCGAATTGGAAATAAATTCTTGAAAATGTATGTCCGAAATCCAGATTAGGTGTACCAAAACGATTTGAAAATCTGCTTTTTAGACATATTTCCAAAAATTTTATGGGGGAGAACCCCCAAACCCCCTTTAGCATATTAGAAGACGATTTTAATAGTGAAAATTCTTTTCCCCCTCCAAAAAAACAAATACTGGATCCACTGCTGTCACTTACCTTGGTCAACACCAAAATCGAACTAAAGTTCAAGAAATTTTTGGCCAAACCCCCCCTCCGAAAAAAAAAGTCTAGCTACGGCCCTGTAATTAACAGTTATACAAATTAACTATTGTATGCAATATTGAGTCGTAAATGACTTTAAAATTAATAAATCTTAAGTCCATGCTTTCGAATAACAAATTTCCTTCCTCCATTAATTTTCAAAAGCTTTTTGAAATTGTTTTTTCTTGTACGGGATAAATTGGATTTCATATTTTAACTGTTTTTCACCTCAAAAATATAATTCTTCTAATGATATAATTAAAAATATTCATTTTGCTTACAAATTAATGTTTTTATAGAGAAGTATCGTATTTTTCCAAATGCCCCCCCCCCCGAAAATTTGGTCTGGAACCGCCCCTGGGTCCTCCCCAGAAAAGATTTGGAAATTTGGCCTTATTAACAGGTTTTTAACTTGATTGGTACATTAAGTTCAAATTTCGGGGAAGGGGCAGGCTACTTCAGCCCTGGTTCCCGAGGTTCCCTGGTTTGATATCCCTGGTTCCAGACCAATGGTCACATGAAAAATTTATTAAAAAATATATGTGAATTATTAAAAATAAGTTTGTTTCTCCTCTTTTAATATCTATGAATGTAATTTAGAATGGAGTTATAATTTTGAAGAGAAAAATAATACTGTCTCTAATGTGTTAAAATATTGAGTGTCTTATAACTCGTCCAAAAATTTGCAAATTAATTTTGATGGGAACAAATGTTCTAACACCCCAACCCTCATGGTGCCCTTCTGAGAAATAACTTTGACATCCTATGAATATATGTTTGTGAACATGCTTCTTAGAGTTGTAAAACGAGAAAGTTCTCGGAGGAATTTTTGAGGATATTCTATTTTTCGCCGGATAAATGGAAATAAATGTAAATATGTTTGATAATATGAATTGGTCAGGTATTATTAATGTTAAAAACCTGAGAATTATCTGTTGAGAAAATATTTAAAAGCATTTTTAAAAATTTAGTTTACAGAGAATAATTTATCATGAGAATATTCTTAGATTAATTAGTATTCTAAATTTGTATTTTAGATGCAGCTTGAAATCCGGAACCATTGTTTCTTCAAATCTGCCTGCCGGCTCCAAAAACCACCTCCATTGGGATATCGGTAGTACACTGACGCCAACTGGAATTGCGTCGTACCGGTTCACCAGATTCACCGGCTTGTACTCCATACAGGCAGTCAGGCGGCAGGTCCTCAGCCGAAACCTCAGAACCAACAGCATCGCTTCTTCCTCTTGGTGTCGGGACACGATGACCAGGTGATGGATTCTACTGAGCCCCCCCCACAGCACTCCGCTCCCAAGTTCTCGCTCTCCTGGGGAAGAGCACCACAGGAACGCTTGCGCTGTTGACCGCAGGAACTTGCTGGGGGACAGGTTGAAAAATCCACAGTAATCCAACTATGCCGTCTTCATAGCATACACGATGAAAATGCATACTACATATATAACGTGTTTGAATCAAGTGAATTCGATGAACAATTGAACATGTGCACAGTTTATAATAAAAAATAAAAATTTAGTTGATTGTGTATAAAGATATCAAATATTTGTACTGATATGAGACTTCATATGAGAAAGTCATAAGTTGGATTCAAATATATAGGTAAGTTACTTTAAAACAAACTTTGTTGTACCCAGTGAAGTTATGGTACAATTTAACTGTTGATATATATGCTTCGTGTTTAGAAAAATTGTTTATATTGAATTTACTAAGCTGGATACAGCTTGTAGTTTTCTTTTATCTAACTTGTTTACTTTAAAGTTCCTGATTGATTTAGGTTTGTTATCTTTAATTATATTGCGACTCTTTTCTGTTAGCTGGGTGCAAGCAAAAAATCGCCATTAAAAATCACAAAATTATTCATTAATATTTGTTTATAGTTGAACTTGTTTTGCTTACTATTAGTTAATATATAGTTGAACTTGTTTTGCTCACTATTAGTTAATATTTGTTTATAGTTGAACTTGTTTTGCTTACTATTAGTTAATATTTATTTATAGTTAAACATTTTCGACTTTTATTCTGATTGGCCACATTTGTGCCTGGCTAACAGAAAAGTACCCTCTTTATTTGTTATATTCCTTGCATTTTAGTTGCATTTGTGTTTTTGGTAGGGGAGAATGGGGTAGGATGGGACATCTTAATATCTTAATAAATCTTAATAAAATTAAGAGTTTTTGAGTGTCCCACCAGGTGAAATAGCTCCATATTTGTTGCTGTTACGGTAGAAGTTAAAAATATAAATTTGCAGGTCGATCAGATGACAGTGTGCTACTTTGTTGACAAATATAAAAAATTTAAATACTTCAAGTTGTATAAAATTTTAGGGGGCATTTTCTTTGGAGTTTATGGCTAGTGCGTCGTATCCTACGAAGTTTGGACCCAGTATCAGCTTCCGAGGTCATGCTGTCTCCTTGTCAGTTTCATCGAGTTCATGCCCTTTGAACAATTTGGGGTTATTGTCTGACAACTAACTGTTGATATATGTGATTTATTTGAGGGTTGTGTGCCTTTGATCTTGCAAAATAAGTTTATTTTAAATATTAAATGCCCAAGACTTAACCCCCTTGAAAAATCATGATTGATGTATCAGTAAAGTTTTTGCAAAATTTAACATTAGGATTTAATATTCTATGGCCCATAAATGTGTGTTTTATTAATCCTTTCAAGTAAAAAATTTTGAAATTGTTTCTTTACCTATGTATGTCTTGATATCAACTTATTCTTTTGGAGCTATTCTCTCATTCTACCTAAACCTATCTATTAGCTGAATTTTCAGCTGATTTACAAAATTTTTGGTCCTACATTCCTTATAAACTTTGTATTTTTTCTCTGTGGTTAAAAACTTATTTCCAGAATAATTCTCATGTATGTAATATTTTTCTGTTTATTTTATTTTAATAAAATAATTTCAAGTGAAGTGTCATTTTATTGTGTTTTAAATAAATTTTATAAGTATCTGTTTTATGAATAACTGATCAAACTGTTCATTTCACATTTATTTCAAATTATAGCTTCTCAAATATTATAAGAACTCGGGTCTCAATATTGTTAGATTGTTAAAAAAATGCTCTCGACTTTAATGAGAGGTCTTTTAATATTCTTCTAAGAAAGAAAGCATTAATATTTGCAGTTAATTAAAAAAGATGTTTATATTTCAAAAAGCTTTGTATTGAGTAAAAAAGGTCTAAAAAAATGAGCCCTAAAGTCTTTTCTAAACAATAGGGAGTTTTAGAAATAAACACATTTTAGTCGATTTTAAGAAGATTGAAGTCTCAAAAATGAGCATGTGATGAGTCGTTTCTAAATAGAGGATGGTTTTAAAAATGAGCATGTGATGAGTCGTTTCTAAGTAGAGGATGGTTTTAGAAATGAGCATGTGATGAGTCGTTTCTAAATAGAGGATGGTTTTAAAAATGAGCATGTGATGAGTCGTTTCTAAATAGAGGATGGTTTTAAAAATAAGCATGTGATGAGTCGTTTCTAAACAGAGGATGGTTTTAAAAATGAGTACATGGAGTGTTGAATTTAAACAAATAAAGATCTTAAATTTGAGCAGGCGCATAATCGATTTTGAACACATAAGGGTCTTGAAAACAAGAACATGCTCTAGTTCAAATATAAGCACATCGAATTTTCAAATCTAAGTAGTTTTGATTCGGAGCCATTTCGCTCACATGATGTATTCAAAAATGAATCATTTTGATTTAAATCTGAATACCTCGGATTAACAGTGTAGTGTTTATCATTCATATTTTTGTTTAAACCGAGACTTGTTAAACAATACCGTTTAAGCAATTGAAAAAAAAATTCGAGAAAAAATCTACACATCACTCAATGTTTACAATTCATTTCGATTAAATCAGACTAAAAATTATAAATATGGGACAAAAAGTGTGAAATTTTAGTATAAAATGGCGTATAAGTTTTTAGAATAGGTTTTTATAAGTCTGAATGATATTTCATTTGTTAGTACTTATTAAAAGGTGAAAAAACATAAGTGTAAACTCACAACTATCAAGCGTCACCACCAACCGTGGACCGGTTTCGTCCTTGTTAGGACTCATCAGCACGGTATAGGATGGTAACGCAAGAGAGCGGAGGGCAAGTACTAGTCTAGCCGACTATAACTGAAAAAGTGGTCACCATTGATTAGTCCTCCACTCACCTGCTGGAATGAAAATGGCAGTCCTAAGACATGAAAGGAGAATTTCACCAATTATAGCTGTGGACGAAACCGGTCCACGGTTGGTGGTGACGCTTGAGAGTTGTGAGTTTACACTTATTGTCCGCTTAACCAGCAATAATTGGTGAAATTCTCCTTTCATGTACCTTGTCTTTCAGGAATTAAATCTGTCTTAGGAATGCCATTGTCATTCCAGCAGGTGAGTGGAAGACTAATCAATGGTCACCACTTTTTCAGTTATAGTCGGCTAGACTAGTACTTGCCCTCCGCTCTCTTGCACCATCCTATACCGTGCTGATGAGTCCTAACAAGGACGAAACCGGTCCACGGTTGGTGGTGACGCTTGAGAGTTGTGAGTTTACACTTATTGTCCGCTTAACCAGCAATAATTGGTCAAATTCTCCTTTCATGTGAAAAAACATTTTGCATCTTAAAATATGGCGTCAATCGGTCATTGTGATTGGATGCATAATAATTTGATTGACAGTACTTGCTTTGTAACAGCGACCTTATCCGTTATCTAAAAAAATGGAAATATTTTAAAATTGAAAATTTATTTTAAAAATCGAAGGGCCTACTCGGAAATCCGGAAAGAATCCGGACATTTTGATACCTTATACGTGTCATTCGGTTGCGTTTCAGTTATTAAAAATCCTTTCTTTGGAAACCGTTCACCAAAAACTTTTTTTTAGAATAGAGAGATTTTGAGACCAAATAATAGCCATAAAATTAATAACCATCATAAAAATTCCCAGAGCATTTGAAATCACTATTCAAACTTTAAAAAAGTTTTAAGCAAATATTTTTTCAGTTCAATGAATAATTTACACAAGGAGTTTACGCGTAAACATATTAATATCTGGTATCCATAACACAACTAACATTAGCTCAAAATTAAAATACAAAATTATAAAATTTGTTAAACAGAACATTACTAACACATCGTTGAATTTAATAAATAAACGCCTTAACTAGCACGTTTCTGATAAATAGATAGATATTTTATCAAAGCACGTGAGATAAATACAAACCCAAAGAACGCATAAAAAATCACACTTGCTTTACACTTTCGCTTCTTTTTTCCAACCCTCCTCCCTCCAGATCACCTAATGGACCATTCCGGCTGAAAGGACATTTTTCCTCCTTGAATAATTAGACATTTACAAGGTCTGAAAGCAATTTACGTGTCAACAAGGAAAACGGAAGGACCTATCTCCTTTCACATGCGCTGGGCTTATCACAGCCTCGGACGAGTGGAATGATGTCCGATGTTGACACTCAGGCGAATGATAAGACTAGAAAAAAAAGTGAAACTAATTAAACTTTTTTTAAGAAAAGAAAAACCGAATTTATACCCTGCGCTCATTGGCCCTTGAGCAACAAATTGCGATTTAAGAATGAAATATATGCCGCTGGCCGGAGATAGTATGCTGTGATTTTATGGACTCTGTGAATACATACCCGACACCGTGGAAGACAGACTTAATAGGGAATAAAATTTAATAGCCTTTCTGTGGACTCCGTGTTTAAGGAAGCGGTAGGGAATGCGAGGAAGGGTATAAATATTTTTGAAGATGCCGTTTTTTTGCGCTTTAACTGGCAGTTTTTAAGACGGTTTCGGGTTCCGAAAAAATGAAAAGGGAAAGAAGAATTTATGAAGATAAAGAAAGGGAGACTAAAAATGTAATGGTTTGAGGGTAAAATAGTTCAAGCTTTTAGTTCTTGGAAGGTTTAAGTAAAATTATAGGTGATATTGAAGTTATTTTCTGAATATTTCGGGGGGTTATGGAGAAAATCACTATTAAGGATCAAATTATCGGGTTTTTTCATGATTTTACGCATTTTTTGTGTTCTCATTTTGAAACTAAATTGATTAGAACTTGTATAAATATAAAATATTAACAACGTAGGATAAGTAAATACTCTCCTATAATTTAATTACAAAATGGAAAACATGTTTACGTTGAAAAGTCAAAGGAATTTAGTGAGTAGCTGATAATTTATGCTTTAGATTTAATATACAAGAGTTTTATATTGGGGCCAAAAAAGTATTTAGTATCAAACTAAATTGTTTCTTAAAAGTAAAGAGAGGAATATAAAATACATTCAAGTAATTTTTCACTCATTTTAATTAACACCAAATTCATCATGCGTTTTTTATGTTTTCTGCATCCTTTTATGTAAATTAAATTTTAGTACTATTTTACTAGATTTGTATTGAACTTGACTGCTGAATTAAAATATTCAAAGATAGTAGTGTTTCTTTCAATTTTGCTAACAAATATTTCAGTTAATTACTAATGCAAACAACCAAGCATATCTAGGTCCAATCTTTTACGAGGATTATTAAAAGCAATACATATGCACACGATTTAAACGAAACTGAAATATAATCGAAATTAACTGAAACTATAATATCTATTCCAAATACGTTATTCGAAAACAACATCGTTAAATTTTACTAACATTTTGAGCACAAAAGAGCAGCACCGAAGATTTTAACTACAGTTAACGACAGCCATAATCTCATCTCTAAAAATTACCGAACAAACTTTTCCATGGCTTACAGCCATTTATATCCCTGAAACTACGGGCCCCATTTAATTGCCTCGAAAACATTCATTTCAAATTCTTTATCTCTGATCGAATACGACAATTATCCTTATCCGTTGGAAACAAGCAAGACAATCCTCTCTAATCTGCGCCGTTCCCCAAACAAATTCTCCCTTGGCAGCCTCCTCGCATTCTCTTTGCACTCATTTAGCTAAATCGCTGGCTGCTATCGCGTTTGCCTTGAGCGTATATTCATAGATGTGGGCACGACTGGCCCAAGTCTGTCTTTTGGTAGAGGTTTTCTAAAATAGCCTCTACAAAAGAAATGGAAATAAATTTATGACTTTTGAGGTTTTTCTTGTCCCTGGTTACTAAATAAGTTCAAAGCAAGCTGTTGAATGGCGCATCATGGAGTTTTTTTGGAATTATGTATTTTCAGTTTTTTTTAATAATTGACAAATTAGCATTTACTCGTAGTATTTGTATTAAAGGTATAACCTACTCGAAGTAGATGAATATACATTTTCTGATGAAAATTCTGAAAATGCGTAAGGTAATCCTTGTTTTTTATTTCATTTTAGAAGTTTTGTAACGTGAACACTTAGTATTTGGGTAAAATGGTAAAAATGGGTAAAACAACACAGTAGTCAAACCGTTAATGCAAATCATGCAAATTTTAAGAAGTTCTATAATGGGTTGTAAATTTTTATGAAAAAAAATCAAATATTTTTTTCTATACATCATGAGTCACCAAGTTCCTAAACCTGTTACATTGCAAGAAAGGAAAAAAAGCATACTTAAAGCACTAGACATTTGTTTGCATCTTTGACCAATTTATTCATCAGGTATCAGAGTGAAAATCTACCAAAGTTACTTCCAAAAAGGGCTTTGACAAAATAATTGTATAGCTTTTGGATCTCTTCAAAAATGTTTTGCTGATATCAAAAGGAGAAAAAGTTATTTTAATGAATTTTTGAACCGAGTTACACTAATTATAGTATATATTCGTTAAAACTCACAAACATATTTTGTAACGTTGTATGTTCAAATAATCTCTCTCATTTTTTAACACCCTTTATATTAACTCCATTTTATATATAACTTTATATTAAGTTGCATTCAGTGGCAAGTATTTCTCCAAAATTCCTTGGAGTTTACAATTGATCTTGAATACTTGAAATAGAATGTGTTGTTTCATTAGGAGAATCGATCTTTTGTATTGCCTTTTCATGTAGTGTTTGCTCTTTATTCAACGCAATTATGTTGTGCAAAATAACTATTATTCCAATCACTCGAGTATAAAACTTACTAATTAACTTGCGCTTTAGAACGAGGAGTTTTAGACAATTTGAAAGAGCAAATACATGTTTGTAAATTAAACTGAACTAACTAAAAAGTTATTTTTGAGACTAACGGCCGCATTCACCGGTAACCTGACCGGCGGTCAGGTCAGGAAACCATGGTTACAGCCTCTGATTGGTGGAAGGAAAATATTGAATTATTTTTCCACCAATCAGAGGCTGTAACCATGGTTTCCTGACCTGACCGCCGGTCAGGTTACCGGTGAATACGGCCGTAAATTGAAATACATTGGGTATCCCAAAGTAACCAATGTATTTTTAGCTATGAACTAAATAAAAACTATATAAGGTTTAAAATATTTTTCGAATTATATCTTAACAAGATATTTCCAATTTTTAGAACAAATACATTATTTTTTCTTTTGAAATTAAAAAAAACAAATTTATAAAGAATACAAAACTCGTAGATTTCAATTTATTTGTAGTTTTAACATGCTACATTATTTTAAAAAGAAATCATCATTATATTTAATAGCCACAGCCTGTGTAAATAAAATAGGCGGATCGCTACTAGTCATTTCCAATTGCATTTCTGTTGCGTTTCCATGGTGACGGACCGCCAATCTTCATTACACAGACTTCATTTTCAAAATAAAAATTATCATCTATAGGTACCAGTGAACTACTACTTAAACATTATTATCTCTAATTAACAAAACTACTTCACTGAAAACACCCAAGCTCAACATTAATCTAGTAATTTTCCCAAACACGTGGAAATAAATTTTTGAGTGCGAAAAAAGTTTTGAAAACCATCTTTAACGCTTTCAGTTAGAGAGCGTAAAGACCGACATTGAATCTTACAGTAAATTTGTGGGGAGCGGTTAAGACTGAAAGGTTTTATATTTTAGTTATAAAATTTTTTTGTAATTAACTCTAAAAATAGTTCATTTAGTAATCTCTCTATTCTAAAAAAAGTTTTTGGTGAACGGTTTCCAGAGAAAGGCTTTTTAATTACTGATCCGTATAACACATATTTGGTATCAAACTGTCCGGATTCTTTTGAGGATGTGCAAAGTGCCTTTAGAATTTCTAA
This sequence comes from Tetragnatha versicolor, assembly GCA_024610705.1. NCBI lineage: Eukaryota > Metazoa > Arthropoda > Arachnida > Araneae > Tetragnathidae > Tetragnatha > Tetragnatha versicolor. The sequence goes on along the minus strand of JANDEH010000002.1, from coordinate 43,780,100 downwards.
AAAAAATCTCAATTTTAAAATATTTTCATTTTTTTAGATTTCGGATAAGGTCGCAGTTACAAAGCAAGAAACTATGAATTTTAAAACAATTGAAAACATATTTCACTGGTTTTTTAATATTCAAATAGATTAAATAATCATCTTTCCATTTATAACACGAATTTAAAAAATATATTTTGTGTTATTTTTAACAATATTTATATTTTTGTTGTTCAAAGGGTTTAATTGTTGTTCAAACGGTTTTCATTATATTTTAAACTTATTTGTAATTAATTTATTTTTTATTTTTTAAATAACAAATTAATATTTTTATATTTATCTTTGTAGTTGTGGCAACCTAATCATTTCTATATTTACAATAAAATATACACTCGCTTTCGGAAATTTTGAATTTTGCATTTATTTTTTATATCCTTTTGCAAGTATGTTTTTTAAGGTTGTAAAATGTAACTCTTTATTTCATAATGACAAAACGCAAACAACTAAATAACACGGGTGAATGTTTTAGAAATAAGGATGAAAATGTTGGAAGTCTTGACATTTGGTGTCGTTGCTATGAAAATGACACAACTTCGAAGTTTGTTTCTCATGAAGATAAAATTCTAAATTTTCGCGATGTTTAAGATAATTACTACATTTTTAACAGTCAATCATTACAAATTTTAAGAAAGTTAAATTTATTCCTGAGAATTTTCAATGATTCCCTTAATGTATCTGAAAAAACATTACCTTAGGGAAATGGGTAAAAGAATGTTTACATTGCTTTGTTGTTAATTTTCTTGGGGTTCAATTCCATTATAGTTCCCGCTAAATATCGCCAATCTCTTTCGAACGCTCAATATTCAAATGTAAACCAATTTTTCTAATTTTTAATGATAAACTGAATAGTTATAGATCTAATTAAACACTTTAATCTATGAATTTGAAACAATTTAGCAATATTTATACTTTATAGTGTCCAAAAGAGATTAGTGATATTTAGCGGAACTATAACGGAATTCAACCCCAAGAAAATTAACAACAGAGCAGTAAACATTTTTTTACCCATTTCCCTAAGGTAATGTGTATTTCACAGATACATTAAGGGAAGCACTGAAACATTAAGGGAAGTTTCATATTTAGCGGGAACTATATATATGAACCTTTCTTGGAATTATAAAGCGATCCGCCAATTCATGTTACCATAAAGGAAATGATAAAATTTCACCACTGAATAAATATTCGCCATTTTTGAAAGAATACCACGGAGAAGTACTACCCCTGTGTTAAGAATGTTTTATAAAGTGAGTAAGGGCAGTGAGCTGGGTTTTGTGGGGAATTGTGAAGCGGTCCAAAAGTTACTGCGTCAGCAGTTAACGGGGGTTGGCGAGCGATAGCGAGCAGGGGGCGGTAGCTCCCTAGTCATTAAAAACGTGATAAGTTAAAGTTTTTCAAATTTATTTTAAAATAAAGTGAAAGCTTCCTCAAACCTTTCTGTGTTCTATATGGGCAATACCATTTTTTGAAAACCGAAAAAAAATGTGTTTTTTCAGTAAAAGAATATCTAAATTCAAAAATCCACTTGAAAAGTTTCAAAAAAATTTTGTTAATTCAATATTTTAAAATACAAATTGACAATCCCTTTACATTGTTTCTTATTTAATGACGTCAGATCTGTTTCGGCCTTACTAGTGAAAATCAACGATCAATCGGAATCCTGATAGGTTGAAAACAAATAGTTTGGATTAAATGACGTCACATTTTGACTTACGTTTCCGTGCCCTTTTTTAAAGTCAAACTTTGAAATTAAATTAAAAAATAATTAATCATCGTAATTAAAAAAAATTGCGCTTATATTCCTCTCTTGGATACCTCTACCAAAAAAACAATTACTGGACTTCTTCCATTCAACAAGCATTTTTTAACCAAGAAGTTCAAAAGGGTAAAAAAAATAAGTGTAATGAATATGCCAAATCAACAATGCTTGAACCTCCTCGTTCAAAGAAATAAGTCAGAAATCACACCTCATACCAAAGCTATGCCCAAAAGGGAGTTGATCCCCTTGTGCTCTGAGCCCTTTTGCCAAAGAGCACGCTGGATGTAAAGAACACAAATAGAGGGCATCCCAGAAGTCATTACATAAAATGATGTTGTCGTTATATGCTGGGGTAATTGAGTTTCCCTAGAGTAACGAGCGTGCAAATTGTTTTATTCAGGGGCTGTAATTGCGATGATCGTGTGTATCTGAAAGGGAGGTTTTCCCCCTTTTTTGACAAATAAAGCAGCGGTCAGTTTAAGCTATGAGATAGATAAATGGGTGCTTTTATAGTATTAGTTTCGCTTCTTCTGACACTGAGTGATATTAATATAGGCGTCGTTTGTAAGTTCCCCTGTTTGATGTTTTTTTAACAAAAAAAGGAAAAGTCGTAAATGATCCGAACAGAGATATTATAAAAAAATTAAGGGAAATAACCGCTCCCTGCTTGCTATCGCTCGCCTGCCCCTTGGGACTGCGTTAAAAGTCCCCCCATAATTATATCACTCTCTAAGCGGTTAAAAACTCCTTTAGTTTAGTAAATTTTGGGAGCTATTCATCCCAATTAATGAGAAATAAATATGAATTGCTAAAATTCAGAATTCATTGTAGAATTTTAAATTTAAGAAACAACTAAAACTCTTTGTTATGACAATAGATAAAATTGAGGATTTTTTAAAATTTTTTCCCAGAAACGCTCTTTTTATTCAGAGTTATAATACTGAAGCTCACCTTGCGATAGTTTCACTTGTATTTAATCAGATAATTTTTAAACAAATATCTTAAATTGTATTTATAATTTAAAAATAATTTTAAATTTTTATTAAATACTTTGAATTACTCGTATGGGTCACTGCGCTGACCCCTGAGTAATACAAACAACTTTATTAATATTTTTTGCTCTATTGTTTATAGTAGATATACAGGGTGTTTCAAAATTGCGTTGCACGGCTTTTATTCGGAACCAGTGTCTCCTAGGGTCATGGAAGTAAGGTCTACCCCTAGGTAAGTGACTCTGGAGAACCCATTGAGAGGACTTACAGCGCTCCTAGCGGCAAAATTAAAAAGTTAAAAAAATTAATTTAAAAACTAAAGGAGATAGAGCAAAAACCTCAGTGAGAGTATTGTTGCCAAAGAGAGAGTATTGTTGCCATTGTTGTGAAAAGAGCACTTTTTCAGGGGTCAAAAAGTAAAAAGTTCGCATATTTGCAAATTTTTCAGTGAAATTGTGTAGTTTTGTGTTTTTTTAGTTGAAAGAACACAAAATTTAATCAAAAAATCAAAAAATTTGCAAATATGCGAACTTTTTACTTTTTGACCCCTGAAAAAGTGCTATTTTCACATGCTAATATCTCATCGAATATTCAAGATATTTTGATGAAATTTTTTTCAATGAGTTCTTCTTGACGTTGGCAACAATACTCTAACTGAGGTTTTTGCTCTATCTCCTTTTGTTTTTAAATTAATTTTTTTAACTTTTTAATTTCGCCGCTAGGGGCGCTGTAAGTCCTCTCAATGGGTTCTCCAGGGTGACTTACCTAGGGGTAGACCTTACATCCATGACCCTAGGAGGCACTGGTTCCGAATAAAAGCCGTGCAACGCAATTTTGAAACACCCTGTATATTCTTATGTACATTTTAGTTTCTGTGTTTTGTTCGTTCCTTTTATGTTCCAGTAAAATTGCAATATAAAATGATAAACGTTATGTTATGTTATGTAAAGGTAAAGCCATTGATGGAATCACCATTTCTCCCCATCACGATCCATCTACTAGACTCCTAGTAATAATTTGCCATTTCAATATCGACTTCATTGAAATACTAATATTGGTCCTATCACTATATGCACTAAGTAAAGTATATTGGAATATGTACGCCAGAGCTTAAAAATTACATTTAAATACTGTAAGCCTCGAGTTATACAGCATCTTAAACTTAAAATGTGAATAAACTACAAATTAAGCCATCAATCACAGAGAGGCAACTAAATATAATCTGAGTCATAAAGACTTAAACCCTATCCGAGGCTTGCCTGCTACTTTCTGCGATTTTACTAATGTTATCTAATATTAAATTAGTAATAATTATACACTGTTGAAAAAAGAGTTCAACCTTTCACCAGTTTATTGGTGAAAGGTTGGCCAGTTTCACCTGAAAGCTGTTCAACAAAAGCATTTCAACCATATTTTCGGTGCATGAAAGCACCAAAAATTTGATAAAAAAGCACAAAAAAAACACTGAAATCTTCGAAACCACCGAAAATGTGGTTCAACTTTTCGCGAAATTTCGGTTGCAACTAATTTGAACCACATTTGTGGTGAAAGGTTAAATTTTTTTAACAGTGTAGTCCGACCTCCATGAGAAAAAACTTTTGAGGTTGTAAAATTATTCTGGCGCTTGTTATTGATAGGGGTAGTTATCCTCTATTTTCTGGAAAATGTTAATTTAAAAAAGCTAAAAAAATAACGTTTTGTGCCAAATATGTGTGACTATCATGTTGTAATCATTCCGTCTCGGCCCATAGAGGGCGCGCCCGCCTGCGAGCGGATGAGTATTGCAGAGCATTGTAACTGTAACTGTATTGGAGAGCATCGAGAGGCGCGAAGCCGAGCTCGCGAGCGAGGAGCTTAAAGTAATCAATAAATGTATATCGTTATTGTTATAAAAAGGTGTAGTTATTTATGAGTTTAGAACAAGGGCGGATTAAAGGGGGGCGACCGCCCCCCGCCCGAGAAAAGAGGTTAAGGTGGATAAAAATGTGTCAAAATACTGTTTTTAGGGTTCAAATTTCCAAAAATTTTCCGGGGGTTAACCCCCAGCCCCCCTTTTGGATTTCTTTGTTAACCACAAACTTTTTAAGCTAATAGGGTAATGAAAACAACTGGTTTTACCAAAAAATTTTCTACAACACGGACATATTAAACGATACATCAATGCATGAAGTTAAAGGGGCTTGAGGGAACTTTTAAGTGACCTGGTCTTCTCCCGTAATGGACAGTAGCGCAATAAGAATGGTTGCGGTTGCGGTGCTCAAGTTGTCAGTTGGCTTGTCTTACCTCTTTCTTGAAGTTGTGGGAATTTATCTAGTTTTAAAGCTTATCAGCTCAAAAGCTTAAAAATAGGCAAATATAAAACCTGATTTTTTGGTAGTGGAAGGTTCCGCCACATAGCGACGATCTCAACGTTTACGTGAGAGAAAACGTTTTCACTGAAGATGCCTGACAGTTTCAGGCGAAACGTCTGAGCTTTTACCAGCAGGACCTCGGCAATATCACCCAAAAAATCCTAATTTTGCCTGCCGAGAAACCCTTTCTGTTTTGATTTTTTTTGTTTGCAACGTATTTTTCATGGGAGTATATAAGGAGGGACGAGGGGTACCTGTCCCCTTCAGACTAGATATACCAAAGGAAGTTAAAACCCAGTTTCTTAGGGTCGATTTTCCTAAAATTTTAAGGGGGGGAGGACCCCCAGGGCCCAATTTTTACTTAATCCTTTACTTACAGTTCTTATACACTAGCGGAAATAAAAATCCAAACCACCAAGAAGGAAAGGAGATATCAAAGTCAAATTTATTTCTATGATTGCACATAGTATCAATGTAATTTGATTAAAAAATCAGCCTTACTGGATGTTAGGGGGCCGAGAAAACCAGGGAGGAGTGTTGTCTCCATAGGTGTCCATTACTGCCGTCACACGTCATGGTACTGAGTGACAGGGGCTCTAAATGACTTTTGAGGGATTGGAGGACCATGTTACCTCCTCAGGTAGTCCAAATTCATATGGTGCACCAGCGGACGTTGCATACCGGGTTTAGGTGATTTCTCCTCATTCACCGGACTTGTTTTGTGGGTGTTAGTTCTAGAGAACGGGAAAGACGGGGTAAAAATGCAGCCTAGCGGGTTAAGAAGAAAGCTTGGACATTGCATACAACATGTGGTTGTGCATGTTTCCCTTGAAATTTGTCCCCAGGACAGGTCTGAAGGTAAGGACGGTCTACCGGCTGCAAAACCTCAATGACGCAGCTCTGGTTGGAAAAAGTACTAGTGAATCATACTCAGGAGTTGCAAAAAGGGAATCCAATGCATCCCCATTCCGTTACCCTGCATCACCACTCCGTGGAACGATTAGAAAATCACCAGCTGAGTACGCTCTCTCCATTGTGTCTTCAAACTCATACCCAACCGTCGTGGTACTCTAAACCGAAGCAGGATTCTCTCATAAACACAATGTCATGAAATTGGGATTTTCATTTCCTTATGTCGTGCACTATTGGATACAGAAAGGCCGATTCTCAGCCCCTTGCTAATAGACAAAGATGTAAGAAGCTATGCGGACCAAACGGACAATCCGCAGTACTGCAAACGACATCCATCCCACTGCCGCTTGTCCTCAGTATGATCTACCGGTACTTTGGCCAACCAGAGCTGCTTCATTGAGGTTTTTAGCCGTTTGTCCGTCCTTACCTTCAGACCTGCCCTGGGGACAAATTTCAAGAGAAAAATGCACAGACACATGTTTTATGCAATGTCCAAGCCTTCTTCTTAACCCCCTATGTTGCATTTTTATCCTGGCCTATCCGTTCGTAAGAACCAACGCTCACAAAACATGTCCGGAGAAAGAGGAGAAATCACCTAGCCCAGTATGCAACGTCCGCTGGTGCACCATATGAATTTGGACTACCTGAGGAGGCAACATGGTCCTCCAATCCTTCAAAAGTCTTTAGAGCCCCTGTCACTTAATACCATGACGTGTGACGACGGTAATGGACACCTATGGAGACAACACTCCTCCCTGTTTTTCTCGGCCCCCTAATATCCAGGAAGGCTGATTTTTTAAGCAATTTACATTGATACTATGTGCAATCAGAGAAATAAATCTGGGTTTGATATCCCCTTTCCTTCTTGGTGTTTGGATTTTTATTTCCGCTAGTGTATAATAAATTCATCAAAAAATCAATATCCTACCTAATAATGTATGTCCAAAATTTGGGCTGCGTGAACAAAAAAACAGTTCAAAACCCCGTTTTTAGGGTAAAATTTCTGAAAATTTTCTGGGGGAGATCCCCCAGACCCCCCTTGATACTTTTTATCTCACAGGGGGGCCTTACTGTAAATTGAATATTCCATCTATCCGCCCCCTCCGAGAAAATTGCATTAATCCGCCACTGGTTTAGTACAGCAGGCCATCCAGATAGTTGTGCTCCGAATGGAAGACAACAATCATTAATATTTGTACTTTTAAATTTTTTCTGTCTAAGTTTTTTCTCGGGGTGCTTCATCGGTATACAGGGTGTCCCATAAATAGTGGGTCACACTTCTAGGGGAGATAGAAGACACCTAGACGAGTCAGAATCACATAGGATTCGGGGGTCCCAGAACAAATCCCAGGGAGTTAAAAATGGAGCGACACCCCAAAAAAATTATTGAAAAATTCAATTTGTAGAAGAACTGCTATTGGTAGCAATTTAATTATGGTCTCAAAAATTGTGGTTTAATATGATCTTTAAATTATACCAAAAAAGGTAAAAATTCTACCCAAACCTCATTTTGTATTTCGAAATCCTCTCTTTTGGTTTTATAATCTGAAAGATCATAGTTTTCAACCCTTAAGTCCAAAGTTTCACGTAAAAACCATCAATATTAAACGCTTGAGATCCTGTTTAAGTTAGTTTTTTGCGTGCGCAAACTGGTTTCCTATAGAGATCCTGTATACGAGAGAGGCGACAACCCGGTATAGCTCGCTGATTGGTGAACAGCTGTTCACCGCCGGTTTCTCTCCATTGGATTAGCATGGGAGCGAGACCAGCGGCATGATACAGGGTGGTCCTAATTTTTCAAACTCGGAATTTCTTCGGTCGCACCCCCCAACTTTTTTACTTAAGGTATGGAATGAATGTATACCAAATATTTTTTAAATATTTTAATATTAACACGTGCCGCAACGCGATTGAAGTTAGAGTACGGTAGATGCGCGGGACTCCGTAACACTGAGGGAGGTATGCCGGCTCGATGCGCACTTTCCGCCGCAACAGTGGACGCTGCGCGGGCGTTCTCATAAGATCACATCAAAGTCAGTATCTTCATGAATTTTATGATAAACTTGAAAACCTCCTACACTATGATTATTGCACATATTTTAGGGTGAAATTCATTATTATATGTGGATTCCAATGGAGGATTTAAGGTAAAGTGGAGGATTTTCCAATGAAGGTTGGGACATAAAACAAAATATTAATATAATGTTCGAAACAATGAAAATTAGATTTTCAATGTAATTCATCATAGTTAAAGGTTTGATTTGAAATTTACACTGAATTTTATAAGCCTAAGCTCATATAATACATTTTAATGTTCTTAAATTAGTGTTAAAAGCGGCCTTTGGAGCTTGCGTTACTGCATCCCATGGACCTACATTTTTATTTAAACGTTTTGAAAATCTTGGGATGTTATCTATAAATCAAAGTACCCATCAGGTATTAAAAATGAAGTTGTAAGAAACACATTGATGGAAGAGACAAAGAAGAAATTCACAAGTTGGCTAAAACAAAGCTCTAACACCAATCGAGAGATGACTACCAAAAGTTTCTATGGTTGACAATAGCACTTTTAGATTATTATGAAGCTAAAATGATTAAATTAAAACAACCTGGTGCTATCCATCATTCTAGGTGGATGTCTTAAGTAATTTATTGCTTAAAGATATTTATATTTAGAAATGAGGGTTAATTCGGATAATCCAATACTACAAGGTATGAGTATTATTGTTAAGCTATACATAAAGGCCTGGTTTGATGTGCAAATGGATCACAAAGCCACATTTCAAGAATTGAAATTCATGAGGGACCTTTTTTCTACAGAGGAATTAATGAAAATATAATCTAAGGCAGCATCAAAGAAAAAATTATTAGTCATGGATATGGTTTCTTGGAGGAGACAGTTGCCTTAGCCTTTTTTGATGAGTCTGTCCCCACAGAGCAATTTCCAAATAGTTTAGAGGGAAAGAATCCACCCGTGTGTAAGGGTGGTTGCAAATTAGTTTTGTAGAACTGGAAGGACTCTAAGAAAAATCAAACCAATTTTGTGTCAAAATTAACCGCAAACTGTTTTCAAAGGTTTTTAAGTTTTCTTCAAAATTTATTTCTAGGGATCCTTTAAAACGTGTGAAGATTATTGGAGGTTATCAGGAAGGGTTTAAAGTCGTCAGTAACTTATCTGTTGTAAATAATGCTGCAGAAAGGGAAATCAAGCTTTTTGAAGAATATAACGATATTTTAACGCATAATGAGGAGAAAATACAATACCTTTAAAAACTGTCAAAGGCTATAAAAGCCAATATCCTTCATGTTTAAGCATTTTATGTTAAAAAAAGTATAGAAATATATTGAATTATATATTTTAAATAAATTTAATAATTTTTCAAAGTTTTGAGAATTTTGATGTTTTTTCAGATTTTCATCCCTTTTGCGGCACGTGTTAATATTAACCGATTCGGATAAAATTTTTACCAGTTATTTACTACCCCATAAGGAAAAAATTTAGGGGGGGCGACTTGAAAAATTCCGAAAAATTTTTTTTACCATTATACTTAGGACCACCCTATGATACAGTTTGGACAGAATTGGAGATTTGGACAGTTTTAACTGCGTGCAAGGATGCGCAGAGACGCTTTTAAGCGATAACTAAAAGGAAAAACTAAATGAACCATGGAAAAATGAAAATGAACCATGAAGTTAGTCACCAGTTGAAGTTTTTGAGAAAAGTTTACAAGTATGGTTAATTAACATATTTACAAATTTTTCTCAAAAACTTCAACTGGTGACTAACTTCATGGTTCATATTCATTTTTTGATGGTTCATTTCGTTTTTTCTTTCAAATTTGGACGGCTCACCGGGCTAATTAACTTTTAGATTTAGATTCAGTTATTTAGAATACACAAAAATCATACGTGATCCGGGTCCACAACAATTTTTTCGTTGCTGTGACTGCAGTTTTTTGGAATTTTTGGCCTTTTTTTGAGGTTTTTTGCATTTTACTCAAAACTGAAGGGTGACCGGGCCAAATGGACTTGAAATTCAGATTCAGCGGGCCGTTATACATGTCGGTAGGTAGGTCCGGTCCAAAGTACATTCCACTTCTTCTTTTTTGTGTGCCAGTGTTATTTTCCGTCAAAAGAAATGCCATGAATGACAGACAGATGGCGCTAACTTCGTTTCCCAGCTTCAGGAACCTAGCTTTTCGCGTAATTGTGCAAGCAGTATAAAACACAGTTAAATCCAGTTTAGCCTTGGGAGCCAAAACACAAACTCAACAACGGTCCCAGTTAGGAGAATTTTACCAAACTTCGGTGCAACCGATCGCACCATAAAAGTATTTTTCAATCATACTACCAATTTTTGGTACACTCTAGCTTTTTCACTGCACCAAAGTTTCGGGAAATTAAAAACTTTGCACGAAATATTGGTTTTACATTCACCCAGATTTTTAACAAAGTATTGAACTAAGTATAGAAATGCATGGACATACATATTTTCTTTTAAATGTTTAAAAAATTGAAATTCTGGTATCTTTCCCCCTTATATTCTAGAAAACTAAGCTACTTTGCAATAAAAAAGTTGTTAGCCTCATTTGAATGTTATGTATTTGATGCACACTTGTGTTTTTAAATTAGTTTTTCTTCCTCACTTTTCATCTGAAGGAATTTTTAATATAAAACTTGAAAAATCTGAGAAAAAATGTGTTTCAATAGTTATTTTATTCGAAATATTGGGGTTTTCGAGTTATTGAGAGTATGATATATTACCACTTATCAAACTTATGTTGGATAATTTGCCTAAGATATCGCCCTGTTCAATACTAACTGATAGAGATTATGTAGTAGTGCATCCTGTCATCGTCCTATTTTTAGGAGAGCTTGAAATACGGTGAAATTTGACCCCCTAAGTAACTTTTTTCACCAAATTTGTTTTTATGGTTTTAAAGTAGAGTATACAGCCACAATAAATTTGGATACAATTTTATCTAAACGATTTTAATTCTTAAATAATATTTTTGATGAAAATTTAAGAAAAAAAATCTGAAAAAATCGGCATTTTTAAAATTTTTTAAAAAATATTTAATATTCATTTTCTATTGAAATGAAAACAAATTTATAATGATACAAGTCTTTAATATCAATATGTAAATAAGTTTTATTAAAGTATTCAAAGTAATTAGGGTAAAAGCGACATATCTATGCTGTTCTATTTTTAGAACATGTTAGAGGGGTTATAATATCTTAAGTAGGCTTCTCTTCTCTATATATATCCTCCTCCCTATCTCAAATAAAAATAGAAAATAGCAAAAGACATACTTACATAAAATTTTAAGGTCCCACATTGGCTTCATTATTTATGTTGAAAATAACTGTCCTTCAGAAATAACACATCAAATATATCATTTAAAAAATCGATCAAATACTTTTCCTTCAGAATGCATGTATTAAATGAATTCTATTCTTTTAATTGCATTAACCTATCACTATACTAGACTTGCAACGTTGCTTTACCCTGGTGGCTGAGAGCAAACACAGAAAGTAGTTCCCAGCTCAGAGTCTGAATTTTCAGTGAAATTAAGAATTTCAATATAGAAATATAATTAGTTTGTTAAACCCATGTATATAATGAGTCTTTTTATCATGTTTTCTATAAACTCCTCCTGGCAAGCCAGCCAACAGGCTTTCTGTTAACTCAGTTTTTCCATCCACGTAGTTACGTCATAGTCAAGAAACATTGCAGTCTACTATAAATATGATGCATAGGTAAGATAAATAGTTGATACAACGGGGTTTATAGATTAATTAGTTGATAATACATTAAACTTATTTTAACATAGCTCTTCAAATTCATATTGTGGTATTAGAGCATCATTATTTTATATTAAGTATAGCTGCTCTATTTTCATGAGCGGTAGCATGAAGATTCTAATAAACGCTCGGAGTACGCTACAGTGTATAGTAGGGTGGTCCAAAAAAATTTTTTTTTGAAAAGTTGAACTCTCACCCTCCAGTTTGGTGACATTATGTGAGTTAATGCCCCTGTTAAAATATTAGATCATTTAAAGGATATTTAGAGGTAGCTCAAAGGCTTTGAAGTTTTAGCCATTAGCGTCTATGGATAAATGCATGTTTTCGGTAAAGGAATTTACATTTCAACTGATATAGCAATAATATGTGTTTGTAAAATGTATATTTGTTTTAGTCATAACAAGTTATGTATAATTTAAGTTTTTAACAAAGATTATTCCTTGTCTGGAACTCTCGCATAACAACTTCTCGAACTCTAAATAACAACTTTTCATCCAACTCTAAATACTAACGTCTACTTCCACTCAAAGACATTCACATCAGCTAGCTAAACTGCTAGAGCATGTAAAAAATGCTATTTACTTTGCCTTCTTGACTTTGTGATATGAGGAGCAATCACACAAAAACTCAAGATAATTTCTCGAATAAGCATTGATCTATTTGTGTGAAACTCCTTCTCAGGTATTTACTTCAGAGCTCCATCAGGTGCCTTCCATCATATACAGTGGATAACAAAGATTATTTACTGTTTAAAGATAAGGCTGTTTCATCAACAGTTTTATGTTTAAACTAAAACCAAGAGAGAAGGCTTTATAAGAGTTTAACCTATTTGTAGCACTTTTATACAAATGAAGCACTGGTTCATTGCTACTATCTGAACAGAAGCTCCTGTTCATGCTCATATAAAATTGCATTAACCCATTAATGCCCAACTTTTTATTTTTCTTAAATATTTGGTAAAAACATAGTAAATAGCCCAAAAACAACTGGAAAAATAGTGAAAAAAATTCCAGGTTAAAATTTTAATTTCTACACAAAAATTAAAAAACGTCCCTAAAAAGGGACGTCAGGCACGAATGCCCCCGTTGTTTTTCCCTATAGTAAACGCATAGTAGAAAACTTTTTTAAAGCCTCAAAAACATCTTCTACCTTTTTAAGTGCAGCAAAAGTGATCGGAACCATACTGTAACATGAATATGAACAAAAAATATTAATAAGTTATCCAATTAACTGTAAAATTAACACTAATTAACGTAATTTGAGCATTTTTTATGCTCTAAAACACGTTTTTTCCTCCCAAATCTATGTTAATTGCAAATTAATTAAGGTTTTTAATTGAAAAAGGCATTCTTTGTTTATGTGTTACCTAATATTAAGTATTAATTACTTTTAAACACTTCAAATCCATCAGAATATCTCAATTTGTGAAGTTTAAGTCTTTCAAATACCCATACTTTTTTCATTTTATTTAATTTAATTGTGCGGAACACGAATTTCTCCCCAAAAATCAAGCATTAGTGGGATGTGCATTAGCAAGTTAGATGATATAGATTGATCTGCAGTATAGAACACAATGATTAGCGACATCTAAATAGAAAAAAAGCCGAAAATTTATCACAAAAGGGACTTTTTTGGCAATTTTAATGACAAAAAGTCATTATAACTAATAATTATTAAACTTTTAATTAAAATATAACCGGAATATATTTGCAAAAGTAATAAATATAGTAAAATAATTAATTTATTCCTTTTAATTAGTATAAATTAATTAATTCCTTATAATTTAAGACTTTTTGTTCCATTAATTTGGCAGAAATAACAGTATTTTCAAAAAAAAATAAACAAAAATAATAAATTTACTAGCTAAAATTAAAGTAATTTTATAAATATCAGTTATTTAATTCATTTCATAAGAATCAAACGCGTTTTTATGAAAAAATAAAGGAAACACTAGCATTTCACTATGGGGAAAACCACGGGGGCATTCGTGCCTGACGTCCCTTTTTAGGGACGCTTTTCGAGGGTCCAAAATAAGGTCAAGATAAAATATTTTGGAAAAATAAAAAAACACCCCAACTGATTTAATATATAAACAGTAATATATATCGGAATTGAATTTTTTTTAAAATAACAACTAGGATTTTTAAGCTTTTTCTTTTAAAATTTTTAAAAAAGCACTTTTCTGAAAAATTCTATCTTCAAACTTTAAAAAAAGTGGAAATTTTTTAAAATTCTGCTTTCTTCTTGTGTTCTTTATGTTCTATGAAGATCAGAGATACATCAGTGCAAATTTTGATTCAAACGAACAATTTTTGTAGAAATAGGAGGATTTAAAAAAAACGTCCCTAAAAAGGGACGTCAGGCAGTAATGGGTTAATTTAATTAATTATAGATTGCAGTGAGGAGTGACAGATTTCACCGTTACAGGTGGATATCTTTTGTTTTGACATCAAGTCGTTTTAATAGCTTTTGTATCGTTCCTCTTTTAAACCTAGATAGTTATAATTTAAACTTTAAACTGTTGATGAAATAGCCATATCTTTAAACAGTAAATAATCTTCATTATCTACTTTACATGATGGAAGGCACCTAGAGCTCTGAAGTAAATACCTTTAATTAGAAGGAATTTCGCACAAAAAGATCAATGCTTAATCGAGAAATTATCTTGTCTCAGTTCACAAAGTCAAGAAGGCAAAGTAAATAGCATTTTTTACCAGCTCTAGCAGTTAAGCTAGTTGGTGTTAATGTTTTTGATTGGAAGTAGACGTTTAATTTGAAGTTGGATGAAAAGTTGTTATTTAGAGTTCGAGAAGTTGTTATGCGAGTTCCAGACAAGGAATAATCTTTGTCATAAACTTATATTATAATTATCTTGTTATGACTAAAACAAATATACATTTTATAAACACATATTACTGCTACATCAATTGAAATGTAAATTCCTTTACCGAAAACATGCGTTTATCCATAGACGCTAATGGCTAAAACTTCAAAGCCTTTGAGCTACCTCTAAATAACCTTCAAATGATCTAATATTTTAACAGGGGCATTAACTCACATAATGTCACCAAACTGGAGGGTGAGAGTTCAACTTTTCAAAAAAAAAATTTTCTCCATAGACATATGGACCACCCTAGTGTATAGAAGTGTGTATCATTAATCCAATCAATAGAAATTCCTAAAACGACTTAACGTTTTAACTATCGATCTGAAAGCTCCTTCTCTTTACCCAGGACCAAAAGCGACGACATAAAGACCCCTTTCTGCACAACATGTTGCTCACTCTTAATCGAAAGTCCAGGTCCATCCTTTCACAAACTGTCAAAGCACATAATTCTCTCCTCCTCCCCATTTCCCGTCCGGATATTGCCCAGCGTCGCCTCGAATATCCCCCGGTTATTCCATTCAGCCCCCTTTGTGCTCATAAATAAGCGTTTCAATAACAGCGAGCAAAAATGTAAAGTGATAAGTTTGATGGCCTATTCTCCAGTTCCGATACCGAAAAAGTCCTGATGTATAAATCCCGTTTTATGGCGTTCGATTACAACATTCGAAACTATGTGACGGAGCTGTAAATTTTATGTCCCCTCTGTGCGCAGAAATTCATAAGTGGTTCCAGAAACGCGAAACTTTATGACGTTAAATCCTGTTGAATGCAGATGCGGGACGTTATGTGAAGGGGACGCGCTCTCTTTAAGGGGTGCGTTTTCGAAAATTGCGTTTTTCGGTTGTTGATAAAATGTTGATGTTGATAACGTGTTTTCGATGGTGATCGAAGAGAGACATGAGATAAGAGAGTGTGACGGGTCGTAAAAGGCTAAATTGCTGTGTGTGTGTAATAATGAACTTCCCATTAAGGGGATAAACGAATACGGAAGTTCTGTTATTGAAAGATGTTACAGGCGTTTATATTTATAAAATATTTTTTAAGGCTTCACCGGGCAATTCCACGGGTAACTGACTGACATTTTTTAAGAAAAACGCTTAGTATTTTGTTATTTTCTTCCCAAAAATAAATGATAAAAATATACTTTCCACCCAGTTTATTGCTTTCTTGTTAGCTTAATCTAATTGCACAATTAAATTTTCAAAATATGTTTTTATTGATTTTTTAAAAATTTTAAACGACATGGTAACTGACTGACATCTGTGAAACATTTATGTCAGTCAGTTACCTTGTTGATTAAAACTTTTTTTAAATCAATAAAAACATATTTTGAAAATTCAATTGTGAAATTAGATTAAGCTAACAAGAAAGCAATAAACTGGGTGGAAAGTATTTTTTATCATTTATTTTTGGGAAGAAAGTAACAAAATACGAAGCGTTTTTCTTAAAAAATGTCAGTCAGTTACCCGTGGAATTGCCCCACCATAAATGCATATTTCTTTTGAAGAATAAATTTTACCAGTGTAATAAATCTAAACTAAAACTTTAGTTCAACGAAATACGGTGTGGATCACCTTTTCAAATAAATTTTATTGCTCATTCAGTTCAATTTTTAAAAAAATCTTGTTAAAATTACAGTCTAAGGCTAAGCGCGCACGAGAGACTTTAGTCATGGTGACTGAGACAAAATTATCACCCTGGCTATTGCAAGAAGCTAGAGCGCGCGCATTAGGCGACGAGAATCTTGGCCAATTTCCAAGAATCTCGCCATATAAATACATTGCTCTCGAATGTTCTAGTTGCCACGACAGAAGTCTCTAGAGCGCGCTTAGCCTAACTCATTAGTTTTACGAATATTGCCAGGTTACCGGATATTATTAAAATTATTAATAATTATTGATAGTTAATAATACTTCAATAGTTCATTTTAAATAAACAAGCCGTTTACATACTATATGGTAGCAGGGTTTATAGTTGTTTTATATTTCTATATATTTGACCCCTGTATTATATTTCCTATATTTTTCTATTTCTTAATTTGCATTGTTAATTCGTCTACATTATGACCATTATTTTTTGCACAAATGTTCTATGTTTTCGCTATGAACCCTGTGTGTATTAAATGGTACTTTAGCTATATATTGGCTTTTAATTTTTTAGCATCACTTTGAAATCGTTTTAAATTAAGTATGCAATAAAACCGGATACTTTATTCTATGATTGCATCTTTCTTTGAAGAAGAAAAATTATGATTGGAAATAAATGCAATGAAAAATATATGAGTAAATTATCAAAAAATAAGACGCCAAAAATTAAAGTGTTATTTAAAAAGAGATGAAAATAACTGAAATGGTTAAAGAGAAACGCTCAATCATAATTCAGAGATAATAAGAGATCATGAACACATATTTGGAAATGAAGTTAAATGACCACTGGCATTTTTTCAGTGAATGTCTCTATCGCAGTGGTCAGATAGTGCATGTGTCCAACATGACTTTGTGATGTGAAGTCCAACATGACTTTGAATGCCACAATAATTAGTAATATTTAAATTGGTGAAAAATTCTGAACATATGCTTAGGAACATAGGAAAAGTCTTGTGATAATATAAAATAACAAATTGAAAATCAAACCCAACAATGTCGATAACTTATTTAGACCGACTTATATATAACTATAGACCAGTGGTTCCAAACCTTTTGTATCTCATCGCCCCCTTTCTAGAGGTTGACTAACACCTATCGCCCCCTTTCCATTCTCATTGTATGTCTAATTTTAATTTGAAGCAAAGTGTAAATAATAAAGCAATTTTATGTCCGGAGGTCCTCCCCCGGAAAATTTTTGGAAATAAGACTCCAAAAAAACAGGTTTTTAACTAGGTTATGTACGGAACACCTCTTCCGAATTTCGGACGTATATTTTTAGGTAGGATTTTGATTTTTATGAACTAATTATAAAACAGTTTTTAAAAATTAAGTTCCAAGTACAAAAAGGGGGTTTGGGGGTCCTCCCAAAGAAAATTTTTGGAAATTTGAACCTAAGAAACAGGGTTTTAACTTGTTTTGGTACATTACGTCTGAATACAGTCTGTCAGTACAGTACTATTTTTTATTTTCTCCCTTTGAATGCTCATCGCCCTCCAATCACCCCAACACTTATTTATCGCCCCCTTGATAACACAAATCGCCCACCTGGGGGAGATCGCCCCTTGGTTGGGAACCACTGCTTTATAGACGTATAACTTATAGACATGAAACTTATAGACCGAACTTCATTTTTTCTATGATCAGTTAAGACAATTGCTTCATATTGTTTATGTTCCAAACGTAAAGTAATAATTATAAATAAATATTTAAAAATATTATATCCTTTATGAGTCAACTCATCAAAAAGTATGCAAAAATAAATTATGCATGCAAACAATTTATATATTTAACAAAATTTTCCTAAATTGTTTCTCAAATTTATATTTTTTCATGCCCATTTAAAACTTAAAATAAGGTATTCATAAAAAGTAAAATTACTTTAGTGATTCCTTTTTAAAAATGCCCTCTTTATATCAAAATATGGCAGAAATATAAAAGTGTGAGTTATTGACTCTACATTTTCCAAAAACACCTTTTATCGATGCATTTTCCATTACTAAAATCAGAAAATAAATCCGGAATATGAATATTAAATTTATTCTGTGCAGATATCCAAACATAAAGCTTTACAATCCTTTCGGATTCGAGGTGAAAATATGGAAAATAAATCTGCTGTACAATAAATTTACGATTTTCAAATTTGATAAGCATATGTTTCAAGCTCTTGAGTTAAATTCGCTGCATTTCTGAAGTCTTCCATTTTTCTCTTTTGACACGAAGATCGTTATTTATCGATCGACATGCAGGCCATTTATCGCCCTTGTACTAAACGAACCATAATGTTTTTTTGACATATACAGCGTTATTTTTTTCCTCTCTAAATGGCAACAGCTGGTCTTTTCTCCTAAAATCACCAAGGAACAGCCTGATTTAAACTTTTCGGGGAAAAGAAAAAGAAAAGCCGTTTCTTAGTCGTTAAAGAAAGTACTAATTTCCTGGAATAAAAAATCCGAGATTCTTCGAAGAAAAGTTTGAAAGGGCTAAAGCAACATGTGATTTGACTTATCTTTCTATCACTCTATCATATTACTTTGCGTTTTATAATTTATTGCATTAGCTATAAATAATACCGACGTTACTTATAAGCACACCGATCACCATAAAGAGTCTCTAATTTCACTTCGGTTTATGAATTCAATTTAATTCTTTTAACGTTTGAAAGTTGAAACTTTTTAATTAGAAAATTCTGAGAAACCTAGTTTCTCAAATATTTTTTTTGTTTTAAGTATATTTTTTTATTTGATATCTAAGCATAAGGGGAGCAATTAATTAATTTATGGTATTTAGTTAAGAATCAACAAAAGCGTTAAAAAGGATGTAGCCACAGAAGAAAACTTTAATTTATATACTTCTCAAGTAACGTTTAAAATAAGACAACTTAAATGTAACGTAAATGAATTATTTTTAAATAGCTTTTTTTGGAGGAGTTTGAAAAAAATAGTCTGGTAACACAAGATACCCAGAAAAGATGTGAATTTTACTTTAAAAATAATTTCTCAATAGCTTATGAATGTGCTAAAGGAATTATTCTTTTTAAACTGATTCTGGCACTTTCACCTTTGAGCTAAACGAAATGGCACCATTTAAACTAAACGCAATTTTTATTACCTCGTTTCCTTCGTATAAAAATGTAAGAAATATCAAGCACTTATTTTAAAAGCAAAATAAGCTATTATCACCAACTAACTGTGGAATTTAGCAAACAAATTGCTCCTAATTAAATTAAGCCCTTTTACTTAAACGGGAAAAATAAAAGAATCGTGATTCAAATTGTAATCGATTAAGTTTTGCATTTAAAGACATTACTGGCCATCTATTAGAGAATTAGAATAAAAACATTACTTAGAGTATATAATTAAATACTAATAAGCATCTCTGCAGTCGAGGCAATTTGATTGCACCAATTCATTCTGTTTTAAATTATAGAAACTTTCACAGTTTCTCGGGAATCGAATGGTAAAAATGTGTCCCGCATTTCATGTTCTTTAACAGAGCAGGTGAACGAAGAGTTTTAATCTTTCGCGTGGGGTCGGTAATCTATCGAAACGGCTTTTCAGTTAATAGCTACCTTAAATCAGAGGTTTCAAATGTATTTCTTAATGGGAATACTTCGAACTGATTCCCCGGATTCTTTACCCCACAAGGAAAAAAGAAAAGCAATAATGTTTTCCCATCAACTTCGAAAAAGTAACATCATTATTCTGGATGCTGATACTTTACTTGATTTTTCCTTGGAAAACAATGGAGAAATTAGCTGTTTTAAAGAAAGGGTGGCTGGCGTTATTGACATAAACCAAATTGATACCATTTCGAAGGTTCTAATGCGCTCTGTTGCAATTTTCCATTTTATTCCCTGGATCAAAGGGAGCATAAACAAGATTTAAAAACTGTTTCAGAACGTAATCAACATAATTCGAGTGTTTGGGACATATGTCCCATCATGAAAATTAAAATATATTTAAGATTCCTTGTTATTCCTTACTTTATGATGCGAGATTTTTAATGGATATCGTTCCCTAATTTTCATTCAAACATTGTTGTGAATGGCCCAGTTGTTTCTTTAATTACATAAGATTAACGACTTCGGAAATCCGTTTCAATCATGTTACATTCACTTTTACTTTATTATACTTGCTGAGATTATTAATGTTTTCATTTCATTAATGGAATTTCGAAAGTTATTGCATGTATCAAACTTAATCAAGGAAATGAATCATTCCCCGGCATATAAAGTGTACTTTGTTTAATCACCCCCTGGATTAATCTTTTTATTTGTACCGAGACTTCTGAGAGGAAAAATAATTTCTTTAAGTGCTTTTACTTTTAACTTCAAATATCCTAGCGTTGTGTGCTGAAAAAGTTTGAAGAAAAATAAACTATGATGTTTTATCAAACAAGTTTTATTTTTCTTTCGGAATATTTAATTGAAATCGGAAAAAAGATAGTATCATTATAAGTAATGAATTCATACATGTAAAAACTAATTTCACTCAACATTTTTAATTAATTAATTTCAATTTAAATATTGACATTCTATAAACATTTATAATTTTGGTGTAGTAAGAAACACTTGCTTTCTGATTTTTTTTAAATTTGTAAAATATTTTTTCGTTTAACATATGCCAGGGGTTCTCAAACTTTTTAACATCGCGACCCACTTTTGAGAAACAAAATCTAACGCGACCCACCAATATTAGTTAATTATAGTTAACTGAACTGAGATAATCTCACACCCCACATAATTTTAACTTCTCTGACTGGGGGTGTTCACCAATTATTAAGTTACAACAATAAATTATTACATGCACGTATTAGAAGAGAAATTGACTTTTTAGAAAATTGAAAGTAATATTTGAATAGAGCGCATGAAATAGTTTATTTGTGGCCTAACAATGATCCCCACAATAAAAAGGGGGATCTGGGGGTCCTCCCCCAGAGAAAATTTTGAAATTTTAATTAAATGTTTTTAGCAATATGAGATAAATTGCAGTTGCATCATTTCCCAAGAAAATTCTTAAAATTTGCATTGCGCCCCCCCGTTGTGGATGGGGAGAAACACTGAATATTTTTTTCAAATCTTATTTGAATAACCGACTAGATTTGCATTATCGGTACTTAAAAGTGACACACATAGTACGTATTTACATTAATCGCCTTTTCTGTTCGACACCAAGTAGTGCAGTTTTTCCTCAAATTTTTATTCTTTTTATTATATGGTTATTTGATAAATTTCAAATAATAGTTTGATAATCCAAAAGCCAATAACTCGTTTGTAAAAATTATAAAACGATACTTCATATACAGAAAAATTAAAAATCTTCTCGCGACCCACCAAAATCTGACTGGCGACCCACCAGTGGGTCGCGACCCACAGTTTGAGAAACTCTGACATATGCGCTTATTTTTCACTAGAAAATTCCAAAATATACTTTTCGTGATTTTTTTTTCTTGAAACTTAACTACAGCGTAAATCAACAATTAAAGAAAAGAAAATCACAGCAATGCCAATTTATAAAGGAAAGGAAATCGGGACATGGAATTACCAACCTAAACGCAAACTGATAAGGGAACGTAAATTATAGAAAAGAAAAAATTGTGTGCATACAGCTGCAATGAGGTATTTGCATGAGTGAAGGATTTGCTTGATTTTATACTTTTTCGATACATTATGGTCTAAAACTCCCAAATTTCTGATTTTTAAGTTCAAAAATCCGTTTTAAATAATTTTAAATTCAATTTTATTTTTGCCAAAACGTCAGAAAAGTCACGTTATCAGAAAACGGGCTTCTATTGGATGTGACGTCACAGCGCATGAAAACCATTGTGTTTTCTGCTTTCACGTGATCAGAAAACGGGCTCCTATTGGATGTGACCTCACAGCGCATGATTTGTGATTCGAAAGTGTTTTCGCGCCAAAACAAAAAACGAAATTTCAAAAATTTATATCTCAGAAACTAGGCTACGAAAATACATGATGTAAACGTCATTCTTCATGGTTTTTTATCTACTATTTTAATAAAATTTAATCCCAAAACGTGAGAATACCTCATTTAAAGGATGTTCTTACAATGTTTGAAATAAATGCCAAATATCTAAATTGTTGATGCTATGGAGGAACTTATAAAATTGTTGTTCCGCAATATTTGAAATTTTTAATTCATTCCTTGTTTTTTATAGTTTTCAATGCAGATAAAATTTTAGAATCAAACATCAAAACTTATTTTAACAATATAAAAAGTGAGAAAACTTCTGAGAAAGTTCTTTTCAATATAAAAAGTGTTATCGATTACCTACATTTTAATTAAAACAAGGTAACTTTTTAGTTTACCCTCCTATTATACAGGGTGTCTCATAAATGTTGGGTCATTTTCTCATACTTCTAGGTTTTTGGTCATACTTCTAGGAGGGATAGTAGACACCTAGACGAGTCAGAATCACATAGGATTAAGGGGTCCCAGACCAAATCCCAGGGAGTTAAAAATGGAGCGACACCCTAAAAAAATTATTGAAAAATTCAATTGGTAGAAGAACTACTATTGGTAAAACTTAATTATGGTCTCAAAAATTGTGGTTTAATATGATCTTTAAAATTATTTTAAAAGTTATCAGCTTAAAATTTTTTTTATTGCAAAAAAGTTTAAAAACCACAAAAGATGTGAAAACTCTGCCAAAACTTTATTTTGTGTTTTGAAATCATTTCCTTTGATTTAATAATCTGAAAGATCATAGTCGAAAGCGTCACGTAAAAACCATCAATATTAAATGCTTGAGAGCCTGTTAAAGCATGGTTTAAGTCCGTTTTTTGCTTCCGCGAAGTACCGTTTTGGAAACGGCTATAGGAAACAGTTTGCGCACGCAAAAAACGAACTTTAACAGGATCTCAAGCGTTTAATATTGATGATTTTTACGTGAAACTTTGGACTTAAGGGTTTACAACTATGATCTTTCAGATTATAAAATCAAAAGAAAGGATTTCGAAATACTAAATGAGGTTTTGGCAGAATTTTCATATTTTTGTGGTTTTTTAACTTTTTTCATAATAAAAAAAAACTTTAAGTTGAAGACTTTTGAAATAATTTTAACGATCATATATTGAACCACAATTTTTGAGACCATAATTAAGTTTTTACCAATAGTAGTTCTTCTACAAATTGAATTTTTCAATAATTTTTTTGTTGTGTTACTCCATTTTTAACTCCCTGCGATGGGACCCCCAAATCCTATGTGATTCTGGCTCGTCTAGGTGTCTACTATCCCCCCTAGAAGTTTGACCCATTATTTATGGGACACCCTGTATAGCTTTCAAAAGTAAATTTTATGCTCATTTTTTTTCAAATTGATATGTGTAGTGTCTGGCAGTGGGCCACAGGGGTCGCTACCTCCGCCCAGAGTCCGCCTCCCTTGGAACCCGTCTGTAATCTGAAAAACCACGCCTGGAGTGCGTGGGGTTACGGTAGTGTCCATTTTTGAATTATCTTTGGAAGTGTTGTGTGTAAGAGAAAGAAGAACGGAATTAAAGTCCTTTATAATTCCAACCAGTTGTAGTGATTATTTTAGTGTGGTGTCTTAGTGCGTGAGTCAAGTGGAATTAGTGTGATGTCTTGGTGTGCGTCCATTCAGATATTACAATATTTTCTTCAGTTAAAAGATGGCAAGGAATTTAAGATAGAGATTAAAACCAAAAGATGAATTGCAAGATATGTTTCCAAATAATATATTTTAAAATAACCGAAATTTTTTGAAACAACTTTGTTTTTGAGGAAAACGCCACAAACTGTGCAATACTGTAATTCAAAATAAAACAACGAAAAAAATTGCACATAAATTTATTAAAAGCCATACGGCGTTTCGGGGATTCTTTGGATCCCCTTCGTCAGTGGTAGTTGACATTACAAGAAAAATCAGTTTTTATACCCCGCAACTAAACAAGCGTTGCCAAAATGCAAAGGAGAAAAATGTACACAAAAGATCAAATGACAAAAATACAAGAAAATCACCAAAATGCAACATCAAAAACAATTATTCGCTCCAAATCGGGGAAAGAAAGGGTGTACTTGTTAGGTCATTAACTAAGACAGATTCATATTTATTGATTAAATAACTCTCGAAAAAATCAAGGTCAAGGGTTGAATTACAAGTTTTTATAATACTAGCGGAAGAAAAATCAAAACAATGATCATTATCCCAAACATGTTTGGCTATAGACGATTTATAAAATTCTTGTTTTTTAATGTAATTTGAATGCTCTTTTAGTCTAAATTTCAGTGCACGTCTTGTTTGTCCAATATACGACAAACCACAACTACAAAAAATCCTGTAAATTCCCCATTTATTACACGTATCAATAGGGTCCTTAAGATTTGAAAAAGAAATTTTATTAATTGGGGATAAAACTACAGAAAAACCAAATTTTTCCAAAATATGCGAAATTTTAATAGTAATTTTAGGAAAAAAGGGTAAAACTATCAAGTTTGATAATTCTTGTTTGGGTTTATATTTATTACATTTCTTCAAAAATTTATTAAAAATTCGGTCTATCAAAGTGTGGCAGAACCCGCGATCAATAGCAACAGCTTTGATATAATTCATCTCATTTTCTAAAAACTTACTGTTACTGCAAATACTGATAGCACGAAAAACTAAAGTATTGAAAGCTGACAATTTTTGACTATAAGGGTGGCTTGATCTAAAATGAGGGGGTAAGGAAACAACAAAAGGTTTGCGGTATACAGTGGTAAGAAAATTTGAATCAGTACGGAACACAAGAACATCCAAAAAAGGTAATTGCTGATTATTTTCCACCAAAAAGACAACTTGAGACATTTAGTAAAAAATGTTGTTGACTCTAATAATTCAACCTATCGAAACAATTTAAGTAGTCATGAATTATCTGTTTTTAAATCTGTTAAATCGAACCCTGATGTGATTGTCACTAAGGCAGATAAAGGTGGTCTAATAGTTATTTTAAACAAAGATGATTATATTCATAAAGTACAAAAATTGATTAACGATGGCCCATATCTACCCCTTAAAAAAGATCCTTCTTCTTCTGAGCTTACCAATATCAAAAACGCTATAAAATCAAGTAATGTTATTTCTGATTCTTTAAAGAAATCTTTAATCCCTTCAATTGCTAATTGTGCTCGTTTGTATGCCCTTCCAAAGGTACACAAACCTGATGTCCCTTTCAGACCGATTGTATCTAATATTGGAACTGCCTCTTATAAATTAGTGAAATACTTAGTTAGTATATTTTCTCCTTTATCTGAAAGTAACTCCTTTACAACTAAAAACTCTCTCGATTTTGTTTCCAAACTTCGTTGTATCTCCCCTGACAGTCACACCATGGTTTCTTTTGATGTAAAATCATTATTCACCAACGTTCCCATTAAGGGTTCTTTGGAATGTTTAAAAATGAGGTTACTTGAACATCACTTTTTTGAATTTGAAATCAATGAATTAATTACTCTCACTAAAACCTGTCTTAAACAGAGCACTTTTGTTTTCAATAATAAATATTTTTATATGTCTGATGGCTTGGCCATGGGAAACCCTCTCAGCCCGATATTAGCTGACATATACATTAGGGTGGGTCAAAAAAAAATTTTTCACATTTTCCCTGGGGCACAACGACAAAAGGGTGCCAAATGGTCTCAAACTGACGTGTGTAAAATATTATTAGATTATAATAACTCTTTTTGCCTCCGGATTGGCCTCGAAGTTTTGATTAATATAGTAATTTCATGTAAAAATGAACAAACTAAAATCAAGCTTTTACCTCGATTTCACGAATCCGTTATGAATGTAAATGTGTACAATGGTATAAAAATCATCATCGAAGACTATAAAATAATTGTAAATGAAACCAGAGTTCAAGAACTTGAGTTGTAATACAACATATTTTGAAATATCTCAATGGTTAGAACTGGCAATCAAAAATTTCTTGCTGGAATCATAAAAATGTGCGGAACTCTTATTGCCGGTTGACTAGGATGTTAGAAAAACTAATTTTTTAATAAAAATGGATATGTCAGAAGGTGGGTACCTTTTGGGGGGATATACGTTTCAACCCCAAGAAAAACATTTGGTAATAGTTTAAAAGTTGGGGTTTTCTTTGAAATTTCATTGGCATATATAAATTAAAACCACATTTTAAGAGTCAAATTTTGAAATACTTTCTTAATAAGAGCGGTAGATAAGCGTTTTCAGTTCAAAGCTCAGTATTATCCCCTAAGTTTTTAAGCTACATTACTTTTCAAAACTTACTTATAATTAACTTAAACGAACGCATAAGGGAATGCTAAGGAGCTATTTTGAGTCAATCCTTCTTCCAAAGAAGTATAATTTCATGGGTCTGGGTTTCAGTCTATTGTTATAGCAAAAAAATTGGTAAATCATGACTGAGGCGAATCATAACTGATATATGTATTGCCTAATGAACGAACTATCTATTCGACAATTCTTTCAACAAATTTATGCGATCATATTTGGATCCCAAGACCAGCCAGTGAAATAACTGTCCGCTGAATTTTGAAAGCGCGGTATATTTATGAAAAATATAACTATTTCTACTTTTAAAAATCAAAAATACCGTTTTGTACTGACCAAACTTGAGGGAAAATGTATCTGAACTACCAATATTTAAAATATGTACCACTGAAAATCCACTGTTTGTTTGCAAAAAAGAGCATCTTATTCTACGGGCATTGCTATATTACACTACCACTTTGGCAGTTAGTTTTGTATTAAAATTGCAAAAATGTGACTATAATGTGGTTAAAATTGCTTTTTTTAAAGACCCTTATTTGTGAGCTAAAAAAAAGTTACCGACAAAAAAATTTAATTTATTTAATTTTAAAAAAATATGAAAAATTACATATTTTTGTTCTATTTGAGGCCAATCCGGAGGCAAAAAGAGTTATTATAATGGAATAATATTTTACACATGTTAGTTTGAGACCATTTGGCACCCTTTTCTTGCTGTGCCCGATAGAATTTGTAAAAAATTTTTTTCGCCATATGAAAATGACCCACCCTAATATACATGCATTTTTTCGAAATTAAGATGTTTAATCTCATACAATTTCCGTTCTATGTCCGTTATGTAGATGATTATTTTGCTCTCTTGAGTTCTCATCATAATGTTGATAGTGTTCTTTCCCTCATTAATTCTATTGATCCGTATATACAGTTTACTTTTGAAGTGGAAAATAATTAGCAATTACCTTTTTTGGATTTTCTTGTGTTCCGTACTGATTCAAATTTTCTTACCACTGTATACCGCAAACCTTTTGCTGTTTCCTTACCCCCTCATTTTAGATCAAGCCACCCTTATAGTCAAAAATTGTCAGCTTTCAATACTTTAGTTTTTCGTGCTATCAGTATTTGCAGTAACAGTAAGTTTTTAGAAAATGAGATGAATTATATCAAAGCTGTTGCTATTGATCGCGGGTTCTGCCACACTTTGATAGACCGAATTTTTAATAAATTTTTGAAGAAATGTAATAAAGATAAACCCAAACAAGAATTATCAAACTTGATAGTTTTACCCTTTTTTCCTAAAATTACTATTAAAATTTCGCATATTTTGGAAAAATTTGGTTTTTCTGTAGTTTTATCCCCAATTAATAAAATTTCTTTTTCAAATCTTAAGGACCCTATTGATACGTGTAATAAATGGGGAATTTACAGGATTTTTTGTAGTTGTGGTTTGTCGTATATTGGACAAACAAGACGTGCACTGAAATTTAGACTAAAAGAGCATTCAAATTACATTAAAAAACAAGAATTTTATAAATCGTCTATAGCCAAACATGTTTGGGATAATGATCATTGTTTTGATTTTTCTTCCGCTAGTATCATAAAAACTTGTAATTCAACCCTTGACCTTGATTTTTTCGAGAGTTATTTAATCAATAAATATGAATCTGTCTTAGTTAATGACCTAACAAGTACACCCTTTCTTTCCCCGATTTGGAGCGAATAATTGTTTTTGATGTTGCATTTTGGTGATTTTCTTGTATTTTTGTCATTTGATCTTTTGTGTACATTTTTCTCCTTTGCATTTTGGCAACGCTTGTTTAGTTGCGGGGTATAAAAACTGATTTTTCTTGTAATGTCAACTACCACTGACGAAGGGGATCCAAAGAATCCCCGAAACGCCGTATGGCTTTTAATAAATTTATGTGCAATTTTTTTCGTTGTTTTATTTTGAACTTTGTTTTTGTAATGCATATTTAGTAAGAGGAGACGTTGTTATTTGATACACCTTCGATACCTCTTCAATTTATAGGATATTCAATTCAACTTAACCAAATATAATCAACCCATGATGAACACATTATTGATCTTAAAATCAATACAACCTAATCTTCAACAACCCCATAAACCAGTCAAAAACCAGTTCCGCTCCAGCAAAACTTCTTGAACCGCTCGACTACCTTTCCTTCATCTCCCTCCCCCATATTATGTTCCCTCAGAAGTAAGCTGCTCTCATTACCATAGCGGGAGGGAATTTCAATAAGTGGATGGGTGGATCTAATGATTGCCAACTCATTACGGGGACCTTGTTGACAAGGATGGGTGTTCCAGCCCTAATTGCCAGCGGCTTGTTAAGCTTCTTAGCAGTCTAAGTTTTGTCACTAGGGCTCCCAGATAGCCAGGTGGTGGATATAATGTGAATTACGGAGCCCCCTTGTTTGATAGAAATATGTTTCTCTTAGTGGGTAATGGGGGGAGTTTGGAAAGTTAAGGGGAGGAGGATTTCTTGGGGTGTTTCTTTGGGGGAGTTTATGGTTGGGAACGTAACTGCTTTATGGGGATTGTAGGAAAGAAAATTTCTGAACAGATCTTTCGATTAACTTTTTAAAGGCGACTTCTTAAAGTTTGTATTAAGGAAATTGAATTTTGAGTGATTTCTAAGCTGTGCGGTATGAATGTTTGGTTCAGATAATCTCGATACCTCAACATTCTCGATATTTAAGAAAAGTATACTTCCTTTGATCTGAAATGATGCTATGGTTTTAGAACCTTCAGTATAATTTAAACGTGATTTTTTTTTTACATATTTTAACATTGAGAATGTGAGATTATACGTTATCAAATTTTAAAGAATGTGTAACAGTTTTCATACATAGTCAAAGTGTAAGCTTTTCAGTCTTTAGACGAAAATTCATTTTACCTACTTCCTTTATGATTGAACTGGACGAAAAATAAGCCCTGAGATATTTAGGGGTGGCCTAAACAATGTAATGAAATGTTTTTTTTTATTTTTATCGTAACATATTTTTAGTTTAAGTACCCTGGTACAAATGATCACCTGTAAATTTATTTTAATCGAATAAAGAATTTTAATGAATACTTAATAACTAATACTTTTTTCTATAGAGATAAAAATATTGAAATCTCTCTAATCTACGATTTATAGATCAGTAGATAAATGTGATAAAGTAAAATATATTTCAATTAAATACACTCACTTCCAAAAGTTAAGCACGAAACTGTTTTTTCAACCTAACACCTAGTAGAATCATTTTTCATACATGAAAATCATACCATAAGATGTTCAACTAGTGGGAATATAGGGCCCGAGAACAAATGTTCTTTTCCAAAAATTTAAGGGGGTAAATGGGCCCTCCATTGATAATGGAGTTCGATTACACATTTGTAGCAGAGACAGAAACGTCTATGTGAGAAGTATTTAATGGAAAATTTTATGTTTTTTCTAAAGAATATTGTTATTCCTAAACTCAACGCGTGTTTTCAAACGTGTGTGCCACCTTTAAATGGTATTTTTAAGGTTTTATTGAGAGATATTGGTCTAATCATCATTTTTGGCAAGTTTTAGCCTCTGGGTTATTTTTTGTAAATGGTATCGGACCGTCAACCATGTTATTTAGTAGCTCTCATATGTGCTTAAATGCGTTAAGGTCTGGGGACCCAGAAAGTACCCTTATTCTTTCAATATCGTTACTTATGAAAAACTTTAAGATAGCCAAATTGTGATTTTTTGCAGCTTTTTCACTCTTAAAGATAAATCCTTGACCCAAAATGTCTTCTAAAATTAGCAAATGGGTCATGAGAACACATGTATACGATTGTAGACATTAGTGAAAATATCTGTGGCATATGGGGGTGTTGAAACGGCACAAAAAGTTGTATAGTTTTACAGGAACGGCATCTGTTATTAACGTTCAAAAAAGGAGCATTTTTTAGTGTTTATGGACGTATACATGTCTGAAAAGAAAGAAATATCTCTAAAAATATCTCGATTATTTTTTAAAACGAGTTTTTAAGAGATCGAATTTCTTCTCTGAAACTATTGCCATTTCAACACCCCCTATATGCCGCAGAGCTTTTCACTGATGTCTGCAATCGTTTACACGTGTTCTCATGTCCCATTCGCTCCTTTTAGAACACATATCGGGTCGAGGATTTATCTTTAAGAGGGAAAAAGCTGCAAAAAAATCACAATTTGGCTATCTTAAACTTTTTCATAAGTAACTACATTGAAAGAATAAGGGTACTTTCTGGGTCCCCAGACCTAAACGCATTCAAGCATATGTGAGAGCTACTAAAAAACATGGTTGACGGTCTAATACCACTTGCCAAAAATGACCCAGAGGCTAAAACTTGCCGAAAATTATGATTAGACCGATATCTCCCAATAAAACCTTAAAAATGTCAAAATGCCATTTAAAGTTAGCAAACACATTTGAAAACACGCGTTGAGTTTAGAAATAACAATATTCTTTAGAAAAAACATAAAATTTTCCATTAAATACTTCTCACATAGAAGTTTCTGTAACTGCTCCAAATGTGTAATGGAACTCCATTATCAATGGAGGGCCCATTTACCCCCTTAAATTATTGGCAGGGAAAAATTTTTTCGGGCCCTATATTCCCACTAGTTGAACATCTTGTGGTATGATTTTCATGTATGAAAAATAATTCTACTAGGTGTTAGGTTGAAAAAACAGTTCCGTGCTTAACTTTTGGAAGTGAGTGTATAATATTAATATCTTCTTTCAAATTTTTGTGTATAAAAACAAACTTCAATGTGTTAATTTTTTAATACATTATATTTTAGGTCTTATATTTATCTATACAACTATACACAATTAAAAACTCTATTTAAGAAATCGGTAAGTATTGCGTTTTATAAAATTCTAAATTCAAGCTTATAGTTTGTCTTCTTTTTATTAATCCATTACTATAATATCATATTTATTATGCATTTACTTATACTATTGTAATTCATTTCGAGAAATAGAAGTTTTATACATACTTCTATTTCTCGTTTTATACATACTTTATACATACAGTTTTATACATACTTTATACATACATACTTTAGTTTTTACACATACTACTCCCTTCTTATAAACAACACTTTTAAAAGAGGATTATTTTTATCACGTAACTAAATCCCACTCAATACTATCATCAAGAATTAAATACATTGCGAAATCTCTTTAAGTATAAGCTTTTGATGCTTATTCATTTGAATACGATTCCATCATGTTATTATTAAAACATTCACTTTAGTTACACCCGGCAAAATCATATTAACATCATAAACCCAGCATCACTGGACGTGCAAGGATAATGTACTGGATTAATTCGAAACCACCACATTAGGTAACTCGAGCCATATGCACCAGCATATAATCTATAGGATGGTAGGTGTACTTCCATAAATGACAGGTGAGCAGATTTATTTCTATGTACTCGCCTGGAATGACCTCTGCAATGATTGGGGGCTTGTAGGCATGGCATTCCAAGAGGTTTATTAATATCAGAATACCTCGATCCCGAGGGGCAGTACACACTGACTCGAACAAAAGAAGTTGGGATTATATTGAATACGATTAATATAAGGGGAGATTAATATTGTTTTGATGTTAGGGTCTAAGGTCAAAATCGCTCAATAATTGAAAAGAATTGCTCGAAACCCAAAATTTTGGCTGAGGCTGTTTTGAAAATGCACAATTCGCTAATGGTACTTGCAAAATGCCAAAATAAAAAATAAAAGAAGAAAAGAGGTGTGATAAAATATTCGATATGATAAATCTGTGAATTATCATAGTAATTAAAGAAAATTGTCTTATTGGAGGAGATACTTGGGATTTAAATTTAAAGTTTCCTAAGGATCGAAAAATGGTTGCCTTACAAATTTGAAAAATTCAAATTTTTATAAAATCTAATCTTTATTTTAATCTACGGGTATTACTGAAAATTTCATAATAATTTAATAAAAAATGTCGAGCACCAACTTTATCATAATTTATTATTTCATTCTTTACACATCAACTGACAACCAATTTAATCAAAATTTTAGGGAAAATATTTTGAAGAAACTAAATTTGCCTAGTAATTTCATTTCACTCTGAAAAATTAATTACTAAAGGTATTCTATAGAAAAAAGAATATCTTATTGGGGTTAGTGTTTTAGGATAAATACACGGTAAAGTCATGTTTGTGATATTGGATGATAGTGCTGTCAAAATTCTATTTGTATCCAATAAAACTTCATTGCATGTCTTAAACATTCTCGGAAAACATCACTGGAAAAATCACTTGATAGGAATAAGGTTTTGGGGTATTAGCTTCAAACTTCTGCCCACAATCCATTGATCTAAGTACAGAAATTGCGCTAGGCGAAGAAAATAAACGCATGTCAAAAGAGGAAATCGAATGTCTGGTTTGGACCAAGATTTTGATAAAAATCTGCCAGATTCTAGGCGCCCCAGAAAGCCGATGTATCAGAAGAAGAAAGTGCCTGATATATTTTCCCTCACGTAGCTTTTCATGCCCAAAAGGGCATTTGTTTAGAGACGAATAAAAATGCGCGGGACCAGGAATAGAAGTATCTCGTCGAGAGAAACCCAGCTGAAGTTCTGGAAAACAAATTTCCGAGAAGGGACGGTTATGTCCAAATTTGCTTTTCCGTCCTTCGTAAATTGAAAACTGTCAGATATAACATGCAAATTTTCCATCTTTCCTTCGAGTCCATGGCTCTAAAACAAATGCTGCACTAGACGGAATCAAGGGAAAACTCTTGGATTTTTTTTACTTATCTTTCTGTGGGGTTTATACTTTTAAGTAAGAATTTGAGAATTCTTTGCATGTGAAACTCAGTTTCGGGTTTGCATGATACGAAACGTTTCTTGAGCTATGCGTTTCTGGGTTTATTTTCTTTTAAGATATATATTTATAGAGATAAAATAACTTTTTGAGGAAATATAAATCTGTTTGTTAAAACCCCAGCGAAAAATAAATTTGTAGTATTAATACATATCCCTCAGAAAGACGTTTGGGGTTTGTATTTACTGATATTAAACTTTTAAAAGAATTTAATACCACTAGAAATCTATGTTGTAAAAGAATTTTCTGTTTCAGCTAAAATTTCAGAGACAGTTTACTTCTTTTTTTATGAAAGAGCGGGTATATTTTGCATAAAATAAAAGTTTTTGGTACTCTATGAAACTTTTACTGAATTTCATTTTAGATTAGTTTTCTAAGGGAAGAAATGTTTTGTAAGTCTATTCACCGTTTTGTCTGACCTAGAAGTTTCTAAGAAATCATAGAAAAACATATTGAAAATTTAATTCATTCTTGATCTTTAAAAATACTGACCAAATATTTCTCAACAAAGAAATATAAAAATAGAAAAGTGAATAATAAAATATTTTCGTGCACATTACTGACTTTAATTATAAATAATGAGTAATTATCAGCAATATATGGTGTTTAATAAAAACTAAAATTAAGGGAAAGGATATTATGCAATGTTTTTGAATAAAGTGCAACATTTTTTTTCTTCATAAATATTAACAATTTCAAAAACAAATAATTATAAGTGAAATTAATTTATTCAAAGGAAGCTCCTGTAAGATTAATGCATGTTGAATAAATAATTGCAATTATCTGAATAATTGTGAAATAGTAGTATTTGTCTGAAACTAAAAATACCAAATTTTAAAATAAGATTTTTAAATGACTGACTTCGTCTTATTGGAATTTTCCGACTTAAAAATGTTTTCAAAATACTGAAACAAAACAAATTTGATACCATCAAATCCGATTTAAATTGAAGAACTCGATATTCAAAGTTTCGAAACATAAATACATATCGAATTTCACAAACTAATTAAAATAAAACTCAAGGCAACTTTCCGGGAAGAGCACCGAAGTTTATTCAAAAGCATCGGCATTTCAAAAATATTAATTGAGTCCATTACTTAATGAGCCGTGAATGCAAGAGACAGTAAAAATTGGAGCGCATACCTTGCCTGACGGCGCTGAAGGAAAAATTAGGAACAAATAATACATTACAACTCCAACTTTTCAGTCATTACGGAGAAAAATACTTGGAGTGGAAATTCCGCTTCCCCAAAAATATCCTCGCATTTGTTTTTTGAAATCGCAGCTCTCATAATGCTATCGACCTGTTTTCTATTGATAGAAATATCGATTGTAAATGAAAAACAGCAAGAGACGTCGTTCACATCATTGGAAATTTGTAGGATTTTCCTCTCTCCCTCTCTCTTTGGGCCATGAATAAATCTGCGCGTTGTGAATATAAAAAAAATCTAGACGAGTTGGGAAACAAGTAGGATTTGTTTTTCACGCTTATTATCATGAAAAGGTAGTGTGGGGCATAGTTATCGGTTAACTATATTTAGTTTTTAAACTTATTGTAGGGGTTTTGATAGTTAAAATGAATTATTAAGTTTGTCTGTTTCATCTTCGAAATATCCCATTAAGTGTGAAAGTGCTAGTTTAGCTGAAAGGTCGGGTTTACAGACATAAACATAATGTGTTTTAAAATATTTAATAGGAATACTAATGTGAAAGTATAATCAGGTATAATATGAAATTTTTAAAAATTATAGTAAATACACACTGTGTATATGTAAACATAGTAGCAGTAAAAGAAAGCTAAGAAACGTTGCTAAGAAAGATAACGACAATAAAATAGCATATTTAGAAAAATATGAATAAATAAACACCTAATTATGCTACATGTTGTTTTCATGTAGAGAATGTTTTTTGTACACCAAAAAATGTTAGTATTTGCATAACACACTTAAAAAGATATTAAGAGGCACTATATAAACGAAATAGGGCTATTCCATATGAAAAGGGACTTACATGATCATGAAAAATAAAAAAAATAAAATATTAAAATTTTCTAATTATTTTAGGAAATAATTATGCAGTATTGATCTAAATGTGTTTTGCATTGCTTAAATTTTGTGTAAAATTATTTTTATCGGAATGTCAGCATCTAAAAATCAATATTTAGAACTTCTTTTTTTAAAGGTTAATTTGTTAATAAAAATATATGTTTTATTTTGAAAATTAAAAATAAATTAATTAGATTTTACAACTTTTTGTTAAATATACTCATGAACTTTATAGTAAAATGAAATAAAGTATTTAAATCAATTTAATTATATTTATATTCATGAATAACTGAACGCTTATACACATGTAGCGTGAGTTACGAAGTACTGTAGTGTGAGTTACGAACAGCTTTCTATATTTTATTTAATTTCTGATTTTCTTAAGTATTCCCAGTACTACTGTTGGCTATTTTATAATAAGGGAAGTATATTCAAACACCTGACAAGCATATAGAATTATTGAAACACTATTTAAGCAGAAAAACAAATTTGAATTTTATACTCATAAATCCATGTCTTTTTCTTGTAGCGTGAGTTCCGACTCTATTTTAATTAATAATTAAAAAACTAAAATTCTTAAAAGATTCGCAATACTTTTTTTTAAATAAATAGCATAAATTTCAATATGCATGATTTTTTTAGAAAGAAAATAATAGTTATTTCTATATTTAAAAATTATTTGAAATTGAAATTTTGAAAAAAATGTAGCGTGAGTTACGGTGGAATTGCCCAATATCGAAATTATAATTTTGATGATTTAAAATATGATATAGATTGCCTATGCCTTTATGTAAACAAAATTATTTAAATTACAATCAGGTTCAGTTTAAATTTCTCGTTTTTATTGTACCAAATATACATTTAAAATATATTTCGAAATTTTCCACTTTTTTTAGAGTTTCAAATTAAGTTTAATATCTTTACAAAGTAGCATGTTCAGTAGGGTGCATCAAACGCCCCATGATTTTTAAAATTTGATAATATTGTTTTGTATCCAACTTATTTTTGTTCCAAATACTTCAAAACTGATACAAACAAAGTTATGTAAAAATATAATAATATTTAATGGATCCACATCGAGCTTAAAGTTTTGAACTTTTGCTAATTTTCAATAAAAATGGAATAAATCCAAAGATAAAATGCTCACACTTTTTCTTAATTTTTTTTCTGAAGAACTACTTTAATACTGTATCTAATGATTCAAGTTTCATTAATCTGTGATTGTTTTGTTAGGAGTTATAATTTTTGGTAAAAGAAGTTCATGTAAAGTTGTTTTTTCCACAGTACTCAATGTTATAACTCTGGAACTTTTTGACTTAAAAACACCAAATTTGGTTCATTTTTTTCACCATTTTATGAGATTTGAATAGACATGTGACTTGACCCATTTTGTTAAAAAATTTGTAACTAAAAAATTTTAAGTCTTTATAACTAAAAATTTTTTTGAAACATAATATTTTTAGATAATTTTTAAAAATTTATATTTCTTATATTTTATATTTCTATACAAACGTTCTCCAAATACCATGTCAGGTTTTATACAACAAATGAAAAATATTGTTATTGAAATTTAAGATGGTTCCCTAACACCTCCACAAGTGTGGCTCAAATACCCCTAGTATTTTAATAATTCCTACAAAACTCTGCAATTAAATAAATTTTGTTCCAAATTCTGTTATTTTTACAGCTGGTAAAGATGCATTTGGATGGTATAAAAAAGTGAAGCCATCAAATGAGCTGTACGCTAGGATCACGGTTAATTTATTTTATTTCTCTAGTTATATAATATTACTGAGTTGGAAGAGGCGTGCTGTCGAGGCAGCTAAGACCTGTAACAGGTTGTTGAGCTGCTCAAGAAGAATTATAAAATTATTATTGTCAAATTAACGTCCAGGCAATCTGTAACTTAACCGGGATTAAATTGATACATTTAGTTTTTCAACGGTTTTCACTTGGGAAGGACCTAAATAATAACATACAAAAAATCGGACAAAATAGGCTAGCGGGAAGTTTAATTTTTTTAATTTTTAAAAAATGGCCGAAAAATTTTTTCAAAAAACCAAATTATAGTAATCGAGACTTATTATACATGTTTATAGGCTATTTTTCAGTACTGAATACGGATATACCATTTAAATTTTTAAAAAATCAAAATTTCAATTTTTAAAAATTAATTCAAAATTTGGAAAGTCGAAAAAATTAAAACATCGCTCAAAACCACAAAATATTTTCAAAAGAAGTAATTTAAACGGTTTTCAATTAGAAATGACTTAAATAATAACATAAACGGAAGAAAACCGGACAATAAAAAGTTTAATTTTTTTCAAATTTTCAATTTTTTTGGCCTCAAAAATCGACCTTTTTAAAAATTATTGTTAAAAACGTTTGAGGCATTTTCCAATATATTTTTTCCATGGATGTTTTAGGTATATACCTCTATAACCTAAAAAAAACACAATTCATGATTAAATCATTAATACAGGGTGGGCCAAAAGTCAGTACACTTTTGAAAATTCCATAAAAACCGGGAAAAAAAATTGGAAAAATAAACGGTCTTCACTCACAGCATCCTGAGGTCACGGGATTTTTTTTAAGTAAATAAAAAATAAGTTTGAAAAAAAACTTATAGATGTCCCCACTAGAAGCTATTTGGTATTTAGAACCTTCCGGATTCGAACATTTAACTACTAGCAATAAAGACATGATGGTCAAGTTAATGTAATGAAGTGTAAAACTTTTAGGAATCCAATTTTAACGATTTACAACAATGATTTCACTGTG
The DNA here is from genome assembly GCA_024610705.1 of Tetragnatha versicolor. Lineage (NCBI taxonomy): Eukaryota > Metazoa > Arthropoda > Arachnida > Araneae > Tetragnathidae > Tetragnatha > Tetragnatha versicolor. The sequence goes on along the minus strand of JANDEH010000002.1, from coordinate 43,741,741 downwards.
GATTAGGAATACCTTTTCTTATTAACCACCCATTTGCTTACTTCCACTAATGTCGCTTATATGCGCATGATCATGGTAGTACATTTTCCCAAAAGTTTTATACTTTACTACCAAAACTTGACTATCATGTCTTTCTTGCTAGTAGTTAAGTGTTCGAATACGGAGGGATTCGAACACTTAACTACCAAATTGCTTCTAGTGGGGACATCTACTTAGCATTTTTTGGAACTAGGATTTTTTATTGGCTTAAAAAACCCCGTGACCTCAGGATGCTGAGAATGAAGACCGTTTATTTTTCCGATTTTTCCCCCGGTTTTAATGGAATTTTCAAAAGTGTACGGACTTTTGGCCCACCCTGTAGTTCAGTGTTTCCCAACGTGGGGCGCACGCCCCACCGGGGGGCAATACCATTTTCTAGGGGGGCAATTTGAAAATTTTCAACCAAATTGCCCCCCAGGTGGGGCCAAACCCAGGGCGAAAATTAAAAAAAAAACTTTTTAAAAAGAAGTTTATCAAAATCTGATCCTATTATCCTATCTGAGAATGTATGTCTGAAATCTGGACCAGTATGTATCAAAACCAAGTTGAAACCCTGTTTTTAGAATCTAATTTCCAAACCTTTTCTGGGGGATGACCCAAGATCTCTTTGTTTTTATAACGCTTACATTTGAAACTTTTTTACATTAGGTTCATCAAAATGCAAATCTTACCTAAAAATTTATATTCAAAATTTCCCAACTAGGGGTACCAAACTAGTTAAAAACCTGTTTCCTAGAGTCAAATTTCCGAAAATTTGATGGGGGAGGACCCCCAGACCCCCCTTGGTACTTGGAACTTAAATACTCATAACTTGATTTAGTTCTTTAGTATGAAAATTCCACCTAAAAATGTTCTGAAAAGCTTCAATAGACTTATTAAATATATACATAGGAGGGAGGGGCTAAAAATAATTTTGACTCCCTCTCAAAATATATTTCTATATATGCCACTGAGACCAGGGGGGCATGGAAAATTTAGAAAGGCTTTGGTGGGGCATGGACCAAAAAAGGTTGGGAAAAACTGCTGTAGTTAATTAATTAATTCATAAAAATTAATGTTGAAAATACAGGTAAAATCTTTCAATCAAGTAATACTGAAAATATTTAGACACTATTTGATAATAAATCATTTTAAAAATAATTAACCCTGCTGTTCTGCTCCGACTTACTCTACGCACGTAGTGTTCGGGTCAATATGACCCGATACAAAAAATATCACTTCTAGCGGTAAATGAATGATGGAACTTAAGAAATAGGTAAAACAATAGTAAAATAACTCAAAATAAATGTAATTATTATGAAATAATTGAGTTAAGTTATGAAATACGTGTAAAATAATGAAATTAACTAAAAATTATTTGTAATTGAAATTTTTAATTTTTTACTATTTTGACAATTTAAATACATGACAATGAGATTTAAACAAGTATAGCACAATAAAGTAGTACGTTTTAAATTTTTTTCATCTAAGGAACCGATATAAATTTAATTTTTTTTTCTTTTTTCTTTTACTTTTTTTAATTGATTCCCCCTCATGATAGGTTTTAATATGCTTTACTGTATGAAAATAAGAGTGATTTCCACAAATCCTCAAAAATAATTTTCATTTACACATTTATTTTCCTTCTATTTGTACTAAATCCCATTGAAAAGGCATTGCAGGATTTGCGAAATTACTCATTACTCTAATACCCCAAATTTTCTTTGGCGATGATTTCTTTTTCTTTTCCGGCAATAAATTTCATGTTTCAGTTCTTAGGAAGTTATGCTACCACAAAAAGTCCACATTTACCCCAAATTTAATGGTTACCTTGGTCAAAAGACAGGGCAATGAAAAACACCACTAATTTCTCATTTTTAGTAATATTTTCATTCGGATAGCAAAAGTTTCGTTTCAATATAGTTATTTTTAGAATTCTAACTGAAAGGAAATACTTCATAAAACAAATATACAAATAGAAAAAATAAAATTTGAAAATATTTTTTCATTTTTCCCAACTGAATCAACCTTTTGACCTTCCACGTGCTTTAGTCTCAAATGACAAAAAAAAACCAGAAAAAAGAAAACCAAAATACAAAGAAAGGATGTTATAATAGTTTTTATTCTTTTCTGTTGAGTTATTTCGCAGAAAAATATGAAAAGGTTTGAGTAAAACGAAAAAATTTTAAATCGGGTCATATTGACCCGAACAGTACATTAAGACTATGTTGAAAAATATCCCTTGCAAATTAAAATAAATAAAATTCCTTTTGGATGTAGATAGTTATATGACTTTCCAACAAAGTCATGAAGTTTCATTAAAATACCTCGATTCAATTTTTTTTAACACGCGTCTGAAAAATTTTTTGGGTCAAATAGACCCTAACAGAACAGCAGGGTTAATTTGAAAAAAGCCAAAATATCTTTCAAAAAATTTAAATTTCAAATTAATTTTAAAATTTTAAATTTTTTAAAATTTTTAAATTTTGTAGTATATGCATGTGATACATGTCTCTAGGCTATATTTTAGTGCTGTTTACGAATATCACGCCAACTTTTCAGTAAAATTTAGAATAAGTGTGGAAAAATTGAAGCAATTTTCTCTATAATTTTGTTTTTGATGCTTCAATTTTTCCACAGTAAATTTAAATTTTATTGAAAAGTTGGCTTGATATTCGTAAACAGCACTAAAATATGGCCTAGAGACATGTATATCACATGCATATATTGGGTTGTCCCATAGGTTCTGTTACTTTTTACAAAGTTTCGGGTTTGAAAATTTTTTATGAAAAACTGGTAATGGGTGGAGATTTCAAACAAAAGGGATTTTGATATATGTATATTTATGAACATAATATGGGATTTCGGTAGTTCTCGTGATATTATTTCTTTCAAAATGGTGGTTTGAAAAAAAGACCACAAACGGCGATTTTCGCGTAATTTTTTTCTTTTTTTAAAAAAACTAGGAAGAACGCATAATTCAGGGCTAAAAAAAGTTTTACTCTATATTTGAAATGTTTAGTTTAAGATGTCATAGTTTCAAGATAATTCGATAAGTTTAACTCAGGAAATTTCAATCCCAAACATAACATCTATTGCAAAAAACTTACCTCAGTAATGTTAGTCATTTCAAAGAAATTTTTACGAAAAATAGCATCAAAATCAATAAAAAAGCTTAGGAAAAACCCAACTATTAAAAATATGCAGTATATTAAATTATATCTGAACTTAAGTTCAGAAAATAGTGCGCACAATGCAAGCGTGCAACGTTTTAGCCTATCCAAATTACACTCGCTGAACTTACGCTCAGCGAACAAAGCAATTTTCTCTGCTTCATACGAAAACATTACAATAAAAACAACTCCTTGGCAATTAGAAATAAATCAATTGAATGATATTATGAAAAGATACTTTCAATGTATTAATGGCATCAATTCAATGCATTAACAAGCATTATGGTTCAAAAAACACCTGCCTTTAATTACTTCATACCAGCTGCTTAGACAAACAATAGGCTTGCTTTAAAAACACGTGAAATTACCAATATATATGAAGTTTTAAAGCCAAAATTTCCAACCTTAAACTTATCGAATAATCTTGAAACTATGACATCGTAATCTAAACATTTCAAATATACAGTAAAACTTTTTTTAGCCATGAGATATGCGTTCTTCCTGGTTTTTAAATCAAAAGAAAAAAATTACGCGAAAATCGTCGTTTTTGGTCTTTTTTTCAAACCGCCATTTTGAAAAGAAATAATATCCCGAGAACTACCAAAATCCCACATTATGTTCATAAATATACATAAATCAAAATCATTTTTGTTTGAAATCTCCACCTATTACCAGTTTTTCATAAAAAATTTTCAAAGACAAAACTTCGTAAAAAGTAACAGAACTTATGGGACAACCCAATACTACAAAATTTAAAAATTAAAAAAAAAATAAAAATTTTAAAATAATTTAAAATTTAAATTTTTTGAAAGATATTTTGTCTTTCTTCAATTTAATTATTTTTTAAATGATTTATTATCAAAGAGTGTCTAAATATTTTCTATATTACTTGATTGAAATATTTTACCTGTATTTTCAACATTAATTTTTATAAATTAATTAATTAACTAATGATTTAATCCCCAATTGTGGTTTTTTTAGGTTATAGAGGTGTATACCTAAAACATCCATGGAAAAATGACCTTGGAAAATGCCTCAAACGTTTTTAACAAGAATTTTTAAAAAGGTCGATTTTTGAGGCCAAAAAAATTGAAAATTTGAAAAAAATTTAACTTTTTAGTGTCCGATTTTCTTCCATTTTTAGTATGTTATTATTTAAGTCATTTCTAATAGAAAACCGTTTAAATTACTTCTTTTGCAATAATTTTGTGGTTTTGAGCGATGTTTTAATTTTTTCGACTTTCCAAATTTTGAATTAATTTTTAAAAATTGAAATTTAGAATTTTTTAAAACTTAAATGGTATATTCGTATTCAGCACTGAAAAATAGCCTATAAAAATGTATAATAAGTCTCGATTACTATAATTTGATTTTTTGAAATTTTTTTCGGCCTTTTTTTAAAAATTAAAAAAAATTAAACTTCCCGCTAGCCGATTTTGTCCGATTTTTAGTATGTTATTATTTAGGTCATTCCCAAGTGAAAACCGTTGAAAAACTAAATGTATCAATTTGTTCCCGGTTTGACCCTTTTTTTTCAGTAGATTTACTGGACTAAGTAGTTTGTTTGCTTTTGAGTGTTTGCAACGACTTTAGTTAGATGCTCTTCTGATTTGTATTATTGGTCAATGTTTTGGGAGAATTACGTATTCCGTGTAGGTATCCCGATGCCAAATTTGCGTATTGAGTCGCAGTGTTCTTTACAAGCATTCGAAATTTCTACAGACACTCGTCTTCTGGACGTATCCACTGTTGCATAAGAAACCGCAACGGAGGACATTTTTCCTCCAAGTTCTGCAATTAATGTAATTTTGTCCCTTTTCTTTAACTTCGATGATGTGATTTCTGAGATTACTTGTTGATGGTTTATCAAATTCACTGTTGTTTACACTATCTGTGCATTCATAATCATCAAAAAATCTGTGAAAGTCATCTAATACGGAATTAAAACTCAATTTCTTTCTCATTTGTGTGCATCTTTTTTTGCAACAAAAAGTTTTTTCTTTCGTTTCGTCCATCTTTTCAAAAAGGCTTTTTTTCATAATCCGAGTGTGTGTATTCGGTCACTTTTCATGAACTGAAAGAACAGAATATCGTCTGTATGGCTGAAAACACTTAATTTATTTTCAATGTGGCTTAATGATGTGGAGAAGTTCATAAAAAATTGATGATATATTCTATTATTCCATCAGTTCATGAGAAGTGACCTTATAGCCCCATTAGGAATTTGGAATAAAAGTTGCAGAACTAGGAGGATAAAAATCTTCCGTTGCGGCTTCTTATGCAACAATGGATACGTCCAAAAGACGAGTGTCTGTAGAAATTTAGAATGCTTGTAAAGGACAGTGATACTTTCCTGAATACGCAACTTTGGAATTGGGATACCTAACTCTCCAAAACATTGACTTATAACACAAATCAGAAAAGCGTCTAGCTAAAGTCGTTGGAAACACTATAAGCAAATAACTATTAGCAAATACCCTCGAGTGAGATCAAAAGTGGGGGTCAGTAATTTCTGAATTAATTTATAATAATCTAACTTCATAGCAAGGTGAACAAACTACTGTTAATATGAAAATAATTAATAATTAATAATTAGAAGTAATAATCCTTGAAAAAAAGTAAAATGAATTAACCGTGATCCTTGCTTACAGCTGATTTTGATGGCTACCATTTCCTATGCCATCCAAATGCATCTTTATCAACTGTAAAAATAACAGCATTACGAACAAAAGTTATTTAATTGCAGAGTTGGTAGGAATTATTAAAATACTTGGGGTATTTGAGCCACATTTGTGGAGGTGTTTGGGAACCATCTTAAATTTCAATAACAATATTTTTTATTTGTTGTATAAAATCTTAATTAGAACATGGTATTTGGATGAAACGTTTGAATAGAAATAAAATGTAAAAATCATAAATTTTTAAAAATTATCTTAAAAATTTTTATTTCAAATTTTTTTTTAATTAAAGACTAAAATTTTTTAGTCACATTTTTTTAATAAAATGGGTCAATTCACATGTCTATTCAAATCTCATAAAATGGTAAACAAAATTAACCATATTTGATATTTGGTGTTTCTAAGTCAAAAAGTTCCAGAGTTATAACATTGAGTACTGTGGAAAAAACAACTTTACATGAACTTCTTTTACCATAAGAAAAATTATAACTCCTAACAGAACAATCACAGATTAAAGAAACTTGAATCATTAGATACAGTATTAAAGTAGTTCTTCAGAAAGAAATTAAGAACAAAGTGTGAGCATTTTATCTTTGGATTTATTGCCTTTTTTAAAAAAAAATAGCAAAAGATCAAAACTTTAAGCTCGATGTGGACCCATTTAAAGTCAAAAGAAAATAAAAATATTTGTCAGGACAACTTTTTAGGTGTAAAGAAACATTTTTAGATTGAATACAAAGTGATTTGTTTCTAGCGGGGCGTTTGATGCACCCTAATGTTCAGATTCCTCCAATAGCAAGGCGAGAAGGTGTCGATATTATCTCTAACGAACCTATTTTAAATATAAGTATTTTAAAATAAATTTGACATTCAGTTTATGAAGACTTCTGTGGAAGAATGGTTTTTGTCCATTTCAACACATCTTAAGGTATCCGACTGGTCTAAAATCCTCGTTTTTTTTTTCCAAAAAATGTGAAAAAAATTTTTATGATCTATTATTAAAGCCAGTTTAATAAGGTTTCCAAAAATATCTTACTTTTTATTCGAGCTAAATTAGAAAAAGAGTTACATCAATTTTAGTATCCAAAAAGCTATCTCATACTGTGGCCAGAAATATCTTTACACGCGTTTTGTGAGGAATGGTATTTTTGAGCAGTAGGGTTCACGGAAAACGTGATTTCTCCTATACTATTTTAAGTATGATTACAAAACTTTCTGAGTTTGTTTTTCATATTATTATGAATGTTTTGTTCTATTATCTAAAGCCAGTTCTTAAATAAAACTTTTTTCCAAGTGGTTTTACATAAAATATCGGATTTTTTTGGTAAATTTCCATAGAAGGTGGTTTTGAACATCTGTATCTCTGAACCTTGTGTTAATATTTTAATTTCTGTAGTTCACGGCACAGATGTATACATAAACATCAGTTTCTGCCAAACAACATGTTTGTATCTTATTTAGAACTTTTATAAACGTGTTTGGCGTAACGTGAAAATTTGCCTTTATTTTCGTACAAATGTCTCAATATTTTGAAAAATTATTTTTAAAAAATTTTGCTTTTTAGTTTTTTTGTAGTTTTGAAACATATCCTACTACAAAATAACCTTTTAAAATTTATTTAAGGAATATTTTTAAAAAATGTCTCCTAGACCAGTCGGATACCTTAAGTATAGGTTGACGGTAACCATGTTTGACTACAGCTTAAACTTTAGACCCGGCAAACTGGGCTAAAGGGAAAAAATTGAAACTTTGAATCTTTATAATTCTAAAACTAATTCGAATTTAAAAAAAAACGAAACGATAATCTTTTAGTAAAAAATAATTGTATGTGTGTAAAATATTGTACTTCGTCGCCTTAGAATCAAAAACTACTATCTCCGTTCGGCAAACTTCGGCGATCCCGATCCTTGGCTACTTAAAATCAGACGCCAATTCAAACCACTACCCATAAAAAATCCACCAATTAAATACCACCAAATCGAAAATAATAATAATTACTTCAGATCGTTGCAGGCGCTCATTTGATTGGTTTGGCACTTTGCCAGCTCGATGATGTCACGCTTACGAACCAATGAAATGAGCTTTCTCGCTTGCAATTCCGAATATTTCCGAATCAGACCAGAAGGCAGCATTATTGGATTTTAAGATGAAGAAAATATTGCCCCTGATATGGTAACTTGCTTACGATATCAGACCGCCAAGATTAACATTGAATCTAGCTCGTTTCGCAGCAGCCAATGAAATAATTGGAACTCTTTTTTCGTTATAAAAGAAAAACTAATCATGGTAGAAGTACAATATTTTAAACACATATACAATTATTTTTTACAAAAATATTGTCGTTTCGTTTTTTAAAAAATTCGAATTAGTTTTAGAATTATTAAGATTCAAAGTTTCAATATTTTCCCTTTCTAGGACTGAAGTGAATTAACAATGGATAGCAGCAACCCTTTAACAACGCCAAAACCGCCAACAAAACGAGTAGAATGAACAACTACTGTGAATGAAGCTGCGTGAATTTTCAGAGATAGTAGTTTTTGATTCTAAGGCGACGACTTCTACCATGATTATTTTTTCTTTTATAACGAAAAAAATGTTCCGATTATTTCATTGGCTGCTGCGAAACAAACACGAGTTAGCTAGTTTGGCGTCGGGCCAAAAGTTTAAGCTGTGGTCAAACATGGCGACCGACAACCTGTACTAAAGATGAGATCAAATGGACAAAAACCATTCTTCCCCATAGGTCTTCATATGTGAAAATTAATAGGTCCAAAAATAGATAAAATAAAAAAATAACACAGCTTAGCAGGATTTTGAACCTTTTAAATAAAACTTTTAGGAGTTTAACAAAACTACATAAAAACAGTGTAGTTTTTTACGGATTTTTTAAGTAATCATGCCAATTAAAATTGCCCAAAAATTTACTGTTTATTTTTCTGAAATTGTCTGACATCCAGTGATGTAGACAAGGGATTTCAGTTTATGTCCCACAAAAACAAATATTTTCCATTCATGATTATAGAAAACGTCTCTAAGTACCCTCCGGAAATAACTACAGGGGTAGTGTTGTTGTGGAACAGTCCCCAAATTTGACAGCTATTCTATAGCCTTAGGCTCCGGTCACAGTCGCTGTAAAACGTTGCGTGGGCCATCAAGATCCTTATGAAGAGGAGGGGAGAAAGAAGTTGACTCGAAAAGATGTGTAGTAGATTACTCTTGTAGCAGATCCCAGAGCGGTTGAAGTACTACTTCAACCGCTGGCAGTGGCCGGTTGCTGCCATCTCACCAAAAGTAATCTACTACATCCGCCCCTGGAGTCCCCTTCTTTCTTCCCACCTCTTCATAAGGATATTTATGGGCTGTGCGACGTTTTTCAGTGACTGTGGCCGGAGCCTTAGGGGTAAACAGTCATGGTTAACCCTGGGGGGTAAATTGAGAACTAACTTTAGGTGGCAAACTATCCCGAATATCTTTGGAAGCATGAACTTCCTTATAAAAATTTCCCCTATGGCCTCCTATAAATCCGCTCATGTGGTGGTAAATGATGTTTTCAAGGCAATAAGGGACATATCTCCCCCAGCCAACATCTTTTAATCCCCATATCCACCACCGAAACCATCTGGGTAACCACCACTAACAACAATGTTTCTCAACCCCGACCCAGCTCTTTCTAACCAAGAAGGAACAACCCTCCACCACCATTATTCAAAACACGCGCAAACCAAACCACCTCAAGCGTCCTCTCCCCCAATTAAAACCGACCCTGTCGTCGACTCCCTCCCCCGAACCGTAACCGCATTAACCGAATCATAAACATTCCCAGGGAACCACTGCACACGGAAAGCCAAAACCAACTTCCACCCAAGACAAAGCAAGCAACAAGTGTCTGATGTGTGCGCACAAACTCCTCAACTCGCCTAATGAAAACGAGCAAATTGCGTGGGGTGATTGCTGGCGGTTTCTATCGGTCCCCTGGGACAGATTCTGGCGGTCACGTGCAGGAGAGTTATGGTCGTCTCCTAGGGGAAGATTTTCCTCGGGAGATGTATTTCTTGATGGGGGAGAAGGGAAGGGATGGAGAGGGGTTAACTATACCGAAGTGCTTTATGGATAGTGATGAGGTCCATTCGTGATAAGTTGATGCGTCGTTGGGAGATTCTATTATTTAGTTTGGGGTTGAGAAGGAGGAGATTGTCCCCGCTGAGCTACTTGGACGATTCGTTTTCTCATTGAAATGAGGCAGCTACTGTGAGTTTATGTGGATAGACAGGTTTGGGAGTTTTGGTCTTGAGTTAATTTAACAGAAAAAAATGTATTTACCACCATTACCTTTAAGGGATCGGATTTGAAAGATTCATTTGTATAAAATGTTAATTTAGTAGGAATATTAATGAGTAAGAAATTCGATTTTTCAATCTTAAGTGTGAATAATTTATTACCGAAACTATATTCGAAGTGGAAAATGCCTTCATTAGTTTAACTAAAAGATAAACCAAAACAATAACCATTTAAGTGTTATTTTTATCTTGAAATTATATAATATGAGGTTGGCTTATTGAATTATTCTGTTATCAAACCTTTTATATTTCATCATATTATAATTAACCAATAATATTTAAAGAATAGGAGTTATTTATTCTCATCTTTATTTTCTCCTTACCGCTCGGGAAATATGGAATATGAATGAATAATTTGTAATGAAATTTGTTACAGCATTTTTTACTATGTTTGACTTTACATAGTTTAGTTTATGACTTCAAGATTGATTAAAAAAATTAAAACCTTTTCTTCAGTTTAATCAGTCTTTTTATTTCAAACCAACGAAGAAAAAAATAATACAAAAATATATTATTATATTTGTTAACAGTTTAGGGAACATAGTCAGATGCAAATGATGGTATATTTATGCTAATATTAAGACATTTCGGTTGTTATAATTAGAAGTAGTGTCACTTAAACTTAAAGGAAATAACACTGTGTCTTGTTTCTAAACTGTCACTATCTTTCTTCGTACTCTATATTTAAATGGCAAAAAAGCAAGATATCCAGATTAAATTATGTTTTTTTTATATTCCGTTATCTTATTAAAACAAACCATACTGAGGCATAAACTGATAAACATTTAAAATAAGGTAAAACATTCTATAGATCTCATGCAATGTGTACGCTTAAAAAAAACTAGAGTATTAATCTTCAAATGAAAAATGTAACTTCGTGTTTAAAAAGAGAACATATCTGCAAAACCAACTCTACACATTAAACAAAATCCTTCAGTCTATATTATAAATTCAAAGTAACCGAATATAATCAGAATCTATCCCAGAAATTCATACTAAAAACACTTAACTAAATCAGTCAACCTCTAAAACTAATACCAAATCTCGATTAAAATAGACCTTCCCTCCTTATTCAATTAATACAGTCCCTTTTCCGTTCACCCTTAAAAAAACTCAATGTTTTGGGTTGGATTAGACACGGCCAGTTCATTAAGTCGAAAGCGAGGCTTAAAAAGAAAACAATGCATCCAAACAAGCGGAAAAAATCGCGAATAAAGATTGTTCTCCAGTTGTGATGTGATGGTATTTAAGCAAATGAGTGTTTTTACTCTGACAAATGAACAAACCCTCTACAAACCGGCAATTAAATAGAGGTGATGGGGAAATGATCACCAGTGGGGCATTTTTCTATGAAAAGAAATCAGAACAAATGTTTGTACTCAGCAAATCGACCCTTTAATTGGATTTTAATTAATAGTTTCCGCAAACTGCTTAGCAAACAAAATGCAGATTTTCTATTAAGGGGGTAATCTTAAAGAAATTACCATTAGCAAGCAAAAGGGAGCTTAACGGTATGAATTAAGGAGAAAATGGATCGAATATTTTAATTTATTGAAAGCTATCCACGTGCGCATGATTATGTGTGCATGAGGAATTATTTTATAATTTATCATAATTGAAAAGATGGTTCTTGGTATGTGTATTTGGTTTTTACTTTGATAAACGTAATTATTGTGTTTATAAAAGTAAATCGTGTAATTATATGTATGTATACTTAATCTATCACCGTACCCAAGTGAAGACTTTGTACGAAGATTCAAAAAATGTATCTTGTTTATTTCTTAGAAAATTAGAAAGTTGATGAAGATAGATTTGTTGATCAGTTAGTGCACTCAAAATATCTTCAGTCTTTCCAATAACTTCTCGAGTTTCATTTACATGGAATTAATTTCAATAATCGGCTTATATTATTTATGTTTAGGAAATTCCCAGAATCCATTTATGAAACACAATTCTATTTATTTTGTGTTCATATAAATCAGAGATGAAACGACTTTTATATTAATGATATTTCAATTAGATACGTATTTAGTTTTTAGGTATGAATTGGAACTTAACTATGTTATTAATAAATTTTGATGAACGGAAAATCAGTTTCAAAGCATAAATTTAAAGACGCAATCAGACAGGTTTAAAAAATTAATTGAAATCTTTCACACAAGAATTCTTGTAAGTATCATTAAACAGATCAGTAAGCATCAGGATCTCTGAGGATGCTGTAATTCTCAGCTTTTATCTTCACTATATTTGATCACTTTATTCACTATATTTGCATTTACGTGTAGCGAATAAAATATGTCTGATTGGTTATACATCAGAATTTTGTCATAGTTATTTATAGTTAACCATGACACATATTTATTTTTGTAGTTACAAATGCCTTATACCATTTGAGTTTGAGTATTCGTTTTACTTACTCTTTTTACAAAACTAACCAATTAATAATAATCTCCATTAACAAAATAGAAAGAACGCTTAAAAGGTACACAAATAAATAACATATGATACGCCAAGGTGAACAAAAGATCCGGTTCTGGCGTAATAGAAAATATTTGATTAAAAATCCAATGTGTAAAATAACAGAAAGAAAAGAAAAAACAAAAAAAAGGCAGGTAAAGGATTTCTTGATATATTGCATATTATGGGAGCTGAATAATATAAAAAACATTGAAATTCTAAAACAAATGAAATAAAATACATTAGAATTCAATACCAAGTAAAACAAAAATGCATAGTGTGATTCAATAAAAAAACCCGAAATATTGAAATCAATAACTTTTGTAATCATTGCCAAAATATGGTTGCTACAAATGATGTCACTTAATATTAGTTATTAAAAATAAAACTCTATGTCGTCTAAATTTATTATGAAAAGAAAAAGTTCGCGCTTTAAAGTCGAATATGCTTTTCAATATTTTGTAGATCTCTGGGAAAATTGTTGTAAAATTTGGGTGCTAAAAAGAAAAAAATGCTCATAGAAATTTCCTTTAAAAAATTCTGGAAAGTTTGTACATTTCATTTGGCCTTCTTTAAAATACGTTTTCCATTAAGCCACAAATTGATTTATCTCGGTGGAAAAAAATGAAACACGATATAATTTAAACAGGTTAGAGAACCTATGATCAAGAATTTTAAAGCACTTATTTTGAATTGAAATTAACGGTAGTAAATTTGATTTGTTTTCATCTCCCTTATACTGTTGAACCAACGATAGTAAAAAGGTCACGTGATTTTGACATACTCGGAGGGGAGAAAGGAAGAAGCTGAGGGGCAGTTGATCGAAAGAGGAAGAAACATTTACTCCCTCTAACCTCTATATATACATAAAAAATCAGTATATTTTAAATAAAATAAAAAATACTTAAGCAAAAAATCCCGTGACCCTTTTACTATCGTTGGTTCAACAGTATTATGATACCATAATTTAATACAGAATATAACCAAGAATAATACAGTATTTTTAAGAAATCGGTATCAATTTTATTTTTTAGGTGGTGAAAACCAAAACAAACGTAATTTTTACTTAGTTCACTACTGTGCGTTTTCAGCTTTAAATTAGAATCAACATGCAAACCCATATATTTAATTGTAGAGACAGATTTTTGAGTACAACATGTGCAACTAGTATTTTTATTATAAAGTTGTGTGTGGAATTTAATTTTAAGATCAAATTCTGACTCCATTATATTAAAGTAGATTTATTTCATTTTATTCAAATTTAAGCACAAATCATTTGCTGCCAACAATATTCTAATTTCAATCAAATATGATTCAACTAGGAAAAGAAGTTCATTAATATTAGAACATGAGTGCAGTAAAACACACAGAGTCATCTGCGTATGTAATTATTTTACCAAATAACTTGAGCCTGCATAAATCTATACAGGGTGTCCCATAAATGTTGGGTCACACTTCTAGGGGGAATAGTAGACACCTAGACAAGTCAGAATCACATAGGATTTGGGGGTCCCAGACCAAATCCCAGGGAGTTAAAAATGGAGGGACAACTAAAAAAATTATTGAAAAATTCAATTTACAGAAGGACTAATATTGGTAAAAATTTAATTATGGTCTCCAAAAATTGTGGTTTAATTTGATCTTTAAAATTATCTTAAAAGTTTTTAGTTAAAATTTTTTTATTACAAAAAAAGTTTAAAAACCACAAAAAATGTGAAAACTCTGCCAAAACTTTATTTTGCATTTCGAAATCAGTTCTTTTGATTTAATAATCTGAAAGATCATAGTTGAAAACCCTTAAGTCCAAAATGTCACGTAAAAACCATCAATATTAAATGCTTGAGATCCAGTTAAAGCAGTCCTTTTTTTGCGTCCGCAAATTGCCGTTTTGGAAACGGCTATAGGAAACCAGTTTGCGCACGCAAAAAACGAACTTTAACAGGATCTCAAGCATTTAATATTGGTGGTTATTACGTGAAACTTTGGACTTAAGAGTTTTCGACTATGATCTTTCAGATTATAAAATCAAAAGAAAGGATTTCGAAATACAAAATGAGGTTTTTGCAGAATTTTCACATTTTTTTGTGTTTTTTTAACTTTTTTCATAATGAAAACCATTTTAATGTGAATACTTTTGAGATAATTTTAAAGATCATATTAAACCACAATTTTTGAGACCATAATTAAGTTTTTACCAATAGTAGTTCTTCTACAAATTGAATTTTTCAGTAATTTTTTGGGGTGTAGCTCCATTTTTAACTCCCTGGGATTTCGTCTGGGACCCCCAAATCCTATGTGATTCTGACTCGTCTAGGTGTCTACTATCCCCCTAGAAGTGTGACCCATTATTTATGGGACACCCTGTATATATAAAAATCATTGTCTGTATGTGTTAATGTCTGTATATCTGTCTGTATGTATACATGTCTGTCTGTAAGTATGTATGTCCTTCATAGTTTTAAACTTTTCGAACCTACATTAACTATTAAACTATACCACGTTGATCTACTCGCTCCAGGGAAGGTTTCTGAATAAAAATAATTTAAAATCGAAGCGTTCCAACAACATTTTTGGTCAATGTTATGCTTAAAAACCCATATTGCATGCCCAACTTCAGGGCAAACCTACATTGTTGTAAATATAACAAGAGAAGATGTAATTTTAATTGTTGTAGGCATATTCTCGATTGTTGCAGATTGAAATCGATTGTTGTAGTTAAAAATCCATTGTTTTAGCATAAACATAAAAGTTGTTCCTTCATTTAACTATTTCCACATATGGATTGGCTAAGCCCATCTGTAACGCACCAGATAATATTTATTCAAAAACTGAAACCCGGGCGAAGCTCGGTTCTAGCGCGTCAGCGCTAGTCATTTATAAAAATCAGAAATAACATTGGGCCAAGAATTGAACTTGGGGAACTACACGATTTATAAAAATATAATTAATGAAATTATTATTAACTTTGACACGTTGTTCTCTATTGGAAAGATAAGCTTTGAACCAATTCAAAATATTTCCCCTAAAACCAGCTAAATCTAGTATTTTAATTAATAGTGAATGTTTAACGTTGTTGAAGGGATTTGGAAATATCTAAGAATATCGCTACTGTTTTTTTTACTATTGTCAATACTGCTATAAATTAATTTGGAAAATTGTAATAGTAGATTCAGTATTCCTTCCTTTATTGAAACCATATTGGTTTTCTGCAAAAATAATTATTTTTAACAAATAATCGTACATTCTATTAGAAACTGTTTTAAAATGTGTGAAATAAAAATGAAGTGCAAAAAAATTAAATTTGTGAAATAACATTTATATGCACTACTAAGATTCGAAATACTAATAATGTATTTATGACATTCTACTCAAAACAATGGGAGAGTTATTCTTGCTTACCCATCTGCGAAACATTACCTTCTCCCTTTTTAACAATAACTTTTTCAATTTATTCTGAATTGTCAATGTGTAGATATAGACTACTCCCTTCCCCCTTAAAAATAGGCAATGACCTTTTGAGACACACCAATCACGCACACATAATCAGGGTTCCTACTCAATTTTTCAAAATAAAATTAATTGGCTTTCCCAGGTTACTTTTGTGGTTTTCTTGGTAAAAAAACTACCTATCCGCTGCAATTTTTCAGATATTTCTTGCTTTTTTTTGCATATAATTCAATTAATATCTAGCATATATCTCGTAGACCTACAGGGGAAAGACAGAAAATCTTTTGAAAGTAATAAAACGGGGCTAATGAAGGGCGAGATCCTTAGCGTACACCAAAAATGTCGCTCGCGAAAAAGAAAGCGATGGGTTAACGTCAAATTCATCGTAACCTCGTTCAGAATATTTGTGCAAGAAGTAACTTAGCGCCCTTCTTCTGTTATTCGACCTTTTTTTCCGATTTTTAAAGGCAAATATAAAACGCTGATTGATGTATCTTTCCATATGTTCTATAAATTTTCCAGGTTTCAGCAAAAATTACAATATTCCTGTACTATCCTGAACTTTTTTGGTCAAATTTAAATTCCCTAACTTTTCCAAGTAATACCTGGCCCATGGAAAATTCGGACAGTAGTATTTCAGAGTTTTGGATGAGTTTAGAGTACACATTGCTCATCATTGTGTACAAACCGATTATTCGCTTTCCGTTCAAATTCAGATTTTGGCACTTAAAACCCTTCAATTCCCCAGTTTTACATCATTCCCTCCCTTAACCTTTCCAACTTCCCTCATTTCCAATACTCGCAAACAAAACACTAATTTCTAATTCAACGAACTACATCTGACCCTACCCAAACCCCGCTTATAGACGAACCCACCCTGAAATTAGCATTTTCAATTACTCAAACCCCATCCAAAACACGAGAGCACTAACTCTCAGATCCGAGTCAAAACAGCTGAGCGTTTTAATATCCCACCCAAAACTGCCCCTTAATTTAAGGCGTATAAAATTAATGGGCCCCGAAGCCATAATTCAGGATGCGGCGGCTGCACAAAGGATCCGGCGGCAGGGCGCTAATGAAACTTCGGGGGCGGCCGACGGATCCTGATGCAGCTGCCGGAGTTCGCGGCTGTTGTCGGCCGGACTATTTATCAGGTGGGGGTGTAATGAATATTGGATTGACAAGGTTCCGAGGGAGGGGTTTGTTTGTGTTTTGGGGGTTGGATGGATGACACTCGGGGGTGGAAGGTTTTGTCGAGAGAAGAATGGAGTTGTTGTGAAGGTTGTGGTTATGAGCAAGGGCGTATGCAGGATTTTTTCTAGGGGGGGCGCCGGGGCGTAGCCACGGGGGGGAATTACCCCCCACCCTTGGAAATTTTCATTTTATTACCATACATCACTATCAAAAATACTCAATATACTCCCCCTCCTAATTCTATTATCTCACACCGAATTGTTTATCCGGTTGCGACACTAGTAAAAAGTCATCAGCTTCAATCTGGTTTGGGACGGATTCAGGATTTTCATTTGTAGGAGGAGAGTATATTTTTTTCACAGCAGAGGTCTTAGATATGAACGAAAAAAAGGTTTCTCGCAGTAGGATGGGATAGGTTTTTTGGGCCAAATGGCTTCAATAAAACGTGTAAAAAATTCCTGACAGTAATACCTTCCGATTTGAGACATTGAAAAACCTTTTTATGTACTTAAATTTGTTTTTGAAATCCGCTTGTGGCTAGTTGTTTTTGTCAAATAGTTTCTGTTGATTCTGGCCCCGAAGATTTTGAACTCCCAGAGCCGTAACTAGACTTTTGTTTTGGGGGAAATTCGTCTCTAAAAATTTTTTTTGACTAGTTTTGATACTCCTAGTTATAATTTTGGATATAAATATTTAGGTATTTGCATTTTGATGAACTTAATGTAAAAAAAAATAAATAATAGTTTTAAGTTCAAAAGGGGATCTGGGGTTCATCCCCAGAAAAGTTTTGGAAATTTGACCCTAAAAACACATATTGGTTTAACTTGGCTTTGATACCCTGAATCCGAATTTCAGACATATTATTCTTAGGTAGGATTTCGATTTTGATGAACTTATTTTAGAAATTTTGAATAATTAAGTACCAAGTACTAATGGGGGGTTTGGGGGTCCTCCCCCAGAAAATTTTCGAAAATTTCACCCAAAAAACAGGGTTTTAACTGGTTTTGGTACACTAATACACCTGTTATTTTCACCCTTGAGTTACTCCAAGTCTGGGAGAGTCTGTGGTCTCTCCTAGAAAATTTTTGAAAATTGGCCTAAAAAATAGTGTTTATGCTCATTTTGAGACACATTTTTTATTACACTTGAAGAGAACAGTTCCTTGTAAACCACATAAATTTCAAGGAAAAATTTTCACAAAATTTCGATAGGGACTGGGGGTTTTCCCCCAGAAATTTTTTAAAATTTGCCTCTAAAAACTAGTGTTTCATCTCATTTTGAAACTCTTTGGGGAACACTCAATTAGGCAACTTGAGTGTTCTCCAAGGTAACTCGTGGGGTCTATCCGATGGCGGATTTACTTCAAAAAGAATCTTTTTCAAATCACAAATCACCCTAATATAAAATTCCCAGATGTCACAAAAACATCGATCAATATGTATTCCATATTCCATTAATTTTATCAGCTCAAGCACTTACCTTTTCCATAGAAGTCTCAGGAGCTGGCTTTTTAACATTCGGCGGTCCTTCCTTTTCAAAATAATCAGTGAGCTTTCTTTCATTATAAGTAAAACAAAATTAAAATTGCAGCCTGCAGAAACGCTTAAACTGACGAAGCACGAACTGAAATGTCGAAGTATGTAGTTGTTGCTAGGTCGTTCTGGGATTTCGTATGAATGTTTAACTGAAAGTTTGTGACCAGTGTCCTCTCATTGGATGTCCAAGAAAGATAAAACATCTGGTTTACAGGTGGCCACGAAAAGACGGGAAGAAACCTGAATCTTATCTAAACAAACACAGCCTTCTTCTCCTTTTGGAAGCAATTTAGTCTAAGCGGTACAAGTTGAAACACTGCACTTTTTGATGATGGTAAGCCACTTGGTACACTGATTCCATGGACCATAAGAATGAGTTTTCGATCAGGAGTCCGCCGAAATTTCCCTTAGAATTTAAAATATTTAACTTTTTGTGAAATTTTTAAATTCGCGTTTTACACCTTAACTATCAAACTTTTCAACATGTAAGGTGACTTTTCTATACAATATGAGGTCGTAGATTACAAATATGAAGTCGAAAATATCAAAAAGATGCTATTTGATATGTTTTTTTGAAAAAAACTGAATTTTAAAATTTAAAATCTTCAAAAACACAATGTTAAACATAAGTTGGTATCATGAAATTTTTACCAGTTATTAAGCTATTTGTAACTTTAAAAAATCCAAAATTTCAAAGCTTTACCTTTATTATTCACCGAGATATGAGACTTTAAATTTGGAAAATTTTCAAAATGGCGGCCATGCTTGATGCGACTGCTCATCGAAAACGTCCCATAACTCGGTAAATTATTGTTCAAAAAGAACAATTAAACCATTTTAAGTTGGTTTTAAATAAATTCTAAGACAGATTAATACTTTACTATGACAAGCATGTTAAAAGCTTTAAAAAAATGCTTTCTTGGTGAAAAATTGTTCTAAATATTTTATTAAATGTTTACCCTGATATAAATATGCGACATTAAACCATTTAAAGGAAAATTTTTCCTTACAAGCGCCTGGGCGCAAACGCGAAAATACCTAATAAACGCGCGCTTCAAATAAACTTTTTCTGTCAAAGAATCACAAAATCGTGCTTTCTATTATGATTTTCTAACAACATTTTAGCCACTTCAAGTTTAAAATAACAAGCATCCCTTACCTTTTGTATAAGAAAAAAATGCTTAAAATACAATTTTTCAGGTTAGAAATTACCTTTGAAATGAGTATTTTCTAGACAAACCTTTACTCACTGAGTTAAAACATGAAATATCAATGAGATTCATAATGTATTAAAATATGTTATATACATTTAAACTCACCGAACACTTTTTACAATTAGTAATCGTTGTGTATTTGAAAATCGAGTAAGGGTAATACATCTTATCATTTCCTATATGGTAATGCATAACACCATTTAAACTTTAAGCAATTATTTTTTAATCGGTATACAAAATTAATTGAGACTGTATGCGTCCTGCTAGTTTGCTACAAGACTACTTAAATTTAAAGCCCTGGATACTCTATCTTAGGTAGAGTATCCAGGGCTTTACTTAAATTATACCAGCCTTATAATGAATAATAGTATTTTCAACTTAGTAGAAACTTCTAGTATTTTCAAGTGCTTGTTTACTTACCTACAACTTTACTATTAGTTTCAATATCTTTACATTTATTAGAAATTAAGAATATCGGGAAAGTCAAATGCATCCAAATCTTTCATTAATAATCATCGTACAAATATTTGGATTTGATAAGTTAAGTAAGGCTTTTTTCTTGAATGAGAGTCGTAGAGAGACAATATATTTTTCCTGTAAAAAACATATTAAATGTGTACCATCATGATAGATCAAGATTTTTCTTTTAAGAAACGTATGCCTCTCTTGAGAATTGGTATATTTTCTATATTAGCTAGATTTAAAAAAATAAAGCATGTACTTTGCCTATACTCCTTTCAGTAGGTAATTAAAACACTAAGATAAGAATTTCATTAATTATATAGAGTTGAAGGTATTAAATAGCCTTTTAAGGATTTCAAATTATTTTATTTATTCTTTTGGCACAAATTCAAAAGTATTGATTTAATTTTTGAATTTAACGTAAAAGGTTAAGTTATAGGTCTTCCTCTAATTTTGGCATTCACCTCAACAATTCAGGCACATTAGTGTACATGGTATTCCTGAAGATTTGCAGGAACACCTTACATAATCTATTTCCGCATAACTTCTATGCTTTCAAATTTTTAAAAATAATTCATAAAAACAGCAAATACACAACGATTACTAATTGTTAAAAAGTGTTCGGTAACTTTAAATGTATAACATATTTTAATACATTATGAATCTCATTAATATTTCATGTTTTAACGCAGTAAGTAAAGGTTTTTCTAGAAAATACTCACTTTAAAGGTAATTTCCAACCGGAAAAATTGTATTTTAAGCATTTTTTTCTGATACAAAAGATAAGGGATGCTTGTTTTTTAAACTTGAAGTGGTAAAAATGTCGTTACAAAATCATCATAGAAAGCATGATTTGGTTAAAATGTTAGAAAATCATAATAAAAAGCACGATTTTGTGATTCTTTGACAGAAAAAGTTTATTTGAAGCGCGCGTTTATTAGGTATTTTCACGTTTGCGCCCAGGCCCTTGTAAGGCAAAATTTTCCTTTAAATGGTTTAATGTCGCCTATTTATATCAGGGTGAACATTTAATAAAATACTTAGAACAATTTTTCACCAAGAAAGCATTTTTTTAAAGCTTTTAACATGCTTGTCATAGTAAAGTATTAATCTGTCTTAGAATTTATTTTAAACCAACTTTAAGTGGTTTAATTGTTCTTTTAATGTCTTAATAGTGTAGTGGTATTGCTTTTCTTTCAAAAAAGGGTTTAACTGTTTATATTGAACAGTAATTTACCGAGTTATGGGACGTTTTCGATGAGCAGTCGCATCAAGCATGGCCGCCATTTTGAAAATTTTCCAAATTTAAAGTCTCATATCTCGGTGAATAATAAAGGTAAAGCTTTGAAATTTTGGATTTTTTAAAGTTACAAATAGCTTAATAACTGGTAAAAATTTCACGATACCAACTTATGTTTAACATTGTGTTTTTGAAGATTTTAAATTTTAAAATTTAGTTTTTTTCAAAAAAACATATCAAATAGCATCTTTTTGATATTTTCGACTTCATATTTGTAATCTACGACCTCAAATTGTATAGAAAAGTCACCTTACATGTTGAAAAGTTTGATAGTTAAGGTGTAAAACGCGAATTTATAAATTTCACAAAAAGTTAAATATTTTAAATTCTAAGGGAAATTTCGGCGGACTCCTGATCGAAAACTCATTCTTATGGTCCATGGAATCAGTGTACCAAGTGGCTTACCATCATCAAAAAGTGCAGTGTTTCGCCCTTTTTTCGTCGTGTACCGCTTAGACTAATTAGTTCCAACCACCCCTCTTTCCCACTCCGAAAATTCGGGGGAGTAAAGGCAACGAATTTCTTTCATAGGGTATCTGCCCCCCCTGACCGATATTTGTTCCGTCGGATTTCACATACTCGTGTTTGGGGTAATTTCCGGTCAGCAAACGGACAGCGTGAGGGGATAAAATGCGTTAGCGGTGTTACTTTGTAGATGTATTAGTATTGGTGCGCTTGTACTTTTCAAGAAACACAGAAAATCCATGCATGACAAACACTAAAATGTTATTGCGTTCGTAAATGCAATATACAAAAAAATTGTGATTGAAATTTTCTAGGGGGGGGCAGCTGCCCCCCCTGCCCCTGCCTGCATACGCCCTTGGTTATGAGGGTATAGGTGCGATAATAACAGGATGTTTTAACTGAATGGTATGTGTCCCCGATACCTGTGTATGCCAGCTTTTTGTTATTAATTTTTATTTTTAAGAGCAAAAAATTTTACGAACTAAAACCAGTAAACTATTTAACAAGAGGTACAAAGTACGTCAAATTTCAAAATGTGACGTACTGACATCTTATACATTGATTTTAAACAATGCTTTAATTTAAATTGATGAAAACTTCCACGACCTGAAGAGTAATTTATTTCATTTTCCGGGATGGATGGCCGTGTTTGTTGAATGGAATTTCCAAACATTTCGCTTCTTCTTTTTATCAGTTGATTTTTTGCCACTGAGGATGCTCTCCGAAGCAGAGAGCGAAACGTTTGGAAATTCCATTCATCGAACACGGCCATCCATACCGGAAAATGAAATAAATTAATGCTTTAATTGTTTAAACAATTCATAGTCATTGTTGCCTTTCACTTTAAAGTTTTAAAGTAAGGCCGAATCTCAGTTATGACGTATACAAAGACAATTAGTCAATTTTTATTTTTTACTATTTAATTAACTAAATTTGTTTTGAAAGTTTTCATGTTGATTTTTGATTTTAAATATATTTCCTTTACTGAAAAAATGCATTTTTCTGTTTTCTGTCGTTCTTGTATTACCCATATCTCAACAATTAAAACACATCCCATTTTGCATTTTAAGAAAATATATCAAAAATTATTTTAAGATATACAACCAGTTTTAGAATTTAAATTTCGTTGAAATAGTATTTTAGATTATTAATATAATTTTTAAATAAACTTAATCTGGTTTTTCGTTTTAAAAATTTTTGTTTTGCATTATGTTTTCTTTCTAACAATCATGGTAACATATTATTGAGAAGATCGTCTCTTCTAGAGGAAAAATAAAGCTATTTCCGATAAATGACCATAAAAAAGGTCAAAAGAGGATCAAGGGGTCATTTAAAATTTTCGAAGCATAGCCTATATTTTTCCTTAAGTGTTTTACGTATGTATACCAAGTTTGGTGCAGATCGGAGGAAAACTGGATTTGTTTAAAAGACAAACACACTTTGACTACTTTCAAAATATTGTATATTTTTAAACATTTTTAGAAATTATAATTTCAAAATCATTACCATTATAATTACAAAATTTTCAGTGCAGTAAGCTCTTGTAGACAAATACCTAATACTTTAAACACCTAGTAACACACAAACGTAAAGGCATTAATAATGTAATTTGGAAGAAAGCCCATAGATCCCCCCAAAACACCTGTATGCGTGTTTTTCAACTTTCATTTTTGCTTTTATGTTGCGTTTTCTTAAAAAACCAATGAGTACTTTTCGATGAAAAGGGAAAGTTGGAGTTGGGTATCTATAGGTTTTGTGGTTATACAACCAAAATTAATTTATCCTTTAGCAAATTTTGGCGATACAGCATGTGCAATAGGGTGGGTCATTTTCCTATGGCGAAAAAAAAATTTTGCAAATTCTATCGGACACAGCAAGAAAAGGGTTCCAAATGGTCTCAAACTAACATGTGTAAATTATTATTCAATTATAATAACTCTTTTTGCCTCCGGATTGGCCTCAAATAGTTCAAAAATATGTAATTTTTCATATTTTAAAAAAATTTTATAAATTAAATTTTTTTGTCGAAAACTTATTAAAGTTCACAAATAAGGGTATTTAAAAGCAATTTTAATCACATTAGTCACCTTCATGCATTATTAATACAAAAATAACTGCCAAAGTGGCAATATAATATGCTATCATATTAACAAGATCCGTAGAATATGAATCTCTTTTTATTGTGGATTTTCTCAGTGGTACAGATTTTAAATATTGGTAGTTCATATACTTTCTCCCTCAAGTTTGGTCAGTATAAAACGGTATTTTTAATTTTTTTAAATAGAAACAGTTGTGTTTTTCATAAATATGCCGCGCTTTCGAAATTCAGCGGACAGTTATTTCACTGGCTGGTCTTGGGATCCAAATATGATCGCAAAAATATGTTGAAACAATTGTCGAATGGATAGTTCGTTCATAGGCAATATCAGTTATGATTCTCTCAGTTATGATTTACCTAATTTTTTACTATAGCAATTGACTGAAACTCAGGCCCATGAAATTATACTTCTTTGAGGATTGACTCAAAATAGCTTCTTAGCATTCCTTTATGCGTTCATAAAAGTTAAAATATAGCAAATTTAACTGTTAAGGATAATTACAAGAAGTTTTGAAAAGTAATGTAGCTTATTTAAAAACTTAGGGGATAATACTGAGCTTTATGATAAAAACGGGGATCTACCGCTCTTCTTAAGAAAATATTTAAAAAATTGACTCTTAAAATGTGGTTTTAATTTATTTTTGGACATTAGGGAATCACATGGGGACACTTGGGATGGACTATTCCTAATATGCCAAAAATTTCAAGGAAATCCCAACTTTTAAACTATTATCCAAATGTTTTCCATGGCGTTGAAACCTATAACCCAAAAAAGGTATCCACCTTTTGACATATCCCTTTTTATTAAAAATTTAATGTTTTTACCATCCTACTCAACCGACAATAAAGGTTTTGCACATTTTTATGATTCCAGCAAGAAATTTTTGATTGCCAGTTCTTACCATTAAGATATTTCAAAATATGTTGTATAACAAGTCAAGTATTTCAACTTTGATTTCATTAATAATTATTTTACAGTCTTCAATGATGATTTTTATACCATTGTGCACATTTATATTCATGACGGATTTGTGCAATCGAGGTAAAAGCTTGATTTTCGTTCGTCCATTTTTGCATGAAATTACTATATTAATCGAAACTTTGATTCCAATCCGGAGGCAAAAAAAGTTATTATAATCGAATAATATTTTACACATGTTAGTTTGAGACCATTTGGCACCCTTTTGTCGCTGTGCCCCTGGGAAAATGTGAAAAAAATATTTTTGACCCACCCTAATGTGCAATGTGCATTGTGCAAGTGTTAATCCAGTATATAAAAGAAGATAAATTTGATAAAATTCAGTTAGCAGGCAGATAGTCATCGTTTGAGAGAAACCTTAACGAAAGATTAAAATTTTAGTAATATTAATTCATTTCAATTGCATATGTTTCCCTTTAAATTTCTTATCTGTATTTGAAATTTATTTAGACTAAAATATGATCGCTTTGTTTTCCCCTGTTTGAACTGTTGAAAACTGTTTGAAACTGTTTTCTACCCAAATAAATCACATCGTAGCGTCATCTACCGCCCCCTTCAAAAACCAAAAATTCCGATAAATTTCATAACTTTTACCCCATATAACATCTTGTATCCCATTCTCAATAACCCTCAAAATAAATATTTCATGTTGAATTAAGAATAAAAGGCGTACCTGATTCTCTTTTTGCAGCTTATTAACCTCCTCAAATCCAAAGAATAGTATGATTTTTCCATCTTTTTCCCTAACTCTTTACTTTATTAAAACAATTCTTCATATTTAACCAAACAAATATACCCCAGTCATGAACGCAAAACACGACAAACCGAATTGTTCGCATTAAAATAATAAATTCACCCAAAACTACACAAAACGATTCTTCCCCCCTCCAAAAAAACCCTTCGGTTTGATTCCACAACGTTACGTATATCTAGAAACAAAACAAGCAATAATAAAGGATCAACAAGCACTTTCAGACAGGATTTGATAAATGTCGCCAAGCGAGTGGCCATCTTTTTTTTCTCCATCGGCAACTTTGCGCGAGACGGAATAAATGGTTTTCTCTTCCAGATGTTGCGTTTTTCTTCCCCTTTCGCGTTCTGTTATTCCTCTCTCGACCGTTTTAACGGTCCAAGGGTTGCCATTAATTTTCCCCGTTGTCACAATGGTCTGCGAGATCAAAATTAACTCGTTTCCATCTCTCTGTGTTGGCTACTTTTCAACGAGACAATTCAACGGTTGGGTTATTTATGTAAGCCAAAAATGGGATTTTGTGGGTTTCGAATTAATAGCTTTTTTGGGAAGCGGGTTTTCGTTTCTGAGATGAAGTCCAATTACTTAGAGCTGCAGTTAATTATGTTTCTCGTTAAGTTTCTTTTTTTAAGAGTCCGCTGCGTTTTGCGGTGAGAATGGTTTTGAAGTCCGATTTGCACATTTAGGCAAATGAAGGACAGCTTTGAGTTGCTTAGACAGTACACATCAGGACAAAACTTTTATATTTAAAGATTTGCCGTGAAATTGTAAGCATCCGTATTTTTAATGTATATTTGATATGGGCAATTAACCGGGAAAACGGATAATGTTAATAATGCCCGGATTTATCACATTACGCGTAAAACATATATGCCTTGCCTTCGTTTAGAGCAGGGGTTTCAAAACTTTTTTTTACTCCATACACCCATTAACAATGTTTTTATACTTCTTGTACTACTTCCTATATTGTGTGTCTTTCCTCGCTAGGCGATTAGTGCTACCCCAAACGAGCGATTCCATTCACTTAAGCTGCTTTTCCATGCGACTTTTTTTAAGCGCCGAATACGCGTGTTTTCGGCGTGGCGACCTCTTGACGGCGACTTGGCGCGAGAAAAAATCCCCATACCGAATGCCGAACACGCGCCGATTTGGTTGACTCTTTTTTGAGGTCACGTGAGACCTACGGACCAATGGCTAGGCGTATTCAACCAGCACGCCGAAGCCGGTTTTCGGCCCGGCATGGATGGACTTTTTCTCGGCGCTGGAAAAACGTAAGCGTCCGCCATATTGGATCTCAGTTTTGATAAGCGCATTCCGATTGCTATTACACTTTTTATGGCCCATTTAATAGTTCCAAATAATCTGAAACAGCTATTTAACACCGAAATAAGTCCTCAGACATTAATATATTACGAAAGTAATGGACATCTAGTGCCTGTAAAAATTTGTACTATCAGTGTATAATTACTTGTGACGTTTTCGACAGATGGCAGCATGATCACTCGCGATCTTGAAAAGCGTTTTTTATTACTTTAAAAGCAATTACTTTAAAGATTTTGTACTAAAATAGTTTTAGGGCCGTATTCAGAAACTTTAACACGAGTTGGAATCCAGACGAGAACGAGATGGAAAGGAGAACGATATATTTTAAACGAGATATTTCTACTCCACCAGACTTTTGTCCTCCATATTTTTCTGAGTTTTGATAAGCGCATTCCGATTGCAATTACACTTTTTGTGGCCCATTTAATAGTTCCAAAAAATCTAAAACAGCTATTTATTACAAAATAAGTCCTCAGACATTAATATATTACGAAAGTAATGGACATCCAGTGCCTGTTAAAATTTGTACCATCAGTGTATAATTACTTGTGACGTTTTCGACAGATGGCAGCATGATCGCGCTAGATCGGAGCACGCTACGTGTTTTCCGCGCGTCTTTGGTTGCCAAAGTTTATCCCTTTTTGATTGAAAAAAGGGATTATGTCAACCGCGTGCCGATTTTCAGCGCTGAAAAAAAGCACCATGGAAAAGGGCCTGAGAGAGGGCTAAACCGGTTTTTTCTCACTAATAATTATCAGATCCCACCGCCCTTCCCTTCTCTCATTCGAAGATATCTTCTCTTCTTCCATAAGTTGTTCATTTATATTATTTAATTTGTTTAAAAAAGGGCTGTGAGTAAAACACAGTGCTTAGTTGTGAAATTAAGGAAAAAGGACCTACTTAACATAAGTTGAAAAAGAAACTTGATTTACAAGTTCGCAAAAGATTATCTAGCTTATTGAAAATTAACAATCATACCGTAATTGATCATTTCTTCTTCTTCTTTCATGTTAAGCTAGAAGTTATGTCTTAAAAATCCTTATTTTCCTTTGTTCCCTGTGATATTTCAAAGAAAAATAAGTTCAACATTTATGAAAATGGAACAATCTTCTTTTGAGAATTGTTAAATGTTTCAGTATCAAATATAAAAAAGTGCAATAATTAAGTATTTAAATTATAAAAGCAACAATATGCATAATATAACACTTATTATCTCCCTATTCTAAAAAAGTTTCTGGTGAATGGTTTCCAGAGAAAGGCTTTTTAATTACTGATCCAATCATCCCATTTTTGATATCAAACTGTTCGGATTCTTTTGAGGATGTGCAATAAACCCTTAGAATTTCTAAAAAAATCTCAATTTTAAAATATTTCCATTTTTTAGATTACGGATTAGGACGCAGTTACAAAGCAAGTTCTTTGTCTCAACTTATGCATACAATCACAATGACCAATGGGTGCCATATTTTTTAATGAAACCTGAAAAAAAAATGTCTACTTTTTAAAATGTGCTTTAGAGTACTTTATAAATTATAAATAGCATTAAATTAACGATAAAAGTATTCTAAAAACTTACAGTTATGATATTTCAAACGAAAATTACACACATTTTCCCTGAAATTTATAATTTTAAGTTTAATAGTTGAAATTAATTGTAAACATTTAGTGTCAAGTAGGGGTTTTGTCTCCTATTTTTTACAATGATTTAAAAGGTACTGGTCAAGTCTGTTACAAAGTACTCAAGTCTATGTTGGTTAAAGTACTCAAGTCTGGGTTGAAACAAAAATATGAAGGATAAATACTAGAAATACGAAGAAGTTACTAGGTACAAATACAAATACAAATTAAGTCGACCAACTACAGGCGTAAGCCCAGCAAGGTTGGTCCAGTCTTTTTAACGTAAACTACCGGAATCCCAGTATCCTGTCAATTTTCCCCTTGAACTCGTTTACCCCACTTGAATTTACAATTGTTTCAGGCAACGCGTTCCTAATGTCCTGACTAATATCGTTAATGTATATTATAAAGAGAATTGGCCCCAGTATACTGACCCCTGTGGCACCCCACTCATGACCTCTGCCCACTGAGAATATTTACCCTTGACTTGCACTCTCTGTTTCCTACCTATCAACCAATTCCTAATCCACAATAGTGTTTTACCTCTGATACCCAATTTTTCCAATTTGATTAGCAATGCCTCGTGTGGAACCTTTTCAAATGCCTTTTGAAAATCGATGTAAAATATGTATACACTATGTTTTTGATCCAACTCTTTTGTTACTTTGTCATAGAACTTTAAAAGATTAGTTTGACAGGATCTACCCTTCCTGAATCCAAACTGATTGTCTGAAAGTAAGTTACCCTCCTCCAAGTATAACATTATATGCTTTTTAAGTATGGTTTCGAAAATCTTACAAATGACTGATGTTAAGCTTACTGGTCTATAATTGCCCGGATCCCATTTCGGTCCCTTCTTATATATTGGAATTACATTAGCCAATTTCCAATCTATTGGCACCAAACCCGAATCGTATGTTGATTTAAATATTGTCATTATTATGTCCCCTAATTCCTCTGCGCATTCCGCAAGCACTTTTGGATAAACATCATCCGGTCCTGGAGCTTTAGATGGCTTTATGCTTCTTAAAAGATGTATTATTTCCTCCCTATTAAAACAACAGTCCGGAATTTCCACCCTTCCATTATATTCTAATGCATAGTCCCCCGTTAATTTAAAATTCTTATTAAATACCTCCATGAAAAAATCATTTAACACCTTTGCCATACCTATATCATCCTTAATAAATGTGTCCTCTCCTAATTTTAATGGCCCCAAGGTAGAGCTTAACTTATTGTTCTCCCCTGCATAAGCATAAAATTCTTTTGGGTTTTTAATGATATTCCTAGCCAGTTTTTCCTCTAAAGCCCTCTTCTGCCTCCTACTGATATTTTTGAAGTCTTTCCTAGCCTTTAAATAAGCCCCCTATCACTGTCCTTCCCAGTACGTTTGTACAATTTAAAGGTTTTTTGTTTCAACTTCAATGTCTTTCTCGTTTCCCATGAAAACCACATGGGTGTCATTTTACGCGCTATTCCTTTTTGCCTAAAAGTAACATTATTTTCAATCACC
The DNA here is from genome assembly GCA_024610705.1 of Tetragnatha versicolor. Lineage (NCBI taxonomy): Eukaryota > Metazoa > Arthropoda > Arachnida > Araneae > Tetragnathidae > Tetragnatha > Tetragnatha versicolor. Next base: position 43,711,180 of record JANDEH010000002.1, on the reverse strand, counting down.
TTATTTAAAACACCGTTAAATTCTTCCCATTGTTGGCGGGATTGTACTTCTTTTAACCCTTTACTAAATGCCCCCTTTAATTCATCCCTTATAGTTTGAAAATTAGCCTTCTTAAAGTTTGGAATAATCCTTGTATTACAAACTGCTTTATGCTGGAAATTTATTCTAAACCTAATATTTCTATGATCACTTTCTCCTAAATTTTCCCCTATTGTTAAATCCCTGATCTTATCTTCATCACTGGTGAAAACAAGATCTAAAATGGCCCTATCCCTATAGTCCCTTCATTGACCATCTGGTGGAGGAAACAATCCTGAACCACTTCCAAAAACTCTGATCCTTTTCCAGAAACTACATGGTTGCTCACCCAGTCAATATTAGGATAATTGAAGTCCCCCATTAAAACAATCTCCCCCTTTTGACATACTTCTTGAATTAATTTACACATATCCTTATCCTGTTGTTCACTGCTGACTGGAGGTTTGTATATATTTCCTACTATTAATCCTCTCCCTTTATCGTTTATTAGTTTCACCCAGACTGATTCAATACCCTCAGGCTTACAATTCAACTTCAATTCTGAGCAAGTCACAGATTCCTTCACATAGACTAACACACCTCCCCTTTTCTTATCCGTTCTATCATCCCTAAAAATTGTAAACCCATTTATCTTTAAAACTGATGAATCCTCACTGTTTGCCCAACTTTCAGTAATTCCTATTATATCAATAGCCTCAGCCTTCACAATTGCTTTCAACTCATCCATTTTATTTCTTACGCTACGAGCATTGCAGTAAAACACTTTTAAATAGTTATCACCTACATTATTGAATTTTTCCCCATTAGATTTCTTAGCATGTGTGAATGGTCTAAAACAAACTTTTGAATTATTCCCATAAAAGTATTTTCTTAAACCACCAGGTTTTAGCCTTGTACAATATTGGATTAAAAAGATCCATTGATGTAGGGGAGGGTGGGGACGATTGTAACAAAATTCTTTATTTGATCTCAAACTAAGCCATTTTTTATGTTAGAGTTATGAAAATTGGTATGAAAATAGGTTGATATATCCCAATTACAATTTTGTTATGAAAACCGTCCGGTGGATATGCATTGCAATTTAGTAAATAAAACATCGAAAATCGAAAAACGTTACAATCGTCCCCACTTGAAGGGTCAATTGTAACACATATAAGGGTCAATTGTAACACAACACAAATTCATAAAAATAGATAGAAAATCATTCAAATTTATTAAAAATTTATATTTTCCTGTTAAATAATAATTAAATACATAGACTAGAATGGAAATAATTAACTTTTCACTCAAATAATGAGTTTTAAATAATAATGAATGTTGAAATAATAGTAAATAATTATTCACAAGGGCAAGTAGGGTATTCATAACTTAACTATCCTGTAGTACAACGAACGTGGGACCATTTTTTGCACGAAAAATGGTTTCTCTTACTGCCCTTGATCGAAAACTTTATTGTGTTGATTATAACCCACTTTAGGATTTTCATTTTTTCTTTTCTTCTGACAGAATCTGTATAATGTTACATAAAAAATATCATGCTTTCGAGCAACACTTCTAATAGACTTTTTAGACACAGAAAATTCAACAGCCTCTCCTTCCATTTTTTCTAGACTAATCAGCCCCCTTTCAGTTTTCCTTTTACGTGATCTCGGCATCCTAAAACCGTAAAAATTCATAATTATATGCCAATTATAAGGGCAAGTATAAATTACAAATCAATGCATCGAAAATACTTTTGAAACATGTTATTTTCTACATTGGGGTCAGTTGTAACATGTTACAACCGTCCCCGCCTGATGTGTTACAATCGACCCCACGTTGCCATTTTTAGTTCAACCCTCGTTTTCCGCGAAACTAACAACAGTATCATCTTGAAACTAAGCAGAATAAAACTAGGATACATGTACATACAATACATAAAATCAGTGTTGTTGTTCTTCATACCTGTAGTGCAGGAGAAAGAAAGTTACACAAAAGTAGAAAGTTACTTCGATGCTTGAAAAACACTCTTTTCTCAATTACACAGCCACAACTCAAATGTCAGCCTTGGAAATCTCTGATATTCTTTAATTCACCTGCCTTGTACGTACTGTCATCTCCTTTTCGCCCAGGCAGCCTCTCATTTTGAGGAAATCAAAGTGTTACAATTGCCCCGTGTTACAATTGTCCCCACTCTCCCCTACGTTTTTTTTTTCAGAATGTTGATTAATATAAGTTAATACATTTTAAGGAAAACATTTTTATATTACTATTTGTAATTTAGAGTCAATAAATATTCTAACTCTTAAGATAGTGTTATTCATGGAGATGCAGATGACCTGTGACCAAAGCCAAGCAATCCAAAAGGTCCTGCATTAGCAGTTTACAGGGGTTGGATTGAAAACGCAAAACAAAAGGTATTCTCAGCAATGCAATTAGACTCTTATTGAGAATCAGTCTTTCTATTATTTATGATTATTTTTTTTTCTTCATAAGGAACCCAGTTTATTGTTTTAGCATAAATTTTGACTGTTCTGATTACACATAAAGATAATATTCAATATATAAAGTTTGGGTCCGGTTTTGTCCTTTAATTAAGTAAACTTTTAATTGCTTCCTATAATTTCATAACCTTCCGTATCCCACAGGTAACATAAAAGCATGGACGTTAGGGTGTATCGAAAAAAACTTTAAAGTTGTCTAAGGTGGCAGAGGGTAAATGTAAATTTTTTCAGAATTTTTGGATAATATCTTAAGGTGCCACATTGGCCCTGAAGGTTCCCACGTTAATCCTCTGGAGCGCGCAGCCAAAAAGGCCGAAAATTTTTCGCCCCTCGCTCCTATTCTAATCACACGACAAAATGTCTTCCCTCGAGTTATGGGTCCTCTATGGTGTATGCTACCCGACAAAACTTGAAGAACAGCCTAAATATCTATATTATGTTGATTGTGAGCTCTATTTTGAAGAAGAAAATATGCGATTTTCGACGAAATTTGAGCTCACAAAAAAACGTAATATAACGCTTTAGGCTATTAATTCAAGTTTTTTCGAGTAGCATACATCTTATAGAGTCCATAACTTGAGGGAAGACATTTGACGTATGATTAGGGTAGAAACAATGGGCGAAAAACTATATTTTGACCTTTTTGGCTGCTTGCTCCATTGGATTAACATGGGAACCTTCAGGACCAATGTGGCACCTTAAGATATTATCTGAAAATTCTGAAAAACTCACATTTACTCTCTGCCACCTTAGACAACTTTTCCGCACTAATGCGGATTTCAAAATCGAAAAACGTTTTTTTCGATACACCCTAAAGCAGTGGTCCCCAACCTTTTTACCACCACGGACCGGTCACCGCTAGATAATTTTACCGCGGCCAACTGGGGGGGCGTTGATTGTTTACATTATAGATTTTCTTATTTATTAATTTTAATTAAATTGTCTTTAAACATGGTTTCAAAATAAAATACAGTTACACCAAAAAATAAATATAAAGTGATTTATAATTCATTTCATTCATTAATTTGAAGCATAAAACTAGGACTTTAAATTCATTTTCAATGAAATGATCGGCCCGCGGCCCGGTACCATTTGATACACGGACCGGCACCGGTCCGCGGACCGGGGTTTGGAGACCACTGCCCTAAAGGACGTACTCATGGGAAATGTGTAATATCTGCTTTACTAGTTCTTTTGTAAACATAGTGATAAGATATCAGTGGATCAGGACTCAGGTGATAGCAAAAGGCAAGACGTTTCACACGCGTGGAAGGATCTTGATAAATCATTAGCTCGTTTTGATATGGTTTGACAGATAGCCAGGGGCTACCACCATGGGCGTAGCCAAGGGGGGGGGGCAGGGAGGGGCAGCTGCCCCCCCTAAGTCCCGAGTAATTAACTTTTACTTTACTGTTAGTTAAGTTAAAACCCAGTATTTTAGGGTCAAATTTTCAAAATTTTTCTGGGGGAGGGCCCCCAGGCCCCCCTTTAGTATTTTCACCTGTATTATTCAAACTTTTTTGTAATTACTTCATTAAAATCAAAATTCTACCTAAAAATGTATGTCCAAATTTGGGTTTGCGTGTACCAAAAAAACAATTTAAAACCATTTTCTTTTGGTCATATATCCAAAAATTTTCTCAGGAGGACCCCCAGACCCCCTGTTGAAACTAGACAGGTCTCTCCCGGGGCTTTAAAATTGATCTCAACAAACAAAAAGTTGACCCTGCTTGCCCCCCCTAAGTTGAACCCTGTCTACGCCCACGGCTACCATCCTGTTCTCTCTCCGGAGGTCTGGAGACACTAATATCGGACGTCCACTTCGTTTTTAATTATTCTCTAAGAAATCATGGGTTCTCCGGTCCCTACTTCATACACCATATTTTCTTCAAATTTTCCCAGAATTCCTCTTTCTTTGGTTCCCAGAATTCCTCTTTCTTTCACCGCTCCTTGTAATCCAGATAATTTTTAAGGAAAAAAATAGAAAATCTGACGTTTCTGAGGCAGTAGTTGAGCCAGGATTTGTTTTTTTTTGGGGGGCTAAAATTTTTGATAATCAAATTGAATCTTCTCAACGAATATTATATTACAACGGTTGAAAATAATCGTGTTCGATTTACCTTAGGGGGTTTGGGGGACCTCCCCCAGAAAATTTTTTGGAAATTCAAGTCTACACTGTTAAAATGCATGTGCTTAAAAATGAGTACTTTTATGTACTTAGATTTTTCAAGTATATTTGACTTAAAAATGAGTAAGCGGCGTTCTCAGTTTTGAGTACGTTAACACGCTTAAAATCCCACAATTACAGAAAGGGAGAATATTTTATCATTTTGAGTGCAATGAATTGAACATTTGTAAAAAAACCTCTTTATCATAATAAACATAAGTTATTTTACGATAAGAAAAGAAAAGGAATTTGTATTTACATCGAAACGAACGAACTATTTACTATCGCGGCGAAATCAAAGCAAGCTCTACTGCGGATGAACACAAAGTTTTGGTTCCTGGTTCCTCGGCGTCGCCATTTTTTCGAACGAACAATTTTTCGCTTTCGCTGGAACACTGATAGCTGGATGGAATATAATAAGTCGAATTTTGAAAGTAAGTAACGTTTATTTTCAATTCAAATTGTGTATAAGAATGGTTTTATTTGAAAGTATTGTATATTTTTGATCTTAAAAACATCTTTATAACCAACCCGTTCATATCTTACAATACCCCATCTAAGCAGGGATGCAGAAAATGTTTTTCTTCGAAGATTTCCCCCTATCAATACAAAAATTTCCCCAAAATTCTAAAAAGTGATAAAGATCTACAAAAATTCTTATTCATGTTTACAAGTAACGATTGGAAACTCAAAACGAAAGCGAACCTTAGATCTGTAATGAGGTAGGAAATCGCCACGTAAGTTTTGATTACTTTACTGAAGTTGAATGCAAAATATTATTCTTTTCCCACAAAATTTCCTCACATGGCTAAAATTTCCCTCGATCCTAGATCACCGGATCGGACATATTCTGCATCCGTGCATCTAAGAACATTAAACATTTGTACATTATAAATATAGATGTATTTAATTTCGTTATGCAATCAAGCCCATTTTGCATAATGGAAAAATCGTAAATAACTACTGTATTTATACTGCAGCATATATCCCCAAATCCCCCCTCTGGCTACACCCCTGCTCTTCCACTTATCATCTAACTAACCCAAAGGTTCCCAAACTTAAAAGTTTGTTAGTTATTCTTAAAATCAGAAACGGGTCTCATTTTGAAAAAAAATATTGCTTTTTAAGAAATAATTTAATGGTGACACAAAAACAATACCCGTTTCAATCAAGCATTTGATATTGTGTTGATTGTTTGATATTTCAAAAAACAGGTCTGGGGGTCCTCCCAGTGGTGGATCCAGGGAGGGGGCCATGGACCCCCCGAGAAAATTTCAAATATAGTTAAAACCCCTTTTTCAGAGCTAAAATTCAAAAACATTTTTTTTATTTCTAATGGGCGGGTACTAGGAAAACAATTTCATTGTAATTCATGGGATGACTGTCAAGAATAAAAACAACGCAAGGGGGGGCATGCTCCATCCCGAGAAAAATTCCAAAACAGGTAGAACTCCGTTCTGTTTTGTCACCAAATGCTTGTTTTATGCTTGGGGCTTGGTGTGGATAACTGCAAATGGAGTGTCCAATTTCATTTCAAATAGTATTGCCCCTTTCTTGTTTTCGCTTCCCTCTTAAGTCACGTTACTTGGCCTGGGGGTGACATTTTCTACTAGGAAAGGTGGGTCAGTTCATTATTTGTAATTTTGTTCTCGAGAAGTTGGTATCTCAGTGCTGCGATTCGAAGAAAAAAACTATTTTTTCAGTCCCAGGCTTCAGTAATGGTAATTTGATTTAGTAATTAATCGGGGCGTTATCAAAGGCCCCCCCCGAAATTTCAATGTAAATTTTTTACTGTTTTTACTTAAAAATTAGTTATAAAATGCATAAAACCCCTACTTTTAAGGCTCAAAATTCAAAAAATTTTTTGGGGAGAACCCCCAACTATTATTACAGATTACAGTCGTTCCTTGAAAATTTTGGGACTTACAAGAGAAAGAGTGGGAACTCGGTGAGGGAAAAAAAGGGAAGAGGGACTCCAAAACGAGTTAAAATCCTGCTTTTAGGGTCAAATTTTCTGGGGGAGGACCCCCCAGACCCGCCTTTGGAACATGGAACTCTATCATTTACAATGTTTTTGTAAAAAGTTAGTCGAAATGCAAACATCCAACCGAATTGAAAATAAATTCTTGAAAATGTATGTCCGAAATCCAGATTAGGTGTACCAAAACGATTTGAAAATCTGCTTTTTAGACATATTTCCAAAAATTTGGTACATTCGTATTAGCTCGTCCATTCGCCAACAGGGGTGATAAGTCGCCAAGTCTGGTAAACCCCGCAACACTACCGTTGATTCTGGTAACCCTGGAAAACGTAGCGAAATCGCGCTAGTTCCGATCACTGGCGCATGCGCGCGCAATTTAAATCGGTAAGCCCATGGGTGAAATAATGTGTGCGCACCGCGCAGGTTGTTTTGAACGTAAATTCAACAGTGTTTACAAGGTAAGAACGAAGACTGCATCTGAAAGGTAGGAGTCTGCTTTCGTGTCGTTCCACGGTGAACTTTGTTGCGCTATTTTGCCGAGCCCCAGAGTCTTTCAATGTTTGCGTATGCACGCCGGTGGTAGAATCGACAAAAGATCGCCGGCGGTAGGATCGACCATTTTGCAAGTAAGTTAGTGCTAAAAAAGTTATTTTTATGCTCTTACCGAGTGATATCCGTAGTTTTGGTTCATCCAAGAATACTGATTCCCCTTTTTCTGAATCCTTACTGTGTCTGATTACCCCCACAACGAGTTTGGTTATAGATAGGGCAGGGGGGGTTTGGGGGGGGCGGCAGCCCCCCCAACCACATGAAACTTTTATTTTTTATTTTCTGATGTTATAAAGATGTTTCTGATGTTAAAAATGTGTTTTTCGGCGATTCTGATGAAATCCCTTATTTTGGCGCGTTTTGGCGAAGTTGGCGAAACGATGGACGGGCTAATACGAAAGTACCAAAAATTTTATGGGGGAGAACCCCCAAACCCCCCTTTAGCATATTAGAAGACGATTTTAATAGTGAAAATTCTTCTCCCCCTCCAAAAAAACAAATACTGGATCCACTGCTGTCACTTACCTTGGTCAACACCAAAATCGAACTAAAGTTCAAGAAATTTTTGGCAAAACCCCCCCCTCCGAAAAAAAAAAGTCTAGCTACGGCCCTGTAATTAACAGTTATACAAATTAACTATTGTATGCAATATTGAGTCGTAAATGACTTTAAAATTAATAAATCTTAAGTCCATGCTTTCGAATAACAAATTTCCTTCCTCCATTAATTTTCAAAAGCTTTTTGAAATTGTTTTTTCTTGTACGGGATAAATTGGATTTCATATTTTAACTGTTTTTCACCACAAAAATATAATTCTTCTAATGATATAATTAAAAATATTCATTTTGCATACAAATTAATGTTTTTATAGAGAAGTATCGTATTTTTCCAAATGCCCCCCCCCCGAAAATTTGGTCTGGAACCGCCCCTGGGTCCTCCCCAGAAAAGATTTGGAAATTTGGCCTTATTAACAGGTTTTTAACTTGATTGGTACATTAAGTTCAAATTTCGGGGAAGGGGCAGGCTACTTCAGCCCTGGTTCCCGAGGTTCCCTGGTTTGATACCCCTGGTTCCAGACCAATGGTCACATGAAAAATATATTAAAAAATATATGTAAATTATTAAAAATAAGTTTATTTCTCCTCTTTTAATATCTATGAATGTAATTTAGAATGGAGTTATAATTTTGAAGAGAAAAATAATACTGTCTCTAATGTGTTAAAATATTGAGTGTCTTATAACTCGTCCAAAAATTTGCAAATTAATTTTGATGGGAACAAATGTTCTAACACCCCAACCCTCATGGTGCCCTTCTGAGAAATAACTTTGACATCCTATGAATATATGTTTGTGAACATGCTTCTTAGAGTTGTAAAGCGAGAAAGTTCTCGGAGGAATTTTTGAGAATATTCTATTTTTCGCCGGATAAATGGAAATAAATGTAAATATGTTTGATAATATGAATTGGTCAGGTATTATTAATGTTAAAAACCTGAGAATTATCTGTTGAGAAAATATTTAAAAGGATTTTTAAAAATTTAGTTTACAGAGAATAATTTATCATGAGAATATTCTTAGAGTATTTAGTATTCTAAATTTGTATTTTAGATGCAGCTTGAAATCCGGAACCATTGTTTCTTCAAATCTGCCTGCCGGCTCCAAAAACCACCTCCATTGGGATATCGGTAGTACACTGACGCCAACTGGAATTGCGTCGTACCGGTTCACCAGATTCACCGGCTTGTACTCCATACAGGCAGTCAGGCGGCAGGTCCTTAGCCGAAACCAACAGCATCGCTTCTTCCTCTTGGGGCCTAACCGCGATCGTGTCGCCTATAGTTCCTATCCACAATAGGCGATACGGAGTAGGCGACAAACATCTCTTTTCTTAGGCGATACGTGCATTTGGCCCGACCGCGAACCGGTTATCCACAAGGAATTTCTGGCGCACTTCGCTTTCGTGGGGAGAAGGGAGCTGGCCAATCAAAAGAGAGCAGCCTATTCGAAAACAGTGTAGCCATCCGCGTGATCCGATTGCTTTTACACTTTTTGTGGCCCGTTTTAATAGTTTAAAAGATCTAAAACAGCTATTTATTACCAAAATAAGTCCTCAGACATTAATATATTACGAAAGTAAAGGACATCTAGTGCCTTACTTGTACTACTTGTGTTACAAGTAATTACTTGTCATGTTTCTTAACAGATGGCAGCACAAAGGAAGCTATGTGGAAACGATTGAATGAGCGGCTCATGAGATTTAATCGTTTGCGTTTCGTGTAGGTTCCAGGCATAATGATTAATGAAAAAGAGACTTCACATTAACTATCCAACTATTATCGACCAGACGCCTTGAGGTAAACAAAACACTACACCGCATCACTCCTCTACCCAAAGTAAACCGTGCGCATACATAGATAAATAGTTCTCACACAAAATACTTTAAAAAGTACAATAGAAGATTTTTAAGTATACTATAAAGTATGATAAGGTTAAAAACTTAAAAATAACGCCATAATGGAATGAAATAGTAGCGAAAAAAACAATACATAACGTAAAGGACACTATGGACAAGAGCTTGGGGATAGCTCCCGAGGTATCCCTTCGTAGGGGAGGGCGAATCGGCAGTAGGCGATAGTTCTCTAACTAAGCGATAGCTTCGCGGTACGACCATTTGCCTAACTGTCGTTATGTGACGTCACGAGGTCGCCTAGACTGGTATCCTCTACTAGGCGATACGATCGCGGTTAGGCCCTGTCGGGACACGATGACCAGGTGATGGATTCTACTGAGCCCCCCCCACAGCACTCCGCTCCCAAGTTCTCGCTCTCCTGGGGAAGAGCACCACAGGGACGCTTGCGCTGTTGACCGCAGGAACTTGCTGGGGGACAGGTTGAAAAATCCACAGTAATCCAACTATGCCGTCTTCATAGCATACACGATGAAAATGCATACTACATATATAACGTGTTTGAATCAAGTGAATTCGATGAACAATTGAACATGTGCACAGTTTATAATAAAAAATAAAAATTTAGTTGATTGTGTATAAAGATATCAAATATTTGTACTGATATGAGACTTCATATGAGAAAGTCATAAGTTGGATTCAAATATATAGGTAAGTTACTTTAAAACAAATTTTGTTGTACCCAGTGAAGTTATGGTACAATTTAACCGTTGATATATATGCTTCGTGTTTAGAAAAATTGTTTATATTGAATTTACTAAGCTGGATACAGCTTGTAGTTTTCTTTTATCTAACTTGTTTACTTTAAAGTTCCTGATTGATTTAGATTTGTTATCTTTAATTATATTGCGACTCTTTTCTGTTAGCTGGGTGCAAGCAAAAAATCGCCATTAAAAATCACAAAATTATTCATTAATATTTGTTTATAGTTGAACTTGTTTTGCTTACTATTAGTTAATATATAGTTGAACTTGTTTTGCTCACTATTAGTTAATATTTGTTTATAGTTGAACTTGTTTTGCTTACTATTAGTTAATATTTATTTATAGTTAAACATTTTCGACTTTTATTCTGATTGGCCACATTTGTGCCTGGCTAACAGAAAAGTACCCTCTTTATTTGTTATATTCCTTGCATTTTAGTTGCATTTGTGTTTTTGGTAGGGGAGATTGGGGTAGGATGGGACACCTTCAATAAATCTTAATAAAATTAAGAGTTTTTGAGTGTCCCACCAGGTAAAACCAACCATAGCTCCATATTTGTTGCTGTTACGGTAGAAGTTAAAAATATAAATTTGCAGGTCGTTCAGATGACAGTGTGCTACTTTGTTGACAAATATAAAAAATTTAAATACTTCAAGTTGTATAAAATTTTAGGGGGCATTTTCTTTGGAGTTTATGGCTAGTGCGTCGTATCCTACGAAGTTTGGACCCAGTATCAGCTTCCGAGGTCATGCTGTCTCCTTGTCAGTTTCATCGAGTTCATGCCCTTTGAACAATTTGGGGTTATTGTCTGACAACTAACTGTTGATATATGTGATTTATTTGAGGGTTGTGTGCCTTTGATCTTGCAAAATAAGTTTATTTTAAATATTAAAATGCCCAAGACTTAACCCCCTTGAAAAATCATGATTGATGTATCAGTAAAGTTTTTGCATAATTTAACATTAGGATTTAATATTCTATGGCCCATAAATGTGTTTTATTAATCCTTTCAAGTAAAAAATTTTGAAATTGTTTCTTTACCTATTAGACCAGTGCAGAAGCCTTTGAAAATGGTGAAAAAAGAAAAAAAATAATAGTAGGATGAAACACATTGGAAAAGGAAGAGAATATAACAAAAAAGAAAGGAAAAATAAATTACGGCCGATCTGAGGTCGGGAAAAGGAAGGGGGGGTAAAAAGGGGGTTTTTTCGAATAAAAAACGGTTTATCTCGATTTCCGGCAAAACTACAAGTCCTATGGAAAAAATTTAAATTGCAAAGTTGTAGGTAATAAAAAGATCTACAACCTTGCATTCACACTTTTTTCACATAACCTCAAAATTTATGTGAAAAACTCAAATAATAAAGTTTTTGGTTTTTTATTTTTATCTTTTACAAAAAAAAATTTTTTTTCACGAAATTCAGTGAAAACGTACCTTTTGATGTCCCAAATACACCTTAATTTTTTTTATTTAAAATACTTATTTTTTCTCCTTATTTTGGCTTGATATCGAAAAAGCACCCTAATTTTCATTCGAAAAATCTCACGTCAAAATATCTGCTTTTTTAAAAAAGTTGGTGGGCTTTTTGTTCGTTGAAATCTCTACTTTCTGATGGTGTAAAGAAATATATACACCACTATGGTAAATATTCTCAGAAAATGCAAAGACACGAAAAAACCCGAATCCGAAATTTTTTTAAAATCAGTATGTACAATTTTGAGCTAGGGTAAACGCACCAGTTACATACATGTTATTAAGGATAATTTTAGGTATTTAATTAGGTGGTAGTAGCCGGACATTTGATTGTATTTTCTAGGAGTTACATCAAATTGAATGCAAAATCTTCCTTAACTGCCCTGGTACAGGTGCGTTTACCCTAGCTCAAAATTGTACATACTGATTTTAAAAAAATTTCGGATTCGGGTTTTTTCATGTCTTTGCATTTTCTGAGAATATTTACCATAGTGGTGTATATATTTCTTTACACCATCAGAAAGTAGAGATTTCAACGAACAAAAAGCCCACCAACTTTTTTAAAAAAGCAGATATTTTGACGTGAGATTTTTCGAATGAAAATTAGGGTGCTTTTTCGATATCAAGCCAAAATAAGGAGAAAAAATAAGTATTTTAAATAAAAAAAATTAAGGTGTATTTGGGACATCAAAAGGTACGTTTTCACCAAATTTCGTGAAAAAAAATTTTTTTTTGTAAAAGATAAAAATAAAAAACCAAAAACTTTATTATTTGAGTTTTTCACATAAATTTTGAGGTTATGTGAAAAAAGTGTGAATGCAAGGTTGTAGATCTTTTTATTACCTACAACTTTGCAATTTGAATTTTTTCCATAGGACTTGTAGTTTTGCCGGAAATTGAGATAAACCGTTTTTTATTCAAAAAAACCCCCTTTTTACCCCCCTTCCTTTTCCCGACCTCAGATCGGCCGTAATTTATTTGTCCTTTCTTTTTTGTTATATTCTCTTCCTTTTCCAATGTGTTTCATCCTACTATTATTTTTTTTTGTTTCAAAAATTATCTACCCTGGACTATATGTATGTCTTGATATCAACTTATTCTTTTGGAGCTATTCTCTCATTCTACCTAAACCTATCTATTAGCTGAATTTTCAGCTGATTTACAAAATTTTTGGTCCTACATTCCTTATAAACTTTGTATTTTTTCTCTGTGGTTAAAAACTTATTTCCAGAATAATTCTCATGTATGTAATATTTTTCTGTTTATTTTATTTTAATAAAATGATTTCAAGTGAAGTGTCATTTTATTGTGTTTTAAATAAATTTTATAAGTATCTGTTTTATGAATAACTGATCAAACTGTTCATTTCACATTTATTTCAAATTATAGCTTCTCAAATATTATAAGAACTCAGGTCTCAATATTGTTGGATTGTTGAAAAAATGCTCTTGACTTTAATGAGAGGTCTTTTAATATTCTTCTAAGAAAGAAAGCATTAATATTTGCAGTTAATTAAAAAAGATGTTTATATTTCAAAAAGCTTTGTATTGAGTAAAAAAGGTCTAAAAAATGAGCCCTAAAGTCTTTTCTAAACAATAGGGAGTTTTAGAAATAAACACACATTTTAGTCGATTTTAAGAAGATTGAAGTCTTAAAAATGAGCATGTGATGAGTCGTTTCTAAATAGAGGATGGTTTTAAAAATGAGCATGTGATGAGTCGTTTCTAAATAGAGGATGGTTTTAAAAATGAGCATGTGATAAGTCGTTTCTAAATAGAGGATGGTTTTAAAAATGAGTACCTGGAGTGTTGAATTTAAACAAATAAAGATCTTAAATTTGAGCAGGCGCATAATCGATTTTGAACATATAAGGGTCTTGAAAACAAGAACATGCTCTAGTTCAATTATAAGCACATCGAATTTTCAAATCTAAGTAGTTTTGATTCGGAGCCATTTCGCTCACATGATGTATTCAAAAATGAATCATTTTGATTTAAATCTGAATACCTCGGATTAACAGTGTAAAAAGCAGGTTTTCAACACTTTTTGGTAAACCTAATCCGAATTTAGAAAATTATATTTTCAGGAATTTACTATTTGCTAGGAGTTTTGTATTTTGACGAACTCATCATAAAAAAAGCTATTTATAATAAAGTTCCAAGTACCAAGGGGGTCTGGGGGTACTCCCCCAAAATTTGTTTGGAAATTTGTCTCTAAAAACAGGGTTTGGTTTAATCGTTTAGTACCCTTTATCGTTCCCTCCCCTTATATATTCCCTCAATTAATACGTTGGAAAATTTTAGATTTTAACATGCATAAAAGGGGGTTTTTAGACACTATTAAGGGACATAGACGCCCTCTTTTGAGTATAGGCACTGGAATATTTGATTCACCGGACTTTTCGCCCCAACTGATTGATGGGTATCCTGACATGTGGTCAGCTTCCCCCTGGACCCCCTGTGGTTTATGGTTCACTCCCCTCTCTTTCCAGAAAGGGGTTGCCAGACTCACTAAATGATTGCCGTTTTTGGCGAAGTATCAAAGACTGAATTATTCCCAAGTTTTTATCTACACGGCCCCGTAAGACGGAAAAAGGGCTCGGTTCCTCTAATTCGATTCGGTTGTATATCTGTAGGGCCTGCAATAGCCTTTGAAATCGACATCCTGTTGAAAAGGGGGTCACGCCTGATTACCATCTCATTTCTTGCAGTAACATATCGGCCATCGATTTTTAACCACGTGTGTAAGGACGAACGTGTAATCGAATAGAAGCTTAACTATAATTACAGTACTATGGAAATAAATATAGCTTATAAATAAACATGGTAAAATATTAAGTCATTTTAGAATAGACAAATAGAGTAATAATAGAGTAAAATTAAATTAAATATGAATCAAACTGTGGCATGCTTCTCTAAATTAAAGAAAATTTCTAAATCATGAATATTATAAGCATGAATCGTATAAGAAACGTTTAATATTGTAAATTAATAAAAACCTGTTACACAAAACTTCTTTATAAAAGTGCTGAATCTCTTTTTTACCTTCCCTCAGAAACTATATTAATTTTACGATATCAAATATTTATATTCGTTTTTTAATTCTACTTGAAAGTTGTCCCAATGCAAGCATTTTTTATTAATTTTATAAAAGTTAAAATATTTTACGGATCAAAATGATTAACAGCAGACCAAATTTGTTTGAAATAACAAAAAGACACATAAATAATTGCATATAGATTTTACAGTAATAACTTAACATAAAAACCAAAATCAATTTAAACCGGCCCAACTTTGTTTAGTTAAAACAAGGAAATTCATATACATGTAACTTATCAATTTAATTAATTTATCTAGTACCGTTTAAAAGAATGATTCATTTTCTTGTAAAAAAAGAGAATTTTTATTGATAGATTTTTTTTTAGCTTTTATGAGACTATTAAACACAGGCTTAACAGTTTTGACTGGTCGGTCCGGTCATGGAAAAATGTTTTTATTTTAAAATAGTCTACTTACATCAGTAAACTTTATATTAATTTTTTGTATCATAAGACGCATTTGATGACACAAATCAAAAATTATTTTGGGTAATTGAATCACTTATTTCTTGAACACGTCAAATGCCAATTTTCTTGTTTTGAGAAAAAGCATAAAAACTGTATAGTTAGAGGCTCACTACATTTTTATGAAAATTTTTAGCAATTTTTTTTCTTATAGAATACCTCATTTAGATATTTTAATGGCAAAAAAATTTATCCTTGCGAAAATTTTTTTGAAAATTTGGCATTTTTTGACAGGTTTCTGAAATTAATAGTGTGTTCAAGCCTATTTTCATGACTTAACTCTAATTTTTTGAGGATTCGGTTATAAAAATGGGTATTTTTTTAGTTGAAACTTTTTTAGACACTAACCCTTAAAATTATTATAGAATTCTTATTTTTCTCTTTTGGTTAGTAGATGTATAAATACTTATTTTTTTAATGGTTTAAAAATTTATTTAAACTCTAGACTTAAAATTACTGGCCAGCCAATTCAAAATGTTTATATAGAAATCTTCAAAGTCAATTAGATGGTGTTTAGATGTAACTTTGTTCTATGTGATTAAATTCTATGTGCTTTGTATATTTTTTAGTGAGAAATCAAGACATGTATTTCCTTTAAAGGAGTATTTATGGTCCAAAAATAATTTCTTTACTTTAAACAATTGATTTCCAATTTATTATATGCGAGGAATTGATCATTATAAGTAATCCATCAAAAAAGTGTTATGTTTTAACTTTCTTTTAAACTGAAACTTTTATTTTTATGAGTTAATGATAAGTACAATTGTTTCAGTTCATAGGGAGAACAACTTGTTGTAACAAATTTTATCAATGGTCGAAATGTGATTTTATCTGCTTTATAAAAATTAAAACATTAATATTTCCCGCAGTCACAGCAGTTTCACCTTTGGGTTTTATTTATTTAGTTCATATACTGTATGGTTTTATAAAGGATTTTTCCAGCTAGTAAACTAAACCAGAAAAAAAGTGTTTTTTAGCCTATTTCTGAAATAAAAACTGAGATTGGATTATATTCTATGTACTTTTAACAAGCTTTTAATTTTGTGGGGCCGAGTGCCATGAAAATTAAAGTCAGTTGACTTTAGAATTTTTATTCGAATTTTTCAGAATAAAATTCAGTCAAATTTTTTAATTGCAAATTATTGCACTCTAATGAACGTAATGAAGTTACTTATAAGACAAAGTCGAAAGTGTTACTGACTAAAGTCGAAAAGTTAATATGTAAAGGAGAATTAAATGACAGGTGTTTAGAAATAATTCCGGAAATATTAGTGTTAAGCCAAGTTGTTTCTGAGACCGTTTACATTAACTATGAGAAAACATTACATGTTTTTAAAAATAATCATTTTTGTTTAATTTAATAACATTTGATAACTTCTTTAATTCAACTAATTTGGAACGAAAATATAGATTGAAATAGGCGTTTTCTTCATCGTCCCGTTCAGTTTACTGTAATTAAAAATAACAACATTTACAGTAAATAAGAAGTATCAAGTAATTTTTAAAATGGAAAATATTTAATTCATTAACAAATTAAACTGTTAGGAAATTATAAACCATAACATCATAGCGGTCAAATCACGCCGTAAAATTTATTTTGGGCTCCCATCGATATTTTAGTTCTTATATGATTATCTAACATCCCTGAAAGTTTCATTAAATTATCACATTTTGCAGTTTTCGGTCATTTTTATGTAATAAGCCACCCAACTATTTCATAGTTAACCAGGAAATTGATTGCTGAAATTTATCAAGTCTTTTGTACATGGTTTATATTTTCCTTACAGTTTAATTTGTTAATGAATTAATATTTTCCATTTATTATCATTATAATCCATAATATTATCGTCATAATTACTGATTTGGATGATAAAAATGGGGGAGGGAGATAGAAAAGTTTCGTTGATTCTTTCCTAACCGTATAGTGTAATACCTGCCAATCACTCATTCTAAAGCAGCTTTTTTTAACTTTTATTCTTATAAATAACTTTATTACGTTCATTAGAGTGCAATAATTTGCAATTAAAAAAATTTCGAATAAAAAATTATTCGTTATATATTCGTTTTTTGGTAGCTATTCGATAAATCTAACTATTTCTGAGATTTTCGTCCAAAAATAATTCCGATATTATCTCTATTTCTCCATTTACAACCTTTTTCCTGCGGTTGCCATCTTGCATCCATGACGTCATACACACCCCCTGCACAAAATTCGGAAAAAACACCCGGTACCACGTTAATGTAGACGTCATTACGAATCAAATGATACCACTCACAAAGCTCCAGCAAAACATTTTTTGGACACCATTGTTTTTTGACACAAGCGACTCCACTACAATGAGAATAGCTTTAAATAAAGTGGTAATAATCATGTGATATCAGCTCAATTTAATAAAAGTCAAATGGATTATCTTAATTAATATTTGTTTGCATAATTAACTTATTAAAAAATTAATATTAGAGGTTGACCTTTTTTAGACTTTCTTTAATAAGTCATTTTAATCTTTAATTAGCAGTAACTTTAAATTATCTTCTCATATTAATTATAATCAATTTCTTAAACTAAATTAAAAATTACTCATAGCCAATTAGTTTTTCCAGTCTATAAAAACAATTTTTCTTTAATAAACAAATAAAAACCAGAGTTTTTAATTAAAAACTTACAAAAACCACTCTGTTTTTAAATAATCAAAAAAAAATTTCTACAATTTTTTATTTAGCAGATTTTCTTAAAGTGGCCATAACTGGTACATTTACCCTACTTTTTTTTAACAAAAGCTTCCTTCCTTTAAAATATTTTTACCGTGTCCTTTATGGTATTTTATATATGTTTAGAGAATAATTATATTATTTAAATTTCATTTTTTACCTATTATACATTTAAAAATTATGTATCATGTAAAATTCTTTATAAAATTGCATATGTATCAAATATTATTTATCAAACCCAAACATGGTTGGGCATAAACTCTAAAAGTTTCCCAGCAAAAAAAATCAGCAAAATTTCTACAAAAAAGTGAAGGGAATTTTGGACACTTAGTCTGCAGTTTTCTTCAAGAATTCTGCAGTTTTTTATAAGACCGTTGAAATGCCTTTAGAATGTATCCAAAATTGCTGTAAAAAAGGGCAGACTTACGTGTTGAAGTCCTATTGCTACAAAATAACTACAGACTTCTTTAAGAAAACTGCACTTATGACGTTTTTTTAAGCAATTTTGGACATGTTTTTTGCTGGGTTTTAAACTTATTGTTTGTTGTTAGATCTAAAACTAAAATGCTACAAAAACCCAGCACTCTATAAGTACATCTATACTTATTTCGTTTTTTAAAAAAAAAGTATTTAAATTCGATTTTATTTTTAGAATTATTTCTTTTTACCAGTTTATCAAAGTCAATTTCTTTACTAAAATGTTCATCGCTCTTCATTCCCACGCCACCTAAATGTTTACGTGCAACGGATTCTTGCTTGGACATGGCCCAATTTCGTCAGATCATGTGGGAGATAAGAAAAACAACAACACCCCTTTTCCGTAAGGGGACCATCTCTATAGTTACGCCTTTTGCAATCAAATTTTAAATTGGCGAACCTGGCGCAACATCCATTTCGCTAAACGGGGACGGAGAAAGACTCGCCACCAAACCCTTCGTTAATTGACAGGTGTGATGGATGAGAAAGGGAGGGTCGCCGGGGTCGAGTACAATGGCTGGGGCGAAATGTCCTGGACACCGAATATTTAACGCCTAAAACAGGGTTCAAAAATTTTGGGTTGGGCCCATGGGGGGTCTGGACCCGGGGACCCCCCCTTCGCTACGCCCCTGGTTCAACAGCAGTCAGCAGCCAGGAATAAGTATTCCCATGTTCGTTTTGAATTAAGAAAACTTTCAATTATTTACGTACTCTTTGGAATAATAGTTTCTTTTGAAAGTAGTTTTCTTTGCAAATTCTTCAATTTGTGTAAACTATTATAACCAGATAATGGATTTTACTAACATTCAATTTCTACTTTAATTTTGTGAACTTGAAATATCTGCAGATTAGGGTGTCTGTCTTTTTCAGATATTTGGAAATTTCTGAGTTACGTTTTTATTAAGTTAAAAAATTTTGTAATTCAATGATTTTTCTTTTAAACTATTTTTTGGACAGTCGATAATAAACATGATTATAAACTTTGATTTATCTATTAAATCTTTTTAACAAATTCTATTCTAAATTTAACAGATCATGACCCCTCACATTTCATTTTCATATTTTTATGAATCCTTGTATAACTAATATCTTCCTTTAAAATGGATCTTCAAATTAGTTCGGATATACAACATAATTACAAGAATTTAAACAGTTTCTCGTAAGTCACGAGACCAGCACAAACCAAATGACGACTGTGAACGGGATTTAAAGATACCTATGTAAGGGGCGTCAATCCCCATTGAAACTTCAATTCACTAGAATCGAATTCAACCGACCGAATCAACCGCCTTCATGAGCAAGAAAATAATAAACCTGCCCTTCCGTATACTCCATAAAGGAGAAATAAAAGTTTCAAGTTTAAACCATTTCAACCAACCTTTGACCAGAGAATTTGTAAAGCTGCAGTTACTTTCTTGGGTCTATTTTAAGAAATCTGAATATGGTAATATTATATTCACGTTTAGGTTGGTGAAGAGGTTTAGTAAAAAAAAGACTAGCGTCTGTAAATTCACATCCGAAATATTGACGTTCAAATAGAAAATAGGCATATTACTTTAAAAGTCACTTCACAAGAAAAATATCTACTACTACTACTGCAAGTTTTGCACCCCACATGTTCTAGAAATTAAAAATAACCATTGGTAAAATTGATTCCATTTATATACCCCTCAGCAAACTATTGTAAATAAACCTGATTCCACGTGCACACTATGAAAGAATCCAAAAAGAAACGTTAACTACAACACTATATAATAACTTTTAAATGTATGAACTAGTTTTAAACTCTGGAGAAATGCATAAATGATGTACTGCTTTTTGCGAAACTGCTAAAAATTCTCTTTGAAGTGAAAAAGGAAAAAAAGCAGAAAACAACAAAAAAAGTGAATCGATAACATTTCAAATTATGTTTTTTATCCTATGTTTACGCACGCCTTGATTTAATCTCATAATCTTATTTATTCCTCCCTTAAAGACTAATAAAATCTCCCATTCTTAAGTTACTCCTCATAATTAAGCAAAATTAGTTTTTCTGTAGGTATCCGACACGTTTTGACTAAAAGAATATCGTAGATTTTGAGACCCCGTCTTCAACTACATCTATTTCCCGAGAAATGGTCCAGCAAAAAGGAAAACTAGAGGAAGAAATCACGAAAAAAAATATAAAGAGTTTTCCGAACGTTGACATAATCACTTTAGCCCGGTTTTTTTTCTTGATAGGACTGACGGAACAAAAATTCAATTGCCCAAAGGCATTGCGATGACCTGCTTTTTCAGTTTCTTGTTTGTCTTTCCCATAAAAAAACTTTTTCTCTGGTAGTATTTAGGAGCTTAAGTACATTTTCTCTCTCTCTCCCTCCAGAAAAAGAATTATATTTCTTTGATTCGGAAGTCAGAAACAGATGATGTCACTTCGAAGTAAGATGTATGCTTTGCCAAAGTAATGCGCTACGGCTCAAATGAAACGGAACTCCTAATATACAATGTTTGGCGAAAACGTAGGACGTTTTTAAGAACATTCTCGTTTAATTTCGGATTCGTGGAAAATAAAATATTTATGGAAAAGGAAAATTAAATAGATTTCAGTTGAAATCGCAGCTTTCATTCTCCACTTTGAGAAAAAAGAATGTTTCGTCTTGTTCTATGTTCTTAAGAATACATGTGTTGTATATTTACAGCTTCAGTTTTAAGGGAAAGTAAATAGTTCTTTCCGTTCTAGGGCAATCAAATGACATCGAGTTGTGCAGTATTCCAAGGCGGGTAACTTCAAAGAAATTTTCAAATACACGAACCTGCTTATACTTTTACTCGAACCTAAAATTAAGCTAAAACGTAAACTGTGAAACAGTAGAATGATATAGTATTTTAGAATGAAGCACACTTTTCAATCATTGTATATTCTTTTCTTTATTAAATGTAAGCGTAATTTTCATGGTGCTCGACGCACTTAATGAGTGCTAACCCTCATTTTCTTCAAGGGTAATACATTTAAATGAGATAAATGGCACCCCATCAAAACAATCCCATTTATGTATATATTTATATCTATCATGCTTTTTTCTGTAAATCTCCCAGTTAAACACGACAGCAATACGATTTCTTAAAAAAAGGCGTACTTAACTTTCGTTGGGTATCAAATAATCCTTCAGAACATAATGAAAATACTCAGCAAAATAATTTTCGAAACTTTACGTCATCAAGTTTAAAATGCAGCTTGCACTTCAGGGTAGAGACATTATTATAAACAGGGGCGTAGCCAGAATTTGCCTTTGATGGGTTATGTATGTAAAAACGTAATATTGAATTTCAATATCAATAGCGTTGCGTATTAAAATATTCAGGTACGGCATTATAACTCTGGTTGCTTTGATTATTGTAATTGCAAAAACTAAACTAAAATGAGAAAAAAAAACGTTTGCAAAATTTTCATAATCCGCTTCATGTACCGAATTACAAAATAAAAAAAAATTTAAACCCCAGCATTAGTTCTTTTTAAAATAAAAGTAGATACAGATACTATTTAAATGTATAAGACGTCAATAACGGCAATTTCAAGTCAATTACTAATGTAATTCATTAATATAATGAAATTCATAACAACTTATACTTCTTACAAAATTTGACATGTGTATGAACAATTTATTTGATGTGAAATTCTAATCTAACTCACAAAGTAATTTAGCATCTGCCTACTTTACATTCCTTCAAGGTGTAACATTCCTTCATACGGACAAGGTCAATTGAATCTCTCCCCTAGAAGTACCAGGAAGTAAGGGGATCTTCCTTATCCCTCCCGACCACGGGTCACTGGTCAGGAAAGGGGTCCACCCCACCTGCCCCCACCTGCTCCCCTCGTCAAACGACATTGCAATGCTGTCAAGAGAGAATGCGGAAGAATTTCTATTTCAACGGTAACCCTTCTTTTTCTCGAAACTGAACGATTCGCCTCACTTCCCTGATAGTGCTTAATCTTATCCCTTTAAAGGGTATTATAATCTTATCCCTTAAACTCCCTTTAAAGCGTATTAAAGTTATAGTGCTTAATATGGATATAGGTTAGAGCTAGAGATGTGGGTTTTCCTGAAAATTTTGAATCGGAAAATTTTTCAAACAACTAAATGATAATAAAGTATTGTGAAATTAAACTTTTCCGATCACTGGAGGCAACAAATTAAAAAAACTGGAGTATTTTCATCAATTCTGGATGATTTTCCTTTCAGATACATACAAAAATAAAACACAATCAAAAACTAATTAATAAAGCATTGAAATCATGATTTAAAATTTTTAAATCATATGTAATGTTAAAATATAATAAATATTGAAATTATAATTCATATAAAATGCCTCCATATATTCAATTAAAAGAAGCAAATTGGATACAAAATGGAACTAATAAAACAAAGCAAAATAATAGCGGAAACTTTTCCTGAAAAACATAGTGGAAAATTTTTCGACCCACATACATTACTAGTTAGAGCTGAGGGGCTGTTGGAAAACTTCATATCACCTTTTATATATCGTAAGATTTCTTTTTTCCCTATTTCATAAAATATTTAAAGTGTCACTGTTTTATTAGAAAAAATGTCCACATATTTAAGAAGGATAAAATCTTACTGCCTCATCAGGGCAATAATATTTTTTATTTCATTTTTTTACTTTATACAGTTAAGACATAAAACATTTTAAAAAATTCCATTAAGTGGCGTTTGTTTATTTTTTTCTACTTGCGTATTTAATCGGAACTTACTTGCTGTGGAATATACGATAAAATAAAAGCTGGCAACAATTTTAAAAAGTAATATCAATATAAAAATGTATGAACATATTTTTACTTCTATATTTGTTTTTAATATGTGATGAAATTAATATGGTACTTGTTAAGTAATTTCAAAAAATTTTCATGGGTTGTATCCAGAAAATATAATGGTAAATCTAATTCGGAATGCCTAATTCGGCCATGCAAAAAATTAACTTTCGTTTATTTTATGGGTTTTTTTACCGAAAAAACATCCAACATGTATTTTTTATTTCATACACATTTTCTTTGGAAGCATACGAAAGATTTAGTAGGTGTTAGTTCATAAGCTGTTGGTTCACTCAAAGATTGGACCTCCTGTATATAAAGTGTAGCAATATTATACTTTACACAATCGGATGTATCACCCTACCCCTTTCATGGGGGTGTCAGCTTTCTCGTGTGTCCATTTTCCCCCTGGATATCACAGCAGCGACCAGGGAAACGGACCTTCGATACCAGTACTACCAGTTTCCCACGTGATTCATTGTGTACCTAAGCAGCGCGGCCATAGTTCGCCGAATTTTTGGAAGGGTGTATATTTTACAATGGAGGATTCGTTTCATTGTTTCTGTAATGGAGCATGCGTACTTCCACAATGGTCTTGCGAATCTCGCAAAAGAACTCGAACCAAGAAGGTCCCTGTTTCGCCCGAGACTGTGATTAAACCACGGATTACTCCGCAAGGACGGATTAAGGGGGGGGGCGGTGGGGGCGATCGCCCCCCCCTTGCCCTGAGACGAAAAAAATTTTTTGGTTTCAAATAACAAAACTTTGTTCGTGATAAATTTCGAAGAAGTAAAACAGCTTTCAGTAAACCACGCAAGTGAAAAAGCTCCTGTTGGATGGGTTGAAAAAGGTCATCAAACAGGCCCCCTTTTAACCTTGGCTGTCACCTTGAAGAGGTCATTCAAACAAGATAACCGGACAGTCGTTCTGTCGTTTGTTTAGCTGAACTCCCGTCCCCTATGTTGTTGGTTTCTTCCCTGTTTCCTCTGAGGAACTGGGACAGAGGGAGGGGATAGGTGGAAAGGAATGCAGGGAGTTCTCGGTAAGGGGATACCGCCCCCCCTTCTAGTGAAAATATTCACTTGAGGTGCTTCTCAAACACCAGTGGTCACTGCCTAATGAGACAATTTCAGTGCTTCGGGTCGCGAGTGAAAACTGTCATTGCTGTTGGAGAACTTTCGAGATGTGGCCTGTGGGACATTTTATCTTCAAGCGTTTGCCTACCCATTTTTATATTTTTCTATACGCATGGAGAAAAATGTAAGTTTTTACACAACTCTTTTAAAAGAATGTTTGTTTCATGTATTTAAAATTATGACTACGTCTGGAAGTGCCATGTTATTACATTTATTTTATAATTATTATTTTGAAGAGTTCTGTTTCAAATATTACACGTTTCAAGGGATTTTCAATCGATTTATACTAGCAATCATTACTCTTTCTCTCTCCTAATCATTACTGTTATATCTATTCATTTTGTTCCTATGTCCTCTTTTTAGACTTTAAAAACACTTATTTTTTCTACATGGGAAAATACCCCTGAACGAAGGATTATTTAGCCGATCATTAAGTTTTGGCTTTTTAAGCTTTTTATTTTACCCGCTTTAAATATTCCGGATTCGGATATTAGTATTTGAGGGATTTGAAAACTCTATCTGGAAGATGAGCTTTTACGCCAAAGAGTCAATAAAATTAATTTAAAATCCATAAAACTATTTTTTATTTTTAGACACCAAGGGTATTGTTGAACATTGGTCTATGTTTATTATACTTAAAAATTTATTTTGTTAAGTTAATTTTGTATGCTAATTTTATTAAATCCCTTATTAAGATAATGAAAACCCCTCTGAAAATATTCTTGTAAGGACACATTAAGAAAATTTGCTTCAGATTTTGACACAATATAAAAGCTCCTCATAAAGCGATCGTCGAGAATTACATTTTTCTTCAAAAAAAAAAGAGTAGAACGGGTAAGAGTTATAAAAATTTTAATTTGAATTGTATAATGTAAGTTGAAGTAGAAGGGTAAGGCAAGAAAATAAAGAAATTAAAAAAACAGCTTATGAAAATATTTACATTGCAGGAAAGTTTTTTGTTGTGAATAAATTATGTGGAAGAATTTTAAAACATAGTGCTCTTATAAAGTCAACAGCAGTGGCGGATCTACGGGGGGGCTTTCGGGCTGAAGCCCCCCCAAAACGTCTAATATTTTACTAAGTTTGTCAAAACGCAAAAAAATCTATACAAGAAATTCGCATGAGGCGTACCAAAACGAGTTGAAAAAGTGGGGTTTTTGACTTAAATTTCCAAAAATTTTCTGGGGGAGGGCCCCCAGACCCCCCTGCTAATAGTTTGAGTAGGATAATTCACTACATTTTCCGTATTACCATTAACAAGAAGAATAAACTGGATTATGAAAATTCTTAGCTCCCCCAAACCAAATCCTGGATCCGCCACTAGTTAACAGAGATACGAATGCTTAAAAGGGTTTGAATAGTTATTTAATGTTTTCACAAATTAATCCTTAAAATAACTTTCAACATGCAAAATAATCATAAAATTAAAATTACCCTAAAAAAATCGGACCGCCCCCCCCTTGAAAAGTTTCTTAATCCGTGCCTGTTACTCCGGGAATAATAGCCTGGGATCCAAACAATAAGGATCGACCAGACCTCGTAGTGAATATTGTGAACTCGGTGAAAAAAGCGAAGGCAACAAGGATTCGGTAAGAATATTTCGCAACAGTTTTTAAAGCTTCCCTTTCTTTACTTTTGTTTTAACTGCATATTTTAAATATGTTGAATTAGTGTAATTTAATGGTAATTTTCTTTTTTAAATTAAATTTACCATTAAACTATATTTATTACGGTACTCGGCACTTTCATGGCACTCGGCCACAAAATTGAATGCTTATTCAACAAACTAATAGAATCTCAGGTGCGGATCCAGCACGGATCCAAGGGGGGCACTTTTCCAGATAAGTTATCCTTGTGGTACCATAGAGTGCCACCCCCTGGATCCGCGCCTGTAGAATCTAACCCACATTTATTACAGGAATATGTTAAAAACACGATATCACTTTTACAGTTTTCAAAATGTTTTCAGAGGAGAGCCCCTGAACCTCGTTTTTTGGCTTTAAACTGTGGGAAGTCGAAACTCGATAGGTCAATATTTAACTCGATTAGGTCAAATTATTTAAGCTTTTTAGATTATTATCATCATTACGAACTTGAAATTTTCTAGTTAGTTCAATTTCAAAACTATTTAAACTGTCAAATTCCTAAGAAAGGTTTTCTCTTTACTTTGAATTCATTTTTATTTTGACAAATCTTCAGTTTCATTATAAAATGAATAATTGGTTTGTATTTAATTTAGTAAAAATGAACATAAAGGAAAACAGTTTTATAATTGAGGCGTAAACATATCACCAAATTGAATGGAATGTGCCTAAGTGAATCTTTATAGTCGAAAAAGATGTTCCAGTATTCAGAAAAACTTAACTTCCCTGTTAATTAAATTCCCATAAACTTCTCTCTTTTTAATAAAATCTCATAAACCAAAGCTGTATCATTCTATTCCATTAATAACTTTTCCTATTGTTGATAATCAAGAATTACTTAGAAAATAATGTTATTTTTTCATTACAGTTATATGGAACCTTTCAGATTTATGCCTTCAGATTATGAAAGAGTCCCAATTTTTAATTACGAGAACAGAACAGTGGTATGTTGGGTGCTTCAGGAACTCAAGAAACTTCATCCAAACATCACAGCCTACAGCTTAGATACTTTAATAAAAACAGTGTCCAAAAAACCACTTAAATGGTCTGAAACTGTAATAGTGAAAATTGAAGGATCGGTTGAATACGGAACAGAATATCTTAACAAGATATCACCAGATTGGAATATGAAGGTTACTGATGGTGAATATTATAGTGAATTTTACAGGGGACTCAAGGTTTTGGATTTTAAATCTGTAATGGAAGCGTTTGAATTTGTTTTAGAGAAGGATTGTAAGTAAAATTTAAGTATTTATTATGGAATTTTTGAATAAAATAGTTCTTACAAAAATTTCATAACACATTTTTTTTTCAAATTTGGTGGAGGGAAGATAATTTTTCATTCAACCTTCGAAAATTAACTCTATTTTCAAAAGAAAAGTTAGTTGTCAACAAGCGAGAAAATCTGTAAATAACTATGCAAGCTGTTCTTAAGATGATAGTTTGATAGCGAGAATTGAGAAGATACGCCCTAGTGTTATGAAATAAACATGGTTTTAATTTAATGATCATACTTCTTCACTGACCCTAGTGTAATTAATTAATTTTGAGTAAAATCGTAAAAATCGTCCTCTTTTGAGGCAAAAATTAAAAATATGATTTTGTGAGTTTTATTTATTTTGATTAATAAAAATCGGGATTTCTTCTGAACGATAAGGTTTTAAAAATCCGGTTCCGGCAGATAGTGGAGGACTGATCATTGGTCACCACTTTTTCCGTTATAGTCGGCTAGACTAAAAGCTCTCCCTCCGCTCTCTTGCGTTACCTTCCTATACCGTGCTGATGAGCCCTAACAAGGGCGAAACCGGTCCACGGTTGGAGGCGACGCTTGAGAGCTGGAGTTTTCTCAGATAAGGTTTTATTCAGATAATAACATCTATTTTACCAATATTTTCTAAAATTATTGAAAAACTTATGAGAGATAAATTAACTTGTTTTTTGGACTCAACTAGTTTCATTGCTAAAAATCAATTTGGCTTTAAAAAGGGTTTTAGCACCGAAAATGCTTTACATAAGTTTTCTACCTTAATTTATAATAACATTAATAATAACTTAAAAACTGTTGCAATTTTCATTGATATATCAAAGGCTTTTGATTCAATAAATTATGATATTTTATTTGAAAAATTATCAAGGGCAGGTATTAGAGGTGTGCAGCTATTGTGGTTTAAATCATATCTCAAAAATAGAAAGCAACGTGTAAAACTTGGTGATACTTTAAGTGACTTCGTAAAGAAGGGAGTACCTCAGGGCTCTATTTTGGACCCGTTACTATTTCTGGTATATATAAATGATTTATGTAATCTAAAACTATATGGTGATATTTTATCTTATGCAGATGATACTGTTTTAATATATTCTGCTGAAGATCATAATACCTTAGAAAGACAAATAAATTTAGATCTACTAAAACTTAAAGATTGGTTTCTAAAAAATGATTTGTCAATAAATAGTAACAAAACGAAATATATTAACTTCAGTTTAATTTACAGAAATAGTTTAGATCTTAATATAAAATATCATGATTGTTCCAATATTGTTAATAATTGTAATTGTCGGAACCTTGAACGAGTAAGTAGCTTTAAATATTTAGGATTACACATCGACTAAAACTTAAAATATGCATCACACATAGAATTTTTAATAAATAAACTCCGTTATTTTTTATTTATCTTTTATCACTTGAAAAATTATGTTGATAGATCCTTTTTAAAAATCTTATACTATTCATGGATACAATCTATTTTACAATATGGAATTATTTTTTGGGGGGGATTATTTGACAAATTTGCTACCTTTAATAAACTTACAAAAAAGATTACTTAAATATTTAAATAATGATCATCTTTTCTCCATAAAGAAACTTTTTTACTATAGAACATTAATTTATATTCATAGCAACTTTATTTCGTTTGAAAGCTCTACTAATATCAACTATAATCTTAGAAAACCTCCTCTTCTAAACATACCGAAACCAAACAAAGAAATTCTTCATAAAAGTTTTATCTACCAGGGTCCTTTCTACTATAACAAATTACCTACACAATTGACTACAAACTCCAATAAATTTTCTTTTAAAAGGGAATTATTCAATTTTTATTAAACTCAGATGAATTTATCTTTTCGTGACTAACATTTCACCTTTTGCCTATTTATTTCTCCGCCCAAGATCTTTATCCAGTGTCTTTATATATATATTTTTTTCGAGGTGTGTTAGTGTGTTTATATCATTCATTTTAAATTGGGTTGTATTTTGTGTGGAGCCATATGAATATTGTAATTTTCTGGGCTGTCCTCTTGCCAAATTACTTATTTTTGTATTTTTACATTTATGTACTTAATTTTTTTCTCTCTTTTTTTCTTTATATATAAGTGTTTCATAGTAAATTTTTGTTTCACTTGGAAGGGCCAATTTGGCCCCTTAGTGAGCAATATGTTTTTTTTCTTTTTACTATTTCCTTTCCTTTTAATGTTTTGTATTTTGTAAACGTTTCAGAAATAAAAAATTATTATTATTATTAATAATAATCATAATTCCACGATTTAAGATATGTTGATCAAAAGCT
This sequence comes from Tetragnatha versicolor, assembly GCA_024610705.1. Taxonomy (NCBI): domain Eukaryota; kingdom Metazoa; phylum Arthropoda; class Arachnida; order Araneae; family Tetragnathidae; genus Tetragnatha; species Tetragnatha versicolor. The sequence continues at coordinate 43,681,416 of JANDEH010000002.1, read as the reverse complement.
AAAACGTATAAAAGGCTAAAACCTATTGTTCAAAATAATTTTTTGAGGAGAGTCGTTCTTTCAGTATTTCATGCAACAAGAAATAAGTTTTTTCAATAAATAAAATTAAAAAATAATGATCATAGATAATCATTAAACTAACGATCACCAGTAATTATTACAACTCGAGCTTTTGTTTTCTGATCCGTGTTTGATGAAAAACGCTGATGGATTTTAAAAAGCGGCAAATGAAAATCTTGATCCAATTTTGAGTTTAATTAATAATTTAAAACCTTGATGAAAACTAAATAAAATAACAATTTTTATTAACATTTATTTAAGTTATAAATATTCTTTCGGAAGGTATTAAAGGTTTAAAATTATTTTGGAGAAACCATACAGGGTGTCTCAAAAAGTTTGTGTGACAAATTTAACCATTTTATGTGTAGGTCTTATAAACAAGATATTCATCAGAATCCATGTCCGCAATATACTATATCCGCTACAGGACAATGTTCGCCACCGAAGGGGCAACGTTTAACTTATTTATTCTACTGAAAACCTCATTCATTAATACAGATTAAGAGAGTTTAACTTTGCTTTAAGGTAACTAATGTTAACTTAACTAATTAATTCAGTATGAACTAAGTTAAACTTTCCCCCTTTGCCGGTGAGCATTGTACTTACTGAAAGAGAGAAACCCTTTAACTCCACAAAAAGCACTATAATACATTTTGGTATACTATAATACAATATTTTTCTGGAGGAGGACCTCCCTCCCCCCCATTATGTTATGGCATGGCGTAGTTGAAATTGTCCTTTTAAAGGTTTGAAAGGAACTTTCTGAAATCAGAGGAAGGGTTTAAACACTATTTTTTTATTCTAAGTTGTCAAATATTTACTGGGAAAGTATCCCTAAGCAAAAAATTAGGTATTTCCCCACAAAATTGAAAAAAAACCTAAGCAATAATCCTTTACCAATGTCCACCACAATGTTACAATTAATTCAATTTTGACATTTTCTTTTGAGATTTTGTTCAATTTTTTTCAGTTCAGTATCATTTTGTAGGTAGCAATTAAAAATTATATAAATTTCTTATCAAGCATGTATGTTTTATTTTATAAACCGATTGCATTTGTTTTAAAACGAACAACTTATTCTGGTTATTTCCTGATGTCCATATATTAAAACCTTAAAACAATATAATTATTAGGGGTTCCGTAAAACTTGAATATTGTCGCAAGGGTTCTGTGAGGATGAAAAGGTTGGGAAACGCTGCTCTAGCGGACACAGTTAACATTTGCGGACAGACAGGGATTAAATCTTAATTGTCAGAACAGCACTTTAACTTTGGCACTAAACTTTTGAGACAACCTGCATAAAATTTCTATGATTTCTGAAAGTTATCAATAAGCAATTAATTATTTTTTCCAGGTTATACTCCAGGTAGAAAATGCCGTTTGTGTATTACATACGACATTCCGTTTATTTTTAAGTTAAAGTAAGTAAAGAGTCTTAGAAACAAACATGATTCATAAAGACAGAACAAAGAAAACTGAAAATAGATAGTGGCCTTTGAGTATGGTTTAGAATTCTTCTTTTTGTCATGATGATAAATGCTTACGTAAAACAATTTTGATAGCAATAAATTGAATTGAACTGAACATTGTCCTTGATGTGCATTTAATTAATTAATTTATGCCTTAATTGGTTACGTTACTATTTTCTTCTTCTTTTTGTCGTGATGTTTTTGATTCTTACTCCAGAATCAAGAATACCCTAAAAACTACATTGCTAAGAAGATAATAAGGATTCAAACATTACATTTCTATGTGATTTTCGTGTATTTATTAATATTAAAAGTGCCTTATTAGAGTGTTCACAAAATGTTGCCAAAAAAATTTTTTTATTTGGTAACTTTTGAATTAAGTTCTATGTAATCATGTTACTCACATTTTGATACATTAAAATATAATTCCTTTTTTTAATCATTGTATACGTTACCCTTATTGTGCATAATTCGGTATTATGCGGACTAGATAAAATGCGAATTACCTATGGCGTGTAAAGTACGGAATATTTCACACTCTACCAAGGTAATCCATATACATCACCAAATTATGCACATTAACGGTAACACATATAAGAAATCTTGCATGTTGCCTTGATACATTCACACTTTGTACAATTTTGATAGCAATAAATTGAATTGAACTGAAAATTGTCCTTGATGTGCATTTAATTAATTAATTTATGCCTTAATTGGTTACGTTACACATTTTCATCCTAAATTTGCTGATCTCGTTGCATTTTTCTTATTTACGTATTATTACACTGGATTCCTTGCATTGGCAACGCACACCGCTCTGCAATATGACATTCCTATGATCAAGTTCCATTTTTTTTCCTTCTCATAAAAATTATGTATTCATAGAAAATGTATGCAGTTTGAAGACAGGGGTAAAAAGTGTTATTTATTTATTTATTCTACAGTCAAACAGATAAAAATCCAATTACATGACTGGTAATACAAAGTAAAAGACACACAAAAAACACTATAAAAGACACACAAAAACCCTATAAAAGACACATATTAAACAACAAGAACAAACAATGAATAAGAAAAATTTAAAAGTCGAAATTCATAACCTAATTACCCTGATAAGATCACTGCAAGAATTAAAGAAAATATCAGAATCAATTGGCAAGTTGTTTACTATTTTGCAGAATTGAAATATTGACTGGTTTAATAAATAATTTTTGTTACAGGAGGGAATTTCAAAAACAGTTTTATTTCTTGTCATATATTGCGGAACGTGAAAATTTAAGAGATTAAGTAGGTCAGAACAATCAATCTCATTATTTAGAAGCCTAAAGAAAAACTTAAAAACACAAGTATTACGTCTAGTTTCAAGAGTTACAATGTTAGGTAATACGTTGAGTGAATTAGTCGATTTAAAGGAAAGAAAACGAAGAAACATATTTTGAATTTTCTCAAGAGATTTAATGTGAGATTTATTATATGGATTCCATACTCTAAAATTATATTCAAGAATAGAACGAACCAAAGAAATAAAAAGATTATATAAAACAAAATTATTGGTGAAATCATAAGTGGTTCTCTTTAAAATTCCTAAAGTCTTAATTGCTTTGAGTCTGATGTCTTTAATATGCATGTTAAAACCAAAATTGGATTCATAAGTTATACCCATGTCCTTGATATGCGATATTCTAGTGATAGAAAGATTGTCAATTAAATAATTTTTAAGAAGAGGGTTAAGTCTACGCGTTAAAGTTAAAACATAACATTTATCTATATTTAAGTATAATTTATTTGAAGTGCACCAATTGCTCAAATCATTAAGTTCGCACTGCAAAACTTCCAGATCATTATGAGAAGATATTTGTTTGAAAATCTTTAAATCATCAGCGAAAAGAAGACAAGATTTAAAAATTGAAGTGATATCATTGATAAATAAAATAAAAAGTAAGGGCCCAAGGATCGATCCCTGAGGAACACCAGAAGTGCTAGAAAAACCACTAGAAAAACTGAATTGTATTTAACAAAAAGAGACCTTTGAGACAGATAAGAACTAAACCAAACAAGTAGATTGCGATCAAAACCTATATCAGACAGTTTGTGTAATAAAATTTTATGATCAACAGTATCAAAAGCTTTTGCAAAATCGGTGTAAACAACGTCTAATTGTTGATTAACCTCTAGAGCATCAGAAATTTTCTTATTTAAACAAAGAAGATTAGTCGCAGTGGAACGTTTTTTCATAAATCCATGCTGGTTAAGGGAAATAATTTGATGGATCTGTAAGGAGATTTTACTATGAATGATTGATTCAAAAATTTTTGCAAAACAAGAAAGAATAGCAATTGGTCTATAGTTTTTAACATCAGATCTGTTACTCTTTTTATGTACAGGAATAATTTTGGATGATTTCCATAGATCAGGGAAAGTATTTGTACTCAGAGAGAGGTTAAATAAAATAATCAAAGGGTAAACAAAACTATCCAAATTAGCTTTAACTAAATAAGGAGGTATTAAGTCAAGTCCACAAGAACCAGAACTTTTCAATTTTTTAACACTTAAAACAATATCATCATAAGAAACATGATTTACTTTAACTAAATCAATTGAGTTAACACCAATAATAGGATCAAAACCATAATTATAATTATTTATCACATCAGAAGTACTATAAACACTAGAAAAGTAATTTTTAAATGCCTCAGCCACATCCTCATCATTTTGTAATTCAATATTATTATGAGACAAATTACACTGGGCAACAGTGAAAATGTAAAAATGATAAAAATGTTAAATTCTAATAGATTTCGACATGCTGAACACGAATATGGCAATAAAAATTGGAAATTGGTTCGGGTTTTTTTTGTAATGTTGAGATATTGCTCTAAATAATACCTAAAACCCATTAAATTGCACTTTGAGTTTTTTCACTGTATAATTTATAAATAAATTATAATAACAGAATGAAGAACTACCAAATCATGATTGACGATTTTCTCTTTCGGCTGTATTCCATAACTGGATCATTTCTAAAAAGCGTCCAGCAATAGTCCCCAAGGTGAGAATTCAAAAAATGCAGCTTTAAGGACATTCGACAACCGAATTTCTGGTATAAGGCTAACATGGCGTGAACAAGATCTTTATAATACTCCGATGTTGCGTTGCCTAGAAAGTTAACACAAACTTGACAGAGTGCATCCCACACTTGTTTTTCATCACAATCTAGAAGGTTTTCAAATTTTGAATCTTTAAAAATATCTCTAATCTGAGGAACTATAAGAATTCCTTCTTTGATTTTTGCCTCACTCAGACGGTGAAATTTTTCGCGCAAGTAAATGAAAGCTGGCTTAGTCTTATATCCATCGCTTTAATCAATTGCTTTACAATGCCCAATTTAATATGTAAAGCAGGTAAGATTATTTTCTCTTAAGAAATAAGGGGAGATTTATTTACATTCATTATTCCTTTTTTTAAACATATCCTGGGAGGCCAGTCTTTTTGGATGTAGTGTAATTCTGTTGCACGACTGTTCCATTCATAAAAGAAGCAGCAATATTTTGTGAATCCCTGTTGAAGGCCCATCAATAACGCCACTACTTTCAAGACGGCACAGACACCCCATTCATATTTTGCGTGCTCAGTTCAATGAAGAAGTAACTGTATGTGTTCGTATGTCTCTTTCATATGAGCAGCAAATGCAATGGGAATGGAAGGGAGCTTATTGCCATTGTGGAGAAATACCATCTTTTTAGACTCAATTTATTGGAATCTAGAAACAAACGCCACTCATTAATATCAAGAGGTAGATGTTAATGTATTATTAGTTTTATTATTTCATGAATGTATGGGAATATTTCTTATGAAAACATCTCTTAACTTTGTCAACCACCTGGCGACTCTTATCGACAAATTCTTTACCAAATATTATTTTTATTATTATTTTATGAATGTGCATATGTTAGAGAACATCTGAAATAAAATATTGCGCAATTAAATGGGTAATAGAGTATTGTTTATTAAAATATTCTTAAAAACAGTGGAATTTCAGCATTAATTACGCTAAATCAGACCCCCCTAGTATCTCCAAAACTCGAACCAACCCAGATTTTTTAAGGTGATATTCGGGTTCAGAAGGTCAAATTCAGTAAAAATTGACTATTTTCATCATTTTTACAAGAACTTTGTCAAAAATTGTTGCCCAGTGTTATTAGATCCATGAGTTTGATTTTTCCTTCGATAATAAGACCAAAAGTACTTCGGATCAAATTTAAAAGAGTTTTCGATATCGGAAATATGGAGCTTACGCATCATGCGTATACTAGTCTTTATACTTTGCCTGATAGATTTAAATCTCTCAAGATCAATCGGGTTGCCAGAGACTCTAAACCTCTTCAAATGGGAATTTTTTAGTTTGATGTCACGGATAATGTCTCTGGTAAACCAAACAGGATATTTACAATTATTATTACACTTGTTATTTTTTTAAGACTTAAAACTGCTATAAAAAAGCCATGCTTTTTTGTATTGTGAGACTATTTTAGCACTCCGTGTACTGAGAGTACTCAAAAAGTATAAACTCATTTATGTGGTACATCACTTAATTTTTAATTTAGTGACTCAAAAAAAATAATTCCTCCAAAAGATTGCAGCGAATTAGAATGCAGTAGATAAATAGTTAATATACGGACCAATTAATCGTAACTTAGTTTGAATCCGAAGTCACAGAAGATATTGAGTACTAGAATGTTCTCTGAAATATCAATAGGTATAGTATCACTTTCTTTGCATACTCTAAGAGCGAAAAATCCATTTTAAATCCTTGCTGAGCTCACGTTGAGAACTCCTTTCTATCCATCGTCTGTTTGGGTGGGGAGGGCACGCACCTATAACTTGAAGTCAGACCGCCTCGAAAGAGTCCCGCCTTTTGCTGCATGTGGGAAAAAACTTTTTGTGCCCTATATGTGTTATTTCGTGCAATTTTCTCACTTTCTCAGCTCACTCCCCATTCAATACTGAATGCAAAGAATGTAAGGGGCGGAGAAACTGGTTTGACGAACTGGACAAAGTCAAAACTGTCCGGGGTTCTCCGTTGAAATTTCTAGTATCCATTTCTTTCCTTTGCTTATCCCCTGAAATTCAATAGTCCTGGTCTGCTGAGTAGAGATCAACGAAGCATGGAGGTCAAGGGAGAATTTCTTTCCAGTGCGTGTGTATTGCAGTTAAAACTCGGGAACAGAAAATGGGGATCATAACTCACATTTAAATTTCCTTTTTAACCTTCCTACCCTCTTGAAAAAATAGTCACATATTCCCCTCGTGGGGTCTCTGAGGACCCCATGCGTAAAACATGCCTATGACTCTAATAAAGGTTAAAAATTCCTTAAATGGAGAAGAATTGTCATTTTTTATTTCTAGAAAGATGCTTCAGAATAATTTATCCAATTTTTTTGGTATTTTTCTCATTTTTTTCGTCTTATTACGGCTTAATTGGGTTTCTTTTGATACACGTTTTTTATAACATCTGGACCTTCAAACAAGAATTAAATTACAGAAATGAACTACATTGAAGTTGTTTTACTTAAAATATTTATAATCACACTGTTTAAAGCATACTAGTTGATATACCCGGTCTTGCACGGGTAGAATTTAGTAGTTTATTTTAAACGATTTATGAAGCTGCATATATTCTCTATTCTGCATTATCAGCTACCTGTCACCCCAGATTAATTTATTTAGTATTATGAAACATGTAAAGTTAGGATTCTTTTTTTTAAATTGAAATAATACAAAGAAAAATGATCGGTTCAGATTTCTTAGTGAAATCAGTATCTCGCTTGCTTATGTAAGTTTTAACATAAAATTGTTTTTTTTTCTTGATAATTCTTCGAAATCACATTCTGGACTTCCGTAAACACTCATAAATAATTGAAAGCATTCTTATTTTTCAAAGAAGACTGAATATAAAAACCTATTTACAATCAACCATGAATTTATATTGTTTTTGTAAAGAATGTGTTCAACAGGAAGTAATGGCGACAGTTGTCTGAGTTTTTTTTGCTGCAACTGTTAGATACTCAAAAGATTTCTATAAATAGCATATTTTTCTTAGAATGTGAATAAAAAATTTAAGAAATAGCGAGTGATTCAATGTATTTAGCCGCAATCTTCTTTTTGTAAAAAAAATGACAATTTCTACGAAAATATCTTTCTAATATTTCTCCAAACGTTCTAAACAAACATGCAAACCTTTTTTTATCTATAATACAACAAAAAATAAAATACTAAACTTTATTTGATACTGTTTTACCGCCATTCATGGCTGGGGTCTCAGAAGACCCCAGAGGGGGAATATGTGACTATTTCTCCCAAGACACTTAAAAATGGAATAATAACTCCAAAATTTTTACCCTTTGTAAAACTTTGCGTAATTAAGGAATAGTAGCATCGGAAATTGTCAAAACAAAAATGCATGGGAGATATCAAGCGTCAAAGTGCGTCTGGGGTCGAAAAAGACCCCAAAGGGGTAGGAAGGTTAAGGCAGATAACTGTCTTAAACACGTAAGAGATTAAAAAATAATGAGTTAATATGAAATAATTTCATTTTACTACCCCTTTCAGACCTAGAGGCCTCAAAGTTTCCATAGGATTCAATGGTAATATATGACGCCATAGGTGACATCCATAAATAAGTGAGGTGTTTTTTCCAAAATCTGGACCCCCCTCTCCCCTTGGTGAGATTTTGCTGGACCCCCCTCCCCCCACGTGAGATTTACCTACAACCTTTAAAAATAATTTTCTATCCTATTCGCTTGCCTTTTGCGCTTCACAGCACCTAAAACTTTTTCATCATTAATGATGTGGTGGAAAAAGACATTATTCCGCCTAAAAATCACCACAGTATCTTATCTGTGGGTATTATTCCTTTCTCATACTTAAAAAATCGTTTAATTTCTAACTTAAAGAGTTGACGTGAGATTATAATCGACCCCCACTCCCCCTAGGTGAGATTTTTCCAAACCCCTCCTCCCCTTTTTGAACTCACGTAATTTATGGATGTCTCCTTAGGTGTGAAAGGCTCACAAAATACTGCAAAAAAAATTTTGATTTTAGGAAGGTGCGTAGCGGGAAAACATGAGATTGGTAAGTGAATTAAAAGATATTTTAAAACTTGTAAAACGGGCAAAATAGCTCGAAGAATAAAAAAAATTTGGATTTTTCTATGCATCACATTTTACCATAGTTGAATTTTAGAAACTAAATTGAAATTTTTGGGGGTCGGAAATTAAAAAATGATAAAATGTCGATGAGGGGGTTTGTAAGGGAATAAAAATAGGATTGCAGACGAAGCTCTTTTGGTAGATATGGTACCCCAGTTCTATTTTTGAAATAAAATATATGTAGCAAAAATAAAATCCATAGTCCTACGACTCAAATTAACCGAGTTACACCACTTTGAATATCGTGGTTTAAGGTGGACATAAATTAGAGCCGAGCGTGGAAATGTTGCTTCCCGTAATGTTTCAATGAAACAGGCTTCATGCTGGCGAACTCAGCCGAGAGCGCGTTCGTGGCTGTTCGCTTACGCCTCTCGGCTCTAGTTCGTATGAGTGTGGAAATTATTTTGTTCAACAAAAAAAATATTTTTGTACCAAGTATGATATGATCGATAGGACCAATAGGATAGGCTAGACTAGAGAGCCTGTATACGAGAGAGAGAGAGAGGCGACAACTCGCTGAAAAGCGTCTATGAGCATCCAGTTCTGTCCAAACTGTATCATGCCGCTTGTCTCGCGTCCCATGCGTATCCTATGGAGGGAACCGCCGGTGGTGAACAGAAAACCTTTTTACCAATCTGTGCGAGTTGTACTGAGTTGTCGCCTCTCTCTCGTATACAGGCTCTCTAGGCTAGACTACCCCAAACCGTCCGAGATTTTTAGTGCTGCTCGGGGGGGGGCACAAAAATTTCCGCAGTTTCATTCCTTTAAGGTTCGCGATACTTTTTCATAATAAAAATTCTGATCAAGATTTTTAACCCTACAGTGCATGCTGTAGCCATTTGGCTATACACAACATTTTTCCCCATTTCCTACTCGAACTTCCATTTCCAAACGGCAACAACATGCAATAAGGGGGCATCCATAAATTACGTGAGGTCAAAAAGGGGGGGAGGGGTTTGGAAAAATCTCACCAAATCTCACCAAGGGGGGAGGGGGGGTCGGTGAAAAACTCACGTCAACTTTTTAAGTTCGAAATTAAACGATTTTTTTTAAGTTTGAGAAAGGAATAATACCCACAGATAAGATACTGTAGTGATTTTTAGGCGGAATAATGTTCTTTTCCTCAAAAAATGCAAACGAATTTGATAGAAAATTATTTTTAAAGGTTGTAGGTAAATCTCACTTGGGGGGGAGGGGGGTCCAGCAAAATCTCACTAAATCTCACCAAGGGGGGAGGGGCGGGTCCAGATTTTGGAAAAAACACCTCACGTAATTTATGGATGACCCCTAAGTACAATAAATATAACATTTCATTGTATTAGCACTTTAGACTGCCAGTAGATGGCAGAAGGGGTACTATTTTAAGACATTTGTTAGTAGCTAGTGAGACGAAAGTCAAGCCACACAAAGTGCCAAAATAAAAGGACCATATAAATTAAAATAAAAAAATTTCAAATTAAAAAAAATTGTTTGGAAAGATAAGTTCTTTTTATATTTTTAGAGCATTTGTTTTTATTTCACTTTACAGATATATTCACAAGGGACACAAATTAATTTCATAAGGACAAAGTTTTTTGTCAATTAAAAGTAGAAAAAAATTAAATTAAATTTTTTAGTATTTTTTACTAATTTACACCATAATAAAAGTCAAATAAATGATTTTCAAGTGAATATAAAAAATCAAGCATTGTAGGGTTAAATTGCGTCGTTTTACTTTTTATTGCATCTTTATCAACTCGGGACTTAATTGTTGGGTATTTTATGATAAATTAAAGTCAAACAAATAATTTTGGAAAAAGTTATCTCACCAGAAAAATGTCTGAAGCTTTATTTTTACTTAATTTTTAAACTTTAACGAATTGATATGCATGGGAGCATGGGTGCTTGTTAAGTAATTTCAAAAATGTGTCCTGGGTTGTACACAAAAAAATATGGCCAGCCTAGACCATTCCAAAATTTACTGTCGTATTTTTTATGTTTTTGGACCGAAAAACCATTAAACATTTAAAAAAAATTTTACATGAGAAGTATATGAACGATTTAGATGGACACCAAACCATCTAAGAATGGACAGGGACACCCTGTATTAAATGGATACATACTATACAATCGAAAGTATTGCCCTACCCCTTTCATGAACGCTTTCTTTGTCAAAGCCTGAAAGCATCTGTTCAGGGATCCAGGAACTGAACAGACCACTATTGGTTGTCCAATGGCCAGGCAGTCTTACGGTGACGGTCGTGTACTCCCTTATTGACCCTCAACACCAGTGGTATATGTGCATCATTTTGTGCGGCCTGAGTTTGTGGACCCGTTGAAAGTGCGTTTTGTTATTTTACCATGGATGATACGCTTCATTGTTTTTGTGATGGAGAATGTATTCGTCCCTTAAGATCTTATCCAGTGTCTCGGACTAGTGTACATCAACCACGGACTACCCCTGGATTAATTGCGTGGGATCCGATTAACGTTGGTCGTCCAGACCTAATCGTTGATATCGTGAACTCGGTGAAAAAAGCGAAGGCAACAAGGGTTCGGTAAGGATATTTATTTTTTTAAAAAGAAATTTCCTTTCTTAATTGTTGTTATAACTGTATATTTTAAATATTTCTATTTAGTGTAATTTTAATTAGTTTTTTATTCATAAATGAAACTTACGGTTTCATTTTTTTATTGTCAAATTTATTGTGTTCCAACTTGCGGCCCTCGAAAATATTTCCATGGCACTCAGTAACAAAAATAAATGCTTCCTTAGAGTATATAGATTTTAGGTCACTTCATAGTTTTTGTTACAGAAATGTGTTAAAGTACCGTGTTTACTTGTCCTATTTAAAAAAATGTAGAAGAGGGCCCCCTGAATAAACTCCCTTAGAAGTAAAATCTTTTTATTTTGCCTGGAACAGTTTTTATATTTTAATGTACACACTAGATGGCATCCCTAAAGCCGCCTTTACACCACCGCTGCAGGAGGCATTTTCACACATCCCAACGGTTTGGTCCTGACGAGCTTAGTGCGCATGCGTGTGGACTTATTTTAGCTGTTTTTTTTTAGAAATTTTAATAAAACAATAAATCGGGAATAGAACCCACGACCTACCGCATGCTAGGCACGCGCTCAACCACTGCACCAGCGGGGATTCATTAATGATAGAAATTATCCAAAGAAGATCCTTTTTTTCTCCCCGAGCATGCGCACTAAGCTCGTCAGGACCAAACCGTTGGGATGTGCGAAAAAGCCTGCAGCAGCTGCAAGTCATGCAAAAGACGGCAAATTTTAGTACCCGCTATTCACAAAAGATGGCGTTCGTCAATTGGTTTTATTGGAATAACAAATTCCCGTTTCTTGCCGCTCTAGCCACAAACCGGTCTTGTAGCAGTGGTGTAAATCCGCCATAAGTTTATTTTCGTATTTTAAATTGGTTATTTTTTTACTTTAATATATGTTAGAACAAGGAACAAATTTATATAGTTCATTTTCTTTGCTCTACTTTATACTTAGCGAGGCTTTTTCTATCCCGTGGTTCGTGTTTAGTGACATATATTTTTTCATACCGTTTCTTTTTGTTTAATTATTGCTCTATGGTTATTAGGTCATCCCGAAAGTTTTGTCGCTCTTGGGAGCATCTGTTTATAAGATATTCTTGACACTTTTCCATTATGTGATACCAATATAAACTGTAACTTTATCCACCGTCAACTTGGCATCTTGGCTTGATTTTGGGGACTGATCGACAACTGGGCTTTCCTTAAATCTGTGATAACATGTTACTTCATTTCTTTTCTGCTCAAAATTTTGCATTTTTCCTAAAGTTAAGATATTTAAATTAAAATTAACTGACTACTTCCATAAAACAATTAAAGTTTTAAGTATTTTTAACAAGTGTGGAAAATTTAACTTAGATTTAATTTTTTTCTGGGGCATCCGGATTGATCACAATCCCCCGTATTAAATTGCTGGAAATCCAGATCGCTGGAAATTCTACCGCCGCTCTTCAAAAGTAGTATAAAATGAGTTTCAATTTATGAAATAAATAAGATCTTCCGTACAATCTTAATTATGACTTCCAATTAAAGTTAAATTCCTTTGAATTTTAATTTTGAAAGTTTTCAATTAATGGCAACTTGAAGTAAACAAAATCTTATTAATCGTAGAAGCTAGGAAAGCTGGAAAAGTAAGCCAGCAAAAAAAGAGCCAAAATTCGCCAAATTGGCTTTAGATTATATACAGATGCTCCCAAGAGCGACAAAACTTTCGGGATGACCTAATACGATCATTGGGCCAAGATCCAACTTTATGGATTTAGTTTCAGACAGTTTTTGAAAGAGGATGATTCTGAAATAACTGAATTTTATAAAAGTTCAGAGGGAGGGGTGAATAGGGGAGGACAATGTAGTTTGAGAGCAATCAATAGATATATTTCAGACCATCCAGTATCTCGGAATCAAAGTCAACGCTCAGTTACACTAACACTGAATGATGGCTTGGTTTTTGGTTTTCCTTAATTTTAAAATTTTTTCCATTTCAAGCTTAAAGACAGTCCGAAAATGAACAGCAAATGAAGTCATTCTTTCTTCATACACTTTTTTCTTGAATTAAAAATAGAAACTTTTATTCCCAGTTTCTCGAAATTTTATTCAAGAGATAAAAAGGGGTTATTTTTATTTGTCTTCTCACTGTCTTTGGCCCTCATCTCCATATAAAAAATGTTAACCTGTAACAGGGGAGGTAAAAAAAAGGGAACATACCAGGGAACGTGTAATCTCAGAGACCGCGTAAATTTTTTTTTTGAAAATTTTCTAATTACGATATGATTCTGATATTTCTGTATATTGTTTTTTAAGCATTTATATCTTAAATTTAAAAAAAAAAATTAACTTTATGATGAAAAAAAGTCTTCCCTGACAATTTCCCAATAGACTTAAAATCTTCGATAGAAACCATATAGTAAATTCTTTAAACTTAAAAATAAAAATGCAACAACCATGATTTAGCTGTTTTGTTTTATAATTAAACATATAAAACAAATTTCAATAAGCGAAATAATCAATGTAGATCAATTCGAGCAAATTTTGACAGTGCCTGAAACGTCAACTTTTCACCATTGTTTTGGAACCAAACAATTAAGAAATTTTCACAGAAATCTTCTCCAAAATCATCTTCCTCACTGATATCACTCATAACTTCATCGATATTTTTTTCAACTCTTCCACCACAGCGCGATCAGATTATAATCAGATCTATTGAGAATCTCCGCGGGCCCAGTTTCAATACCATGCGTGCTATCTCGATGAAAATTCTTACATTGCGGAGGTGACGTCTTGGAGACTGCCGCTGAAAAATAATTTTGGGAAATTTAGAACAGTTGCACTTGTCAGAACATGCTGATAAGAAGGGGTACATGCCAAGGTCACGAAAGGTGAAGCTACAGGAAGAATACATTCAATTTGACAAATCATGTGGTAGGGGTGAGGAGAGGAAAATTTTGCACAGTCTGGGAGACCACACGCCCCCTGCTACGGGTAATAAACTCTGGTAGCTTAAGGTTGGACCACACTGGCATAAATTATCGTAGTAATTATACTTAGCTTTATGTATGTTTAAAAAAATTAATAATTTTGTCCTTGTTATCTTTCTTTAATATAAAAAAAAGCTGTAAGTAGTCTAAAACTTTAACAGTATACTTCGAGTAATCTGACTTATAATTTATTTGATTACAAATTGAAATAAATTGCATTTATACAAAAGAATAATTAGAACCAAGAATTTCTTGGTCTTAAAATATTGTTTAAATTTTACATTATGTATTTTTAGCTTAATATTTATTTTTAAAACATACTTTCACAAATAGAACTTAATTTGTTGCACTCGGAGTTAAACCAATGTTTATATGATTCGGAGTATTTAAGATTATTATTTTCGTTTATTCCATCTTGTAGAACTATTCCAGTACTATAATCTAGGGTTCAATGGCATTTAAAAAATAACACCACTTATACAGTACGAGATTTCAATGCATTGTAAATTTTCAATGGACTAGAATGTTAAATGTAATTATTTTCCTTTAATTTCTACTAAAATATTTTATTTTTAAAAATCCAAAGTTAAGTTATAATTTTTTAGAATGAGACATGAGTTAAAATTTTTTTAATCGTAATTTTTTTCTTTTATACACTTTTGCCAATTACGAAAAGAAAACTCTCGTAACTCTCCAGGAACAATGTGAGCATATTACCAGATTACACTGTTCAACAATGAAAAAATTTCATTTCCTTGATGAAAATAGTCATTTCTTATAGATTTTGGGTCGCTGAATACGAAAATCACCATTAAAATTCTCAATTGACTCAGGATTTTCGGGGAACAGCCCCTCCCCTTTTTTACGTTTTTCGACGACTTTATAACTTTAAACTCGATTTTCAGGGTCAAAAAGCATTATTTTAGTCTTTAAATTGCCCCCCAGGGAACAAGAAATGTTTAAATTAATAAATTATGATAAATTTATAACAAAAGGATAGGTTTAAGGGGTAATTACCCCCCAAAATACAAAAAAAATAGCTAAAAATTATAGAGGTTTCTATACGGTATTTTCCCTCTTATTTTTTACGCAATTCACGTTTGAAGGGTCCTAACCCTTCCCCAAGGACCCAAATTTGATGGCAATATGCAGCAATGATTTTTACTAATAGCGGTTTAGGTGAGAGCGCCCCCAAAGCACCAACAGAAGGGTTCAATGCCGCACTTAGAGTTAAACTGTGCTGTACAAAAAAAAATTGAAGCCACTAACTGAATTTTAACTGATTCTTGTGTAAAATGATCTGCTAAATTCAAATATGACACCCATTTTCCTCCATAACCCTCAGTTTTTAAGGGGATGCCGCCTAATTGTTATCCACATCCGTGCATCTTTACTTGGGATAGCCCCAAAATATAAGAAAAATGTCATTTGTAATCTTATCAAAATCATCAGTATTAATTCCTGAGCTCGCGAGCGCCTTCGCGATTCTGGAAGTCTTCTGAACTCTTCCGCTTTTACTAAAAATTATTTTTGCATATTGTCATCAAATTTGGATCCTTGGAAGAGTTAGGACCGTTCAAACGGGAATTGCGTAAAAAATAAGAGGAAAAATAGCGTATAGAAACCTCTATAATTTTTAGCTATTTTTTGTATTTTTAGGGGGGTAATTACCCCTAAAACATACCATTTGTTATAAATTTATCATATTTCATTAATTTGAACCTTAATGGTCCCTTGGGGGGCAATTTGAAGACTAAAAAAATGCTTTTTGACCCTGAAAATCGAGTTTAAAGTTATAGTCTTCGAAAAACGCAAAAAGGGGGAGGGGCTGTTCCCCGAAAATCCTGAGTCAATTGAAAGTTTTAATGGTGATTTTCGTATTCGCAGCGACCCAAAATCTATAAGAAATGACTATTTTCATCAATGAAAAAATTTTGAAGGTCAAATTTGTTTAACAGTGTCATACTAAACAGAACACTAAATCATATATTTAACAATTTAACTAGTTAATCAAAATTATAGTGGAGGGTTAGTCATTATTAAAACGTCTAAGCATTCAAACCTAGTTCGGAAGGACTGCGTTATCTTTTATTTTAATGATTCAATGTATGAAATTGAAACTACTAAACTTTGCCCGAAAGACTAGTACTGATCCCTATTAAGGTCTTTAACTGCAAATTAGCAATATTAATCTGTACTCTGATCTTTGGATCCTGATTTAGCTAATTAAAGCTCTATAACTATTCTGCTTTTCCCATCGAAAACATGATTAGGCACGCTCTACTGTTTTATAAATTCTACAGCGTGTTTCTGAAATAGTGCAACAAACTTTCAGGGATGATAGTAGATAGTACTCATAAAGACAAACAAGATTTGGTGAAGAAAGGAGGTTCGCAAATGAGTTTTAAGGAGTGAAACCCCCTGGAGAAAATCAGCAAAAAAAACTTGC
Organism: Tetragnatha versicolor; assembly: GCA_024610705.1. Classification (NCBI taxonomy): domain Eukaryota; kingdom Metazoa; phylum Arthropoda; class Arachnida; order Araneae; family Tetragnathidae; genus Tetragnatha; species Tetragnatha versicolor. Next base: position 43,664,714 of record JANDEH010000002.1, on the reverse strand, counting down.
ATATTTGTGCAGGAAGAGACACGATTATCCGATTCCGTAATTTTTTACATCAAAATTATAAAACTCGTACTCGCGAAAAGTAATTTTAACAGTAACTTTTTCAGGAAGTTATCTTTTCGGAGCGAAAAAATTTTTCGATCTGTCTCCTTTTTTAATGCAAGCTCAACCAAATTCAATAACTTGTTAGCTAATTTGCGCATTTTTTTTAATTATTATTTTATCGTTATAATGATAGGTATCTTAAATTTTTGAATCGCAAAAATGTTAATAGCTTTTCGTCTAGATTGCACGATGTGATGTTGTTTCTATGTTTGGCCACTACGATTCTCTTTAAAAGCGTTAATAATAGCTAATACATAGAAATTTGAGTTACTTTAAGAATCACAAAAAAGTATTTTTCCCCGTCAGATTGGGAAAACCCGCTTAGTAAAAGAAGTAATAGAGTTGGCATTAGGCATGGTCAACCCGCGGGACGCATGCGGCCCGTTTGAAATAATTTTGCGGCCCGCGAGAATTTTTTTAGTCAAAAGGTAAAGTTTTAGGGTAAATAAGGCCCGCCTGAAATTCGGCAAAATTGTACCAAAATGCGTTAAAATCTGATAGTTAGAGTCGAATTTCCAAAAAATTTTCTGGGGGAGGGCCCCCAAACACCCCTTTAGTACTAGGAACTCTATTGTTCACAACTTTTTTAGAATATTAAGTTGAGCCAGGTGCAAATCCTACCTAAAATATATTTCAATTTATGCATTGAACCTATTAAATATGCATGGGGGCATCAGAGGATGATTTGGGTGTACTTTTTCCGGTGTGGTGCAAAAATCTAGCTGCGTTTTTTAGAGAAAATTTGGATCCTCTCAAAATAAATTTCTATAAACGGCACATGCTCCTTAGATTCAAGTGATTCCAGGAGTTTTTAACGGCGCATGTTTAGTTCCTGATGGGTCCGACCATAGGTACAAGGTACAACAGGTTGTTTTGCCTTTAGACACAAATTTCGTTAAGTTATTAAAAATCCAAGTTTGAAGATTTGAGCTAGTAAAAATATTAGGAGAGACCGGGGATGGATGGGACACTGGGTAGGATGGGACACCTTCAATAAATCTTAAAATAATAAATAAAATTAGCTTTTGAGTGTTCCACCAGGTAAAGCCACCATAGCTTCATACTTGTTGCTGTTTACTATTTTAGTTGCAAGCTCCTACAAGTTTCTAAATGAAAAAGATGGTTTCACTATAGCAAAATTATTTTAGTATTACACTTTTCAAAGTGATTTTTCAATCTGATTCTTGGTTGCTTTCTTAATAGTTTATATTGTTTTCTAAAACCGAATAATGTATTCTTTATGAATATATAGTTGAGTTCAGGGCCCGATTTAGAAAATTTGTAACACTAGGCCCAACATCCAGAAAGGGGCCCCCACATTACGCGGTACCTATGTGTTATCACAACCACGTGAAAGGAGTTGGTATAAATTTGGATGGTATTAATACAAGTAAAAATATAAAAGTTTACGTTATTAAATGTATGTAGTAATATAATCACAAGTTAGCATTACATTAGGCTTTATTTGGTCAAAAAGTAATGAAAAAACATTCTAGGAAGTATAAAAAGTTATTTCTACTATAAATTTTAATTTACTTTCCAAAATTAGGGGGCCCCCAAATTGTGGGGCCCCTAGGCCCGGGCCTAGTAGGCCTAATGGTAAATCAGGCCCTGGTTGAGTTGAGTTAAGCCTAGCTACAGTTCTTTTGAAAGAACCTATTTTTTAAAGGTGTTGCTACCGGGGTGGGATGGGACACCATGACTTGGGGTGGGATGGGACATGACAAATTTATATCAATACCTAAATGCAAGCTATTGCATACAATTCTTTAGATACCATTGTTCTGGAACTGATTAGTATTGCAGTTGAAAACATATTTTTTTAGATTAAAGAAGAATTTTAACTATTTTGTATTTTTCCATTAAGTTAGATTTTTCGAAGTAAATATGGGTAAAATAACTGATGTTTTTGTATTAAATCTTTAAAATGTGTAAAATACTTCCATCTTTGTGGTTTTTAATCATATATTTAAAAAGTAATCATAAATTTTAATTTAAAAAGATATGGCCAATCCCACCCCGGCCCGGGGTGGGATGGGACACTTTTAGAGGTTACTTTAAGAGAGGTTAGAGGTTTTTGCTATCACTTTGGTTATATTTTTTAAACATGTTAAAATGTTCCAGGATGTTAGTTTGAAAGTTTCAAATTTATACAATGGAAACTAGATTTTTAAAAAATTAATATTCTTGGAAAAAGTGTCCCATCCCTCCCCGGTCTCCCCTACCCTATTTCGCTAAAGTTAGGATTATAGGTTTGGCACTTTAAATGGTAAAAATGAGATTTTACCTGTCCTAGAAAATTCCAAACGTGATTTTTGTCCGCAGGTACAACACTCTTCCCTATTATTTTCAGAACTACATCTTTCCGTTTAAATTCCCATGTAGCCTATTACGACACTATTGGACTGTTACGAAATATAATTTGTTCATTATTTATCTATGGTTGATAATCTATGATTATCAACAAAATGATATTCTCAAGAATATTAGTACCTATTACTTAAAGGAAAATTATATTGTAAAAAAATTCGAGAAGGTCCCTTCCTCAAAATATCATATAGACATTAACAACACAGGAAAGAAGCGCATAACATATTATTATGGATTTAATTAGCGATTTATGGGGGAAGATAGTGTACCTCGGACCTATCTTTACTTTTGACCCCGTTATTTCTGATTTGTTTAAAATAATCTAATGAAACAACTTTCTCTCGATACTTCAGCCTTTCATACGCAACATACATTTTTTCGAAATTTTAATTGAAGTATTTCAGTAAGTAATTAATGAAAGAAAAACATAGGTCCAAGGTGCACCTTGGTTTAAAGAGTAGTCTACCTTGGACCTATTTGAAAAATTCTTAGTTTATATCTTATTTAATGAAAATTAGTCTTTTTTTTTAGAAATTTGGTATTACCTGATGATTGTAAATCTAATTGGAATTCTCTCCGAGCTCTCTGGAACACTTTTTAGCATTAACTTTTTAAAACACTGATTTTGACCACAAAACTACCGATTTCATTTCTCCTGATTTAGGCATGAAACTAAATCTTACTATTTTTTCAAAATAAAGAATGTAATAAAAGTCATCAGAGTGACTTTTTTAGTTACTCAAGGTAGTTAAGTGTATTTTAGGTAGGTACAAGGTACAACAACGCTTTCCATAGGTCAAAGGCACATTACTTGATCATTTACTGAAAAATGGCTTCCACCATGTTCAGTTTACCTCCAGCCTCATTTTGAACACATAATATTTTAAGCTGAAACAATACACTATAAAATATAAAATTCAGTGCAAAATAGAATTTGTATTTTTTAAACTAATAGCTTAGAAGTGAAAAATTTACTTGTAACGGGCGAAATCATTGTCTAACCTATACAGGGTGTTTCAGATAAGTGGTAAAATATTTTAAGGGGAGATAGGGGACATCTGGACGAGTCAGAATCACATAGGATTTGAGAGTTCCAGACCAAATCCCAGGGAGTTAAAAATGGAGCGACACCCAAAAAAATTATTGAAAAATTCAATTTGTAGAAGAACTACTATTGGTAAAAATTTAATTATGGTCTCAAAAATTGTGGTTTAATATGATCTTTAAAATTATCTTAAAAGTTTTCAGTTCAAAATTTTTTTATTACAAAAAAAGTTTAAAAACCACAAAAAAATGTAAAAACTCTGCCAAAACTTTATTTTGTATTTCGAAATCCTTTCCTTTGATTTAATAATCTGAAAGATCATAGGGGACATCAATAAATTATGTGAGGTGAAAAAGGGGGGGTTTGGACAAATATCACCAAGGGGGGAGGGGGGTCGATTAAAATCTCACGTCAACTTTTTAAGTTAGAAATTATACAATTTCCTTTTTTTTTAAGTATGAAAAAGGAATACACACAGATAAGATACTGCAAATTATTTTAAAAATGTTGTTGGTAAATCTCACTTGGGGGGAGGGGGTTCCAGCAAAATCTCACTAAATCTCACCAAGGGGGGGGTTCCAGATTTTGGAAAAAACGCCTCACGTAATTTATGGATGTCCCCATAGTCGAAAACAATATTATTACGTAACAATATTATTCACGTAAAAACCATCAATATTTAATGCTTGATATCCTGTTAAAGCATGGTTTAAGTCCGTTTTTTGCGTCCGCTAACTGCCGTTTTGGAAACGGTTATAGGAAACCAGTTTGCGCACGCAAAAAACTACCTTTAACTGGATCTCAAGCGTTTAATATTAATGGTATTTACGTTAAACTTTGGACTTAAGGGTTTACAACTATGATCTTTCAAATTATAAAATCAAAATGAAGGATTTCGAATTTTGCAGAATTTTCACATTTTTATGTGTTTTTAACTTTTTTCATAATAAAACAAATTTTAAAGTGAAGACTTTTAAGATAATTTTAAAGATCATATTAAACCACAATTTTTGACACCATAATTAAATTTTTACCAACAGTAGTTCTTTTACAAATTTAATTTTTCAATAATTTTTTTGGGGTGTCGCTCCATTTTTAACTCCCTGGGATTTGGTCTGGGACCCCCAAATCCTATGTTATTCTGACTCGTCCAGATGTCCCCTATCTCCCCTTAAAATATTGTACCACTTATCTGAAACACCCTGTATATAATCTCAAATTTTAAACTTTTTAAATAAAAGTTTAGTTGTAATGAGAGCTATGGTTGTAAAGATGCTAACTAAATGGCTAGTATTTGTCATACTACAAAAAGTTTAGCTTCAAATATCGAGGACCGAGGTACACTACTTTTAACAGGAAAATGGATGACGTACAGAATGCGAAGCGGGCTATTACTATCTAAAACAAAACTGGCTACATTCTAGAATGCCATCACAATAAAATAATTATAATTTCCAACACAAACAATAAGAACTCTAATTTTTCCTTGGTTTGGTGAAATTTTGATTTTTTTTATTTGATTTGTGTTCCTAACAATATTATTTTATTACAGTACTATGGAATGTTATGAAATTTTTGGATCTGAAGAAAAAATCCCTGTTTTTAATTACGAGAACAGAACAGTGGTATGTTGGGTGCTTCAAAAACTGAAGGAACTTCATCCAAAAATAGTAGCTTACAGCATCGAGACTATAATGAAAACAGTTTCCAAACTAGACTCAAATAGAAAGCCTATATCAGTAATAGTAAAGATTAAAGGGTCGATTGAATGCGGAACAGAATATCTTCACAGGATAGCACCATATTGGAACATGCAGATCACTGATAGTTGTTTCAGAGAACTCAAGAAGTTGGATTTTAACACCTTAACGGAAGCATTTGAATTTATTTTAGAAAAGGACCGTAAGTATGGTTTAACTGTTTATTATGGAATTTTCAAACAATATAGTTCGTGCAACAATTTTTTTTAAATTTAGTAGATATATATTGAATCAAGCTTTCCAAAATTAACTTTATTTTCTAAAAAAAAGTTATGGTTTTAAGTCAACTGTTTTGAATAGAATCTACTTTTAAATTATTAGTTCAAATGACTCATATTGGATAGTGGAAATTTCAGATACTTTGAAATTTTCAAATAAGCTAAACAATTTGGGAATGTAGAGAATATTGCGAGGTTTTTGGTTTTGCGAGTTTAATTTTTCCTTACTGAAGAACTTAATTTTTTTTATTTTTAATAATTATAAAAATTAATAGAATTTTCAATTATGAATATTAGTATATTGAATATTTAGTTTTTATTGAGTGATTATGTGAATATTGATAATTTTTCTAAAGAAAGTTAGAAGTCATCTATTTACATTAATAATTAAATAACAAATATTCTTCTATAAGAAAGTAATAAACGTTTTAAAAGTAAAGTAAATGTATCGTCGTTTTGAAAGAAAGTTATCTATAAGTAATCATCAATATTTTTTCCCAGAATATACTCCAGATAGAAAATGTCGTTTGCATATGTCTGTAAAGAAAGACCAAGCGACGTTTTACGCGGTTTTTCAGACACTTAGAAGATGGATTATTAAAGACAGAGAAATGAAACATATTCCTGGAGAGAAATATAAAAAATATTTTTTCGCCCGATTTCTCAGAAAATAAATATGGCACCTTCTGATTCAGGAGAAGATTCTCAGAGATTTTGTTTCACTCTTAATTACAAGCATATGTGATACCATTATGTGATTTTCGTATCTGAACTTAGTTTGACAATTCTTTTTACTGAGGATTATTCAATAAATGTTAGTTAAAAATGTTGTTAATTTTTTTTATTTTAAATTTCAAGGTGCTGTAGCTAAAGATATACAGGGTGTCCCACGAGAAGTGGCCCAACCCCTTTAACTTTTGAACCCCTACAGATGTAGTCTTGAAAGTGGGTTCTATGTGTAGTAAAGTGACTATACCCTATCCAATGAGACAACTTCTAACGCCCTCTAGCGGAAAATTTAGGAGTTATAATTTTTATTTAAAAAACTATTTGAGGTATGTGAAAAAAGTCAATGACTAAGTTGTAGAACAGCATCGATTCAGTAGGAAAAGACACCTTAATGAGAAAATATCTTGAATAAAACCCCTAAAGCGCACGCTCAATTGGGTTGAATTTACGTAGTTTTTACCTCTAAAAACGCTCCTAACAAGGCGAAAATGAGAAATTTTCATTTTTAAATTTAAGTAAATGACTAAAAGTATTCTTAGTTCATTGAATTGAAAAATTCTCATTTTCACCTCGTGAGGAGCGTTTTAAGACGTAAAATCTACGTAAATTCAACCCAATTGAGCGTGCGTTTTAGGGGTCTTATTCAAGATATTTTTCTGCTTAAGGTGTCTTTTCCTACTGAATAGATGCTGCTCTACAACTTAGTCATTGACTTTTTCCACATACCTCAAATAATTTTTAAAATAAAAATTATAACTTCTAAATTTTCCGCTAGAGGGCGTTGAAAGTTATCTCATCGGATAAAGCATGGTCATTTTACTATACCTAGACCCCACTTTCATGACTATATCTGAAGGGGTTCAAAAGTTAAAGGGGTTGGGCCACTTCTCGTGGGACACCCTGTATAAGATACAACACAAAAATTAAAAATAGTATTATATTTAAAATTCTTCAATTCTTGCCTTCTGGTTCACAATTCAAAATACAAATATACAGGGTGTCCCATAAATGTTGGGTTACACTTCTAGGGGGGATGGTAAACACCTAAACGAGTCAGAATCCCATAGTATTTGGGGGTCCCAGACCAAATCCCAGGGAGTTAAAAATGGAGCGACACCCCCAAAAAATTATTGAAAAATTCAATTTTTAGAAGAACTGCTGTTGGTAAACATTTAGTTAAGGTCTCAAATTTTGTGGTTTAATATGATATTTAAAATTATCTTAAAAGTTTTCACTTTAAAATTTGTTTTATTTTGAAAAAGTTATAAAACCGCAATAAAATGTAAAAACTCTGTCAAAACCTGATTTTGTATTGTGAAATCCTTTCTTTTGATTTGATAATCAGAAAGATCATAGTTGAAAACCCTTAAGTCCAAAGTTTCACGTAAATACAATCAATATTAAACGCCTGAGATTATGTTGAATTTTTTTTGCGTGACCCTTTTCTAGACGTCTTTCCTGAACAGCTCTAGATTTTAATTTAATGATTAAATTAGATAATTTCAATAAAATTATTTTTAGAAGCGATCATATTCCTGAAAATTGTTTTAATATCTTAGGTATGAAGGATTTCGCTTCACCCTCTCTATCTCTGAAAAAATAAGCAAATGGCAAAAAAACCAACACGTTATAGGTTGGGGAAGGTCTGACAACATCGGGACCCAAACTCTTTTATTTTTGAATAAATTATTACCTTAAATTGTGATCAAAACAGTCAAAGTTGGTGCTAAAGCAATTAATTGATTTCTTATGAAGAAAGAAAATATATATCTTAAAAGCACATTTTAAGATGAGTAAAAAATCCTGGTTTTATCATACCAAATTGAAAAAAAAACGAAAACTGGACAGAATAAGCAAAATAACAGAATAACTTCGAAAAAGACATTTTTTAAATTAAAAAACTTGCATGGTATGATAACTAATTAACTTCTAGAATGAGGTATTCTCACGTTTTGAGATTAAATTTTATTAAAACAGTAGATAAAAAACCATGAAGAATGACGTTTACATCAAGTATTCCGTATGGAACCCCATTGGTCCACAGCGACTTCCAGGGGGTCCACAGAGACTATCAGAGGTCTATGGGAAAAATTTCATTAAAATTAATAATTTTGATACTAAGTTTTAAAAACAAGCTATCCTGGGTTGTGGTCAACAGAAATTCCATTTTTGATTGCTTTTCCCTCTTCTTTTTGGAGAAGAAAGGTTTCAGCGCTGTGGCCAACCTTTTGAAAAAGCAAAGAAACAAGATGGAAATTATACCGTACTGCAGTGTTTCCCAACCAGGGTTCTGTGGAACCATGTAGGCCGTGGGCCGTAGGTCAATATCGTTCAAGTTCGTTGCAATCCTCAAAGGGCAATTTCAAATCAAGCTTATAAAACAGAAAATATTACAATATATTGATATTTACAATGTTCTGGTCTAGAAACATGCACATTATTTTATTATTGATAAATTAATTTTTCGAAATTTGCGTTTCTGCGGTACTAATCTTAAGTAACACATAGATGTAGTCAAACTCTCTCTTCTCATCTACCAATCACAGTCTCGTATTTTCCATCTTCTTCGCGTTTTATCCAATGACGTTTGCGAATTGCACTGTACTTTTATTCTCGTTCATTGGACGTTTGTTATGATTTTTCCGGCTTGTTGATAAAATAAATTATTGCTTAATTCTTAAACTTTTACTTAATCATTTAAATTATTTCCCTATAAATGGAATGCTGTTTGCACACATTGGGTACAGATGATCTAAAAATTACAGATAATAAACTAAAAATGTTCGAATCGCTTGTTTCTATGGCTGACTTTCATTTTTACAAATAATTTTAATTAAATGTCTTATTTGTTATTTCACATAATATATTGCCCTATTTTTTGTCTTAAATGCATCATAAGTAGTTTTTAAAATACAGATTTTGAAATATATGGTAAAAAAAGAATCATTGTATATGTAGTTTTCATTTTTTTAGAATGTACTTTGTAGTTTAGCAATCCAATTTATTTCAAGAAAATATAATCAGTTACTGGAATGAGTATAATTTTGCACATGTTAATCATATATATAAAGGTTATCGTGAATATTTTATCTAAAGTAAAATAAGTGGAATTGATTACAAAGAGTGTCTCGTGAATAATTTTATTAACATGAAATCATACATGTATTTTATTACATAATAAAGACACTGAAATTCAGCGTTTTGAGAATGTCTTTTTTGAGAATGTCTTTTGAGAATGTCTAAGTTCCGGGGAACCCCGTCCATGCAACAATATTTTTCTAACTATTTTGTCCTTCTTTTGGAATTTTCGTTGAAAAATTCATTTTAAGTTAAGCTTGTGTGTTATCTCCTTTTCAAACTCTTTCCAAAGGGAGAATTTCTTGAGACCGCAGGATGTTCTAAGGAAAAAACACTATATAACAGAAGTCAAAATTATAGAGGGGATTTCAAGGGTTCTTTCACAGAAAATTTTTCTAAATTTGCCTCTTAAAGTAGAGTTTTAACTCAGTTTGAGGCCCAACAGTTTCTTTTAACCACAGAATTTTTTATAGAAAAAAGTTAAATGCGTCAAAGTTTTAAGGGGGCCTGGGGTTACTCCCGCAGAAAAAGTTTTAAGCATCGCCCCTTTAAACTAGTGTATTATCTCCTTTAAAAACTCCATGGAGAACACCCTAAGGAAACCGCTTCAAGTAAGCGGCAGAGGTTTCAAAAAGGTTTTCAGGAAAAATACCGTATAACAGGCATCAAACTTTTAGAGCGATTTGTGGAACCGCCCTAGAAATCTCTTTTGAAATTTAAACCTCAAAAGCAGTATTTTCACACCTTTGGAGTGGATATTAGTTACAATAGTACAGCATAACAAATTTTTAAAATGTAGTCAATTAAGTTTTCTTTATATATCAATAAAAGAGTGTTAACAAGTAATACAAGTTATTAATTATCGTTTGGAATACAGTCTCCACTCAGCTATTCTTTCGTACACTTTCCGTTTTGACAATTTATCAAAAAACAGTTTGAACAAAGAATATGTTTGCCTGAGTTAGATTTTTTCCCTTTCCTGAATTTGTCTTACTGATCCATATCCATAAATTATTTAGGGTTGCTCTAAAATGTAAACCAGAAAAAAAAGATTTTCCGATCCCTAACGGAACCCCGGTTGAAAAACGCTGCTGTAATTTATATTAACTCTTTTCATCAGTATGTTCTTATCTTGAAATAGTAAAATATGAAGTTAATCTTTCTAAAACATACAATTTCTGGTTATATAAAGTTTTTAGACAGTTTAAAATTGTTTTGGTGTTTCTAATGAGTGATAAATAAACCTAAACAATGTTATTTCATTGATAGCAAAATATTTCCCATTTCAATAATTTTTTAAACCAAATATTTAAAAAAGTATATAAAATAAAATTTTTATTTTTTCAGATGATAGGGGTCATATGTTAAAATAAAAATTCACTATAAAAGGAATCATTTAGAGAGACCTGAAAGATAAATTTTAAAAAGAAATCTATAAAAATGATGTCTTAGAAATCAGGAAAGGAAATGCACAAAATAAGAAAAGCTGCTGAACAGTATTCTCTATACAATGGAAAGATTCTCAAAACAATTAACTCTTAAAAACAAAGATATCAATTTTATTAGTTATGTACAGGAACTTCAACCTTTAGCACTAAACCCTAAAGCTCCCTTTGATAGATTGCTTCTACAGATTTTTACCTGGTGCATGTGGTCAATAACTTTAATCCAGGTAAGTTCAGACCTCAGATAATATCCCTTCTCTGAGATAACTTAATCGACAAACAATTATTTTCAGATATTGGAGCTAAACCAATAGTATGATAACCTTGATTGACAAACCAAATGCCACAATTAGAGTACATCCCTAAAATCATTCTATTTGGCATAAGTTTTACTGAAGCAAGTCTAGCATGCAGTTGTATAGAGTGGACAATATAAAAATTTAATTTTTATAGCTAAATCCTTAATGATTTAATATTAATGTCTAAATTTGTTGGATTTTATTTTTAATAAAATAATTTAAAAGTTACTTCTTGTCAACCTTGGAACTAATCATCAAGCACTATAAACATATCCTCTATCACCTTTTTGCAAGTTTTAAAATCTGTTGCATCAACTTGTTTATTGGAGTTATTACAGTATGGGCACGTAAATTTCTAGTGCATTGTCACAGCTAAAGAAAAGCGATTGAGAGATAACCCCACCCACATAATTATAAAATTCTGTTTTGGAAGCTAAAGTATCCTATAACCCCTCTCAACACCTTTTTATGGCTATGCCATAGCCCTGGTGAAGTACGAATCAAAATGATCATGCCTCAGATGAAATCTTTAAGATTCCACTAAAAATCATCAGAAGTTTCATAACACACAAATTGTTAGTATTTGGGGTCTCTTTATACTGCTTTCTGACCTGACCCTTTCAGAGTTTTACACAAGTTTTGAATTACATAGTAAATTTATTTTCTCTTCACATATTATTGAAATGAAAAATATATAAATGGTAATATTTTGGTGCCACAAGTTTAAAATGAAGTTTTAGTTAGACTCCATATTATCAAGTAGAACATAACTAGAAAATAACAGCTTTTGAATTCATATTTAAAACAGCGTCGATTCTAATTTACAAAGCTTTAAAACATTATAGGCTAAACTAACATTTTCGTCAAAGAATGTTTCACCATTAAATATATTTTTTACTCAATTTCGAATTCAAATTAATGTTTAAAACAAAGATGCATTCTTTATTTTCTCAGTCTCAACTGTTTAGCTCTTTCTTTGTTTACATTTTCACTCACGCCGCGCTAACTTAGAGCTACTGTGATTGGTCGCTTGGTAGGTAGTCTCTTTGCAAGGGTACAGCTCATTGGTGCGGAGTAATTTCGAATAAAGAAAGAGTTCGATTTAATGTGTTTAATCTTTCAATAATGTGCAAGTTATTCGACCAGAACATTTCATAATATAATCAAATATATAAAAATGAAGTATTGGGAAACTGTTTTGTCTTGCCCTAAAGTAAGTGCAACGAAAAAATTTTTTAAGCTCTTTAAATCCTTACGGCCCACGGTCTAATGGGGGTACACGGAACTCCAGGGTTCCACAGAACCCTGGGGTTCCCTAAAGCATTCTCAAGGGTTCGCAAGCAGTATGAACAATTAATGATGATTCCTCGCAAGGGGATACAATTTAACCCCACAATACTTTTTGACATCAAGTAATTCAGAATTTTTCTGGGGAGGACCACCGTCCCCCATTAAGCTAGGGCTTATCATATGGGATAGTTGAAATTGTCCCTTTGAGGGTTAAAAGGAACGTCCTGAAGTCAGGAGGCAGAGTTGAATTACTACTTTTTTTATTAAAATCCCCAAATATTTTCTGGGAAAATATCCCCAAGCAGAAAACTAGGTATTTCCTAACTAACAAATTGAAAAAGCCTAAGAAAAAATCCTTTACCAATGAATGTCCAACAGTTTAACATTTCATTCAGTTTTAACATTTTCTTAAAAATGTAAGGCAAAATATTTCTTAAGACAAAAATATATCTGATTTATCTAACAAACCATACAGGGTGTCTCAAAAAGTTCGTGGTGACAAACTTAACCATTTTATGTGTCGATTGTAGATTTCTATTGTAGAGAGTGTTAAAAATGTAAATGTGTCTATGTAGATTTTGTCTTGCCTATGTCTATTTTGCCATTTTATGTGTAGATTATGTCTTACGAACAAGATATTCATAGGAACCCATGTCCGCAATATACTATGTCCGCTAGAGGACAATGTTCGCCAGCGAAGAGGCAACGTTCAACTTATTTATTCCACTGAAAATTTCATTCATTAATACAGAGTAGTAGATAGAACTTTCGAGAACTCCTGTTGATCGAATTTTCTTAAATTCTGAGGATAGTTAGTAAGAAAAAATACTTATCCTTTATGTATCCTTTTTTCATTTTCAATCTTTATTCAGACCGTCTTCAAATTAGGAAGTGATTTTCTCTGCTAATTACGGGCAGAAATTAATGAAAATTAGTTTAATAGTATTTTAAAGGGCAATCTCCAAATATTTTATTATAATTAAAGTTCTCGAGTAGAATAAGAAGTTAAACTTTGCCCCTTGAAGTATTGTACTTTCGCGGACACAGTTAACATTTGTGGAACGACAGGGATTAAATCCTAATTGTCGGACCAGCAATTTAACTTTGGCACCAACCTTTTGAGACAACCTGTATGAATTTTTCAAGATTCTGAAAGTTATCTATGAGTAGTTTGCTATTTTTTCCAGGTTATACTCTAGGTAGAAAATGCCGTTTGTATATTACATACGACATTCCGTTGATTTTTAATTTAAAGTAAGTAAGAGTCTTAGAACCATGATTCATAAAGACAGAACAAAGAAAACTGATGCTTGCCTAGGTCCCCTCTACCACCCCTCAAAGTTTGTCCACGATGTTTCCGAACACCCTGCATATTCTAACTTTTAAGGGAGATTTATTCAATGAGAGGATTTGGTGACGTATTTTTGGAAAGTTGATTGACGTTTTTCCAACAAATTGTTTAATTGTTTTAAAAAGTGAGTTAAATTCAGTGAGTTGGATTTTGTGGGAATTGCGAAGCAATTTGAAAAGGTCCTGCGTAAGCAGTTAACGGGGGTTGGAGAGCGTTAGCGAGCAAAAGGGGCAGTCCCTAGTTTAAAAAAACAAAAACAATTGAAAATATTAAAGCCTTTTCAGATTTTTTTTATAAATACAAAATGGAATACGCTTTAGTTATTGAATGATTTCACAGAAAAATTTAATTAAAATCCTGTATGATTAATCAAGGGTTCTAAATGGGCATATTTTAAGTAATTTTGGGAGATTTGTTTCTGATTTTTCTTTTGGGGATCATGAGGTTAAATGTAGAAATTGTTGAAATATTAAAATGCTTGACAACTGGATGGATTTTAATACCTTTCACCTAGTAAAATAAGGTATAAAATATATTGAAAATTTTAAAACAGTATGAAATATTACAGATTTTTGTTCTACTTGAGGCCAATCCGGAGGCAAAAAAGAGTTATTATAATGGAATAATATTTCACACATGTTAGTTAGAGACCATTTGGCACCTTTTTCTTGCTGTGCCCGATATAATTGGTAAAATTTTTTTAACCACAGGAAAATGACCCACCCTTATGTATACTATGTGTTTCGAGCAAAGTGATTAATTGGTCATTATTACTGATGCCCGGGCAATGTGATAAATTTAACGAAATTTATGAATGAAATTTATCACTTTGCCCGCTTCCATTCTGGGCATTATTAATAATGCCCAATTAATCATTTTGCTAGTAACATATATAAACTTTAGTTTCTGCCAAACAACATGCTTGTATCTTATTTAGAACTTTTATAAACGTGTTTGGTGTAACGTAAAAATTTGCCTTTATTTTCGTACAAATGTCTAAATATTTAAAAAATTATTTTAAAAAAATTTTGCTATTAATTTTATTGTGGTTTTGAAACATATCCACATATCCTGTTACAAAATAACCTTTAAATATTTATTTAAAGAATATTTTTTAAAAATGTCTCCTAGACCAGTCGGATACCTTAAGTAATTTCAAAAATATGTCCTGAGTTGAACAGAAGGAAATATGGCCAGCCTTGACCGGAAGACCATTTCAAAATTTAAATTTTGTATTTTTTATGCTTTTGGACCAAAAACATAGAGTTAGTACTAATATAGAGACAGCTTAAACATCTTCTACGCTGTTCAAAGTGTGACCGGTAGCTCGGTTTCGTTCTGCCACTCACACTTGACCCGCCTACGGGAGCTCCCATGTTAAAAATTTACTTCCGCCACTCACACAGGTCCGACTTTTTCGACATGCAAGGTTGCCTGACCGAGAAGAGTAAGCTGTCTCTATATTTGTACTAACTCTATGACCAAAAACCATCTAACATTTTTAAGCTTCATTTTAAACATTTTTTTTCATGAGAAGTATATGAACGATTAAGATGTAAGCTCTTTAGCTGTTGGTTCACGTATTCGTATTAAGAATGGACAATCTGTATTAAATGTATCGATACTATATAATCGAAACTATTGCCCTACCCTTTTCTTGTAGGTCTAGTAATGCTCTTGTGTGCTTGTGTCCACATCCTTTTGTCAAAGCCCGTGCTCGCTTGGCGGTGGGAAGCGGGGAAATTCAAGTTCGAGTTGGTTGGGGTGCGGGAAATCAGGGGGGGAGGGATGTGAAGTAGTTCGTGGCGAGAAGCAGTGACGGATCTAGGGGTGGCATGGTGGCAACAGGCCTTTTGCACCCCCTTGGGATCAGGCGCTTTTTAAAATTACGGTGTAAGAAAAGGAAAAAAATTGTAAGTGAAGTGTGAAGAGATGATTTAAAAATCAAACACTAAATAAATAGGATAGGTAGCATAAAGATAATAGTCAATATGGGAGGGCTGGCACTTTGACCAAGAAAGGGTCAGTCCAAGAATAAACACCCTCGTAGATAACCATTGGTCACACATTCCACACCTTCCTTTATCTCTTGTCTTGTACGGAAATTATGGCTGCCTCAATTCCTAGCTTTAAAGAGGAGCAATCCACGGAGGGGGGGCGGATTCAACGAGGAAGCCTGGACGAGAAAGTTCCACGTGACAAGTTTATCCTATGATAACTCTGCCCACTTTTGTTATTTGGTTAAGATGATAATGACTAAAATAAGATATTTAGAGACACTTCCCAAATAAATCTATATACGTCACTGGAGTGATGAAAAAATAGAAGGAGAAAAATTGGAGACTTGTAGGGCAATTAGCCCCGGGCCCACCCTGAAAGTCGGGCTTAAATGAGTTAAAACCCGCTTTTTTAGGGTCGAATTCCTTTAAATTTTCTGGGGGAGGACCCCCAGTTACTATTAAAAAATTCAGTTACTATTATTGTTTACAGATGGCAGCACAATAAAAATGTCTGCAAGCTATTAAAAACGCAGTGTGGCTAATCGATTCTTCTCAAGATCGATTCATTGATTCCAGATTAAATTTTTAAAACGAAATATTCGACAATTGGTTCAAGATTCGTTGTTATGGGAAGGGGTTATCTGTTTTATATTTCACTAGAAAATTGTGCCTTTAGGTTGATGTTTAAGTTGTTATTGGAATTAGTTCTTCAAACCCAAAAAAGGTGTACTAAGCTTGATGCGTTTTAATTTTAGATTAAGGAAACAAATTGAAAATTCTGATAATGAGGTATTCTCACGTTTTGAGATTAAATTTTGTTAAAATAGTAGATAAAAAAACATGAAGAATGACGTTTAAATCAAGTATTTCCGTAGCCTAGGTTCTGAGATATAAATTTTTGAAATTACGTTTTTTGTTTGGGCGCGAAAACACAATCGAATCCCAAATCATGCGCTGTGAGGTCACATCCAATAGAAGCCCGTTTTCTGATCACGTGAAAACAGAAAACACAATGGTTTTCATGCGCTGTTACATCACATCCAACAAGCTCGGACTGGCCATGCGGGCATTTGGGCAAATGCCCGGTGGGCCGTTACTCATCGAGGGCCGCCTACAGCCAAAATATTTTACGAAAAAGATCCTGTAAAAATGAATCCGTACTCCGCAGGAATTTCCAACTAGCGGCCCACAACTTCTTTTTGTGCAGCCACCAAACCATTAATTTACCAGAAAATAAATTCATTAATGATGGCATAAATTACTGAACTCAGAAACATTATATTATATAAAATATTTTTATGGACGAATTTTCCTGGTTTCATCTTTAAAAATTCTATGGCATAAAAGGAGCGTACCTTTTCGGATGTCACCCAAAAAGGTCCCAAATGAGGTAAACAGTACTTTTAAGAGTATAATTTCCAAAATCCAGACCCCCTTTCTATTTTGAGCTACATTATTTACAATTTATTTTAATATTTAGATCGTCAAGGTGGAAATTCTTTCTATCCACTGAATTTACCAACAAGGAATTAGAAGTCCATATAGAGTCGTATCTAATTAGGGACTTCATTTATTTTAGACTATTTCTTAGGGGCCAATTTTCAAAAGAATTTCTTGAGGAGGTACCATGATTCCCCCCCCGAAATTTTCCATGAAAAATATGCAGTGGGCCAGTTCAGACTTAAAATGCCCGGGCCGAAATTTCTTCCCAGTCCGGCCCTGACATCCAATAGAAGCCCATTTTCTGATAACGTGACTTTTCTGACGATTTGGCAAAAATAAAATTGAATTTTAAATTATTTAAATCACATTTTTGAACTTAAAAATCAGAAATTTGGGAGTTTTAGACCATAATGTATCGAAAAAGTATAAGATCAAGCAAATCACTCACTCATGCAAATACCTCATTCTGATCTGTGTTCATGTTACCAGATTGATGATCATCTAAAATCATCGGATCACAATGAAACTTTCTGAAACAGAAAATTTGAACTTTATTTGTTAAAAAACAAAAGGTTAATGAACATTTTTATGTATTTGAATTTTTATTTGAAAATATCAATCTCCAGAATTTCGAGTGATCGAGTTGCACATTTTTACAATGAATCAAATGAATGAAGTTAATTGGTGTAATATTAAAGTACAGTAAAAACACGTTGATCAATAAAATTCATGACTAGTTATGACTGGTTTCAAAATACTCAGGATAATTCTCTCAAAATTTGTTCCCCTCATAGATTTTCGAAAAAAGAATCTTAAAATTAATTTATATTGATATCGACAACCGCAAAAAATCTAACAAGCGATTTAGGAGTTAAAGGCTCCCTAAAAAAATAAAACAGTTACCCCCTTTCCATAAAAATTTTAATTGAACCAACCGTTGAAAATTTCATTTTGAAAATTTAATTCCCAGTTGCACAATACATCAATTTTACGTAACTCCTACTAGAAGACGAAATTTGGCCGTAAATGGCATAAAATTGGACAAATATTGAACGCACGTACTACTTGGGATCTTAAATCAATAAATCGATCTCGAGAAGAATCGATTTCCTACCCTCAGTTCTGAAATACACTACTGAAATATGAAGCTTCCAGACATTTTTATCGTGCTGCCATCTGTTAACAATAATACTAACTAAATTTTTTAAATTTTGGCACAAGACATTCCAAGCCATAACTAGAAGGATACCGTTGGTTTTATATTTTTATCTATTTTTGTTCAAAAGATATTCAATTTTAAAACCAGGGAGCTCTTTGTGGGACACCCTGTATATAAATTAAAATAAAAAATTTTTTTGCTTGAAAAAAAATTGTTTTGAAAAGATAAGTTTTTTTTTAGATTTTTAGAGCATTTGGTTTTACTTGACTTCACAGTTAATTTCACAAGAACAAAGTTTTTTGTCAATTAAAAGTAGAAAAAAATTAAATTTATTTTTTTAGTATTTTTTTTACTAATTTTCAAGTAAATTAAAAAAAATCATGCATTGTAGGGTTAAGGTCGAATTTCCAAGCATCTTCTGGGGGTGGACCCCCCAGACCCACTTCCTTACGTGGGGCGTCATCTAAGTATTTTCGATAACAGGGTCAAATTTTTAAAATCCTTCTGCGGAAGAACCCAGAACTTTCTTAAAATGCGGTTGCCCCCCTAGGTCCAGGCTGGATCCGCCTCTGGCGAGAAGTAACAAGTTTGGCGCTCTCTCCACTCCATACCTATCCAACCCCATTGAGAGAACCCCAGGGGGCCTTCCCCATTTGGGGTTACCATAACCGCCAAGATCTATTCAACCTTATATCTATTTCAAAATTTCTATGGTTGTCCAATGGTCAGGCAGTCCTACGGTTACGGTCGTATTCCCTGCAGACCCTCAACACCAGATCTAACTCACCACGTGGACATTAGTCTTGTGCGTGTGCGGCCAGAGTTTGTATATGGTTATATTGAAGGTGCGTCTTGTATTTTACTATGCAGGATTATTTTCATTGTTTCTGTGATGGGGAATGTGTTCTTCCATTAAGATGCTTCCCAGTTGCTCGATTTAATGAGTTTAAAACAAGGATTACACCCGGAATTATAGCATGGGATCCAAGAAACGCGGGTCAAGAACACCTAGTGGTTGTTGATATTGTTAACTCGTTGAAAAAAGCTAAGTCAACAAGGATTAGGTAAGGATATATTTTATATTTTTCAGAAATTCCCTTTCTTTATTTTTGCTATAACTACATATTTTAAACATGTTGATTTAGTGTAATTTAAATTTTTTTTCATAGAATTTAAATTTACGTGTTAATTTTTTCATTGCCAAATTTATTGTGTTCCTTCCTGCGGCACTCGAAAATATTTTCATGGAGCTCTGTCAAAAATGTTAATGCTTCTGTAAAGTTTATAGATTAGTAGATCTAGTAAACTAGATTTATAGATCACATCTTAGTTTTTATTACAGATATGTGTTAAAGTCCCGTGTTTATACTTGTCTTATTTTTTATTAGTAGAGGAGGACGCCCCTAAAATCCCTTAGAACAAAATGTGTTTGGCTTGAAATTTAAAAGGGACATTAAAATTGTATTCGTTTAACTCCTGTTTATCAACTTAATAGTTCTCATAAAAATTGCTCAGTATTTCAAATAAGTAGATGGTGAGAAATGTAATTAACATTCCATTAACAAATGTAATTTCAGAAATGTTTAGTACAGGGCTGCAGTTGACTTTCTATGTATTTGGAACTTATTAATTTTTTTCTAACCTCTTGAGAAAAGGAATCCCAAACACTTCTTTAGGAATAAACTAATTTCGCGATTAACATCTGCAAACTTAAATACTTATACATCTTACAATTTTAAAACTATGAATTGCTTAATTTCTATTTTCTCTTTACTTTTCTATATTTTTTAACAACAAATATTCTATTTGATTAAAAAAATAAGTAAGTGGTTTGTGTGTATTTAACTAATTTTAAATGATCATTAATGGAAATGTTATTTTAAAATTTTTTCAAAAAAACCCATTACCTTGAATACATTAGTACCGTTTTAATAAGAAAATACTTAAATGCAATTACGTGAATCTCCACAGTTGTAATAAATATTCCCGTGTTGAAGAAAATCTTGAATTGCTTGTATAAAAATTTCCCTCTGCTATGGTTCTCACAAGTGCTGCTGAGCGGTCAGCGTTTGCTCTCTATTTCTCGCCACGTGTGTGAGCCGTGCTGAAAAATCCATTTATTTTTTCTGGAATAGTTGTTATTTCTAACAGCCGTATTCACCATAAACTCTAACCTAAAGTTAAGCCGAGAAACCGGAGAAAAACTCGTTTCTCTCGGATCAAAGTTAAAAATTCATTTCACCATCGAAAACTAACCACAGAGTCTTCCACTGAACTCAGGTTGAAGTTAAAAAACCTAACCGTGCTCAAAGCTAGGTTATACTTCAGTTAAAGACATCCGCCATCTTGAATCTATTAGTATGGAAACTGATGAATATTCTATTCATAAAAATATACGCCATTTGGTACTTGTTATATGATGTGATAATTTTTCTTTCGTTGTAAAAAGGTATTTTTACAAGATTTAGAGTTTATATTAATATTGTAAAGTAAAGAGTTTCAATAACCAAAAGTCAATTCATTTAGCCTACCGCTTATAGATGGCAGCACGACTGCCGGTTGAAATAATTGGAATTTTGATTTTTTTTAACGGAGGCTTTATTTTATTTAAACTGTTTTTTTGTATTGTTAAAAGAGTTTTTAAGTTCAGGAAATATATCGGAATTTTTAAAACTGCTCATAATTATCAGGTTATTTATTTCTGCTATGTTTCTGTTCTGTCAGAACCAGAACACGATTTTGTCGCCATCTTGAATCTATTAGTATGGAAAGGGATGAATATTCTATTCATAAAAATATACGTCATTTGGTACTTGTTATGATGTGATAATTTTTCTTTCATTGTAAAAAGGTATTTTTAAAAGATTTAGAGTTTATATTAATATCGGAAGAAAGTCAAGGAGTTTCAATTCCAAAAGTCATTTCATTTAGCCTACCGCTTATATATAGCAGCACGACTGCTGGTTGAAGTAATTGGCATTGTGATATTTTTTAACGTAGATTTTATTTTGTTTATACTGGTTTTTTTATTGTTAAAAGAGTTTTTAGGGTCAGGAAATATTTCGGGATTTTTAAAACTGCCCATAATTATCAGGTTATTTATTTCTGCTATGAAGGCAAAAATGGCGGCCCAACTACCCAGTTCGGAATGATCGCTCTTTTCTCACGGTTGAGGTCACGTGGTGTTAGTTTCGACCAATGAGGATCAATCAGCAATTTTGTGGTCAAGTAACTTAGATTTAAGTAACCGGAGTGGAAAAAAATATTGGTGAAATGGAAATTGAACTCCGTTCTTCAGTTAACCTAACTTCCAGTTCCCAAACCTCAGTTTTTAAAGTCAGATTAGGTTTATGGTGAACGGCCGTATTCAGTGGCGGATTTCCAAATGCGCCGCCTATAGGCTGAACCAAAATTTGCCGCCTACCCAGAGCCGTGCCGTGGTAAAACGGCGCCCGGGGTGAAGATGGCTCATTGGCGACCCCTTTATTTTTTAAACCACCCCTTTTATGTGGGGAAATTTTAGGGCTATAACAAGACTTTTGTTTCGGGGGGGGGGATTGACTCAATGTTTTTTACGTTAATATACCCCTAACGAGTACCATTATTTATGCGTTAAACTTTTAATCACTTGAAAGAAGCTCTTGAATGTGTTGCACAAATTGTCGAAATTTTTTAATGTGTGCTTAAGTAAATCTGGGGGTCTACCTCAGAAAAATTTTGAAAAATATCTCGGAAAAAAGTGTTTTAGTTCATTTTGAGACCTTAAAAATCACTGAATTTTAAAGGAAAATAGTCATAAATAGACGTAAAATTTTGGAGGGGAACTAGAAGTCTTCTTTATTTCGACACACTTTGGGGAAACACCTAAAGGAGACCTCTTCATTTAGGCATCAGAATTTTTAATGAGAAAAACACTACCTAAAACCAAGGCTAAATTTTGGGGATTGGGGGTTCTCTACCAGAATTTTTTTTCCTTTTTTTTAAAATTTGATCCTCGAAATTAGTGTTTTAACTCAAGAAAGCGATTGAAATTATAAAACAGTATGTAAAATTGCATAAAATATAATTAAAAATCTGCAATAGTTTCTAAGAAATAAACAAATATTTCCTTCATCTATTTTCTAGTAAATGTTTTATAAATTATCACTCGTATCAACTATTACTAAGAGAAATAATATGAAACATTGATTGAAAACAAGTTTCATGCATCGAAGCATCTTTCAGGGTCTTATCTCGGTTAAGTTGTAAGATAAGCAAACTTACCCGGAGAATGCCCATGAAGACTCAGGAGACTTGCGAGCGAATCCAATACTTACAAAAAAGTCTAAAATTAATTTAATAAAAAGACCAAAATTGTGAAAATCAAATGGACAGGGATTAGCAGAGGAATCTGATTTTGAAGTGAAAATAAACCCAATAACCGCAGAAATTTTCGATCCATCAGTAAGACCGTAAACTAAACGAAAATCCTAACATTTTACGGACAAACCTTAAAAGTTGGCAAGTACGAATATCCAATTATTTTATGAAATTTATTGATTAATACAGTAAAATACGAAAAAAAATAGGAACTTACCAGAAAACGATGTTTCAATTTGTATTTTTGAACTTACATTACACAAATTTAGAAGGTCTCTCTCTGTTCAGGGCTACTACCAATATAGAAGCAAAACAGAGCTTATATGGAAGCGGTCTCGTGAACACATTCAATGAAAGGGGATGAAAACCAACCCCCGAATACACAGGATTGTTTTTTCGTAAAATGAACCGATAGCTGATGAAGAGCTAAAGAAGCGTTGGGAATTCTTTATCTTCGATTTATTTATGACCCCTTTGAGCAGGTGGCAATGGAACTAATTGAACGTTCTTTCCATCCCTGGGCACTCAAGATTTTCATGGAATTCTTTGGTCAAGAAACCTGAAATGTTTGTTATCACAACAGCACCCCCTTTGAAGTAAGCCCCAGGCAGAACAAAACCTTCCTAGTCCGTCTGGTCCATAAATCTTTCACACGTCCTACCCCATTCTCTGTCAATCGTCACCCCTACTGTGTCTTAAAACAACATTGCAACCGAAGACTGGACATCTGGTTTACCAAACAAAAAGCGTGCCGCGCTTCTTTCTCATCGCAACTGGAGACGCAAACAGGCGACCCCCATGGCGTCTCTCCCAAAATAAAACTTCAGTTTTGGTTTGGGGGAGGCAGTGGGGAATCCAGGATTTTTGTCTGTGGGGGCTGAGTTTCACGAATAACTTAATTGCTATTATGATTATGGGCTGTTCAAATATTAATGTTAGCAACTGAAAGGGGAGGGGGTTGCCAGTGCCGTAGCTAGACTTTTGTTTATGGGGGTTACTCAACATCTTTTCTGAGGTCTAATCTTAGGAATACTAAGTTGTAGGAGAGTTGACTTCGTAAGGTTTTAATTTTGGTGCACTAAATTTCAAAATTGTGTAAATATGTCAACTCGAAGTAAAAGGGGGTCTGGGGGTTCTCCCCCAAAAAAATTTTGAAAATTTGCCCCTCGAAATAGTGTTTTAGCTTATTTTGAAACCTTTTAGATTCCACCCAAAGAGCACCACTCATTGTAAGCGGCAGAATTTTCAAGGAAAAAAGTTTATAGTATTATGAATTGGAAAATTTCTAAGGGGTTTAGAGGTTCCTATTCCAGAAAATTTTTTAAATTTTGCCCCTGAAAGTGGCATTTTAACTCATGTTGAGACACTTTAGGTTACATCAAAAAGGATCACTCCTTGTAAAACCCTTAAGTTTCAAGGGAAATTCCAGAAAATATTTTTGGAAATTCCCCCGAACTTGTGTTTATCTACTTTTCAAACTTTATAGACAGAGCACAAAACGGGAAAAGTTTCCTGTAGGCGGCGTACTTTTCAAGGGAAAAACACTGTAACAGATAAAAATTTGAGTTTGGAGGTTCTCCCCCGACATTTTTTTGGAAATTGCCCATTAAAGTAGTTTTGGCTCATTTTGAGACCCTTTGGGTAACAAAGAGAACAATTTCTTGTAAACCACAGAATTGATTTTCTGAAAGGACGTTCTCCATCTTTCCAGAGGTTATGTTTAGTGTTTCCTTTCTCCTCTTTTTTTTAAGCAAAAAATTCTGCTGTCGAAAATTTGCCGCCTACTAAAATTTGCCGCCGTAGGCTATAGCCTAGCTAGCCTATTTAGAAATCCGCTACTGGCCGTATTCACCATTGATACTGCTGTAATAACCCAGTTTCACTATAATTTTAAATTTGATTTGTCTTATTCTTTTTATTTCACCCTTTTGTGGTGTAAACTAAGGGGAAATATAATTTAAATGTGATTTTAAGGGTTTTTAAAGATTTTTTCATCGGAAAAATTTCATAAGGTGGAAGAAGGGAATAAGTCCATCAACTTATTTTGGCTGTAAAATATTTTTGAATACACTTATATTTGTTTTGATGATTGCTCTGTTTTCTAAATAGGGTTCTGAACTTCCAGTAAAAATTTGGCGGTTATACAATGAAAATTCCATTACTTATACAGTTTTTTTTTCAATTTTCTCAAAACTTGATTTTTGGACTTATTCCCTTCTTCAAACTGACGATTCAATTGGTAATGGAGAGCAGAGTTGTGGAAAATTCTTCCACCTTCGCTTCACTATAAATGCAAAGGTCTACTTTGATGTAAAATTCTTGGTAATAATCTTTTGTAGATTATTCTCCGAGAGGAGAACTTTCGAGAATTTTCTCCATGAAGCTATTAAAATAAAAAACAATTTGGAAAAAAATTTTCCAAAGTATATGTTAACTAGTCAACATAATTAAAAGAAAGTCAAATTATATGTTCTAAAAATACTATTAAACAGAATACATTAACATTTACATATTAAAAAGGTAAATGCAGAGTAAGCGAGTTGTTTTCTATTTTTAAAAATTTTTCAACTTTTAAATAGTGTTTTTGAAGTAAATTATTTATAGAAAAATGTTTTTTCTGGAAATCGATTTGTGGAATCTTATTGAGAATATTCTCATGAAGAAAAAAGGATGAGACCCAAGTGAGTGAAAATATTTTAAGGTTTCATTATTTCAGGTTCACACAAGTCTAAATAAGTAAGAAATAAATTGAATTGTGACTTAGAGAAAATTCTTATGAAGAAAAATATTAATTAATATGAGGTTAAAATTATGCAAATGCAAACCATAAATTTAGACTATTCTTTCAAAAATAGTAATGAGGAACTTGCGTGATTTTTTTATATTTTTTAATCGGTTCTTCTTGCAAAAATAAGCAACTACCCAAAATTTGAGGCTGATCGAGAAATTTTTTTGAAAAAAAAATTAACAAAAATCCCCTTTTTAACCCGGTGGGACTCGCGCCTCCCGGGCGAACGTTGAGACTCGCGGGGGTTATGGAATAGCCCCAACCTTTTTGCTCTTTTCTACATCGTTAAAAATATTTTTTTTAGTCGGAACCATTAAATTTTTAGACTTTAAAACATAACTGATTAAGAAAACTTATAATCTGCAATATTTTCTACGCTGAGAAATAATTTTTTGAGAAATAATTTGTCTTATTACACAATACACACATATGTAACAAACTAACACAAATCATTTCAACGTAAAAATTAATTTAATTACTTCAAAATACTATACAGGGTGATTCAGAAATAATCATCAATAATTTGGGGGGAGGTAGAGGGGCCCTAGACAAGCATATTTCGAATAGGGATGGTGGGGCGCAGCCTTACAGTTAAAGAGCTAGGACCTAATGTAGTGCGAGCGCTTTTCAAAAGGCCGTTTTTAGAAGGCCCGTGTGACGTAACAAAACATAATAAAATGAAAAACATTATTGCATGAGGTACAGGAGTATCCGTACTACTTAAATTCTCAATTTTATATAAATTGGACCACTTTTGCTGAACCGTAGGGTGAGTTTTAAAACGTGCAATATTAATCTCTTAGTCAAACAATGGAGTTCCCTTAATGGTATTAAGAAAAATGATGATAGGGGAAGGAATTTTCAATGATCAAACAGTTTCAATGATCAATGTTTTGATCATTGAAAATTCCTTCCCCGATCATCATTTTTCTAAATACCATTAAGGGAACTCCATTTTTTGACAAAAAGATTAATATTGCACTTTTGAAACTCACTCCACGATTTAGAAAGTGGTTCAAATTCTATCGAATTCATGGTGTTAGTAGTAGGGATACTTCCTTACCTCATGCAATAGATTTTTTCATTTTATTATGTTTTGTTTCGTCACACGGGCCTTCTAAAAACGGCCTTTTGAAACGCGCTCGCACTACATTAGGTCCTAGCTCTTTAACTGTAAGGTTGCGCCCCACCATCCCTATTCGAAATATGCTTGTCTAGGGCCCCTCTACCTCCCCCCCAATTATTGATGATTATTTCTGAATCACCCTGTATAATGAATTTCTTAAAGCTTTCTTTTGGTAAAGACAATTATCAAAAATGGTATTTACGTGGGCTTTGCTAAAAAAAATTTAAACACAAATTACAGACACAAAGTGGTTTTTCTATCCTATTTCCAGCATTTTTTCCTAACACTCAAACTAGGGTATTTTATCTTACAAAACTTGTTACCTCAATACACTTTCCTAGCTCCTTTCCCATTCAATACAAAAGCAAAGAATGTAAGGGGCGGGATACAGTGGTCTGGTGAATTACAAGTCATAAAACTGTCACGGGGACCAGTATTGAAAGTACCCACACCTGTGTCTTCCTTTTCTTTGTACTAAAATGAAATAGAACCCCCTGAGAATTTCTTTAAATTTGTTTACACATGTTTTGGGCCCTTATCAGTGGGTTGTATAGAAGGCGGAGTACGAAAAAACGGATGTGCAGTACTAACGAAGAGACTCGCGGGGGTCATTCCATTACCCCAAAAGCTAACAAAATGCGTCTGGGGGGCGGAAAAATAATCCG
Source organism: Tetragnatha versicolor (assembly GCA_024610705.1). NCBI lineage: Eukaryota > Metazoa > Arthropoda > Arachnida > Araneae > Tetragnathidae > Tetragnatha > Tetragnatha versicolor. The sequence continues at coordinate 43,637,487 of JANDEH010000002.1, read as the reverse complement.
AATTCCACGAAACTTCTCAGGCATGTAGATAAGGGTCAGAAACCCAGCTACTGAGAAGTAAAGAATCCCCAGGTGTTTAGTTATCCGTTAAATGAAATGTTTGTGTGAGCTTGGGGTTATAAAATGACCCCGCGAGTCCCAACGGGTTAAAAGCGCGCGAAAACGCCAAGAGTTTGGATGTGACGTCATCTTACGATAAACATTGTTTTAAAGCAATGTAGTTGATGATATTGTTGATGTCATCATACGATTTAAACAATAAACGTTTTCAGCCACGTGTTGTTTCTCGACTTTTAAATTAAAATATTTAATTACCTGTATATTTTTTTGAAAAATTGACTAGATATTTCATTTTACCATACAAAAAACCATACGGAACACTTGTTTGTTTTTGAAAATCTGACACATGCAACTTCCTTATTATTAATTAAGTAGAAAGTAAATTGAACCGTAACTGCATCATAATTCTGATTTAGAATTCTTTGAGAATATTCTCACGATAAATTACCTGTAAAATAAATAGTAATAGAATATTCTCAATTATTCTCAAAATTCTTGCTCCTGGAGAATATTCTCGTTCTCCGAGAATATTCTTCGCTTCACATCACTATAGGTCTACTATTGAACAACAATTTCTAAGATCGTTTTCTATTTTCTCCCCTTTCATCCCGCTATGATTTCATAAATTCAAATTAAATGAAAAATCAATACTTTTCTAAGATGTAACACAAAAAAAAACTTCTTTTAAGAATAAAGTGTTAATAACCAGTTTTTAAAATTGATGTAAAAAAAGTCAAAACCCCCTGAACCTCCCTTTGTTGATTTATTACAAACTCATTAAGAAATCGCCCTTAAACATGAAATAAAGTTAACGTCATTTAACTGACACTAACCATTTGAAATAAATCTGATGAAATATTATTTTAATTCTTATTAAATTTTTGTTTAAATAGTTTTTGGGTTATCGAAAAAATTAGTCTATCATCACAAATTATTTCTTTATAAAAAATGTCTTAAAAAAATTCCACTTGTTATAAAATATTTTTAAATTAATATTTCTAACAGTAGAGGTTTTGCGTCACCTGGAAGGTGCAATAACCGTTATCAATTTACCATTGAAGCTACGTATAAGAATTTTGAAAAGGGCCAAAAAAAAGACAACTTGGAATGCTTTTATTAAAAAAAATTTTTTTGAAAACCTTCCCGATTGTGTGAGGAACAACATGCTTAAATTTCATACCGATCGCTTTAATAATGTGTTCTAGAATGCAAAAACTAAAAACGGGAGTAAATATTCTAACCCTCGTTCACCCCCTCCAGAATGGAATATCAAAAAACCCAGAAAATACTTTTTTTGAAATATTCTTAAGATATTACCAACAGGTCGCTTCGTAATATCCAATTTTTTGTTCGTTTGTTTAAGCTCATCAAAAATGGGTTTTTGAAATTTTTAGACCCCTTAAAAATTCGAGTATCGAAAATTTGAAAAATGCCTTTCTAGATATTATGGCTAGGTACCTTCCTGCGAAAGTATACGAAGATCTGGAGTAATGAGGACGGTGCTATATAGACTCAAAAACGTTGAAAACACTCCAAGCACCCCTGTGGGTCATAAAAAATAATTTCGAAAAATCCCTTGTTAGTGCTTGTATACACCGTAAGGCAAACGCCACACCAAGTTTCGAGTCTTCCCCGGTTGAATTTTTCGAGTTGTTGAATATCGAGTAAATTAAAACTGACCCAATTTACCCCATGACCCACTTTACCCCAGCCCCTATAGGCCCTTGTGTAATTTTTGTGTTACAATTATAACGTTTGGTTTTTCCGAAAGGTAATTACGAAATGAATAAGAATGCGGGTTGGCTTCCCCAAATATTTTTATAGATGTTGTAAAAATTATAAAAAAAGTATTAAAGTCTTGGAAATTTGATTTTTTTGCACTAAACGGCGAAGAAATGGCTGTTTCAGTGAAACGAGATATCGGTTATTTTAAATTCCCTTCCCTCCGCGCAAATTTAGGTGTTGGCAATATTGAAATACGAGTCTTTTATTGATAGCTTTGAGAAAAACCAACTGTCTTTAATGGCTATAACTCTAAAATTCTCACGGCAAAATGCCATAAACGAGCGTATTTGGAATTTCTCGCTTTTCGGTATTACCCGCTGCACTAAAATGCGATATAAATATGTAATAAATTAATATATAAGCCAGAAAGAAAATTTGTATTGCGCTAAATATAGGAGAAATCGCTGTTTTTTTGAAGCGAGATCCGCCACTTTGAACCCCCGCCGCGCCCCCCTTAGGGTGTCTCATTTTTTCAAACTTTGGAAATCTTATCGGGCCATGTCCTAAAAAGTTTCCTTTGGCACCAATAAACTTCCCTGAAATTTTCAAAGTTGTAGTACAACCCTAACTATTGCCTCAAAGCGGTTGAAGTTACGAGAAAAACCTGGTCTAGGCTGCAGCGCTAGTTTTACTACATAACGCGACCTATTACGCAACTAGTTACTTTTGCTTACCTTTTTTATACAATTTTTAGACTGTTTGGATTGATATCATGTAATAATGCATTGCATACAATACATGCTTTTAACCTTCCTACCCTCTTGAAAAAAATAGTCACATATTCCCCCCTCGTGGGGTCTAATAGTACCCCATAAGTAAAACGTGCCTATGACTCTAATAATGGGTAAAAGTACCCTAAATGGAGAATAATTATAATTTTTTACTTCTAAAATGATGCTTCATAATAATTTTTCTAAGTTGTTTGGTATTTTACTCATTTTTTTGCCATATTACGGCGTTATTTGGTGGTCTTTTGATGTAATTTTTCTATAACACCTGAACCTTCTAACAAGAATTAAATTACAGAAATGAACCGTAATGAAGTTGTTTTACTTAAAATTTTTATAATCACACTGCCTAAAGTATTATAGCTAATATACCCGGCTTTGCACGGGTAGAATTTATTAGTTAATTTTAAACGATTTATGAAGTTGCATATCGTCGTGGAAGATGCAATACCGCACATCTAACATCGGAAAAAGACACAGTTTGATGTAGTTGTCGATTGTTTCAATTGGCAGTGAAATAAATAGCCAAATATGGTTTCGTATGGTTGCTGCTTAAATCGAGTCTAAACCACTCCTGTAACCGAGGTATACTCCTGGGTTATAGGCCAGTCAATAACGACATCGAAAATTGCAAAAAATCAGGTAGTTCCAATTTTTGTCTTATGTTGTTAGGACCCATCCCAGTAGTTAGTAACCAATTTTGCAACCCTGAAAGCCCTGTACTAACTTCGCAATCCGCAAAAAATTTTCCGACTTTTTTCAGTTTTTGGCTTATAACTCATACAAAATACATCCGCACGAAAAAGTTTCAAATATATTTTTTTAATTAGATGAAATTTGAAATAATTTAAGACCAACCCCAAGTTTATACGTCCCATAGATCCTGAGTTACATCTCTTCAAAAATGGTCAATTTTTTCCCAAAATTCAAAATTTTGAGTCTAAGTCGCTTTTATAGCAAACTAGCGCTGACGCGCTAGACCCGGGTTTCGCCCGGGTTTCACTTTTTTAATAAATATCCTCTGGTGCGTAACGGATGGGCTTCGCCAGTCCATTTAAAAAAAAATTATTCTGGTGTGTTACAGATGGGCTTCGCCAGTCCAAATGTGGGAATAGTTAAATTAAGGAGCCACTTTTATGTTTATGCAACAACAATGGATTCTAAACTACAACAATCGATTTCAATCTACAACAATCGATAATATGTCTACAACAATTAAAGTTACATCTTCTCTTATGATATTTACAACAATGGGGGGTTTCCATGAAGTTAGGCATGAAATATGGGTTTTTAAACATAAAATTGACCAAAAAAGTTATTGGGATGCATCGATTTTAAATTATTTTTATTCAGAAACCCAGTAGCGGATTTCTAAATAGGCTAGCTAGGCTATAGCCTACGGCGGCAAATTTTAGTAGGCGGCAAATTTTTGACAGCAGAATTTTTCTGAATAAAAAAGAAGAAAAAGGAAACACTAAAAATAAGCTCTGGAAAGAGGGAGAACGTTCAGAAAATCAATTATGTGGTTTACAAGGAACTGTTCTCTTTGTTACCCAAAGATTCTCAAAATGAGCCAAAACACTACTTTAAACACTCACACGCCTTTTGGGAGAGACGCCATGGGGGTCGCCTGTTTGCGTCTCCAGTTGTGATGACAAAGAAGCGCGGCACGCTTTTTGTTTGGTAAACCAGATGTCCAGTCTTCGGTTGCAATGCTGTTTTAAGACACAGTAGGGGTGACAATTGACAGATAATGGGGTAGGATGTGTGAAAGATTTGAGATGGTGCTCTGGATTACTGCTTATAAGATTTTAGTGCTACACCATCTACTTGATAAATGAAACTAAGGCTGATTGCTTTTTATGAACTATTTATTAAAAACATAACAATAACGCGCGTGGCGTTTAGGCTTAGCCGCGATACGAGGACGAGAGAAATAACAGAGCGCGCAGAGTGTCCGTCGTTCGTTGAGGAATGTCGTTCTGCCCGGCGAGAGCTGCCCGGGCACTGGCGTATATAGAAATTTATTTCGGGAGGGGCCCGAAATTGTTTCCCAGCCCCTCTCATGTATATTTAACTTTTTTTCGGTATATTCTTAGGCAGAATTTGCAACTTAAAGAACTTAATATTAAAAAGTTATGATGTATTAAGTTTCAATTACAAAAGGGGGGTCTGGGGGTCCTCCCCCAGAAAATTTTTGGAAGTTAGACTCTAAAAACCAGGTTTTTAACTAATTTTGGTACCCCTAGTTAGAATTTTGGATATAAATTTTCAGGTAAAATTTGATGAATTTAATGATAAAGTTATAAATAATATAGTTTTAAGTACAGAAGGGGATATATGGGGGTCATCCCCCAGAAAAATTTTGGAGATTAGATCCTAAAAACAGGATTTCAACTTGGTTTTTATACACTTTCCGATTTTCATACATACATTCTCAGGTAGGATTTTGAACTTTTTGTAAAAACGTTTTGAATAATAAAATTCCAAGCACTCTAAAGGGGGTTTGGGGGTCCTCCCCCAGAAAATTTTTCAAAATTTGACCATAAAAAACAGGGTTTTAACTTGTTTTGGTACACCAAGTCAGAATCTCGGGGGGGGCCAGGGCCCCTTCGGCCCCCCCCTTATATACACCACTGTGCCCGGGCAAGGTTGCTTCGCGGCGCTGGTGTTGCGCTCGCCAAAAGTCTTTCTTCTGGCGCTTGAGCGCTCTTTTGGCGGTGTCGCCTCACACTCCCTCCCCAGTGTCAACGGAATGTGACATATCTTCTGGGAAGGGTAATCTTTCGACCCGAGCGTGTTGTCACCGGTCGCTCAGTCGGCGACGTATCTTGTACAGTCTTTGAATTGTCACTATCACACTTGCTTGGAGGTGGCGTAGATACGCGCTGAGTAACCAAATAGTCCTTGTCTACAGTTTGGAACACTGGTTTAAGACGGTCGAGGGACACCGTTGTTCGGCGTCCGTTCACAACGATGTCGAAGTTTTTCTCTCGGCGAGAAACTACCTCGAACGGGCCGTCGTAAGGCGGTTGTAACGGTGTGCGTACACCGTCATGTCGTAGCAGGACATGTGTGCACTTTTCCAAGTGTGGGTGCACGAAAACACTGCGTTGGCCGTGGCTGGAAGTGGGGGTTGGGCGGACGTCGGCGAAGGAGCTCCTCAGGTCCTCCAGGAACTGCTTGGGTGACGACGTGGTCTCGTCAGTTGACGGGCAAAAGAACTCGCCTGGTAGACGCAAGCTCTGCCCATACACGAGGTCTGCGGTGGTCGCTTGTAGGTCTTCCCGGAAGACGGAACGGAAGCCCAACAGGATGGTCGGGTGGGCAGAGGTCCACTGCTCCGTGCTGTGGGCCTTCAATGCCGCCTTGAAGGGACGGTGGAACTGCTCCACGAGTCCATTGGCTTGCGGATGGTAAGGAGAGGAACGGATCCTCTTGACGCCCAGAAGACTGCAGAGGGATCGGAACAGCTGGCTTTCGAACTGCCTGCCCTGGTCCGTCGTCAGGTACGCTGGAACGCCGAATCTTGCCACCCAGGTGGTGTAGAACGCTTGTGCCACTGTCTCGGCAGTGATATCCTGGATAGGCACGGCTTCCGGCCATCGGGTAAAGCGGTCGATCATGGTGAGGACGTAGCTATATCCTCTGGATGGCGGCAGGGGTCCAACCAAGTCTATGTGTACGTGGTCAAATCGCCTCGTTTGGTCAGGAAAGGAACCGAGGGGGGTCTTAGTGTGTCTATACACTTTACATTTTTGGCATGCTAAACATTCCCTCGCCCAAGTGGTGCAATCCTTATTAATTGAGGGCCAAACGAATCTAGATTTGACCAGTTTAGTTGAGGCTCTAGTGCCGGGGTGGGACAAGTTATGCAAGTTTAAGAAAACCTGTTTGCGAAATTGTTCGGGAATGAATGGTCTGGCTGCTCCCGTTGAGATATCGCAGTAAACTGGGGTTTGGGATTCTGAGAGGGTAACTGTTTTTAACTGAAAACCCTGGGGATTTTTTAGTAGCTCCCCTAGCTCTGTATCCCTCAGCTGAGCCTGTGCAATTTCATTAAAGTCGATCGCGCTTGGTATGGTTATCGTGGCTATCCTGGACAATGTGTCAGCAGTTATGTTTTCGGCTCCTTTAATATGCTGTATATCTGTTGTGAATTGGGAAATGAAGTCAAGTTGCCTACTCTGACGCGGCGATCCTTTATCCGCTTTTTGTCGAAAAGCGTAAGTAAGGGGTTTGTGGTCCGTGACAAGGGTGAAATTTCTGCCCTCGAGCATATGTCGGAAATGTTTTATTGCTGCGTACGCGGCCAGCAGTTCTCTATCGTACGCGCTATATTTCTGCTAAGTTTCTGATAACTTTCTAGAGAAAAACGGGAGAGGTTGCAACTCGATATCAATTGATTGGAACAAGGCACCTCCTATAGCCAAATCAGAGGCGTCTACTTGCAGCACTAATTTTGCATCCGGTTTAGGGTGGGATAATAGTGTAGCATTACAAAGGAGCTCTTTACAAATTTGGAATTCTTTTTCTGCCTGTTCAGTCCAGTCGATTTTAGTATTTTTATTTTGCCTAACACCCTTGAGGTACCCATTCAATGTGGTTTGATTGCTGGCAATTTTTGGCAAAAACCTCCGAAAAAAATTAATAAATCCCAGAAACCGTCGTAGTTCCTTAATGGTGGTAGGTCGGGGGAAATCTACACTAGCGGAAATAAAAATCCCAACACCAAGAAGGAAAGGAGATATCAAAGTCAAATTTATTTCTATGATTGCACATAGTATCAATGTGAATTACTTTAAAAATCAGCCTTCCTGGATGTTAGGGGGCTGAGAAAATCGGTGAGGAGTGTTGTCTCCATAGGTGTCCATTACCGCCGTCACACGACATGGTATTGAGTGACAGGGGCTCTAAATGACTTTTAAGGGATTGGAGGACCATGTAGCCTCCTCAGGTAGTCCAAATTCATATGGTGCTCTAGCGGACGTAGCATATCGGGCTAGGGGATTTCTCCTCTTTCTCCGGACATGTTTTGTGCGCGTTGGTTCTTACGAACGGATAGGCCAGGGTAAAAATGCAACCTAGGGGGTTAAGAAGAAAGCTTGGACATTGCATACAACATGTGGTTGTGCATGTTTCTCTTGAAATTTGTCCCCAGGACTGGTCTGAAGGTAAGAACGAACAACCGGCTAAAAAACCTCAATGAAGCAGCTCCGATTGGCCAAAATACCGGTAGATCATACTGAGAACAAGCGGCAGTGGGATGGATGTCGTTTGCAGTACTGCGGATTGTCCGTTCGGTCCGCATAGCTTCTTACATCTTTGTCAGTAAACAAGGGGCTGAAAATGGGCATTTCTGTTTCCAATAGTGCACGGAATAAGGAAATGAAAATCCCAATTTCATGACATTGTGTTTATGAGAGAATCCTGATTCGGTTTGGAGCACCATGACGGTTGGGTATGAGTTTGAAGACACAATGGAGAGAGTGCACTCAGCTGATGATTTTCTAATCATTTCACAGAGTGGTGAGGCAGGGTAACGGAGTGGGGATGCATTGGATTCCATTTCTGCTACTCCTGAGTATGATTCACCAGTGCTTTTTCCAACCAGAGCTGCGTCATTGAGATTTTGCAGCCGGTAGACCGTCCTTACCTTCAGACCTGTCCTGGGGACCAATTTCAAGAGAAACATGCACAACCACATGTTGTATGCAATGTCCAAGCTTTCTTCTTAACCTCCTAGGTTGCATTTTTACCCCGTCTTTCCTGTTCTCTAGAACCAACACCCACAAAACAGGTCCGGTCAATGAGGAGAAATCACCTAGCCCGGTACGCAACGTCCGCTGGTGCACCATATGAATTTGGACTACCTGAGGAGGCAACATGGTCCTCCAATCCCTCAAAAGTCATTTATAGCCCCTGTCACTCAATACCATGACGTGTGACGGCGGTAATGGACACCTATGGAGACAATACTCCTCACCGATTTTCTCGCCCCCCTAACATCCAGGAAGGCTCATATTTTTATCAATTCACATTAATACTATGTGCAATCATAGAAACAAATTTGACTTTGATATCTCTTTTCCTTCTTGGTGTTGGGATTTTTATTTCCGCTAGTGTAGTATAGGTTGCACTTTTTCCGGTAAGGGTTTTGAACCGTCTTTAGAAATTAGGTGTCCTAAAAATGAGATTTCTTTGACATTAAACACGCATTTCGAAGCGTTTATAGTGAGTCCGTATTCGTTTAATTTTTTCAAAACACTGCGCACATGATTCTCGTGCTCCGTCTCGTTATCACTAAAAATCAAAATGTCGTCTAAGTAGACGTAACAAAAAGAGAATTCTCCAAGTACCTCGTTCATGAACCTTTGGAAAGTTTGAGCAGCTCCACAAAGGCCAAAATTTAGAAAAGGAAATTCGAAAAGTCCGAATGGTGTACACACGGCTGTTTTTTGTACGTGGTCTGGGTGTACAGGGATGTGAAAATATGCGCGGACGATATCGATTTTTGAGAAGATACTTTTGCCAAAGAGAGCATTGGAGAAATCCTGTATGTGAGGAATGGGATAGCGGTCCGGAATGGTAGAGGAGTTTAATTTTCGGTAATCTCCCACCGGCCTAATGCTACCTGAACTTTTAGTGACAACATGGAGAGGGGACGACCAAGGAGATTTAGAGGGTCAACATATCCCTTGCTGCATCATGTGTTGGAATTCGTTTTTTACTTCGTTGTGCAATTTAGGATTTAGTCGTCTGGGTTTGCTATAGACTGGGGGTCCGGACGTTTCAATATAATGCACCGTGTTTTGCTTTATGTTTGTTACATTAGGGTTAACTTTCAACAAATCTGGAAATTCTCCGAGCATTTTATGGAACGGGGAATCTCCAGAGATTACCTTGACCGAAAAGTTATCTACTGATGCTATTATCCCCTGTCGTTTGAATTTTGTGGTGCTATCGATTATACGTTTATTTTTTAAGTCTATGAGTAAGCCAAAATGCTGAAGAAAATCTGCACCAATAATAGGGGTTGGTACGGAGGCAATTAAAAATTTGAATTCAAAATTTCTCCTGAAACCTAAATCTAAGCTGAGTAATTTGGTACCGTAGGTGAAAATTTTTGAGTTATTTGCTGCATATAGCTCTAAAGAATCAGGTTTTAAGGATTTGCTGTTTTTAGGGACCGGAATACACGAAACGTCGGAGCCAGAGTCAATTAGGAATTTAAAATGGGTTTTTCTATCGTAAACATGCAGGCGGCTAGATTTAGCGGCTGTCGGCAGATTTGCTGCCGATATGTTTACCCCGACAGCCGAATTTAGTTTTCCTGGATTGTTACGAACCGGGGGCAGCCAGGTTTACATTTACGGGCCTCGTCCCCGAAACGGTCATGGTAAAAACATAGCTCGCCGTTTGTGTGCACCGGGGACCTATGCCGTCTCCTACGGGGGGACCGCGAGTACCGGGAGCGAGAATTACTTCGCTCCCTGCCCATTTTGGCAACCTGTTGGGTTAAAGCCGCTATTTCCTTTCGCAGCGTGGCTACTTCTAGGGTCAGCTGGTCCTCTTTAGGAGCAATATTGGGTTCGCCTCGCTGCATGGTGCAAATTTGGTTCTGTTGGGTCCTCATACTGATTTCACACACAGTATCGGCAATCGTGGCCAGGCAGTCCAATCCCTCGGAACTAATGGAGAGAACCGTTTGCACATCAGGGGGAAGGCGCTCCATCCAAAGCGTTTTTAGGAATTCCTCCTTCACTCCTGATGAGCCCGCCAAACCTCTCATTCTTCTCAAGAGATGGGACGGCTTGTCATCGCCTAGCTGCATTTCGGAGACGAGTTTCCGGAACTGCTTCGCTTCCGAATCAGTGTATTCGTTAATAAGCCTTTTTTTTAGGGCTAAGTATTTGTCCTGAGCTGGGGGGTTGAACAATATATCTGAAACGTGAGTTAACGTTTCTTGATCTAGGGATGCTACGATGTTCTGATATTTTGTTGTGTCTGCAGTAATTCCCGAAAGTTCGAATCCCTGTTCTACTTGGATAAACCACAAACGCATGTTGGCTTTCCAGATGGGGGGAAGTTTTAACGCTACCCTAGCTATCTGTGCTGCGGGAGGAGTTACCCCTTGTTCATTTTCATTAGATTCTTCAGTATTACCCATATTTAGTTTTAATTCTTATAAATTACAAGATAAGTAAGGGAAAGAAAGAGGGCTGACCAAACGAGACGAAAAAAAAATCACGCACTTACTTAGAACATGGCATGTCGTTGCTTGACTCCATTAGAAGAAGAAAAATCCAAAGTCCTGGAACGTCCGTATCACCACTGAACGTCTTGGTCACCACTGAGATGGTGCTCTGGATTACTGCTTATAAGATTTTAGTGCTACACCATCTACTTGATAAATGAAACTAAGGCTGATTGCTTTTTATGAACTATTTATTAAAAACATAACAATAACGCGCGTGGCGTTTAGGCTTAGCCGCGATACGAGGACGAGAGAAATAACAGAGCGCGCAGAGTGTCCGTCGTTCGTTGAGGAATGTCGTTCTACCCGGCGAGAGCTGCCCGGGCAAGGTTGCTTCGCGCAGGGGCGGATCCAGACCAAATTTTCGGGGGGGGGCCATTTGAAAATTTCCCCCCAAAATTTTCGGAAATTTAAGTCAAAAACCCTACTTTTTCCAACTTGTTTTGGTACGCCTCATCAGAATTTCGGATATAGATTTTTGGCTTAAATCTAGAAGTGGGTTCAAACGCGAGGCGAAAGTAGTAGCGCCAAAGTGCGCCTAAGTATCAAAGTGAAGTTGTTGACTAAAAATTCGCCAAGCCCCAACCCGAACCCACTTCTAGATTTTTTGCGTTTTGAAGCAAACTTAGTAAAATATAGTAGTAATAATAGGGCTTTAAGTGCCAGGGGGGTCTGGGGGTCCTCCCCCAGAAAAATTTAAAAAATTTGACCTTAAAATAACAGGGTTTTAACACATTTTGGTACATAAAATATCATATTATATAGAGTAAAACTTTTAATTTTTTTGAGGGGGGGCTTAAGCTCCCAAGCCCGAGCCCCCCTGGATCTACTAGTGGAGGGGGCTAATGCTGATTTTAGGATAAAGCTCATTAAATTTTGAACGGGCTAATTCTTTACAGGGGCTAAAACTCAGAGGCCCCTTTAAATTGTGAATCGAATCTGCAAAAACTAAGCAGGGGGCTATAAATCGCTAACAAATTAAAGCTTTTAAAATTAAAAACGCAAGAAGGCTAAAACTCATTGTTCCATTTAAATTGTGAATGGGATCTATAAAAATGAAGGGAGGCTAAAAATTTTGTAGTGATTAAAGCACATTACAACTTTTTTTAAGTTATGAATTCCATCTTTATAAAAGAGCAGAGAGGGCTAAAGCTCATCTATCTTGGAGGGGGCTAAAAGCTCATCAAGTAGATGTGAACCAAATATATAAAAATACAAGTGGACTAATGCTTTGTAGGGGCTAAAGCTCATTGGCCGCTAAATTCTCACTTTATTATACAAATACAACAGGTGCTAAACGTTTTGCAGGATCTAAAGATCCTAAAATAGGCTAATGTTTTTAGGGGGCTTAAGATCATGAAATGGGCTAATATTTCGAAGGGGCTCACTGAATCCTTTAAATTGCAAATTAATTCTACAAACATGCAGGGGATAAATGCTTTGTAGGGGCTAAAACTCTTGAACTCCTTAAATAGTCTACAAAAATGTAAAGAGCAAAAACCCACTTTCCTTATAATTGTGCATTGATTCTACAAATTTTCAGGGGCTAAAGATCTTAGAAGGGGCTAATGATTATGAAATAAAGCTCTTTGGGTCGTTTGAAATGTAAAAGAGCTACAAAAAATTTTTTTTGAAAAGGTTTTAAATTTTTAAAAATTTTTTTCGAAAAGCTTCAATTTTTTCTTGTGTGAACATAAGTCCCCTGGGGGGGCTATAGCCCCCCTATAGATCCGCCACTGGCTATATGGGCAACGTACCATACCTAAGAATTAAGACTTCGCATGAATTATAAAGGGAACATTTTTTGAGTTCTAGAAAGGGGTTTTAGCTATATTTTGAAACTTTTCTCAGGATAAGCATGGCCCCCCTTGCATTGTTTTTATTCTTGTCAGACATCGCATGAATTACAATGAATTTTTTTTAAATTTTAGCTCTGAAAAAGGGGTTTTTAACTATTTTTGAAATTTTCTCGGGGGGGGGCATGGCCCCCATGGCCCCCTCCCTGGATCCGCCACTGGCTTCGCGGCGCTGGTGTTGCGCTCGCCAAAAGTCTTTCTTCTGGCGCTTGAGCGCTCTTTTGGCGGTGTCGCCTCAGATTTATGGACCAGACGGACCAGGAAGGTTTTGTTCTGCCTGGGGCTTACTTCAAAGGGGGTGCTGTTGTGATAACAAACATTTCAGGTTTCTTGACCAAAGAATACCAGGAAAATCTTGAGTGCTCAGGGATGGAAAGAACGTTCAATTAGTTCCATTGCCACCTGCTCAAAGGGGTCATAAATAAATCGAAGATAAAGGATTCCGCTTCTTGAGCTCTTCATCAGCTATTGGTTCATTCTACGAAAAACCAATCCTGTGTATTCGGGGGTTGGTTTTCATCCCCTTTCATTGAATGTGTTCACGAGACCGCTTCCATATAAGCTCTGTTTAGCTTCTCAATCGGCAGTAAGAAGAGTTTAGCCTTGAACAGAGAGAGACCTTCTAAATTAGTGTAATGTATAGTTGAAAAATACAAATTGGAACATCGTTTTCTAGTAAGTTCCTATTTGTTTTTCGTATTTTATTGTATTAATCTATAAATTTCATAAAAATAATTGGATATTCATACTTGTAAACTTTTAAGGTTTGTCCATAAAATGTTCTGATTTTCGTTTAGTTTACGGTCTTACTGATGGATCGAAAATTTCTGCGGTTATTTCACTTCAAAATCAAATTCCTCTGCTAATCCCTGTCTATTTGATTTTCACAATTTTGGTCTTTTTATTAAATTAATTTGCATGAAACTTGTTTTCAATCAATGTTTTATGTTATTTCCCTTAGTAGTAGTTGATACGAGTGAAAATGAAAACATTTACTAGAAACTAGATGAAAGAAAATATTTGTTTATTTCTTAGAAACTATTGCAGATTTTTTATTATATTTATGCAATTTTACATACTGTTTTATAATTTCAATGGTTTCCTTGAGTTAAAACACTAATTTCGAGGATCATATTTTTTGAAAAAGGAAAAAAAAATTCTGGTAGAGAACCCCCAATCCCCAAAATTTGGCGTTGGTTTTAGATAGTGTTTTTCTCATTAAAAATTCTGATGCCTAAATGAAGAGGTCTCCTTTAGGTGTTTCCCCAAAGTGTGTCGAAATAAAGAAGACTTCCCTCCAAAATTTTACGCCTATTTATGATTATTTTCCTTTAAAATTCAGTGATTTTTAAGGTCTCAAAATGAACTAAAAACACTTTTTCCGAGACATTTTTCAAAATTTTTCTGGGGAGACCCCCCAGATTTACTTAAGCTCACATTAAAAAATTTCGACAATTTGTGCAACACATTCGAGAGCTTCCTTCAAGTGATAATTAACGTTATAAGTACATTAACGTTAAAAACGTTGAGTCAATCCCTCCCCGAAACAATAGTCTGGTTATAGCCCTAAAATTTTCCCACATAAAAAACTGGACATAAAGGGGTGGTTTCAAAAATAAAGGGGGGCGCCAATGAGCCACCTTCGCCCCGGGCGCCGTTATACCACGGCACGGCTCTGCTCTTTCCATAGAGTTTGAAAAGTAGATAAACACAAGTTTGAGGGAAGTTTCCAAATTCATATGGGGCCGTTCAAATATTACGTAAGCACTTTTTTGGTCATTTTTAACCCCCCTCCCCCCTTGTCAGAAAGGATAAGCAAACCCCCCCCACACCATAAGCCCCCCACACCATAATTACGTAAGAAACTCCCGGACCCCCCCCGAAATTTTGACATCCCTATTAGTCAGTACTGTTTTTTCCTTGAAAATTAGGTGACTCGTCCAAGGAGCTGTCCTTTTTGGGTTTAACCCTAAGGGTTTAAAAATTAGTCGAAACACTACTTTTCGGGGTTACAATTTCAAAATTTTAGGATGGTCCATCTCCAGAAAAAAGTGCTTATGTCAGATTTCCTAATTCAATTTTTGTTACAATTATTTTTGGTTGAATTTTGAAATTATTTATGCAAGAAGCAAGAGATTTTCGAAAATACACCATCTTACGTAAGCATCACTCATATCCCCCCGCCCCCCTTGTCAGCAAAATTAAGCAAAGAGCAAAACCCCCCTCCCCCCTTAGGTGCTTACGTAATATTTGAACGGCCCCTATCCTGGGGGAGGGCCTCCGGACCTTGTGGACGTTTTTTATAAATTTCCCCCCTAGAAAATTTGTGGTTTTCAAGGAACTGAAGGATCTCAAAATGATCTGAAACACTACTTTAAGAGGCAAGTTTTCAAAATTTTTCTGTGGAAACCCCCCAGACCCCATTCTATATGGCATTTTATGCACCAAAATGACTCAAAAACCCTGTTATTTTTAAGTCAAATTTTCAAACATTTTCTGGGGGAGGACTCCCAGACCCCCGTGGTACCTATCACTCTATAATTACAACTTTATTTTATATTAAGTTCGTCCAAATACAAAAATTCTACCATAAAATCTATATCCGAAACTCGGATGAGGCGTTCCAAAACTAGTTAAAAAATTGGGGTTTTTTAACTAAAATTTCCAAAAAATTTCTGGGGGAGAACCCCCAGATCCCCCTTTTAGAAGTATTTCCCATATTAAGATCATAAAGAAGATTTTATTGAATTGTGAAAATTCATAGCCCCCCCAAAAACCAAATCCTGGATCCACCCTTGTCGCCCTCCCCCAAAAAAAATAAAAACCAAAAGTCAAGTCACGCCGTGTATACAAACCCACTTAAAATCTTTGCCCCCCTCCCAACCAAAAACTGAAATGACACCCCAGTTTAGTTTTGTAAGAGGTATTGCATATAGGCGGCAAATTTTGGTTCAGCCTATAGGCGGCACATTTGGAAATCCGCCACTGCAGAAACCTTCCTTGGAGCAAGTAGATCAACGTGGTATAGTTTAATAGTTAATGTAGGTTCGAAAAATTTAAAACTATAAAGGACATACATACAGACAGACAGACAGACAGACATACATACATACAAACAAACATTGATTTATATATATATAGAAAAAAAGGCTACAGTACTCGTTGTAAAAGGTAAATAAGGGCTAATAAGTTGTAGTACAATTATTTAGCTTTATTTTAAGCCCTGAATTAAGTCTCTAGCAGCCATATTAACCATCACGAGTAGATTAAGAGCTTAATCGCAGATCGTATAAACCCGGATTGATGTTTAATCGAGGACGAGATTTGGACCTTATCGACCAGCATCCGACAATCCCGGTTTCTTCAATCCGAAGGGTTGAATGTAAGGCCACTTCTGATTGGACCGCGATGACGCCAGTGATCGAGTCCAAGCGTCCGCACTGTTCGCTCAAGCTCATAGTCCAGTGTAAATTATTTCCTATAAAACTCCCCACTTGCTTTAAAACATTTCTATCACAACTAATAAAAACTATATAACCAATTAATAAAAAATGAGTTGCACTGGTGTCCTTGTTTTCCTGCTTAACACTCGGAATTGTTTTCACAAAACTGGTATCTGATGCAATCCCTGGATGAGATTATTTCAATATTATTTTTAAAATACTCAAACGTATCTGAAAATATTAATTCACCTCTCTAAAAATAGACTATTTTTGAAAGAATTTAAAGGAATTAATAGTTAAAAGGGGAAAATTTTGAAACTTAAGTAAGAGCCGTACGAAATATTTAAAACCTTTATAAGCTATTACAGCGCCATCTATCAAAACGAGAGCGAACTCTAAACTTTTTGGTTGATCTGAATCCGTGTCGTTTCACGATCAGTAAATCTTTATTATTACATTTTAATCAATCATTATATTGATGATTAAAGCAAATATACGCAAATATAAATATAATTTGTAATCTAATTCATACTTAATTGTTCATTTTCGCTTACATTGCAAATTATTCTCGGATTAATCCGCCAATGTTGGGGGATTAGATTTGAAGCTTTGGATCCAGGCTTAAGCTCCTAACCTTGACTGGTCGATAACGTTTTACTTAGGATCTGCGGATAATCCGTCAATCCGGGATTAATCCGTTTTGGTCAATACGGCTGGTCGCATAGTTCTTACTTTATCTTAAAAAACAAACAATTTGGGAAAACCGAAATTTCGGAAAAATAGAGCATTATAACGTTGTATGGGCATGGTAAAGGAAAAATAAAGCTAAAACACAATATGACGTTATAAAAATTATTATTTACTTATTGAATACAAAGTTATTTGTCTTAATACTTGTTGATTAATGTTAATTTTTAAATTAAATTGAGATTAATTAGTATGAATTATAATTAAGAAATTAAAAAATGTATATTAATTTATTGGTTTTTTAAGTATTAGTTTATAAAATACGACTTTTTGAGGTACCAAAGATCATGGTCTCTTGCAAGGATTCAGGACTGTCTTCCTCGTTGTCAGACTCGTCTACCTCAATTGTAGGGATGTTGAGGCATGACTTGCCTTGACATTGTTTACATAGTGCAGAACACTTAAGTCCCGCTTTCTGACATGAGCTGAGCAGCCTCTTCCAGCACACCCTTTTTGGCACTTGCATGAGATGAATTTCAGGAGGATCTTTTGTAGAGGTAATAGGTACCAGAACTTGCTGACTCCTCGTCCAGCCCCAGTCAGTTGGTTTTTGTCTGCACCTAACCATGTCTGTACCTGGTGGTATGTGCGATATGCATGTTGAGCTGCAGCCTCCTGACACTTTATTGGAGGAAAACATTTTCCACCGTCGATCCCAATCCAAAACTAATCTATTATGTACCTCTATAAAAGATCTAGCATCAAAAACTCTCCTGAAATTCATCTCATGCAAGTGCCAAAAAGGGTGTGCTGGAAGAGGCAGCTCATGTCAGAAAGCGGGACTTAAGTGTTCTGCACTATGTAAACCATGTCAAGCATAGGCACCGACTCCATAGGGTTTGAGGGGGCTTGAGCCCCCCCCCAATGTTGGAAGGTAGGGGCTAAGCCCCCCCCCCCAATATTTTTGTAAAAATGTACCTATATATTTTCTTTCATGAACTAATAGTCTTCTCAAAGGGTCTCAAAATGACTTAAAACACTACTTTTAAGAGTGAAAATTTCAAAAGATATTTGGGGGAGGACCCCTAAGCCCCCTTAAATTTTAAAATCTATTATGTACCGTTTTCCCCTGAAACTTCCGTGATTTTTGAGGAGTGATCCTTCTTTTGTGTAACATAAGAAAAAAGTCTACAAAATGAGTTTAAACATTATTTTTAGGGACAAATTTCCAAAATTTTTCTGAAGTTGGACCCCTAAAACCCCCTTCAACATTTTGCTGTTTATTATATACTATATATTGGGTTTCTTTGAAAATTCTGCTTCTAAAAATGAGCCCTGCTCTAAGGGCCCCCAATAACCCAAAAGGTAATAATAAGGGTGTTAACCCAAATAGGCTTGAAAAGGAGATAAAACGGAGATAAATTGGTTACTAACTACTGGGGTGGGTCCTAACAACATAAGACAAAAATTGGAACTACCTGATTTTTTGCAATTATCGCCCTTTTTTTGTCGTTATTGACTGGCCTATTAGGGCCACTCCACGCTCTGCGACATCATTGGTGACCGCCAAGTTGTTGAAAAAATCTTGGTACCGCTTGAATTCGTCTAAGATTTATCATTCAGTAGGAGACTTTAAAATGAAACTTATAGGTAATCCAATCCAAATCTTTGAAATAAGCTCAAAGTTGTTCCATGGGGGTTAAAAGCGCTCTTTGACCGAAAAAGGATCATGCTCGCCGGCGCTATGGGGGTTTTATTGAATATTTTTCCTATTTTACTTCAGCTGGCATCATCTGATAGTCTTGTATCTCAGTTTTGGGAAGTAAAACCCTATGTGAGGCCTTCATCCAGCTCCCGACCCAAGCGCCGGCGAGCATTCTCTTTTTTCGGTCAAAGCGTGCTTTTAACCCCCATGGAACGTCCCCCAGTAGGTGCTATTGAATGTTTTTCCAATAGAATCTTGAGACAATGATGTCCCAAAGGTGATTTATAGGTTTAATTCGATATTGACTGCGTTCAGGCTCATAAATTTGAAAAGAACCAAAAATGACGATACTTTCAATATTTTCCCTGTATGTTTAACATGGGAGACCTACTTTTGTAGGGTGCAGGGGTCAAAAATTATCCTAGAAACCTGAAAATTTGTAGGTAATAATGTTTTAATATTTAGTACCAACTTGAGAGTGGGGCATCTGGGAAATTCGAAAAAAAAATTCCCCATAGACTTTTGAAACACCCTAATGTCTCACTCTTGCAGAAAAACAACCCACTCCTCGTGTTATGGAATATTTGCATTCAAGATACGAATAAAATATGAAACCGTAGAAAAAAGAATTTTATATATCATGCAGTAGAATTCTAATTAAGTGTTTTCTTCCAGAAGTTGTTTTATTACTTTTTCAACGATTCGATTGGATTTTAATGCCCATTAGGTAATGGAATGTTAACATCTGGTTTTGGGGTATTCCCTTGAAATCAAATCTTTTTTATTTACTAAGTTTGATGTTTTAAGGGAAAATTCGGTCAAGCAGTGACAGTTTTTCAAGGTCATTGCGATGTGTAAGTGTTTTAATGGTAGAGGTTGCTTGCCTCTCATTATAGAGATTTTGCTCTCGTTCAGGCAATAGTTAGAGTGAACAGAAATAGTTTTAATTTTGCAACTGACCTTCGAACACCAAAAGGAAACTTTTTAGCTAATGGCCCGATCACTTTTTTAAACTTCCCCCCCAAAAAAACCCGCACTTTTTCAGACACCCTAGCCTTCCTGCACAAATTTGGGGTTGAAAACAACCGGTTTCGTGTTCCTCACGTTAATACCTTTCAGAAAAAACAATCCTCATAA
The DNA here is from genome assembly GCA_024610705.1 of Tetragnatha versicolor. Lineage (NCBI taxonomy): Eukaryota > Metazoa > Arthropoda > Arachnida > Araneae > Tetragnathidae > Tetragnatha > Tetragnatha versicolor. The sequence continues at coordinate 43,617,829 of JANDEH010000002.1, read as the reverse complement.
TTGTAGCACAAGAATCGCACGGGAGCCTATTTTCTTACCATTTGCCCCCACACTATATCCACCAAGCATGATCTTAATTTTTAAGCCACAATTCAACATTATTAAATCGTGCAAGCATGTCATCAATTTTTTCGTTAGAGTTTGATTGTAGCGAGTAGCAGGATAAGCAACCTTATCCCCTGCCTCAAATCAGTTTCCTCATTTGGGTTGGTTGCAGGAAGGTTTTCCTTCATCAAGGGATCTGTCATGGTCTCTTTCTAGAAGAACCAGATATTCGGAATCAGCACCCCAAAAAACATGTAATACCTTCGAAAAATAACGTTTTTACTAATTTTTTTACCCAACTGGCAATTGACAGAATAACCATTTTGAGCTTTTATTGAATATAGTTACTTTTTACAAAAAATTGCACATATTGACATCAAAATCATGCTTTTGGACCCTTAAAACATAATATTTGACCCCAAAAATATCTTCCTATTATTAAAAGAATCGAAAATAGGCCAGCAGGTGCCATCTTGTTACGACGTCGTAGTGGTTGACTACGGGCAAAAATTTTGGGCTCCCATCGATATTTTATTTCTTGTATGATTATCTAACATCCCTGAAAGTTTCATGAAGGTATCACAATTTGCAGTTTTCGGTCATTTATTAATGAAGCCAGCCTTATATTTTAAGAATATTAATGAATACTAGTCTTGTAAATACATACAGTTTTGAAAGTAATACTTAATACCAGTCTTGTAAATACACCTGAAACACTATCTTTGTAATACCAATCTTGTGTAGTTGTTGTTGCATGCCCCCATGGCCAGCAGTGCTAGACCAAGTCTAAGTAAATGACGTCATAAACCTTTAAAAAAACAACACCGTCAATGTATCGTTAGTCAATCCTGTTTAGAGAGCCCCAGGCACGCGAGGATGTGTTGAGATGAAGCCTGTTAAGTGGAACAGTTGTAACATATTATGTCATAGATCCTGGATCCCTCGGAAAATTTCATTGTTTTAAGGTGGCCACTTCGAATGCGGGCAATAATAGTCTGGTCCTGCCTATTGAAACCTTGAGGCAGGGAGCCTCCAGGTTGTCAACAGTGATACCAAGGTTGCTCTGGGCGGACATTCCAAGTGGTCTTGTTTAGGCCTGTGCTATAAATCGATATAAAGATTAACCGGTTTAACGCTAACATCGGTATACCGCTTTCCATGCCGAACCCCATTATATCGGATACCGGAATAATATCGGTTTGAGTTCCGATTAAACTCGGAGATTCGATTTATTTTCTTAAACCGATCTGCGTTCCGGTTAAAAAGATCCGGAACTGAGAACCGATAAAAATATACTTTTTAAATCCAAATCAATCACCTCATTAACCTTTTAAACGCCGCAATTCAAATTTCGAATTAATGGTTCTGATTTTTGGCTTAAATGGCTAGTTTGATCATAACTAAAACCATTCTAGTCATTTTTTGTCGGAAAAAAATTCCTAAGTATGATTTTGAGGATGTTCCCATTTGGGAACATTGGCGTTTGGGGTGAAGTTTTTAGGTGGATTTCCAAAGGGGACATATTTTACAATTAATTCAAATAAAATGATTTCAATAGGCTTCTACTCAATAATTATGAACATTTTTATGATTGTGGACTGTTTTTTCATTTTTATTTTCCATACTTGAACGATTTAGTAACATTTTATAAATTTTCATAAGAAAAAATTGACATGTTTATTACGTACGCGAAGCTTTTCCGTAAATTTTTCTTGCACTATGGGTAATATTTTGGTGTAAAAAATACAAAAGAGTGTTCCCATGCTCTTCAAAGCTTAATAATTACGTTTATGTGAGAAAAATTAGTTTTAATTACGGTTCTATACGGATATTTAGCATAAAATCCACTAATTGCATTAAAATCTAATTAGCTTTCAAAATTAATAATCATAATTATCTCCATTGATTTATTAAAGCTGTGTTTCTCATGGAAGATTCCGAACTGAACCACATAATATATCTTACATCCAACTTACGTTAGAAGAGTGTTTTTAGATGTACGCACTTTTCCTTATTTTCAAAATTCTTCAATTTTATTTCTATAATTTTTATTAAAAAAAGTACTTGAACAAAAATATATACGCAAATCCTCAGAAGCACTCCAAATATGCTCTTTGTATAACCCCCATTGATAATTGCTGAATATTAATCGATCGGGGAGTTAGAAAAATATACAAGTGTAAGAATTTGCTATAAAGATTTAGAATATATTTCTTCATAAATCAGGTGAAAAAATAAAAATTATATATTTTTGAATTTAAAACATAATTCTTAACCTGTTTAGATCCTTTGAGACAAGAAATGTTCAAAAATTTTTTTTTAATTATGTGCTGCAGATTTTGTTAATAATCATTATAAACATAGTAATTAAGACGCAATATCTCGCTCAGTTCCGTACAGAAGAGTTAGTTGTACCACAAAAAAATCATGGCCTCCGAAATTCGAACTTAAGAAACCACTGGCAGGGACTTGAATTATATCGATTTAATCATTAAACCAGTATTATGATGAACATTAAATCGGTTTAATAAATTAATATATCATCCAGTCCTAGTCTTATTCTTGTGTTTTATTTTTGAAAACATCTCCAAAAAGGTGAGAGGTGCTGAGGGCACAGAGGCTTCGCAAGCACCAGCCTAGGCCAAAGTGTCCGCAATCTCATTTTCCTCAAGTTCGACGTGGTAAGGAATTTACTGCGGATGAATCTGATGAATCCGATGCGATATGAAAAGTCGTTTTAATTCGTTGAGTATTGACACTCCCTCCAACACTATCTCTCACATTTTGTCAATTGGTCAAGTGCTGTATTGCACTTCTACTATCAAACAAAATCCATATTTCATTTCCATGGGGAAGAAACATAAGAGATTCAAGGGCTTCGTCAATGGCTATTAGCTCACTGCGAAATACTGAGCAATTGTCGGGATTTCTCCTCCAAATCCTTAAGTCATGATCTTGCAATTTGATGTAAATTTCGCTGCCAGATCGATTATAATCGTCTCTACTGCCATCCGTATGTACCTGAACGGCATCATTTGAATTCTCTCAAGAGCTATTTGCCTTAGATAGGAATAGCTGTTTGTTCACAAGTACAGGCAATTCAGAATGGAAAAAGACACCTTTAAGATCATCCGTTGGCTCAAGACATTGTGTCAGGTGATGTGGTTCTACAGGACCATTTGCCTAAAGGGACTGCTTCTCTTAAGTCTCTGGTTCCAATCTTGTAAATACACGCGAAACCCTATTTTTTGTAACACCAGTCTTGTTCCTAACAATATTATTATTTTATTACAGAATTATGGACTCTTATGATATCTTTGGAGGACCTGAAGAAAGAATCCCTCTTTTTATCTACGAACACAGAACAGTGGTATGTTGGGTGCTTCAAGAACTGAAGAAACTTCATCCAAACATAGTAGCCTACAGTTTCGACACTTTTATGAAAACAGTGTCCAAACTAGACACATATAAAAAGCCTATATCAGTAATAGTAAAGATTAAAGGGTCGATTGAATGCGGAACAGAATATCTTAACAAGATAGCACCAGATTGGAACATGAAGATCACAGATAGTATTTTCGGAGAACTCAAGAAGGTGGATTTTAACACCTTAACGGAAGCATTTGAATTTATTTTAGAAAATGACTTAAGTAAGATTTAAATATTTATTATGGACTTTTCAAACAATATGAGAGGTGTCAACCGGAAGTAACTTATGGATCGGGAACTTTGATTGCATTTTTAAAATGCATAAATTGTAGGGTTTATTTCTCCATCTTATGGTGACGTCTTGCCTCACTGATAAATTTTATTTCAAAGCATGTTAAGTTAACAACGAAATTTAAGAAAAAAACATTTTAAACTTAAATTTATTAAATAATAAAAGTTATCAGAAAATACAAATTACTAATTCGAAATATTATTTACTTTTATTTAAGATTTTAAATGAACCGGTCAATAATTAATAGAGTTTTCAGCTTAAAGCGGAAGTGAATATAGCTTTAGGGAGGCACCGTCCATAGTTCGTGCAAAAATTTCCAAACACATTTTCCAACACTATTTTCTAAAAAAAGTTGTGGTTTGAAGCCTACGGTTTTCAATAGAATCTACTTTTAAAATTAATTTGTTAGTTCAAATGACACATATTGAATAGCTGGAATTTTAGAGTAATTTTCAAGTACTAAACAATTTGGTAATGACAGTTTGACAATATTGACAGTTTTTTTAGAATTTAAAATTATTATTAATTTTCCCTTGCATTTTTATATTTTAATTCCCTTAATTATTACTTAATTATATTAATTCCCTTATATTAATATTAATTCCCTTGCATTTAATATTTTTTTCTAAACTTTGATTAGAAAAATTCATTGTATCATCAAAAATGAATATTGAGTGAGAAAAAAGCTATTTATTTTATTCATTTTTCTAAAGAAAGTTAGAAATAATCAATTCACATTAATTATTAAGTAACAAATATCCTTTTTTCATAAAATATTAGGTACACGTTTTCAAATGAAAATAAATGTTTCGTTGTTATGAAAGTTATCCATACGTAATCACTAACATTTTTTTCAGGTTATATTCCAGATGGAAAATTTCACTTCCACATGTCTGTAGAGAAACGCAACATGGTGTTTCGTGCGGTTTTTACGACGCTTAGAAAATGGATTTTAAAAGACAGAGAAATGAAGTATTCTCTTGGAGCACAAAAGGAAAATACTAGGCTCGCCCGATTTCACAGCGGCAGTTTCTGATTCTGGAGAAGATTCGCAGAGATTATATTTCTATATCACAATCTCTCTATGCTCTTTATCATTGATTACACAGGTCTGCAAAAAAAAACTTTTTTCGAGCTGTTTCGAGCTGGTGCGCTGAATCCAAAAATGACCACCATTTTGTCCTGGGACGTCACGTTTTTTGACAATTCAGATTTTTAGGTTTTATTGGGAAATGCCTTAAAATTTTGTAAAATTAACTTTTTATACTAAATTTTTTATTCAAATTTTCTCCACAAAATCTTTTTTTATGTTTTTTGATGTGCTGAATCTAAAACTGACCTTCGTTTTGTCATTGGATTTCACCTTTTTTCACAATTTAAGTAAAAATGTCAATTTTTTAAGAAAATAAAAGTAAATATTTAAAAAAATTATTTTTCGACTCAAACTTTATTTGAAAATATTTTTTTATGATTTTTGGTGTGCTGAATCCAAAAAATACCTCTTTTGATTTTTTAGACACCACATTTTGTAACAAATTGAGAAAATATAGCAACATTTCACATAAAAAGTAAGTATACTTAAGAAGTAGATTTTTTAATCCAAATTTATTTTTAAGGTTGTTAGTTTTAAGGTTTTTTTGTGCCCCGAGTTCAAAAATGGTCTCTGTTTTGCCATAGAATGTCATGTTTCATGACAATTTAAGTAAAATTGTAAAATAAGTCATTATTTCAATTTTCATGAAAATAGGTTCATAAAATAAAATTATTGTTACATATTATTCTTCGTGAAAATCATTATATAACTAAAATAAACTTATTTACACACTCTAAAGCCAATTTTTCCTCCTCATGAAACTCCCCTTTGTACCTTTACCCTTGTGAGTAGCAAAAAGAACGTTTCTTTGAACTATACAACAAAAATCCTTCATTATTCCCCGATTAAATCTTCCCTAATATTTTCTTTCCATCTCTATAATGTCCTGATGAGATAGTTTACTATGTGCACCATTCACAGCTCCTAATTTTTAAAACTAAAGGAGCTAGAAATGCACAAAAACTATGAAAAATGGACAAATTCGAATATAATTTTGTAATTTGTGAAAAATCCTGACGTATAGGATTTTTTTCAATATTTTTTTCGTTATCATCACACCAAAATACATAGGAAATCACTAAAATTATTCAAACAGCTTTTTCATTGCAGACCTGTGTTATCTCTATGATTATATGCCCTTTATCACTATCATATGTGGCACTATTATAACACGCCATTTTATTTTCCATATCATAAGCTTATTTTAAGAGTTTATTTTACTGATGATTATTTAATAAAAGTAAGTTATAAAAATATTTTTAGTTTTTTTTTAATTTAAAGGCCCTGCAGCTAAAGATATGTACGACAAAAATTGAAATTTTGTATTGAAAAATTACAATACAAAAATTGAAAGTAGTAAAATATTTTAAAACTTGAATGATTTCTTGTTCACAACTCAAAATAGAAATAGATAGTAAAATTATTCATAGTAAAATTTTTTATGCGTAATATTTTTAAGCAACGTATAAGGTTATTATTTTATATACTGTATTTTAATGAAATCTACTGAATTGAATAGGCTTAATTCACCAAACGAGTAGTTGTAAGTAAGTCGCTTTACGTGGATGTGTGACCTTTCCAAGTCACACACGTAACGCGACTTTAAAAAATTATTGATGAAAATTATTTTATTATCATAAAACTTTTATCACTAAAATTTTCCAGCATGTTCTCTAATATCATAGTAAACACAAGAACAGTTATTTTTTATAATTTCATATAAATTTTAAGTGATATATACTAAAAATAGCTTAAAAATGTCCCACACGTAAGGGTGAAATGACCCTAAAGTAGAAATTTTAGGAGTTAAGTTCATTTTAAAAACTATCAGAGATTTACTAAATTAGTCAATTACTAAGCTGTAGAGCATCATCTATTTAGTACCAAAAGCCACTTTGTGCCTTGAATAAACCCCTAAAACGTACACTCAATTAGGTAGAAATCGCTTAGTTTTTAAATTTTAAAACGCTCCTCATGTGGCTTGAATGAGAAATTTTCATTTTTATGATATAAAAATACTTATTAGTAAAAATAATATAAAATACATATGAGTTATAAAAATGGTAATTTTTGTTTGTGTGCCTAAAAGTTAGGGAAACACTGTAGTTATCTATGAGAACTAATTTGCATTTTTTCTTTAACAACTATTTTTGTGATATTTTACCAATAATTTACATACATAGGGTTAAAATTTTTCCAGGAAAAAAAAGCTTTTTTCCATAATTTTTTTATGTAACCAAAATACGAATTACATTTCCCCATGTCTTTTAACAGTGTCCCTTTGTATAAAAAATAGTTAACGTCTGCACCGTCGCTCTGATGTTCCTGAAAATTTTCACTTCGATAGTTTCATTAGTAACCATTTTCATTAGTGTATAATGTGTTTATTTATCAAAATCAAAAGGAATTAATCAGGGAAGGAGGAAAATTAAATGTCGCATAAGAAGGAAACTGCTCTTAGCCCTTGCGCAAAACTATCTCACCTTGTCAAGTTAAATAGTGAAACTTTTCGTGTTTTATATCTCTTTGGGATTTCTAGAGGGAAACTTTCTGCTTAGCTTAGCATGAAAATTGAATGATCCGGTTCTGAAGTTGCACCATTTATGTTTTAACGTAAGAAATATGAGCTCTCTTGTGTGATTTTCATGCTCGCCCCTTTATAAATACTTTTAAACTTCATTCATCTTTTTAACGGTATTTTTTGTGATAAACAAATAATAATATTAAAATTTTTCAATTATATATGAAGACGTTTTTCCTAAAATGCATAGCTTTATGCTTATTAAGTGAGGTTATGCAAAAACCCTCACTAATTAAAATTACTCAACCAGCAAAGTGGAAGATAAACATGTACAGTACTGCAAACAAAAAACGACTCAGTCTCCGTATCTCCGGAACGGCTCGTGATACAAAGACAAACAAGGTATCATTTTTCATGATTTTAAGTATTCTTTACCAAAAAAATTTTTAAGTTCTTGGGGGGTCATCTTCATATTAAACGAAGCACCAACTTTCGTTTTTCCTATGGGAGACATCAAATATTATAATTTATTCTGAAAGAGAACCCCCCATAACCCTTAAATACGAAGTTTCATATCTCTGCGTCCACAAGTAGACCCCCCAAAAATTTTTAAAATTTGAAGCATCCTATGTTAAATTTCCTATTTCAAACTTTCATCGAGCCTTCTCTACGAGTACTAGGCCAGGATATTTCTGTGCGCTCTGTAGGAAAGCGCAATACCTAAAAATGGTCGCCAACCATCGAGCCAAACTCATATCACTAGTGAAAGTTATCCAAGAAAGAAATATCAAGACATATAAAATACATTTGTTTCCCTAGTGAACGGAAAGAACTTCGAATGTCAATAATTCCAAAACTAATCGGAATTTTAAAAAAAACGAAATGTCAATCTTTTTATAAAAAATAATCGTATGTTTGTTTAAAATATCATAGTTCTTCCATGTTCTTCCATGTTCTTCCAGTTTTTCTTTTATAAAGAAAAAGTTTTAAAAATTAAAAAGTTTTTCCGACGATTTCATTATTGGCTGAAATTCATCATATACTGGCATTTTTTGGAATTTATACATAACTAAATAAATAATTTTTCAGTTTGACATCTGATTTATAAAACAAATGCTTAGTTCTCTATTTTTTAAGCTGTAAGAAACGGTGTTAAATATTCTTATATTTTTCTAACATATTTTAAAAAAGGTTGTGATAAGAAATAGAAATTCTTGCATTGTGTAATACTTTATTATTTCCTAATACATTCCCTAATATTCTATTTTATCCTGCTACCCTCCATGAAACACATTTTAATATGGGTCTCGCATTCATATCTGATGAATTTTCTCATTTTGTGGATATTTTTTCTGCGTCGACCACCTACCCTTATCTCGGCCCCAAATTCCATTGTCGGGTGATCCGATCTAGAAAGTTGGAGAGAGAGAAATTGACTTGTTTGATATAACTCTTTCAAGAAATTTCACGCTATCTGTCAAAAAATAGAATTTGTATTCTATTTCATCCTTTCAACCCCCCAAAGCTGAGTTATTCTTTTCAAAATAGACCACCCTGAGCAGGGTTGGCCCAATGGGGCAGGGTTGGCCAATTGGGTTGGACCCAATGGGTTTTTTCATAAAAACCCAAGTGAAAAAACCCACATTTTGGACCCATTTCTGGGTTTTTTCAAGAAAAATCAAGATTTTGGCAGTTCCTTCAAAATTTAATGCGTTTTTTCAAAGTTTCGGATATTTTTTTAATTTTAAAGGGTTTTTTCAAAATTTAAACTCGGTTTTAAAAATTAAATGGTGTTTTTTCAATTTCAGTGGGTTTTTCAAAGTTAATTAGATTTCTTTCAATATTGAATGGGTTATTTAAAGTTTAGGATATTTTTTAAATTTTAGTGGGTTCTTTCAAAATTTGAACCAGGTTGTAGTAAATAAGGGATGTTTTTACAATTTCAGTGGGTTTTTCAAAGCATAAAAACTTTGAAAAACCCACTTAACTGTGGAAAAACTGTTGTTATTTTGACAGAACACATTAAACATAGAAATAATTCACTCAAATTTGAAAAAATCCACTTAATTTATAGGAGAAAATCACTTCATTTTGAAAAAACCCACACTTTTTCCGAAAAAAAACAAGTTTTATGTGGGTTTTTTCAGGGTTTTATTGAAAAAACCCGAAAAAACCCAAACCACTTGGGTTTTTTAAAAAAAACCCGAGTTTTTGCCAACCCTGACCCTGAGTGTCGTGAATCAAATTTTTCATCCTGAAAACCTTATAAACTGGATAGTTACTCTTTTTCTCAGTAAAATATAATTTAAACTTTTTTCTGCCCCAATCAATATCCCCGCTCGGTTGATAATGAAAGTTCCTTATTATCGCATTGCCAGTTCTACAGATACAGAGTCTTATAGATTTCTACGTTATTACACTAAAATGGACCCTATTTTCTCATGAAACATTATAAATAACTCCTAATATTCCATTTAACGCTTCCATCCCACCTTACAATGTGAGGAAAGCTTTTCTAAAGGGGTGTTCTACAAGTCAAGCATCAGTCTCCTTTATTTGCCCCACTTATGACTCTACTAAAAGTAGAAATTTTTGAATTTTACTCCCACGAAGAGTATCAAAACTGGAATATTTTTTTCTGCCCTTCTAATTATTATAGAATATTTTTCTACCTAATCGCAGGTCCCAAATATCTACCATGGTATTTCGTATTGTTAAGTATCTAAAGGGAAAAACTAGCCTGAAATTTTTGCTTCTTCATGGTGAAAAATAAGTTTTTGAACGATTTAAACTTTAAGAATTTCGTGTTCTTTTTGCCTTCGACTTTCAGCCCCTATTTTATGTAGGCACACCGTTGAAAACCGATTTTTTTTGCCATTTTCCCCCATTTAAGTATCCTTTTACAAAACATTTAACCTTTTTTGGTACCGAATTTTTTTTATGTTTTCGTGTTTTTTTTCTGCCCTTCTCCCTATCCCTAGATAGCTTTGACGGATTTCTATTACGCTAATTCTTCTTCGCCTGAGAGTAGAATGGCACCTTTCATTACGTTAATTTACGGCTATAAACACGAACCTCGGAGAAAACGGGCATAAAAATTTTTACATTCGGCTGTCCACCATTGCGATTCGAAAACTACTGATTCTGAGGAACAAAATGGCTATTTTCACTAAGCATCTTCCCGAAAAAGCACACAAAATGTAGTTAGGAAACCCGCTATTACCAGAACCAGTCCTGACTTAAAAGCACAAGTATTTGAAAAAAAAAATGCGCCAAATTATAGATAAGTCGCCAAATGTATTTAAGCCGATTTCTGTTTTCAGCTCTGACCGATACCAATTTTTGCTATCAGGAGATAACTTATCGGATTTTTCTAATTTTTAAAAATTTCTGGGGGGTCTACTTGTGGACGCAGAGATATGAAACTTCGTATTTAGGGGTTATGGGGGGTTCTCTTTCAGAATAAATTATAATATTTGATGTCTCCCATAGGAAAAACGAAAGTTGGTGCTTCGTTTAATATGAAGATGACCCCCCAAGAACTTGAAAATTTTTTTGGTAAAAGAATACTTAAAATCATGAAAAATGATACCTTGTTTGTCTTTGTATCACGAGCCGTTCCGGAGATACGAAGACTGAGTCGTTTTTTGTTTGCAGTACTGTACGTTCCATTAAAATAGTATGAGGGTTTTAAATTACCTTTTTTAGTAAGTTTTCGGAATATATTCTTTGCAATCTTATATTTTCTTCATGAGGAAGTTAAAAAACTGTAACTTGTAATGTTTTTTTAATCGATTTAAATCAGGGGTTCCCAAACTTTTTTGGCCCGTGGACCCCCTGACGACATTTTTCGTACCCCGTGGACCCCATGTTATAGGGACTATTCAAAAAGTAGCTAAAAATCTTTAAAACAGGGTGTTTCAAAATTGCATGAAAATATCTTGAATATTCGCCGAGATATTAGCATGTGAAAATAGCACTTTTTCAGGGGTCAAAAAAGAAAAAGTTCGCATATTTGCAAATTTTTTTATTATTTGTTTAAATTTTGTGTTCGTTAAATTTAAAAAACACAAAACTACATACACTGAAAAATTGCAAATATGCAAATATTTTCTTTTTTGACCCCTGAAAAAGTGCTATTTTCACATCCTAATATCTCCGCGAATATTCAAGATATTTTGATCAAAATTTTTTCAGGGAGTTCTTAATGACATTGGCAACAACACTCTCACTGGGGTTTTTGCTCTATCTCTTTTAGTTTTTAAATTAATTTTTTAACTCTTTAATTTCACCGCTAGGGGCGCTATAAGTCATTTCAGTGCATTCTCCAGGCTCACTTACCCAGGGGTAGACCTTACTTCCATGACTCTAGGAGGCGTTGGTGACGAATAAAATCCGTGCAACGCAATTTTGAAACACCCTGAATATATTTCTAAGCCCCGCATAAACAAATTTTTTCAAAGTGTGTTTTCGTCCTTGTTAAGCATGTTATATCACAAATTTTTTAAATTTTTACCTATTTTTCATTACCTTAAATCATTTTTTTACTTTTGCCATTCATAGGTTGTATTTTTAAGAAAATTATAACAATCAAACATTTAAAAAGTAATAAAAACAAACCTTAACTTTTAATGTCACTACATTTCAAGACATAAAAACTTTAAATTTTTTGTTTTGGTTACAAGCTTGTCAAAGTTAATGGCTTATGAGTGACGGGCTCTCCACCGCGATAAGAGAGAAAATATTCCATCGCCCCTGCTCGCGTTATGAGTACTCAGTGATATCCAACTTTTCATAATAAAAGATAATTCATTATAAAAAAGACAAAATTTTTGAAACTTATCAAAAATTTTTATTCTAAAGAAACTTTTCCGTGGATCTATTAAAGTAGCTGTGGACCCCCTATAGAAGTTACTGTGGACCCCCAATTTTATTTTTCATGCCCGTGGACCCCCTGGAAGTCACTGTGGACCCCTGGGGGTCCATATGGACCACTTTGGGAACCACTGATTTAAATACTTAGTGTATTGAATTCATGATTTTGATAACCATTAGCATAAAATATACCGAAATAAGTTTTATTTGATGATTAAAAAAGTATGAAGCTTATAATAACTACTCCTGTTATAAAAATTTTCTGAGGTATTTTAAATATTTTTATGCAATGTAGATTTGTGAATTCTAAGTTTTGGAATAAATCGAAAATTTGCCTTGACTGATTAAGACCAGTCAACGTTTAGTGCTGCTTTCCAATTGTTTGCCAGCCTAATTAATTAGGAGCAAACCTAAATTGAGTTTTCCATAATTTCATAAAGGAACAGAAGGGAATCCGCTTTGTTAATTACGTTACTTCTATTATGCTTAATAAATTGCATGTTGTTCCCAAAAGAAATTAAAATATCCAAACAACTGAAGATTTTTCCCATCCGGCTATCACTTATGCTGGACTTTTATTTCCACTGTCCTTGAGGATTTGGATGATGTGCGACAGATTAACATTCCAAATTGTATTAAAAGAAAATTAATTTTTCCTATTACGCTGAGGGAAATTCAGTTTTGTTAAGGAAGTTTAATTAAATGGTACTTCTTTTCTATACCGGTGTTTTCTATCAGAAACATTGTTCATTATGTCCTTACGGTTTGTTTTTACCCATCATGCGACCGAATTATACTTTTTATGCTTCAAATAGGGTTCATTGTGTAAAAATATGAGAAGTATTGTAATGATAATTAACTATTTATTATGTTCATAAATTTATTTCGACAGTATTTTTTTTATGATTTCGTTACTAACCACTATAGATATTTTTCACTAATAAAGATAGCAGCTCAGATTATTTTATCATATTGAATTAATGACTCTAAGATATGTTGCTTCCAAATAAAAGCCGTGAACCGGACTTAAAAACACCCTGTGCACTCATTGAACTTAAGAAAATGCAGTTGAATTACAGTGGATTATAACAGGTATTTGACGTATTTGAGCGAGTATGAATTAATAGAGGCAAGTTTTAGGGCCGTATACAGCAACTTTAACACCAGACGAGAACGTTCACGAAACGATCATCTGAAAATGACCGCTTCACAGCGCACGTCTCGACGTCTCCTATAAAACGAGCGCTTGCGCTGCCATCTGTCAAAAAATGTTACAAGTAATTATACACGGATAATACAAATTTTTACAAACACTAGATGCCTATTACTTTCGTAATATATTAATGTCTGAGGACTTGTTTTGGTAATTAATAGCTGTTATAGATTTTTTGGAACTATTTAACAGACTACAAAAAGTGTAAAAGCAATCGGAATACGGTTCGAATCACAGAACAATATGGCGGACGTCAGACGAGAGAGATTTCAAACTCCACAACTGTCGTCCACCGTATTAGCTTAACAGAGTATTCATCTCCATAGACGCTAATGGAAACTTGTTTAACAGGGCTTTACCCATAGACAAACTTGGAGCCAAACGATCCGCCTCTTTAAATACCACGTCATTCCTGCTAATTCTGTCATTCGCTAACTGAAGCTGCCATTCAAATCTAAATCGGAACTGGAGGGAAAAAACAACACCGATGAAATATAAATGCCGTTGGATAGAGGTTCCATATCCAATCAGGAATCACTTTCGCATTTCGACTTCTCTGATCGGCTGCTAGTGAGAATAATTATAATCTGGGAGCAGGAATTAAATTAAGTAGGACCTAAAGAGGAAAACTGCCATTTCGAATCTCCTGAAAGCTCTATACTCTGTGGTTTCGTGAACTTTCTCGTCTCGTGTTAAAGTTTCTGAATACGGCCCTTAATGTTTTGTCTGGGCCAAAATGTTTTATTTTTACTGTATTTACTGGTTTAGGTTCACTTTTTTAATCACATTTTTGTAGTTTAGTTTTTGTACAAATTTTCTCCCGTAGTTTATTCCTACATTTATTTTTAAAAGCAAGGATATAAGTCATTTCTGCATTTTAATTGGTTAGTGGGTCCTTCAAGTTTCAACAGTTTGTATATCCCTATATTTAAGGCATTTACAGCAATATGCCATTAATTCAATGGGTCACATTATGAGTTTTTAATAAAGAACGTGATGAAGTGGAAAAAGTGAAAGCTAAACTAATCTAAAACATAAAAAAACACACGTTTGTTATTTTAATTGAATATAGAACAGAAAATAACATTGGGTAATCTCAAAGGAACGCGTCCTTAGCTTATTTATTTAAAGGATTATTGTTTCCCAATTAAGATAGAGAAACGTAGATTTGAATTAATCGCGTTCCAGCCTAATAGGTCACGTTTAGAAGATTCAGACGTTCAAGCAATTTCCTAACTTCAATTGCACAAGATCTTTACAGATTTTCCTAAAACTTGATGAGATTAAATTAGATTAGTTCATTCTCTGTGTCTCGCGTTTTACAAAGTCAACTTGACTAGCTTCTCTCGTAATAGATTTACAGACAGCAATAATAAGGATTGGCAGTTGATAAAGGAGGTATATGATCATCTCGTGTTTAAGTTTAGAACGTTGAGTGTGTGTTTATTTATGATGAGTTTGATATGAGGAAGTTAGTATGAAATAAAAAAAAGTTCTAATTGGTTCATGGACATTGAACAGTCCTATTTAGTTATAAATGCAAGTTGTTATGCGAATTTCTAAAGAACTATTGATGATTTCTATTATATTTTGCGCATGCTATTTAAATTTGGAGAAATGTCAGAACGTTTTGAAGTAAAAGTAAAATAAACTATTCTAGTAAAAGGATCTTTGAGGATAGTTTATAATTAATTAACCAATACTGACTATCTAAGATAAATTATTTTCCATTCATATTAAATACATAGTTTTAAAAATATGTGTGTGATTTCATAAGTTTTATGAAATGAAAAATCAGAGTTTTTGAGAAATTCTAAACTTAAATTCGAACATGTAATGTGAATAAGCTTTACTTTCTTAAAAGAAAGTATTAGATACCTTTTTCGAATCAAGTAAGTTCTAATTAACGATGTAAACTTATTACTTGAAGTCTATTAAAAGATTTTCTAACACAATGATTGTTTCATTCTAGAGTTAATTTAGTCTCTAATAGTATCAGTTACTGACTATCTGTGATCAATTATTTTCTATTTATATGTAATTAGTTTTAAAATCATGCATGTGATTTCATATTTTTAATTAAATATTCACATTTATAAGTATTGTTTCCTGAAATAGAGTTGGATATATCATCAGGTATTTTTTAAATTTCCATTTTATCCTACCTTTGTCTTCTCAGGATGATATTTAAATCCTGTTCTAAAATTTAAATGAACACATTAGGGGAAAATGTCATTTTGGAGATCAAAACATTTGCTCAAGTTCGGTGCGAGTCTTTAGAATCCTATTAAAATTTTGATGATAATCACAAATGATCAAGTTTTAAAAAGTACATATAAGGACACTTGACCGAAATGTTATTCCTCTTTTTAGGTTGGAAATTCGAAAAAGAAAAACACATCTTTTCGTGGACAGAATTTTCTAACGACCAAACAAAAACACACCAGATGTTTCCCATCAAAACACACTCGTTAAAATTTTCGAACAACCGCTGAATGGCTGCCCGAAGAACAGCAATAGCACTTTTCTTGGGACCTAGAAAAAAATCACCCAAATGCCAAATCCCAAGGAAAACACGAAAACTCTTTCCCTTTAGGAAATCCGGTCACATAAAGATCCTTATACATAAGTCGTGGCAGAATATTCGCTCAAGTAAAAGACAAGATTCGCGTTATATCTATACGCGCTTTTTCTCTTGCCTTCTTGTCAGTACGATCACGTAAAAGACGATTGTATACTTCAGTCGCTGTTGCCCCTGCACGGGCATGCCCTCCGAAATATTGATAACCCCGAGAAAAAAATAACGAAAGACTCAACACTGGTAAGAGCGAGAGAATTGGGTTATGGTTGAAATGAAAGTTTTTGTGTTGTTGTTGTTGTTGTTGTTGTTGCTGTTATTATTGTAGAGCTTGCCGTTGAGGAGGTTTGGTCAATAGTCCTGTCCCGCCAGCCACAAGGGGTCTTGCATTTGCGAGAGGCTGTATGATTTTGCATACGTTTTGTATACGCATGCCTTTAAAACCGAATTGAATTCGTACAGGAATAAGATAACTGAATGCTAGGGGTGCTGTTTGCAAAGGTTGGAAGTTTCTTTAGAATCGGAATGTAAATATACTTTCTTTGCAGTGTATTGTATTCTTGGAAGTGAATTCGATAAAATACATGCTTATGTATGAGGTTTTGGAGACTGTATTTAATATGTATGGGGAGTATGAGCAACAGAGAGTGCTTTAGAATATTTTACCGATTTTAGATAATACTACTATAGACAGTAGGAGTTATTTTGTAGGAGTTATATAACCTTGTTAATATTTTTGAAAATGAACGAAATTTTAAGTAATACGTAGAAAAAACAATTTAATACGCTCTTTTTAAAATGTTCAAAATAAAAAAAATATTTTAGGTCGAAGTAAATATGAACTTATATTTTTTGTTTATAAATAAAACGTTGACGGCTGTTATTATTTAAAATTTCATTAAAAATAAGATCCATAAGGTTAAGATCTTTAATAACTCTATATACTGCTGAATCAACGATAGTAAAAGGATCACGTGATTTTGACAACACTGGAACTAGTATTTTGGATGGGAGACAGGTGGAAGTTGAGGGGCAGTTAATCGAAAGAGGAAGAGACATTTGCTTGTATATAGAAGCAAGACCCCAACTATCACCGGTTACCCAACTATCGGAGGTGCAAAGTCTGTAAAAATCAAGTGACCCTTTTACTATCGTTGGTTCAGCAATCAGCAGTAAATATTAAATAGCAAGTTTATAAGATGGGTATTGCTTTTTATAACCTTATAAGATACAAATTAGTAGAAATTTTCTTATTTTAAAGTTTTATACCTATTACTAACTTCTAGGCTAATATTTTAGATAGTAGAAAATTTAAATTATTTGAATCTATTATATGGGATTACTTGCTTTCAAACACTAATCACTGGATCAGGGTGGCTACAATGTCTTGAAATGCAATTGTAAAATTTGACTAAAGTAGGACTTCATTTACTCCCTGGAGATTGTATCACATTATATACTCCCTTGGCCTTTTAAAAGTGTCTTAAATGGAGGGAATTAGAAACTATTCTCTTTCTATCGTAATTACATGACATTTGATTTGACTGCATGGCGAGTGATTGAATATTCTACTATTAAGGTGCAGGGGTTCAAAAAGGTTGGATGTGTCTAATTAATTCAGAGAAATACAAATGTACATCCA
Organism: Tetragnatha versicolor; assembly: GCA_024610705.1. Classification (NCBI taxonomy): domain Eukaryota; kingdom Metazoa; phylum Arthropoda; class Arachnida; order Araneae; family Tetragnathidae; genus Tetragnatha; species Tetragnatha versicolor. The sequence continues at coordinate 43,600,141 of JANDEH010000002.1, read as the reverse complement.
AAACACGCTTAAAACATTTTTTAGTTAAAAGATTCAAATATATTGTATTTTATATAATTTTGGGTTTATTTTAATACATTTTATACTTCTACTGGTTAAAAAGTATGAAATGTATGGTTATTTTACTCGCAAGCTAAAATTTACTATGAGTTAAAAGAAACCCTTAAAGAAAGAGTACTTAACTATTCAAAATTAAAAAGGTTATTAGTAGTGTTCGGCAACTACTGGCCAAAAAGTAGTTAACTACCAACTACCAACTAGTCTGGGCAAAAGTAGTTGTAACTACTAGTTAACTACTTTTTCTTGGAAGTAGTTGTAACTAGTAGTTGATTATTTCCTAAAGTAGTTAACTACAAGTTAACTAGTCTATTTAATTTCATAAGATATTTTTCCCAAAATTTTCCCCAATTTTTCACATGACAGAACTTACTTAAATAATGGTCATTGATGATTTCACTTTGTCATCTGAACCGTACGTGCAATCCAAACACTAGGTTTGAACCAGCAAAATGAAGCTCTTAAAACCGTTAATTTATCGGCGCTCTTAATGCTTTCATTTTAAATTTACGCCAAGCTGTAAAGTTTACTCAAAATGTTCGCATCTATCCATTCAGATTTATCCTTTTCTTCCGGTCCTACCCACCCGATATTGCTTTAAGAAAAAAAACTGCACGTGTTAATTAATTAGAAAATTTTTCCTCTCCTCCCTCCTCCTTCTATGATATGATGCATTGATGCTATGATTTACTTAAACAGAGCACAAGATAAAAAATAAAAAGGAAACCACAACTTAAAGGGTTGCATTCAGGGGCGTCATTTCAGTTTTTTGTTGGGGGTGCAAGGATTTTTTTAAAGTGGGTCTGAGCCCCGCCGTAACTATATTTTTTTTGGGGGGGGTTGCCTCAACTTCATTTTTCATCATCCCCTAACGAGCACAATTTTATATGAGCACTGAAAAGTAGTATTTAAATAATATTAATTATAATGTCAAAATTTGACGACAGAAAAAAAATCTTGGGTGTGGGGTCCACCCCCAAGAAAATTTTGAAAATTTGCCTCTTAAAGTAGTATTTTAACTCATTTCGAGACCCTATGGGCTACATCTCCAAAGAGAACAGTTTCTTGTAAACCACTGAATTTTCTTGGAAAAAGTTGTTAAATGACGTCAAAGTTTCAAGGGGGCTTAGGGTTCTACCCCAGAAAAATCTGCCTTTAAAATAGTGTTTTATCTTGTCTCAAACTGTTTGGGGAGCTCTTTAAGGCAGCGGTTCTTAAACTGTGGTCCTCGGACCCCTGGGGGTCCGCGGCGTCTTCCTAGGGGGTTCGCGAGTTACCTTGAGGAATTCCTCAAGCTACTTTTGGAATTCCCCAAAGAGTTTCAAAATTAGATGAAACACTAGTTTTAAGAGACAAATTTAAAAATTTCTGAGGAAGAACCCCCAGCCCCCTCGAAATTTCGACTTCAATACATAATTTTTTGATTGAAATTTCCAGACTCTCACCTCAGAGACTTCGAGTAATTCAGGGGAGTAAACAAGGGTGGGTGAAGGGGCCCTGAAATTTAAAACCCTGTTTTTTGGATCAAATCTCCGAACATTTTCAGGGGGATAACCCCCGAACCCCCTTTACTACTTAGTTCATCAAAATTGAAATCCTCTACCTAAGAACATACAGTCTGAAATTGATAACTAAGAAATATAGTTAAAATCCTGTGTTTTTAGGGATAAATTTATCTAAAACTTTTCTGTGGATGACACCCCAGATACCTTTTAGTTCTTAGAACTCTATTATTATAAACTATTTTTTACATTAAATTAATCAAAATGCAAATCTTACATAAAAATTTATATTAAAAAATTATAACTAGGGGTATCAAAACTAATTTAAAATCTGTTTTTCTAGTTGAATTTCCAAAAATTTTCTGGGGGAGGAACCCCAGACCCCCCTTTGTGGGTAGAAATTAATTACTCATTACCTTATTATGTTAAGTTCCCTGAGACGCAAATTCTACTAACTTTAAAATGTATTAAAAAGCTACTTGGACCTATGAAATATGCATGGGGGGCAGAGGGATAATTTTGGTCCCCTCCCAAAATAAATTTCTATATACGCCTCTGGAGTGGAGTAATTGTAAAATTTATTATAATTTATGTACTATTTTTAATTAATCTTAAACACAAAACAAAAGTCTGGTTATGGCTTTTGGAGTTGGGGTCCGCGATGCCTGGCTGCTAACATAAAGGGGTCCGTGACGATAGAAAGTTTAAGAACCACTGCTTTAAGGGAAAAGCTTCTTGTAAGTGGCAGAGTTTTGAAGGCAAAAATACTGTAAAACCGACGTAAAAATATTTTTTTGGGGGACTGGGGGTATACCCCCGGAAATTTTAATTAAATTAGTGTTTTCTATCTCTTTTCAAACTTTGGGAGCACTAAAAAGGAAAAGCTTCTTGCAAGCGGCAGAATTTTCAAGGGGAAAAACACTGAATAACAGACATTAAAATTTAACAAGGGGGCTGGGGGTCCTCCCCAGAAATTTTTTTAAAATTTGACCCTTAAAGATAGTGTTTTAACTCCTTTTGAGACTTTTTGGGTTACACCCAAAGCTCCTTGACGGAAGTTTTAGAATTTTCAAGGGACGTGAAGCTATATTTCACGTAACAGTGGAAACCTTGAAGGGGCGGTTGCCCCCCCTAAATGGCGCCCCTGGTTGCATTTATATGTCAATTGCTGGGATAAAATATAGTTCAAGGTTGCTAAATATGAAAATGTATCACGAAAAATGGCATTGTTAGTAGATGTAACATATTTTTTAAAATTTTGATCATTCAATATTTTTTGAAGTAGTTGAACTTTTTGAAAGTAGTTGGAACTAGTAGTTGGTTAAAAAGTAGTTAAACTACTAGTTCAACTACTCTAAACCAAAAGTAGTTGAACTACTAGTTAAGTAGTAGTTGCAACTAGTAGTTAACTACTTTTCAACTACTTTTAGTTAACTAGTGCCGAACATTAGTTATTAGTATATTGAATCAAAGTTCTTGAAATTTTCTTCTAGTCTATTATAGTTAATCCTTATTCAATCAAATTGAAAATTTTAAAAAATATTTAAAAACAGAAGGGTTTATTTAATTATTATTATTTTGTTTTATTCCATCATTTAATTTAAAAGAGTATCCAAAGTTACTTATAGCTTAGGCTTATAAATGATTTTCGTTAGGAATATTAACAGTTAAATTTTAGATGTACTCTAGCACTTTAGATGGCAGCACGACTGGAATGGTCAATCTCATTCATTAGAGAAGTCTCAGCCTTTAACTTAGATTTAAGTAAGCCCAAAAAACATAATTTTACAATTAATATTTCTTTTTTTACAATCATAGATGAAAAATTATTTTTCATAATATTAATTGCCATTGTGAAATAAACCTATGACAAGGGTTCATAACATTTTAGCTACCGCGAACCCCTTTTTAGATTAAATATTTTACCAACCCTCTCTGAATTATATAATGTTATCTTATTAAAATCTACAATGTTCATAATTCTTTTGCTTAGCTCGTAAAAAGCAAAAGGAATCTGCTAAAAACATGATTACACATCAGTATATAAATTAGAAAAGTATTAAAACTGGTGATTTTATACAGTCACTATAATAATATTAATACAGAATTGTTATAAAATTCCGATTAATTTACAATTTAATTATTTCTATTTGTGTTGCCCTTAACTCGCGACCCCCATGGACAGATCATTGGACCTCCTCCCAGAGGTTAAGATCCCCTCCCCAATGGTATTGTATAATATTGCATAGCTTGGATATTTCAATTTTAAAAGGCCAAAAAAAAAGAGCAATTTTAATCAGAATGCCTTGGTACATGTTGTTGTTGTCGTGTCCAAAAGAAATTGAAGACTATATGGAGCCTGAGTGTTCCTGAAGCAGGGTGTTTCTTTTCAAGGGAGAGTGAAGAATAAATTAGTTTCAAAATTGACTGATTCAGGGAGTTGTAATTAAAAATCGGTGATGTATATTTTTATCTATAGTTTGGTACTAAAGAGATTTGACGAATTAAGTGCCTTATCATTCAACTTTTAAACTATTTCCCCCCCAAAAAATATCTCTCCTTCCTGAATACTGTGGTGAAATAACATGTCATCCTGACTAGTTTTTTAACCGGCTTACTAAACTTATGAAAGGAAAGTTAAATAGTGTGAAGAATAGGGAATCACTGACAAAAACTTTATCCTTAACATGTAAAAGTTGCTACACAGCAAAGGTCGAAAATTCCTGTAGAACGGGTTTTTCCTTTAAAAGAGAGAGCGTACAGAAAAAACAGCAATGATCTTGCAACCATACAATACGATTGTACTAAATAATAATACAATCTGGTTTGTGTAGAAACTAAGGAAAGTTATTTTATACAGGAAAAGTATGTGACAAATAAGGACAAATTTAATTATGGTACAGTTGTAAAAAATACCCAGAATATAGTTTATTTTTATGATTGGCACTCCAGTATTAGTAGTTCATATTACTTTATTATTCACTACGCCTAATTTGATACTTTTGAAAAAAAATGAAATTATTAGTTTAATCGGCTAATTTAGAAAAATCATTTTAATCAAACCTGAATCACATTTTGTGAACATAGCTACTCTGATTACACTGTTCAACAACGAAAAAATTTCCTTGATGAAAATAGTCATTTCTTATAGATTTTGGGTCGCCGAATACGAAAATCACCATTAAAATTCTCAATTGACTCAGGATTTTCGGGGAACAGCCCCTCCCCCTTTTTACGTTTTTCGACGACTTTATAACTTTAAATTCGATTTTCAGGGTCAAAAAGCATTGCTTTAATCTTCAAATTGCCCCCAGGGGACATGAAAGGTTCAAATTAATAAAATATGATACTTTTATAACAAATGGATAGGTTTAAGGGGTAATTACCCCCTAAAAATGCAAAAAATTAGCTAAAAATTATAGAGGTTTTAATACGCTATTTTTTCCTCTTGTTTTTTACGCAATTCACGTTTGAAGGGTCCTAACCCTTCCAAGGACACAAATTTGATGGTAATATGCAGCAATGATTTTTACTAAAAGCGGTTGAGGTGAGAGCTCCCCCAAAGCACCCACGGAAGGGTTCAAAGTCGCACATAGAGTTAAACTGTGCTGTACAAAAAAATTTGAAGCCACTAACTGAATTTCAGCAGATTCTTGTGTAAAATGATCTGCTGAATTCAAATATGACACCCATTTTCCTCCATCGTCCCCAGTTTTTAAGGGGGTGCCCCCTAATCGTTATCCACAGCCGTGCATCTATTAACATCTTGAAACATGGAATCCTCACTCCCTAAAACCGGTCAGTTTTTAAAGAACTGAAGAGTTTCTACTTAGGATAGACCCAAAATATAAGAAAAACGTCATTTGTAATCTTTTCAAAATCATCAATATTAATTCCTGAGCTCGCGAGTGCCTTTGCGATTTTGGAAGTCTTCTGAACTCTTCCGCAGGGGCTTCTGGGAGGCTAACACCTCAGCCGCTTTTAGTAAAAATTATTGCTGCATATTGTCATCAAATTTGAGTCCTTGGAGAAGGGTTAGGACCCTTCAAACGGGAATTGCGTAAAAAATAAGAGGAAAAAATAGCGTATAGAAACCTCTATAATTTTTAGCTATTTTTTGTATTTTTAGGATGGTAATTACCCCTTAAACTTATCCATTTGTTATAAATTTATCATATTTTATTAATTTGGACATTTTTGGTTACCTGCGGGACAATTTGAAGACTAAAGGCCGTATTCACCGGTGACCTGACCGGCGGTCAGGTCAGGAAACCATGGTTACAGCCGCTGATTGGTGGAAAAATAATTCAATATTTTCCTTCCACCAATCAGAGGCTGTAACCATGGTTTCCTGACCTGACCGCCGGTCAGGTTACCGGTGAATATGGCCGTAAAACAATGCTTTTTGACCCTGAAAATCGAGTTTAAAATTATAAAGTCGTCGAAAACGTAAAAGGGGGGAGGGGCTGTTCCCCGAAAATCCTGAGTCAATTGAAAATTTTAATGGTGATTTTCGTATTCAGCGACCCAAAATCTATAAGAAATGACTATTTTCATCAAGGAAAAATTTTTGAAGGTCAAATTTGTTGAACAGTGTTATTTTTCAAAAGGAGAAAGACTTGATTTGATATAAGGGGCCGTTCAAATATTACGTAAGCACCCAAGGGGGAGGGGGTTTGCTCGTTGCTTATTTTTCCTGACAAGGGGGGAGGGGGATTATGAGTGATGCTTACGTAAGATACTGAATTTTCGAAAATCTCTTGTTTCTTGCATAAATAATTTTAAAACTCAACCAAAAATAAATTAAACAAAAAATTGTATTAGGAAATCAGACGTAAGCACTTTTTTCTGGGGATGGAACCCCCAAACATTTTGAAATTTTAACCCCGAAAAGTAGTGTTTCGACTCATTTTTGAACCCTTTTACACTCAAAAAGGACAGCTCCTTGTATAAGTCACCTAATTTTCAAGGAGAAAAAAAGTACTTACTAAAATGAATGTCAAAATTTCGGGGGGGGGGTCCGGCAGTTTCCTACGTAATTATGGTAGGGGTGTTTAAGGTTTGCTTATCTTTGCTGACAAGGGGGGAGGGGGGTTAAAAATGACCAAAAAAGTGCTTATGTAATATTTGAACGGCCCCTAAACTTTCCACTACTCAATTAACTGAGCCATGTGTTTAACTTTGCTTAGGTCTTACATCATACATCAAGAGAATTCTCTGCCTTAAAAATAACCCGTATGTAAGACCAGATTTTTAAAAAAGAATTTCCCCTGAAAGGTCAATAGATTTAAATTCCAGGAGGTACCCACTTCTTCAGTCAAACCCTCCCATGTAAACTTCAAGATCAAACTTCAAAGGAGCTGACATCATCCATTTCCCTAAAGGGAGGAAGCTCTTATTTAACCAAAGGATGAGAATGGATGAGATAGGAAAAAAATAATGGATTTTCCATTTTCCTTTTCTGGTCTGTCGTTCAACATTCATACATGGCGCCATCTTGTAAGAATAGTGAAATATAACTTTGCTGGAAATGTTTAAAAGGTTTTTCTTTTTTTTTTAACAGAAGGTGTATTTGTAAGGAAAAAAATAATGAACAAAAAGATTAATAATAATTAACTAACAGTGTCTTTAGCACTTTTTAAATGAGAGAAAAAATTATCAATAATATAATATTTACCTTATTTTTTATGTTAGATTTCAAAACACACATCCTACTATTTGTTAATGATATATTAAAAGCAAAATTCTAAAAAAAATATGGTAATTTGTGTTATTTATTGTTCAAATTTAAGTTATTTTCACGCAAATCATCTCTCGTTTCGTAACATTTCTCATGGTACAATTCATTTATTTTATTCTCGAATATATTTACATCATTTCCAAAAATTTTGACAGAAAAAAATCACCATTCTCAGGAATATCTATCTGCTTTTGCATGTTAAAATTACAGGGGAATAATATTGATGAAAAAATTAAAAATAAATGTGATGAACTAATTTTGATGCCTAAAATTAAAAGCTACATTGTTCATATTTATTTGTCTTTTAAGAACTTTGAGAAAATATGTTATATTAACTAAACATAAGTATATGTTAATGTAAATTTATATATTACATAAATTAATTTGAGCGACTAATACAAATTATGTTCTTTACTTTTATTAGTTAACCACTAAAGTTAGTAAGCGTATTTACTTTTACGTTTTTATGAAAAATAATAATTAAAAAATTATCTCATTAAGTAAATTAGTATGGGGAGGTATTTTTTCTGTCCCAATCTCACATTCCTACTATTGTGAAGGTTTAGTAAATTTATATAATTTTCGTGTCTGCTCTATAGTATAATCAATCTACATGGAAATCTAGATGTACTGGTATATCGCTCAAAAACATTTACGAGATTCTATCTAATAAGTAGACATTTTAATATTATTATCTGGTTAGGAGATACATTCAATTTACGTTGCTGCATCACCATAATTATCCATTAATGACGTTGAAAAATAAGTTTCACACCCTGCATAACATATCTAATACCGCAACCTCACACCTATCATTTTCTATGTCACTCTTACTTAAACCCATAACTGAAACCACCAGAAATAACTTAAACTCATCCTTAGATTAAAAATGCACTTAAGTACCGCAACTAATAATAAAATCCCCAACGTTCCCACACCAGATCCCTTGACAAACCGTGATAATTATTTCCGTACGTGATGCCGGCGCCCTGAGCTGTTCAGTGCTCAGCTGAGTACATAATGATGCAATTCAGATGCTCAGGGGTCGTCGTAACCCTAGCGCATCGGGCTTTAATTTAATTTGAGGAAAACATTGTTCGATCCGAATTCTGAGGGGTGTACAACGCTCATTACTCATAATTATGCGGGTAATTAACGCTTGGTGTGATTTAAGGTTTGAATGGTTCGAGGGTTGTGGTTAAACTATCGTGAGGTTTAGGTGGCATGGCTTGAATTAATACGCCTCGAAACGAATTCGGAACATGATGTACGAGAAAAGTGAATGTGTGTTTTATAGCTGTGTAAAAAAAGGGAGTAATAACTCAGGTCTGCTCTATATTCTCAAGTTATGCCCTGTGCGTTTACCTAATCTATTAAATAGAATGCTAATTATTAAAATATTGTTATTTAAATAAAACTATCTTTAAGCATTACTTGCAGTTATTTTAACAATAATCTACTATTCTTGTTTTCTGTTGACATTTCTTTAAATATATGAGAGTTGCTTATTTTTAAGTTTTATAAAATTACTTAGAGTGTAGGGGAAGGTAGTGTTCCTTGTACCTATTTTTCCTTTTAACCCCGTAATTTATTTTTATTGAAAATAAACTGATAAACATTTTTCCCTCGATACTTTAGCCTTTCATACACAACATATATTTTTTTCGGAATTTTAATTGAAGTATTACAGTACGTAATTCATGAATGAAAAATAACTAAAATAGTTCCAAGGTACAACACCAGTGTTTGACCTTGGTTTCAAGGGTAGTGTACCTTGGACCTATGTCAAAAATGCTTAGTTTATTTCTTATTTAATGAATATAAGCATTCTTTTAAGAAATCTAGAATTCCCTGATGAGATTTAATCGTGTGTAGTCTAATTAAAATGTTCCCCGAGCTCTCTGGAGCACGGTTTAGAATATACATCTTAAAACACTGATTTTTATCAAAAAATTATAGTGTTCAGTTAACACTAGCTTCAGTCATAAATCCTCCCCTGTTTTTAAAATAAAAATACCAATGTAATAAAAGACATCATAGCGATGTGTTTAGTTACTGAAGGTAGTTAAGCATATCTTAGGTAGGTCCAAGGTACAATGCTTTCCTTAGGTCCAAAGTACAACACTTGATCACTTCATGAAAAATGTCTGGCCACCATGTTCAATTTACCCCTAGCACCACTTTAAGTACATACTATTATAGCTGAAACAATATACTATAACATATAAAATTCACTGCTAAACAGAATCTGCATTTTTTACTATAGCTTAGGAGCCAAACTTAGAAAATTTACTTTTGATGGGCGAAACCAGTTTTAACCTATATTATCTCTAATTGTAGACTTCTTTAGTAAAAATTTAGTTAGACTGAGAGATTTAGTTGTAAGGATTGGGTTGTAACTTATGTTCGGTGTTCCCATTCTATTAAAAGTTTAGCGAGAAACAGTACTATAGGTCCGAGGTACACTACTTTCCCCTATATGATTTTGAAAAATAATTTTGACATTACAAAATATATTTGTTGTTTAGAAACAAAGTGAATATTGTAAAAATATTACCTTCTTCCTTTTTCATGGAAATTGAACCTTTGATTTTATATTTCATGTTCATTAAAGTACAGTTAAGATTAATTACTTTAAACATCAATCATGATTTTTTTATTTTTAACTCTACAGGGTGTTTAAAAAATCCGTCCAAACTATGCACAGTCAGATTCATATCGTGATAGGAATATAATGAGTTTCCAGATGATATACAATGCTCAAAATCTATGAAAACTTTATTTAAAAGAAGAAACCTTCATACTTAATGCAGCATAGTACACACGGTTTTTTATGATGTCTGAAATTTGAGACTGGTTCTATATAACTTACGTGCTTAAATTTCCTAACCTTATAGTGTCGTTTGTTCATAATGTCCACTATAAAATGTATTTTTTTGCTCCATTCTATAATCAGTTTTTCTTAAACGAAATTCTTAACGTAATTCAAATATTTTTACTAAAAGCTTTTTCAGTTATTTGAGTATTCAACTATTGACACTTTTATAGAGGCACTACTATAAAACCTATTTACCTAGGCACTTTTATTCTATAAAAGTGCCTAGGTAAAAACTGCATTTCTCTACAATCAAAATAACAAATAAAGCAAGTTTATTATTTGATTCAATTTAAATTTAATACAATAAAATGCCGTCACTTAATAAGCCATTTGATCTCTTAACTCCTTTATAGAGTCGTTATAAACAATTCAAAACGTCAGTTCAGAAGACACAATGAAACTTCAAAGGGAATTGGATATAATTAAAACAACCCATATATCAAAATCTCCCATTTGACTCCCTCCCCTCTGATTGAGGTGACGATACGTCGCGAGTTAGTTCACTTTTGATATCCTCAAGAGGTAACACAATCCGGTATTAAGCCATGGGATTAAAATCACTTCACTCCAACTCTTAATTACATTAGTTTAGAATACAAAGATCATTACAGCGTTTAGCAGCGTCAGTTTACAATTAATGAAATGTCACCTTTGTCTGGGACATAGTCTCAATTCGCTGATTTTCGTGGTTGTTGGTGGAAAGTTTGATTGTACATTGGAAATGGGGTTGAGTCAGGTTAACAGTTCATACGTCAACTTGATTCTTTACTGTAGATTTTATTGGAATATCTCTTATCAGTATCAATTTAGATAAAGGGGAAAACAAGGGACATCCATTTAGGCCAACCAGTTTTCTAAGGCTTCTAATTTTGGAAATGTCTGCGTCTTAAACTTCCAATTAAATAGGTACTTGAAAGGAGAATTTCACCATTATCGCTGGTTAAGCGGACAATAAGTGTAAACTCACAACTATCAAGTGTCGCCTCCAACCGTGGACTGGTTTCGTCCTCGTTAGGACTCATCAGCACGATATGGGAAGGTAACGCAAGAGAGTGGAGGGAAAGTACTAGTCTAGCCGACTATAACTGAAAACCTTCCTATACCGTGCTGATGAGTCCTAACAAGGACGAAACTGGTCCACGGTTGGAGGCGACGCTTGAGAGTTGTGAGTTTACATAGCAGGCACTTTCGTTAAGTGGTATGTACTTTCGTAAGAGTTAATTTATCACCCTATCTTCTCTTAAATTATCAATTTTATCATATTTTTTACTATCCCTTAAATTTTAGCCAATAAAATAACTTTTATATTATTATCCAAGTGATGTAACATAATCTTTTCGGTCGAGTTTTTTCTCTTAAAAATTGTCATTAGTAACCTTTTTGTGTTAGCTTTTACCATGAAATGCACTTATTCAGTTATTTCCGACTACTTAAATTTTAAACGGAATCTTGTTAGGGTTTCCCTGCCAGAACCCTTGAGATAATTTGAGAAAAATTATTAAAATTTTACTCAAACACACTTTTTGAATATATTCCATGTACTTACTTCTACATAAAAAATTACTTCTTGAATACGCTTCTTGAAAAATACGCTGAGAATAATTTGTATGAAATGTGTTATAAGTAATGTATAATGTTATAAGTAAGTAGCTTTGATTTAAATTTGTAAATTTTTCACGTGATTTTAATTATTTTAATGAAAGATTTCAAGGAGAATATTTAAAAGTTAATACAGACATAAAGTTTTTTAACATGAAAACATTTATTTCTTTTAAATAAAAGGTTCTTATAACTATATTTCTAGTATTTAGAATTTAAGTCTTCGTCCTGATATCAGACCTCAAAGTACAGTCCAGAATAGGTCGGCAAAGTATATTTCAAACAGATTTTCATTTCACTCAACCAAATCTTAACCTTCCCTCTACGTACTTTATAATGTAGAGGACGGATTCCGCATAAAAAACTGACTTCACCCCATTGCGATTCGGTCCGCGTGTGGTTCTTTTCAAGCGAACCTTGAATACCCTCCCTATAAAACACAGTATGTGTATGGATTCAGCAACGACCCGAGGAAAGCAAACAGAAAGAGTAAGTTTATGGTGGAAAAAAATATCCTTATCTTTTCCACCAAGAACTTGATTTTACCTCTTTTCAGAAAAAAAGAACGATTTACAGGGAAAAAGTCCGGAATTTGGGAAATCCAAAGTATTTTGATCCTTGTGTCGGTTTGCCTAAGTTTTTGACTGTCCTGTAGAAAGGTCTTATAGGAATCTCGTGGGACCGTCTGGTCGAACTTATTAGGGAAGACTTTAAAGTTAGCTTCGGGTTATTTTTACAGTGAAATTTCAGGATGATTTAGTTATATCTGGTTAATAAGGGGTATAAAACTAAGTTGTATGTATTTTTGGAAAGCCGTTTTGGAGATAAGAAGAAATCTAATAAAATTTACAAAAAAATTGAAAATATCCCTTTCGTACTAGTTTAAAGAAGCATATAATATTAATCGCATCAGTTTATTTGTTCCCAATTAATAACAAGTCATTAAAATGACATTTTTTCTGTTGAATTCTTGATATTTGAGGTCTTCCTTTATAATTTTTCATGTTTTCTATTTAACAATAGATTTTATAGCATGTTAAAAGTAGAATGTACCTGGTAAAAAGAGTAGAGACTATTGTATACAATAAACAAACAAAATTCAATTTTTAATTTTCCTGATACTGATGAAATCGCATTTTGTAATATAAAGTACCAAGCTTATAGTCTCAATTACTGCTCTTGACACTGCTTAGGTGTTTAAAGTTTTGAGAAGGAGGTTGCATCGCGCAATCTTTTCCCTTTCACCGCCTCTTCCCCACTTTCAAGACGGATCCGAAAACCGCACCCGGCGCCAAAATTTAGTTCTCAAGCTTCAAACAGAGTTTCGCCTCCACCACCATTTTCGGGATCCAGGCAATGAGGAAGTTGCATGATTTTTTTTGATTTTTTTAATCGATTCCTCTTGCAAAAATAAGCAACTAACCAAAATTTGAGGCCGATCGAGAAATTTTTTGATTGCCAAAAAAATTAACAAAAATCCCCTTTTTAAAAGCGCGCGAAAACGCCAAGAGTTTGGATGTGACGTCATCTTATAATAAACATTGTTGTAAAGCAATGGAGTTGATGGTATTATTGTTGACGTTATCTTATAGTTTAAACAATAAACATTTTCAGTCATGTGTTTTTTTTCTCGACTTTTAAATTAAAATATTTAATTACCTGTACATTTTTTTGAAAAACTGACTAGATATTTCATTTTACCATACAAAAACCATACGGAACACTTGTTTGTTTTTGAAAATCTGACACATGCAACTTCCTTATTAGGATCATTTGTAAGATATTCGAAATCATACTTAAAAAGCATATAATATTGAGGAGGAGGGTAACTTACTTTCAGACAATCAGTTTGGATTCAGGAAGGGTAGATCCTGTCAAACTAATCTTTTAAAGTTCTATGACGAAGTAACAAAGGAGTTGGATCAAAAACATAGTGTAGACATATTTTACATAGATTTTCAAAATGCATTTGATAAGGTTCCACAAGAGGCATTGCTACTCAAATTAGAAAAATTGGGTATCAGAGGTAAAATACTATTGTGGATTAGGAATTGGTTGATAGGTAGGAAACAGAGGGTGAAAATCAAGGGTTATTATTCTCAGTGGGCAGAGGTCATGAGTGGGGTGCCACAGGGGTCAGTATTGGGGCCAATTCTCTTTATAATTTTTATTAACGATATTAGTCAGGACATAAGGAACAAAATCAGCATATTTGCTGACGACTTAAAAATTTGGGGGAGGGTAGATACTCAGGAGCAGGTACAAAATTTACAAAGGGATCTCGATATTATATCACAATGGGCTGAAAAATGGGGTATGTTTTTAACATAAGTAAATGTCAGGTACTTCATATGGGTTGGGGGAATGGTAGGACAGAATTTTATCTGCAAGGGGACAAAGTTAAAGAAGGTAAAATGATCAAAGATTTAGGGGTGATAGTAAATGAGGACTTTAAATGGGTTCATCAGTGTTCATCTGCTAGTAAAAAGGCTTATAGGATATTGGGATACATTAAAAAACTGTTTCTTCAAGGTCCGAGGATATTATTTTGCCACTGTACAGAGGCTTGGTGAGACCTCATCTCGATTATGCTGTTCAGTTTTGGTCTCCATACTTAAAAAAGATATTGATTCAATTGAAAGGGTTCAGCATAGGGCTAATAAAAGGGTCAAGGGTATAGCCAGTTTAAGTTATGAGGGAAGATTAAAGAAGCTAAATATATTCACTCTAGAGAAAAGAAGGATTAGAGGGGATTTGATTCAACTTTTTAAAATGGTAAAGCAAGGGGACACAAAGGGACTAGATTTCAATACAGGTAATAGAACAAGGGGTCACAATTTCTAATTGAATAAATTAAAATTTAACCCATTAAGGACGGTTGGCAACAAAATTTGCCAAGGGACATTTCATTTTTTACTGACTCTAATAGAGGACATTAAAAGTTTAAATGCATGACAACAGCTTCTAAAGAATGTATTTATTCAGATAAAAATAGAAATTTATACCTGCCATGCCGTTTTGGGGGTAAAATCGCTGTTAGAATGAGAGCGTTTCACTACATTTTGGAGATAGCTGGGAGATCATTTGGAAAACGCCAAAATAATCTAATGTTTTGGTTATTTTTATGACTTGTTTCTATTGAAGCATATTAACAAGATCCCATTCTAAATATTATTACCAATTACAGTTGGAATGGGGGTATTTAAATTGCCAATAGCAACGGTTTTCTTCTACTGGCAACTTTTGTTGCCAATCGTCTGATGTGTGGTCAAAACTTTTACGAGTTACTCATAAGAAGCTTTTGTAAGTTAATTATTTTTAATGCTTTTTTTGTTCCTATCATATATGTAGATCTTATTGATACTTTAGCATGATGAAATGTTTCCATTGGATCATAATTTTAGTGTTTTTTTTAATAGATTTTAGATTTTTACCGATTCCTAACAGATTTATTGGTTCAATCACATAATAAATCATTTCTGGATACATTTATTTTCCTTGAAAGGGGTTTCTGGAAATTTACAGTAGTCAAAAAATAAAATAAAATATCACTGGAGTAATTTAACCCATTTTGAATGGGCTAATACCTAGTTTTTATCGAGTTTATGAGTAATATTTAACATTTTCTGGGGGGAATATGTGAAATCTGGAGCCATAAAGATGAATACTGTAATTATGATGACTTTTTGATAGAGAATGACTAAAAAGAACGTAGAATTCCAATAAGAGAAAATGCTTCGGAAGGCAAAAAAATTATATACATATAACCAAAGGTATCCAAAAAAAATGAAAGTTGAGAATATATAAGACTCTAGCAGGTAAAAAAGTCCCTATGTTCCAGACTCTGGGAGATATAAATAAACCTTTTTTAACCTGGAAGCTAGCTAAAGTACAAAAATCAAAGGGTTCCGACCATTCCGACTTAAAAAAAAGTACTAGTTCGGCTATTCTTAAAGCCTGAAAATAGGTGAATATCAATATTTGAACTGAACTGGCCCTATTCAGGAGGGGTGAAATACCCTTTCTTGGACCCCCTATTAACAATTTAGTACCCATTCACTTTTATTTATGGATTATTTCTTTAAATTATGTATGAAAACATTTTATTATCAAAATCGTAAACATTCTAATTAGTTTTTTCGACTTTTCATTTGTCAGAGTTTGGACCCCACTAAGGACGGTTGGCAAGAAAAGTTGCCAGTTAAAAAATCATAAAAATTATTTTTTTAAAAATCTGAAAATGGGCATTTCTTACTATATTCGGTCCAAATGAACAAAATGTGAAAGAAAAAGTTATTTATTTTCATTATTTTAAAGTCGTCCTTAATGGGTTAAGACGGATTGTAGAAAGCATTATTTTTTAAATAGATGGAATGCGTTGCCTGAAACAATTGTAAATTCAAGTGGGGTAGACGAGTTCAAGAGGAAAATTGACAGATATTGGGATTCCGGTAGTTTGAGTAAAAAAGACTGGACCAACCTTGCTGGGCTTACGCCTGTAGTTGGTCGACTTAATTTGTATTTGTATTTGTAATTTTTGTTAATATGGTGATATTTTTTTATTAATTCTAGTTTTAAAAATAAATTCTAAAAATTCGAATTTGTTTTTCTAACACACTTTATGGATATCCGTAGGTTCAACGTAATGCATTGCGTCTTTTTTAAGTCTCTAAGGACATACATTAAAAATAAGTAGTAAAATTACTTTTTTAAGACTAAATTTACTGAATAAGATTAATCTTATGTTAAATCTAATATTTTTATGTTAAATGTATAATTTAAGTACATTAACTAATTTTTTTGAATCATAGGGGATACTTTTGTACCAAAGGATATTTGTAATACATACGGACACTTGCATGTAGTTTTCAAATTATTATTTACAAATTAACTTATTTTATTAAACTATACATATTCATATAAATATAATTTTTTTTAGATTTTATTTAACATTTAATCATATTTTCATTAAAAGGGATTAAAAAATTGAAGCAAATCCCTATTTCATCATCCAAAAAACAGTAAATTTATTGTATTTTCTAAGCTTTTATTATACTAAGCTGGTTTCACGTTATGAAATTATGCAAAATCTATTTAAATACAATATAGAACATCCATTTAAGTACACAAAACTCCATTTTTTAGAATTTAAAAACTACATGACCGTATGTAGGTATGGGAGATCTGTGTACTTAGAGCCACCTATTTTTAACCCCGCCCCAAATTAAGCTTTAAAAGCTTACCTTAAGCTTTAAACTTTCAAGATCATCCCAAATTTTTGAAAATTTTACATAAAAGATGCTTTTATCCCCATCACTCCAATAACGATAAACCAATTAAACTAATCTGAATTTTCCAGTAAGCAAGGGGAAATAATAATATCCCATCAGAAATATCAGCAAGGCGCCTTATGGTAATATATTTTCACCAATCACAAACATGGATTCGTCCACCTTGAACAGCTTTCTTTCAATAATAAATGCGGAGAATCGTATGTTTTTACAATAAATGCAAAGAACCATAACGGTGTACCTGTGACTCATCCAGAGTTTCAGAAAAAAGAAGCGCCGGATGTTTACCTGTAAAAACTAACCTTCAAAACAAAACCAGAAAATGGTAGTTTTGGAAGGGGATGCGGACAAATTTTGAAAACATTAAGCGGCTTGTTTATCACATTGTATTTTACATTAAATTAAGTAGGAATGATTGGGACCTGAAAATTATCCGATTGATAACATTAACCGTGATCACATTAAGCGGAGTTAACTGTACTGTACATTCAATAACTATACGTATTGATATCTAATTATGTCATTGCAAAAATTTTTCACAGAGCATAAAAGTAGAAAATTTAGTTATTTTCTTGAAAACAAAGCAAAGTATCATAGATTGTCATTCATTTCTCTAAAACAACTCTTGATATACATGAAAATTTCATTTCATGCGTACAAATAATATTTTATACAGGGTGTTTCAAAAGTCCGTTTCACGGCTTTTATTTGGAACCAACGTGTCCTAGGGTCACGGAAGTAAGGTCCACCCCTAGGTAAGTGACACTGGAGAATCCATTGAAGTGACATACAGAGCCCCTAGCAGCGAAATAAAAAGTTACAAAAATTTATTTAAAAACTAAAGGAGATAGAGCAAAACCCGCAGTGAGAGTATTGTTGCTAACGTTACAAAAGACTCGCTGGAAAAAATTTCATCAAAATATCGTGAATATTCGCGGAGATATTAGCGTGTGAAAATAGCCCTTTTTCAGGCCTAAAAAAGAAAAAATCACAAATTTGCAAGTTTTTTTAATTTATTGATTAAATTACATCTTCATTCAACTAAAAAAACAAAAAACTACACAATAAATCTTCACCTATTTATCCCCAAAACTATTCAATAGCTTGCCTAATCACATTAAATCAGAAAAATCTCCTCTGAAATTTAAAAAGCTTTTAAAATTATTTGTATACTCAATAGTTGGCATTAAACAATATATTTAAAACATATGCTCACTAAATAAGATAATCTGAAGCTCACCCTACAGCAGCACCTCACCATCATTTATAATAACTATTAGATTTATGCATTGAGATTACCCGTATTTTATTACTTATTCATCTAAACTTCTTTTCTTCCTTTCTTTCTATCTTTTCTTTTTTTCAAATCAGAGCCCACAAACAACATAATATAGAGATTTAAGTTATTATTCAAGTTTTTTCGGGTAGCATACATCATATAGAGTCCATAACTCGAGACGAGACATTCTTCGTGTGATTAGGGTAGAAATGAGGGGCGAAAAACCGATTTTCGGCCTTTTTGGCGGCGCTCCCCATTGGATTAACATGGGGAACTTCAGGGCCAATGTGGCACCTTAAGAAATTATCCAAAAATTCTGAAAAAATTCACAGGTACTCTCTGGCACCTTAGACAACTTTTCCGCACTATTACGTCATCAAAATCGAAAAAAAGTTTTTTTCGATACACCCTAATATATACTATATTTTGATGAAATTTTTTTTCAGTGAGTTGTTCACAACGTTGGCAACAATACTTTTGAGGTTTTTGCTCTATCTCCTTAGGTTTTTAAATTAATGTTTCTAACTTTTTTTATTTCGCCGTTACGGGCGCTATAAGTCATCTCAATGTACTCTCCAAGGTCACTTACCTAGGGGTAGACCTTACTTCCGTGACCCTAGGACACATTGGTTCCAAATAAAAGCCACGAAACGGACTTTTGAAACACCCTGTATTTGATTTGCTGAGAAAAATTAAAATAAGAAAATTAATTATTATTGGAGGAGTAACATTTTAATGCCTCATACAGATTTTTATAATTCTTTTTGTAAAATTATATATAAAAAATTAACTCACCTTCATTTTAGTTTGGTACTAAATATAAATTTAAAAAAAAGAAGCAAACACACATAATTCAACACTCAAGAAAATGCAATAAATTCAGTTTCTAAAAAGATTTTCCGGCACGTGTTACCCTTGTTGTAATACCCTTAGTTTAAAGTAACAAAACAATAAATATAAAACACAAAGCTAATTACCATTTAAATCTAGTTTTAGTTCCAGTTTATCTGTACAGATGACGCCATGTCATATCCACTGCTCTGAAACTGAAAGCATCGATCAAAGAACCCGAAGAGAAACTCTCTCTCTCAATAGAATCCCCTCTCTCTCCGCAAAAGCGAGTTACTTACTTCCGAAATGTATTAAAAAGTAAATACGTTTCTTGCTGAATGAGCTGTCGCCTGAGGCTGCCCAGGATATTCTCGGGGAGCCAAATCATATTTCCATATTAAAAAAAGAATGGAAAAAAAGTTGTAAGAATACGAAGCACCTTAAGCCATCTGAGAAGGTCTCCGCTTATAAAAGAAGTATCGGAGCTCTGAGATTTTTCGTTGGAAAGAATAAATGATTTAGTCTTGCCGTAAAAAATTTGAAACTATTTTTTTTTGAAACCTTTTATTTGGGAAAGAAAATGTAAATGATTAAGTTTTGATATTTGTTTATCTACTCTTTTTTGAAGTAATCTAATTTATAAAGAAGGTATTGTGGGTATGGTAAAGTTAAATAAATTTTTCTTTGAAACTTTCCGTCACTTTTTTTGTTGGGAGCTATTTTTTTAGTTACATGGTATGTTATGTTGTTATTTTCCATGAAATGCTTCGAAGAGTTCTATAAAATTCAAGGCTATTTAAAAGCAAGTAACTAACCCAGAATGGATTTCTTGAGGTGTATAAAATTTTCTTTTTAAATTGAAATGTTATAAAGTATTCAAAGTGTATGAAAAGGAACACTGTAAAAAATGTAATCTGGCTGAATTTCTTTGCGACTCATTTATAAGTAAACACTGACCAAACGCACTAAGAGCTTTAATTAGATCATAATAGACTACCTATTGTTAAAAAGAGGAAAACTAATTATAACTTTCTTATACATTCATAAACATTCATTCATTGTTCACTTACAATACAAAAATATAAAGCAACCATATTTTGCGATAAACCTGAAAAAGATAAGATAAAAAAGCATAATTAGAGTAAAAATGTCTGTAAAAGTAAATAAATACATGTTTAATTTATAATTCACATAGCTCTTACTTTTAAAGAGGCACTATTTTAATATTCATTTCTCTACAGTTTCTCCATTTTTTTAACATCTCAAATATTCTTTCTTCCTGTATATTACCGTATTACGTTCTTAATTACTGTGTATTACTAGGTTATCATTAGCAAAAATATTGCAAAAGCAGTGATGAAAGAAACACTAAGGGATTGTTTCTTGTTTTTAAAACTATAAACAATAAAAACCAATGAATTATGTCCTACTTCTATGCCACAATTTTTACTGCTCATCAGATAAAAAGTATGCTGATCGTTATTTTGAAAATGTTTGTGAAATTCTGCACGTACTAAAGTGGAATATACCATATTTATTGAACTTTTAAAATGTTTAGAATCTGCTGCACGTATGAAATTATGTTCGTCATCTTACTCTTAACTTTCATCATTGAAACAAAATTAACCTCCAAATAAATCTTCTACATTATTTCACAACTAGATTAATCACATTTTAACTACTTTCATAAATCATTAGATACAGAATAGATGGCGCTCACTGGGATTCATTGCATACATTTAGCTTCAAATTACGCAATTTGCATTCAAACCGCATCCAGACAAGTTTTTCGGAAGGGAAAAATAAGTTAGTTATGGAGAAATTTCACAAATCTAATTCGGATCGAATGCCGTATCATTTCTCTGCTTAATATTCATAAATGCAATTCTCTCCGAAGAGAAATTGTTTTCAATTCTACGCGAGACATTAAGCGTATTGCATTAAATTATTTATACAAATGAGATATTTTGTGAAAACATCTTGGGTTGTCAGCTTCACTCAATAAGTTTCAAGTTAAGTTTAAAATGTATAGTTAAAGTTTCATACAAAGCACTATATGTTAATATTAATGTGAAACATCATTGAACTTAATTATTTAAAATTCCAATGACATAAATAAAGTAAAATCGCTTCAGTCATTCAGTGCATCGTTTAGAAAGTTCAAGTTTATATATTAGATTTCTCTTCGGATGGTTGAAAACGAAGTTTCAATACTTTAAATATTAAAATTAAATTCATAATGATCATATTGGATGAAAACAAAATAAAGAATGGCTTTGGTTTGGTTCTCACATTTATTAATGCTGTTTGATTATGGTCTTTGTGATGTTGCCCTATTATACATTCCATTAAATCCTATATTATTCAACTATTTAGGAACAGTCGAATTTTCAAAAGGTTTTTTCTAGTTAGCTAACTTTTCTAATTAATGTATGAGTTAGCGAAAACTGTTTACGTTTATTTCTCAAAATGCAAAATCTCTTCAGAATGCTTCCTAATTTAACTGTTTTTATCTGAAATACCGTATTAACCTGTTTAACCCGATTGAGTTATCTGCGACGGTTGTAAGGTTGCTTTACATAATCTCTGCTTGTGAACTAATTGACAGTTTCTTGGGATGATATTCCTCGTGATACCATCATCCATATGTATAAATGTATAATAGGGATGCCGCCGCGGGTATTGTAAACAAGGATATTCCCCATTGCATGCTAAGAGATAAATTTCAGTCCAAGCGTTGTAAAACTACACCAGAGTGCTTTTTAAGATTAAAAAAGCATAAATTTAGGCTTGTCTTAGATTCGTTAGTAGAAAATAAATAGTGATTGAGTTTTAAAATACTTTAGTAGAAATATACTTTCAACGAATGGAAGTTATAAGTATAAGCTGAAAGTTGAAATAAATGAAAATTATAGTTTAGTATGTACCTTTTCATTGCAAGAATACAAAATGTAGGACTGAATTAAATAAATTAAATACAAATTATATCTTAAGTAAATGTTACATTTTCATTTTATGTGCTAATCATGGTGTATTTGGAAATCTACATTTCTTATTACTACGTTATTAGCAATCCTGTCCATTGAAAATTTTTGAAAATTATAAAAAAACAAGTTTCGTTTAAAAAGTGAATTACTACTTAATAAAAAAATAAATACTCTACTTTAGAAATGGATAAAATTAATTCTTTCATTTTAAAACATTTAAACTTTATAAGGGATATTAATACTATTTTAAATAAAACTATTTTACAATAATTTTATTGGAAATGCTGACTTCTATTTAATTTTACTTTAAACTTTAAAATCAAACACTAATATAAAATTTTTTATTTAAAACTAACTATCTCATGACAATATATTTATCTTAATTTAACTTGCAAAATACAAAAATGGAATTAAAGCATAAATTATTGAAGAGAAAATATTATTTTATCTACACATACTTTTATAATTGGAGCTAGGTTTCTTAAATTAACTTCAAAGAACATCCACATGAACATATTTCTTAGAAGTGTTTTTAAGTTTCCATTTAAACAGCGTAACTCAATATGTCTAAGATATTAACGGATTTATGTCGAGTGTTTATGTTCTAGGGTCATTTAAGAGACATAAAAAAATTTATAAAAATAAAATGTATCTTTGAATATTTTGATAACAAACAATAACTTCTCCAGAAATACAAAGACAACGTTTATTTTGCACATTTAATTTAAAAGATTTAAAAATCTAAAACAGACATGTTTCAAGGTTACGTAAATCCACTTCGTCAGTGTGACGATGTAAGTATGACGAAGTAATCATGACTATTAGAATATAATATAGGATAAAGCAAGAAACAAAGTAACAAGGAACCACAAACACATGGGGAAACTGAAAACACATATGGGTGAATCAACACATCCAAATTTTTGAGAAAAAAGGGGTTTCCCTCATTACGTTAATAACTTCTTCATCTGATTTGTAGTTTATCACGCTCACGAACACTAAATGGTGTTCCTTATATAAACTTTTCACACACAAACACATTAGAATATTTGAAGTTATCTTCAGGTTCGGAACCCGAATCAATTTGCATAGAAATGAAAATGTTTCTGTTTAGGACAACTAGACAAAAGTGAGTGAAAGTCATTGTGTAAGATCGATAAGAACTAAAGTAAATGAGTTTCTGGGTAATTCTTTGAAAGACACTTTGTTCACCCTTTTCGAATTGAAAATTAAATTCCCTCCGCTTTCCTCTTAAAGATTTTAAGAAGGTATAAAAAGGGGATAAACCCCTCCGCTTAACTTTGTAATTGGTTTGGATAAATATTTTTTTGCTGTATTATCCCTTTCTTATTTCAGAAATAGCAACCGCAAGCTGCGGCTTTCACATATGCAAAGAGGTTTGCCCTTGGAAAGACCCAATTTCAAAAGTGGTCGAAAAAATAGCTCTGGATCCAGTAGACTTTCAAAGCAGCATCCACTTTCTCTAATACGAAAGATTTATTCTTTGGATTTTATTCTGTAAAAACTTCTTTAGTAAGAAGGGATTTTTTACAGCTCTATGGACAGTAAGTAATTATTATTTTCTTATATCTATTATCACCTTTTTTTAAGTTTCAATGTATAGTAGAAACAATTTTCATTGAAAAATCAAATATATTAGAAAGAACACGATAAGAAAAGAAAGTTTAACCAAAATAAAGTATAAAAATTCAAGAAAGAAGAAAACTGGACTTAAAAAATACACAGTTCAATTTCGTTAACCGTCCCGTTAAATATCAACAATCTGTTTTATGCACCGAATATTAAAAAATTGCCGACTTTTTATAGTTGTAGTATATATAACTACATATTTTAATTTTTTAGTTCGAAATTTTTGGCAACATTTCCAACTTTTGGCATTTAAAGATAACGGTATTGAACCAAAAGCCGGAAAAACGGAAAGTAATTAATTCTGTTCCCTATAATACTCTATCTTCAAATGTTTTTTCTCGTTGTTGTTGGTTGGGTTGGGATTTATTCAAAAGTGAGTAAAACATATACTCGAACATTGTTTTCAAAGTATTTAAACTAATACAAAAATGTAAAATGCCCCTACCATAATACTTACTAGGCAAACATTTTTATCATCCCTGATTTTTAGTGCCACACCAAGTTAAAGACATCACTTAATTACTGCACGTTAATTCAGAAACCTAAAGTCAAAGTATCAGAATGAATGATCAATACCTCCTGACACTTCATTTACAGCTCCATACAAGCGTTAAATTTAAAGGAAGTTTATCTCATTTAATACATATCCCCAGACCTTTTTCACCTCATAAATTGCCCAACGCAACGATACATCAAGCAGAGTGAGCAAAATTTTACACTTTGCAAGTCAAAGTGTGGCAATTTATAGCCCCATGGCTGCTCTACCGGAAATAATTTTGCGAACGACGGAGGAAATGGAGGTTTACTTATATATCCTCCGCGGGCCTCTGCCGGTCATATATCTATATGGGGCGCGTAGTCATCTTGAAGCCGCCCTTGGGGTAAATCATATTATTTCCGAGTTTTATGAATGATGACCCTACTTCCGTGAAAAATCGTTGGAAGGGGCGTATAAAGAACGCTTCTTGAAAATGCAATTGGGACTTATAAATATTCTAAATGACGAAACCGTAAATTTCATTAGTTTCGGTTGATTGAGCGGTTTCTTGTGAGTTTTTGACTTCTTTGAAATTCTATTAAATGTAGAACATGTTTTTTATTACCACGGAAAAACATGTTGGGGTTTGTATTTTTTTGGGATTCAGTCTATACTCCAGAGTGAAGAATAAGTACGTAGTTTTATTTATTAAAACTTTTGCTTTCATAAGCCTGAAATGCTATAAAAAGTGTTAGTTTTAAATGGTTTATTTTAATTCGTATCCTGAGAAAAATATATTATATTTTGTTTAATTCAAATTTATAGGAGCTCTTTCGTATCAACATACTTATTAAGTAAATGTAAACTTCATGAAGTAATAAATTTATATTTGAAGAGAGATCTCAGAATTTCACAAACAGCAATTATGCAAGTTTTTGCATTTTTCCAATTTTAAAAACATTTTAACAACTTAAAGTTAATGTCAATTAAGGAAGGGTAAATAATTCCTTTCTGGTTTTTAATGTTAAAACCATATCATCATGAAAATCAGTTATTACTTGATGAAGTAAGAAAGTTTTATATAAAAAACTTAATGCAATTAATTTGTTAAAACTTTTCTCTTTGATGATAAAATATTGTTTGTAATTAAATTATCCGTAATCATATTCCATACATAAGAGATCAAATACTGTCTCTCAATAAAAATTGCTTCACCTCTTGTTATGAATGATATTAGTTAGTCAAATCTACTAATAAATAATAGACCATGGGCCCGTGTCAAAAATTGATGGGTCATTTGAACCACCAGAAGACCTATATAGAATGATATAAGGGCATAAAGTAATAAGATTCATCACTATGCCGTCACTTATAAGCAGTCCAACTGAGTGGAGTTGAGAATTCAAAAGCACAGCTAGAGTGAGTATATTTTGGTCATGTGATCATGTACGGCATTCTTACCATCAATAGATCCATGAAAAATAACGAGAAAACGCGCGGTGCCGTACAAAAGTAGTGGTCCACAAAGATAGAAATTTTTTTTGATTTTCCGGTGATTTTAAGGGTAAATTTGGTCATTTGATCATGTACGGCATCGGTACCATACAGCTTCAATGCCTCTTCTAATCCATAATTCCGCAACGCCGTACAAAAAATCACGCGACAAGGGGGAAAAATCGAGGGTTGCAACCCCCTCTTTTTCTAGTAAACTCGTTCACTAGACTTTTAAATTTACTAGATCTTTTTACTTTACCAGATTTCGGTAAACATTGTATACAATTTACAACAATAGGTATTTATCACCCCTTTTGTTCGCTATCGCTCACCAACCCACGTAAACTGCTTAAGCAGGAAATTTCGAATCGCTTCGCAATGCTCACGTAACCCATCTCACTGCATTTACTCACTTTATTTAAACATGCGGAAAAACTACTACTACTACAAAACTACAAAAAAAATGATTTCTTCAATTATTTTCTATAAAATATTTTATTGACTGATAGTTTTATCTTTCGCTTAATTAAAGAAACTTTGGAAATAATTTCCTTTTAATATAACAGTTTTATGCTGCATCAACACATTGGTACTAGAAATTCAAGGTGCATGATATATTTATGGAAAAAAATGCTTCACAAATCAAATATTCTACTCCCAGAGTCCATTTAAATTCCTTAACGTCACTTTCCATCCTTCCACATTCGCGTTAAAAACTCTCAAATTCCATTTCAATTCTCGTGACGACTTCCATTCCCTAGTAACAAAAACTCACATTCAGCAATTGTTAACGTCTCGTCATTTGCGATTCTCCCACTCCCGACAACACAGTCCCTCACATCGTTATGAAAGCAGTTACAACGCTTCCTAATTTAACGGCGTGGAAAGAAGAAAACCGCTTCTCACGAATTCTATTTCCTCCAACAATTCCTTCCTGACGAAAAACAAAAGCTCACGCCAATAGCAGAGGACGCCTAACCATCTTTGTGTCATATAGAAACGGTTATGGCCGAGATAGGAAAGTAGGGGAAGGGAAGAATCAGAACTAGAAAACGACCCGATAGAAGCGATGCGCTTCTTATTTCCCGGAAAGTTATCAAAAAATATATATGAAAAGGAGAATCTTTTAGGGCAAAAATCCGGAATGGCAGATCTTTTCCTCAAAATCTCTTTCATCAACATGGCGGCACGCAACTTGGTCATAAGCCATTTCTTTCCCTACCTATATCTTTTTTCCCGCCGCCCCCTTTGGACTCTCTTTCATCGCTTTAGATTAAGTTTTCTTTTCTATTACGATTCCCTTAGTATGGCCGATGCTTTTTGCAGTAACTGCTCATTTCTTAGATCATTTCCTTCGGACCGGTTCTGGAAACAGTAGGAAAAACTATTATCCGCTGCATTTGTTTAGCTCTCTCCGTCTTTTTCGTCTCGCGCTTTTTATTCAGCGTTTTTTGAGCTTCCGAGGGAGCGTCTATTAACTTCGTGCGAAACTGGTGGGAAAATACGGTTGTTTTTCCTAATCGGATCATCAGAAGCTGTTGTATTAAACACTTAGAGAGTGGATATAGAGTACCTGACTCATTTGTGTTTGTGATCCTTAACTTTAAAAGTTTGATCCAACTCACAAGTTTTTCAACAAATATCTTCTTTATCTACATGAATGCAGTTTTATTGAAAAACCTAAGTTGAAAGTAAATCTATAAAACAACTATCTTGAATTGTATTATTAACTCTTCAGTTTATGTGAGCAAAACTGTGGAAAATTTAAAATAAGAACATGAAATAAAGACAAAAGGATTGCAGTTGATACAAAACACACACCTTTATTATTTCCTCATTTTATTTCTTCTATTTTTTCCTACCTATATTATTTGAATGAGTGTAGGTAAAATATTAGTCGGTTGAGTCATGATTTTGAGGTAATTTTCTGTAACATTATCTTGGGTGAGATGTGTATCACTACAAATATGTGCAAAGAGATGCTACAGATATGACTCAAAGGTGAAAAACTCGAGACGACGCGTTTTAATCTCTCACAAAAAAAACAAATTATTTTACAATTTTTATTATATTGTATCTATGATTGTATCGAATTTTCATTTATCCCTGTGTGTCAAATCCCATTCCCTGGATCATTTATCCCTGTGAAATTTTGTTCCCTGTATGCCAAATGTGCCTGTCTTCTTCGCAACGTCCTTAATATTGCTTGAAATCATATAAATTTTACAAAACTTCTATAATTATTCATCACTACTTCAATAAATACTATATCATAAATAAATTTCTCAAAAAACATCTAAGAAACAGATGGTCTCTTGAAATCAGCTGATCTCTTGGAGCTGGGGATGAAAAAATCAATTACATAAAAACAGATAAAAAATGTTTTATTTCTAGGACTAAGTATATATCAGGTATACCTGGCATAAAAAATAAGATTCCAATCTTTCGTAAATTCATATTGTGGAACTTAAAGGAAAACAAGGAGTAAGATATTGTTTAAATTTAGCGTTGATTCAAATAATTCGCACGCATTTTATAAAGTGAAAGGTAATTTAGAATTTACAAAACTCAATGATAAATGTAAGGACGACCCCTTTACATTTATGATAGAAATGAAAAATACAGTGTTGAAGCAATTGAAGATTTTGGAGTTCATCAAATGCAAATTTTGAGTTGAATGATCATGTTGCATATTCCCGTGAAATATACTTTCGTATTAATATTAGCAGGTTGTTATTCCCCTTTTCCATTGAATATAAATGTTTTTGATAGGAAATAAAATTTGCTAAACAAATGTGTTCATGTTACGCTTTTCGGGTTTATAAGAATATGAAAGTTTTGCGGCGAAATTTAAAGGGAAGTAGAACATTTTTGATGATAATTTTATTTCAAAGAAACCGATTTACTTTATGCCTAAGCGCATTTTTTACTACTTTAAAGAATACTAAACCGTGATGCACTATGTATAGTTTGAAAACAGCTCTAACTAAGCATCTTTTGGTTATCGGAAGAGAACTCGATACAGATATGAAAGGTTTTTTGGGTGAGTTTTTTATCTTGTGTAGATCAAAGCGTTATCTTCTGTCAAATATTTTTATGTCAGTTATAAAATAAACTAGTATATATCTTGAATTTAGTTCTTTTGTAAGCATTTAACAAACTATCTGAAGTTTTATTCCAGAAAGTATAATGATAAAAATCAATATTGAGGTTTTCCCATACTTCCAGGAGTGTTCTTTTGATGGAAGTTTTTTTGTAGCTAATAGCAGCTACTCATGCAATGTTATTATTCAAGTTTTCATTACATGATAATGTTTTTTTTCAAAAATTTTGTAATATGTTGTAGAAAATTACAATAATAGAGCAATTTTACTTTCGATTCAAAAATAAATTATTCAAACTTTTACTTCATTCAACACAACACTAGCTATGCAAATATTCGGAATATTCAAGAGGGATTAAGATATTTATTTATTCTTACAATGATATTAACATTGATGAATTAATGCAATGGTATAGGTATCATTCATAAAGTATGTTTTGAAGTTGTGTACAATATTGATAAAAGTTAAATTGAATTACGTTATGATTAAAATACATACATAAGGAATGATAAAGTTTCAATTCCTATTTCTTTAGAAAGGTCTTTATCCATGGCATAAAATAATATACATGGAAAACAGAATGAGATCTGCAGGCTTGAAACTGTTTTGAAATTCCATTGTTTAATACATTCTCTTTTAAGATTTTTAACTGAATGGCTCATACTTTCTATTTTATAGGAACCAATAAAAATATTTAACAGATTGATCATACATAATTATAGAACAGAATAAATTTTTCAGACACAACTAATATATTTATACAGGTAGTATTTCAGTGCTATCTAATCGTTTACTGGTTTCATTCGAATCGTTAAAATCTAATAAAACATCGGTTGTTGCCCAGAAAACCCCGGAAAAAGTAATCAAAACCAAATTCGAAAGAAAAAGGGCACCTTCGGGTAAACCTTGAAAGAGAAAACGAAATACTTGCGTTTATATACAACGGTAAATTGACTTTGAGCTTACGTTCCTTCCCGGGAACAACACTGAGCAATCCGAGCTCAAAGTTTCCATTCCTCGGATTTAAGCCAAAATTGTCAAGGCTTTATTTGTCCCCCATCCTCGGAGTAAAAAAATAAAGAAAGAAATACCGATAAAGAATGTTCCCGTATTGTTTACCGAAACCTATCCTTCCATTGGAAGGCGGGCGAAACACTGTCCTACACACTGATTGCGACGAAGGGAAAACTGCAAGACAATGGAATAGTAATAAGAGACCCGATCAATCAAAAGGAGGGGTGAGAGACGGGGATGGAACTGCAAGGCCGGCATTACGGTCAATTGGAATCGCCTGGGACCACCCTAGGTTTTTTTGTGAGTCGTTCAGTATTACGGTACAATGGAAAACTCGTTAAGTGAAATTCATGAAAATATTTCGAATATGCAGTCGTCTGATCGTTTCGTCTTCTGTGTTTGGAGTTTTGCCGAGGAAGCGCTTTTGTTCCTCCTCCTGCAGGATGGAGTGTCTTTTGGGTCCGGAGAATTCTTTCGTTTCTTGTCTTTTGTTCGGGGGCGTATTGAGGGATTTTGTTGAAGGGTTGAAAGTTGTAGTTAAAGGGAAAGGAGTGGGTGGCGTTTTATGTAAGTTTTAAAAGGAAACGACCCGGGTTTCTATTTTGGGGTGGTTGGTGGAGATGACGTATCTTACTGTATTTACGAATATCTTAATGTTACTTGTTACAATACATTGTTTTCGTTTTCTTAAAAAGTGGTAAACGAAATTGATTCGCTGTTTGAATTTATTAGTAAATGTATGATGTAAAATACTTGTGCAAAAATCAATTCATTTATCAATGTTGCGAATTTTTGTCCATAAACATGTTTTAAGTTCATTTAAAAATTATAAATTTGTTTAATTAAAAAATAAACAAATGTTAAAACCAGGGAGAATAAAAATGATATGATGGTATATAAAATATAATACTTTTGTAAAATGAGTGTATTTGTGAAATAGGTTCATGATTTTCAGAGTTTATTTAAAGATCCAGCTTTAAAACAACCCTTATGAGATATACTAACAGGTTTTCAGAAAAGTATCGCTTCTATGGGTGCTTCTAAACATTGAATTCCATTTCATTTTTTAGCATAGGCTTAAAAACGCATCATAGACTAAAACCCAATATCGTTGATTTGTGAGAGTTCTATTGATCTAAAATCTTAAACTGGTGAAAACTAAAACTATCGCGTTGTGATTAAGTTAATGTTTTTGTAAAAACTAGTATACTATGATGCAGATCTTACATTAAATTAAATAAAAAGAAATTTGGTTTTTCATTTGAAAAACATTTTACTTAGCACCTCTCTGTTTTGTTTACAAATATATGTAGATCCTTTTATAATCTTTTAGAAAATACTAAAGCAAAGTGAGGTCTCGTAAAGAAAATATATGGTAGTTTCTATCAATATCAAATGGGTGGTTAAGGAGAGATGAAATATAAAGTTGAAGAGGGTAGAGGAAGTTTATATATTTTTTAAATCCAGTAGAGAACGCTTCTAATTGCTTGAATGGTGTCTCGAACACTCTATAAAAATAAGCCAGTTCCCATTAAATAATTTCATGTTTATTTTGGCAGATGACACACGTATAGGAATAAAACTGTAATGAAAATTCACAAGAAAGTTTGTCACCTTTCATGGTTGGAGGTTTATCAAAAATAGTCACAAAAGTTTTGCGAATAGACACTATTGGAGGACGTATTCATAAGTTGATTATTATAACGTGATGCGGATACGTATGTGGAAATTTTAATTTGTAACATTTTGTCGATGGTTACATGTCGGGAAATCTGGTTCGAAACATGAACTATAAGAAATATTATAATAAATTATACCGGCTTAGTATGATGGCCCAGGCCGCGGACAGAAACGCACGAGCTCTCAATGATGACACTTCGGCAGACCCGCCTGGGTCTCTGAGAAGTAAAGAGTTATGACTACATTATGGTAACAGGAGCAGTGTAGAATCGGGAAAAAAGAAAAAAAATTGCGACAGATCCGAAGTCTCCGAAAAATTGTGTGCATCGGGTAAGTACTGCTATTGTAAACATATTATGCTAACGGTTACTATGGGAAGGGAGTATGAAGTGTTTAGGCTTATAATATCCAGCGTAAATTTTGAAATAAAGATTGAATTAGTACACAAAAATATAGGGTGGTGTGAAACAGTGAGTTCCTTAATAATGTCCAAATGACTTGTGCATAAACATAGCAATTAACATAACTTTAATTTTAAATAATTTACAATATAGGGCAGGGGTCCCCAACCCTGTGCTCGCGGGCACCATGGCGCCCGTCGATCGGTCTAGGTGCGCCCGCTGCTTGTGCCCAACGATAAAATATTTCAGTTTTCCACTATCCCATAAAATTCTAGAAATGAAATAGCAAGATACATTTCAGAATGTCTTCAAGTTTGGCGAGAATAGAAATTTTGGATCTTCAGAATGACATTATCCTCAAAACTATTATCAGATAAGAGAAATTCTGGAATATAGTTGATAGAAATAATTTTCCATTCTTTAAAAGAGCAGCATATAAAATAGTTTTTTTGGTTCCACACACTTATGTGAATCATTTTCGACAATGAATATAATAAAATCAAAAAATATAGATCACGATCGTACAAATGAACACCTTGACGATAGCTTGCGAGCAAGAATTTCATCATAATCTCCCAATTAGGAAGCGCTGGCCAGTGAAATGCAATGTATTTTATATATTTTATAAATAATTTTTATACTTCGAATGTTTTGCAAGCAATTTAGTTATAATTTATTTTACAAAAGAATATTAATACTAATTATATTCATTATGTTACATTAATTTTTAAAATTAAATTTCTTGTGCATTATATGTAGAGTGTATTCCACCAACTATAAATTTATCTTGAAAAAATAAATGGTGCCCCCATTCGACCAATATTCTGGTATGTGCTCTTAGGTACAAAAAGGTTGGGGACCCCTGATATAGGGTATTTAAACAAATCGTTCTAAACTCTGAACAGCTAGATTCTTTGCTTGGAGTACCATAAAATTTCACCAAAGAACTTTACCACTATGAAATTATAACTATAGTTTACAAGAATAAAGGTAGGACAACAGATCCTGTTTATGTTAAAAAGGAAAAACGTGGACCTGGTTATTTGGATAGGTTTACACACTAAAATCCTTGAAATACACATTGTGCACTTGAATGCGCGCACATTGAAATAAGATGTTTTATATTTCTTGAATATCAAAGGTCGTTTTACAGAGTTATAGTCCTTTGAGCAATTCTACTTCATGCAAGGAATTATGATGTGCTATGTTTAGGCAGTCTTGTCGAAACACTCTCTATAAAATTCAACATCTTTCTAAAAAAAATGCCGCAGATTTCAATCCTCATACCTTAATCCCAAGAAAACAAGGTATTAACATATTTTAAAACTTATAATATAAATTTAAATCCATTTTATTCCAAATTTAATCATAAATACAAGTCACAAAACTAAAAAGAATCATTCAATTCAAGTTACATTCTTCTCCACAGCGACCCAGTCAAACAAACCGTATAATCCCCAGTACATTCTCCCTCTTTCACCAGTTGAGCTCAAACCCCCCCTGTCCCCTCCAACCAAGTGGTGGGAAGGCAACACATGGCGGACTAATGTCCAGCGACCCTCCCTTCCTTCCTACCCCCCGGGAAGTCCGTTTCTGGCAGTTCGATGGCTCCCCAGGGATTGCAGAGAACGAAAGCCATTACATAAAGATGCCCGGGATTTGCTTCGAGTCACTATAAATTGGTTTCATTTATGGAAAGGTTTCTTTCGTCCCTTAATGGCAGGACGCATGTAAGAAGTCGCGGATGATTATGTGGAATATGGATGGGAATGTTTTTCTTGTGGGTGGGTTCGTTCCGGGGGACCTGTGGGAGCAATTAAAGGGACGGGGTTCTTCTGGTATAAGAATGATTGTGTGGTGTGGGTGGAAGGTTGAGTATGTGACTCGTAAAACGCAAGGGAGGAGAGTTTATTGTTGGAAATGTGAATGTAAGGATATGGATTTTCTAGTAAGAATGGAGTTTTTAGAAAGATTTTCTAAGACTAACTTGCAAAAGATAAATCGATTTCATAAATCTCAAAAGACACATGTTGTTACGAATTTTCATTGCAGAATATTGGATTCTGTTTAAATTTATTTAAAGTTTAAATCCTTAAATTTTTTAATAAATAAATCGAAGAATTATGTACCCTCCATAAGAAACCATAATAATGCAATATACCTATATTTTCTTATATACACATAAAACGCGTTTTCCTTTAGAAATATATATGAAATTTTCAATGCAGACCATTTAAAAAAATTAAAAAAGATGTTCACGTGAGAAATACATGTTAATCTAGGCAGGCAAAGTAATAAAAAACTTATCCAGATTTTTAAATGCCTATCATACTTATCTAACCCAGTTACTTGTATAAAGATAAATTATGGGTACATTCGTATTAGCTCGTCCATTCGCCAACAGGGGCGATAAGTCGCCAAGTCTGGTAAACCCCGCAACACTACCGTTGATTCTGGTAACCCTGAAAGACGTAGCGAAATCACGCTAGTTCCGATCGCTGCGCAAGTGCGTGCAATTTGGATCGGTACGCCCATGGGTAAAATAATGTGTGCGCACCGCGCAGGTTGTTTTGAACGTAAATTCAACAGTGTTTACAAGGTAAGAACGAAGACTGCATTTGAAAGGTAGGAGTCTAAATGCTTTCGTGTCGTTCCACGGTGAACTTTGTTGCGCCATTT
This sequence comes from Tetragnatha versicolor, assembly GCA_024610705.1. Taxonomy (NCBI): domain Eukaryota; kingdom Metazoa; phylum Arthropoda; class Arachnida; order Araneae; family Tetragnathidae; genus Tetragnatha; species Tetragnatha versicolor. The sequence continues at coordinate 43,565,477 of JANDEH010000002.1, read as the reverse complement.
TGCCGAGCCCCAGAGTCTTTCAATGTTTTGCGTATGAACGCCGGTTGAAGGATCGCCGGTTTTGAATCACCGGTGGTAGGATCGACCATTTTGCAAGTAAGTTAGTGTCTTACCGAGTGATATCCGTAGTTTTGGTACATCCAAGAATACCGATTCCCTTTTATCTGAATCCTTACTGTTTCTGATACCCCCACAACGAGTTTGGTTATAGTTAGGGCAGGGGGGGTTTGGGGGGGGGGCGGCAGCCCCCCCCAACCACAAGAAACTTTTATTTTTTATTTTCTGATGTTATAAAGATGTTTCTGATGTTAAAAATGTGTTTTTCGGCTATTCTGATGAAATCCCGTATTTTGGCGCGTTTTGGCGAAATTTGGCGAAGTTGGCGAAAACCATGGACGGGCTAATACGAAAGTACCAAATTATGTGATTATCTCAGAGGAAAGATACACTTTCGTTTCTGTCATTTTAGATTCCTCCTTAAGCGAGGTGTAAAGTGTGCCCGTTGCACAATTCGCTATACCATCATCATTGTTAATAATGAAATACAGGGTTTCTTAAGCAATTCAATTGCATTTTATACCGGTATTTGAGAAAAATTGCCTTTCCCTGCATAAAATTATTTAGTTTATTGCCCAAAACTAAAAAGTAAATAAACCACAATTTCAGGGTTGAAAAATTGAAAAACTCTAAAGTAGCAAAATTTATAAAAATATGAATCTACAATTCTCAATGGATATCTTCCATTACATTTCTAATATACAACTATTTACCAAACGCTTTCCAACACATAACTACACATTCGAAAATATATATCCCTCAATTTACCATTGCACTAAAAGTTACCTAATTTAAAGAATACCCCCTAATCATGAGATAATTTCAGTCCTCAAATTACATTGTCTAGACTGCACCCAGACCATCGCTGAAAAGCTAACTACCCCTATCATTACTTTCTAATGAATAACACAAAACCGAAAAATTGCATTCTTTCACTTCACCAAGCAGCAGTCACACTTTGCAAACAACAAGCCAAAAGCTATTCCTCCGTCTTCTGTTAGCCGCCACGTTTCTTGTTCATCGGGGCCACAAGGAATTAATTGGAGGGGGCACTCGAAAGTAATTAGCATTAAGTGGCGATTTTAATGATGGTTATTAAACAAATGTAACGCATGTAATTAGTGCCGACATATTGGACACGGGGGCGTTAAGACTCATTATCCGAGTGCCAGGGAGATGCGAGCGCCCCGGCACTTGAGGCAGGAATTAATTAGGGCGGCATCGTCTTGGTCGGGAAGGTATCGAGTCTTTGATTGGGCAGGGGAAAGAATGGTGTGGAAAGTGACTGGGTTCTTTAAGAGTTTAAGGTGTCAGTAAAGAAATTGAGTCATTGGTTTCTGTGGAGGGAAATTGTGAGTCGTTTGAAAGATAGACAGAAATTGTTAGCCAGTGAACTAAAAAGATTGCATGATTGTTATTGTTTTCAATCTTGTGAGGAGGGAAATGATTTGTGCGTATAATTCAGAATAGCACGATTATCTCTTAAACCATGATGAGACCTTATTATGGCTGTGAGACAAAATGTAGTTAAATTCAGTACTGCTCTTTATGACATTGACAGACAACATACCTTGGAAAAGTTCAAATTATTGAAAATTCTAATTATCAAATTTATTATTTATTTAGTTTTATTTTTTATCATTTTTAATTATTACCAAATTGTTTCGACGTTGTGTTCATTAGAAAAACTGGAGCTTGATGTTCTGCAAGGTTGGGAAATAAGTGTGGACAAGTAGCCAACCATTTTCACATTCGTTGATCATCTACATTTTTATCAGCGTGTTATTCACAATGGCGAATAAAGTGGTGTGTAGTAAGATGGAGGTACAATACTGGAAAAAAATCGACTCAGACCCTATATCTCCGGAACGGCTTGTGATATAAAGACAAATAAGGTATCATTTTTCATGATTTGAAGTATTCTATATACAGAAAATTTTTCAAGTTCTTAGGGGGTCGTCTTCATATTAAACGAAGAACCAACTTTCGTTTTTCCTATGGAAACCATCAAAGATTATTCCAGATTCTGAAAGAGCACCCTCTAAACCAGTTTTTATGTCATTTGGTCCCCAAATAAAGCCAGCAGTGGGGGTTGAAGTTCGTCGAATTTACGTTGAAATCTCGTTTTTTACGTTGAATTCTCTATTTTGATCAGTCAACCATCAACCCCGCAGGATCAAAATCGAGAATTCAACTTTAAAAACGAGACTTCAACGTAAATTCGACGAACTTCAACCCCCACTCCTGGATTCATTTGGGGACCAAATGACATGAAAACTGGTTTTGGGGGGTTTTAGAGGGTGCTCTTTCAGAGTTTGGAGTAATCTTTGATGGTTTCCATAGGAAAAACGAAAGTTGGTGCTTCGTTTAATATGAAGACGACTCCCTAAGAACTTAAAAAGTTTTCTGTATATAGAATACTTCAAATCATGAAAAATGATACCTTATATGTCTTTATTTTACAAGCTGTTCCGGAGATATAGGGTCTGAGTCGATTTTTTTTCCAGTATTGTACATGGCCGAATTCACAAGAATTTTTTGAGGGATAAAGCAATTTTAGTTCCAATTATCACGAAGTTGGGATTATTGAGGGTGAAATTAGAGTCGAGTGCATTTATTAAGGGGGGCAAACTCGATTCAGAAATTTACCGTACAGAACTGGTTCAAGGAAAACCTTTTTAAAACATTTGTAATATGGAGCACAATTTTATTACATTAATTCGTCTTCTTGAATTTATTCCATGGACTGATTTCATTATCTGTTCCAACACGGGCGTCATCGCCGGGGGGACGTGTCCCCCCAATAATTGGGGATATTGTTTAAAAAACTATGTTTTTAACTTTTGAGGGTGACCAAAAATTTACTGAATGTGTGTTTCTCCGACTTTTAGTCATAAAGGATGGTGCCAATATCCCATTTTTAGAACACGATTTCATTTAGAGTAGGTTGAAGCAAGTGAGAGAATGGGAAAACATTATCCCAACAAAAAATTATGATTCTAGCTAAAAAAAATTGTAATTTAATGAGACCCCTCAGAAAAAATTCAGCTACAGCACCGGTTAAAGCATAAAAAATTGATTTTGAAATTGTAATCTTAATTGTAATCCCGCTTCTCTTAAAAAGAGTTTAAACCTGTATTTAAAAGGTAAAATTTCTGAAATTTTTCTGGGGGAGGATCCCCAGAAAGTTACACACGGTTTATAAAAATTTGGGAAAGAAGTTAAATAGTTGATTCAAAACCACCTTAAAACTCTTAAACGAGGGAGAAAAAGAAAAACGATACTTTTTTTAACTATAGTTTGTAAAAAACATTCGGGGAGGATCCAGAATCCTTGAGGCGTCCTTCCAATATTCTGGAGCCGACGACGCCAATGTGTTCCAACACTGTTCTCTTTCATTTCACAAATTAAAATCAGCAAGCTTTTTGAAACCGCTACTTTAAAACTCAAATACAACACCCCCCTCTTAGAAGCAGAGAGAAAAATGAAATCATTGTCATCTCGTTTTAGCCTCAAAACCCCGACAACAAGATCAATAAGCTTAATGGCATTAGAGTAGAAGTTAAAATTTCTAGAACTACACCAGAAAAGGAAATGAAGTCCCTATTGACCAAACTCTCCAAACTTCACTTCCGCAGATCCTGACAAGTAAACTCAGACATCCCTCAGACGATTCCTAGAACCCTCTCTCCGCAAACAGAGAAACCCATCAGAAATTCCACAAAAAGCCCCGAGAATATTCATTCGACTTCATTATACCTTTCCCACCAACGAAGGTGACTGCAACCCAATAAACACCACGCATCTAATCCAGCAGCGGAGGAAATTTTACAGGGGGAGTTATTAAGGCAAGAGACAAAGAACATAACCGCGGCTAACAAATGTGTTTGACTTAGGCGGTTAAAGTGCCCTACATAACCGACCGCAAAGTGCCTGGAGAGTGGCCGGGACGCTTTAAAAGGCGAAAAAGCTTTTATCTCGGGAATCTAAATAACTCGAGAGTCGAACCGGGGATTATAATTTAAAAGGATCCGAGTCGATTTGTTAAGCACCTCTCTCTTAAGCCCTTATTATACTCTAGTCGAGTTTAAAAAAAGCTGAAGTATCATTTGTCGCCCTCTAATGAGGAAAGATGCTGAAAGTGTCACTACAGAAGAGGTGATTTTTTTTACTGAAGCGTTTTCGTGGTTGGAGAATGAAAAAAAAGGGGCGATAGTGTTTAATTGGGGTTTAAGCGACGAAGGGCGTATTAAAGAAATGGCTATGACCCATAGTTATTTTGAATGGGCTCTTTTTTGTTGGGTGTATAAATAAATTGAAGCCTCGAGAGGATTTTTAATCATATTTTCGTTTCCGCTGGTTGATAGCGGTAATTTTTAAAGTTGTGATCTTTATGAAAAGTGTGTTCGAGATTCCTTTTTCATTATCTGTTTCCCCTTCTTTTTTGTTGGGTGAAAGTGCGATTATTCAAGGGCACTTTGATGAATTATCTTTGGAAAAGAAAAAACGGTTTTCAGTAATGCCTTGCTTCATGTTTTTAAAGGCGAATAATTTGTAGATAATGTGCATGATAATATTTTATGAATGGGGAAATGATTGGGATGCAACTTTTTAAATGGGGATGCTTGACATTTCATAAAGCTAAGTACCGTAAGTAAATAAAAGCTTCGAATGAATTTTAATCACTTGAACACGGGTGAAAAATCTACTTTGAATTTTGAGATAAAGTAAAGATTTGGCTTGCACGATTTTAAACTTAACCTAATGGAAAATACTTCAATTAAGAAGTTTTTAACCATAGTGTAGCCTTAAAAAGTGTTAAGTTGATCAATAAATATTGTATAACCAAAGTTTATGTTTTTAAATGTTAATATTTTCCGACTCAAAGATTTTTGAGATAAACGGAAAAATACTAAATATTTTTCCAAAAGAAGAATTAAAATTATAAATAATGTAGAATTATGTATTTAGATTTTTATGTATTACCAAATGTACATACATTTGTATGTACATTTTATGTACTAACCAAATAATTCCTTTTAATAAAAATGTTAGTTACGAAACTCATTTTAGGGACAGATTCCATAATCGAGGTTTTCGCCAAACTTGGCGAGATCGGATTTATAAGCGTGGAGGAAATCCCGCCAACATTAAACATTGTTACATACATTAAAATGGTCATCGCCAAAATTTGGCGTAATTTGGCGGAAACCTCGATTACGGAATATTACCCTCATTTTATGTAATTTACAAACATAATAACTATTTTGGACATGAACAAATTTTTATTCCTATATCCAATAGATGATAGATTTTCCATGTCACATAATCTTAACGTAGTAAATATTTTGAAACCTTGACAAATTTTGATGACCTTGTTTTAATTATTACAACATCTAAAAATTCGTGGGTCATACATGCTGCTGAAAACGAATACAAATAAACATTATGTGAAATTAAATGCCAGAAATTTTTGTAGGTTAGAATATAAAAGGAAACTTTTTCATCTACATTTTAATCCATTAGTTCGACAGGCTTTAATATATTTTCGAGAAACGAAGAAACTTTTCAAGTACTACCCACATTGTTGAATTTTGAGTTTGGAATCATGAAAAGTGGATTTATTTTGCTAACTACCGAGCATTTCTCAGAATGCATCTACGTACCCAATTTAAACAAATTCCGACTTTCGCAATGAATATAAAATAAACAACCATGGCCTTCCCCGAATCCAACACAACGCTGTCTCAAACACGCCACGCAAACTTTTCTTACCCACCGAAATCGATTCAAGTTTCCGATCCTCAACAACACAATAACGCCCGAACCAATTATCCTCACGCATCCACCTCATTAAAAGCCTCGCAGCAGGCCTGCCGACCAGCGATAAAACATCGATACCCGAAATCTCACTGGGAATCGATTCGAAACTAAAACCTTCGGCCGAATTGAGTGCTTTTGTGTCTCTTCAAGATTGCCCTCAACACGCACCTGAAAACGACCAATAAAAATAAAGTACTGAGGAAGCAAAACAAAAGGTTCTATGATTCTCTTATTGTTCTCGGAATCCTGGCACCTCTCCGATAAAAAACAGTTTTCCTTTTTTTCACCTCCCCCTTCTGCCACTGCCATCTCGTTTGGAAGCCAATGCTTTATCAATGTTCTTTTCTCTATTATTCGATTAAGTTTTTTTTCGTAGGGGTATTGAAGCTGGCAGCCGAGTAGTAATTCAACCCCCCTTGGGACCGAACGCAGGCCTTTTTAGAGAACTGGCTTACGTCTTGGTGAGGTTATTAACTCTCTATATCAGCGGTTCTCAAACTTTCTATCGTCACGGACCCCTTCATGTAGCAGCCAGACATCGCGGACCCCCAACATTTTAAACACCAAAAACGTAACCAGACTTTTGTTTTGAATTAAAGATTAATTAAAATTATAGTATATAAATTATAATAAATTTTACAATTACTCCAGAGGCGTATATAGAAATTTATTTCGGGAGGGGACAAAAACTAACCTTAGCCCCCCATATATATTTCATAGGTCCAAGTAGCTTTTTAGTACATTTTTAAGTAGAATTTGTGTCTTAGGGAATTTAAAATCAAAAGGTTATGGTTAATTAAATTCTACCTACGAAAGGGGGGTCTGGTGGTCCTCCCCCAGAAAAATTTTGGAAATTCAACTAGAAAAACAGGTTTTTAATTAGTTTTGATACCCCTAGTTAGAATTTTTTGAATATAAATTTTTATGTAGGATTTGCATTTTGATTAACTTATTGTAAAAAATAGTTTATAATAATAGAGTTTTAGAACAAAAAGGTATCTGGGGGGTCATCCTCAGAAAGGTTTTAGATAAATTTATCCCTCAAAACGCACAGGATTTAATATTGGTTTTAATTCACTTCGTCCGAATTTCAGACAATTGTCTTAGGTAGGATTTCAATTTTGATGAACTTATTTTTTAAAAGTATTTAATAATAAAGTACCAAGTACTAAAGGGGGTTCGGGGGTCCTCCCCCAGAAAAGGAGATTTGATCCAAAAAACAGGGTTTTAACTTGTTTTGATACACCAAGTCCAAATTTCAGGTGGAAGGCAGGGAGGGCCCCTTCACCCACATTTATATACGCCCCTGAATTCCTCCAAGTCTCTGAGGTGAGGGTCCGGAAATTTCAAGGAAAAAATTATGCATTGAAATCAAATTTTCGAGGGGGCTGGGGGCTCTCCCCCAGAATTTTTTTTGAAATTTACCTCTTAAACTAGTGTGTCATCTAATTTTGAAACTGTTTGGGGAATTCTAAAAGTCACTTGAGGAATTTCTCATGGTAACTCGCGGACCCCCTAAGAAGGCACCGCGGACCCCCAGGGGTCCGCGGACCACAGTTTGAGAACCGCTGCTCTATATGATATCGTAAAGTGACAATATACACGAAGCTCGATAGTTTGGTTTTGGTTTGTTTGGAATAGTGATCTTTTTTTTCCCTATCTGTTTGGGAACTAGTTTCGATTGAAAAGTCGGTACTAAGAGCAATCGGACTCCACTGTTTTAGTGACAATTGACTAGAACTACATCGACAAACTGTCTCATGCGAAAAACAATAACTTAGTTAAAAAGGAAAGGCATTCGTATCAGTTACTTTGTTTTTCAGAAGCGAAGTTCTTATGTTTGCTATATAGAACTGTTTGAATTAAAGAGAAGAAGCGGTTAACTGACTGAATCCTTTTTATATAAAGACACATTTTATATTTAGACATTAGACTAATGGCTTAGAGATCAAACGCCTTGGCATTATTATAAATAAATAAATATTTAGACATTAATACAGTTTTGAAATAGTATTGAGAATTAGAATTTCAAGAGTACCTATTGTTTGTCTGCCTCAAGTTGAGCTCTGGAAACCTCATCCTTCTGATCAACCTCATCCCTCTGATCAACCTCATCCCTCTGATCAACCTCATCCCTCTGATCAACCTGACCTAAATCTACACACTGAACCCCCTTCTCCACTCCCTCAGCTAACCTCAACCTCAAATCCTCCAACTCCTTCCTCAAGTCACCCACCTCCAAGCAACTCTTACATTTAAAATCAACCTCCTCTGACATTTTAACCCCACTCACACCACTCCTATCTGCCTCAACCAAATTCCCACACAAGTCACATTCCACATACAAATCCCCACTAGCTCCACCTGTTTTCATCTCCTTTAACATCCTGACAAAACCCATGCTAACCCAAAGTGACAATCAATGTACAGAATAAGCTCTAAACACAATCAAACGAACAGAAAAAGCACTAGGTCAAATACACAGAAAAATCACTACACTGATCAAATATACAAAAAAAGACGATATTTTAAAAACCTATAAATTTATAGTAGTCAATGAACAACTCAACTCATTGAGAATGTGAAAAACGGGCCACGTGTTTAAGAGCCCTACTTAATAAGTAAAATATCTAATTCCTAAGGTTAATAAACACTTAAAAACAATTAGGAATAGTTAAACTGACAGAAATTCAACCCATTAAACTGAAAATTGACCTAAATAGATGAATAATTTATCAAATAATCGCTTACCAACGGGAGCTTGAAAAACGCAACGCCCTCTCTCGGCCACCTCTCTTGAAACTCAAAAAATATAAACAATGCTATTACATAAGCTGTTAATTTTTTTCTACTCAACATATTACCATGATTTTAGTCTAGATCCAACACCTATATATCTAAAATATGTATACCAAATTTCATGCAAAAGGAGATATTTAAAAATGCGATAAAGCAAACACAAAAAACCCATTTTGAGAAAACTCGAAATTAAACTTTTAATTGTACCTAACTTACTATATATATGTAATGTTTAAAATTCTATAACTTCGGTTCTAAATGTCCCAGACACAAAGTTTAAAGTGTTTTTTAAAGTTAATGAATAGGGCTATAATTCTAAAACAATTTTGGAAAATCGAGGTTTTCTTGAAAATTGACCTAAAAAAGTTGAACGGATACCTTAAAATTATTTACAAGCTTCTTGAAGGATAATTACCAAACTACATGCATGGATACAACTAAAACAATTTTCACAAAATGCCAACCAAGAAAAACCTTCCATGATTACACTTTCACTAAAACATTCGATCAATAATCAGTTTCCTAAACTGTAGAGACGGCTTCGATGCCCAAATGTTAAATAGATCCCCGTTTTTCAGAACCTTTTCGAAAGCAATTATCGAACATGCATCTACAAAACACCAGATTTTATTGGTATTCGATAAATTTCAGGGAGAAACCTGGTTAATACCGGTAACAGTGAAATAGAAAAGAACGTTTCGTAAATTACAGATTTAAAATTAACTTTCGTAAGAATCTTAGTTTAAAGGTTTCTTTAACTTTTACACCTATTGATTAAAAGGATGATTTAATGTTATGTTTTTGGGTATCCAAGAATTCGGGATTTAAAAGTCTAAAATAATTTTGTTGAATTTATTACATTCCCTAATTGATAAAAATTTTGATCTATAAGTAATTTTAAAAATAGCCCTTCGTCGGTTTTTTCCATAGAAATTAATTTATAAAATGATAGTCAATCCATTAAGATAAAATTTCAAGAAAAATTAAGTAAACATGTAAATTACCCCTAGAATTAAGTAATGGTTAATTAATAAAAATACGTAAAAATCATCCAGTTTCAATAAAAATTTCTGAAAATAATATCATAGTTAATGTTTTGTTGATTGATATACTAAATTTGGAACCTTAAGGTAGCATCCCGAAATTTATTAGTCTAAATTCAGGAGAAGAATAGATAATAACAAATTGTATTAACGATTCTTAAGTATAGTCTCTTCAAAAAAGTAATAACCTCCTAATTTAATTGCCAATAATGCTCAATGTATATTGACTAACCATGTCCTAGGAAAGTATTTCTTAGAAATTATAAATCCTCCGAAATATACTTTTTAAAATTTTGTTTTATGAACAGAAGTTGACATTTTCAAATGGTCTTTAATTTCAAACAATTATGAACATTAAAATACTCAATTTCCCTGAATTTATTTATTTTGTATTAAATCCCATTATCTTATGAACTAGATATTAGATACCTGTCAGGATTCCATACGTACGAATACATTTTAGTTTAACAATTTTATGTTTAAGCAGTTTCTGCATTTGCTTTACCTTCCTTCCAGAAATTGAAAAACATTTAATTATGATACATTTCCCTTAAACTCATAGAGTAATTTCCCTAAGGCTTTTAATTTTCTACAGCATGGATTCGAGCAAAAACTCCTCCAAATTCGCTAAAATTCGAAACCGATTAAAAATTCTATCCATTAACCGAACCTTTTTCTTATAAATCCGCTCACTCCGCAAAACTTCAAAGTAAATAACCGAAGGGGTTTAATTAACAAATTCGACTAAAATTCCGCAAAAGGATCCTCCTTTTTTGGATGGGAACTTTCCCGCTTTCAAATCATCATTCCATTCTAATTACAAGCGAAGCCTAACTAAGCTCTTAAAATTCGATGTCTTCCATTAGAGAGGAAGCCTCGGCGCGAAAACCATTGCAATTAATGCTCGACTTTTGTAATAATGAGTAACAGTAGCGGTAGCTTAAAGGTGCTCGCAATCTCTCCGAGCGATTGAAACTATCTGCCGAGCAAAAATAATCTCGTTAAAGTAGTCCATGGGCGTTTTCCGGACTTAAATTAATTTTTCACAATTACGCTAGAGGGCGCCCTCCTTTCTCTCATCGCTGAGGTCAGCTTATCAGGGGCTCTTATCTAATTATAATAAAGGACAGGAAATTAAACTTGAGGCGCTTAGAATTAAGGGAACGCTTCAAAGCTACGTGGTTTGCGTTTCGGATAATTTAGCTCGATAATTTACTTAATTTAACGCTCTGTTTTTATTGTGTTTGTGCCCAATTGCCATTCCTCTTGCAGGAGATAGCTGTTTTTAATTAACACTGAGCATGGTCCTTATGCGGGATTTGAGATTTTGCATTGTCTATTTAAGTGTATAGTAGAGATGCAAGTCGTTAATTTCCTGGTTTGCCTTACATGTTGTTGCCTAACTAGTGATGGTTAGCGCATCGTTAATGAAAAGCATTAGCATCTCCAGACATTTATAACACAAATTAATTACATGTCTAAACATAACTTGTCATGTTACTAGACACATAAATTGGAAACTATATCTGGTAAATAAGAACCGAAAATAATGTATAATTGGAATAATTGCTTTCAATCACTGCTTATTCCCTTTAAATTTAATCATTACTTCAATAAGTGTAATAATTTTACATGCAAGTTAACAAAATAATCATTAAACATCAACATTGAAACCAAATGCTTTTTAAGGTGCATGCCTACCTAAAAAAAGCCGTTTTGGACCCAAAATTCAAAAAATATTTTATTATCTTATTTCAAAAAGCACATCTGTAGCTTTCCAAATCAGTTAAAATTTTGCTTTATCTTTCCTAGAACCAAAGTTACAGAAATTTTACTTACAGCTAAATAGGCATTTTATTAGGGAAAGAAAAAAGAAATTTGCGTTTTTCTAAGAATCACATTTTTGCTATTTCCCTTCTCCGCAAAACTGCATAACTCAAAATATTATGAATGAATTTCTTTAAAACTTGGGCACAGTACTTGACATAATATGATTTAGGAGCCCTACTATCTTTTGGTTGTGGGTGTAATATTTTTTATTTTATGAATAGTATAACTTAAAACTTTACTGAATTTTGTGGTTTTTTTTTCATTTTCACGTTTGGTTCTGTAACTTTTGATATTAAATAAATTTAGACATAAAAGTAGTAGGCCTCCTAAAATATAAGTTCACGAGGATAACAAAGTTTACAAAACAAAAATATCTTTATATGAATTTGAGTTATGATGATTTGCGGAAAGGCGTTTTTTGTGATTTTTATGCATAAATTCTTCAATACAGTCGAATCCGCTTAATGTGATCGCAATTGTCCGATATTAAACTGATAACATTATCCGATTGATAACAATAAGCGATTTCCTATCAAAAAGTAGCAAACAGTGTAACTAGATTATTTGCTTTAATATTAAAATTAAGTTATCGTAGTTTATGTTTTCAAAACAATTTTACACTCTTTTTATGTACTTGGCAACTTAAAATTTTTAGGTTAAATATAAGTAGTCCAATCAATAAAAATAAAATAATCGCTTCCTTTATATTTTCATTTATGTTAACACTACACCTATGTGATTCCGCTCATAAATTTGTTTTCTTTCGACTTCTAGACGAGATATCATCCATATTTTTCAAAATTTTACATAAAAAAGGCTCAGAAACATAAATAACCACTGAAATTCATCTGAATTCCTCTAAACAAGAAAAAAATCAAAAATATCTCATCAGAAACATCTGTAAGGTGCCGATGGTGATATCCAATGACAAGCATGGATTCTCCCCACCCCTTTAACCGTTTTCTTTCAATGTATGAGGTTAGAGAACGTCGAATGTTTATTTTTCTAACATTCAAAGAAAAGAAACATAAAAGTACCAAAGTACAACTGTGAACTTATACTGATATTCAGAAAAAGAAATTAACGAAACTCGAAAGCAGGCGTTTTTTAGGAGATATGGACAAATTTCGATAACATTAAGCGGCCTGTTGATGCATAGTTGATCACAATAAACGATGTATTTTACATTAAATTAAATAGGAATGATCGGGACTGTTGATTTCGATAACATTATCCGATTGATAACATTAACCGTGATCACATTAAGCGGACTCGACTGTAATATGAAAATTTTAATCAATATTTTAATTTTTTTATGTTATTCATTGTTTTTAGATGCATTTAACTGTAATAACCACAAATTGGGTTAAAATTTTAATTATTATAAAAAAGCCTCTATAGGTAGGCAGGCACCTTAGTAAAGGGGCGTTGCATTATTATTATTTTTTGTAGAGATTTGTCGTAGTTAGAATTATCTCTGAAAGAAAAATTACTTTTTGAATAAGTGATCTAGTAACATTGAAAATCAGTTATTACGTTGGAAGTTTTTTTTAAGTATTGCGGTCAGAGGGTTAAAGGTAGGTACACAATGGCGTATCTGCAATGAACTTCAAGGACAAGTTACTCTGCACAGTAGCTTGTTTTCCTTACCAAACCATCTACCTGTAGAATGACTTTCTCCTTGATAGTTGTTTAGCTGTTGTAAAGCAAATGCCTGAGTTTCCTGCACAACCATATCTTCGTCGAATGACAAGGGTAATGTTAAAATTTACTTTGTTCGTCCGATTTGCATAGTTGATTGATTCTAAATTTTGAACGCAATTTTCAGGCAATTAAAACAAACGATTCCTAAATGTAAATTACTATCTTTTTTCTTAAATTTCTAAAAATAGTTTTGATTAGTTAGGTAATATCCGTATACCTAGGTTAACTTTAACTAGGTTACTTTTAAAAGAGTGTTATTCATGGAGATGACCTGTGAATATGCGTAAAATATACGTAAAACGTTTTGCATGCGTAAAATAGAAGAATGGGCTTTATATTAGGACACTTATTTTACTTCAAAGGTACAACAGATTGATAGTTAACAGACTACTTTATATGGGACAAAAGAACAATAACTTTTTATTAAAAGAAAACTACAAGAAAATACACTATTACTTCGTAATTAATTTGGAAGAGCAAAGTAAAAATACCGATTCGAGGTGAGGTGTATCTAAGAAAGCTTGAAGACCTCTAAATTATCACACAAAACTTCATACTGTTTTCCAACATTTAATATTCTGTTACTAACACATTCGCTCCACACTAATACACACAGGGGTATCACAAACCACAACATATCTCCGACCCACACGCAATTTGAGCCCAAATATTTGCCTTGTTCGCCTACATCACGGGCATTTTCTTAATAGAAATCAATCGGCCAATCCATCACTATTACGCCCTCAATCGCAACGCCCTCCGAGATACGATCGCCATCTGTTCCCCACCAACCGAGTTAATCGATTACAAACATCTAATATTTCCTAATAAACGAAGATGGTCGTTCTCCCCTAGTTAATACGCCCCCGAACAACGTGCTCGTTCATCTTCCGCAGTTAGCAGTTATTAGAGCCCTCTGTTCCTTATCTCAAAGTGGCGGACGTGTTTAAAGTGTGATTAACAAAATTCTTGATGAGGATCTTTGGAGTGGGAGCAGAGGCCTGTATAATTAGGCTCCTTCTGGTCCTGCGTTTCATTATTCACGACCTGAAATTAATTGATCGATCAGGGTGAGTCTGGTCGGCTTGATGACAGCGTTTGGGGGGAGGGCAGTGACTGGGATTCTAGTTCACTGTGGGATGAGGGTACTAAATGGGTATGGAAAGGTTGCATGTGGGAAATAGGGTTTTTGTGGAGTTCTGAAGTGATGTTTTGAATTTTATTATTATTTCGCTAATAAATTCAAATAGAGAAAACTGGACAAAACAATGAAATCCATTTTGGAATTTAATTTTAATTTGAAGGTGGTTTTTTTTAAAATTTTGTGAGGATTCTATGGGGAATAAAATTGAAGAGTCAATTTTCATGATAAATATTTTTTCAAAATTGTTTGATTTGATATGGACGCTTTAACTGTATCTTTCGTATTAAAAACAAACTTTTTTCTTAGATTCAAAAAAGATTCACATAAGAAATATTATATCGAGGTGTATTTTAAGGTAGATGTATTTTGAGCATATTTTTCCAAGGTAAATACTTTTTAGAAATTTTCTTTTTGACTCTATTATGTTCATTCATTTCTTAGAATTAATGTTTTACAACATTTTGAAATTCAAATCAAATAAAAAATTACATTAGAAAATTACAGTTGAAAATTTATTGCCTCAAAAACTTTTATGTTATATTTGACATAAGCCCTCAAACACAAACCCTAAATTTCTTAACAAAAAACAGTTTAAAGAATATAAAAATTATGATAGCTGACAATCAAAATTTTAATTAGTCAAATATTGTAATCAAGTAGTTTTCTTCTACATCAACACAATGGTGGGATAATATAACACCATTCATATGATGCAATCCGTAAGTTTCTAATTATTAGCTTAAAAAACCCAAGCCTCCAGATACCAAATTAACAAAAGTTACTGAATCTTTATGATTTACTTTTGATTCTACTAATAGCGTGACTCCAGTACAGTCAGCTGGCAAACCAGCCACTGGCAATAAGTATATCATCCCCCTAATGACAAGAGCAAGAGGCCGGTCAATCAATTTGCTAGCTTTCGGAATAATTTGGTTTAATTAGCGACGGTGTGGAGCGGGGATTAACTAGTTATTAGTTAGTGGCTGCTGGGGATAATAATAAGGGGGGTTGTTTGGAGGGGGGAGTTATTTTCGAGAGATTATGAGCGTGAAGGGTATGGTGGGGTGGTGGATACAAAGTTTCGACCTTGGTCTCGGGTGTGTGGATTTTTTGTTTTGATGGGCGATTTTGTTTCAAAACCTTTCATCGCGCGTTAGGTGTTTTATGTATAAATTTTAGGATGAGTAGTTTTATAACTGGCGGAAAGTTTGAAGAGTAGCTAGTAGTTTTGTATTTCTGTTGGTTTTGCGAAAGGGGGATTAAATAAATGTACAAATTTGAGTTGGGTGAGGAAGTAGAGGTATCTTTGTTTCTATATTATACACGATTTTTATTAGAGATAATAGTAATTCGGTTTATATCTACTTTTAATAACTTATAATATAGTAGTATGTTAAGTTATTGTGTTTTAAACTCACAGTATATTATTAAACTCAATTATTTATGAAATGTATGCTATTTTTTAAGCAGCAGAAATATAAAACCAACAATTAATTAAAATAAACAGTAAAATACAAGAACGGGGTAAAGATAAATTTCTGTTACAAATGGTCAAAATTTAAGAGTACAAATACAGTACAACCTTGTTTCCTCTCACTTTCATATCTTGAGTATCTTCGAAATTATCCCCCTTGAAATGAAGTGCCAATTAAATTTATATTTGGAGTTAAGTTGTTATCTCGAAAACTCGATATAATGAGCTTACAAGCGAAAGGCACTAAGTCACTTCTGGCTCAAATTTTTCTTACGCGGTTATTTTTTACGTTGTTCTACCGCTTTCAAAAGATGACTATACTCAGTTGCAACTTAACTTGAGCCTGTAGAAATATGCTGAGAGCAACCAAAGAAAGTAGTTCCCCGCGAGATGTCTGAATTTTGAGTGAAATTTAGAGCTTCAATTTTGAATAATGATTAGTTTTTTAAATCCACGCATATAAAGCATCTTTTCATCCCGATATTCATAAAATGTTCATTATTATTATTTTTTAAAGTGGAGTAGTGCGTAGTAGTACAACTAGTTCTCAAACTCGCCAGCCAATAAGAGCTTCTACACTGTAAAAAATAATCCTGCAAAAAACAGAAAATTTCTGGCAGCAAAAGTTGCCAGAAAATTTCTGTAGGCTGAAAAATCCTGTAAACAGAAAAAAGCTGTTACCTACAGGTAAATGCTGTAAAAAGAAACTTTCTGTCAAGTGAGCTACAGATTTTTCTGTTGCCTCTCAGTAATTTTCTGCTTGTGCGTATGCACTTATTTTAGTAGAGTTTTTTTATTTTAATTAATTAATATCCGGGGATAGAACCCACGACCTACCGCATGCTAAGCACGCACGCTACAACTGAACCAACGAAGATTCCGTATTATGTTGCCAATAGCTGTATTCGTTTTCGATGCAGTAAGTTTCTGTTTAAGTACAGATAAGCTAAAAAACTAGATAAAAGCTGTTATTTTTCATAAAATAAATAGAAGTGCGGTGGGAATGTTACATGACAGAATATCTCTGTAAACATAAAGTCATTGTTATTGAAAATTTCTGTTTTTCTACAGTTTTTTTACAGTGTAGCAACCCAGCAGGCTTTCTGTTTACTCAGATTTTCTTTCTCTTGGCCATGCCGTCAGGCTCAACTTAAGTGGCATTCGAGTATAGGAGCCTTATGCTTGTAAGTCTACGATATATCGAATTAAATTGAGGCGACTTGGATTCCGAGATATCAAGGTTATTATGAACTAGAATATTACAAAGCTACTTTTTTCAGCTATTATCCAATAGTTGACAGAATACACTAATATTCATTTGCATTTATATTTTACCAAAACACATATTTTTGAAACTATATCCTTTTTCCGAACTACTTTAACGCATCCCCAGATGAAAAAAAAAAACTAAGTAGTCTACTTGGACCAATTTCAAAAACCCGGGTCACAGCGGAGAAGTACGATTCTTTAAATGATTGATTCCCACTGCGGAGTGTGTACCCTCGAATGACAAAAGGGCGAGTTAATGGTGTGTGTAATGCGATTTCTTGCCGCACTTGAAATAATAAATTGCAGGTGATCATCGGGTGCATGTTTCCGGCTAGGTAATTATGAGGAATGGATGGAACGAGTGATAACTCCGTGAAAAAACGGAAGTTCACCCCTCAGTTTTGAATAAAATTACCCCGAGTGATGAGTGATGGTGTGCGGAGGGCAAACCGACTGTTCGAATTGCGGTGATTGGGTGAGGAAAGTTCTGGGTTTTATTCTTCATTTATGAGAGGTAGTTTATATGACACACTTTAGATTGGAATGACAGTGTGGAGGGTATGATTATATGGTTTAATAAACGATCAATTAAATATTAATTGTATTTAAATATATGGGCGATTTTCTTCCTATCAGTTCCAATAGATTTCTCTTAATAGTAATGTGTAATTATATAGATTGTTTCGAAAGTCAGTTTCAATATCACATTTGGATTCAAACAGTGAGCATCTCGTATAGCCACCGAATGTGTACCTAGTTATTATTGAAGTAATCATTTGATACCTATGCAGCATCTGTTTGAAGACTTATACAGCACCTGTGATGATAAAATAAAAATGTGTGTACTCTTGCGTGCATGTGTGTGTTATTACTACTCTATAATATGTATATGCTTATTAGTTAAAGAAGAACAAGTGATCGCTATTTTGCAATTGCAGTTGGTTATTTGGTAATAATGTGATTAAAAAACATTTCTATTATAATTGGAACTGCCTTAAAAGATTCACCAAAAGAAATATTTTAAGAATTTGATTTAGTTCAGAGGAGTGGAGGCTCATGGGTAATTCGTGAAATGGGGATTCACAATTAAATTTTGAAAATACAATTTAAGTAAAAATACCACAATTATATATAAAAAAGTGAAGAAAGTTCACCCTGAAAAGAAATTTACTAATTGAAATTTTTTTTATTTTTTAAATTATTCTATTATTGATTTATTTCGACTTATTTCATTTTTATTGGGGGTTCACTTGCTCCTGTGCTCCTATGGACGAGAAGGCACTGATTCAGAGTAAAGAGGAGTTGTTGGAAAATATCCATTAAATGTAACTTTAAATCTTAAATGCGTGAAACTGGCATTTGATGCCCTCTTAAATCTCTCTATAGATATAGATAGATACATCATTGATTAAGTCATTGTTAATAATACGAATAGAAACCTAACGATACAATGATATTAGTTATTACTTCAGTCCGAAAAAACCTTATTAGGATAGGGCTGTTTTTTGAAGGTCAAGGAAAATACCTTTAGAGAAATTCTTCCGTTTATTTTCTCTATAAACATTTTTCCGCTTAACCGACAGTCATACCCGTAAAAAAGCCCAAATAAATACTCAGCAATAAAAAGAAATTTGAACTTTTTGGTGCTTTTATCATAAAACTATACGTTTGTTGACTTGATTCAGTTTAGATAGCTGCACTGTAAAAAATAATACTGCAAAAAAACAGAAAATTTCTGGCAGCAAAAGTTGCCAGAAAAAATTTGTAAGTCGAAAAATCCTGTAAACAGAAAAAAGCTGTAACCTACAGGTAAATGCTGTAAAAAGGAACTTTCTGTCAAGTGAGCTACAAATTTTTCTGTTGCCTCTCAGTAATTTTCTGCTTGTGCGCATGCACCTATTTTAGTTGAGTTTTTTTTAATTTTAATCAATTAATATCCGGGGATAGAACCCAGGACCTACCGCATGCTAAGCGCGCATGCTACCACTGCTCCAAAGAAGATTCAGTATTATGTTGCCAATAGCTGTATTCGTTTTCGATGCAGAAAGTTTCTGTTTAAGCACAGATAAGCTACAAAACTAAAAAAAAGCTATTTTTTTACATAAAATAAATAGAAGTGCGGTGGGAATGTTACATGACAGAATATTTCTGTAAACATAAAGTCATTGTTATTGAAAATTTCTGTTTTTCTACAGTTTTTTTACAGTGTGTAATATCAGAGGTTAAAATGGAAATGCACCAATAAAATATTTAGAACACTTGATGTATAATTTCCAAAGAAACTGAATCCACCTCCACTCTTACCGCTGGAATTTGACTTTCATCTCCGTTACAGTTGTGAAAGGATATATAAAAAGCAGAATCTTTATAAATAATATTAATTCCTGTTTTTCGTGGAAAACAATCTTTAAAATTGTTAAAAGTTCCATTCAAACACTCTTACTTTTTATACTTTAATAAATTACTGTTTTTTAGAAGCAAATATGAATTGGAATACTTAATGAATCAGAATACTTAATAATTCAGAATCGTGAATGGAATATGAATTGTAAATAGTATAACTCTGTTTCATACAAATATGGAGCTTTGGAAAATAAGCTATTACTTGAATACAGATATTAAGCAGAAATATATAAAGACTTAAGTTGCCGTTTTACTATGATTATTATTAACCCTCCGTCGGTCGCAATTGTACTTTTTCGCATATCTCATACATTTTTGTCTTTACACCTCATACCTATCTTTACCGGATGTATGGCGCCAACCAATACATTAAATTCGTGTGCTTTGTTTAGTTTGGTTTTCATCATAATTTTACCATTTGACACATTGCGCTTTATAGTGTTTAACGTCTTAAGGTACAATACTGGCAAAAAAAATCGACTCAGACCCTATATCTCCCGAACGGCTTGTGATATAAAGACAAATAAGGTATCATTTTTCATGATTTGAAGTATTCTATATACAGAAAATTTTTCAAGTTCTTAGGGGGTCGTCTTCATATTAAACGAAGCACCAACTTTCGTTTTTCCTATGGAAACCATCAAAGATTATTCCAGATTCTGAAAGAGCACCCTCTAAAACCCCCCAAAACCAGTTTTTACTCCATTTGGTCCCCAAATGAAGCCAGGAGTGGGGGTTGAAGTTCGTCGAATTTACGTTGAAATCTCGTTTTTTACGTTGAATTCTCGATTTTGATCCTGCGGGGTTGATGGTTGAAAGGATCAAAATCGAGAATTCAACGTAAAAAACGAGATTTTAACGTAAATTCGACGAACTTCAGCCCCCACTCCTGGCTTCATTTAGGGACCAAATGGCATGAAAACTGGTTTTGGGGGGTTTTAGAGGGTGCTCTTTCAGAATCTGGAATAATCTTTGATGGTTTCCATAGGAATAACTAAAGTTGGTGCTTCGTTTAATATGAAGACGACCCCCTAAGAACTTTAAAAATTTTCTGTATATAGAATACTTCAAATCATGAAAAATGATACCTTATTTGTCTTTATATCTCAAGCCATTCCGGAGATATAGGGTCTGAGTCGATTTTTTTTGCCAGTATTGTACGTAATATTATTTTTTGTAATCTCTGATGCTTTTTTATTAAATTTATGAGTGCTTACGCATCAATATTATTAAATTTTCCTCAATATGTATGTAATTTTCTAATTATTTTAAGTTTATTGCGGTTGAACATACACCTGCAAAATAGTACCTTATACACTTACCTCGCCAAAGAAAATGTTGTGCAAATACAAATCTACATTTACTACTTGTAATTTGGCAGTTTAAATCTAAAATAATGTATTTTGGAGTTATTTTACAATAGCTACAGGGACTGTCAGCGGTCAATTTGACCAGCCTGTTACCTGTTAAAGTTTTGTTTGTGAATGGTTATAATTTCGACATTAGATCAAAAACAATAATTTAGAATTAATAACCCTCAGGTTTCACATCATTAAGTATATTTTTTGACTAAGATATTGAACTATTTATCCCGCTCAAGTAAGCTTAATTTTATGCTATTTTTAATTTTGTTCTTAATTATTTACAACAAGTATCAAATATTTTATGTCTGAATAATACTATGAATATCTTTTATTGTTTTTAAAACCTTATCATTGAAATTAAAGGGTAGAAAATTGCGATTATTTCGATTGTGCGTTTTGGCACATTGCGACCGAACACCTCAGTTTAATATTGCGACCGACAGAGGGTTAAATCAGCATGCATTAAAAATCTTCCTCTTTATAATTTTCTCTCTCAGGGTGTCCCATAAATAATGGGTCACACTTCTAGGGGGATAGTAGACACCTAGACGAGTCAGAATCACATAGGATTCGGGGGTCCCAGACCAAATCCCAGGGAGTTAAAAATGGAGCGACACCCCAAAAAAATTATTGAAAAATTCAATTTGTAGAAGAACTGCTATTGTTAAAAATTTTATTATGGTCTCAAAAATTGTGATTTAATATGATCTTTAAAATTATCTCAAAAGTCTTCACCTGAAAATTTTTTTATTAAGAAAAAAGTTACAAAAACACAAAAAAATATGAAAATTCTGCTCAAACATCATTTTGTATTTCGAAATCCTTTCTTTTGATTTTATAATCTGAAAGATCATAGTTGTAAACCCTTAATTACAAAGTGTCACGTAAAAACCATCAATATTCAATGCTTGAGATCCTGTTAAAGCACGGTATAAGTCCGTTTTTTTCGTCCGCTGACTGTCGTTTTGGAAACGGCTATAGGAAACCACTTTGCGCACGCAAAAAAACGAACTTTAACAGGATCTCAAGCGTTTAATATTGATGGTTTTTACGTGAAACTGCGGACTTAAGGGTTTACAACTATGATCTTTCAGATTATAAAATCGAAAGAGATGATTTCGAAATACAAAATGAGGTTTGGGCAGAATTTTCACATTTTTTTGTGGTTTTTTTCTTTTTACCTAATAAAAAAATTTTGAGGTGAAGACTTTTGAGATAATTTTAAAGATCATATTAAACCACAATTTTTGAGACCATAATTAAATTTCTACCAATAGCAGTTCTTCTACAAATTGAATTTTTCAATAATTTTTTTGGGGTGTCGCTCCATTTTTAACTCCCTGGGATTTGGTCTGGGACCCCCGAATCCTATGTGATTCTGACTCGTCTAGGTGTCTTCTATCCCCCCTAAAAGTGTGACCCATTATTTATGGGACACCCTGTATATGGTGTAGCTCAAAATAAAGTAATATGTTTTAAAAGAAATTTTGGAATTTTTAAAATTAAATTTATAAAAATCTAATTTTAATTAGATGCTTTTCTTCAAAGTTTTCAGTAAAATATTTTCACTATGCTCTAGGTTTTTCACATTGTCCACATAAAATGTTTGAAAATTATTTTTTAAAACATATTTCGTGTTCAGCTCATAATAGTTCAGTATTTGCTTACATTAAAAATATTTTAAAATGCTGCAAATAAATAACATACAAGAAACTTTTGATTTATTTAATGCCAAATTAAGGAAATTAAAAGTTACTGATAACTATTTAAAATAATAGGCAGAATAGAGTGAATTACAAACATTTACATATTAAATGTACCACTGCTATCTTTTTAGAATAACGCAAGGAAATATATTTTAACTCATTTTATTTTCCCCTTCCCGTTTAACGGTACCTTTAACGGTATTAATGCAAGAGGTAACTTGACGAGGGAAACTCGAAGCGCAAACATTTCGCGCAATCAATTAATTAGAATTAGTGTCTTTAAACTTTAATCTATATTTACTTAACAGATTCTGTTGAACAACGTTAGCTTAGTTGAAGTTTAACTTCTATACCATGTTGTACACTCAGGGATTTTTGAGAACTAGAGAGAAGTTTAGGAGACGTTTCTAACGATTGATTATACTCATTACATTGAGAAAATACCTTGACGATACTTTTAAAGATAGGGTGTAGTAACTGGAGAGTCATCATGTTTAATGTCCTATTTGGTAAAATAAACTAAGTACTTTCAATAGAAATTTCAGCTCTAAAGCTTTGGAATACACTACTTAACGACTCAAAACGTTTGACTTTTTCTATTATGTTGTATTAAACCCCAAAATCTTTGAAGCAATATTTTGCGTCTTACAAAATAATTTTGCATTATTTATCTCGAAACAGCAAAAGATTTTATGGGGGTAATGGTATTGATTATAACTAGACGTTTGGAAATCATACATTTTGTTAGCCTTCATGAAAAGAAATTTCAGAGTGCACATATATATATTTTCCAAGCAACTTTTGTGCATCCAGAGAAGGATGTAATTTATCCAAATTAATCACCAAACTACAAAATTCTTTATGACCAACTCATATAATAAAATGTTCTCCTCAGTGAAGTTCGTAAGAGATTTACATACATTATTTTCTATTTTTAATTTGTAATAAACTGAACATATTAAAAGTGAATGCGCTATTTTGTCTTCAATCTTCATGACACTTATAAATGTTGACTTTGTTTAGTTTAAAACAGTGTTTCCCAACCTTTTTCGGTCCATGCCCCACCAAAGGCTTTTTAAATTTTCCTTGCCCCCCCTGGTCTCAGTGGCATATATAGAAATATAATTTGAGAGGGAGCCAAAATTATTCCTCATCCCACCCCTCCTATGTATATTTAATAAGTCTAATGAAGCTTTTCAGAACATTTTTAGGTAGAATTTGCATGCTTAAGAACTAAAACATGTCATGAGTAATTAAATTCTAAATACCAAGGGGGGGTCTGGGGGTCCACCCCCAGCAAATTTTCGGAAATTTGACTCTAGGAAGCAGGTTTTTAACTAGTTTGGTACCCCTAGTTGGGAAATTTTGGATATAAATTTTTAGGTAATATTTGCATTTTGATGAACCGAACGTAAAATAGTTTCATATATCAGCTTTCTAACAAAAAAAGATCTTTGGTCATTCCCCAGAAAAGGTTTGGAAATTAGACTCTAAAAACAGGGTTTCAACTTGGTTTTGATACATATTGGACATACATTCTCAGACATACATTCTCATCATACATATACATCAGGCATACATTCTCAGATAGGATAATAGGATCAGATTTTGATAAACTTCTTTTTGAAGTTTTTTATTTTCCTCATGATTGGCCCCACCTAGGGGGCAATTTGGTTGAAAATTTTCAAATTGCCCCCCTAGAAAATGATATTGCCCCCCGATGGGGCGTGCGCCCCACGTTGGGAAACACTGGTTTAAAATATAGAGTATAAATTGCTCATAATATATTAAATGGGGTTTAAAAATCACAGTTGAATCTAGAAAATATGGAAACATAAATTAAAATTCATTATTGGGAATTGTTCATCTGTGCAGAAGTTTTTTTCTTCGAATTTAATCAAATCAAATCAAAATTTATTTTTTACTTATATATATACATACACTGTAAAAAACTGTAGAAAAGCAGAAAGTTTCAATAAAAATGACTTTATGTGTACAGGGATATTCTGTCATGTAACATTCCCACCGCACTTCTATTTATTTTATGTAAAAAACAGCTTTTTCTTATTTTTTAGCTTATCTGTACTTCAACAGAAACTTTCTGCAGCGAAAACGAATACAGCTATTGGGAACACCCAACACGCTTTGGAGCCAAATATAAGTTTCAGTTCACCAATCGGGAGGTAAACACTTCTCAAAATTGATGATTGTATTTTGATACACAAGCGTTTTATTCTTTACTTTCGATAGTTTCATTTTGTATTACTTTCGTAATTTTTTTATTTAATAAAATTATGTAAAATTTTAATTTTTTGTGTTCATGGTAACGGATTTCATTCAGAAATGCCATTTGAACTCACCCAAATGCTCAGGATTAAAGGAAGTGAGGTGAGTGTTTCTTTTTACTATTTCCTTGTAAACAAACGGTTAAAAATTTTATTTATCTGTCCTAGGAATATCATTGTCATTCCAGCAGATGAGTGGAGGACTAATCAATGGTCACCACTTTTTCAGTCATAGTCGGCTAGACTAGTACTTGCCCTCCTCTCTCTTGCGTTACCTTCCTATACCGTGCTGATGAGTCCTAACAAGGATGAAACCGGTCCACGGTTGGAGGCGACGCTTCAGAGTTGTGAGTTTACACTTATATTTATGTGTTTTTATTTGATTTCCGTGTTGTTAATAGACTAAAAGACTAATTCCAAAGATGTACAAAATATTCCTGTAAAAAAATTCTGGCAGTAAAAAGTTGCCAGAAAATTTCTGTTAGGCAACAGAAAAAATCTGTAGCTCACTTGGCAGAAAGTTTCTGTGTACAGCATTTACCTGTAGGTTACAGATTTTTTCTGTTTACAGGATTTTTCTGCTTACAAAACTTTTCTGGAAACTTTTGCTGCCAGAAATTTTCTGTATTTTTTACAGGATTATTTTTTACAGTGTAGTTAAGGTCAAAACAAAAAAAATAGAAGGTAAAATGACAAAAATACACGTATGAGACACCAAGGAGTCAAATCGACTCTTACAGGTGACCGCAAATTATACATCAATGGGTTTTCAAGAAAAAGAAAAGATAGAAAGAAGGAAGAAAAGAAGTTCAGATGAATAATTAATAAAATACGGGTAATCTCAAGGCATAAATCTAATAATTTAATTTGATTTTTTGACATTTTTAAAAATTTAAATTGATTTCTTATTCTTTTAACATTTCTTTTTATATTCCTAACATTTTTTTGCTATTTAAATTAATATTTTGGAAATTTCACCTGATATTCCTATTATACGATTAGATTCAATCAAAAAATAGTTTGAATACAACAACACCTCTTTCATATGTATGTAGATGTAGGAAATGCTGATATTCTCGTCTGCATTGATTTACCTACCAGGTATAAATACATGAAAGGACTGTTATATTGTCTAACCAAATCCATACAGGATCATATGTAAGAATATGTATCTATTTACGTATAAATATCAAACACTGCATACATAACAGCAACAATCTCAACAAAACTCACTAAAGCAACAGACCCCTCGAATATTACATCATTCCTCCCCAATAACATCATCACCATCACCTCATACAAGCTAACATCATAACAAACACAAAACTACTCCGAATGACCGTCGACAAAACAAAGATACAGATGAATGGCCCAAAACGAGACGTGGCATTAAACATTTACATCCAAACGTCTTACTACTCGTAATCCTGCTCCGTAGACATCCCAACGGGGACACAAGAAAAAAATCTATCTCTTCCTGAATCCAGACCATCTCCTCACTGCGTTCTGCACTTTATTTATTTAAACAGCTCGCTGCTCGTCGTGTCTGGACCTGACGTTCTATTACGCGGATCGGTACACTGCATGTCCGGACTCGTCGCTTGTGCTGAAGGAAACATGTTCTCGGGGTAGAGGAGGTTTTTGAAACTTTGGATTAACATACTTGCTGGGATTTTTTTTGGAGTTTTGTTTTGTTTTTATGAGATAGATGGGGATATAGGGAGTGTAAGTTCCTTTTTTTGGCGTTGAAGGTTTGGGATGGGTGATGGGATTATGCTTGAGTTTTGAATGTTTTATGCTGTTTAGAAATATGTTGTATGGAATTTTATGAGTAAATCTAATACATATGTATCTGTTTCAATATAATATGTTACGTTAAGCCATAAAAATTTTTCTTTTATACAATATTGGTGAAATTTACTTTAAAAAGTTGCATTAAAACATGTTTAACTATATACATTCCATTATAATATTTATATTCATAGAACTTCTTATGATGTATCGTTGGAAAATATTTTAAGATATTCAACTTTTTTAAATTTTAACTAGAAAAACTTCTATGAATTAAAATATAAAAGTGACTTTAATTTTTGATATAGGTATGCAGGTTATTTTAAATGAAACGCCCATGAAAACAATCGAATATTAATACTACATAACTTCTGGTTTCTTAACCATGTAACATTGAGGGGCACAGATGCATTGAATAAGAAATTCACGGGTGATTATAAAGAAAGAACAAATGTTTCGTAAAGTTTTTTTATACAGAAATAGCAGGAGAACTTACCTTTTATTTCCACTTTATATTCTTAAAAACCACTTTTAAAAAATTTTCTACAATGACCAGATTAAAAAACGGGCGATTTTCTTTTATACCAAATGACGGCAAATTATCAAAATACAAAAACACTCCAATAAACTATACCACTGAAAAAATCTAAAACCAAAAAAAGTCCTTTAATAACATTCCCTTTGCATGTATCCCTAAACACCACCTTGCAGCAGAACATTTCTCCACTCCACTTCTCCTTTCCACAAGTCTTCCTTCCTGCGGTTTTCCATCAAAGTGTCCCAGCGGGTATGTCCTGCCCTTAAAGTGCACCTCTCGGGGTGCTGGCCACTTGATGGATTGTCCCTCCGGCCTATTACCCAAAACGAATGTAGCGACACGCCAATAGAGAGCTTTAAAAGTAAGTGAACAGGGATTATGTTCCGCCGCCGTGAAGAAGGAAATGAGACTGTGAATGGGATAGATAGAACATGATGGAAGAATATTCGTTTTATGGAGCTCCTCATAGATGAGTTGATCTCGGATTGACATGGAGTTTTATTATAATCTTCATATGATTTAACGTATACCTCTGGTTGCAACAACTAGTGTGGAAAATGAAACAATTATACAGGGTGTCCCATAAATGTTGGGTCACACTTCTAGGAGGATAGTAGACACCTAGATGAGTCAGAATCACACAGGATTTGGGGGTCCCAGACCAAATCCCAGGGAGTTAAAAATGGAGTGACACCCCCAAAAAATTATTGAAAAATTCAATTTGTAGAAGAACTAATATTGGTAAAAACTTAAATATAGTCTCAAAAATTGTGGTTTAATATTATCTTTAAAATTATCTTAAAATTTTTTCAGTTTAGAAATTTTTTATTACCAAAAAAGTTAAAAAACCAAAAAAAAATGTGAAAACTCTGCCAAAACTTTATTTTGTATTTCGAAATCCTTTCCTTTGATTTAATAATCTGAAAGATCATAGTAGAAAACCCTTAAGTCCAAAGTGTCACGTAAAAACCTTCAATATTAAATGATTGAGATCCTGTTAAAGAATGGTTTAAGTTCGTTTTTTGCGTCTGCAAAGTGCCGTTTCGGAAACGGCTATAGGACGCCAGTTTGCTCACGCAAATAACAGGATCTCAAGCGTTTAATATTGATGATTTTTACGTGAAACTTTTGTCTTAAGGGTTTACAACTATGATCTTTCAGATTATAAAATCTAAAGAAAGGATTTCGAAATAAAAAATGAGGTTTTGGCAGAATTTTCACATTTTTTTGTGGTTTTTTAACTTTTTTCATAGTAAAACATATTTTAAAGTGAAGACTTTTGAGATAATTTCAAAGATCATATTAAGCCACAATTTTTGAGACAATACTTAAATTTTTACCAATAGTAGTTCTTCTACAAATTGAATTTTTCAATGATTTTTTTGGAGTGTCGCTCCATTTTTAACTCCCTGGGATTTGGTCTGGGACCCCCAAATCCTATGTGATTCTGACTCGTCTAGGTGTCTACTATCCCCCCTAGAAGTGTGACCCATTATTTATGGGACACCCTGTATAACAACAATTGTTATTATGCCACGGACAGTTTTTGTAATAGGACTTTTGAAAATAGTGTTTGATTGAAATCTTATGTAAATAGTCCCATTTGAAATTATTAGCATAAATAAATAATTTTATATCAATTCAATTAACTTGCAGTTAGTCACATCATAGTCTTAAATAGTTAATCATCATGGAATGTGGATCAGAGATTGAATGGAATATCAATTACACACGAACTCATTTCAGCTTGGCAGGATTTTTGGTAGTTGCTTATTTCTTGGCGCCGTTCCTCCACTTTGAAAATGCTCTCCAGAAGTGAATTAGTTCATTTGCCATGTAATCCAATTATAATGTATAATACGAAATTTGATAAGATACTCGTACCTAATATTATTTGAGATAAATACGTAACTAGACTCTATTATAGATAATACGTATGCTAGACTCCAACTCCAAAGTTTCTTGGCAATGAAGATACAGGCTGACTGAGAGCAAACGAAGAAAGTAGTTTCCAACGTAATGTAAAAATGCTGAGTGAAATTAGGGACTTTAGAAATATTATTAGCTAGATAAATCCATGCATTTACTCGTTCTTGGGTCATAAATTTCGTAAAATATTAGGTGTTTTCAATTTCGTGATGTAGTAAATTCATTTATAATTGAAGGCACTAGCCAATGAGAGAACTCACAAAACAATTAACTCAATTTTACTTTTGCTCACTGTCAAGAAATGTTGTAATCTACGTAGTATAATAATTATAAGGAATGGGACGACACAATTTGTTTATTATAATTTTTAGAAGGATTATTAAAGTGTTCTATATACTATCATTTTATTTCTGGCTCCGAAGCGGCCACGCCGAATAGTAGTTATACCAGTAATTATAGGTCTCGCAGAAACAGTTACCTCAATGTAAAATTTCTGCATGCGCCTCAATTAATAGGATATCTATAAGCTGTGATGTTTTAATGCCAAATAGTTATTATATTGGCAGCAGAAATTAGTGGAACTATCAAATGATACCGTCCCTATTATATCATAACTGTTTTTAAATATTTAGCTAACGCAAGCTACAATTGTATTTAGGAATTCTTATACCTAAACCATTAACGTCCAGTATCACACAAGTTCACCAAAACGATCTTTTCCCCAACTTCGTGAAACTAAGAACATCAATAACTCCTAAACACTTTTCACCAGTCCTCACTTCCCACCGCCTCTAAAAAAAAACCCAGAAGATAGCCACCGAATGGAGAGAAAAAAAATCCCTCGGTCAAATCTCGAAAATTGTAACTTTAAGGCATTCCTAATCAAAACTGCAGAAATTGTTGAGCTTTCATCTTTGTCCAGAAAGTTAAAGGGGCGAGCGGGGCGAAAGTTCACTCCAAAAAAGCTTCATCAGTCTCTGTCAGAAAAGAAAGATAGCACTTTAAGATACGGAAAAGACATTTCTCCAAGGCCTTCCCTTTTATATATATCCCTCCGCTTTCTATATGTGCAGCCCAAGAACTTTCATTCCCTTCCTTGCGTTTAAATTGCATTTCGAGATTTCTTTCTTGTTGCGGAGCTCTTTCGTATCTCGCCATTTGGGGGAGAAAGCGCGATCCTTGAAAGCAGCCCGAAAACAAAAGGCATAAATATTTGCATCATCTTCATGACGTATAATGCATCTGAAATGGTCTAACTTCTTTCGGGCCGCGCGACTAGTAAGTGTGATATGCACTTAGCGCTCTCAACCTAGGCGAAAGGAGGGTTATAGGATCGATGCGGGATGCAGTTTTTGGAAAAGTAAATATCAAAGTCGTGAAATGTGACGCTTTGTGCATTTTGATATCAAGGAATTGAATTTTCTACAGACTTATTCATGTTGTGTTAGTTTTGAGGTTGTGTAAGGAATAATTTTTCTGTAGAAAGTAATATAAAAAAGGCTTGTGTAATAACCATTAAACTAAAAGCAAATTATGGCAATAGATAAGCAAAAGATAACATAAAATTGAATTTTAAAATCTTGAACTCAAAACTAAGTTATTAAACTTCTGATTGTCAGGTATAGTTTAAGTGTATCGTAGGTTTATAGTCATTAAAAACAATTTTTTATTATAGGTCAAGTATAATTGTTTTGCATTTAATTTTTCTATTACAAACTGAGGCTGAAACAGTTATACTCATGAAACATGATTTATCATTTTTAAATCAAGTATAAGATAGGAAAATAAAAACGCAATATTTTTTCTAGAGTTGAATTTAAAAAAATGATGTATGAATGTTTGTATGAAACGTGACGGGAAATTTGCTTTATTATCGTTTTGAAAATGTCGGTGGTTGTGGAAAAATGGTGGTGGTCGGAAACGTGTTGTGGTGGTTTATTTTTTATCAATGTAGTTTTTCTATTTGTAGTCTGTTATAATGTGTAGAAGAATTTAAAAATACAGTAAAAATATAGGTAATGATTGGTAAGCATTTGAAAATTTAAAAGTTAATGAAGCAAACTTACAAACAGTTTTTTAGTATAAAATTTTTTATATCTAAAAAATTATTTTCAATTATTTTAAAGTTCATAAAATATTGTAGCGTGTTTTAAGAAGTATAACGTCTGTTTGTTTCAGTTACCATCAATTTGAATTATGTTGAAATATTTAAGTAATGGATAGTTTCAAAGCATTCTGTACGTAAAGCAAAGAGCAATCCTGATAAACTGTGCGAAAATCAACATAAACTTAAAGAACTCAACTTCAAGTGTGTTTCCTTCATCGATATCCCGAAAACCAGACACACCCTTTTAATTCCCAAAGAAATCCCCAACACACACAATAATCTATTTAAAATGCATTGAACGTCCCGCACCATAATAAAAACTTTGAATGGCATTCGGGGGAAAACTTCAACTTCAAATAACGGAAAGGGAAGAAAAAACCCTGAGCAAAGACTACGGACTTTTTATTCCGTTTTTTTCTCACAGAAAAACCCCCTTCCTGTGCAGACATCTCTCCACTCGCTTGTCTTTCAACCCTTAAGCAAATATATATAAATTCATTCACGGTTGTGCGCCCACATCCACCCTAGCAGGAATAGCCTGGGAGAATTTATTCTTCACTTAAAACATCCTCTTTTTCAACCGAAAGGATCCTTCCACCTCAATAGACGGTTAAGTAAAAAGAGACCAAAAAAGAAAGAAAGGGGGACCAAAGAATAAGTATTGGCGCATAAACTCAGTGGCTGCGAACACTTCGAATACCTAATATTTCCAAGACCCACCTGTCCCCGGTCCCGTTTTTCCCAAACTCTTGGAAAACGAAAACATATTTTTTCCTTCTACGACGAGAGGAAAAGGGAAAGAAAGGAGTAAAGGATTATGTTGTTTGTCCACAGATTGCGGACAGCCGCAAACACTTTATTCTACAGAGGGTATGTATGTATCGATCTTTTTTTATGGCCTGTTGGTTACTGCAATCGAACCTGGGATTTCATAAGCCTTGGGGGTTGGGATTTGGGAAGTGGTGAGCTTCCCTGCATTTTGATGCGTTCTCTCTCGACGATGGTGAGGATATATGAAGAACACAGAACGGGAGTAGATAAATCCACGAATAAGAATTAACTAGGGTTTCTTCATATATTGCTATTTAGTTTTAATACGTAGTTGTCCTAGCCAAAAGTTCAATAATTAATTAACCCATCATAACAGCTCCCAAAGTACCTTCTCAATCCTTCACTTTAAAGTATTTAGTGAAATATGCTCAGTTTTTTACAAAAATATAATTTTTAAGATTTTTACTATTGCTCAATATTAAGTGCTGTTTTGTGCTAAAGTATAGCAGATCACAGAACCCTATCGGACAAATTTTTCTGGTGTTTCACCAGTATCAAATTATAATGAATCCAGTATATATGATACTGGAACCAGTATAATTGATACTGGAACCACTATAATTTGATACTGGCTTATGAAACACCAGAAAAATTTTTCCAATAGGGAAATTCTTGTGGAATTTTATTTTTAAAGTATAAATGAGTAATTTTTAAAGTGTAAGTTTTAAGATCAAGGATAAAAAAATTACTAAGTTTTTGATGTTATCCTAATTATAAGGGTATAATGGATGTTTAAAATCCCTTTAAATATTTTTCTTTAATTTTGAAGCTATTTCTCTGAAATTTTTACAGTACTAGGGGGCTCTGCCCCCTGCTCGCTATCGCTCACCACCTTTTAAAAGAATTTTAAAAAATTTCCAGACATACTAAATTTTATTATAACTAAATTTTTCTTGGTGTTTCAAATAGTCATTTTACTGTCATTTAATATTTTGTATATTTGGAACATTTGTGAGACTATTAGAATTTAATATTAAACTAATTAAAGAAATATTTTTTCATGGTTTTGCTATTAAAAATCTAGTATTTATAGATTTGTTTTAGCAAAAATAATTAGCATATTATAATCAAACACAAAATATTGAATGGCATTAAAATACCTATTTGAAACACTAAGAAAAATTTAGTCATAATAAAATTAAGTCGCCTGTGGAACATTTGCACCATTTGTAAATTTTTTTAAATTTTTTGAAAAAATGTTTAAAATATCTGTTTTTTTATTGTAAATAAAGTTAGATTATTACCCGAGGAGTATATATTAAACAATTTTTCCGAACGTTTTGTTAATTTATTACGGAACTAACTAATTTTATTAATAATTAAGTGGTAATTAAGCCGCATTACATAGTTAAAATGCATATTATTCAACTGTATTCATATTCATCGGGCTTGCATACCTTAGTTAAAACCAATTTTCAAGCAAATTATCAAAACAAATGTGATAAAGATAAAACTGGTCGTGTTATTATTCCATTTTTTGTTCATTTTAAGATATTTTTACGAAACTCTTTCTTATAATCATTCTTCATACAGTGTTACACACGATATACGTCGAAACGACGGATCTAATAAAATCTACATGTTTCCAAAATAAGAATTTTCCCTTTTGCAGAAATTATAGTCATTATTGGCAAAGAAAAATACGCTTCATTAATTGATTACGCGATATCCATACCCTGGGTGCATTATTGCTTCTTTCGCCTGGAGATAATTTTAATTTAGAAGGTTGGGAAAGTGAAGATGATTCAAAGTTTTCTCGGAATCGCAGGAATTTTAATCAGTTTTTGAATACGGGAGAGTGAACTCTTCCGTAATTAGAAACGAGGATTTTTCTGGTTGAATATAATTGTACTTGGAAAGAATGCCTTCAGGACAAGCTTAGGGAGTTATAGATTTCGTATTACGCTTTTTGCTGTTTACCAGTTTTTGTGGAATGGAACAGGTTGGAAATTAATTTCTAATAAGTACTTCCTTGTTAAGGTGTTAACGGAACTCTCATATGAATTTTAAAAACATAGTATATTTGATCAGAAGGATTTAAAGAAACGAAAGAAAAAATTGAGTTATACAATTAATTGAATAAAAGTTAAAGTGTTTTTTCATAAGCTATAAATTTTCCAATTAGAATAATAAGATTATAACAGAAAATGATATAATTATTATTTTTGGAGCACTTGAATAAAATTTTGAAATTAAAAGTATGGGTTTAATGGAAAAGTGGGAAAAAATTCGAAGTGTTATAACATTTGAAGAATGAAACCAAACTTGAGAGAGTGAAATGATCATTTGTTTCAAAACATAAAACTTATTTTTCTTAAAAATCAAAATTAAATTTTTATTTTGTTAGTTCAGGTAAATACATTTTCTGTTGCAAATGATATTATTATTTATCCTCTATAAACTATTTTTTTAAATTTTCTTCTTACTATTAATTTCTATGCGTTTACTGCTTTTTAAGTTTTGAAAGGATGTATTTTAATTCTTTTTGATAATAAAATATTTAAAAGGAAATTTAAAGGAAGAAATCCTGCCTTATGTTCACGAAAATAGAATTCGTTATAAGATATTTCTTCGAAAACGTTTGAAAAAGTTTCAACGAAAAATATTCCTGAAGATTCTCTGTAGTGTGGAGTTAGTTATTTAAGGGCTACAAAATAAATTTATTTTTTTGCACCCGATGGCCATTTTTAGATCAGTATCGTAAAGGAGTCGATTTTAGTAACCTTTCCCAAAAAATTTCAATACAACTTTAAAATATGTAATTTATTTATTTAAATTTACAAATATTTAATATGTCAATTGAAAAACTTACTCCCTTCAGTAATGTGTGGTTTCAATACCCTAGCTACAAAATTACAATTTTCGTCTGAATATAACTTAAATCTGTAAGTTCAACAACTTGCAAGTATACACTTCCCTAAAAAGTAGGTCCCATAAGAGTCAAAGAAAAACACCTTCCAATCGTAAAAAGTCCTTCCCCCATATGATTATACAGACATATAGTCAAACATTCACATCTACTTTCAATTTCTGCCACCATTTCACATTTCAAAGGTCTTTTCAAGTGAATCAGACACCTTTAAGCTCCCTGCAACACATGGACGAAATATTACCTTTCATCATTCCGACCAACGGTGCTGAATCTTTAAACTAACAATCCTCTCCAGCATGTGAATCTTTTGAACCATGGAACTAATGTTATGCTTAGCCGATTCTCGTTATCCTATACAGATGAAAGATTCGGAACTATATTTTTAAAAAACCCTGAAGAACAGGAAGACTTTGGAGGGTTGATATATTCAGACGAATTTTTCTTTCATTCTCACCCCATCACATCAAAAGTGTTTCTCGACACAGCCCCAGAATCAAAGGATATCTGGGTTATAAAGATGGAAATAACTAG
The DNA here is from genome assembly GCA_024610705.1 of Tetragnatha versicolor. Taxonomy (NCBI): domain Eukaryota; kingdom Metazoa; phylum Arthropoda; class Arachnida; order Araneae; family Tetragnathidae; genus Tetragnatha; species Tetragnatha versicolor. The sequence goes on along the minus strand of JANDEH010000002.1, from coordinate 43,529,977 downwards.
ATAGACCATGGACAGTGTTACCCTGCCATACCAATATTAAGGCAGAGCAAAAAAGATCTATGGCTGACACATTTTTCAACCTCTGAGCATAATTTAGGAATATAGGCCACTCTTTAAGTTAAAATCCCAAAGCAGCAAATGGTTGTTTCTAAGAGTAGGGTGATGGAACCATTTTTACTGATAATTTATCAAAAATGAATAAAAACACTTGGACTGTAATGTGGGGATACAAGACTAAAGATTGTGGGGAAAACGTTTGTTTTTTTGTTCGATAAATTTAGTAAAGAAATATTCAATTTTTTTCTTTTTTACATCGGTTACCTGGATGTCAATTCATTCATATAAAATGATGACTAGACTAGTTCTAAGCGTTACCCAGAGAACCTATGGACTGCAAAACGATAAATATGAAGGGCTGCTACCCACGCCACTATACATATACTCTCATACAACCCTTTGATACCTTAGGGCTTAGGGACCACATTCATTCACCCGTCTACCTTTATCGTATAGGCTTTGTGAATTCGGATAATCTAAACAACTAGGACAGAACGCTGTTATATTCAAAATATTCTGCATATTTTTATCTAATTTATTCATTTACTATTTAAAATAATATATAATTAATATATTTTGCAGCGATTCAAATGTTTGAATAATTTACTCCGAAAACATGCTTTGGATACACATAATGTTTGCCTTTGGTCCGAAAGCGACACTCAATCTATGTATTTCTATCTCTATGATCTGGGTACATTGAAGGACCATCCATCACGAAAGTCACATTCCTTTTGCATATGAAAAGACGGTATGCGAAATAAGACATAAATATACAGGGAATAACCTACAAAACAGCGAGTAACTTCCATCGGCGCTTTGCCTTTGAAAATATTATCGGGAACTTTGAGGGATACTCGAAGCTTCTAAAAAGAGTTTGAAATTGAAAGGAAAGTTTTTTTTATGGAATAGGCGACTGAGAGCTAAACAGAAAGGAACCAGAATTTGTTGAAAATTGTAAGTACAGGGTGAACGAAAGTCCTTAGATATTTAAAAATTCCTAAAATCTAGAAAAAGATAACCGAATTAAAAATGGTCTGCATTGGTTGGTCAGGGGTTTGAGACAATAAAAATATTTCAGTTCAAAATTATGTTAACAGATGGCGTTAATATGATTCACGGGGTCCGATGTTAGATTTCTTTTATGGAATCGAACATGGTATCAGTGTATCAGATTACTAAACTGAGAATCATATACCACTTCCAAGATAGAATAAAGATAATTTTTTTCTTGCGGGAATATGGTTTTGACTTCGGCTATGAGTGGGTTTAAGGAGGGTCTTGGGGGATATCATATTTAAGGGTAATTAATTTAAAAAAAGGATAATTTAAATATGATCAGTTCATCAATCATTCATTTTAATGTGATCTGCGGTTCATGCTACCCCTAGTAGCACAGCTCCTACCAAATATGTCAAGTTTACGGAAGACCAACACGGAACCCCGGGAATGATGTTGATATCCACGGATCAAAATCTGAACAGTGTTCACAACGCTATTTTCAAGTGACATCTAATTGTAGAGAGCAGCACTGCAAATTTATGTGAATCCCAGAGAGGTTGACTGAACAATTTGTTGGTCACAACTGTGATTGGCTATGGTGTGTTGTAAAAAACATTAGGGTTTTCAAGAATTTTTAAGAATTTTTTTGTGTAACTCGTAATAGGTTATATTTTTAAATAAAATTTATGTCACTTCATTAATCACTCTTACTCACACATTTATATGGTATAAATTTCAAATTTATCAAAGAATGACTTTCTTTTATAGTATCTTATTTTGATAATTCTGTAAATGTACCAGAAATAAAGTAAAGCATATCGCAGAAAAACCTTAAAAAATGTTATTAAAAATTTATAAAATTGAGGCCAATTCTACCTGAACAAGTGACCTAAAACACTATCCCACTTCAGAACTAATCACAAAATTTCTTGTCTAACCTGTTTGAAATTTAGAGCTTAAATAAAATGAACAACTACCAATACTTTCCAAATCGTTTCTCATCACCACTAAAACTTACCATCGCATAGGATGGCGAACTTGGACGCAACCAGGTAGGTCCTGAATGTAACTTTCTTTGAGCCATTTGGAAGGTCATTCTCAATTTGAAATCACCAAGTTCCTACCTTTTTATCCAGCCATTTACTCCTGCTTTACGGAAACACTGTATGTGAATGGAAATATTAGTTTGGTCCTTCTCGAAATCCTCGGGAAAAAAAAGCATTCAGATTGCGAAGCAGAAATTTTAGGCTATACGCGGCTGCTATGTCTGGATGCTTCCTTTTTACCCTCCGCAGCACTTTGCATACTATTTTAGGTTTTTTGTAACTGAGCCGAGGGACGGGATATCCATTAGGATCCATATATCTGAAAGAAAAAGTTTTCAGCATTTGTTCGCAAGATGTGTCAACGCTTTCACTCCTAGCCGCTCCAAATTTACCTTAGGATTCAATGATAATCTCGGGCGGCTTAGGATTGTAAGGGTTTTTAAATAAAGGAGAAATGTAAACTCCGAAGAATAATTCATTCACATTAAAATTTAGCACCATAAAATAAATTGAAAATTAGTTTCAAAATTTTCAAACAGGTTTAAATTAGTAATATTAACGTTAAGAATATTAAGCCCTGCCAGTTAAATACTTTCAAGATTTGCGGTTACTTATTCTTGCATGAATTGTAAAACATAATTTAAAAGGTAATTTCTGAACATTATGTATCTTAATTTTTAAAGTTTTAAATTACAAACAAAATAAAAACATAAATGAAAAAAAAATGCGTTATTTGAATAAAATGTATATTTTTAACCATTAAAGGTGGAGTTCGTAATTTTTTTAAGCTTGTTTGATAAACTGTAGATAAACAAGTATAAAATACATTTCAAGAATAATAGTTTTAATTAAAAGCGTATCAAATTTTAGTCTAACATTTATTAAAGTTTTTACTCAATGTATTTGATGGAACCTCCAAGGTTAAATTTCTAACGTAAATATAAGAAGGGTTTTTAGTTTCTCTTTTCCCTTTATACTAATATTCTAACTTTGAAATAATCAATTATAAAGAATCATATTCACTTACTTTCCAATTAATTTTACCCCTTTCGAAACAAAATAATATTACTTAATACATACATTTATTATTTTCATTAGATTAAATAAATACAGGGTGCGTCATAAGTCCGTGAGAACTTTAAAAATTAACCTTTTACAGGCCGAATTCAGATCCAGGTATATTTTAATTATTTTTTTTGCATAATTTACCTTCTAATGCTTGAATTAAGAGATTTTATTAATATGAAAGTGATAAAAAATTTTTACATGCGATTTTTACGATGTTCCCAATTGGGAACATAGGCCACTTCCGACTATACTTCTCCCGGGGAAGAGCGAATAGACTATAGTGATAAATCTTTCGAATAATAACCCAAATAATATGGAATAACTTACAAATTTAACCTTAAATGTAATTTATGTTTCGGTTCAAGTAGTAATTTTGTATAAATTTCATAATTTTAAAAATTTTTAATGACAATTTCACTTAACACATCAGAAAAATACCCAAATTTTATATCATTATGCTTCTAAATTTTAAACCCTAGCCTGAAAAATTAAACTGAAGAATACGGATATCAAAAAACAACTAAAGCATGAATGATTAATATTATTTTAAATTTTTTATAACTGAAAAACAAGTTCTTTTATTATACACGGGAAAATATTGAAGGTATCAAGCATTTATGAATCGGATTTAAAAATCGATTATAATAATTAGTATTAAAATAATTAAAAAATTGAGATTAAAAATGATTAAAAGTTTGAGTATTGGATGAAATAATTGATTTTTGAATGTAGCATTTATGTATTTAATTGAAAATTTCATTCACATTACTTTAAAACATCTGAAACCTGTAACGATCCTGCGAGAAGAAGAGGAGAAAAGCGCCGAAGACACACTGCTTGCGTCATGCCTTCCCGTGTGTATAAAGCCTGCTCGTTTTGGTCGTTCTTGGCAGATCCCTTTTCCCCTCTGCCTTGTGGTCACGTTGGATGTTTAGCTAATTTTTAAAATGCTTGTTTTAGGTTTTAATAAATAACTTTTCTTTTATTGGTGTGGGATTTTATTGTGCTGGCTTGTTTTTGATTGGTTACGTCACATGTGGATTTCTGGCGAGCCAGCCAGGATCGGTGCTTTTGGGATCTCAGCTTTTCTTGTCTCTAACATGGTTTTTCTTGGTTTTTAGGATGTTTGAATTAGTGATCTGTGGGTTATTGTTTGCGATTTTAATTATTTTGATCTTCTTTCTGGTAACCGTTTGGGATGATCAGGCTAGACGCCCCCATCGTCTCATTGATCCCGGTCACCTTGTGCGACAGAAATCAAATTTAAGTTTTGAGGGTTCTCCCGGAGATTCCGTGGATGAGTTTGTCCGACGAGTGGACGTTGAGGCTGCTTTGTCAGGCCTGACCGACAGGGCCACGGTGCAGCTGGCGGTCGAGAGCCTTTCCGGGAACGCGGCGCGGTGGTTTAAATTCATGGCCTTTAGACCGGAGGAGCTTTCGTGGTCCAACTTTAGGGCATGGCTGCGGGAACAGTACCTTGGCTCTGGTTCCCCTTTGTGTGGAGCCCAGCGTCTCCTCCAGATCGAATTCAAAATTGGGGAGGATTTCGAGGATTTCGCCTGGAGGTTCCGGGATTTATACCTCGACTGGAGGCCGGATTCCTCGGAGGCTGAAGTGGCTCAGGCGTTGGTAGAGCGGCTACCAGATGCCCAACGCCTTCCCCTGAGTCTGGTAAATTTTCGATCAGTAAGGGAGGTAATGATTCAGGTACGGCGCTTCTCTCCCCCTGCTCCCGTGAGCAGCAGTAGGCCTCGGAGTGGTCCAGTGGGTGCACCACTTCTGAATGCTCCAGAGGTACAGCAACCGGTGGCCGAGCGTGGGTTTAGTAGGGCTGGAGTGCGTTGCTACCAGTGTGGTGGCCTGGGTCACATTGCCCGGCTCTGTGGGCAGGGAAACGCCTACCGGGGGCCAGGTTAGGGGATATGGTTCTCGGGAGTAGTGGTTCCCCGCTTTCGGCCTTTCTTGAGTTTTTGATTCCCACCGTGGAATTCGGGGGACTGTCCCTTAGGGCACGGATAGACACTGGTGCTGACAGATCTTTAATCAGTCAGTCCTATGCACGTAGTTTGGCTCCTACAGGAAGAGTAAGTTTTAGGGAGGAAAACCTCAGCCTCTGCAATGTTTCTGGGGAGGCCACCCCCACTCACGGTATTCTTAACGGGGTCTTGGAGTGGAAGGGCATCAAGAGGGAGCATGAATTTTTAATTGTGAGTGGCCTACCTGTGCCGATGCTACTTGGCATTGATGCCCTGGTGGTATGGGAGGTGAAGATAGACTTTAGCAGAAGGGAGATTTCTGCCTGTACCCCAGTAAGACAAGGGAATATTGAGGAAGGAAAGATGATAGAGCTGGCTGAAAAAGCGGGGGATCAGGGGGTGCGCCTATTGGAAGTTTTTAGGGAATACCCCGAGCTTTTCTGTTCTCGCCCCGGTATGGTTTCCGAGACTGAACATCGGATAGAGACTGGGGATGCGGCTCCTATTTACAGGCACCCCTACCCTCTGTCCCGAGATAAGGCCGAAGAGGTGGGGAGACAGGTGCGGGAGATGTTGGATTCCGGAATTATTGAGCCCTCGGACTCGCCCTGGGCCGCCCCCGTGGTACTTGTTCCTAAGAAGGACGGAAGTTCCCGTTTTTGTGTAGACTATAGGCTCCTGAATAATGTCACCCGGGAGGATAGGTACCCCTTGCCGTTGATCCCTGTGGTTCTCAGGAATGTTGGCAGTGCCGTGGTTTGGTCCTCTTTAGATCTCCAGTCCGGCTATTGGCAGGTAAGGATAGCTCCTGAGCATAGACCAAAGACTGCCTTTATCACCCCAGAAGGCTTGTATCAGTTCCGCGTCATGCCCTTCGGTCTACGGAATGCTCCGAGCACCTTTCAAAGGATGATCAATCGCATCCTTCGTCCTGTCTTGGGGAGAACCTGCGAATGCTACTTGGACGACATCGTGATCTACTCCCCCAGCCTTGAAAGGCATCACGAGGATGTCCGTGAAGTTTTTGCTTTGTTGCATCGGGCAGGGTTGACTTTAAAGCCGGAGATATGCCACTTTTTCCAACGGGAGCTCAATTTTCTGGGGTATCATATCTTGGGAGAAGGGATGCGTCCGCAGGCCAGTAAGACCCAGGCTGTGCTTGACTTTCCCACCCCTCAAAAGGCTCAGCACATCCGCCAATTTTTTGGCCTGTGTTCGTGGCACAAAGCTTTTATTCCTCACTTTTCGGACGTCGCGGGACCACTGTATGCGTTGACTAAGAAGAAGCGGCGATGGCTCTGGGGACCGAATGAGCAGCGGGCCTTTGCTCAGCTAAAGGAGCTGATGACACAGGCACCAGTCCTTGGGTTGCCCGATGAGACCGCTTCCTTGGAGCTCTACACGGATGCGTCGGACACTGGTTTGGGAGCCGAGCTTGGTCAGAGGAAGTCAGACGGGTCATATGAGGTTTTGGCTTATGCCAGCCGGGCACTCAGGCCCCGGAGAAGAACTACGCAGTGACGGAAAAGGAGTGCCTCGCTCTTGTCTGGGCTTGCGACAGACTTTGAATCTACCTCTCCCGCCCCTTCCGGGTGTACACTGATCATGCTGCTTTGGCTTGGCTACAAACCAAGAGGGAATTAAAGGGTCGTCTGGCTCGGTGGGCCATCCAGCTGCAGGAGTATAACTTCCAGATAACTCCTAGGAAGGGAACCCAAATGGTTACAGCAGATGCCTTGTCACGGAATCCAGTTGGACCTCCGGAGGAGACCACGAGCCCAGACGCTATGGTGTTAGTCGCCCAGTGCGTCAGCCTGGAGGATATCGTTAAACATCAGAAGCTGGACCCTTGGTATCAAGAGATGGTTGTCTACCTTGAGACTGGTACGCTTCCCTTTGATCCAGCTGTAGCTGCCATGATCATCGGACGGTCTGCAAGGTACAGACTACGGGAAGAGTTGCTTGAGTTCCAGAGTGGGAGGACAGAGGCATGGAGAACTGCCATTCCGAGAAGTCTGATTCAGGCGGTGATCACTGAGTTTCATGATCCTCCGTCTGCGGGGCACTTGGGTTTTAAGAACACCTACAAAAAGTGCCGTCAAAGAACCTACTGGCCTGGCCAAAAAGGGGATATTAAGAAGTTTGTTGCCTCTTGCCAAGTATGTCAGAGGCTCAAGTTCAGTCAGCGGAAAAAAACAGGGTTTACTTAAGTCCACGGAGGTGACCGCGCCTGGTGAGATGATGGGAATTGATTTAATGAGGCCTTTGCCTGTTTCTAGTCGGGGAAACCAATTTTGTTTAGTTTTAGTTGACTATTATTCGAAATGGGTCGAACTCTTTCCTCTCCGCCGCGCTACTGCCATAGCAATCGCTAGATGTTTAGTACGTGATGTGTTTTCCAGGTTTGGTTGTCCGAAGGCCTTGCTGTCTGATAATGGGCCCCAGTTCATTGGAGAAGTATATGAGGAGGTGTGCTTGCTGTTTGGAATACGTCGTAAGTTCACTAGTCCTTACCACCCTCAAACCAATTTGACTGAGCGGGTGAATCGGACTCTGGGTCGGATGATTGCCAGCTACGTGGGTCAGCGCCATGGCACCTGGGATGCGCATCTGGAGGCCTTGGCCTTTGCATTGAGAACAACTGCCTCGGAGACTACTGGACAGACCCCTGCTCGCCTTTTCTTGGGGCGTGAGATAGCCCTTCCCTGGGATGCAATGTGCCAGACCGATGTGTGGGCTCGGGCGGATGAGTATGGCGTGCTGGCGGATGTGGTTAGCTCAAAGGTCAAGTTGGCACAGGCAAGACAGAGGAGAAACTACGATCGGAAACGTGTGGAAAAGGAGTTCGAGGTGGGGGATCTCGTGTGGCTGGGTCTCCGCCCAATATCCAACGCCAACCGCAACAGAATTTCAAAGTTCATGCCCCGGTGGAGAGGTCCTTGCCGCGTGGTCGTCAGGTTGTCCCCTCTGGTTTATGAGTTGCAGGATGTAGAGACAGGGGCCATGATCGGGTCTCACAACATAGTGGACTTGAAAGATTTTTTGGGACGGGACTCCACGACGGAGGATGAGCGGAGCCCGGTGAGATCTCCTGGCACACCACCTGAGGGGGACGATCTCGAGGTGTCTGTGGAACCGTCTCCGGCTGTGTCTCCTGAGCAGGGCCCGGTGGAGTCTCCTACCACACCATCTGAGGAGGGGGACGATCTCGAGGGGCCAGCGGAGCAAAGCCCGGCCGTGTCTCCTGGCGCTCCATCTGACGATGAAGGGTACCTCCCTGAGAACCCGGATGTCCTGCAGCCGAGTGAGGAGTCCTCGGAGGATGAGATCGAGCCTGAACGGAGATCCTCTGTGGACCACTGTCCCAGTCCGGGACCTAGAAGATCCCAGCGAGTGAGGCCACGCGTGGACTATAGGAGGCTGTCTGGGTTGCGTCCTGCTTTGGTACGGTAGTTTGGCTTTTTAAGGTATGGTTTTTGTGTTTTGTTCGCGGGGGGGAGAGTTGGAGTTTTAGACTTTGTAGTTTTGGATTGAGTCTTTGTTTTGAGTTCAGGTGGTAGATGTTTTAATAGTTTTAGCTTTTGGTATTTAAGTAATTTGTGTAGTGAGATCTTGTAATTGCTTAGTGTTTGTGTTGATTTAGTTAGTTTTAGGTGGTCGGGGAATAGGGTCAGGTCTAGTGTGTAACTTTTCTTTTGTTTTCGTTTGGTGTAATAGGTTCAGGTCTAGTGTGTAACTTTCTTTTGTTTTCGTTTGGCGTTTGTTGATATTAATTTTGGGTTTGGCTTTCTCTTTTAGAGTTCGATGCGACCATTGATGAGACTGGCTTCCTTTGTCTCGTAAGCAGTTCTACGCAAAAAGGAAAAGGTGTTCCCTTTTTTTTTAACGCAGGGGGAGCATGTAACGATCCTGCGAGAAGAAGAGGAGAAAAGCGCCGAAGACACACTGCTTGCGTCATGCCTTCCCGTGTGTATAAAGCCTGCTCGTTTTGGTCGTTCTTGGCAGATCCCTTTTCCCCTCTGCCTTGTGGTCACGTTGGATGTTTAGCTAATTTTTAAAATGCTTGTTTTAGGTTTTAATAAATAACTTTTCTTTTATTGGTGTGGGATTTTATTGTGCTGGCTTGTTTTTGATTGGTTACGTCACAAACCTTTTATACTTTTATCTCCCAGATAGAAATCCTTTCTGAATAAATATTTTCTAAATTTATTTCTTATGGATAATAAATAATACTGAACTTGTGAGATGCTGAGATGGCTGAATCTACTATTAACTTTTTTATTTGTACAAGAATTCCCAATTGGGAACATGGATGTTTAGCAAGTTACTACAAGCGTGTTTTTAATATTTATTATTAACCCATTAACGCCCAAAGTATTTTTTGGGGGGCCGAATTGGATAAAAATCATGAATCTGGTGTATTTTGCCTTCAATATGAATATTATAAACAAATTTTGTCAACACAGTCATTAGTTTCTTTAAAAAATGCTGATCTAAAAATAGATCACTGGGCGTTCGGTGGATATTTTTTTGTCACTGAGCTAAGTACTAGTTGAACTTCAAAAAATCCTAAAAATTAAGAAATAAATAGAAATATTAGTATTTCTCTTTAAAAAACGCGTATTTATTCATAAATATGTGGAGGGAAATAATTAAATAGTAATAAAATTAAATAATTTACCCAATATTAAATACATAAATAGCCTATGTTGAAGGTAATTATAGGGGAAAAGGGGAAATTGATCCAAGAACTCTAAATTTATGTAAGTATATTATAGAAAACATATAACACATGACATAAAATTTTAACTAATAAGTAAAATAAAATTCATTGGGCTAATTGTTTGAAAATTTTGTAGATTGGTTTTATCATAAATAATAATATTCATGAAATAAAATGTAACTTGATTTTACATGGCAACATTCAAAATTGCTACTTGTTTGAGCTTTTCACCGACATATTCCAATAAACTATTTACTCTGTCATAACGTCAATTTTAAGGTTACAAAGGCTGGATAAGGGTGAATTTCAAAAAAAAATTGCAATTCACAATTTTAGATTTTCATAGCTCCTTGATAACCTTTAATTGTCTTATAATTTCCCCCTATGAAGTATTTCAAAACTACTTGTATTGACTTGTGTTGTATAAAATAAGTTTATGTGAATCAACAACAATAATTTTATACCGATAGTTGCATTGCTGTGCTTTATTGGTAATGAATAATAATGGCCTATCCTCCATTTATTCACCAGAATATATTATAAAATTTAATTAGTAACAGTATAATGTTAAATTTCTTAATAAAATCTCAATAGTTGACTTCATCTTGAACATTACTGACTATTCTCAGACTCATTTTTATCAGTTTTTAGTGGAAAAACTAAATCATCGTATTGTAAGCAACACAGAAAAAATTAACGCCCGAACGCCCATTGATCTATTTTTAGATCAGCAGTATTTGGACCTGATTTTTCACTAAATAAATTTTGACAAAACTCTGCATTATATCCCAATAGCTACATCTATAAAGTTAAAATAAAACTGAAAAATGATTCCTTGAGTGGCATACTTTTTTTTATTTTCTTGAAAAACGCGAATGAAGATGAAAAAACTGTAAAATGAAACCCCGAGACGAACATTAGCACATCCCTATTACAAAATAAATGAAGCAAACACAAAAAACACAGGGTATTAGGATTGAGGGATGTTTTCTCTTGCCATATGTGTAGTTTCGTTACTGTTGGGTGAATTTAAGGTAATTTAAGAGAAAATTTATAACACTATGTTTAGCGAACTAGAAATAGATCACTGGGCGATAATGGGTTAATACTGAAGATATCTATATAAGGTAAGTCTTTTTCAATATCCTCACCAAATTTTGGAAACTTACGACAATATTTAGATTTTTCATGAATTTTTTTGTGTGCCTCTATCAAAAAGCGTAAAAAAGGCCGAATTTAAGATTTTTTGTAATTTTTTCCTATAAAGATATCAACTTTTTTTGAATTTTAAAAAATCAAGTCATCTTTCAACTTTACATGGTAAAATTTTCAACAGTATAGTGATAATAGTTAATTTTTAAGATTTTTCAAACATAATGTTCCCAATTGGGAACATTGGCCTGAAAAAGGTTAAATAGAATTTCATTCAGTCCCCTTAAAAATTACTTAATATTTTATATTGATGTAGAAAATTTTGATTCTTGCCCTCCAAAGTCATCACAACCACATCTCGATGTTCGAATATCAGAATTCTGATATTCGACACGATTCAATATGACCACATCTATCACAAAATGTGTGTATACCGATGTGGTGTTTTAATAGATTTTTAGTCATCCCCCTTAATGTAATTTAATATTAAAAGATGACGTAAAAAATTTTAAATCCGAGGCCTTAAAAGTCGACATTGCGAAACACATCGAAATCCGAATATTAGGATTCTGATATTCAATATAATCCTCCATATGACCCCATATATCCAACCGTGTGTGGCCGCCGATGTGGGGTTAAAACAGCTTTTTATTCAGTCCTTTTAAAAATAAATTAATATTTTATATTGATGTAGAAAATTTTGATTATTGCCCTCCAAAGTCAACACAATCATATCTCGATGATCGAATATCAGAATTATGATATTCGACATGATTCAATATGACCACATCTTTCACAATATATGTGGCCACCAATGTGGTGTTTTAATAGACTTTTATTCATCCCCCTTAATGTAATTTAAAATTAAGAGTTGATGTAAAAATTTTTAAATCCGGGGCCTTAAAAGTCGACATTGCGAAACACGTCAAAATACGAATATCAGGATTCTGATATTCAATATACTCCTCTATATGACCCCATATATTAAACCGTGTGTGGCCGCCAATGTGGGGATAAAAAATATTTTCATTCAGACCCCTTAAAAATTATTTAATATTTTATATTGATGTAGAAAATTTTGATTCTTGCCCTCCAAAGTCAATACAACCACAACTCGATGTTCGAATACCAGAATTCTGATATTCGACATGATTCAATATGACCACATCCATCACAAAATATGTGGCCACCGATGTGGTGTTTTAATAGATTTTTAGTCATCCCCCTTAATGTAATTTAATATTAAAAGATGATAAAAAAATTTAAATCCGAGGCCTTAAAAGTCGACATTGCGAAACACATCGAAATTCGAATATCAGGATTCTGATATTCAATATAATAGTCCATATGACCCCATCTATCAAACCGTGTGTGGCCCCCGATGTGGGGTTAAAATAGCTTTTTATTCAGTCCCCTTAAAAATTACTTAATATTTTATATTGATGTAGAAAATTTTGATTCTTGCGCTCCAAAGACAACACAACCACAACTCGATGTTCAAATATCAGAATTCTGATATTCGACAAGATTCAATATGACCACATCTTTCACAAAATATGTGGCCGCCGATGTGGTGTTTTAATAGATTTTTATTCATCCCCTTAATGTAATTTAATATTAAAAGTTTATGTATAAAATTTTAAACCTTGGGCCTTAAAAGTCGACATTGCGAAACACATCAAAATTCGAATATCAGGAATCTGATATTCAATATAATCCTCCATATGACCCCATGTATCAAACCGTGTGTGGCCGCCGATGAGGGGATAAAATAGATTTTCATTCAGTCCCCTTAAAAATTTATTAATATTTAATATTGATGTTGAAAATATTGATTCTTGCCCTCCAAAGTCAACACAACCACATCTCGATGTTCGAATAACAGAATTCTGATATTCGACATGATTCAATATGACCACATCTTTCACAAAATATGTGGCCACCGATGTGGTGTTTTAATACACTAGCGGAAATAAAAATCACAACACCAAGAAGGAAAGGCGATATCAAAGTCAAATTTATTTCTATGATTGCACATAGTATCAATGTGAATTGCTTTAAAAAATGAGGCTTCTTGGATTTTAGGGGCCTGAGAAAATCGTTGAGGAGTGTTGTCTCCATAGGTGTCCATTACCGCCGTCACACGTCATGGTATTGAGTGACAGGGACTCTAAATGACTTTTGAGGGATTGGAGGACAATGTTGCCTCCTCAGGTAGTCCAAATTCATATGGTGCACTAGCGGACTTTGTATACCGGGCTAGGGGATTTCTCCTCTTTCTCCGGACATGTTTTGTGAGCGTTGGTTCTTACGAACGGATAGACCAGGGTAAAAATGCAACCTAGGGGGTTAAGAAGAAAGCTTGGACATTGCATACAACATGTGGTTGTGCATGTTTCTCTTGAAATTTGTCCCCAGGACAGGTCTGAAGGTAAGGACGGACAACCGCCTAAAAAACCTCAATGAAGCAGCTCCGGTTGGCCAAAATACCAGTAGATCATACTGAGGACAAGCGGCAGTGGGATGGATGTCGTTTGCAGTACTGCGGATTGTCCGTTCGGTCCGCATAGCTTCTTACATCTTTGTCAATAAACAAGGGGCTGAAAATGGGAATTTCTGTTTCCAATAGTGCACGAAATAAGGAAATGAAAATCCCAATTTCATTACATAGTGTTTATGAGAGAATCCTGATTCGGTTTGGAGCACCACGACGGTTGGGTATGAGTTTGAAGACACAATGGAGAGAGCGCACTCAGCTGATGATTTTCTAATCGTTCCACGGAGTGGTGATGCAGGGTAACGGAGTGGGGATGCACTGGATTCCATTTCTGCAACTCCTGAGTTTGATTCACCAGTACTTTTTCCAACCAGAGCTGCGTCATTGAGATTCTGCAGCCGGTAGATCGTCCTCACCTTCAGACCTGTCCTGGGGACAAATTTCAAGAGAAACATGCACAACCACATGTTGTATGCAATTTCCAAGCTTTCTTCTTAACCCCCTAGGTTGCATTTTTACCTCGTCTTTCCCGTTCTCTAGGACCAACACCCTCAAAACAAGTCCGGTTAATGAGGAGAAATCACCTAGCCCGGTATGCAACGTCTGATTGTGCACCATATGAATTTGGACTACCTGAGGAGGCAACATGGTCCTCCAATCCCTCAAAAGTCATTTAGAGCCCCTGTCACTCAAAACCATGACGTGTGACGGCGGTAATGGACACTAGAGTGTCTCAAAAAAAACTTTTTTTTGAAAAACCTCGCTCCCCAGGGCTTTTCCCATTCCTTTTGATCCCAAAAGATAGTGTGTGAAGTTTCAGCCCCCTAAGTTAACTCTAGGGTTTGCCTGTAGAGCCCCAAAGTTTGAAAAAAGTGGAAAAAATGACTAAATTTCAGAATTTTCAAAAAATTTATTTTATGAGTGAAACTGGATAAAAATGGTTCAGATGTGTTACTTAGGACTTATTTAGATGGGTTATATTTATTTATGTGTAATAATTTTACCCTATAGCCCCTGCAATTTAAGATTAAAACGCACTACTTAGGGACGTCGCGCTCACCAAACCTTATAATGCACTACCGGTAGACGAATTTAATTGAATCCGAATTTATTTGAAGGAACTCCCTCAAATGATGCCATTTGGTGCTAAATTGATATTATAAACTGTAAAAGCTAGTGAAATAACAATAATGAGGCCCTCCACTGAGCTTAAAATGTAAAAAGTGTTTTTCTTCAAGATTGTTTGTTTCCAGCTGATCAAACCCAAAATTTGTACTAAATAGGGGGTTGTTGTACTTTTTTAGATACCAAACTTTAAAACCTTTATAGGGGTTTCATTTTTAATAAGTAGAACTATGTTTTAACAGCACAGATCGGAAATGGCATGGATATTTCCTATACCAGAAGTGAAAATCCGTTTTCTTTTTTTAAGTTAGGAAAATTACTCCCTTTTAACATATGAGTGGTAAGTTTTATAATAAAACTTCTTTCTTAACATTTCAACCAAGATTCACAAGTATTAAACTATTTTCCTAACTTTAAAAAAAGAAAATCTATTTTAACTTCTGGTATTGGAGATATCCGTATTATTTTCGATCTGTAGGGTTTAAAATTAACTTCTACTTATAAAAAATGAAGCCCCTATAAAGTTTCAAAGTTTGGTATCTAAAAAAGTACAACAACCCCCTTTTTTAGTATATATTTTGGGTTTGATCAGCTGGAAACGAGAAATTTTAAAGAAAACCACTTTTTACATTATAAGCTCAGTGGAGGGCCTCATTATTGTTATTTCACTAGCTTTTACAGTTTATAATATCAATTTAGCACCAAATGGCATCATTTGAGGGAGTTCCTTCAAATAAATTCGGATTCAATTCAATTTGTCCACCGGTAGTGCATTATAAGGTTTGGTGAGCGCGACGTCCCTAAGTAGTACGTTTTAATCTTAAATTGCAGGGGCTATAGGGTAAAATTATTACACATAAATAAATATAACCCATCTAAATAAGTCCTAAGTAACACATTTGAACCATTTTTATCCAGTTTCACTCATAAAATAAATTTTTTGAAAATTCTGAAATTTAGTCATTTTTTCCACTTTTTTCAAACTTTGGGGCTCTACAGGCAAACCCTAGAGTTAACTTAAGGGGCTGAAACTTCACACACTATCTTTTGGGACCAAAAGGAATGGGAAAAGCCCTGGGGAGCGAGGTTTTTTGAAAAAAAGTTTTTTTTGAGACACCCTAATGGACACCTATGGAGACAACACTCCTCACCGATTTTCTCGGCCCCCTAACATCCAGGAAGGCTCATTTTTTAATCAATTCACATTAATACTATGTGCAATCATAGAAACAAATTTGACTTTGATATCTCCTTTCTTTCTTGGTGTTGTGATTTTTATTTCCGCTAGTGTAGATTTTTATTCATACCCCTTAATGTGATTTAATATTAAAAGTTGTTGTATTAAATCTTAAATCTTAGGCCTTAAAAGTCGACATAGCGAAACACATCAAAATTCGAATATCAGGATTCTGATATTCAATATAATCCTCCATATGACCCCATATATCAAACCGTGTGTGGCCGCTGATGTGGGTATTAAATAGATTTTCATTCAGTCCCCTTAAAAATTACTTAATATTTTATATTGATGTAGAACATTTTGATTCTTGCCCTCCAAAGTCAACACAATCATATCTCGATGATCGAATATCAGAATTCTGATATTCGACATGATTCAATATGACCACATCCATCACAAAATATGTGGCCACCGATGTGGTGTTTTAATAGATTTTTAGTCATCCCCCTTAATGTAATTTAATATTAAAAGATGATAAAAAAAATTTTAATCCTCCATATGACCCCATGTATCAAACCGTGTGTGGCCGCCGATGAGGGGATAAAATAGATTTTCATTTTGTCCCCTTAAAAATTTATTAATATTTAATATTGATGTTGAAAATATTGATTCTTGCCCTCCAAAGTCAACACAACCACATCTCGATGTTCGAATATCAGAATTCTGATATTCGACATGATTCAATATGACCACATCTTTCACAAAATATGTGGCCACCGATGTGGTGTTTTAATAGATTTTTATTCATTCCCCTTTAATGTAATTTAATATTAAAAGTTGTTGTATGAAATCTTAAATCTTAGGCCTTAAAAGTCGACATTGCGAAACACATCAAAATTCGAATATCAGGATTCTGATATTCAATATAATCCTCCATATGACCCCATATATCAAACCGTGTGTGGCCGCTGATGTGGGTATTAAATAGATTTTCATTCAATCCCCTTAAAAATTACTTAATATTTTATATTGCTGTAGAACATTTTGATTCTTGCCCTCCAAAGTCAACACAATCATATCTCGATGATCGAATATCAGAATTCTGATATTCGACATGATTCAATATGACCACATCTTTCACAATATATGTGGCCACCAATGTGGTGTTTTAATAGATTTTTATTCATCCCCCTTAATGTAATTTAATATTAAAAGTTGATGTAAAAATTTTTAAATCCGGGGCCTAAAAAGTCGACATTGCGAAACACGTCAAAATACGAATATCAGGATTCTGATATTAAATATACTCCTCTATATGACCCCATATATTAAAACGTGTGTGGCCGCCAATGTGGGGATAAAAAATATTTTCATTCAGACCCCTTAAAAATTATTTAATATTTTATATTGATGTAGAAAATTTTGATTCTTGCCCTCCAAAGTCAATACAACCACAACTCGATGTTCGAATATCAGAATTCTGATATTCGACATGATTCAATATGACCACATCCATCACAAAATATGTGGCCACCGATGTGGTGTTTTAATAGATTTTTAGTCATCCCCCTTAATGTAATTTAATATTAAAAGATGATAAAAAAATTTAAATCCGAGGCCTTAAAAGTCGACATTGCGAAACACATCGAAATTCGAATATCAGGATTCTGATATTCAATATAATAGTCCATATGCCCCCATCTATCAAACCGTGTGTGGCCCCCGATGTGGGGTTAAAATAGCTTTTTATTCAGTCCCCTTAAAAATTACTTAATATTTTATATTGATGTAGAAAATTTTGATTCTTGCCCTCCAAAGTCAACACAACCACAACTCGATGTTTAAATATCAGAATTCTGATATTCGACAAGATTCAATATGACCACATCTTTCACAAAATATGTGGCCACCGATGTGGTGTTTTAATAGATTTTTATTCATCCCCTTAATGTAATTTAATATTAAAAGTTTATGTATAAAATTTTAAACCTTGGGCGTTAAAAGTCGACATTGCGAAACACATCAAAATTCGAATATCAGGAATCTGATATTCAATATAATCCTCCATATGACCCCATGTATCAAACCGTGTGTGGCCGCCGATGAGGGGATAAAATAGATTTTCATTCAGTCCCCTTAAAAATTTATTAATATTTAATATTGATGTTGAAAATATTGATTCTTGCCCTCCAAAGTCAACACAACCACATCTCGATGTTCGAATATCAGAATTCTGATATTCGACATGATTCAATATGACCACATCTTTCACAAAATATGTGGCCACCGATGTGGTGTTTTAATAGATTTTTAGTCATCCCCCTTAATGTAATTTAATATTAAAAGATGATAAAAAAAATTTAAATCCGAGGCCTTAAAAGTCGACATTGCGAAACACATCGATATTCGAATATCAGGATTCTGATATTCAATATAATAGTCCATATGACCCCATCTATCAAACATTGTGTGGCCGCCGATGTTTGGATAAAATAGATTTTCATTCAGTCCCCTTAAAAATTACTTAATATTTTATATTGTTGTAAAAAAATTTGATTCTTGCCCTCCAAAGTCAACACAACCACATCTCGATGTTCGAATATCAGAATTCTGATATTCGACTTGATTTAATATGACCACATCTATCCCAAAATGTGTGTCCACCGATGTGGTGTTTTAATATATTTTTATTGATCCCCCTTAATGTAATTTAATATTAAAAGTTGATGTAAAAATTTTTAAATCCGGGGCCTTAAAAGTCAACATTGCGAAACACATCAAAATACGAATATCAGGATTCTGATATTCAATATACTCCTCTATATGACCCCATATATTAAACCGTGTTTGGCCGCCAATGTGGGGATAAAAAATATTTTCATTCAGACCCCTTAAAAATTATTTATTATTTTATATTGATGTAGAAAATTTTGATTCTTGCCCTCCAAAGTCAACACAATCATATCTCGATGATCGAATATCAGAATTCTGATATTCGACATGATTCAATATGACCACATCTTTCACAATATATGTGGCCACCAATGTGGTGTTTTAATAGATTTTTATTCATCCCCCTTAATGTAATTTTATATTAAAAGATGATAAAAAAATTTAAATCCGAGGCCTTAAAAGTCGACATTGCGAAACACATCGATATTCGAATATCAGGATTCTGATATTCAATATAATAGTCCATATGACCCCATCTATCAAACCGTGTGTGGCCGCCGATGTTTGGATAAAATAGATTTTCATTCAGTCCCCTTAAAAATTACTTTACTTTATATTGATGTAAAAAATTTTGATTCTTGCCCTCCAAAGTTAACACAACCACATCTCGATGTTCGAATATCAGAATTCTGATATTCGACAAGATTCAATATGACCACATCTTTCACAAAATATGTGGCCACCGATGTGGTGTTTTAATAGATTTTTATTCATCCGCTTAATGTAATTTAATATTTAAAGTTTATGTATAAAATTTTAAACCTTGGGCCTTAAAAGTCGACATTGCGAAACACATCAAAATTCGAATATCAGGAATCTGATATTCAATATAATCCTCCATATGACCCCATGTATCAAACCGTGTGTGGCCGCCGATGAGGGGATAAAATAGATTTTCATTTTGTCCCCTTAAAAATTTATTAATATTTAATATTGATGTTGAAAATATTGATTCTTGCCCTCCAAAGTCAACACAACCACATCTCGATGTTCGAATATCGGAATTCTGATATTCGACATGATTCAATATGACCACATCTTTCACAAAATATGTGGCCACCGATGTGGTGTTTTAATAGATTTTTATTCATTCCCCTTTAATGTAATTTAATATTAAAAGTTGTTGTATGAAATCTTAAGTCTTAGGCCTTAAAAGTCGACATTGCGAAACACATCAAAATTCGAATATCAGGATTCTGATATTCAATATAATCCTCCATATGACCCCATATATCAAACCGTGTGTGGCCGCTGATGTGGGTATTAAATAGATTTTCATTCAATCCCTTTAAAATTACTTAATATTTTATATTGATGTAGAATATTTTGATTCTTGCCCTCCAAAGTCAACACAATCATATCTCGATGATCTAATATCAGAATTCTGATATTCGACATGATTCAATATGACCACATCTTTCACAATATATGTGGCCACCAATGTGGTGTTTTAATAGATTTTTATTCATCCCCCTTAATGTAATTTAATATTAAAAGTTGATGTAAAAATTTTTAAATCCGGGGCCTAAAAAGTCGACATTGCGAAACACGTCAAAATACGAATATCAGGATTCTGATATTCAATATACTCCTCTATATGACCCCATATATTAAAACGTGTGTGGCCGCCAATGTGGGGATAAAAAATATTTTCATTCAGACCCCTTAAAAATTATTTAATATTTTATATTGATGTAGAAAATTTTGATTCTTGCCCTCCAAAGTCAATACAACCACAACTCGATGTTCGAATATCAGAATTCTGATATTCGACATGATTCAATATGACCACTAGGGTGGGTCAAAAATATTTTTTTCACATTTTCCCAGGGGCACAGCGACAAAAGGGTGCCAAATGGTCTCAAACTAACATGTGTAAAATATTATTTGATTATAATAACTCTTTTTGCCTCCGGATTGGCCTCAAAGTTTCGATTAATATAGTAATTTCATGTAAAAATGGACGAACGAAAATCAAGCTTTTACTTCGATTTCAAAAATCCGTCATGAATATAAATGTGCACAATGGAATAAAAATCATCATTGAAGACTATAAAATAATAATAAATGAAACCAGAGTTTAAATACTTGAGTTGTAATACAACATATTTTGAAATATCTCAATGGCTAGAACTGGCAATCAAAAATTTCTTGCTGGAATCATTAAAATGTGTGAAACCTTTATTGTCGGTTGAGTAGGATGGTAAAAACATTAAATTTTTAATAAAAATTTGTATGTCAGAAGGTGGGTACCTTTTTTGGTTATAGGTTTCAACCCCAAGGAAAATATTTGGATAATAGTTTAAAAGTTGGGATTTCCTTGAAATTTCTTGGCATATTAGGAATAGTCCATCCCAAGTGTCCCCATATGATACCCTAATGTCCAAAAATAAATTAAAACCACATTTTAAGAGTCAAATTTTGAAATATTTTCTTAAGAAGAGCGGTAGATCCCAGTTTTCAGCTTGAAGCTCAGTATTATCCCGTAAGTTTTTAAATAAGTTACATTACTTTTCAAAACTTACTTGTAATTATCCTTAACAGTTAAATTTGCGATATTTTACCTTTTATGAACGCATAAGAGAATGCTTAGAAGTTATTTTGGGTCAATCCTCAAAGAAGTATAATTTCATGGGCCTGGGTTTCAGTCTATTGCTATAGCAAAAAATTAGGTAAATCATGTCTGAGCGAATCATAACTGGTATTGCCTATGAACGAACTATCCATTCGACAATTGTTTCAACATATTTTTGCGATCATATTTGGATCCCAAGACCAGCCAGTGAAATAACTGTCCGCTGAATTTCGAAAGCGCGGCATATTAATGAAAAATTCAACTGTTACTATTTTGAAAAATTAAAAATACCGTTTTATACTGACCAAACTTGGGGGAGAATGTACATGAACTACCAATATTTAAAATTTGTACCACTGACAATCCACTGTTTGTTGGCAAAAAAGATATTCATATTCTACGACTCTTGTTAAATGAGCATATTATATTGCCACTTTGACAGTTGTTTTTGTATTAATAATGCATGAAGGTGACTAATGTGATTAAAATTGCTTTTAAATACCCTTATTTGTGAACTTTAAAGACTTATCGACAAAAAAATTTAATTTACAAAATTTTAAAAAAATTATAAAAATTACATATTTTTGTTCTCTTTGAGGCCAATCCGGAGGCAAAAAGAGTTATTATAATGGAATAATATTTCACACATGTTAGTTTGAGACCATTTGGCAACCTTTTCTTGCTGTGCCCGATAGAATTTGTAAAATTTTTTTTTCGCCATAGGAAAATGACCCACCCTAATGACCACATCCATCACAAAATATGTGGCCACCGATGTGGTGTTTTAATAGATTTTTAGTCATCCCCCTTAATGTAATTTAATATTAAAAGATGATAAAAAAAATTTAAATCCGAGGCCTTAAAAGTCGACATTGCGAAACACATCGAAATTCGAATATCAGGATTCTGATATTCAATATAATAGTCCATATGACCCCATCTATCAAACCGTGTGTGGCCCCCGATGTGGGGTTAAAATAGCTTTTTATTCAGTCCCCTTAAAAATTACTTAATATTTTATATTGATGTAGAAAATTTTGATTCTTGCCCTCCAAAGTCAACACAACCACAACTCGATGTTCAAATATCAGAGTTCTGATATTCGACAAGATTCAATATGACCACATCTTTCACAAAATATGTGGCCACCGATGTGGTGTTTTAATAGATTTTTATTCATCCCCTTAATGTAATTTAATATTAAAAGTTTATGTATAAAATTTTAAACCTTGGGCCTTAAAAGTCGACATTGCGAAACATATCAAAATTCGAATATCAGGAATCTGATATTCAATATAATCCTCCATATGACCCCATGTATCAAACCGTGTGTGGCCGCCGATGAGGGGATAAAATAGATTTTCATTCAGTCCCCTTAAAAATTAATTAATATTTAATATTGATGTTGAAAATATTGATTCTTGCCCTCCAAAGTCAACACAACCACATTTCGATGTTCGAATATCAGAATTCTGATATTCGACATGATTCAATATGACCACATCCATCACAAAATATGTGGCCACCGATGTGGTATTTTATTAGATTTTTATTTATCCCCCTTCATGTAATTTAATATTAAAAGTTGATGTATAAAATTTTAAATCTTAGGCCTTAAAAGTCGACATTGCGAAACACATCAAAATTCGAATATCAGGATTCTAATATTCAATATACTCCTCCATATGACCCCATATATTAAACCGTGTTTGGCCGCCAATGTGGGGATAAAAAATATTTTCATTCAGACCCCTTAAAAATTATTTAATATTTTATATTGATGTAGAAAATTTTGATTCTTGCCCTCCAAAGTCAAAACAACCACAACTCGATGTTCGAATATCAGAATTCTGATATTCGACATGATTCAATATGACCACATCCATCACAAAATATGTGGCCACCGATGTGGTGTTTTAATAGATTTTTAGTCACCCCCCTTAATGTAATTTAATATTAAAAGATGATAAAAAAAATTTAAATCCGAGGCCTTAAAAGTCGACATTGCGAAACACATCGAAATTCGAATATCAGGATTCTGATATTCAATATAATAGTCCATATGACCCCATCTATCAAACCGTGTGTGGCCGCCGATGTTTGGATAAAATAGATTTTCATTCAGTCCCCTTAAAAATTACTTTATTTTATATTGATGTAAAAAATTTTGATTCTTGCCCTCCAAAGTTAACACAACCACATCTCGATGTTCGAATATCAGAATTCTGATATTCAACAAGATTCAATATGACCACATCTTTCACAAAATATGTGGCCACCGATGTGGTGTTTTAATAGATTTTTATTCATCCCCTTAATGTAATTTAATATTTAAAGTTTATGTATAAAATTTTAAACCTTGGGCCTTAAAAGTCGTCATTGCGAAACACATCAAAATTCGAATATCAGGAATCTGATATTCAATATAATCCTCCATATGACCCCATGTATCAAACCATGTGTGGCCGCCGATGAGGGGATAAAATAGATTTTCATTTTGTCTTCTTAAAAATTTATTAATATTTAATATTGATGTTAAAAATATTGATTCTTGCCCTCCAAAGTCAACACAACCACATCTCGATGTTCGAATATCAGAATTCTGATATTCGACATGATTCAATACGACCACATCTTTCACAATATATGTGGCCACCAATGTGGTGTTTTAATAGATTTTTATTCATCCCCCTTAATGTAATTTAATATTAAAAGTTGATGTAAAAATTTTTAAATCCGGGGCCTAAAAAGTCGACATTGCGAAACACGTCAAAATACGAATATCAGGATTCTGATATTAAATATACTCCTCTATATGACCCCATATATTAAAACGTGTGTGGCCGCCAATGTGGGGATAAAAAATATTTTCATTCAGACCCCTTAAAAATTATTTAATATTTTATATTGATGTAGAAAATTTTGATTCTTGCCCTCCAAAGTCAATACAACCACAACTCGATGTTCGAATATCAGAATTCTGATATTCGACATGATTCAATATGACCACATCCATCACAAAATATGTGGCCACCGATGTGGTGTTTTAATAGATTTTTAGTCATCCCCCTTAATGTAATTTAATATTAAAAGATGATAAAAAAATTTAAATCCGAGGCCTTAAAAGTCGACATTGCGAAACACATCGAAATTCGAATATCAGGATTCTGATATTCAATATAATAGTCCATATGACCCCATCTATCAAACCGAATCCACATCTTTCACAAAATATGTGGCCACCGATGTGGTGTTTTAATAGATTTTTATTCATCCCCTTAATGTAATTTAATATTAAAAGTTTATGTATAAAATTTTAAACCTTGGGCCTTAAAAGTCGACATTGCGAAACACATCAAAATTCGAATATCAGGAATCTGATATTCAATATAATCCTCCATATGACCCCATGTATCAAACCGTGTGTGGCCGCCGATGAGGGGATAAAATAGATTTTCATTCAGTCCCCTTAAAAATTTATTAATATTTAATATTGATGTTGAAAATATTGATTCTTGCCCTCCAAAGTCAACACAACCACATTTCGATGTTCGAATATCAGAATTCTGATATTCGACATGATTCAATATGACCACATCCATCACAAAATATGTGGCCACCGATGTGGTATTTTAATAGATTTTTATTTATCCCCCTTCATGTAATTTAATATTAAAAGTTGATGTATAAAATTTTAAATCTTAGGCCTTAAAAGTCGACATTGCGAAACACATCAAAATTCGAATATCAGGATTCTAATATTCAATATACTCCTCCATATGACCCCATATATTAAACCGTGTTTGGCCGCCAATGTGGGGATAAAAAATATTTTCATTCAGACCCCTTAAAAATTATTTAATATTTTATATTGATGTAGAAAATTTTGATTCTTGCCCTCCAAAGTCAAAACAACCACAACTCGATGTTCGAATATCAGAATTCTGATATTCGACATGATTCAATATGACCACATCCATCACAAAATAGTTGGCCACCGATGTGGTGTTTTAATAGATTTTTAGTCATCCCCCTTAATGTAATTTAATATTAAAAGATGATAAAAAAAATTTAAATCCGAGGCCTTAAAAGTCGACATTGCGAAACACATCGAAATTCGAATATCAGGATTCTGATATTCAATATAATACTCCATATGACCCCATCTATCAAACCGTGTGTGGCCGCCGATGTTTGGATAAAATAGATTTTCATTCAGTCCCCTTAAAAATTACTTTATTTTATATTGATGTAAAAAATTTTGATTCTTGCCCTCCAAAGTTAACACAACCACATCTCGATGTTCGAATATCAGAATTCTGATATTCAACAAGATTCAATATGACCACATCTTTCACAAAATATGTGGCCACCGATGTGGTGTTTTAATAGATTTTTATTCATCCCCTTAATGTAATTTAATATTTAAAGTTTATGTATAAAATTTTAAACCTTGGGCCTTAAAAGTCGACATTGCGAAACACATCAAAATTCGAATATCAGGAATCTGATATTCATGTCTGATTCTTCATGTCTGATATTCATGTTCTGATTTCTTGCCCTCCAAAGTCAATACAACCACAACTCGATGTTCGAATATCAGAATTCTGATATTCGACATGATTCAATATGACCACATCCATCACAAAATATGTGGCCACCGATGTGGTGTTTTAATAGATTTTTATTCATTCCCCTTTAATGTAATTTAATATTAAAAGTTGTTGTATGAAATCTTAAATCTTAGGCCTTAAAAGTCGACATTGCGAAACACATCAAAATTCGAATATCAGGATTCTGATATTCAATATAATCCTCCATATGACCCCATATATCAAACCGTGTGTGGCCGCTGATGTGGGTATTAAATAGATTTTCATTCAATCCCCTTAAAAATTACTTAATATTTTATATTGCTGTAGAACATTTTGATTCTTGCCCTCCAAAGTCAACACAATCATATCTCGATGATCGAATATCAGAATTCTGATATTCGACATGATTCAATATGACCACATCTTTCACAATATATGTGGCCACCAATGTGGTGTTTTAATAGATTTTTATTCATCCCCCTTAATGTAATTTAATATTAAAAGTTGATGTAAAAATTTTTAAATCCGGGGCCTAAAAAGTCGACATTGCGAAACACGTCAAAATACGAATATCAGGATTCTGATATTAAATATACTCCTCTATATGACCCCATATATTAAAACGTGTGTGGCCGCCAATGTGGGGATAAAAAATATTTTCATTCAGACCCCTTAAAAATTATTTAATATTTTATATTGATGTAGAAAATTTTGATTCTTGCCCTCCAAAGTCAATACAACCACAACTCGATGTTCGAATATCAGAATTCTGATATTCGACATGATTCAATATGACCACATCCATCACAAAATATGTGGCCACCGATGTGGTGTTTTAATAGATTTTTAGTCATCCCCCTTAATGTAATTTAATATTAAAAGATGATAAAAAAATTTAAATCCGAGGCCTTAAAAGTCGACATTGCGAAACACATCGAAATTCGAATATCAGGATTCTGATATTCAATATAATAGTCCATATGCCCCCATCTATCAAACCGTGTGTGGCCCCCGATGTGGGGTTAAAATAGCTTTTTATTCAGTCCCCTTAAAAATTACTTAATATTTTATATTGATGTAGAAAATTTTGATTCTTGCCCTCCAAAGTCAACACAACCACAACTCGATGTTTAAATATCAGAATTCTGATATTCGACAAGATTCAATATGACCACATCTTTCACAAAATATGTGGCCACCGATGTGGTGTTTTAATAGATTTTTATTCATCCCCTTAATGTAATTTAATATTAAAAGTTTATGTATAAAATTTTAAACCTTGGGCGTTAAAAGTCGACATTGCGAAACACATCAAAATTCGAATATCAGGAATCTGATATTCAATATAATCCTCCATATGACCCCATGTATCAAACCGTGTGTGGCCGCCGATGAGGGGATAAAATAGATTTTCATTCAGTCCCCTTAAAAATTTATTAATATTTAATATTGATGTTGAAAATATTGATTCTTGCCCTCCAAAGTCAACACAACCACATCTCGATGTTCGAATATCAGAATTCTGATATTCGACATGATTCAATATGACCACATCTTTCACAAAATATGTGGCCACCGATGTGGTGTTTTAATAGATTTTTAGTCATCCCCCTTAATGTAATTTAATATTAAAAGATGATAAAAAAAATTTAAATCCGAGGCCTTAAAAGTCGACATTGCGAAACACATCGATATTCGAATATCAGGATTCTGATATTCAATATAATAGTCCATATGACCCCATCTATCAAACATTGTGTGGCCGCCGATGTTTGGATAAAATAGATTTTCATTCAGTCCCCTTAAAAATTACTTAATATTTTATATTGTTGTAAAAAAATTTGATTCTTGCCCTCCAAAGTCAACACAACCACATCTCGATGTTCGAATATCAGAATTCTGATATTCGACTTGATTTAATATGACCACATCTATCCCAAAATGTGTGTCCACCGATGTGGTGTTTTAATATATTTTTATTGATCCCCCTTAATGTAATTTAATATTAAAAGTTGATGTAAAAATTTTTAAATCCGGGGCCTTAAAAGTCAACATTGCGAAACACATCAAAATACGAATATCAGGATTCTGATATTCAATATACTCCTCTATATGACCCCATATATTAAACCGTGTTTGGCCGCCAATGTGGGGATAAAAAATATTTTCATTCAGACCCCTTAAAAATTATTTATTATTTTATATTGATGTAGAAAATTTTGATTCTTGCCCTCCAAAGTCAACACAATCATATCTCGATGATCGAATATCAGAATTCTGATATTCGACATGATTCAATATGACCACATCTTTCACAATATATGTGGCCACCAATGTGGTGTTTTAATAGATTTTTATTCATCCCCCTTAATGTAATTTTATATTAAAAGATGATAAAAAAATTTAAATCCGAGGCCTTAAAAGTCGACATTGCGAAACACATCGATATTCGAATATCAGGATTCTGATATTCAATATAATAGTCCATATGACCCCATCTATCAAACCGTGTGTGGCCGCCGATGTTTGGATAAAATAGATTTTCATTCAGTCCCCTTAAAAATTACTTTACTTTATATTGATGTAAAAAATTTTGATTCTTGCCCTCCAAAGTTAACACAACCACATCTCGATGTTCGAATATCAGAATTCTGATATTCGACAAGATTCAATATGACCACATCTTTCACAAAATATGTGGCCACCGATGTGGTGTTTTAATAGATTTTTATTCATCCGCTTAATGTAATTTAATATTTAAAGTTTATGTATAAAATTTTAAACCTTGGGCCTTAAAAGTCGACATTGCGAAACACATCAAAATTCGAATATCAGGAATCTGATATTCAATATAATCCTCCATATGACCCCATGTATCAAACCGTGTGTGGCCGCCGATGAGGGGATAAAATAGATTTTCATTTTGTCCCCTTAAAAATTTATTAATATTTAATATTGATGTTGAAAATATTGATTCTTGCCCTCCAAAGTCAACACAACCACATCTCGATGTTCGAATATCGGAATTCTGATATTCGACATGATTCAATATGACCACATCTTTCACAAAATATGTGGCCACCGATGTGGTGTTTTAATAGATTTTTATTCATTCCCCTTTAATGTAATTTAATATTAAAAGTTGTTGTATGAAATCTTAAGTCTTAGGCCTTAAAAGTCGACATTGCGAAACACATCAAAATTCGAATATCAGGATTCTGATATTCAATATAATCCTCCATATGACCCCATATATCAAACCGTGTGTGGCCGCTGATGTGGGTATTAAATAGATTTTCATTCAATCCCTTTAAAATTACTTAATATTTTATATTGATGTAGAATATTTTGATTCTTGCCCTCCAAAGTCAACACAATCATATCTCGATGATCTAATATCAGAATTCTGATATTCGACATGATTCAATATGACCACATCTTTCACAATATATGTGGCCACCAATGTGGTGTTTTAATAGATTTTTATTCATCCCCCTTAATGTAATTTAATATTAAAAGTTGATGTAAAAATTTTTAAATCCGGGGCCTAAAAAGTCGACATTGCGAAACACGTCAAAATACGAATATCAGGATTCTGATATTCAATATACTCCTCTATATGACCCCATATATTAAAACGTGTGTGGCCGCCAATGTGGGGATAAAAAATATTTTCATTCAGACCCCTTAAAAATTATTTAATATTTTATATTGATGTAGAAAATTTTGATTCTTGCCCTCCAAAGTCAATACAACCACAACTCGATGTTCGAATATCAGAATTCTGATATTCGACATGATTCAATATGACCACTAGGGTGGGTCAAAAATATTTTTTTCACATTTTCCCAGGGGCACAGCGACAAAAGGGTGCCAAATGGTCTCAAACTAACATGTGTAAAATATTATTTGATTATAATAACTCTTTTTGCCTCCGGATTGGCCTCAAAGTTTCGATTAATATAGTAATTTCATGTAAAAATGGACGAACGAAAATCAAGCTTTTACTTCGATTTCAAAAATCCGTCATGAATATAAATGTGCACAATGGAATAAAAATCATCATTGAAGACTATAAAATAATAATAAATGAAACCAGAGTTTAAATACTTGAGTTGTAATACAACATATTTTGAAATATCTCAATGGCTAGAACTGGCAATCAAAAATTTCTTGCTGGAATCATTAAAATGTGTGAAACCTTTATTGTCGGTTGAGTAGGATGGTAAAAACATTAAATTTTTAATAAAAATTTGTATGTCAGAAGGTGGGTACCTTTTTTGGTTATAGGTTTCAACCCCAAGGAAAATATTTGGATAATAGTTTAAAAGTTGGGATTTCCTTGAAATTTCTTGGCATATTAGGAATAGTCCATCCCAAGTGTCCCCATATGATACCCTAATGTCCAAAAATAAATTAAAACCACATTTTAAGAGTCAAATTTTGAAATATTTTCTTAAGAAGAGCGGTAGATCCCAGTTTTCAGCTTGAAGCTCAGTATTATCCCGTAAGTTTTTAAATAAGTTACATTACTTTTCAAAACTTACTTGTAATTATCCTTAACAGTTAAATTTGCGATATTTTACCTTTTATGAACGCATAAGAGAATGCTTAGAAGTTATTTTGGGTCAATCCTCAAAGAAGTATAATTTCATGGGCCTGGGTTTCAGTCTATTGCTATAGCAAAAAATTAGGTAAATCATGTCTGAGCGAATCATAACTGGTATTGCCTATGAACGAACTATCCATTCGACAATTGTTTCAACATATTTTTGCGATCATATTTGGATCCCAAGACCAGCCAGTGAAATAACTGTCCGCTGAATTTCGAAAGCGCGGCATATTAATGAAAAATTCAACTGTTACTATTTTGAAAAATTAAAAATACCGTTTTATACTGACCAAACTTGGGGGAGAATGTACATGAACTACCAATATTTAAAATTTGTACCACTGACAATCCACTGTTTGTTGGCAAAAAAGATATTCATATTCTACGACTCTTGTTAAATGAGCATATTATATTGCCACTTTGACAGTTGTTTTTGTATTAATAATGCATGAAGGTGACTAATGTGATTAAAATTGCTTTTAAATACCCTTATTTGTGAACTTTAAAGACTTATCGACAAAAAAATTTAATTTACAAAATTTTAAAAAAATTATAAAAATTACATATTTTTGTTCTCTTTGAGGCCAATCCGGAGGCAAAAAGAGTTATTATAATGGAATAATATTTCACACATGTTAGTTTGAGACCATTTGGCAACCTTTTCTTGCTGTGCCCGATAGAATTTGTAAAATTTTTTTTTCGCCATAGGAAAATGACCCACCCTAATGACCACATCCATCACAAAATATGTGGCCACCGATGTGGTGTTTTAATAGATTTTTAGTCATCCCCCTTAATGTAATTTAATATTAAAAGATGATAAAAAAAATTTAAATCCGAGGCCTTAAAAGTCGACATTGCGAAACACATCGAAATTCGAATATCAGGATTCTGATATTCAATATAATAGTCCATATGACCCCATCTATCAAACCGTGTGTGGCCCCCGATGTGGGGTTAAAATAGCTTTTTATTCAGTCCCCTTAAAAATTACTTAATATTTTATATTGATGTAGAAAATTTTGATTCTTGCCCTCCAAAGTCAACACAACCACAACTCGATGTTCAAATATCAGAGTTCTGATATTCGACAAGATTCAATATGACCACATCTTTCACAAAATATGTGGCCACCGATGTGGTGTTTTAATAGATTTTTATTCATCCCCTTAATGTAATTTAATATTAAAAGTTTATGTATAAAATTTTAAACCTTGGGCCTTAAAAGTCGACATTGCGAAACATATCAAAATTCGAATATCAGGAATCTGATATTCAATATAATCCTCCATATGACCCCATGTATCAAACCGTGTGTGGCCGCCGATGAGGGGATAAAATAGATTTTCATTCAGTCCCCTTAAAAATTAATTAATATTTAATATTGATGTTGAAAATATTGATTCTTGCCCTCCAAAGTCAACACAACCACATTTCGATGTTCGAATATCAGAATTCTGATATTCGACATGATTCAATATGACCACATCCATCACAAAATATGTGGCCACCGATGTGGTATTTTATTAGATTTTTATTTATCCCCCTTCATGTAATTTAATATTAAAAGTTGATGTATAAAATTTTAAATCTTAGGCCTTAAAAGTCGACATTGCGAAACACATCAAAATTCGAATATCAGGATTCTAATATTCAATATACTCCTCCATATGACCCCATATATTAAACCGTGTTTGGCCGCCAATGTGGGGATAAAAAATATTTTCATTCAGACCCCTTAAAAATTATTTAATATTTTATATTGATGTAGAAAATTTTGATTCTTGCCCTCCAAAGTCAAAACAACCACAACTCGATGTTCGAATATCAGAATTCTGATATTCGACATGATTCAATATGACCACATCCATCACAAAATATGTGGCCACCGATGTGGTGTTTTAATAGATTTTTAGTCACCCCCCTTAATGTAATTTAATATTAAAAGATGATAAAAAAAATTTAAATCCGAGGCCTTAAAAGTCGACATTGCGAAACACATCGAAATTCGAATATCAGGATTCTGATATTCAATATAATAGTCCATATGACCCCATCTATCAAACCGTGTGTGGCCGCCGATGTTTGGATAAAATAGATTTTCATTCAGTCCCCTTAAAAATTACTTTATTTTATATTGATGTAAAAAATTTTGATTCTTGCCCTCCAAAGTTAACACAACCACATCTCGATGTTCGAATATCAGAATTCTGATATTCAACAAGATTCAATATGACCACATCTTTCACAAAATATGTGGCCACCGATGTGGTGTTTTAATAGATTTTTATTCATCCCCTTAATGTAATTTAATATTTAAAGTTTATGTATAAAATTTTAAACCTTGGGCCTTAAAAGTCGTCATTGCGAAACACATCAAAATTCGAATATCAGGAATCTGATATTCAATATAATCCTCCATATGACCCCATGTATCAAACCATGTGTGGCCGCCGATGAGGGGATAAAATAGATTTTCATTTTGTCTTCTTAAAAATTTATTAATATTTAATATTGATGTTAAAAATATTGATTCTTGCCCTCCAAAGTCAACACAACCACATCTCGATGTTCGAATATCAGAATTCTGATATTCGACATGATTCAATACGACCACATCTTTCACAATATATGTGGCCACCAATGTGGTGTTTTAATAGATTTTTATTCATCCCCCTTAATGTAATTTAATATTAAAAGTTGATGTAAAAATTTTTAAATCCGGGGCCTAAAAAGTCGACATTGCGAAACACGTCAAAATACGAATATCAGGATTCTGATATTCAATATACTCCTCTATATGACCCCATATATTAAACCGTGTGTGGCCGCCAATGTGGGGATAAAAAATATTTTCATTCAGACCCCTTAAAAATTATTTAATATTTTATATTGATGTAGAAAATTTTGATTCTTGCCCTCCAAAGTCAATACAACCACAACTCGATGTTCGAATATCAGAATTCTGATATTCGACATGATTCAATATGACCACATCCATCACAAAATATGTGGCCACCGATGTGGTGTTTTAATAGATTTTTAGTCATCCCCCTTAATGTAATTTAATATTAAAAGATGATAAAAAAATTTAAATCCGAGGCCTTAAAAGTCGACATTGCGAAACACATCGAAATTCGAATATCAGGATTCTGATATTCAATATAATAGTCCATATGACCCCATCTATCAAACCGAATCCACATCTTTCACAAAATATGTGGCCACCGATGTGGTGTTTTAATAGATTTTTATTCATCCCCTTAATGTAATTTAATATTAAAAGTTTATGTATAAAATTTTAAACCTTGGGCCTTAAAAGTCGACATTGCGAAACACATCAAAATTCGAATATCAGGAATCTGATATTCAATATAATCCTCCATATGACCCCATGTATCAAACCGTGTGTGGCCGCCGATGAGGGGATAAAATAGATTTTCATTCAGTCCCCTTAAAAATTTATTAATATTTAATATTGATGTTGAAAATATTGATTCTTGCCCTCCAAAGTCAACACAACCACATTTCGATGTTCGAATATCAGAATTCTGATATTCGACATGATTCAATATGACCACATCCATCACAAAATATGTGGCCACCGATGTGGTATTTTAATAGATTTTTATTTATCCCCCTTCATGTAATTTAATATTAAAAGTTGATGTATAAAATTTTAAATCTTAGGCCTTAAAAGTCGACATTGCGAAACACATCAAAATTCGAATATCAGGATTCTAATATTCAATATACTCCTCCATATGACCCCATATATTAAACCGTGTTTGGCCGCCAATGTGGGGATAAAAAATATTTTCATTCAGACCCCTTAAAAATTATTTAATATTTTATATTGATGTAGAAAATTTTGATTCTTGCCCTCCAAAGTCAAAACAACCACAACTCGATGTTCGAATATCAGAATTCTGATATTCGACATGATTCAATATGACCACATCCATCACAAAATAGTTGGCCACCGATGTGGTGTTTTAATAGATTTTTAGTCATCCCCCTTAATGTAATTTAATATTAAAAGATGATAAAAAAAATTTAAATCCGAGGCCTTAAAAGTCGACATTGCGAAACACATCGAAATTCGAATATCAGGATTCTGATATTCAATATAATAGTCCATATGACCCCATCTATCAAACCGTGTGTGGCCGCCGATGTTTGGATAAAATAGATTTTCATTCAGTCCCCTTAAAAATTACTTTATTTTATATTGATGTAAAAAATTTTGATTCTTGCCCTCCAAAGTTAACACAACCACATCTCGATGTTCGAATATCAGAATTCTGATATTCAACAAGATTCAATATGACCACATCTTTCACAAAATATGTGGCCACCGATGTGGTGTTTTAATAGATTTTTATTCATCCCCTTAATGTAATTTAATATTTAAAGTTTATGTATAAAATTTTAAACCTTGGGCCTTAAAAGTCGACATTGCGAAACACATCAAAATTCGAATATCAGGAATCTGATATTCATGTCTGATTCTTCATGTCTGATATTCATGTTCTGATTTCTTGCCCTCCAAAGTCAATACAACCACAACTCGATGTTCGAATATCAGAATTCTGATATTCGACATGATTCAATATGACCACATCCATCACAAAATATGTGGCCACCGATGTGGTGTTTTAATAGATTTTTAGTCATCCCCCTTAATGTAATTTAATATTAAAAGATGATAAAAAAAATTTTAATCCTCCATATGACCCCATGTATCAAACCGTGTGTGGCCGCCGATGAGGGGATAAAATAGATTTTCATTTTGTCCCCTTAAAAATTTATTAATATTTAATATTGATGTTGAAAATATTGATTCTTGCCCTCCAAAGTCAACACAACCACATCTCGATGTTCGAATATCAGAATTCTGATATTCGACATGATTCAATATGACCACATCTTTCACAAAATATGTGGCCACCGATGTGGTGTTTTAATAGATTTTTATTCATTCCCCTTTAATGTAATTTAATATTAAAAGTTGTTGTATGAAATCTTAAATCTTAGGCCTTAAAAGTCGACATTGCGAAACACATCAAAATTCGAATATCAGGATTCTGATATTCAATATAATCCTCCATATGACCCCATATATCAAACCGTGTGTGGCCGCTGATGTGGGTATTAAATAGATTTTCATTCAATCCCCTTAAAAATTACTTAATATTTTATATTGCTGTAGAACATTTTGATTCTTGCCCTCCAAAGTCAACACAATCATATCTCAATGATCGAATATCAGAATTCTGATATTCGACATGATTCAATATGACCACATCTTTCACAATATATGTGGCCACCAATGTGGTGTTTTAATAGATTTTTATTCATCCCCCTTAATGTAATTTAATATTAAAAGTTGATGTAAAAATTTTTAAATCCGGGGCCTAAAAAGTCGACATTGCGAAACACGTCAAAATACGAATATCAGGATTCTGATATTAAATATACTCCTCTATATGACCCCATATATTAAAACGTGTGTGGCCGCCAATGTGGGGATAAAAAATATTTTCATTCAGACCCCTTAAAAATTATTTAATATTTTATATTGATGTAGAAAATTTTGATTCTTGCCCTCCAAAGTCAATACAACCACAACTCGATGTTCGAATATCAGAATTCTGATATTCGACATGATTCAATATGACCACATCCATCACAAAATATGTGGCCACCGATGTGGTGTTTTAATAGATTTTTAGTCATCCCCCTTAATGTAATTTAATATTAAAAGATGATAAAAAAATTTAAATCCGAGGCCTTAAAAGTCGACATGGCGAAACACATCGAAATTCGAATATCAGGATTCTGATATTCAATATAATAGTCCATATGACCCCATCTATCAAACCGAATCCACATCTTTCACAAAATATGTGGCCACCGATGTGGTGTTTTAATAGATTTTTATTCATCCCCTTAATGTAATTTAATATTAAAAGTTTATGTATAAAATTTTAAACCTTGGGCCTTAAAAGTCGACATTGCGAAACACATCAAAATTCGAATATCAGGAATCTGATATTCAATATAATCCTCCATATGACCCCATGTATCAAACCGTGTGTGGCCGCCGATGAGGGGATAAAATAGATTTTCATTCAGTCCCCTTAAAAATTTATTAATATTTAATATTGATGTTGAAAATATTGATTCTTGCCCTCCAAAGTCAACACAACCACATTTCGATGTTCGAATATCAGAATTCTGATATTCGACATGATTCAATATGACCACATCCATCACAAAATATGTGGCCACCGATGTGGTATTTTAATAGATTTTTATTTATCCCCCTTCATGTAATTTAATATTAAAAGTTGATGTATAAAATTTTAAATCTTAGGCCTTAAAAGTCGACATTGCGAAACACATCAAAATTCGAATATCAGGATTCTAATATTCAATATACTCCTCCATATGACCCCATATATTAAACCGTGTTTGGCCGCCAATGTGGGGATAAAAAATATTTTCATTCAGACCCCTTAAAAATTATTTAATATTTTATATTGATGTAGAAAATTTTGATTCTTGCCCTCCAAAGTCAAAACAACCACAACTCGATGTTCGAATATCAGAATTCTGATATTCGACATGATTCAATATGACCACATCCATCACAAAATAGTTGGCCACCGATGTGGTGTTTTAATAGATTTTTAGTCATCCCCCTTAATGTAATTTAATATTAAAAGATGATAAAAAAAATTTAAATCCGAGGCCTTAAAAGTCGACATTGCGAAACACATCGAAATTCGAATATCAGGATTCTGATATTCAATATAATAGTCCATATGACCCCATCTATCAAACCGTGTGTGGCCGCCGATGTTTGGATAAAATAGATTTTCATTCAGTCCCCTTAAAAATTACTTTATTTTATATTGATGTAAAAAATTTTGATTCTTGCCCTCCAAAGTTAACACAACCACATCTCGATGTTCGAATATCAGAATTCTGATATTCAACAAGATTCAATATGACCACATCTTTCACAAAATATGTGGCCACCGATGTGGTGTTTTAATAGATTTTTATTCATCCCCTTAATGTAATTTAATATTTAAAGTTTATGTATAAAATTTTAAACCTTGGGCCTTAAAAGTCGACATTGCGAAACACATCAAAATTCGAATATCAGGAATCTGATATTCATGTTCTGATTTCTTGCCCTCCAAAGTCAATACAACCACAACTCGATGTTCGAATATCAGAATTCTGATATTCGACATGATTCAATATGACCACATCCATCACAAAATATGTGGCCACCGATGTGGTGTTTTAATAGATTTTTAGTCATCCCCCTTAATGTAATTTAATATTAAAAGATGATAAAAAAAATTTTAATCCTCCATATGACCCCATGTATCAAACCGTGTGTGGCCGCCGATGAGGGGATAAAATAGATTTTCATTTTGTCCCCTTAAAAATTTATTAATATTTAATATTGATGTTGAAAATATTGATTCTTGCCCTCCAAAGTCAACACAACCACATCTCGATGTTCGAATATCAGAATTCTGATATTCGACATGATTCAATATGACCACATCTTTCACAAAATATGTGGCCACCGATGTGGTGTTTTAATAGATTTTTATTCATTCCCCTTTAATGTAATTTAATATTAAAAGTTGTTGTATGAAATCTTAAATCTTAGGCCTTAAAAGTCGACATTGCGAAACACATCAAAATTCGAATATCAGGATTCTGATATTCAATATAATCCTCCATATGACCCCATATATCAAACCGTGTGTGGCCGCTGATGTGGGTATTAAATAGATTTTCATTCAATCCCCTTAAAAATTACTTAATATTTTATATTGCTGTAGAACATTTTGATTCTTGCCCTCCAAAGTCAACACAATCATATCTCGATGATCGAATATCAGAATTCTGATATTCGACATGATTCAATATGACCACATCTTTCACAATATATGTGGCCACCAATGTGGTGTTTTAATAGATTTTTATTCATCCCCCTTAATGTAATTTAATATTAAAAGTTGATGTAAAAATTTTTAAATCCGGGGCCTAAAAAGTCGACATTGCGAAACACGTCAAAATACGAATATCAGGATTCTGATATTAAATATACTCCTCTATATGACCCCATATATTAAAACGTGTGTGGCCGCCAATGTGGGGATAAAAAATATTTTCATTCAGACCCCTTAAAAATTATTTAATATTTTATATTGATGTAGAAAATTTTGATTCTTGCCCTCCAAAGTCAATACAACCACAACTCGATGTTCGAATATCAGAATTCTGATATTCGACATGATTCAATATGACCACATCCATCACAAAATATGTGGCCACCGATGTGGTGTTTTAATAGATTTTTAGTCATCCCCCTTAATGTAATTTAATATTAAAAGATGATAAAAAAAATTTTAATCCGAGGCCTTAAAAGTCGACATTGCGAAACACATCGAAATTCGAATATCAGGATTCTGATATTCAATATAATAGTCCATATGACCCCATCTATCAAACCGTGTGTGGCCCCCGATGTGGGGTTAAAATAGCTTTTTATTCAGTCCCCTTAAAAATTACTTAATATGTTATATTGATGTAGAAAATTTTGATTCTTGCCCTCCAAAGTCAACACAACCACAACTCGATGTTCAAATATCAGAATTCTGATATTCGACAAGATTCAATATGACCACATCTTTCACAAAATATGTGGCCACCGATGTGGTGTTTTAATAGATTTTTATTCATCCCCTTAATGTAAGTTAATATTAAAAGTTTATGTATAAAATTTTAAACCTTGGGCCTTAAAAGTCGACATTGCGAAACACATCAAAATTCGAATATCAGGAATCTGATATTCAATATAATCCTCCATATGACCCCATGTATCAAACCGTGTGTGGCCGCCGATGAGGGGATAAAATAGATTTTCATTCAGTCCCCTTAAAAATTTATTAATATTTAATATTGATGTTGAAAATATTGATTCTTGCCCTCCAAAGTCAACACAACCACATTTCGATGTTCGAATATCAGAATTCTGATATTCGACATGATTCAATATGACCACATCTTTCACAAAATATGTGGCCACCGATGTGGTGTTTTAATAGATTTTTATTCATTCCCCTTTAATGTAATTTAATATTAAAAGTTGTTGTATGAAATCTTAAGTCTTAGGCCTTAAAAGTCGACATTGCGAAACACATCAAAATTCGAATATCAGGATTCTGATATTCAATATAATCCTCCATATGACCCCATATATCAAACCGTGTGTGGCCACTGATGTGGGTATTAAATAGATTTTCATTCAATCCCCTTAAAATTACTTAATATTTTATATTGCTGTAGAATATTTTGATTCTTGCCCTCCAAAGTCAACACAATCATATCTCGATGATCTAATATCAGAATTCTGATATTCGACATGATTCAATATGACCACATCTTTCACAATATATGTGGCCACCAATGTGGTGTTTTAATAGATTTTTATTCATCCCCCTTAATGTAATTTAATATTAAAAGTTGATGTAAAAATTTTTAAATCCGGGGCCTAAAAAGTCGACATTGCGAAACACGTCAAAATACGAATATCAGGATTCTGATATTCAATATACTCCTCTATATGACCCCATATATTAAAACGTGTGTGGCCGCCAATGTGGGGATAAAAAATATTTTCATTCAGACCCCTTAAAAATTATTTAATATTTTATATTGATGTAGAAAATTTTGATTCTTGCCCTCCAAAGTCAATACAACCACAACTCGATGTTCGAATATCAGAATTCTGATATTCGACATGATTCAA
Source organism: Tetragnatha versicolor (assembly GCA_024610705.1). Taxonomy (NCBI): domain Eukaryota; kingdom Metazoa; phylum Arthropoda; class Arachnida; order Araneae; family Tetragnathidae; genus Tetragnatha; species Tetragnatha versicolor. The sequence continues at coordinate 43,489,789 of JANDEH010000002.1, read as the reverse complement.
TATGACCACATCCATCACAAAATATGTGGCCACCGATGTGGTGTTTTAATAGATTTTTAGTCATCCCCCTTAATGTAATTTAATATTAAAAGATGATAAAAAAAATTTTAATCCGAGGCCTTAAAAGTCGACATTGCGAAACACATCGAAATTCGAATATCAGGATTCTGATATTCAATATAATAGTCCATATGACCCCATCTATCAAACCGTGTGTGGCCCCCGATGTGGGGTTAAAATAGCTTTTTATTCAGTCCATTTAAAAATTACTTAATATTTTATATTGATGTAGAAAATTTTGATTCTTGCCCTCCAAAGTCAACACAACCACAACTCGATGTTCAAATATCAGAATTCTGATATTCGACAAGATTCAATATGACCACATCTTTCACAAAATATGTGGCCACCGATGTGGTGTTTTAATAGATTTTTATTCATCCCCTTAATGTAAGTTAATATTAAAAGTTTTTGTATAAAATTTTAAACCTTGGGCCTTAAAAGTCGACATTGCGAAACACATCAAAATTCGAATATCAGGAATCTGATATTCAATATAATCCTCCATATGACCCCATGTATCAAACCGTGTGTGGCCGCCGATGAGGGGATAAAATAGATTTTCATTCAGTCCCCTTAAAAATTTATTAATATTTAATATTGATGTTGAAAATATTGATTCTTGCCCTCCAAAGTCAACACAACCACATTTCGATGTTCGAATATCAGAATTCTGATATTCGACATGATTCAATATGACCACATCCATCACAAAATATGTGGCCACCGATGTGGTATTTTAATAGATTTTTATTTATCCCCCTTCATGTAATTTAATATTAAAAGTTGATGTATAAAATTTTAAATCTTAGGCCTTAAAAGTCGACATTGCGAAACACATCAAAATTCGAATATCAGGATTCTAATATTCAATATACTCCTCCATATGACCCCATATATTAAACCGTGTTTGGCCGCCAATGTGGGGATAAAAAATATTTTCATTCAGACCCCTTAAAAATTATTTAATATTTTATATTGATGTAGAAAATTTTGATTCTTGCCCTCCAAAGTCAAAACAACCACAACTCGATGTTCGAATATCAGAATTCTGATATTCGACATGATTCAATATGACCACATCCATCACAAAATAGTTGGCCACCGATGTGGTGTTTTAATAGATTTTTAGTCATCCCCCTTAATGTAATTTAATATTAAAAGATGATAAAAAAAATTTAAATCCGAGGCCTTAAAAGTCGCCATTGCGAAACACATCGAAATTCGAATATCAGGATTCTGATATTCAATATAATAGTCCATATGACCCCATCTATCAAACCGTGTGTGGCCGCCGATGTTTGGATAAAATAGATTTTCATTCAGTCCCCTTAAAAATTACTTTATTTTATATTGATGTAAAAAATTTTGATTCTTGCCCTCCAAAGTTAACACAACCACATCTCGATGTTCGAATATCAGAATTCTGATATTCAACAAGATTCAATATGACCACATCTTTTACAAAATATGTGGCCACCGATGTGGTGTTTTAATAGATTTTTATTCATCCCCTTAATGTAATTTAATATTTAAAGTTTATGTATAAAATTTTAAACCTTGGGCCTTAAAAGTCGACATTGCGAAACACATCAAAATTCGAATATCAGGAATCTGATATTCATGTCTGATTCTTCATGTCTGATATTCATGTTCTGATTTCTTGCCCTCCAAAGTCAATACAACCACAACTCGATGTTCGAATATCAGAATTCTGATATTCGACATGATTCAATATGACCACATCCATCACAAAATATGTGGCCACCGATGTGGTGTTTTAATAGATTTTTAGTCATCCCCCTTAATGTAATTTAATATTAAAAGATGATAAAAAAAATTTTAATCCTCCATATGACCCCATGTATCAAACCGTGTGTGGCCGCCGATGAGGGGATAAAATAGATTTTCATTTTGTCCCCTTAAAAATTTATTAATATTTAATATTGATGTTGAAAATATTGATTCTTGCCCTCCAAAGTCAACACAACCACATCTCGATGTTCGAATATCAGAATTCTGATATTCGACATGATTCAATATGACCACATCTTTCACAAAATATGTGGCCACCGATGTGGTGTTTTAATAGATTTTTATTCATTCCCCTTTAATGTAATTTAATATTAAAAGTTGTTGTATGAAATCTTAAATCTTAGGCCTTAAAAGTCGACATTGCGAAACACATCAAAATTCGAATATCAGGATTCTGATATTCAATATAATCCTCCATATGACCCCATATATCAAACCGTGTGTGGCCGCTGATGTGGGTATTAAATAGATTTTCATTCAATCCCCTTAAAAATTACTTAATATTTTATATTGCTGTAGAACATTTTGATTCTTGCCCTCCAAAGTCAACACAATCATATCTCGATGATCGAATATCAGAATTCTGATATTCGACATGATTCAATATGACCACATCTTTCACAATATATGTGGCCACCAATGTGGTGTTTTAATAGATTTTTATTCATCCCCCTTAATGTAATTTAATATTAAAAGTTGATTTAAAAATTTTTAAATCCGGGGCCTAAAAAGTCGACATTGCGAAACACGTCAAAATACGAATATCAGGATTCTGATATTAAATATACTCCTCTATATGACCCCATATATTAAAACGTGTGTGGCCGCCAATGTGGGGATAAAAAATATTTTCATTCAGACCCCTTAAAAATTATTTAATATTTTATATTGATGTAGAAAATTTTGATTCTTGCCCTCCAAAGTCAATACAACCACAACTCGATGTTCGAATATCAGAATTCTGATATTCGACATGATTCAATATGACCACATCCATCACAAAATATGTGGCCACCGATGTGGTGTTTTAATAGATTTTTAGTCATCCCCCTTAATGTAATTTAATATTAAAAGATGATAAAAAAAATTTTAATCCGAGGCCTTAAAAGTCGACATTGCGAAACACATCGAAATTCGAATATCAGGATTCTGATATTCAATATAATAGTCCATATGACCCCATCTATCAAACCGTGTGTGGCCGCCGATGTTTGGATAAAATAGATTTTCATTCAGTCCCCTTAAAAATTACTTTATTTTATATTGATGTAAAAAATTTTGATTCTTGCCCTCCAAAGTTAACACAACCACATCTCGATGTTCGAATATCAGAATTCTGATATTCAACAAGATTCAATATGACCACATCTTTCACAAAATATGTGGCCACCGATGTGGTGTTTTAATAGATTTTTATTCATCCGCTTAATGTAATTTAATATTTAAAGTTTATGTATAAAATTTTAAACCTTGGGCCTTAAAAGTCGACATTGCGAAACACATCAAAATTCGAATATCAGGAATCTGATATTCAATATAATCCTCCATATGACCCCATGTATCAAACCGTGTGTGGCCGCCGTTGAGGGGATAAAATAGATTTTCATTTTGTCCCCTTAAAAATTTATTAATATTTAATATTGATGTTGAAAATATTGATTCTTGCCCTCCAAAGTCAACACAACCACATCTCGATGTTCGAATATCAGAATTCTGATATTCGACATGATTCAATATGACCACATCTTTCACAAAATATGTGGCCACCGATGTGGTGTTTTAATAGATTTTTATTCATTCCCCTTTAATGTAATTTAATATTAAAAGTTGTTGTATGAAATCTTAAGTCTTAGGCCTTAAAAGTCGACATTGCGAAACACATCAAAATTCGAATATCAGGATTCTGATATTCAATATAATCCTCCATATGACCCCATATATCAAACCGTGTGTGGCCACTGATGTGGGTATTAAATAGATTTTCATTCAATCCCCTTAAAATTACTTAATATTTTATATTGCTGTAGAATATTTTGATTCTTGCCCTCCAAAGTCAACACAATCATATCTCGATGATCTAATATCAGAATTCTGATATTCGACATGATTCAATATGACCACATCTTTCACAATATATGTGGCCACCAATGTGGTGTTTTAATAGATTTTTATTCATCCCCCTTAATGTAATTTAATATTAAAAGTTGATGTAAAAATTTTTAAATCCGGGGCCTAAAAAGTCGACATTGCGAAACACGTCAAAATACGAATATCAGGATTCTGATATTCAATATACTCCTCTATATGACCCCATATATTAAAACGTGTGTGGCCGCCAATGTGGGGATAAAAAATATTTTCATTCAGACCCCTTAAAAATTATTTAATATTTTATATTGATGTAGAAAATTTTGATTCTTGCCCTCCAAAGTCAATACAACCACAACTCGATGTTCGAATATCAGAATTCTGATATTCGACATGATTCAATATGACCACATCCATCACAAAATATGTGGCCACCGATGTGGTGTTTTAATAGATTTTTAGTCATCCCCCTTAATGTAATTTAATATTAAAAGATGATAAAAAAAATTTTAATCCGAGGCCTTAAAAGTCGACATTGCGAAACACATCGAAATTCGAATATCAGGATTCTGATATTCAATATAATAGTCCATATGACCCCATCTATCAAACCGTGTGTGGCCCCCGATGTGGGGTTAAAATAGCTTTTTATTCAGTCCATTTAAAAATTACTTAATATTTTATATTGATGTAGAAAATTTTGATTCTTGCCCTCCAAAGTCAACACAACCACAACTCGATGTTCAAATATCAGAATTCTGATATTCGACAAGATTCAATATGACCACATCTTTCACAAAATATGTGGCCACCGATGTGGTGTTTTAATAGATTTTTATTCATCCCCTTAATGTAAGTTAATATTAAAAGTTTTTGTATAAAATTTTAAACCTTGGGCCTTAAAAGTCGACATTGCGAAACACATCAAAATTCGAATATCAGGAATCTGATATTCAATATAATCCTCCATATGACCCCATGTATCAAACCGTGTGTGGCCGCCGATGAGGGGATAAAATAGATTTTCATTCAGTCCCCTTAAAAATTTATTAATATTTAATATGGATGTTGAAAATATTGATTCTTGCCCTCCAAAGTCAACACAACCACATTTCGATGTTCGAATATCAGAATTCTGATATTCGACATGATTCAATATGACCACATCCATCACAAAATATGTGGCCACCGATGTGGTATTTTAATAGATTTTTATTTATCCCCCTTTATGTAATTTAATATTAAAAGTTGATGTATAAAATTTTAAATCTTAGGCCTTAAAAGTCGACATTGCGAAACACATCAAAATTCGAATATCAGGATTCTAATATTCAATATACTCCTCCATATGACCCCATATATTAAACCGTGTTTGGCCGCCAATGTGGGGATAAAAAATATTTTCATTCAGACCCCTTAAAAATTATTTAATATTTTATATTGATGTAGAAAATTTTGATTCTTGCCCTCCAAAGTCAAAACAACCACAACTCGATGTTCGAATATCAGAATTCTGATATTCGACATGATTCAATATGACCACATCCATCACAAAATAGTTGGCCACCGATGTGGTGTTTTAATAGATTTTTAGTCATCCCCCTTAATGTAATTTAATATTAAAAGATGATAAAAAAAATTTAAATCCGAGGCCTTAAAAGTCGACATTGCGAAACACATCGAAATTCGAATATCAGGATTCTGATATTCAATATAATAGTCCATATGACCCCATCTATCAAACCGTGTGTGGCCGCCGATGTTTGGATAAAATAGATTTTCATTCAGTCCCCTTAAAAATTACTTTATTTTATATTGATGTAAAAAATTTTGATTCTTGCCCTCCAAAGTTAACACAACCACATCTCGATGTTCGAATATCAGAATTCTGATATTCAACAAGATTCAATATGACCACATCTTTCACAAAATATGTGGCCACCGATGTGGTGTTTTAATAGATTTTTATTCATCCGCTTAATGTAATTTAATATTTAAAGTTTATGTATAAAATTTTAAACCTTGGGCCTTAAAAGTCGACATTGCGAAACACATCAAAATTCGAATATCAGGAATCTGATATTCAATATAATCCTCCATATGACCCCATGTATAACCGTGTGTGGCCGCCGATGAGGGGATAAAATAGATTTTCATTTTGTCCCCTTAAAAATTTATTAATATTTAATATTGATGTTGAAAATATTGATTCTTGCCCTCCAAAGTCAACACAACCACATCTCGATGTTCGAATATCAGAATTCTGATATTCGACATGATTCAATATGACCACATCTTTCACAAAATATGTGGCCACCGATGTGGTGTTTTAATAGATTTTTATTCATTCCCCTTTAATGTAATTTAATATTAAAAGTTGTTGTATGAAATCTTAAGTCTTAGGCCTTAAAAGTCGACATTGCGAAACACATCAAAATTCGAATATCAGGATTCTGATATTCAATATAATCCTCCATATGACCCCATATATCAAACCGTGTGTGGCCGCTGATGTGGGTATTAAATAGATTTTCATTCAATCCCCTTAAAAATTACTTAATATTTTATATTGCTGTAGAACATTTTGATTCTTGCCCTCCAAAGTCAACACAATCATATCTCGATGATCGAATATCAGAATTCTGATATTCGACATGATTCAATATGACCACATCTTTCACAATATATGTGGCCACCAATGTGGTGTTTTAATAGATTTTTATTCATCCTCTTAATGTAATTTAATATTAAAAGTTGATGTAAAAATTTTAAAATCCGGGGCCTAAAAAGTCGACATTGCGAAACACGTCAAAATACGAATATCAGGATTCTGATATTAAATATACTCCTCTATATGACCCCATATATTAAAACGTGTGTGGCCGCCAATGTGGGGATAAAAAATATTTTCATTCAGACCCCTTAAAAATTATTTAATATTTTATATTGATGTAGAAAATTTTGATTCTTGCCCTCCAAAGTCAATACAACCACAACTCGATGTTCGAATATCAGAATTCTGATATTCGACATGATTCAATATGACCACATCCATCACAAAATATGTGGCCACCGATGTGGTGTTTTAATAGATTTTTATTTATCCCCCTTCATGTAATTTAATATTAAAAGTTGATGTATAAAATTTTAAATCTTAGGCCTTAAAAGTCGACATTGCGAAACACATCAAAATTCGAATATCAGGATTCTAATATTCAATATACTCCTCCATATGACCCCATATATTAAACCGTGTTTGGCCGCCAATGTGGGGATAAAAAATATTTTCATTCAGACCCCTTAAAAATTATTTAATATTTTATATTGATGTAGAAAATTTTGATTCTTGCCCTCCAAAGTCAAAACAACCACAACTCGATGTTCGAATATCAGAATTCTGATATTCGACATGATTCAATATGACCACATCCATCACAAAATAGTTGGCCACCGATGTGGTGTTTTAATAGATTTTTAGTCATCCCCCTTAATGTAATTTAATATTAAAAGATGATAAAAAAAATTTAAATCCGAGGCCTTAAAAGTCGACATTGCGAAACACATCGAAATTCGAATATCAGGATTCTGATATTCAATATAATAGTCCATATGACCCCATCTATCAAACCGTGTGTGGCCGCCGATGTTTGGATAAAATAGATTTTCATTCAGTCCCCTTAAAAATTACTTTATTTTATATTGATGTAAAAAATTTTGATTCTTGCCCTCCAAAGTTAAAACAACCACATCTCGATGTTCGAATATCAGAATTCTGATATTCAACAAGATTCAATATGACCACATCTTTCACAAAATATGTGGCCACCGATGTGGTGTTTTAATAGATTTTTATTCATCCCCTTAATGTAATTTAATATTTAAAGTTTATGTATAAAATTTTAAACCTTGGGCCTTAAAAGTCGACATTGCGAAACACATCAAAATTCGAATATCAGGAATCTGATCTTCATGTCTGATATTCATGTTCTGATTTCTTGCCCTCCAAAGTCAATACAACCACAACTCGATGTTCGAATATCAGAATTCTGATATTCGACATGATTCAATATGACCACATCCATCACAAAATATGTGGCCACCGATGTGGTGTTTTAATAGATTTTTAGTCATCCCCCTTAATGTAATTTAATATTAAAAGATGATAAAAAAATTTTTAATCCTCCATATGACCCCATGTATCAAACCGTGTGTGGCCGCCGATGAGGGTATAAAATAGATTTTCATTTTGTCCCCTTAAAAATTTATTAATATTTAATATTGATGTTGAAAATATTGATTCTTGCCCTCCAAAGTCAACACAACCACATCTCGATGTTCGAATATCAGAATTCTGATATTCGACATGATTCAATATGACCACATCTTTCACAAAATATGTGGCCACCGATGTGGTGTTTTAATAGATTTTTATTCATTCCCCTTTAATGTAATTTAATATTAAAAGTTGTTGTATGAAATCTTAAATCTTAGGCCTTAAAAGTCGACATTGCGAAACACATCAAAATACGAATATCAGGATTCTGATATTCAATATAATCCTCCATATGACCCCATATATCAAACCGTGTGTGGCCGCTGATGTGGGTATTAAATAGATTTTCATTCAATCCCCTTAAAAATTACTTAATATTTTATATTGCTGTAGAACATTTTGATTCTTGCCCTCCAAAGTCAACACAATCATATCTCGATGATCGAATATCAGAATTCTGATATTCGACATGATTCAATATGACCACATCCATCACAAAATAGTTGGCCACCGATGTGGTGTTTTAATAGATTTTTAGTCTTCCCCCTTAATGTAATTTAATATTAAAAGATGATAAAAAAAATTTAAATCCGAGGCCTTAAAAGTCGACATTGCGAAACACATCGAAATTCGAATATCAGGATTCTGATATTCAATATAATAGTCCATATGACCCCATCTATCAAACCGTGTGTGGCCGCCGATGTTTGGATAAAATAGATTTTCATTCAGTCCCCTTAAAAATTACTTTATTTTATATTGATGTAAAAAATTTTGATTCTTGCCCTCCAAAGTTAACACAACCACATCTCGATGTTCGAATATCAGAATTCTGATATTCAACAAGATTCAATATGACCACATCTTTCACAAAATATGTGGCCACCGATGTGGTGTTTTAATAGATTTTTATTCATCCGCTTAATGTAATTTAATATTTAAAGTTTATGTATAAAATTTTAAACCTTGGGCCTTAAAAGTCGACATTGCGAAACACATCAAAATTCGAATATCAGGAATCTGATATTCAATATAATCCTCCATATGACCCCATGTATCAAACCGTGTGTGGCCGCCGATGAGGGGATAAAATAGATTTTCATTTTGTCCCCTTAAAAATTTATTAATATTTAATATTGATGTTGAAAATATTGATTCTTGCCCTCCAAAGTCAACACAACCACATCTCGATGTTCGAATATCAGAATTCTGATATTCGACATGATTCAATATGACCACATCTTTCACAAAATATGTGGCCACCGATGTGGTGTTTTAATAGATTTTTATTCATCCGCTTAATGTAATTTAATATTTAAAGTTTATGTATAAAATTTTAAACCTTGGGCCTTAAAAGTCGACATTGCGAAACACATCAAAATTCGAATATCAGGAATCTGATATTCAATATAATCCTCCATATGACCCCATGTATCAAACCGTGTGTGGCCGCCGATGAGGGGATAAAATAGATTTTCATTTTGTCCCCTTAAAAATTTATTAATATTTAATATTGATGTTGAAAATATTGATTCTTGCCCTCCAAAGTCAACACAACCACATCTCGATGTTCGAATATCAGAATTCTGATATTCGACATGATTCAATATGACCACATCTTTCACAAAATATGTGGCCACCGATGTGGTGTTTTAATAGATTTTTATTCATTCCCCTTTAATGTAATTTAATATTAAAAGTTGTTGTATGAAATCTTAAGTCTTAGGCCTTAAAAGTCGACATTGCGAAACACATCAAAATTCGAATATCAGGATTCTGATATTCAATATAATCCTCCATATGACCCCATATATCAAACCGTGTGTGGCCGCTGATGTGGGTATTAAATAGATTTTCATTCAATCCCCTTAAAAATTACTTAATATTTTATATTGCTGTAGAACATTTTGATTCTTGCCCTCCAAAGTCAACACAATCATATCTCGATGATCGAATATCAGAATTCTGATATTCGACATGATTCAATATGACCACATCTTTCACAATATATGTGGCCACCAATGTGGTGTTTTAATAGATTTTTATTCATCCTCTTAATGTAATTTAATATTAAAAGTTGATGTAAAAATTTTAAAATCCGGGGCCTAAAAAGTCGACATTGCGAAACACGTCAAAATACGAATATCAGGATTCTGATATTAAATATACTCCTCTATATGACCCCATATATTAAAACGTGTGTGGCCGCCAATGTGGGGATAAAAAATATTTTCATTCAGACCCCTTAAAAATTATTTAATATTTTATATTGATGTAGAAAATTTTGATTCTTGCCCTCCAAAGTCAATACAACCACAACTCGATGTTCGAATATCAGAATTCTGATATTCGACATGATTCAATATGACCACATCCATCACAAAATATGTGGCCACCGATGTGGTGTTTTAATAGATTTTTATTTATCCCCCTTCATGTAATTTAATATTAAAAGTTGATGTATAAAATTTTAAATCTTAGGCCTTAAAAGTCGACATTGCGAAACACATCAAAATTCGAATATCAGGATTCTAATATTCAATATACTCCTCCATATGACCCCATATATTAAACCGTGTTTGGCCGCCAATGTGGGGATAAAAAATATTTTCATTCAGACCCCTTAAAAATTATTTAATATTTTATATTGATGTAGAAAATTTTGATTCTTGCCCTCCAAAGTCAAAACAACCACAACTCGATGTTCGAATATCAGAATTCTGATATTCGACATGATTCAATATGACCACATCCATCACAAAATAGTTGGCCACCGATGTGGTGTTTTAATAGATTTTTAGTCATCCCCCTTAATGTAATTTAATATTAAAAGATGATAAAAAAAATTTAAATCCGAGGCCTTAAAAGTCGACATTGCGAAACACATCGAAATTCGAATATCAGGATTCTGATATTCAATATAATAGTCCATATGACCCCATCTATCAAACCGTGTGTGGCCGCCGATGTTTGGATAAAATAGATTTTCATTCAGTCCCCTTAAAAATTACTTTATTTTATATTGATGTAAAAAATTTTGATTCTTGCCCTCCAAAGTTAAAACAACCACATCTCGATGTTCGAATATCAGAATTCTGATATTCAACAAGATTCAATATGACCACATCTTTCACAAAATATGTGGCCACCGATGTGGTGTTTTAATAGATTTTTATTCATCCCCTTAATGTAATTTAATATTTAAAGTTTATGTATAAAATTTTAAACCTTGGGCCTTAAAAGTCGACATTGCGAAACACATCAAAATTCGAATATCAGGAATCTGATCTTCATGTCTGATATTCATGTTCTGATTTCTTGCCCTCCAAAGTCAATACAACCACAACTCGATGTTCGAATATCAGAATTCTGATATTCGACATGATTCAATATGACCACATCCATCACAAAATATGTGGCCACCGATGTGGTGTTTTAATAGATTTTTAGTCATCCCCCTTAATGTAATTTAATATTAAAAGATGATAAAAAAATTTTTAATCCTCCATATGACCCCATGTATCAAACCGTGTGTGGCCGCCGATGAGGGTATAAAATAGATTTTCATTTTGTCCCCTTAAAAATTTATTAATATTTAATATTGATGTTGAAAATATTGATTCTTGCCCTCCAAAGTCAACACAACCACATCTCGATGTTCGAATATCAGAATTCTGATATTCGACATGATTCAATATGACCACATCTTTCACAAAATATGTGGCCACCGATGTGGTGTTTTAATAGATTTTTATTCATTCCCCTTTAATGTAATTTAATATTAAAAGTTGTTGTATGAAATCTTAAATCTTAGGCCTTAAAAGTCGACATTGCGAAACACATCAAAATACGAATATCAGGATTCTGATATTCAATATAATCCTCCATATGACCCCATATATCAAACCGTGTGTGGCCGCTGATGTGGGTATTAAATAGATTTTCATTCAATCCCCTTAAAAATTACTTAATATTTTATATTGCTGTAGAACATTTTGATTCTTGCCCTCCAAAGTCAACACAATCATATCTCGATGATCGAATATCAGAATTCTGATATTCGACATGATTCAATATGACCACATCTTTCACAATATATGTGGCCACCAATGTGGTGTTTTAATAGATTTTTATTCATCCCCCTTAATGTAATTTAATATTAAAAGTTGATGTAAAAATTTTTAAATCCGGGGCCTAAAAAGTCGACATTGCGAAACACATCGAAATTCGAATATCAGGATTCTGATATTCAATATAATAGTCCATATGACCCCATCTATCAAACCGTGTGTGGCCCCCGATGTGGGGTTAAAATAGCTTTTTATTCAGTCCCCTTAAAAATTACTTAATATTTTATATTGATGTAGAAAATTTTGATTCTTGCCCTCCAAAGTCAACACAACCACAACTCGATGTTGAAATATCAGAATTCTGATATTCGACAAGATTCAAAATGACCACATCTTTCACAAAATATGTGGCCACCGATGTGGTGTTTTAATAGATTTTTATTCATCCCCTTAATGTAAGTTAATATTAAAAGTTTTTGTATAAAATTTTAAACCTTGGGCCTTAAAAGTCGACATTGCGAAACACATCAAAATTCGAATATCAGGAATCTGATATTCAATATAATCCTCCATATGACCCCATGTATCAAACCGTGTGTGGCCGCCGATGAGGGGATAAAATAGATTTTCATTCAGTCCCCTTAAAAATTTATTAATATTTAATATGGATGTTGAAAATATTGATTCTTGCCCTCCAAAGTCAACACAACCACATTTCGATGTTCGAATATCAGAATTCTGATATTCGACATGATTCAATATGACCACATCCATCACAAAATATGTGGCCACCGATGTGGTATTTTAATAGATTTTTATTTATCCCCCTTTATGTAATTTAATATTAAAAGTTGATGTATAAAATTTTAAATCTTAGGCCTTAAAAGTCGACATTGCGAAACACATCAAAATTCGAATATCAGGATTCTAATATTCAATATACTCCTCCATATGACCCCATATATTAAACCGTGTTTGGCCGCCAATGTGGGGATAAAAAATATTTTCATTCAGACCCCTTAAAAATTATTTAATATTTTATATTGATGTAGAAAATTTTGATTCTTGCCCTCCAAAGTCAAAACAACCACAACTCGATGTTCGAATATCAGAATTCTGATATTCGACATGATTCAATATGACCACATCCATCACAAAATAGTTGGCCACCGATGTGGTGTTTTAATAGATTTTTAGTCATCCCCCTTAATGTAATTTAATATTAAAAGATGATAAAAAAAATTTAAATCCGAGGCCTTAAAAGTCGACATTGCGAAACACATCGAAATTCGAATATCAGGATTCTGATATTCAATATAATAGTCCATATGACCCCATCTATCAAACCGTGTGTGGCCGCCGATGTTTGGATAAAATAGATTTTCATTCAGTCCCCTTAAAAATTACTTTATTTTATATTGATGTAAAAAATTTTGATTCTTGCCCTCCAAAGTTAACACAACCACATCTCGATGTTCGAATATCAGAATTCTGATATTCAACAAGATTCAATATGACCACATCTTTCACAAAATATGTGGCCACCGATGTGGTGTTTTAATAGATTTTTATTCATCCGCTTAATGTAATTTAATATTTAAAGTTTATGTATAAAATTTTAAACCTTGGGCCTTAAAAGTCGACATTGCGAAACACATCAAAATTCGAATATCAGGAATCTGATATTCAATATAATCCTCCATATGACCCCATGTATCAAACCGTGTGTGGCCGCCGATGAGGGGATAAAATAGATTTTCATTTTGTCCCCTTAAAAATTTATTAATATTTAATATTGATGTTGAAAATATTGATTCTTGCCCTCCAAAGTCAACACAACCACATCTCGATGTTCGAATATCAGAATTTTGATATTCGACATGATTCAATATGACCACATCTTTCACAAAATATGTGGCCACCGATGTGGTGTTTTAATAGATTTTTATTCATTCCCCTTTAATGTAATTTAATATTAAAAGTTGTTGTATGAAATCTTAAGTCTTAGGCCTTAAAAGTCGACATTGCGAAACACATCAAAATTCGAATATCAGGATTCTGATATTCAATATAATCCTCCATATGACCCCATATATCAAACCGTGTGTGGCCGCTGATGTGGGTATTAAATAGATTTTCATTCAATCCCCTTAAAAATTACTTAATATTTTATATTGCTGTAGAACATTTTGATTCTTGCCCTCCAAAGTCAACACAATCATATCTCGATGATCGAATATCAGAATTCTGATATTCGACATGATTCAATATGACCACATCTTTTACAATATATGTGGCCACCAATGTGGTGTTTTAATAGATTTTTATTCATCCCCCTTAATGTAATTTAATATTAAAAGTTGATGTAAAAATTTTTAAATCCGGGGCCTAAAAAGTCGACATTGCGAAACACGTCAAAATACGAATATCAGGATTCTGATATTCAATATACTCCTCTATATGACCCCATATATTAAACCGTGTGTGGCCGCCAATGTGGGGATAAAAAATATTTTCATTCAGACCCCTTAAAAATTATTTAATATTTTATATTGATGTAGAAAATTTTGATTCTTGCCCTCCAAAGTCAATACAACCACAACTCGATGTTCGAATATCAGAATTCTGATATTCGACATGATTCAATATGACCACATCCATCACAAAATATGTGGCCACCGATGTGGTGTTTTAATAGATTTTTAGTCATCCCCCTTAATGTAATTTAATATTAAAAGATGATAAAAAAAATTTAAATCCGAGGCCTTAAAAGTCGACATTGCGAAACACATCGAAATTCGAATATCAGGATTCTGATATTCAATATAATAGTCCATATGACCCCATCTATCAAACCGAATCCACATCTTTCACAAAATATGTGGCCACCAATGTGGTGTTTTAATAGATTTTTATTCATCCCCTTTATGTAATTTAATATTAAAAGTTTATGTATAAAATTTTAAACCTTGGGCCTTAAAAGTCGACATTGCGAAACACATCAAAATTCGAATATCAGGAATCTGATATTCAATATAATCCTCCATATGACCCCATGTATCAAACCGTGTGTGGCCGCCGATGAGGGGATAAAATAGATTTTCATTTTGTCCCCTTAAAAATTTATTAATATTTAATATTGATGTTGAAAATATTGATTCTTGCCCTCCAAAGTCAACACAACCACATCTCGATGTTCGAATATCAGAATTCTGATATTCAACAAGATTAAATATGACCACATCTTTCACAAAATATGTGGCCACCGATGTGGTGTTTTAATAGATTTTTATTCATCCGCTTAATGTAATTTAATATTTAAAGTTTATGTATAAAATTTTAAACCTTGGGCCTTAAAAGTCGACATTGCGAAACACATCAAAATTCGAATATCAGGAATCTGATATTCAATATAATCCTCCATATGACCCCATGTATCAAACCGTGTGTGGCCGCCGATGAGGGGATAAAATAGATTTTCATTTTGTCCCCTTAAAAATTTATTAATATTTAATATTGATGTTGAAAATATTGATTCTTGCCCTCCAAAGTCAACACAACCACATCTCGATGTTCGAATATCAGAATTCTGATATTCGACATGATTCAATATGACCACATCTTTCACAAAATATGTGGCCACCGATGTGGTGTTTTAATAGATTTTTATTCATTCCCCTTTAATGTAATTTAATATTAAAAGTTGTTGTATGAAATCTTAAGTCTTAGGCCTTAAAAGTCGACATTGCGAAACA
This sequence comes from Tetragnatha versicolor, assembly GCA_024610705.1. NCBI lineage: Eukaryota > Metazoa > Arthropoda > Arachnida > Araneae > Tetragnathidae > Tetragnatha > Tetragnatha versicolor. Next base: position 43,473,728 of record JANDEH010000002.1, on the reverse strand, counting down.
CATCAAAATTCGAATATCAGGATTCTGATATTCAATATAATCCTCCATATGACCCCATATATCAAACCGTGTGTGGCCGCTGATGTGGGTATTAAATAGATTTTCATTCAATCCCCTTAAAAATTACTTAATATTTTATATTGCTGTAGAACATTTTGATTCTTGCCCTCCAAAGTCAACACAATCATATCTCGATGATCGAATATCAGAATTCTGATATTCGACATGATTCAATATGACCACATCTTTCACAATATATGTGGCCACCAATGTGGTGTTTTAATAGATTTTTATTCATCCTCTTAATGTAATTTAATATTAAAAGTTGATGTAAAAATTTTAAAATCCGGGGCCTAAAAAGTCGACATTGCGAAACACGTCAAAATACGAATATCAGGATTCTGATATTAAATATACTCCTCTATATGACCCCATATATTAAAACGTGTGTGGCCGCCAATGTGGGGATAAAAAATATTTTCATTCAGACCCCTTAAAAATTATTTAATATTTTATATTGATGTAGAAAATTTTGATTCTTGCCCTCCAAAGTCAATACAACCACAACTCGATGTTCGAATATCAGAATTCTGATATTCGACATGATTCAATATGACCACATCCATCACAAAATATGTGGCCACCGATGTGGTGTTTTAATAGATTTTTATTTATCCCCCTTCATGTAATTTAATATTAAAAGTTGATGTATAAAATTTTAAATCTTAGGCCTTAAAAGTCGACATTGCGAAACACATCAAAATTCGAATATCAGGATTCTAATATTCAATATACTCCTCCATATGACCCCATATATTAAACCGTGTTTGGCCGCCAATGTGGGGATAAAAAATATTTTCATTCAGACCCCTTAAAAATTATTTAATATTTTATATTGATGTAGAAAATTTTGATTCTTGCCCTACAAAGTCAAAACAACCACAACTCGATGTTCGAATATCAGAATTCTGATATTCGACATGATTCAATATGACCACATCCATCACAAAATAGTTGGCCACCGATGTGGTGTTTTAATAGATTTTTAGTCATCCCCCTTAATGTAATTTAATATTAAAAGATGATAAAAAAAATTTAAATCCAAGGCCTTAAAAGTCGACATTGCGAAACACATCGAAATTCGAATATCAGGATTCTGATATTCAATATAATAGTCCATATGACCCCATCTATCAAACCGTGTGTGGCCGCCGATGTTTGGATAAAATAGATTTTCATTCAGTCCCCTTAAAAATTACTTTATTTTATATTGATGTAAAAAATTTTGATTCTTGCCCTCCAAAGTTAAAACAACCACATCTCGATGTTCGAATATCAGAATTCTGATATTCAACAAGATTCAATATGACCACATCTTTCACAAAATATGTGGCCACCGATGTGGTGTTTTAATAGATTTTTATTCATCCCCTTAATGTAATTTAATATTTAAAGTTTATGTATAAAATTTTAAACCTTGGGCCTTAAAAGTCGACATTGCGAAACACATCAAAATTCGAATATCAGGAATCTGATCTTCATGTCTGATATTCATGTTCTGATTTCTTGCCCTCCAAAGTCAATACAACCACAACTCGATGTTCGAATATCAGAATTCTGATATTCGACATGATTCAATATGATCACATCCATCACAAAATATGTGGCCACCGATGTGGTGTTTTAATAGATTTTTAGTCATCCCCCTTAATGTAATTTAATATTAAAAGATGATAAAAAAATTTTTAATCCTCCATATGACCCCATGTATCAAACCGTGTGTGGCCGCCGATGAGGGTATAAAATAGATTTTCATTTTGTCCCCTTAAAAATTTATTAATATTTAATATTGATGTTGAAAATATTGATTCTTGCCCTCCAAAGTCAACACAACCACATCTCGATGTTCGAATATCAGAATTCTGATATTCGACATGATTCAATATGACCACATCTTTCACAAAATATGTGGCCACCGATGTGGTGTTTTAATAGATTTTTATTCATTCCCCTTTAATGTAATTTAAGGCTACAGTGGACACATGAAATCCGAAAAATCGTCAAAAATTTGAATTTTTTTATTTTTGCATATTTATACCAAGCAAGTCCTTAGGAATCGTCTGGTGAAAGAATTATTTTGATATCTTTATTGGTTCGTTCAATATAGACGTTTTTATGGAGGCCGCACCCGTTTGTTTACGTTTGCGAGCTTCAGAATACGACTGGCGTTCCAGTGTTTATGCTACCAAATAAGCCTCTGATTTGATTTTTTTAGAGGTTTTTCGTTGGGAAATGATCTGAACTTTCACTTCCACTCTATTCCATCTGTGTTTTGATTTTTTTCATGTCTTTGTTCGTGTTTGGAGTGTGATTGCGAACTAAAACTGCATTGCGATGGTGAAATTGAAGTCTTGGAAGTTCAGTGAATGTGATTTTGTCTCGAAAAGAAGAAATTTTTTATTATTTTAGTAAAATACTATTACAATAATCTACCATTAGTTATATTTATCAAAATTTTGTCAAATTTCAAACAGTAATTCCAAAGAAAGTTGATTTTACTTCTCTATATTTCAAGACTGTTGGAAGTGTCACAGCGAAGGACTGTAAATTTGCAATTTTGTTTTTGAAATATTAATGACAGTATTGACAGTTCATTGGACTAATCTGCAGTATCCCATACATTTTTGGAACTATTATATCGATATAATAGTAGTACATAGACTGTGAGGTCTTCAAAACTGGCTTTCTATCCATCGAGTGAACCGTCAAGATAAATTGCATGTTTGCTTGAACTTAGGATTATTTATGAAATATTATTCATTTCTTATACATTTTTTGTGCAGGAATATGGTTCCTATCAGACCAATATGGCAATTTAAAAAATTATAAACCTCTAAATAAAGAATAATGCAATTAAATCCAATTTGGTGAATTTCAACGAACGTTTGCATCATCACGAGAAATAATTACACAAATGGGGATTCCCCTGTGCCCACTTTGTTAAAACATTTAAATAGTGTTTAATATATATTTCTCATTAAATATAGATATATTAAATGCATTTCTGGTATTTTTATTCATCATTAGTGTATTTTTCTTGCTTTCTCGGTAGAAAATTTTAACGAAATATCAACATTTCTTCAGTTTTATATTGCTATTTACTTTCAGATTCATTTTTTAAACTTTCTCATAACAATTAGCAAGTAATATATTGATTTTATTTTGCATATGTACCCAATTTATAACAAAATATTTTAAACCCTGACATTTACACTATGTTTTTACTTAACACGCAGTTTTTTCCATTTACGTTATATACATAGAATATAAATAAATTATATAAATTAAAAGAAGATTAGACTTAAATTGTTAAGTAATAAAGCACTTTTATGTTAAAGTGTATTTTTATAGACAAATAAGTTCATAAAAATGATTTATGCCCTTTTAAAATGAAAAAAGCTGTTTTTCTCAAAATCAAAAAATTGCTACAATACAGATTTTCGAAATGCTCCAGGCGTCTCAATTTTCATCGAATAACTACAAGATTCTCTATATTTTCTACTGTAATATGTATTTACAGAAATTGGATGACATAAATATGATATTTACTGTTTAAAAGGAAAATTTTACATTTTTAAGTGAAAATTTAAGGTTTTTTTCAAAAATTTCTGTTTTTGGAACATTTTTGCCCATTGCATCTAAATTATCATTTATATCATGTCATTGCTATCCAATATTTGTTAATGAGTATTTGAGGATAACAAATAAAGAAAAAAATCCAAGAAAGTGAAAAAATTGGAACGCATGGAGCGTTTTAAAAAAGTACTTAAATTTTTTAAAAAATTTAATTTTTTAAAAAACTATTAAATTTTTTTTGACCAAACTGGTTTTCTAAGCTATATTTGGCAACATATTTAAGCACACCAAATTTCATGCATCTATCTCAAAAAATAAAAAAAAAAGTTTAATGTGTCCACTGTAGCCTTAATATTAAAAGTTGTTGTATGAAATCTTAAATCTTAGGCCTTAAAAGTCGACATTGCGAAACACATCAAAATTCGAATATCAGGATTCTGATATTCAATATAATCCTCCATATGACCCCATATATCAAACCGTGTGTGGCCGCTGATGTGGGTATTAAATAGATTTTCATTCAATCCCCTTAAAAATTACTTAATATTTTATATTGCTGTAGAACATTTTGATTCTTGCCCTCCAAAGTCAACACAATCATATCTCGATGATCGAATATCAGAATTCTGATATTCGACATGATTCAATATGACCACATCTTTCACAATATATGTGGCCACCAATGTGGTGTTTTAATAGATTTTTATTCATCCCCCTTAATGTAATTTAATATTAAAAGTTGATGTAAAAATTTTTAAATCCGGGGCCTAAAAAGTCGACATTGCGAAACACGTCAAAATACGAATATCAGGATTCTGATATTAAATATACTCCTCTATATGACCCCATATATTAAAACGTGTGTGGCCGCCAATGTGGGGATAAAAAATATTTTCATTCAGACCCCTTAAAAATTATTTAATATTTTATATTGATGTAGAAAATTTTGATTCTTGCCCTCCAAAGTCAATACAACCACAACTCGATGTTCCAATATCAGAATTCTGATATTCGACATGATTCAATATGACCACATCCATCACAAAATATGTGGCCACCGATGTGGTGTTTTAATAGATTTTTAGTCATCCCCCTTAATGTAATTTAATATTAAAAGATGATAAAAAAAATTTAAATCCGAGGCCTTAAAAGTCGACATTGCGAAACACATCGAAATTCGAATATCAGGATTCTGATATTCAATATAATAGTCCATATGACCCCATCTATCAAACCGTGTGTGGCCCCCGATGTGGGGTTAAAATAGCTTTTTATTCAGTCCCCTTAAAAATTACTTAATATTTTATATTGATGTAGAAAATTTTGATTCTTGCCCTCCAAAGTCAACACAACCACAACTCGATGTTGAAATATCAGAATTCTGATATTCGACAAGATTCAAAATGACCACATCTTTCACAAAATATGTGGCCACCGATGTGGTGTTTTAATAGATTTTTATTCATCCCCTTAATGTAAGTTAATATTAAAAGTTTATGTATAAAATTTTAAACCTTGGGCCTTAAAAGTCGACATTGCGAAACACATCAAAATTCGAATATCAGGAATCTGATATTCAATATAATCCTCCATATGACCCCATGTATCAAACCGTGTGTGGCCGCCGATGAGGGGATAAAATAGATTTTCATTTTGTCCCCTTAAAAATTTATTAATATTTAATATTGATGTTGAAAATATTGATTCTTGCCCTCCAAAGTCAACACAACCACATCTCGATGTTCGAATATCAGAATTCTGATATTCAACAAGATTAAATATGACCACATCTTTCACAAAATATGTGGCCACCGATGTGGTGTTTTAATAGATTTTTATTCATCCGCTTAATGTAATTTAATATTTAAAGTTTATGTATAAAATTTTAAACCTTGGGCCTTAAAAGTCGACATTGCGAAACACATCAAAATTCGAATATCAGGAATCTGATATTCAATATAATCCTCCATATGACCCCTTGTATCAAACCGTGTGTGGCCGCCGATGAGGGGATAAAATAGATTTTCATTTTGTCCCCTTAAAAATTTATTAATATTTAATATTGATGTTGAAAATATTGATTCTTGCCCTCCAAAGTCAACACAACCACATCTCGATGTTCGAATATCAGAATTCTGATATTCGACATGATTCAATATGACCACATCTTTCACAAAATATGTGGCCACCGATGTGGTGTTTTAATAGATTTTTATTCATTCCCCTTTAATGTAATTTAATATTAAAAGTTGTTGTATGAAATCTTAAGTCTTAGGCCTTAAAAGTCGACATTGCGAAACACATCAAAATTCGAATATCAGGATTCTGATATTCAATATAATAGTCCATATGACCCCATCTATCAAACCGTGTGTGGCCGCCGATGTTTGGATAAAATAGATTTTCATTCAGTCCCCTTAAAAATTACTTTATTTTATATTGATGTAAAAAATTTTATTCTTGCCCTCCAAAGTTAACACAACCACCAACCACATCTCGATGTTCGAATATCAGAATTCTGATATTCAACAAGATTCAATATGACCACATCTTTCACAAAATATGTGGCCACCGATGTGGTGTTTTAATAGATTTTTATTCATCCCCTTAATGTAATTTAATATTTAAAGTTTATGTATAAAATTTTAAACCTTGGGCCTTAAAAGTCGACATTGCGAAACACATCAAAATTCGAATATCAGGAATCTGATATTCAATATAATCCTCCATATGACCCCATGTATCAAACCGTGTGTGGCCGCCGATGAGGGGATAAAATAGATTTTCATTTTGTCCCCTTAAAAATTTATTAATATTTAATATTGATGTTGAAAATATTGATTCTTGCCCTCCAAAGTCAACACAACCACATCTCGATGTTCGAATATCAGAATTCTGATATTCGACAAGATTCCATATGACCACATCTTTCACAAAATATGTGGCCACCGATGTGGTGTTTTAATAGATTTTTATTCATTCCCCTTTAATGTAATTTAATATTAAAAGTTGTTGTATGAAATCTTAAATCTTAGGCCTTAAAAGTCGACATTGCGAAACACATCAAAATTCGAATATCAGGATTCTGATATTCAATATAATAGTCCATATGACCCCATCTATCAAACCGTGTGTGGCCGCCGATGTTTGGATAAAATAGATTTTCATTCAGTCCCCTTAAAAATTACTTTATTTTATATTGATGTAAAAAATTTTATTCTTGCCCTCCAAAGTTAACACAACCACCAACCACATCTCGATGTTCGAATATCAGAATTCTGATATTCAACAAGATTCAATATGACCACATCTTTCACAAAATATGTGGCCACCGATGTGGTGTTTTAATAGATTTTTATTCATCCCCTTAATGTAATTTAATATTTAAAGTTTATGTATAAAATTTTAAACCTTGGGCCTTAAAAGTCGACATTGCGAAACACATCAAAATTCGAATATCAGGAATCTGATATTCAATATAATCCTCCATATGACCCCATGTATCAAACCGTGTGTGGCCGCCGATGAGGGGATAAAATAGATTTTCATTTTGTCCCCTTAAAAATTTATTAATATTTAATATTGATGTTGAAAATATTGATTCTTGCCCTCCAAAGTCAACACAACCACATCTCGATGTTCGAATATCAGAATTCTGATATTCGACAAGATTCCATATGACCACATCTTTCACAAAATATGTGGCCACCGATGTGGTGTTTTAATAGATTTTTATTCATTCCCCTTTAATGTAATTTAATATTAAAAGTTGTTGTATGAAATCTTAAATCTTAGGCCTTAAAAGTCGACATTGCGAAACACATCAAAATTCGAATATCAGGATTCTGATATTCAATATAATCCTCCATATGACCCCATATATCAAACCATGTGTGGCCGCTGATGTGGGTATTAAATAGATTTTCATTCAGTCCCCTTAAAAATTACTTAATATTTTATATTGCTGTAGAACATTTTGATTCTTGCCCTCCAAAGTCAACACAATCATATCTCGATGATCGAATATCAGAATTCTGATATTCGACATGATTCAATGTGACCACATCTTTCACAATATATGTGGCCACCAATGTGGTGTTTTAATAGATTTTCATTCATCCCCATTAATGTAATTTAATATTAAAAGTTGATGTAAAAATTTTTAAATCCGGGGCCTAAAAAGTCGACATTGCGAAACACGTCAAAATACGAATATCAGGATTCTGATATTAAATATACTCCTCTATATGACCCCATATATTAAAACGTGTGTGGCCGCCAATATGGGGATAAAAAATATTTTCATTCAGACCCCTTAAAAATTATTTAATATTTTATATTGATGTAGAAAATTTTGATTCTTGCCCTCCAAAGTCAATACAACCACAACTCGATGTTCGAATATCAGAATTCTGATATTCGACATGATTCAATATGACCACATCCATCACAAAATATGTGGCCACCGATGTGGTGTTTTAATAGATTTTTAGTCATCCCCCTTAATGTAATTTAATATTAAAAGATGATAAAAAAAATTTAAATCCGAGGCCTTAAAAGTCGACATTGCGAAACACATCGAAATTCGAATATCAGTATTCTGATATTCAATATAATAGTCCATATGACCCCATCTATCAAACCGTGTGTGGCCCCCGATGTGGGGTTAAAATAGCTTTTTATTCAGTCCCCTTAAAAATTACTTAATATTTTATATTGATGTAGAAAATTTTGATTCTTGCCCTCCAAAGTCAACACAACCAGAACTCGATGTTCAAATATCAGAATTCTGATATTCGACAAGATTCAATATGACCACATCTTTCACAAAATATGTGGCCACCAATGTGGTGTTTTAATAGATTTTTATTCATCCCCCTTAATGTAATTTAATATTAAAAGTTGATGTAAAAATTTTTAAATCCGGGGCCTAAAAAGTCGACATTGCGAAACACGTCAAAATACGAATATCAGGATTCTGATATTCAATATAATCCTCCATATGACCCCATATATCTAACCATGTGTGGCCGCCGATGTGGGTATTACATAGATTTTCATTCAGTCCCCTTAAAAATTACTTAATATGTTATATTGATGTAGAAAATTTTGATTCTTGCCCTCCAAAGTCAACACAACCACATCTCGATGTTCGAATATCAGAATTCTGATATTCGACATGATTCAATATGACCACATCTTTCACAAAATATGTGGCCACCGATGTGGTGTTTTAATAGATTTTTATTCATACCCCTTTATGTAATTTAATATTAAAAGTTGATGTATGAAATCTTAAATCTTGGGCCTAAAAAGTCGACATTGCGAAACACATGAAAATTCGAATATCAGGAATCTGATATTCAATATAATCCTCCATATGACCCCATATATCAAACCGTGTGTGGCCGCTGATGTGGGTATTAAATAGATTTTCATTCAGTCCCCTTAAAAATAACTTAATATTTTATATTGATGTAGAACATTTTGATTCTTGCCCTCCAAAGTCAACACAATCATATCTCGATGATCGAATATCAGAATTCTGATATTCGACATGATTCAATATGACCACATCTTTCACAATATATGTGGCCACCGATGTGGTGTTTTAATAGATTTTTATTCATCCCCCTTAATGTAATTTAATATTAAAAGTTGATTTAAAAATTTTTAAATCCGGGGCCTTAAAAGTCGACATTGCGAAACACGTCACAATACGAATATCAGGATTCTGATATTCAATATACTCCTCTATATGACCCCATATATTAAACCGTGTGTGGCCGTCGATGTGGGGATAAAAAATATTTTCATTCAGACCCCTTAAAAATTACTTAATATTTTATATTGATGTAGAAAATTTTGATTCTTGCCCTCCAAAGTCCATACAACCACAACTCGATGTTCGAATATCAGAATTCTGATATTCGACATGATTCAATATGACTACATCCATCACAAAATATGTGGCCACCGATGTTGGTCTTTAATAGATTTTTAGTCATCCCCCTTAATGTAATTTAATATTAAAAGATGATAAAAAAATTTAAATCCGAGGCCTTAAAAGTCGACATTGCGAAACACATCGAAATTCGAATATCAGGATTCTGATATTCGATATAATAGTCCATATGACCCCATCTATCAAACCGTGTGTGGCCAACGATGTGGGGTTAAAATAGCTTTTTATTCAGTCCCCTTAAAAATTACTTAATATTTTATATTGATGTAGAAAATTTTGATTCTTGCCCTCCAAAGTCAACACAACCACAACTCGATGTTCAAATATCAGAATTCTGATATTCGACAAGATTCCATATGACCACATCTTTCACAAAATATGTGGCCACCGATGTGGTGTTTTAATAGATTTTTATTCATCCCCTTAATGTAATTTAATATTAAAAGTTTATGTATAAAATTTTAAACCTTTGGCCTTAAAAGTCGACATTGCGAAACACATCAAAATTCGAATATCAGGAATCTGATATTCAATATAATCCTCTATATGACCCCATGTATCAAACCGTGTGTGGCCGCCGATGAGGGGATAAAATAGATTTTCATTCAGTCCCCTTAAAAATTTATTAATATTTAATATTGATGTTGAAAATATTGATTCTTGCCCTCCAAAGTCAACACAACCTCATTTCGATGTTCGAATATCAGAATTCTGATATTCGACATGATTCAATATGACCACAACCATCACAAAATATGTGGCCACCGATGTGGTATTTTAATAGATTTTTATTTATCCCCCTTCATGTAATTTAATATTAAAAGTTGATGTATAAAATTTTAAATCTTAGGCCTTAAAAGTCGACATTGCGAAACACATCGAAATTCGAATATCAGGATTCTAATATTCAATATAATCCTCCATATGACCCCATATATCTAAACATGTGTGGCCGCCGATGTGGGTATTACATAGATTTTCATTCAGTCCCCTTAAAAATTACTTAATATGTTATATTGATGTAGAAAATTTTGATTCTTGCCCTCCAAAGTCAACACAACCACAACTCGATGTTCGAATATCAGAATTCTGATATTCGACATGATTCAATATGACCACATCTTTCACAATATATGTGGCCACCAATGTGGTGTTTTAATAGATTTTTATTCATCCCCCTTAATGTAATTTAATATTAAAAGTTGATGTAAAAATTTTTAAATCCGGGGCCTAAAAAGTCGACATTGCGAAACACGTCAAAATACGAATATCAGGATTCTGATATTAAATATACTCCTCTATATGACCCCATATATTAAAACGTGTGTGGCCGCCAATGTGGGGATAAAAAATATTTTCATTCAGACCCCTTAAAAATTATTTAATATTTTATATTGATGTAGAAAATTTTGATTCTTGCCCTCCAAAGTCAATACAACCACAACTCGATGTTCCAATATCAGAATTCTGATATTCGACATGATTCAATATGACCACATCCATCACAAAATATGTGGCCACCGATGTGGTGTTTTAATAGATTTTTAGTCATCCCCCTTAATGTAATTTAATATTAAAAGATGATAAAAAAAATTTAAATCCGAGGCCTTAAAAGTCGACATTGCGAAACACATCGAAATTCGAATATCAGGATTCTGATATTCAATATAATAGTCCATATGACCCCATCTATCAAACCGTGTGTGGCCCCCGATGTGGGGTTAAAATAGCTTTTTATTCAGTCCCCTTAAAAATTACTTAATATTTTATATTGATGTAGAAAATTTTGATTCTTGCCCTCCAAAGTCAACACAACCACAACTCGATGTTGAAATATCAGAATTCTGATATTCGACAAGATTCAAAATGACCACATCTTTCACAAAATATGTGGCCAACGATGTGGTGTTTTAATAGATTTTTATTCATCCCCTTAATGTAAGTTAATATTAAAAGTTTATGTATAAAATTTTAAACCTTGGGCCTTAAAAGTCGACATTGCGAAACACATCAAAATTCGAATATCAGGAATCTGATATTCAATATAATCCTCCATATGACCCCATGTATCAAACCGTGTGTGGCCGCCGATGAGGGGATAAAATAGATTTTCATTTTGTCCCCTTAAAAATTTATTAATATTTAATATTGATGTTGAAAATATTGATTCTTGCCCTCCAAAGTCAACACAACCACATCTCGATGTTCGAATATCAGAATTCTGATATTCGACATGATTCAATATGACCACATCTTTCACAAAATATGTGGCCACCGATGTGGTGTTTTAATAGATTTTTATTCATTCCCCTTTAATGTAATTTAATATTAAAAGTTGTTGTATGAAATCTTAAGTCTTAGGCCTTAAAAGTCGACATTGCGAAACACATCAAAATTCGAATATCAGGATTCTGATATTCAATATAATAGTCCATATGACCCCATCTATCAAACCGTGTGTGGCCGCCGATGTTTGGATAAAATAGATTTTCATTCAGTCCCCTTAAAAATTACTTTATTTTATATTGATGTAAAAAATTTTATTCTTGCCCTCCAAAGTTAACACAACCACACAGGGCCGCCGAGAGCCAAGCCGGGCCCGGGGACAAAGTTGAGAAGCGGGCCCCCCAGTCCAAGCCCCTTACCTAGATCCAGTTTAAATTGTTACTACCCTTAGTTTTATGATCCTAAAGAACACTCAGGATGGATGGCTCAATTAGTTAACAAATGACCCATCTAGCACGCAATGGCGGATCCAGGATTTGGGTTTGGGGGGGGCTAAGAATTTTCATAATCCAATTGAGTTTTCTTGTTTATGATAATACGTAAAGGGTAGTGAGTTATCCTACTAAAAGGGGGGTCTGGGGGTTCTCCCCCAGAAAATTTTTGGAAATTTAAGTCAAAAACCCCACTTTTTCAACTCGTTTTTGGTACACCTCATTCGAATTTCGGATATAGATTTTTTGCGTTTTGACAAACTTGGTAAAATATTAAACGTTTGGGGGGGGCTTCAGCCCGAAAGCCCCCCCCCGTAGATCCGCCACTGCTAGAACGGGGTTCAAGGGGGAACCCTCAAACACATAGATTGTTGGTGTTTTTTACCCAATTTGTCATGCTTTTTTACCCTGTAAAACTGAGCGTAGTAAAGCTCTTGGCGTATTTTAACCCGCGAGGACGCGCGCGGGGTCTGCGAGACCCCAACGCTTAAATAAACCTTCATAAAAACTCTAATTTTTAATGAAAATATATGAAACTCCGTGTAGCTGCTTAAAAGGTTTCCACCTATCACCTCATGAAGTTTAAATAAAGTAGGTATGTTATTTTCCGAGTTAGGTTGTTGTTTTTAAGGAAAATGCTTCCAAAACTGTGAGGATTGGTGCGAGTTAAATAGCCAAAGAGGTTTCCAAAAGTAAGGAAGAGGTAACTATAATCCATAATTTTTCTTGCAAAAAAAGAAATTAGAAAATAAAGGGTTTTAGAAAATAAACATTGGTTCAGTTTAGCCAAAGAAATTCGTTAGCTCCGCGCGCATTCCATTGCATTTCCTGTATTCCTAGTCTTATATTATATCTTAATAAGAAGTAGTCAACTAATAATGCACATTAAACAATTAAATTATATATATATATATATATATATATATATATATATATATATATATATATATATATATATATATATATAAACTATCCTTGATAAAAATTTTGCATGCACTGAACGTTTAAAACGGAAAACGGTTTGTGGGGTCTGAGAGACCCCGCGCGCGTTCCCGTGTAACAGAAAGTAGCGCGCGTCCTCCCGGGTTAAAGCAATTCGGCAAATTAAGCTTAATAGATTTGTGAATAAGAAATATTTAAATTGTAGCATTCCTAAACCCTTAATTTTTAAAGTCTCTGTGGGTGTGGAGTATGAAATTTCGTATAAAAAACTCCCAGGCTAGGCTAGTCAACAAACCGTATGTTTTTATCTCCTTTATTTTTTATTAATTTTGTAAGAGTGTATTATTTAATTTTGGGACAGCCTGTTAAATGACACAGACAATATACATTACTTTTTAACAAAATTTAAAAATCCTTTATTCTTAAATTGTATTTTTATTTAATATTGTAATAAATTTTCTTGTTTTAATGATTTAAATTTTTTCATCATCGAAAATTTTCATTTTTTTAAAAAGAAAATTAAGCAAATAGCAATGCCCTTAAAACCCCCAACACCAACATTATACAAAACATGAGACAAAAACAACTAGTGTAATGCAAAATCCGTATACTCCTTCAACCGATTCTTATATTTTATTTTCATTTAATAATGGAATATATTTTCTTGTTCTCTAAGTAAATTTTTTTATGGTTTACAAAACTTTTCATTATCGAAAACTTCAATTTTTTTAAAGAAAATTAAACAAACAGCAACCCTCCAGCATATGTAAAACAAGAGACAGAAACAACTAGAAAAATAAAAAGATGTATAATACTTTCAAATGTATTTGGTAGCTGAAATTTCTATTATATAAAAAATGAATAGAATACTCACCTAGACCTACGGTACGGTCATCTTAGAAGACTAACGTTACCAACTTTTTCAAGTAGTACGGTAACTTTCAAACAATCGGGAAAAAAACTTAATTGCTTTTAAAAAAATTGACGATTTTTATAAACAGAATACACGTTTAACTAACGCTTTCTACAACTACATCCACCTGGTCTGCATGGGTAAATGGCTTGAAACTAAAATTGTTTCCGCTGTGCTCTGTGGTATTTTCCATTTGGTCAAGGGGAGGAAAAGGGGCCTCATTTCCTGTTTGTTCTGACTAACGAAAGACCTTTCCGCAAATAGGGTTGGGGGGTGTCCGGTTCGGGCCCTTATCTTGTTGCAATTCTTGAAATGTGTTGCAGCGTGTGTGTGGTAGTGGTGGTAATTATCTTAGGGCCATATGCAGCTGCCATCGTATATCGAAATAACAGGTTATCAACCTGTTACTTCTGCTACTCGTATCGAGTCACGTGGTCAAAAACGAGCTCGATACCTCCGGAGGGTCTCGAATATTGGTCACGTGAATCGAAGTGAATTCTGATTGGATGGTAGCTACCACGTCATCCTTACGTCAGGTGAAGCGAGTCCAATGGGGTCAATTTCGCCAGATGGCGTTAGTAATACTGGTAGTTCCATTGGTCGACCTGTGAGCGCCGACGTCATGGAGAAAAACGATTGTGACACTGCTGAATCGCTTTTTTCGATTTACGATGCCATTACAAATATTCGATATTCGGTTCGATTCGATGGCAGCTGCATGTGGCCCTTAGTTAGGAAACGCTGGAGATTGCATGCCAGGGAGGAGGGGGCCCGGGGCCCGTTCTCAGGAAGAAGGGGTAGTTGGGAGAAAAATCTATGAATGGGTATTCTTGTTTCAAAACGTTTAGTAGTGTATCCCAAGATGGAGATTCTTTACGGGCCCCTATAGGTCTGGGAAAATCCCCGGGCCCGGGGAAAAGTGCCCCTTTGCCCCCCCCTATCGGCGGCCCTGCAACCACATCTCGATGTTCGAATATCAGAATTCTGATATTCAACAAGATTCAATATGACCACATCTTTCACAAAATATGTGGCCACCGATGTGGTGTTTTAATAGATTTTTATTCATCCCCTTAATGTAATTTAATATTTAAAGTTTATGTATAAAATTTTAAAACTTGGGCCTTAAAAGTCGACATTGCGAAACACATCAAAATTCGAATATCAGGAATCTGATATTCAATATAATCCTCCATATGACCCCATGTATCAAACCGTGTGTGGCCGCCGATGAGGGGATAAAATAGATTTTCATTTTGTCCCCTTAAAAATTTATTAATATTTAATATTGATGTTGAAAATATTGATTCTTGCCCTCCAAAGTCAACACAACCACATCTCGATGTTCGAATATCAGAATTCTGATATTCGACAAGATTCCATATGACCACATCTTTCACAAAATATGTGGCCACCGATGTGGTGTTTTAATAGATTTTTATTCATTCCCCTTTAATGTAATTTAATATTAAAAGTTGTTGTATGAAATCTTAAATCTTAGGCCTTAAAAGTCGACATTGCGAAACACATCAAAATTCGAATATCAGGATTCTGATATTCAATATAATCCTCCATATGACCCCATATATCAAACCATGTGTGGCCGCTGATGTGGGTATTAAATAGATTTTCATTCAATCCCCTTAAAAATTACTTAATATTTTATATTGCTGTAGAACATTTTGATTCTTGCCCTCCAAAGTCAACACAATCATATCTCGATGATCGAATATCAGAATTCTGATATTCGACATGATTCAATGTGACCACATCTTTCACAATATATGTGGCCACCAATGTGGTGTTTTAATAGATTTTTATTCATCCCCCTTAATGTAATTTAATATTAAAAGTTGATGTAAAAATTTTTAAATCCGGGGCCTAAAAAGTCGACATTGCGAAACACGTCAAAATACGAATATCAGGATTCTGATATTAAATATACTCCTCTATATGACCCCATATATTAAAACGTGTGTGGCCGCCAATATGGGGATAAAAAATATTTTCATTCAGACCCCTTAAAAATTATTTAATATTTTATATTGATGTAGAAAATTTTGATTCTTGCCCTCCAAAGTCAATACAACCACAACTCGATGTTCGAATATCAGAATTCTGATATTCGACATGATTCAATATGACCACATCCATCACAAAATATGTGGCCACCGATGTGGTGTTTTAATAGATTTTTAGTCATCCCCCTTAATGTAATTTAATATTAAAAGATGATAAAAAAAATTTAAATCCGAGGCCTTAAAAGTCGACATTGCGAAACACATCGAAATTCGAATATCAGGATTCTGATATTCAATATAATAGTCCATATGACCCCATCTATCAAACCGTGTGTGGCCCCCGATGTGGGGTTAAAATAGCTTTTTATTCAGTCCCCTTAAAAATTACTTAATATTTTATATTGATGTAGAAAATTTTGATTCTTGCCCTCCAAAGTCAACACAACCAGAACTCGATGTTCAAATATCAGAATTCTGATATTCGACATGATTCAATATGACCACATCTTTCACAAAATATGTGGCCACCAATGTGGTGTTTTAATAGATTTTTATTCATCCCCCTTAATGTAATTTAATATTAAAAGTTGATGTAAAAATTTTTAAATCCGGGGCCTAAAAAGTCGACATTGCGAAACACGTCAAAATACGAATATCAGGATTCTGATATTCAATATAATCCTCCATATGACCCCATATATCTAACCATGTGTGGCCGCCGATGTGGGTATTACATAGATTTTCATTCAGTCCCCTTAAAAATTACTTAATATGTTATATTGATGTAGAAAATTTTGATTCTTGCCCTCCAAAGTCAACACAACCACATCTCGATGTTCGAATATCAGAATTCTGATATTCGACATGATTCAATATGACCACATCTTTCACAAAATATGTGGCCACCGATGTGGTGTTTTAATAGATTTTTATTCATACCCCTTTATGTAATTTAATATTAAAAGTTGATGTATGAAATCTTAAATCTTGGGCCTAAAAAGTCGACATTGCGAAACACATGAAAATTCGAATATCAGGAATCTGATATTCAATATAATCCTCCATATGACCCCATATATCAAACCGTGTGTGGCCGCTGATGTGGGTATTAAATAGATTTTCATTCAGTCCCCTTAAAAATAACTTAATATTTTATATTGATGTAGAACATTTTGATTCTTGCCCTCCAAAGTCAACACAATCATATCTCGATGATCGAATATCAGAATTCTGATATTCGACATGATTCAATATGACCACATCTTTCACAATATATGTGGCCACCGATGTGGTGTTTTAATAGATTTTTATTCATCCCCCTTAATGTAATTTAATATTAAAAGTTGATTTAAAAATTTTTAAATCCGGGGCCTTAAAAGTCGACATTGCGAAACACGTCACAATACGAATATCAGGATTCTGATATTCAATATACTCCTCTATATGACCCCATATATTAAACCGTGTGTGGCCGTCGATGTGGGGATAAAAAATATTTTCATTCAGACGCCTTAAAAATTACTTAATATTTTATATTGATGTAGAAAATTTTGATTCTTGCCCTCCAAAGTCCATACAACCACAACTCGATGTTCGAATATCAGAATTCTGATATTCGACATGATTCAATATGACTACATCCATCACAAAATATGTGGCCACCGATGTTGGTCTTTAATAGATTTTTAGTCATCCCCCTTAATGTAATTTAATATTAAAAGATGATAAAAAAATTTAAATCCGAGGCCTTAAAAGTCGACATTGCGAAACACATCGAAATTCGAATATCAGGATTCTGATATTCGATATAATAGTCCATATGACCCCATCTATCAAACCGTGTGTGGCCAACGATGTGGGGTTAAAATAGCTTTTTATTCAGTCCCCTTAAAAATTACTTAATATTTTATATTGATGTAGAAAATTTTGATTCTTGCCCTCCAAAGTCAACACAACCACAACTCGATGTTCAAATATCAGAATTCTGATATTCGACAAGATTCCATATGACCACATCTTTCACAAAATATGTGGCCACCGATGTGGTGTTTTAATAGATTTTTATTCATCCCCTTAATGTAATTTAATATTAAAAGTTTATGTATAAAATTTTAAACCTTTGGCCTTAAAAGTCGACATTGCGAAACACATCAAAATTCGAATATCAGGAATCTGATATTCAATATAATCCTCTATATGACCCCATGTATCAAACCGTGTGTGGCCGCCGATGAGGGGATAAAATAGATTTTCATTCAGTCCCCTTAAAAATTTATTAATATTTAATATTGATGTTGAAAATATTGATTCTTGCCCTCCAAAGTCAACACAACCTCATTTCGATGTTCGAATATCAGAATTCTGATATTCGACATGATTCAATATGACCACAACCATCACAAAATATGTGGCCACCGATGTGGTATTTTAATAGATTTTTATTTATCCCCCTTCATGTAATTTAATATTAAAAGTTGATGTATAAAATTTTAAATCTTAGGCCTTAAAAGTCGACATTGCGAAACACATCGAAATTCGAATATCAGGATTCTAATATTCAATATAATCCTCCATATGACCCCATATATCTAAACATGTGTGGCCGCCGATGTGGGTATTACATAGATTTTCATTCAGTCCCCTTAAAAATTACTTAATATGTTATATTGATGTAGAAAATTTTGATTCTTGCCCTCCAAAGTCAACACAACCACAACTCGATGTTCGAATATCAGAATTCTGATATTCGACATGATTCAATATGACCACATCTTTCACAAAATATGTGGCCACCGATGTGGTGTTTTAATAGATTTTTATTCATACCCCTTAATGTAATTTAATATTAAAAGTTGATGTATGAAATCTTAAATCTTGGGCCTAAAAAGTCGACATTGCGAAACACATCAAAATTCGAATATCAGGAATCTGATACTCAATATAATCCTCCATATGACCCCATATATCAAACCGTGTGTGGCCGCTGATGTGGGTATTAAATAGATTTTCATTCAGTCCCCTTAAAAATTACTTAATATTTTATATTGATGTAGAACATTTTGATTCTTGCCCTCCAAAGTCAACACAATCATATCTCGATGATCGAATATCAGAATTCTGATATTCGACATGATTCAATATGACCACATCTTTCACAATATATGTGGCCACCGATGTGGTGTTTTAATAGATTTTTATTCATCCCCCTTAATGTAATTTAATATTAAAAGTTGATTTAAAAATTTTTAAATCCGGGGCCTTAAAAGTCGACATTGCGAAACACGTCACAATACGAATATCAGGATTCTGATATTCAATATACTCCTCTATATGACCCCATATATTAAACCGTGTGTGGCCGTCGATGTGGGGATAAAAAATATTTTCATTCAGACCCCTTAAAAATTACTTAATATTTTATATTGATGTAGAAAATTTTGATTCTTGCCCTCCAAAGTCCATACAACCACAACTCGATGTTCGAATATCAGAATTCTGATATTCGACATGATTCAATATGACTACATCCATCACAAAATATGTGGCCACCGATGTTGGTCTTTAATAGATTTTTAGTCATCCCCCTTAATGTAATTTAATATTAAAAGATGATAAAAAAATTTAAATCCGAGGCCTTAAAAGTCGACATTGCGAAACACATCGAAATTCGAATATCAGGAATCTGATATTCAATATAATCCTTCATATGACCATATATATCAAATCGTGTGTGGCCCCCGATGTGGGGTTAAAATAGCTTTTTATTCAGTCCCCTTAAAAATTACTTAATATTTTATATTGATGTAGAAAATTTTGATTCTTGCCCTCCAAAGTCAACACAACCACAACTCGATGTTCAAATATCAGAATTCTGATATTCGACAAGATTCAATATGACCACATCTTTCACAAAATATGTGGCCACCGATGTGGTGTTTTAATAGATTTTTATTCATCCCCTTAATGTAATTTAATATTAAAAATTTATGTATAAAATTTTAAACCTTGGGCCTTAAAAGTCGACATTGCGAAACACATCAAAATTCGAATATCAGGAATCTGATATTCAATATAACCCTCCATATGACCCCATGTATCAAACCGTGTGTGGCCGCCGATGTTGGGATAAAATAGATTTTCATTCAGTCCCCTTAAAAATTTATTAATATTTAATATTGATGTTGAAAATATTGATTCTTGCCCTCCAAAGTCAACACAACCACATTTCGATGTTCGAATATCAGAATTCTGATATTCGACATGATTCAATATGACCACATCCATCACAAAATATGTGGCCACCGATGTGGTATTTTAATAGATTTTTATTTATCCCCCTTCATGTAATTTAATATTAAAAGTTGATGTATAAAATTTTAAATCTTAGGCCTTAAAAGTCGACATTGCGAAACACATCAAAATTCGAATATCAGGATTCTAATATTTAATATAATCCTCCATATGACCCCATATATCTAACCATGTGTGGCCGCCGATGTGGGTATTACATAGTGTTTGGGATTGGTGTATTTAGTGAGATGGCGCTGTTCTGTACATATTTTTATTATTTCTAGATGGCTTTTTCTGTATGTATTAAAATTGTATATATACCCTGTTTTTGTAAATAAAGAAGAGATTTTATACAGTCCACTGAGTTGTGTTTGAGTAGTAACATTTTGGTCCGTCGAGCCGGAGATTTTCGAGTCGGATTGAGTAGGTTAGTGTTAGGTTAGATTATAGAGATGAAGTGTGTTGATTTAGGTTAGGAGTGATTGATTTTGAGCTGCGTAGTTAGGGTGAGTTTCCTTAGTTGGTGCTTAGTAGTAGGTGCTGTGGTTTTGATCTGCTGAGGTTAGAAGGTTAGTTGCTTAGGTTAGGATGCTTAGTTTTTAGGTGTGTAGTTAGTGATCAGGGTAGCTTTGATCTGTCGATGAATAGCTATTAGCGGTTTGTGTAACGTATTGAGCGGATTGTGTAGGTTCAAGTGCATGTTGTTTAGGTAGTTGATCTGGTTGATTAGGTCTCGTGTAGTTTGAGTGGATTGATTTAGCTTTAAGATGGCGGTTAGTATTAACGCTTTGAGAAAGGATGAACTTTTGATGTTGGCGTCAGAGTTAGGGTTAGAGGTAACAAGTAGTAAAATAATTGAGATCAGGAACGTGATTGAGGATTGTGAGGTGTTCAAAGGTGAAACAGAGCTAGTAAAAACGATAGTTGAATCGATCAAAGAAGCAGCGGAAGAGGAAAGACAGGCCAAGGAGTTAGAAAGGAAGGAGAAAAATGAACGGGCATTGCTAGATAAAAATAAATTAAAGTTAGAGAGTGAAAGATTAGAGATCGAGAAATTAAAAGCGATGCAAGCCGTTCCCGATAAAGAAGTTGAACAGCTTAAATTAAAACAATTGGAAAAAGAGTTAGAGTTGGAGAATCTGAGAAAGGAAAGGTTAGGCGAAGTAAAACCAGAATCAGTGGAAGATCTGGAGACTTTGATCAAAAGTGTGAGGACTTTGTGTATACCAGTTCCTACGAGAGCCGATTCCTTTCACTTATTTTTCCAGTCACTTGAAAGAGCGTTTAAAATTAAAAACGTATCGGATGAGTTGAAAGCGGAGATCCTACTGAATCTTTTGGGAGAAAAGGCTAACAATTTAATGATTCACATTACAGAGGAGGACTTAAGGGACTACGAGAAGTTGAAAGGTGTGGTTCTCAAAGAATTTCAAGCAACACCTCAGGACTGCTTAAACCAGTTTCGCAAAGCTGTAAAAGCGGCTACCGAGAGTTACGTCCAGTTTGCTTCACGATTAAGCGCGATCTTTGATTATTACTGTCAGTTAAGAGGAGTAGACACTTTTAAGGGATTATGTGACTTGATCGTGTCGGATAGGATCTTCATGACCTTGGACAAAGAGCTTACGAGTCATATAGGGACAAAGCAGGGGGAGTCGTATTTCAAACCACAAGAGTTAGGTCGCGAGTGTGATATCTTCTTGCCCTCGAAGAAGTCGAGGTTTGACAGTGAGTGGAATTCCAAAGGGTTTCGTAGAAGTTCGGAAGAAACAAAACCCAAGTTCCAGAACTTTCGGTACAACAAACCTGCTGGGAATGTATTTTTGTCGGAGGTTAAGAGTAACAAATGTGTCTTGTGTAAGGGGAATCATGGGTTATACGCGTGTCCAAAGTTCAACGCGAAATCTGTTCCAGAGAGAATCGAGATCTTAAAGGAGCACAAAGCATGTTTTAAGTGCTTGGGTCAAGAATGTACTGCAGTTAATTGCAAGTACAGGAACTGTTTTTGCGGGAAACCCCATAATCGTCTAATTCACTTTCAGAGAAATCAGAGAGTTAGTGAAAATACAGAAGTAGCTGGTGAGCGATCAGGTGAAGCTTCAAGATGCCCTGTGGTAGCATCTAGCCTGCATCAAAATGAGCCGAACGCTTTATAGAGTACGATTGGTTGCCTGATCAAGGACAGAAACTCCGAGTGGCAGGAGGTAAGATGTCTATTAGATGTCGGGAGTCAGACTTGTCTAATTAGTAGTGAGTGCTCAAATAGATTGCAGCTTAAAAAACAAAAGATAAACACAGAAATATCGTGTGTAAACGATTCAAGTTTAGCTATAACAAAAAGAGTTTTTGCTACGATCGCTAATAGGGAAAAAAGTTTTGTTAGAGATTTAACAATGTTAGAAGTAAAAAGGATTACGGACATAATTCCACAAAAGTTTTTGGATATAAAGAGTGAGGTCTTGAATTCTATAAAACTAGCAGATAGGAACTTTAATGTGCCGGGTAAAATAGACTTATTGTTAGGTGCTGAGCTATTTTACGAACTTTTGAGACCGGAGCAAATTTTGATACAAAATCCTAACTTGATTCTGCAAAACACAGTGTTTGGGTTTGTAGTTAGTGGGAAAGTAAATGAGTCGGTGAGAGATAAGGTTCATTGTGGTTTAGTTAGAGAGGATCTAAATGAGACGTTGAGGAAGTTTTGGGAAGTAGAAAGTGTCGATGAGTTAGAGTCAATAGGTGGTAGTGAGAATTCGATTTGTGAGGAGCATTTTGCGAGGACTCATTGGAGGACTAAGGAGGGAAGGTACGTGGTACAAATGCCACTCAAAGAGGAACCTTCGTGTCTGGGCGATTCTAAAGGTATCGCTCTCAAAAGGCTGAGGTCGCTGTGGACTAGACTGTCTAGAGATCCAGAGTATCTAAATCTCTATAGAGAATTTATGGACGAGTACGAGAAACTGGGTCACATGAAGGAAGTTACTGAGGAGGAGGAGCCAGATGTATCGTACTATGCGACCCATCATGGAGTTTACCGTCCCGAGAAAGAAACTACTAAACTAAGAGTTGTGTTTAACTGTTCTTCAAAGACCTCAAATGGAAGATCCCTAAACGAGATACAGTACAATGGAGGTGTGATACAGGAGGACTTATTTTCCATTATGGCAAGATCCCGGACTCATGTGTATGCTTTATCAGCAGACATCCAAAAGATGTACCGCATGATCAGGATTGATCCGAGTCAACATTGCCTTCAGAGAATTCTATGGAAGAAAAGTGAATACGAGTCACCGAGAACCTACGAGCTCGTCACAGTGACGTATGGAACTACGAGCGCTCCGTACCTTGCGATGCGCACATTGAGACAACTAGCGAATGATGAAGAGGAAGACTTTCCGAAGGCTGCACCAGTCGTGAGGAATGATTTTTATATGGATGATGTCTTGAGCGGTGCTGCAACTTTAGAAGATGCTAAAGAGTTGCAACGTCAACTTATTGCTATCTGCCTAAGAGGGGGAATGACGTTGCATAAGTGGTTTGGGAACCACCCAGAGCTGAACCCCACATTTAACCGAGAGATGTACGAGTTCGACTCAACTGAGACAAAGACGCTTGGCGTATCCTGGTGCCCAGTAGAAGACTACTTCTTGTTCAAGGTGAAGGTGGAACTAGAAGAATCCTACACCAAGAGAGGTATTTTGTCAACCATTGCAAAGATCTTCGATCCCTTGGGACTCTTAGGACCGGTAGTCTCAAAGGCTAAGATATTTATGCAGAAGATGTGGAGGCTAAATCTGGACTGGTCTGATCCGGTACCCGATCAAGAAAAGAAGGAATGGAATCAGTTTCTGATGAATCTACAGAGTGTGAACCAATTCAAGATTGAGAGATGCATTCAACAAGAGCAACCTGTGAGTATAGAAATCCATGGATTTGCCGATGCTTCCGAGCAGTGTTACGGTGCGGCAGTGTATTGTAAATCCGTCAACTCAACAGGCAACATAGAGGTTAAACTAGTAACCAGTAAATCGAGAGTCGCCCCACTAAAAAGTCTTACGATTCCGAGACTTGAACTGTGTGCTGCAGTATTACTGGGGAAACTAGTAAAGAAGGTGCTAATGGCCTTAAAACTCAAAGTGTTTAAGGTTTTCCTATGGAGTGACTCCACGATCGTTCTTTCCTGGATAAAGAAAGAACCGACAGAGCTGAAAACCTTTGTGCGGAATAGAGTAGCTATTATTCAAAATCTGTCGTCTGAGTGTGATTCCCAGTGGCTTCACACTAGATCCAAGGAGAATCCAGCTGATCTCATTTCCAGAGGGATGGACCCTCACAAACTCCAGGACAGTAAGTTATGGTGGATAGGACCCGCTTTCCTGACTGGAGAACCAATGGAACAGGGTGATCTGATCTTGATCCCAAGTGAGCAGGACGAGTACTTTGGGGAACTCAGAGATCCAGTAAATGTAAGTGAGAACAAGTCATTTGTGATAAAAGTGACTATGAACTGTGTTAATCAAATTTTAGGTTTAAGTAATAACTATGCAAAAGTTTTGCGTATTTTAAGCTATGTATTTAGATTTATTACTAATGCTAAGTGTAAACAACCTAAAATGTGTGGACCAATTAGTGTTTCTGAGATAAGTAATGCTGAGAATTTTTTGATAAAGGTTATTCAAGAGGACAAGTTTTCTTGTGAGATTAAAAGTTTGTTAAAAAATGATAAAGTATTATCGAATAGTAAGTTAAAGAATTTAAATCCTTTTTTAGATTCAGATGGAATTCTTAGAGTGGGTGGGCGTCTATCTAATTCAGAATTGCCATATGTAACCAAGTTTCCTGTAATTTTGCCTAATGACCATGTGTTAACTGAAATGTTAATTGAATGTTTTCATAAGAAGCATCTGCATGTAGGTCCTACTGCACTTTTGCATTTGGTCAGAGAAAAGTTTTGGCCTGTGCACGGCCGTTCTCTGTGCAGAAAAATTGCACATAAATGTGTAGTGTGTTTTAGGGCGAAACCCACTGTAACTTCTCAATTAATGGGTAATTTACCTAAAGATAGAGTAACTCCTGATTATCCATTTAATTGTTCTGGAGTAGATTTTTGTGGTCCTTTTATGATTAGATATAGAGGTCAAAGAAAAGGTGTTTTACATAAAATGTATATAGCTATATTTATTTGTTTTGTTTCTAAGGCGGTCCATTTGGAAATTGTCTCTGATCTTACTTCGGAGGCATTCATCGCCACTCTTAAGCGATTCTTTGGTCGGCGTGGTAAGTGCTCTAAATTGTATTCTGACAATGGTAGGAATTTTGTTGGTGCTAATGAGGAAATCAAAAGACTTTTACAGTTAGCAAAAAATCCTGATGAGAATCTTTCGTGTTTTTTGTCTGAAGAAGGCATTGAGTGGAAATTTATTCCTCCTAGAGCCCCATCCTTTGGAGGGTTGTGGGAGGCGGCTGTTAAGTCAGTAAAGTATCATCTGAGAAGGGTAGTGAGTGGGTCACGGTTGACGTACGAGGAATTTTTGACGGTTTGTGTACAAATCGAAGGAATTTTGAATTCCCGACCCCTCTGTCCTTTATCTTCTAGTGCTGATGATTTAGATGCCTTAACACCGTCCCATTTTTTAATTGGTAGATCTATGAACTCTATAGTGGAGCCTAATCTAGTTAGTATGAACGAGAGTGCCCTTAAAAGATGGCAAAGAGTCACGAGATTAGTACAACTTATTTGGAGTAAATGGTATAAGTGTTATTTGAGTGAGCTGCAACAACGAAATAAGTGGCAGTTTAAAAAGAACAATGTAAAAGTTGGTAACCTGGTTGTAGTTATTGAAGACAACATGCCTACTTTTAAATGGCCTTTAGGTAGAATTACGGAGTTATTTAAAGGTAAAGATAATTTAATCAGAGTTGTGAAAGTAAAAACCCAACGTGGAGAGTATAAAAGAGCAATTTCTAGAGTGTGCCTTTTACCAATTGAAAGTTAAATTTTGTGTAAGAAATTAAATGTAATTGAGTGTAAAGTGTTTTGTACTAATTAATTTGATTTATATAGGTATAAAGTTGGTAGAGTTAATTATTCATGTTGAATGTTAGACAGTTCAACGGGGGGTGAATGTTTGGGATTGGTGTATTTAGTGAGATGGCGCTGTTCTGTACATATTTTTATTATTTCTAGATGGCTTTTTCTGTATGTATTAAAATTGTATATATACCCTGTTTTTGTAAATAAAGAAGAGATTTTATACAGTCCACTGAGTTGTGTTTGAGTAGTAACACATAGATTTTCATTCAGTCCCCTTAAAAATTACTTAATATGTTATATTGATGTAGAAAATTTTGATTCTTGCCTTCCAAAGTCAACACAACCACATCTCGATGTTCGAATATCAGAATTCTGATATTCGACATGATTCAATATGACCACATCTTTCACAAAATATGTGGCAACCGATGTGGTGTTTTAATAGATTTTTATTCATACCCCTTAATGTAATTTAATATTAAAAGTTGATGTATGAAATCTCAATTCTTGGGCCTAAAAAGTCGACATTGCGAAACACGTCACAATACGAATATCAGGATTCTGATATTCAATATACTCCTCTATATGACCCCATATATTAAACCGTGTGTGGCCGTCGATGTGGGGATAAAAAATATTTTCATTCAGACCCCTTAAAAATTACTTAATATTTTATATTGATGTAGAAAATTTTGATTCTTGCCCTCCAAAGTCCATACAACCACAACTCGATGTTCGAATATCAGAATTCTGATATTCGACATGATTCAATATGACTACATCCATCACAAAATATGTGGCCACCGATGTTGGTCTTTAATAGATTTTTAGTCATCCCCCTTAATGTAATTTAATATTAAAAGATGATAAAAAAATTTAAATCCGAGGCCTTAAAAGTCGACATTGCGAAACACATCGAAATTCGAATATCAGGAATCTGATATTCAATATAATCCTCCATATGACCATATATATCAAATCGTGTGTGGCCCCCGATGTGGGGTTAAAATAGCTTTTTATTCAGTCCCCTTAAAAATTACTTAATATTTTATATTGATGTAGAAAATTTTGATTCTTGCCCTCCAAAGTCAACACAACCACAACTCGATGTTCAAATATCAGAATTCTGATAATCGACAAGATTCAATATGACCACATCTTTCACAAAATATGTGGCCACCGATGTGGGGTTTTAATAGATTTTTATTCATCCCCTTAATGTAATTTAATATTAAAAGTTTATGTATAAAATTTTAAACCTTGGGCCTTAAAAGTCGACATTGCGAAACACATCAAAATTCGAATATCAGGAATCTGATATTCAATATAATCCTCCATAAGACCCCATGTATCAAACCTTGTGTGGCCGCCGATGAGGGGATAAAATAGATTTTCATTCAGTCCCCTTAAAAATTTATTAATATTGAATATTGATGTTGAAAATATTGATTCTTGCCCTCCAAAGTCAACACAACCACATTTCGATGTTCGAATATCAGAATTCTGATATTCGACATGATTCAATATGACCACATCCATCCCAAAATATGTGGCCACCGATGTGGTGTTTTAATAGATTTTTATTTATCCCCCTTCATGTTATTTAATATTATAAGTTAATGTATAAAATTTTAAATCTTTGGCCTTAAAAGTCGACATTGCGAAACACATCAAAATTCGAATATCAGGATTCTGATATTCAATATAATCCTCCATATGACCCCATATATCTAACCATGTGTGGCCGCCGATGTGGGTATTAAATAGATTTTCATTCAGTTCCCTTAAAA
Source organism: Tetragnatha versicolor (assembly GCA_024610705.1). Lineage (NCBI taxonomy): Eukaryota > Metazoa > Arthropoda > Arachnida > Araneae > Tetragnathidae > Tetragnatha > Tetragnatha versicolor. The sequence goes on along the minus strand of JANDEH010000002.1, from coordinate 43,445,420 downwards.
ATTACTTAATATTTTATATTGATGTAGAAAATTTTGATTCTTGCCCTCCAAAGTCAACACAACCACATCTCGATGTTCGAATATCAGAATTCTGATATTCGACATGATTCAATATGACCACATCTATCACAAAATGTGTGTCCACCGATGTGGTGTTTTAATAGATTTTTATTTATCCCCCTTAATGTAATTTAATATTAAAAGTTGATGTATAAAATTTAAAATCTTGGGCCTTAAAAGTCGACATTGCGAAACACATCAAAATTCGAATATCAGGAATCTGATATTCAATATAATCCTCCCTATGACCCCATATATCAAATTTTTGTGGCCCCCGATGTGGGGTTAAAATAGCTTTTTATTCAGTCCCCTTAAAAATAACTTAATATTTTATATTGATGTAGAAAATTTTGATTCTTACCCTCCAAAATCAACACAACCACAACTCGATGTTCAAATATCAGAATTCTGATATTCGACAAGATTCAATATGACCACATCTTTCACAAAATATGTGGCCACCGATGTGGTGTTTTAATAGATTTTTATTCATCCCCTTAATGTAATTTAATATTAAAAGTTTATGTATAAAATTTTAAACCTTGGGCCTTAAAAGTCGACATTGCGAAACACATCAAAATTCGAATATCAGGAATCTGATATTCAATATAATCCTCCATATGACCCCATGTATCAAACCGTGTGTGGCCGCCGATGAGGGGATAAAATAGATTTTCATTCAGTCCCCTTAAAAATTTATTTATATTTAATATTGATGTTGAAAATATTGATTCTTGCCCTCCAAAGTCAACACAACCACATCTCGATGTTCGAATATCAGAATTCTGATATTCGACATGATTCAATATGACCACATCTTTCACAAAATATGTGGCCACCGATGTGGTGTTTTAATAGATTTTTATTCATACCCCTTAATGTAATTTAATATTAAAAGTTGATGTATGAAATCTTAAATCCTGGGCCTAAAAAGTCGACATTGCGAAACACATCAAAATTCGAATATCAGGATTCTGATATTCAATATAATCCTCCATATGACCCCATATATCAAACCGTGTGTGGCCGCTGATGTGGGTATTAAATAGATTTTCATTCAGTCCCCTTAAAAATTACTTAATATTTTATATTGATGTAGAACATTTTGATTCTTGCCCTCCAAAGTCAACACAATCATATCTCGATGATCGAATATCAGAATTCTGATATTCGACATGATTCAATATGACCACATCTTTCACAAAATATGTGGCCACCGATGTGGTGTTTTAATAGATTTTTATTCATCCCCCTTAATGTAATTTAATATTAAAAGTTGATTTAAAAATTTTTAAAAACGGGGCCTTAAAAGTCGACATTGCGAAACACGTCACAATACGAATATCAGGATTCTGATATTCAATATACTCCTCTATATGACCCCATATATTAAACCGTGTGTGGCCGTCGATGTGGGGATAAAAAATATTTTCATTCAGACCCCTTAAAAATTACTTAATATTTTATATTGATGTAGAAAATTTTGATTCTTGCCCTCCAAAGTCCATACAACCACAACTCGATGTTCGAATATCAGAATTCTGATATTCGACATGATTCAATATGACTACATCCATCACAAAATATGTGGCCACCGATGTTGGTCTTTAATAGATTTTTAGTCATCCCCCTTAATGTAATTTAATATTAAAAGATGATAAAAAAATTTAAATCCGAGGCCTTAAAAGTCGACATTGCGAAACACATCGAAATTCGAATATCAGGAATCTGATATTCAATATAATCCTCCATATGACCATATATATCAAATCGTGTGTGGCCCCCGATGTGGGGTTAAAATAGCTTTTTATTCAGTCCCCTTAAAAATTACTTAATATTTTATATTGATGTAGAAAATTTTGAGTCTTGCCCTCCAAAGTCAACACAACCACAACTCGATGTTCAAATATCAGAATTCTGATATTCGACAAGATTCAATATGACCACATCTTTCACAAAATATGTGGCCACCGATGTGGGGTTTTAATAGATTTTTATTCATCCCCTTAATGTAATTTAATATTAAAAGTTTATGTATAAAATTTTAAACCTTGGGCCTTAAAAGTCGACATTGCAAAACACATCAAAATTCGAATATCAGGAATCTAATATTCAATATAATCCTCCATAAGACCCCATGTATCAAACCTTGTGTGGCCGCCGATGAGGGGATAAAATAGATTTTCATTCAGTCCCCTTAAAAATTTATTAATATTTAATATTGATGTTGAAAATATTGATTCTTGCCCTCCAAAGTCAACACAACCACATTTCGATGTTCGAATATCAGAATTCTGATATTCGACATGATTCAATATGACCACATCCATCCCAAAATATTTGGCCACCGATGTGGTGTTTTAATAGATTTTTATTTATCCCCCTTCATGTTATTTAATATTAAATGTTGATGTATAAAATTTTAAATCTTTTGCCTTAAAAGTCGACATTGCGAAACACATCAAAATTCGAATATCAGGATTCTGATATTCAATATAATCCTCCATATGACCCCATATATCTAACCATGTGTGGCCGCCGATGTGGGTATTAAATAGATTTTCATTCAGTTCCCTTAAAAATTACTTAATATTTTATATTGATGTAGAAAATTTTGATTCTTGCCCTCCAAAGTCAACACAACCACATCTCGATGTTCGAATATCAGAATTCTGATATTCGACATGATTCAATATGACCACATCTATCACAAAATGTGTGTCCACCGATGTGGTGTTTTAATAGATTTTTATTTATCCCCCTTAATGTAATTTAATATTAAAAGTTGATGTATAAAATTTAAAATCTTGGGCCTTAAAAGTCGACATTGCGAAACACATCAAAATTCGAATATCAGGAATCTGATATTCAATATAATCCTCCCTATGACCCCATATATCAAATTTTTGTGGCCCCCGATGTGGGGTTAAAATAGCTTTTTATTCAGTCCCCTTAAAAATAACTTAATATTTTATATTGATGTAGAAAATTTTGATTCTTACCCTCCAAAATCAACACAACCACAACTCGATGTTCAAATATCAGAATTCTGATATTCGACAAGATTCAATATGACCACATCTTTCACAAAATATGTGGCCACCGATGTGGTGTTTTAATAGATTTTTATTCATCCCCTTAATGTAATTTAATATTAAAAGTTTATGTATAAAATTTTAAACCTTGGGCCTTAAAAGTCGACATTGCGAAACACATCAAAATTCGAATATCAGGAATCTGATATTCAATATAATCCTCCATATGACCCCATGTATCAAACCGTGTGTGGCCGCCGATGAGGGGATAAAATAGATTTTCATTCAGTCCCCTTAAAAATTTATTTATATTTAATATTGATGTTGAAAATATTGATTCTTGCCCTCCAAAGTCAACACAACCACATCTCGATGTTCGAATATCAGAATTCTGATATTCGACATGATTCAATATGACCACATCTTTCACAAAATATGTGGCCACCGATGTGGTGTTTTAATAGATTTTTATTCATACCCCTTAATGTAATTTAATATTAAAAGTTGATGTATGAAATCTTAAATCCTGGGCCTAAAAAGTCGACATTGCGAAACACATCAAAATTCGAATATCAGGATTCTGATATTCAATATAATCCTCCATATGACCCCATATATCAAACCGTGTGTGGCCGCTGATGTGGGTATTAAATAGATTTTCATTCAGTCCCCTTAAAAATTACTTAATATTTTATATTGATGTAGAACATTTTGATTCTTGCCCTCCAAAGTCAACACAATCATATCTCGATGATCGAATATCAGAATTCTGATATTCGACATGATTCAATATGACCACATCTTTCACAAAATATGTGGCCACCGATGTGGTGTTTTAATAGATTTTTATTCATCCCCCTTAATGTAATTTAATATTAAAAGTTGATTTAAAAATTTTTAAAAACGGGGCCTTAAAAGTCGACATTGCGAAACACGTCACAATACGAATATCAGGATTCTGATATTCAATATACTCCTCTATATGACCCCATATATTAAACCGTGTGTGGCCGTCGATGTGGGGATAAAAAATATTTTCATTCAGACCCCTTAAAAATTACTTAATATTTTATATTGATGTAGAAAATTTTGATTCTTGCCCTCCAAAGTCCATACAACCACAACTCGATGTTCGAATATCAGAATTCTGATATTCGACATGATTCAATATGACTACATCCATCACAAAATATGTGGCCACCGATGTTGGTCTTTAATAGATTTTTAGTCATCCCCCTTAATGTAATTTAATATTAAAAGATGATAAAAAAATTTAAATCCGAGGCCTTAAAAGTCGACATTGCGAAACACATCGAAATTCGAATATCAGGAATCTGATATTCAATATAATCCTCCATATGACCATATATATCAAATCGTGTGTGGCCCCCGATGTGGGGTTAAAATAGCTTTTTATTCAGTCCCCTTAAAAATTACTTAATATTTTATATTGATGTAGAAAATTTTGAGTCTTGCCCTCCAAAGTCAACACAACCACAACTCGATGTTCAAATATCAGAATTCTGATATTCGACAAGATTCAATATGACCACATCTTTCACAAAATATGTGGCCACCGATGTGGGGTTTTAATAGATTTTTATTCATCCCCTTAATGTAATTTAATATTAAAAGTTTATGTATAAAATTTTAAACCTTGGGCCTTAAAAGTCGACATTGCAAAACACATCAAAATTCGAATATCAGGAATCTAATATTCAATATAATCCTCCATAAGACCCCATGTATCAAACCTTGTGTGGCCGCCGATGAGGGGATAAAATAGATTTTCATTCAGTCCCCTTAAAAATTTATTAATATTTAATATTGATGTTGAAAATATTGATTCTTGCCCTCCAAAGTCAACACAACCACATTTCGATGTTCGAATATCAGAATTCTGATATTCGACATGATTCAATATGACCACATCCATCCCAAAATATTTGGCCACCGATGTGGTGTTTTAATAGATTTTTATTTATCCCCCTTCATGTTATTTAATATTAAATGTTGATGTATAAAATTTTAAATCTTTTGCCTTAAAAGTCGACATTGCGAAACACATCAAAATTCGAATATCAGGATTCTGATATTCAATATAATCCTCCATATGACCCCATATATCTAACCATGTGTGGCCGCCGATGTGGGTATTAAATAGATTTTCATTCAGTTCCCTTAAAAATTACTTAATATTTTATATTGATGTAGAAAATTTCGATTCTTGCCCTCCAAAGTCAACACAACCACATCTCGATGTTCGAATATCAGAATTCTGATATTCGACATGATTCAATATGACCACATCTGTCACAAAATGTGTGTCCACCGATGTGGTGTTTTAATAGATTATTATTTATCCCCCTTAATGTAATTTTATTAAAAGTTGATGTATAAAATTTAAAATCTTGGGCCTTAAAAGTCGACATTGCGAAACACATCAAAATTCGAATATCAAGAATCTGATATTCAATATAATCCTCCATATGACCCCATATATCAAATTTTTGTGGCCCCCGATGTGGGGTTAAAATAGCTTTTTATTCAGTCCCCTTAAAAATTACTTAATATTTTATATTGATGTAGAAAATTTTGATTCTTGCCCTCCAAAGTCAACACAACCACAACTCGATGTTCGAATATCAGAATTCTGATATTCAACATGATTCAATATGACCACATCTTTCACAAAATATGTGGCCACCGATGTGGTGTTTTAATAGATTTTTATTCATCCCCCTTAATGTAATTTAATATTAAAAGTTGATGTATGAAATCTTTAATCTTGGGCCTAAAAAGTCGACATTGCGAAACACATCAAAATTCGAATATCAGGAATCTGATATTCAATATAACCCTCCATATGACCCCATGTATCAAACCGTGTGTGGCCGCCGATGTTGGGATAAAATAGATTTTTATTCAGTCCCCTTAAAAATTTATTAATATTTAATATTGATGTTGAAAATATTGATTCTTGCCCTCCAAAGTCAACATAACCACATTTCGATGTTCGAATATCAGAATTCTGATATTCGACATGATTCAATATGACCACATCCATCCCAAAATATGTGGGCACCGATGTGGTGTTTTAATAGATTTTTATTTATCCCCCTTAATGTAATTTAATATTAAAAGTTGATGTATAAAATTTAAAATCTTGGGCCTTAAAAGTCGACATTGCGAAACACATCAAAATTCGAATATCAGGAATCTGATATTCAATATAATCCTCCCTATGACCCCATATATCAAATTTTTGTGGCCTTCGATGTGGGGTTAAAATAGCTTTTTATTCAGTCCCCTTAAAAATAACTTAATATTTTATATTCATGTAGAAAATTTTGATTCTTGCCCTCCAAAGTCAACACAACCACAACTCGATGTTCGAATATCAGAATTCTGATATTCAACATGATTCAATATGACCACATCTTTCACAAAATATGTGGACACCGATGTGGTGTTTTAATAGATTTTTATTCATCCCCCTTAATGTAATTTAATATTAAAAGTTGATGTATGAAATCTTAAATCTTAGGCCTTAAAAGTCGACATTGCGAAACACATCAAAATTCGAATATCAGGATTCTGATATTCAATATAATCCTCCATATGACCCCATATATCAAACCGTGTGTGGCCGCTGATGTGGGTATTAAATAGATTTTCATTCAATCCCCTTAAAAATTATTTAATATTTTATATTGCTGTAGAACATTTTGATTCTTGCCCTCCAAAGTCAACACAACCACATTTCGATGTTCGAATATCAGAATTCTGATATTCGACATGATTCAATATGACCACATCCATCCCAAAATATGTGGCCACCGATGTGGTGTTTTAATAGATTTTTATTTATCCCCCTTAATGTAATTTAATATTAAAAGTTGATGTAAAAATTTTTAAATCCGGGGCCTAAAAAGTCGACATTGCGAAACACGTCAAAATACGAATATCAGGATTCTGATATTCAATATACTCCTCTATATGACCCCATATATTAAACCGTGTGTGGCCGCCAATGTGGGGATAAAAAATATTTTCATTCAGACCCCTTAAAAATTATTTAATATTTTATATATATGTAGAAAATTTTGATTCTTGCCCTCCAAATTCAATACAACCACAACTCGATGTTCGAATATCAGAATTCTGATATTCGACATGATTCAATATGACCACATCCATCACAAAATATGTGGCCACCGATGTGGTGTTTTAATAGATTTTTAGTCATCCCCCTTAATGTAATTTAATATTAAAAGATGATAAAAAAAATTTAAATCCGAGGCCTTAAAAGTCGACATTGCGAAACACATCGAAATTCGAATATCAGGATTCTGATATTCAATATAATAGTCCATATGACCCCATCTATCAAACCGTGTGTGGCCCCCGATGTGGGGTTAAAATAGCTTTTTATTCAGTAGCCTTAAAAATGACTTAATATTTTATATTGATGTAGAAAATTTTAATTCTTACCCTCCAAAGTCAACACAACCACAACTCGATGTTCAAATATCAGAATTCTGATATTCGACAAGATTCAATATGACCACATCTTTCACAAAATATGTGGCCACCGATGTGGTGTTTTAATAGATTTTTATTCATCCCCTTAATGTAATTTAATATTAAAAGTTTATGTATAAAATTTTAAACCTTGGGCCTTAAAAGTCGACATTGCGAAACACATCAAAATTCGAATATCAGGAATCTGATATTCAATATAATCCTCCATATGACCCCATGTATCAAACCGTGTGTGGCCGCCGATGAGGGGATAAAATAGATTTTCATTCAGTCCCCTTAAAAATTTATTTATATTTAATATTGATGTTGAAAATATTGATTCTTGCCCTCCAAAGTCAACACAACCACATTTCGATGTTCGAATATCAGAATTCTGATATTCGACATGATTCAATATGACCACATCCATCACAAAATATGTGGCCACCGATGTGGTGTTTTAATAGATTTTTATTTATCCCCCTTCATGTTATTTAATATTAAAAGTTAATGTATAAAATTTTAAATCTTTGGCCTTAAAAGTCGACATTGCGAAACACATCAAAATTCGAATATCAGGATTCTGAAATTCAATATAATCCTCCATATGACCCCATATATCTAACCATGTGTGGCCGCCGATGTGGGTATTAAATAGATTTTCATTCAGTTCCCTTAAAAATTACTTAATATTTTATATTGATGTAGAAAATTTTGATTCTTGCCCTCCAAAGTCAACACAACCACATCTCGATGTTCGAATATCAGAATTCTGATATTCGACATGATTCAATATGACCACATCTATCACAAAATGTGTGTCCACCGATGTGGTGTTTTAATAGATTTTTATTTATCCCCCTTAATGTAATTTAATATTAAAAGTTGATGTATAAAATTTAAAATCTTGGGCCTTAAAAGTCGACATTGCGAAACACATCAAAATTCGAATATCAGGAATCTGATATTCAATATAATCCTCCCTATGACCCCATATATCAAATTTTTGTGGCCCCCGATGTGGGGTTAAAATAGCTTTTTATTCAGTCCCCTTAAAAATAACTTAATATTTTATATTGATGTAGAAAATTTTGATTCTTACCCTCCAAAGTCAACACAACCACAACTCGATGTTCAAATATCAGAATTCTGATATTCGACAAGATTCAATATGACCACATCTTTCACAAAATATGTGGCCACCGATGTGGTGTTTTAATAGATTTTTATTCATCCCCTTAATGTAATTTAATATTAAAAGTTTATGTATAAAATTTTAAACCTTGGGCCTTAAAAGTCGACATTGCGAAACACATCAAAATTCGAATATCAGGAATCTGATATTCAATATAATCCTCCATATGACCCCATGTATCAAACCGTGTGTGGCCGCCGATGAGGGGATAAAATAGATTTTCATTCAGTCCCCTTAAAAATTTATTTATATTTAATATTGATGTTGAAAATATTGATTCTTGCCCTCCAAAGTCAACACAACCACATCTCGATGTTCGAATATCAGAATTCTGATATTCGACATGATTCAATATGACCACATCTTTCACAAAATATGTGGCCACCGATGTGGTGTTTTAATAGATTTTTATTCATACCCCTTAATGTAATTTAATATTAAAAGTTGATGTATGAAATCTTAAATCCTGGGCCTAAAAAGTCGACATTGCGAAACACATCAAAATTCGAATATCAGGATTCTGATATTCAATATAATCCTCCATATGACCCCATATATCAAACCGTGTGTGGCCGCTGATGTGGGTATTAAATAGATTTTCATTCAGTCCCCTTAAAAATTACTTAATATTTTATATTGATGTAGAACATTTTGATTCTTGCCCTCCAAAGTCAACACAATCATATCTCGATGATCGAATATCAGAATTCTGATATTCGACATGATTCAATATGACCACATCTTTCACAAAATATGTGGCCACCGATGTGGTGTTTTAATAGATTTTTATTCATCCCCCTTAATGTAATTTAATATTAAAAGTTGATTTAAAAATTTTTAAAAACGGGGCCTTAAAAGTCGACATTGCGAAACACGTCACAATACGAATATCAGGATTCTGATATTCAATATACTCCTCTATATGACCCCATATATTAAACCGTGTGTGGCCGTCGATGTGGGGATAAAAAATATTTTCATTCAGACCCCTTAAAAATTACTTAATATTTTATATTGATGTAGAAAATTTTGATTCTTGCCCTCCAAAGTCCATACAACCACAACTCGATGTTCGAATATCAGAATTCTGATATTCGACATGATTCAATATGACTACATCCATCACAAAATATGTGGCCACCGATGTTGGTCTTTAATAGATTTTTAGTCATCCCCCTTAATGTAATTTAATATTAAAAGATGATAAAAAAATTTAAATCCGAGGCCTTAAAAGTCGACATTGCGAAACACATCGAAATTCGAATATCAGGAATCTGATATTCAATATAATCCTCCATATGACCATATATATCAAATCGTGTGTGGCCCCCGATGTGGGGTTAAAATAGCTTTTTATTCAGTCCCCTTAAAAATTACTTAATATTTTATATTGATGTAGAAAATTTTGAGTCTTGCCCTCCAAAGTCAACACAACCACAACTCGATGTTCAAATATCAGAATTCTGATATTCGACAAGATTCAATATGACCACATCTTTCACAAAATATGTGGCCACCGATGTGGGGTTTTAATAGATTTTTATTCATCCCCTTAATGTAATTTAATATTAAAAGTTTATGTATAAAATTTTAAACCTTGGGCCTTAAAAGTCGACATTGCAAAACACATCAAAATTCGAATATCAGGAATCTAATATTCAATATAATCCTCCATAAGACCCCATGTATCAAACCTTGTGTGGCCGCCGATGAGGGGATAAAATAGATTTTCATTCAGTCCCCTTAAAAATTTATTAATATTTAATATTGATGTTGAAAATATTGATTCTTGCCCTCCAAAGTCAACACAACCACATTTCGATGTTCGAATATCAGAATTCTGATATTCGACATGATTCAATATGACCACATCCATCCCAAAATATTTGGCCACCGATGTGGTGTTTTAATAGATTTTTATTTATCCCCCTTCATGTTATTTAATATTAAATGTTGATGTATAAAATTTTAAATCTTTTGCCTTAAAAGTCGACATTGCGAAACACATCAAAATTCGAATATCAGGATTCTGATATTCAATATAATCCTCCATATGACCCCATATATCTAACCATGTGTGGCCGCCGATGTGGGTATTAAATAGATTTTCATTCAGTTCCCTTAAAAATTACTTAATATTTTATATTGATGTAGAAAATTTCGATTCTTGCCCTCCAAAGTCCACACAACCACATCTCGATGTTCGAATATCAGAATTCTGATATTCGACATGATTCAATATGACCACATCTGTCACAAAATGTGTGTCCACCGATGTGGTGTTTTAATAGATTATTATTTATCCCCCTTAATGTAATTTTATTAAAAGTTGATGTATAAAATTTAAAATCTTGGGCCTTAAAAGTCGACATTGCGAAACACATCAAAATTCGAATATCAAGAATCTGATATTCAATATAATCCTCCATATGACCCCATATATCAAATTTTTGTGGCCCCCGATGTGGGGTTAAAATAGCTTTTTATTCAGTCCCCTTAAAAATTACTTAATATTTTATATTGATGTAGAAAATTTTGATTCTTGCCCTCCAAAGTCAACACAACCACAACTCGATGTTCGAATATCAGAATTCTGATATTCAACATGATTCAATATGACCACATCTTTCACAAAATATGTGGCCACCGATGTGGTGTTTTAATAGATTTTTATTCATCCCCCTTAATGTAATTTAATATTAAAAGTTGATGTATGAAATCTTTAATCTTGGGCCTAAAAAGTCGACATTGCGAAACACATCAAAATTCGAATATCAGGAATCTGATATTCAATATAACCCTCCATATGACCCCATGTATCAAACCGTGTGTGGCCGCCGATGTTGGGATAAAATAGATTTTTATTCAGTCCCCTTAAAAATTTATTAATATTTAATATTGATGTTGAAAATATTGATTCTTGCCCTCCAAAGTCAACACAACCACATTTCGATGTTCGAATATCAGAATTCTGATATTCGACATGATTCAATATGACCACATCCATCCCAAAATATGTGGGCACCGATGTGGTGTTTTAATAGATTTTTATTTATCCCCCTTAATGTAATTTAATATTAAAAGTTGATGTATAAAATTTAAAATCTTGGGCCTTAAAAGTCGACATTGCGAAACACATCAAAATTCGAATATCAGGAATCTGATATTCAATATAATCCTCCCTATGACCCCATATATCAAATTTTTGTGGCCTTCGATGTGGGGTTAAAATAGCTTTTTATTCAGTCCCCTTAAAAATAACTTAATATTTTATATTCATGTAGAAAATTTTGATTCTTGCCCTCCAAAGTCAACACAACCACAACTCGATGTTCGAATATCAGAATTCTGATATTCAACATGATTCAATATGACCACATCTTTCACAAAATATGTGGCCACCGATGTGGTGTTTTAATAGATTTTTATTCATCCCCCTTAATGTAATTTAATATTAAAAGTTGATGTATGAAATCTTAAATCTTAGGCCTTAAAAGTCGACATTGCGAAACACATCAAAATTCGAATATCAGGATTCTGATATTCAATATAATCCTCCATATGACCCCATATATCAAACCGTGTGTGGCCGCTGATGTGGGTATTAAATAGATTTTCATTCAATCCCCTTAAAAATTATTTAATATTTTATATTGCTGTAGAACATTTTGATTCTTGCCCTCCAAAGTCAACACAACCACATTTCGATGTTCGAATATCAGAATTCTGATATTCGACATGATTCAATATGACCACATCCATCCCAAAATATGTGGCCACCGATGTGGTGTTTTAATAGATTTTTATTTATCCCCCTTAATGTAATTTAATATTAAAAGTTGATGTAAAAATTTTTAAATCCGGGGCCTAAAAAGTCGACATTGCGAAACACGTCAAAATACGAATATCAGGATTCTGATATTCAATATACTCCTCTATATGACCCCATATATTAAACCGTGTGTGGCCGCCAATGTGGGGATAAAAAATATTTTCATTCAGACCCCTTAAAAATTATTTAATATTTTATATATATGTAGAAAATTTTGATTCTTGCCCTCCAAATTCAATACAACCACAACTCGATGTTCGAATATCAGAATTCTGATATTCGACATGATTCAATATGACCACATCCATCACAAAATATGTGGCCACCGATGTGGTGTTTTAATAGATTTTTAGTCATCCCCCTTAATGTAATTTAATATTAAAAGATGATAAAAAAAATTTAAATCCGAGGCCTTAAAAGTCGACATTGCGAAACACATCGAAATTCGAATATCAGGATTCTGATATTCAATATAATAGTCCATATGACCCCATCTATCAAACCGTGTGTGGCCCCCGATGTGGGGTTAAAATAGCTTTTTATTCAGTAGCCTTAAAAATGACTTAATATTTTATATTGATGTAGAAAATTTTAATTCTTACCCTCCAAAGTCAACACAACCACAACTCGATGTTCAAATATCAGAATTCTGATATTCGACAAGATTCAATATGACCACATCTTTCACAAAATATGTGGCCACCGATGTGGTGTTTTAATAGATTTTTATTCATCCCCTTAATGTAATTTAATATTAAAAGTTTATGTATAAAATTTTAAACCTTGGGCCTTAAAAGTCGACATTGCGAAACACATCAAAATTCGAATATCAGGAATCTGATATTCAATATAATCCTCCATATGACCCCATGTATCAAACCGTGTGTGGCCGCCGATGAGGGGATAAAATAGATTTTCATTCAGTCCCCTTAAAAATTTATTTATATTTAATATTGATGTTGAAAATATTGATTCTTGCCCTCCAAAGTCAACACAACCACATTTCGATGTTCGAATATCAGAATTCTGATATTCGACATGATTCAATATGACCACATCCATCACAAAATATGTGGCCACCGATGTGGTATTTTAATAGATTTTTATTTATCCCCCTTCATGTAATTTAATATTAAAAGTTGATGTATAAAATTTTAAATCTTAGGCCTTAAAAGTCGACATTGCGAAACACATCAAAATTCGAATATCAGGATTCTAATATTCAATATAATCCTCCGTATGACCCCATATATCTAACCATGTGTGGCCGCCGATGTGGGTATTACATAGATTTTCATTCAGTCCCCTTAAAAATTACTTAATATGTTATATTGATGTAGAAAATTTTGATTCTTGCCTTCCAAAGTCAACACAACCACATCTCGATGTTCGAATATCAGAATTCTGATATTCGACATGATTCAATATGACCACATCTTTCACAAAATATGTGGCCACCGATGTGGTGTTTTAATAGATTTTTATTCATACCCCTTAATGTAATTTAATATTAAAAGTTGATGTATGAAATCTTAAATCTTGGGCCTAAAAAGTCGACATTGCGAAACACATCAAAATTCGAATATCAGGATTCTGATATTCAATATAATCCTCCATATGACCCCATATATCAAACCGTGTGTGGCCGCTGATGTGGGTATTAAATAGATTTTCAGTCAGTCCCCTTAAAAATTACTTAATATTTTATATTGATGTAGAACATTTTGATTCTTGCCCTCCAAAGTCAACACAATCATATCTCGATGATCGAATATCAGAATTCTGATATTCGACATGATTCAATATGACCACATCTTTCACAATATATGTGGCCACCGATGTGGTGTTTTAATAGATTTTTATTCATCCCCCTTAATGTAATTTAATATTAAAAGTTGATTTAAAAATTTTTAAAAACGGGGCCTTAAAAGTCGACATTGCGAAACACGTCACAATACGAATATCAGGATTCTGATATTCAATATACTCCTCTATATGACCCCATATATTAAACCGTGTGTGGCCGTCGATGTGGGGATAAAAAATATTTTCATTCAGACCCCTTAAAAATTACTTAATATTTTATATTGATGTAGAAAATTTTGATTCTTGCCCTCCAAAGTCCATACAACCACAACTCGATGTTCGAATATCAGAATTCTGATATTCGACATGATTCAATATGACTACATCCATCACAAAATATGTGGCCACCGATGTTGGTCTTTAATAGATTTTAAGTCATCCCCCTTTATGTAATTTAATATTAAAAGATGATAAAAAAATTTAAATCCGAGGCCTTAAAAGTCGACATTGCGAAACACATCGAAATTCGAATATCAGGAATCTGATATTCAATATAATCCTCCATATGACCATATATATCAAATCGTGTGTGGCCCCCGATGTGGGGTTAAAATAGCTTTTTATTCAGTCCCCTTAAAAATTACTTAATATTTTATATTGATGTAGAAAATTTTGATTCTTGCCCTCCAAAGTCAACACAACCACAACTCGATGTTCAAATATCAGAATTCTGATATTCGACAAGATTCAATATGACCACATCTTTCACAAAATATGTGGCCACCGATGTGGGGTTTTAATAGATTTTTATTCATCCCCCTTCATGTTATTTAATATTAAAAGTTGATGTATAAAATTTTAAATCTTGGGCCTTAAAAGTCGACATTGCGAAACACATCAAAATTCGAATATCAGGAATCTGATATTCAATATAATCCTCCATAAGACCCCATGTATCAAACCTTGTGTGGCCGCCGATGAGGGGATAAAATTGATTTTCATTCAGTCCCCTTAACAATTTATTAATATTTAATATTGATGTTGAAAATATTGATTCTTGCCCTCCAAAGTCAACACAACCACATTTCGATGTTCGAATATCAGAATTCTGATATTCGACATGATTCAATATGACCACATCCATCCCAAAATATGTGGCCACCGATGTGGTGTTTTAATAGATTTTTATTTATCCCCCTTCATGTTATTTAATATTAAAAGTTGATGTATAAAATTTTAAATCTTTTGCCTTAAAAGTCGACATTGCGAAACACATCAAAATTCGAATATCAGGATTCTGATATTCAATATAATCCTCCATATGACCCCATCTATCAAACACTGTGTGGCCGCCGATGTGGGGATAAAATAGATTTTCATTCTGTCCCCTTAAAAATTACTTAATATTTTATATTGATGTAAAAAATTTGGATTCTTGCCCTCCAAAGTCAACACAACCACATCTCGATGTTCGAATATCAGAATTCTGATATTCGACATGATTCAATATGACCACATCTGTCACAAAATGTGTGTCCACCGATGTGGTGTTTTAATAGATTATTATTTATCCCCCTTAATGTAATTTAATATTAAAAGTTGATGTATAAAATTTAAAATCTTGGGCCTTAAAAGTCGACATTGCGAAACACATCAAAATTCGAATATCAAGAATCTGATATTCAATATAATCCTCCATATGACCCCATATATCTAATTTTTGTGGCCCCCGATGTGGGGTTAAAATAGCTTTTTATTCAGTCCCCTTAAAAATTACTTAATATTTTATATTGATGTAGAAAATTTTGATTCTTGCCCTCCAAAGTCAACACAACCACAACTCGATGTTCGAATATCAGAATTCTGATATTCAACATGATTCTATATGACCACATCTTTCACAAAATATGTGGCCACCGATGTGGTGTTTTAATAGATTTTTATTCATCCCCCTTAATGTAATTTAATATTAAAAGTTGATGTATGAAATCTTAAATCTTAGGCCTAAAAAGTCGACATTGCGAAACACATCAAAATTCGAATATCAGGAATCTGATATTCAATATAATTCTCCATATGACCCCATATATCAAACCGTGTGTGGCCGCTGATGTGGGTATTAAATAGATTTTCATTCAGTCCCCTTAAAAATTACTTAATATTTTATATTGATGTAGAAAATTTCGATTCTTGCCCTCCAAAGTCAACACAATCATATCTCGATGATCGAATATCAGAATTCTGATATTCGACATGATTCAATATGACCACATCTTTCACAATATATGTGGCCTCCGATGTGGTGTTTTAATAGATTTTTATTCATCCCCCTTAATGTAATTTAATATTAAAAGTTGATGTATGAAATCTTAAATCTTGGGCCTAAAAAGTCGACATTGCGAAACACATCAAAATTCGAATATCAGGAATCTGATATTCAATATAATCCTCCATATGACCCCATCTATCAAACACTGTGTGGCCGCCGATGTGGGGATAAAATAGATTTTCATTCTGTCCCCTTAAAAATTACTTAATATTTTATATTGATGTAAAAAATTTGGATTCTTGCCCTCCAAAGTCAACACAACCACATCTCGATGTTCGAATATCAGAATTCTGATATTCGACATGATTCAATATGACCACATCTGTCACAAAATGTGTGTCCACCGATGTGGTGTTTTAATAGATTATTATTTATCCCCCTTAATGTAATTTAATATTAAATGTTGATGTATAAAATTTTAAATCTTTTGCCTTAAAAGTCGACATTGCGAAACACATCAAAATTCGAATATCAGGATTCTGATATTCAATATAATCCTCCATATGAACCCATATATCTAACCATGTGTGGCCGCCGATGTGGGTATTAAATAGATTTTCATTCAGTTCCCTTAAAAATTACTTAATATTTTATATTGATGTAGAAAATTTCGATTCTTGCCCTCCAAAGTCAACACAACCACATCTCGATGTTCGAATATCAGAATTCTGATATTCGACATGATTCAATATGACCACATCTTTCACAAAATATGTGGCCACCGATGTGGTGTTTTAATAGATTTTTATTCATCCCCCTTAATGTAATTTAATATTAAAAGTTGATGTATGAAATCTTAAATCTTGGGCCTAAAAAGTCGACATTGCGAAACACATCAAAATTCGAATATCAGGAATCTGATATTCAATATAATCCTCCATATGACCCCATCTATCAAACACTGTGTGGCCGCCGATGTGGGGATAAAATAGATTTTCATTCTGTCCCCTTAAAAATTACTTAATATTTTATATTGATGTAAAAAATTTGGATTCTTGCCCTCCAAAGTCAACACAACCACATCTCGATGTTCGAATATCAGAATTCTGATATTCGACATGATTCAATATGACCACATCTGTCACAAAATGTGTGTCCACCGATGTGGTGTTTTAATAGATTATTATTTATCCCCCTTAATGTAATTTTATTAAAAGTTGATGTATAAAATTTAAAATCTTGGGCCTTAAAAGTCGACATTGCGAAACACATCAAAATTCGAATATCAAGAATCTGATATTCAATATAATCCTCCATATGACCCCATATATCAAATTTTTGTGGCCCCCGATGTGGGGTTAAAATAGCTTTTTATTCAGTCCCCTTAAAAATTACTTAATATTTTATATTGATGTAGAAAATTTTGATTCTTGCCCTCCAAAGTCAACACAACCACAACTCGATGTTCGAATATCAGAATTCTGATATTCAACATGATTCAATATGACCACATCTTTCACAAAATATGTGGCCACCGATGTGGTGTTTTAATAGATTTTTATTCATCCCCCTTAATGTAATTTAATATTAAAAGTTGATGTATGAAATCTTTAATCTTGGGCCTAAAAAGTCGACATTGCGAAACACATCAAAATTCGAATATCAGGAATCTGATATTCAATATAACCCTCCATATGACCCCATGTATCAAACCGTGTGTGGCCGCCGATGTTGGGATAAAATAGATTTTCATTCAGTCCCCTTAAAAATTTATTAATATTTAATATTGATGTTGAAAATATTGATTCTTGCCCTCCAAAGTCAACACAACCACATTTCGATGTTCGAATATCAGAATTCTGATATTCGACATGATTCAATATGACCACATCCATCCCAAAATATGTGGCCACCGATGTGGTGTTTTAATAGATTTTTATTTATCCCCCTTAATGTAATTTAATATTAAAAGTTGATGTATAAAATTTAAAATCTTGGGCCTTAAAAGTCGACATTGCGAAACACATCAAAATTCGAATATCAGGAATCTGATATTCAATATAATCCTCCCTATGACCCCATATATCAAATTTTTGTGGCCTTCGATGTGGGGTTAAAATAGCTTTTTATTCAGTCCCCTTAAAAATAACTTAATATTTTATATTCATGTAGAAAATTTTGATTCTTGCCCTCCAAAGTCAACACAACCACAACTCGATGTTCGAATATCAGAATTCTGATATTCAACATGATTCAATATGACCACATCTTTCACAAAATATGTGGCCACCGATGTGGTGTTTTAATAGATTTTTATTCATACCCCTTAATGTAATTTAATATTAAAAGTTGATGTATGAAATCTTAAATCTTGGGCCTAAAAAGTCGACATTGCGAAACACATCAAAATTCGAATATCAGGATTCTGATATTCAATATAATCCTCCATATGACCCCATATATCAAACCGTGTGTGGCCGCTGATGTGGGTATTAAATAGATTTTCAGTCAGTCCCCTTAAAAATTACTTAATATTTTATATTGATGTAGAACATTTTGATTCTTGCCCTCCAAAGTCAACACAATCATATCTCGATGATCGAATATCAGAATTCTGATATTCGACATGATTCAATATGACCACATCTTTCACAATATATGTGGCCACCGATGTGGTGTTTTAATAGATTTTTATTCATCCCCCTTAATGTAATTTAATATTAAAAGTTGATTTAAAAATTTTTAAAAACGGGGCCTTAAAAGTCGACATTGCGAAACACGTCACAATACGAATATCAGGATTCTGATATTCAATATACTCCTCTATATGACCCCATATATTAAACCGTGTGTGGCCGTCGATGTGGGGATAAAAAATATTTTCATTCAGACCCCTTAAAAATTACTTAATATTTTATATTGATGTAGAAAATTTTGATTCTTGCCCTCCAAAGTCCATACAACCACAACTCGATGTTCGAATATCAGAATTCTGATATTCGACATGATTCAATATGACTACATCCATCACAAAATATGTGGCCACCGATGTTGGTCTTTAATAGATTTTAAGTCATCCCCCTTTATGTAATTTAATATTAAAAGATGATAAAAAAATTTAAATCCGAGGCCTTAAAAGTCGACATTGCGAAACACATCGAAATTCGAATATCAGGAATCTGATATTCAATATAATCCTCCATATGACCATATATATCAAATCGTGTGTGGCCCCCGATGTGGGGTTAAAATAGCTTTTTATTCAGTCCCCTTAAAAATTACTTAATATTTTATATTGATGTAGAAAATTTTGATTCTTGCCCTCCAAAGTCAACACAACCACAACTCGATGTTCAAATATCAGAATTCTGATATTCGACAAGATTCAATATGACCACATCTTTCACAAAATATGTGGCCACCGATGTGGGGTTTTAATAGATTTTTATTCATCCCCCTTCATGTTATTTAATATTAAAAGTTGATGTATAAAATTTTAAATCTTAGGCCTTAAAAGTCGACATTGCGAAACACATCAAAATTCGAATATCAGGAATCTGATATTCAATATAATCCTCCATAAGACCCCATGTATCAAACCTTGTGTGGCCGCCGATGAGGGGATAAAATTGATTTTCATTCAGTCCCCTTAAAAATTTATTAATATTTAATATTGATGTTGAAAATATTGATTCTTGCCCTCCAAAGTCAACACAACCACATTTCGATGTTCGAATATCAGAATTCTGATATTCGACATGATTCAATATGACCACATCCATCCCAAAATATGTGGCCACCGATGTGGTGTTTTAATAGATTTTTATTTATCCCCCTTCATGTTATTTAATATTAAAAGTTGATGTATAAAATTTTAAATCTTTTGCCTTAAAAGTCGACATTGCGAAACACATCAAAATTCGAATATCAGGATTCTGATATTCAATATAATCCTCCATATGACCCCATATATCTAACCATGTGTGGCCGCCGATGTGGGTATTAAATAGATTTTCATTCAGTTCCCTTAAAAATTACTTAATATTTTATATTGATGTAGAAAATTTCGATTCTTGCCCTCCAAAGTCAACACAACCACATCTCGATGTTCGAATATCAGAATTCTGATATTCGACATGATTCAATATGACCACATCTTTCACAAAATATGTGGCCACCGATGTGGTGTTTTAATAGATTTTTATTCATCCCCCTTAATGTAATTTAATATTAAAAGTTGATGTATGAAATCTTAAATCTTGGGCCTAAAAAGTCGACATTGCGAAACACATCAAAATTCGAATATCAGGAATCTGATATTCAATATAATCCTCCATATGACCCCATCTATCAAACACTGTGTGGCCGCCGATGTGGGGATAAAATAGATTTTCATTCTGTCCCCTTAAAAATTACTTAATATTTTATATTGATGTAAAAAATTTGGATTCTTGCCCTCCAAAGTCAACACAACCACATCTCGATGTTCGAATATCAGAATTCTGATATTCGACATGATTCAATATGACCACATCTGTCACAAAATGTGTGTCCACCGATGTGGTGTTTTAATAGATTATTATTTATCCCCCTTAATGTAATTTAATATTAAAAGTTGATGTATAAAATTTAAAATCTTGGGCCTTAAAAGTCGACATTGCGAAACACATCAAAATTCGAATATCAAGAATCTGATATTCAATATAATCCTCCATATGACCCCATATATCAAATTTTTGTGGCCCCCGATGTGGGGTTAAAATAGCTTTTTATTCAGTCCCCTTAAAAATTACTTAATATTTTATATTGATGTAGAAAATTTTGATTCTTGCCCTCCAAAGTCAACACAACCACAACTCGATGTTCGAATATCAGAATTCTGATATTCAACATGATTCAATATGACCACATCTTTCACAATATATGTGGCCTCCGATGTGGTGTTTTAATAGATTTTTATTCATCCCCCTTAATGTAATTTAATATTAAAAGTTGATGTATGAAATCTTAAATCTTGGGCCTAAAAAGTCGACATTGCGAAACACATCAAAATTCGAATATCAGGAATCTGATATTCAATATAATCCTCCATATGACCCCATCTATCAAACACTGTGTGGCCGCCGATGTGGGGATAAAATAGATTTTCATTCTGTCCCCTTAAAAATTACTTAATATTTTATATTGATGTAAAAAATTTGGATTCTTGCCCTCCAAAGTCAACACAACCACATCTCGATGTTCGAATATCAGAATTCTGATATTCGACATGATTCAATATGACCACATCTGTCACAAAATGTGTGTCCACCGATGTGGTGTTTTAATAGATTATTATTTATCCCCCTTAATGTAATTTAATATTAAAAGTTGATGTATAAAATTTAAAATCTTGGGCCTTAAAAGTCGACATTGCGAAACACATCAAAATTCGAATATCAAGAATCTGATATTCAATATAATCCTCCATATGACCCCATATATCAAATTTTTGTGGCCCCCGATGTGGGGTTAATATAGCTTTTTATTCAGTCCCCTTAAAAATTACTTAATATTTTATATTGATGTAGAAAATTTTGATTCTTGCCCTCCAAAGTCAACACAACCACAACTCGATGTTCGAATATCAGAATTCTGATATTCAACATTATTCAATATGACCACATCTTTCACAAAATATGTGGCCACCGATGTGGTGTTTTAATAGATTTTTATTCATCCCCCTTAATGTAATTTAATATTAAAAGTTGATGTATGAAATCTTAAATCTTAGGCCTAAAAAGTCGACATTGCGAAACACATCAAAATTCGAATATCAGGAATCTGATATTCAATATAATTCTCCATATGACCCCATATATCAAACCGTGTGTGGCCGCTGATGTGGGTATTAAATAGATTTTCATTCAGTCCCCTTAAAAATTACTTAATATTTTATATTGATGTAGAAAATTTCGATTCTTGCCCTCCAAAGTCAACACAATCATATCTCGATGATCGAATATCAGAATTCTGATATTCGACATGATTCAATATGACCACATCTTTCACAATATATGTGGCCTCCGATGTGGTGTTTTAATAGATTTTTATTCATCCCCCTTAATGTAATTTAATATTAAAAGTTGATGTATGAAATCTTAAATCTTGGGCCTAAAAAGTCGACATTGCGAAACACATCAAAATTCGAATATCAGGAATCTGATATTCAATATAATCCTCCATATGACCCCATCTATCAAACACTGTGTGGCCGCCGATGTGGGGATAAAATAGATTTTCATTCTGTCCCCTTAAAAATTACTTAATATTTTATATTGATGTAAAAAATTTGGATTCTTGCCCTCCAAAGTCAACACAACCACATCTCGATGTTCGAATATCAGAATTCTGATATTCGACATGATTCAATATGACCACATCTGTCACAAAATGTGTGTCCACCGATGTGGTGTTTTAATAGATTATTATTTATCCCCCTTAATGTAATTTAATATTAAAAGTTGATGTATAAAATTTAAAATCTTGGGCCTTAAAAGTCGACATTGCGAAACACATCAAAATTCGAATATCAAGAATCTGATATTCAATATAATCCTCCATATGACCCCATCTATCAAACACTGTGTGGCCGCCGATGTGGGGATAAAATAGATTTTCATTCTGTCCCCTTAAAAATTACTTAATATTTTATATTGATGTAAAAAATTTGGATTCTTGCCCTCCAAAGTCAACACAACCACATCTCGATGTTCGAATATCAGAATTCTGATATTCGACATGATTCAATATGACCACATCTGTCACAAAATGTGTGTCCACCGATGTGGTGTTTTAATAGATTATTATTTATCCCCCTTAATGTAATTTAATATTAAAAGTTGATGTATAAAATTTAAAATCTTGGGCCTTAAAAGTCGACATTGCGAAACACATCAAAATTCGAATATCAAGAATCTGATATTCAATATAATCCTCCATATGACCCCATATATCAAATTTTTGTGGCCCCCGATGTGGGGTTAAAATAGCTTTTTATTCAGTCCCCTTAAAAATTACTTAATATTTTATATTGATGTAGAAAATTTTGATTCTTGCCCTCCAAAGTCAACACAACCACAACTCGATGTTCGAATATCAGAATTCTGATATTCAACATGATTCAATATGACCACATCTTTCACAAAATATGTGGCCACCGATGTGGTGTTTTAATAGATTTTTATTCATCCCCCTTAATGTAATTTAATATTAAAAGTTGATGTATGAAATCTTAAATCTTAGGCCTAAAAAGTCGACATTGCGAAACACATCAAAATTCGAATATCAGGAATCTGATATTCAATATAATTCTCCATATGACCCCATATATCAAACCGTGTGTGGCCGCTGATGTGGGTATTAAATAGATTTTCATTCAGTCCCCTTAAAAATTACTTAATATTTTATATTGATGTAGAAAATTTCGATTCTTGCCCTCCAAAGTCAACACAATCATATCTCGATGATCGAATATCAGAATTCTGATATTCGACATGATTCAATATGACCACATCTTTCACAATATATGTGGCCTCCGATGTGGTGTTTTAATAGATTTTTATTCATCCCCCTTAATGTAATTTAATATTAAAAGTTGATGTATGAAATCTTAAATCTTGGGCCTAAAAAGTCGACATTGCGAAACACATCAAAATTCGAATATCAGGAATCTGATATTCAATATAATCCTCCATATGACCCCATCTATCAAACACTGTGTGGCCGCCGATGTGGGGATAAAATAGATTTTCATTCTGTCCCCTTAAAAATTACTTAATATTTTATATTGATGTAAAAAATTTGGATTCTTGCCCTCCAAAGTCAACACAACCACATCTCGATGTTCGAATATCAGAATTCTGATATTCGACATGATTCAATATGACCACATCTGTCACAAAATGTGTGTCCACCGATGTGGTGTTTTAATAGATTATTATTTATCCCCCTTAATGTAATTTAATATTAAAAGTTGATGTATAAAATTTAAAATCTTGGGCCTTAAAAGTCGACATTGCGAAACACATCAAAATTCGAATATCAAGAATCTGATATTCAATATAATCCTCCATATGACCCCATATATCAAATTTTTGTGGCCCCCGATGTGGGGTTAAAATAGCTTTTTATTCAGTCCCCTTAAAAATTACTTAATATTTTATATTGATGTAGAAAATTTTGATTCTTGCCCTCCAAAGTTAACACAACCACAACTCGATGTTCGAATATCAGAATTCTGATATTCAACATGATTCAATATGACCACATCTTTCACAAAATATGTGGCCACCGATGTGGTGTTTTAATATATTTTTATTCATCCCCCTTAATGTAATTTAATATTAAAAGTTGATGTATGAAATCTTAAATCTTAGGCCTAAAAAGTCGACATTGCGAAACACATCAAAATTCGAATATCAGGAATCTGATATTCAATATAATTCTCCATATGACCCCATATATCAAACCGTGTGTGGCCGCTGATGTGGGTATTAAATAGATTTTCATTCAGTCCCCTTAAAAATTACTTAATATTTTATATTGATGTAGAAAATTTCGATTCTTGCCCTCCAAAGTCAACACAATCATATCTCGATGATCGAATATCAGAATTCTGATATTCGACATGATTCAATATGACCACATCTTTCACAATATATGTGGCCTCCGATGTGGTGTTTTAATGGATTTTTATTCATCCCCCTTAATGTAATTTAATATTAAAAGTTGATGTATGAAATCTTAAATCTTGGGCCTAAAAAGTCGACATTGCGAAACACATCAAAATTCGAATATCAGGAATCTGATATTCAATATAATCCTCCATATGACCCCATCTATCAAACACTGTGTGGCCGCCGATGTGGGGATAAAATAGATTTTCATTCCGTCCCCTTAAAAATTACTTAATATTTTATATTGATGTAAAAAATTTGGATTCTTGCCCTCCAAAGTCAACACAACCACATCTCGATGTTCGAATATCAGAATTCTGATATTCGACAAGATTCAATATGACCACATCTTTCACAAAATATGTGGCCACCGATGTGGGGTTTTAATAGATTTTTATTCATCCCCCTTCATGTTATTTAATATTAAAAGTTGATGTATAAAATTTTAAATCTTAGGCCTTAAAAGTCGACATTGCGAAACACATCAAAATTCGAATATCAGGAATCTGATATTCAATATAATCCTCCATAAGACCCCATGTATCAAACCTTGTGTGGCCGCCGATGAGGGGATAAAATTGATTTTCATTCAGTCCCCTTAAAAATTTATTAATATTTAATATTGATGTTGAAAATATTGATTCTTGCCCTCCAAAGTCAACACAACCACATTTCGATGTTCGAATATCAGAATTCTGATATTCGACATGATTCAATATGACCACATCCATCCCAAAATATGTGGCCACCGATGTGGTGTTTTAATAGATTTTTATTTATCCCCCTTCATGTTATTTAATATTAAAAGTTGATGTATAAAATTTTAAATCTTTTGCCTTAAAAGTCGACATTGCGAAACACATCAAAATTCGAATATCAGGATTCTGATATTCAATATAATCCTCCATATGACCCCATATATCTAACCATGTGTGGCCGCCGATGTGGGTATTAAATAGATTTTCATTCAGTTCCCTTAAAAATTACTTAATATTTTATATTGATGTAGAAAATTTCGATTCTTGCCCTCCAAAGTCAACACAACCACATCTCGATGTTCGAATATCAGAATTCTGATATTCGACATGATTCAATATGACCACATCTTTCACAAAATATGTGGCCACCGATGTGGTGTTTTAATAGATTTTTATTCATCCCCCTTAATGTAATTTAATATTAAAAGTTGATGTATGAAATCTTAAATCTTGGGCCTAAAAAGTCGACATTGCGAAACACATCAAAATTCGAATATCAGGAATCTGATATTCAATATAATCCTCCATATGACCCCATCTATCAAACACTGTGTGGCCGCCGATGTGGGGATAAAATAGATTTTCATTCTGTCCCCTTAAAAATTACTTAATATTTTATATTGATGTAAAAAATTTGGATTCTTGCCCTCCAAAGTCAACACAACCACATCTCGATGTTCGAATATCAGAATTCTGATATTCGACATGATTCAATATGACCACATCTGTCACAAAATGTGTGTCCACCGATGTGGTGTTTTAATAGATTATTATTTATCCCCCTTAATGTAATTTAATATTAAAAGTTGATGTATAAAATTTAAAATCTTGGGCCTTAAAAGTCGACATTGCGAAACACATCAAAATTCGAATATCAAGAATCTGATATTCAATATAATCCTCCATATGACCCCATATATCAAATTTTTGTGGCCCCCGATGTGGGGTTAAAATAGCTTTTTATTCAGTCCCCTTAAAAATTACTTAATATTTTATATTGATGTAGAAAATTTTGATTCTTGCCCTCCAAAGTCAACACAACCACAACTCGATGTTCGAATATCAGAATTCTGATATTCAACATGATTCAATATGACCACATCTTTCACAATATATGTGGCCTCCGATGTGGTGTTTTAATAGATTTTTATTCATCCCCCTTAATGTAATTTAATATTAAAAGTTGATGTATGAAATCTTAAATCTTGGGCCTAAAAAGTCGACATTGCGAAACACATCAAAATTCGAATATCAGGAATCTGATATTCAATATAATCCTCCATATGACCCCATCTATCAAACACTGTGTGGCCGCCGATGTGGGGATAAAATAGATTTTCATTCTGTCCCCTTAAAAATTACTTAATATTTTATATTGATGTAAAAAATTTGGATTCTTGCCCTCCAAAGTCAACACAACCACATCTCGATGTTCGAATATCAGAATTCTGATATTCGACATGATTCAATATGACCACATCTGTCACAAAATGTGTGTCCACCGATGTGGTGTTTTAATAGATTATTATTTATCCCCCTTAATGTAATTTAATATTAAAAGTTGATGTATAAAATTTAAAATCTTGGGCCTTAAAAGTCGACATTGCGAAACACATCAAAATTCGAATATCAAGAATCTGATATTCAATATAATCCTCCATATGACCCCATATATCAAATTTTTGTGGCCCCCGATGTGGGGTTAATATAGCTTTTTATTCAGTCCCCTTAAAAATTACTTAATATTTTATATTGATGTAGAAAATTTTGATTCTTGCCCTCCAAAGTCAACACAACCACAACTCGATGTTCGAATATCAGAATTCTGATATTCAACATGATTCAATATGACCACATCTTTCACAAAATATGTGGCCACCGATGTGGTGTTTTAATAGATTTTTATTCATCCCCCTTAATGTAATTTAATATTAAAAGTTGATGTATGAAATCTTAAATCTTAGGCCTAAAAAGTCGACATTGCGAAACACATCAAAATTCGAATATCAGGAATCTGATATTCAATATAATTCTCCATATGACCCCATATATCAAACCGTGTGTGGCCGCTGATGTGGGTATTAAATAGATTTTCATTCAGTCCCCTTAAAAATTACTTAATATTTTATATTGATGTAGAAAATTTCGATTCTTGCCCTCCAAAGTCAACACAATCATATCTCGATGATCGAATATCAGAATTCTGATATTCGACATGATTCAATATGACCACATCTTTCACAATATATGTGGCCTCCGATGTGGTGTTTTAATAGATTTTTATTCATCCCCCTTAATGTAATTTAATATTAAAAGTTGATGTATGAAATCTTAAATCTTGGGCCTAAAAAGTCGACATTGCGAAACACATCAAAATTCGAATATCAGGAATCTGATATTCAATATAATCCTCCATATGACCCCATCTATCAAACACTGTGTGGCCGCCGATGTGGGGATAAAATAGATTTTCATTCTGTCCCCTTAAAAATTACTTAATATTTTATATTGATGTAAAAAATTTGGATTCTTGCCCTCCAAAGTCAACACAACCACATCTCGATGTTCGAATATCAGAATTCTGATATTCGACATGATTCAATATGACCACATCTGTCACAAAATGTGTGTCCACCGATGTGGTGTTTTAATAGATTATTATTTATCCCCCTTAATGTAATTTAATATTAAAAGTTGATGTATAAAATTTAAAATCTTGGGCCTTAAAAGTCGACATTGCGAAACACATCAAAATTCGAATATCAAGAATCTGATATTCAATATAATCCTCCATATGACCCCATCTATCAAACACTGTGTGGCCGCCGATGTGGGGATAAAATAGATTTTCATTCTGTCCCCTTAAAAATTACTTAATATTTTATATTGATGTAAAAAATTTGGATTCTTGCCCTCCAAAGTCAACACAACCACATCTCGATGTTCGAATATCAGAATTCTGATATTCGACATGATTCAATATGACCACATCTGTCACAAAATGTGTGTCCACCGATGTGGTGTTTTAATAGATTATTATTTATCCCCCTTAATGTAATTTAATATTAAAAGTTGATGTATAAAATTTAAAATCTTGGGCCTTAAAAGTCGACATTGCGAAACACATCAAAATTCGAATATCAAGAATCTGATATTCAATATAATCCTCCATATGACCCCATATATCAAATTTTTGTGGCCCCCGATGTGGGGTTAAAATAGCTTTTTATTCAGTCCCCTTAAAAATTACTTATTATTTTATATTGATGTAGAAAATTTTGATTCTTGCCCTCCAAAGTCAACACAACCACAACTCGATGTTCGAATATCAGAATTCTGATATTCAACATGATTCAATATGACCACATCTTTCACAAAATATGTGGCCACCGATGTGGTGTTTTAATAGATTTTATTCATCCCCCTTAATGTAATTTAATATTAAAAGTTGATGTATGAAATCTTAAATCTTAGGCCTAAAAAGTCGACATTGCGAAACACATCAAAATTCGAATATCAGGAATCTGATATTCAATATAATTCTCCATATGACCCCATATATCAAACCGTGTGTGGCCGCTGATGTGGGTATTAAATAGATTTTCATTCAGTCCCCTTAAAAATTACTTAATATTTTATATTGATGTAGAAAATTTCGATTCTTGCCCTCCAAAGTCAACACAATCATATCTCGATGATCGAATATCAGAATTCTGATATTCGACATGATTCAATATGACCACATCTTTCACAATATATGTGGCCTCCGATGTGGTGTTTTAATAGATTTTTATTCATCCCCCTTAATGTAATTTAATATTAAAAGTTGATGTATGAAATCTTAAATCTTGGGGCCTAAAAAGTCGACATTGCGAAACACATCAAAATTCGAATATCAGGAATCTGATATTCAATATAATCCTCCATATGACCCCATCTATCAAACACTGTGTGGCCGCCGATGTGGGGATAAAATAGATTTTCATTCTGTCCCCTTAAAAATTACTTAATATTTTATATTGATGTAAAAAATTTGGATTCTTGCCCTCCAAAGTCAACACAACCACATCTCGATGTTCGAATATCAGAATT
This sequence comes from Tetragnatha versicolor, assembly GCA_024610705.1. NCBI lineage: Eukaryota > Metazoa > Arthropoda > Arachnida > Araneae > Tetragnathidae > Tetragnatha > Tetragnatha versicolor. The sequence continues at coordinate 43,415,132 of JANDEH010000002.1, read as the reverse complement.
CTGATATTCGACATGATTCAATATGACCACATCTGTCACAAAATGTGTGTCCACCGATGTGGTGTTTTAATAGATTATTATTTATCCCCCTTAATGTAATTTAATATTAAAAGTTGATGTATAAAATTTAAAATCTTGGGCCTTAAAAGTCGACATTGCGAAACACATCAAAATTCGAATATCAAGAATCTGATATTCAATATAATCCTCCATATGACCCCATATATCAAATTTTTGTGGCCCCCGATGTGGGGTTAAAATAGCTTTTTATTCAGTCCCCTTAAAAATTACTTAATATTTTATATTGATGTAGAAAATTTTGATTCTTGCCCTCCAAAGTTAACACAACCACAACTCGATGTTCGAATATCAGAATTCTGATATTCAACATGATTCAATATGACCACATCTTTCACAAAATATGTGGCCACCGATGTGGTGTTTTAATAGATTTTATTCATCCCCCTTAATGTAATTTAATATTAAAAGTTGATGTATGAAATCTTAAATCTTAGGCCTAAAAAGTCGACATTGCGAAACACATCAAAATTCGAATATCAGGAATCTGATATTCAATATAATTCTCCATATGACCCCATATATCAAACCGTGTGTGGCCGCTGATGTGGGTATTAAATAGATTTTCATTCAGTCCCCTTAAAAATTACTTAATATTTTATATTGATGTAGAAAATTTCGATTCTTGCCCTCCAAAGTCAACACAATCATATCTCGATGATCGAATATCAGAATTCTGATATTCGACATGATTCAATATGACCACATCTTTCACAATATATGTGGCCTCCGATGTGGTGTTTTAATGGATTTTTATTCATCCCCCTTAATGTAATTTAATATTAAAAGTTGATGTATGAAATCTTAAATCTTGGGCCTAAAAAGTCGACATTGCGAAACACATCAAAATTCGAATATCAGGAATCTGATATTCAATATAATCCTCCATATGACCCCATCTATCAAACACTGTGTGGCCGCCGATGTGGGGATAAAATAGATTTTCATTCCGTCCCCTTAAAAATTACTTAATATTTTATATTGATGTAAAAAATTTGGATTCTTGCCCTCCAAAGTCAACACAACCACATCTCGATGTTCGAATATCAGAATTCTGATATTCGACATGATTCAATATGACCACATCTGTCACAAAATGTGTGTCCACCGATGTGGTGTTTTAATAGATTATTATTTATCCCCTTAATGTAATTTAATATTAAAAGTTGATGTATAAAATTTAAAATCTTGGGCCTTAAAGTCGACATTGCGAAACACATCAAAATTCGAATATCAAGAATCTGATATTCAATATAATCCTCCATATGACCCCTATATATCAAATTTTTGTGGCCCCCGATGTGGGGTTAAAATAGCTTTTTATTCAGTCCCCTTAAAAATTACTTAATATTTTATATTGATGTAGAAAATTTTGATTCTTGCCCTCCAAAGTCAACACAACCACAACTCGATGTTCGAATATCAGAATTCTGATATTCAACATGATTCAATATGACCACATCTTTCACAAAATATGTGGCCACCGATGTGGTGTTTTAATAGATTTTTATTCATCCCCCTAATGTAATTTAATATTAAAAGTTGATGTATGAAATCTTAAATCTTAGGCCTAAAAAGTCGACATTGCGAAACACATCAAAATTCGAATATCAGGAATCTGATATTCAATATAATTCTCCATATGACCCCATATATCAAACCGTGTGTGGCCGCTGATGTGGGTATTAAATAGATTTTCATTCAGTCCCCTTAAAAATTACTTAATATTTTATATTGATGTAGAAAATTTCGATTCTTGCCCTCCAAAGTCAACACAATCATATCTCGATGATCGAATATCAGAATTCTGATATTCGACATGATTCAATATGACCACATCTTTCACAATATATGTGGCCTCCGATGTGGTGTTTTAATAGATTTTTATTCATCCCCCTTAATGTAATTTAATATTAAAAGTTGATGTATGAAATCTTAAATCTTGGGCCTAAAAAGTCGACATTGCGAAACACATCAAAATTCGAATATCAGGAATCTGATATTCAATATAATCCTCCATATGACCCCATCTATCAAACACTGTGTGGCCGCCGATGTGGGATAAAATAGATTTTCATTCTGTCCCCTTAAAAATTACTTAATATTTTATATTGATGTAAAAAATTTGGATTCTTGCCCTCCAAAGTCAACACAACCACATCTCGATGTTCGAATATCAGAATTCTGATATTCGACATGATTCAATATGACCACATCTGTCACAAAATGTGTGTCCACCGATGTGGTGTTTTAATAGATCATTATTTATCCCCCTTAATGTAATTTAATATTAAAAGTTGATGTATAAAATTTAAAATCTTGGGCCTTAAAAGTCGACATTGCGAAACACATCAAATTCGAATATCAAGAATCTGATATTCAATATAATCCTCCATATGACCCGATCTATCAAACACTGTGTGGCCGCCGATGTGGGGATAAAATAGATTTTCATTCTGTCCCCTTAAAAATTACTTAATATTTTATATTGATGTAGAAAATTTTGATTCTTGCCCTCCAAAGTCAACACAACCACAACTCGATGTTCGAATATCAGAATTCTGATATTCAACATGATTCAATATGACCACATCTTTCACAATATATGTGGCCTCCGATGTGGTGTTTTAATAGATTTTTATTCATCCCCCTTAATGTAATTTATATTAAAAGTTGATGTATGAAATCTTAAATCTTGGGCCTAAAAAGTCGACATTGCGAAACACATCAAAATTCGAATATCAGGAATCTGATATTCAATATAATCCTCCATATGACCCCATCTATCAAACACTGTGTGGCCGCCGATGTGGGGATAAAATAGATTTTCATTCTGTCCCCTTAAAAATTACTTATATTTTATATTGATGTAAAAAATTTGGATTCTTGCCCTCCAAAGTCAACACAAACCACATCTCGATGTTCGAATATCAGAATTCTGATATTCGACATGATTCAATATGACCACATCTGTCACAAAATGTGTGTCCACCGATGTGGTGTTTTAATAGATTATTATTTATCCCCCTTAATGTAATTTAATATTAAAAGTTGATGTATAAAATTTAAAATCTTGGGCCTTAAAAGTCGACATTGCGAAACACATCAAAATTCGAATATCAAGAATCTGATATTCATATAATCCTCCATATGACCCCATATATCAAATTTTTGTGGCCCCCGATGTGGGGTTAATATAGCTTTTTATTCAGTCCCCTTAAAAATACTTAATATTTTATATTGATGTAGAAAATTTTGATTCTTGCCCTCCAAAGTCAACACAACCACAACTCGATGTTCGAATATCAGAATTCTGATATTCAACATGATTCAATATGACCACATCTTTCACAAAATATGTGGCCACCGATGTGGTGTTTTAATAGATTTTTATTCATCCCCCTTAATGTAATTTAATATTAAAAGTTGATGTATGAAATCTTAAATCTTAGGCCTAAAAAGTCGACATTGCGAAACACATCAAAATTCGAATATCAGGAATCTGATATTCAATATAATTCTCCATATGACCCCATATATCAAACCGTGTGTGGCCGCTGATGTGGGTATTAAATAGATTTTCATTCAGTCCCCTTAAAAATTACTTAATATTTTATATTGATGTAGAAAATTTCGATTCTTGCCCTCCAAAGTCAACACAATCATATCTCGATGATCGAATATCAGAATTCTGATATTCGACATGATTCAATATGACCACATCTTTCACAATATATGTGGCCTCCGATGTGGTGTTTTAATAGATTTTTATTCATCCCCCTTAATGTAATTTAATATTAAAAGTTGATGTATGAAATCTTAAATCTTGGGCCTAAAAAGTCGACATTGCGAAACACATCAAAATTCGAATATCAGGAATCTGATATTCAATATAATCCTCCATATGACCCCATCTATCAAACACTGTGTGGCCGCCGATGTGGGGATAAAATAGATTTTCATTCTGTCCCCTTAAAAATTACTTAATATTTTATATTGATGTAAAAAATTTGGATTCTTGCCCTCCAAAGTCAACACAACCACATCTCGATGTTCGAATATCAGAATTCTGATATTCGACATGATTCAATATGACCACATCTGTCACAAAATGTGTGTCCACCGATGTGGTGTTTTAATAGATTATTATTTATCCCCCTTAATGTAATTTAATATTAAAAGTTGATGTATAAAATTTAAAATCTTGGGCCTTAAAAGTCGACATTGCGAAACACATCAAAATTCGAATATCAAGAATCTGATATTCAATATAATCCTCCATATGACCCCATCTATCAAACACTGTGTGGCCGCCGATGTGGGGATAAAATAGATTTTCATTCTGTCCCCTTAAAAATTACTTAATATTTTATATTGATGTAAAAAATTTGGATTCTTGCCCTCCAAAGTCAACACAACCACATCTCGATGTTCGAATATCAGAATTCTGATATTCGACATGATTCAATATGACCACATCTGTCACAAAATGTGTGTCCACCGATGTGGTGTTTTAATAGATTATTATTTATCCCCCTTAATGTAATTTAATATTAAAAGTTGATGTATAAAATTTAAAATCTTGGGCCTTAAAAGTCGACATTGCGAAACACATCAAAATTCGAATATCAAGAATCTGATATTCAATATAATCCTCCATATGACCCCATATATCAAATTTTTGTGGCCCCCGATGTGGGGTTAAAATAGCTTTTTATTCAGTCCCCTTAAAAATTACTTAATATTTTATATTGATGTAGAAAATTTTGATTCTTGCCCTCCAAAGTCAACACAACCACAACTCGATGTTCGAATATCAGAATTCTGATATTCAACATGATTCAATATGACCACATCTTTCACAAAATATGTGGCCACCGATGTGGTGTTTTAATAGATTTTTATTCATCCCCCTTAATGTAATTTAATATTAAAAGTTGATGTATGAAATCTTAAATCTTAGGCCTAAAAAGTCGACATTGCGAAACACATCAAAATTCGAATATCAGGAATCTGATATTCAATATAATTCTCCATATGACCCCATATATCAAACCGTGTGTGGCCGCTGATGTGGGTATTAAATAGATTTTCATTCAGTCCCCTTAAAAATTACTTAATATTTTATATTGATGTAGAAAATTTCGATTCTTGCCCTCCAAAGTCAACACAATCATATCTCGATGATCGAATATCAGAATTCTGATATTCGACATGATTCAATATGACCACATCTTTCACAATATATGTGGCCTCCGATGTGGTGTTTTAATAGATTTTTATTCATCCCCCTTAATGTAATTTAATATTAAAAGTTGATGTATGAAATCTTAAATCTTGGGCCTAAAAAGTCGACATTGCGAAACACATCAAAATTCGAATATCAGGAATCTGATATTCAATATAATCCTCCATATGACCCCATCTATCAAACACTGTGTGGCCGCCGATGTGGGGATAAAATAGATTTTCATTCTGTCCCCTTAAAAATTACTTAATATTTTATATTGATGTAAAAAATTTGGATTCTTGCCCTCCAAAGTCAACACAACCACATCTCGATGTTCGAATATCAGAATTCTGATATTCGACATGATTCAATATGACCACATCTGTCACAAAATGTGTGTCCACCGATGTGGTGTTTTAATAGATTATTATTTATCCCCCTTAATGTAATTTAATATTAAAAGTTGATGTATAAAATTTAAAATCTTGGGCCTTAAAAGTCGACATTGCGAAACACATCAAAATTCGAATATCAAGAATCTGATATTCAATATAATCCTCCATATGACCCCATATATCAAATTTTTGTGGCCCCCGATGTGGGGTTAAAATAGCTTTTTATTCAGTCCCCTTAAAAATTACTTAATATTTTATATTGATGTAGAAAATTTTGATTCTTGCCCTCCAAAGTTAACACAACCACAACTCGATGTTCGAATATCAGAATTCTGATATTCAACATGATTCAATATGACCACATCTTTCACAAAATATGTGGCCACCGATGTGGTGTTTTAATAGATTTTTATTCATCCCCCTTAATGTAATTTAATATTAAAAGTTGATGTATGAAATCTTAAATCTTAGGCCTAAAAAGTCGACATTGCGAAACACATCAAAATTCGAATATCAGGAATCTGATATTCAATATAATTCTCCATATGACCCCATATATCAAACCGTGTGTGGCCGCTGATGTGGGTATTAAATAGATTTTCATTCAGTCCCCTTAAAAATTACTTAATATTTTATATTGATGTAGAAAATTTCGATTCTTGCCCTCCAAAGTCAACACAATCATATCTCGATGATCGAATATCAGAATTCTGATATTCGACATGATTCAATATGACCACATCTTTCACAATATATGTGGCCTCCGATGTGGTGTTTTAATGGATTTTTATTCATCCCCCTTAATGTAATTTAATATTAAAAGTTGATGTATGAAATCTTAAATCTTGGGCCTAAAAAGTCGACATTGCGAAACACATCAAAATTCGAATATCAGGAATCTGATATTCAATATAATCCTCCATATGACCCCATCTATCAAACACTGTGTGGCCGCCGATGTGGGGATAAAATAGATTTTCATTCCGTCCCCTTAAAAATTACTTAATATTTTATATTGATGTAAAAAATTTGGATTCTTGCCCTCCAAAGTCAACACAACCACATCTCGATGTTCGAATATCAGAATTCTGATATTCGACATGATTCAATATGACCACATCTGTCACAAAATGTGTGTCCACCGATGTGGTGTTTTAATAGATTATTATTTATCCCCCTTAATGTAATTTAATATTAAAAGTTGATGTATAAAATTTAAAATCTTGGGCCTTAAAAGTCGACATTGCGAAACACATCAAAATTCGAATATCAAGAATCTGATATTCAATATAATCCTCCATATGACCCCATATATCAAATTTTTGTGGCCCCCGATGTGGGGTTAAAATAGCTTTTTATTCAGTCCCCTTAAAAATTACTTAATATTTTATATTGATGTAGAAAATTTTGATTCTTGCCCTCCAAAGTCAACACAACCACAACTCGATGTTCGAATATCAGAATTCTGATATTCAACATGATTCAATATGACCACATCTTTCACAAAATATGTGGCCACCGATGTGGTGTTTTAATAGATTTTTATTCATCCCCCTTAATGTAATTTAATATTAAAAGTTGATGTATGAAATCTTAAATCTTAGGCCTAAAAAGTCGACATTGCGAAACACATCAAAATTCGAATATCAGGAATCTGATATTCAATATAATTCTCCATATGACCCCATATATCAAACCGTGTGTGGCCGCTGATGTGGGTATTAAATAGATTTTCATTCAGTCCCCTTAAAAATTACTTAATATTTTATATTGATGTAGAAAATTTCGATTCTTGCCCTCCAAAGTCAACACAATCATATCTCGATGATCGAATATCAGAATTCTGATATTCGACATGATTCAATATGACCACATCTTTCACAATATATGTGGCCTCCGATGTGGTGTTTTAATAGATTTTTATTCATCCCCCTTAATGTAATTTAATATTAAAAGTTGATGTATGAAATCTTAAATCTTGGGCCTAAAAAGTCGACATTGCGAAACACATCAAAATTCGAATATCAGGAATCTGATATTCAATATAATCCTCCATATGACCCCATCTATCAAACACTGTGTGGCCGCCGATGTGGGGATAAAATAGATTTTCATTCTGTCCCCTTAAAAATTACTTAATATTTTATATTGATGTAAAAAATTTGGATTCTTGCCCTCCAAAGTCAACACAACCACATCTCGATGTTCGAATATCAGAATTCTGATATTCGACATGATTCAATATGACCACATCTGTCACAAAATGTGTGTCCACCGATGTGGTGTTTTAATAGATCATTATTTATCCCCCTTAATGTAATTTAATATTAAAAGTTGATGTATAAAATTTAAAATCTTGGGCCTTAAAAGTCGACATTGCGAAACACATCAAAATTCGAATATCAAGAATCTGATATTCAATATAATCCTCCATATGACCCGATCTATCAAACACTGTGTGGCCGCCGATGTGGGGATAAAATAGATTTTCATTCTGTCCCCTTAAAAATTACTTAATATTTTATATTGATGTAAAAAATTTGGATTCTTGCCCTCCAAAGTCAACACAACCACATCTCGATGTTCGAATATCAGAATTCTGATATTCGACATGATTCAATATGACCACATCTGTCACAAAATGTGTGTCCACCGATGTGGTGTTTTAATAGATTATTATTTATCCCCCTTAATGTAATTTAATATTAAAAGTTGATGTATAAAATTTAAAATCTTGGGCCTTAAAAGTCGACATTGCGAAACACATCAAAATTCGAATATCAAGAATCTGATATTCAATATAATCCTCCATATGACCCCATATATCAAATTTTTGTGGCCCCCGATGTGGGGTTAAAATAGCTTTTTATTCAGTCCCCTTAAAAATTACTTAATATTTTATATTGATGTAGAAAATTTTGATTCTTGCCCTCCAAAGTCAACACAACCACAACTCGATGTTCGAATATCAGAATTCTGATATTCAACATGATTCAATATGACCACATCTTTCACAAAATATGTGGCCACCGATGTGGTGTTTTAATAGATTTTTATTCATCCCCCTTAATGTAATTTAATATTAAAAGTTGATGTATGAAATCTTAAATCTTAGGCCTAAAAAGTCGACATTGCGAAACACATCAAAATTCGAATATCAGGAATCTGATATTCAATATAATTCTCCATATGACCCCATATATCAAACCGTGTGTGGCCGCTGATGTGGGTATTAAATAGATTTTCATTCAGTCCCCTTAAAAATTACTTAATATTTTATATTGATGTAGAAAATTTCGATTCTTGCCCTCCAAAGTCAACACAATCATATCTCGATGATCGAATATCAGAATTCTGATATTCGACATGATTCAATATGACCACATCTTTCACAATATATGTGGCCTCCGATGTGGTGTTTTAATAGATTTTTATTCATCCCCCTTAATGTAATTTAATATTAAAAGTTGATGTAAAAATTTTTAAATCCGGGGCTTTAAAAGTCGACATTGCGAAACAAATCAAAATACGAATATCAGGATTCTGATATTCAATATACTCCTCTATATGACCCCATATATTAAACCGTGTGTGGCCACCGATGTGGGGATAAAAAATATTTTCATTCAGACCCATTAAAAATTACTTAATATTTTATATTGATGTAGAAAATTTTTATTCTTGCCCTCCAAAGTCAATACAACCACAACTCGATGTTCGAATATCAGAATTCTGATATTCGACATGATTCAATATGACCACATCCATCGCAAAATATGTGGCCACCGATGTGGTGCTTTAATAGATTTTTAGTCATCCCCCTTAATGTAATTTAATATTAAAAGATGATAAAAAAAATTTAAATCCGAGGCCTTAAAAGTCGACATTGCAAAACACATCGAAATTCGAATATCAGGATTCTGATATTCAATATAATCCTCCATATGACCCCATCTATCAAACCGTGTGTGGCCGCCGATGTGGGGATAAAATAAATTTTCATTCTGTCCCCTTAAAAATTACTTAATTTTTTATATTGATGTAAAAAATTTGGATTCTTGCCCTCCAAAGTCAACACAACCACATCTCGATGTTCGAATATCAGAATTCTGATATTCAACATGATTCAATATGACCACATCTATCACAAAATGTGTGTCCACCGATGTGGTGTTTTAATAGATTTTTATTTATCCCCCTTAATGTAATTTAATATTAAAAGTGTATGTATAAAATTTAAAATCTTGGGCCTTAAAAGTCGACATTGCGAAACACATTTAAATTCGAATATCAGAAATCTGATATTCAATATAATCCTCCATATGACCCCATATATCAAATCGTGTGTGGCCCCCGATGTGGGGTTAAAATAGCTTTTTATTCAGTCCCCTTAAAAATTACTTAATATTTTATATTGATGTAGAAAATTTTGATTCTTGCCCTCCAAAGTCAACACAACCACAACTCGATGTTCGAATATCAGAATTCTGATATTCGACATGATTCAATATGACCACATCTATCACAAAATGTGTGTCCACCGATGTGGTGTTTTAATAGATTTTTATTTATCCCCCTTAATGTAATTTACTATTAAAAGTTTATGTATAAAATTTAAAATCTTGGGCCTTAAAAGTCGACATTGCGAAACACATCAAAATTCGAATATCAGGAATCTGATATTCAATATAATTCTCCATATGACCCCATATATCAAACCGTGTGTGGCCGCTGATGTGGGTATTAAATAGATTTTCATTCAGTCCCCTTAAAAATTACTTAATATTTTATATTGATGTAGAAAATTTTGATTCTTGCCCTCCAAAGTCAACACAATCATATCTCGATGATCGAATATCAGAATTCTGATATTCGACATGATTCAATATGACCACATCTTTCACAATATATGTGGCCACCGTTGTGGTGTTTTAATAGATTTTTATTTATCCCCCTTAATGTAATTTAATATTAAAAGTTGATGTATAAAATTTAAAATCTTTTGCCTTAAAAGTCGACATTGCGAAACACATCAAAATTCGAATATCAGGATTCTGATATTCAATATAATCCTCCATATGACCCCATATATCTAACCATGTGTGGCCGCCGATGTGGGTATTAAATAGATTTTCATTCAGTTCCCTTAAAAATTACTTAATATTTTATATTGATGTAGAAAATTTCGATTCTTGCCCTCCAAAGTCAACACAACCACATCTCGATGTTCGAATATCAGAATTCTGATATTCGACATGATTCAATATGACCACATCTTTCACAAAATATGTGGCCACCGATGTGGTGTTTTAATAGATTTTTATTCATCCCCCTTAATGTAATTTAATATTAAAAGTTGATGTATGAAATCTTAAATCTTGGGCCTAAAAAGTCGACATTGCGAAACACATCAAAATTCGAATATCAGGAATCTGATATTCAATATAATCCTCCATATGACCCCATCTATCAAACACTGTGTGGCCGCCGATGTGGGGATAAAATAGATTTTCATTCTGTCCCCTTAAAAATTACTTAATATTTTATATTGATGTAAAAAATTTGGATTCTTGCCCTCCAAAGTCAACACAACCACATCTCGATGTTCGAATATCAGAATTCTGATATTCGACATGATTCAATATGACCACATCTGTCACAAAATGTGTGTCCACCGATGTGGTGTTTTAATAGATTATTATTTATCCCCCTTAATGTAATTTAATATTAAAAGTTGATGTATAAAATTTAAAATCTTGGGCCTTAAAAGTCGACATTGCGAAACACATCAAAATTCGAATATCAAGAATCTGATATTCAATATAATCCTCCATATGACCCCATATATCAAATTTTTGTGGCCCCCGATGTGGGGTTAAAATAGCTTTTTATTCAGTCCCCTTAAAAATTACTTAATATTTTATATTGATGTAGAAAATTTTGATTCTTGCCCTCCAAAGTCAACACAACCACAACTCGATGTTCGAATATCAGAATTCTGATATTCAACATGATTCAATATGACCACATCTTTCACAATATATGTGGCCTCCGATGTGGTGTTTTAATAGATTTTTATTCATCCCCCTTAATGTAATTTAATATTAAAAGTTGATGTATGAAATCTTAAATCTTGGGCCTAAAAAGTCGACATTGCGAAACACATCAAAATTCGAATATCAGGAATCTGATATTCAATATAATCCTCCATATGACCCCATCTATCAAACACTGTGTGGCCGCCGATGTGGGGATAAAATAGATTTTCATTCTGTCCCCTTAAAAATTACTTAATATTTTATATTGATGTAAAAAATTTGGATTCTTGCCCTCCAAAGTCAACACAACCACATCTCGATGTTCGAATATCAGAATTCTGATATTCGACATGATTCAATATGACCACATCTGTCACAAAATGTGTGTCCACCGATGTGGTGTTTTAATAGATTATTATTTATCCCCCTTAATGTAATTTAATATTAAAAGTTGATGTATAAAATTTAAAATCTTGGGCCTTAAAAGTCGACATTGCGAAACACATCAAAATTCGAATATCAAGAATCTGATATTCAATATAATCCTCCATATGACCCCATATATCAAATTTTTGTGGCCCCCGATGTGGGGTTAATATAGCTTTTTATTCAGTCCCCTTAAAAATTACTTAATATTTTATATTGATGTAGAAAATTTTGATTCTTGCCCTCCAAAGTCAACACAACCACAACTCGATGTTCGAATATCAGAATTCTGATATTCAACATGATTCAATATGACCACATCTTTCACAAAATATGTGGCCACCGATGTGGTGTTTTAATAGATTTTTATTCATCCCCCTTAATGTAATTTAATATTAAAAGTTGATGTATGAAATCTTAAATCTTAGGCCTAAAAAGTCGACATTGCGAAACACATCAAAATTCGAATATCAGGAATCTGATATTCAATATAATTCTCCATATGACCCCATATATCAAACCGTGTGTGGCCGCTGATGTGGGTATTAAATAGATTTTCATTCAGTCCCCTTAAAAATTACTTAATATTTTATATTGATGTAGAAAATTTCGATTCTTGCCCTCCAAAGTCAACACAATCATATCTCGATGATCGAATATCAGAATTCTGATATTCGACATGATTCAATATGACCACATCTTTCACAATATATGTGGCCTCCGATGTGGTGTTTTAATAGATTTTTATTCATCCCCCTTAATGTAATTTAATATTAAAAGTTGATGTATGAAATCTTAAATCTTGGGCCTAAAAAGTCGACATTGCGAAACACATCAAAATTCGAATATCAGGAATCTGATATTCAATATAATCCTCCATATGACCCCATCTATCAAACACTGTGTGGCCGCCGATGTGGGGATAAAATAGATTTTCATTCTGTCCCCTTAAAAATTACTTAATATTTTATATTGATGTAAAAAATTTGGATTCTTGCCCTCCAAAGTCAACACAACCACATCTCGATGTTCGAATATCAGAATTCTGATATTCGACATGATTCAATATGACCACATCTGTCACAAAATGTGTGTCCACCGATGTGGTGTTTTAATAGATTATTATTTATCCCCCTTAATGTAATTTAATATTAAAAGTTGATGTATAAAATTTAAAATCTTGGGCCTTAAAAGTCGACATTGCGAAACACATCAAAATTCGAATATCAAGAATCTGATATTCAATATAATCCTCCATATGACCCCATCTATCAAACACTGTGTGGCCGCCGATGTGGGGATAAAATAGATTTTCATTCTGTCCCCTTAAAAATTACTTAATATTTTATATTGATGTAAAAAATTTGGATTCTTGCCCTCCAAAGTCAACACAACCACATCTCGATGTTCGAATATCAGAATTCTGATATTCGACATGATTCAATATGACCACATCTGTCACAAAATGTGTGTCCACCGATGTGGTGTTTTAATAGATTATTATTTATCCCCCTTAATGTAATTTAATATTAAAAGTTGATGTATAAAATTTAAAATCTTGGGCCTTAAAAGTCGACATTGCGAAACACATCAAAATTCGAATATCAAGAATCTGATATTCAATATAATCCTCCATATGACCCCATATATCAAATTTTTGTGGCCCCCGATGTGGGGTTAAAATAGCTTTTTATTCAGTCCCCTTAAAAATTACTTAATATTTTATATTGATGTAGAAAATTTTGATTCTTGCCCTCCAAAGTCAACACAACCACAACTCGATGTTCGAATATCAGAATTCTGATATTCAACATGATTCAATATGACCACATCTTTCACAAAATATGTGGCCACCGATGTGGTGTTTTAATAGATTTTTATTCATCCCCCTTAATGTAATTTAATATTAAAAGTTGATGTATGAAATCTTAAATCTTAGGCCTAAAAAGTCGACATTGCGAAACACATCAAAATTCGAATATCAGGAATCTGATATTCAATATAATTCTCCATATGACCCCATATATCAAACCGTGTGTGGCCGCTGATGTGGGTATTAAATAGATTTTCATTCAGTCCCCTTAAAAATTACTTAATATTTTATATTGATGTAGAAAATTTCGATTCTTGCCCTCCAAAGTCAACACAATCATATCTCGATGATCGAATATCAGAATTCTGATATTCGACATGATTCAATATGACCACATCTTTCACAATATATGTGGCCTCCGATGTGGTGTTTTAATAGATTTTTATTCATCCCCCTTAATGTAATTTAATATTAAAAGTTGATGTATGAAATCTTAAATCTTGGGCCTAAAAAGTCGACATTGCGAAACACATCAAAATTCGAATATCAGGAATCTGATATTCAATATAATCCTCCATATGACCCCATCTATCAAACACTGTGTGGCCGCCGATGTGGGGATAAAATAGATTTTCATTCTGTCCCCTTAAAAATTACTTAATATTTTATATTGATGTAAAAAATTTGGATTCTTGCCCTCCAAAGTCAACACAACCACATCTCGATGTTCGAATATCAGAATTCTGATATTCGACATGATTCAATATGACCACATCTGTCACAAAATGTGTGTCCACCGATGTGGTGTTTTAATAGATTATTATTTATCCCCCTTAATGTAATTTAATATTAAAAGTTGATGTATAAAATTTAAAATCTTGGGCCTTAAAAGTCGACATTGCGAAACACATCAAAATTCGAATATCAAGAATCTGATATTCAATATAATCCTCCATATGACCCCATATATCAAATTTTTGTGGCCCCCGATGTGGGGTTAAAATAGCTTTTTATTCAGTCCCCTTAAAAATTACTTAATATTTTATATTGATGTAGAAAATTTTGATTCTTGCCCTCCAAAGTTAACACAACCACAACTCGATGTTCGAATATCAGAATTCTGATATTCAACATGATTCAATATGACCACATCTTTCACAAAATATGTGGCCACCGATGTGGTGTTTTAATAGATTTTTATTCATCCCCCTTAATGTAATTTAATATTAAAAGTTGATGTATGAAATCTTAAATCTTAGGCCTAAAAAGTCGACATTGCGAAACACATCAAAATTCGAATATCAGGAATCTGATATTCAATATAATTCTCCATATGACCCCATATATCAAACCGTGTGTGGCCGCTGATGTGGGTATTAAATAGATTTTCATTCAGTCCCCTTAAAAATTACTTAATATTTTATATTGATGTAGAAAATTTCGATTCTTGCCCTCCAAAGTCAACACAATCATATCTCGATGATCGAATATCAGAATTCTGATATTCGACATGATTCAATATGACCACATCTTTCACAATATATGTGGCCTCCGATGTGGTGTTTTAATGGATTTTTATTCATCCCCCTTAATGTAATTTAATATTAAAAGTTGATGTATGAAATCTTAAATCTTGGGCCTAAAAAGTCGACATTGCGAAACACATCAAAATTCGAATATCAGGAATCTGATATTCAATATAATCCTCCATATGACCCCATCTATCAAACACTGTGTGGCCGCCGATGTGGGGATAAAATAGATTTTCATTCCGTCCCCTTAAAAATTACTTAATATTTTATATTGATGTAAAAAATTTGGATTCTTGCCCTCCAAAGTCAACACAACCACATCTCGATGTTCGAATATCAGAATTCTGATATTCGACATGATTCAATATGACCACATCTGTCACAAAATGTGTGTCCACCGATGTGGTGTTTTAATAGATTATTATTTATCCCCCTTAATGTAATTTAATATTAAAAGTTGATGTATAAAATTTAAAATCTTGGGCCTTAAAAGTCGACATTGCGAAACACATCAAAATTCGAATATCAAGAATCTGATATTCAATATAATCCTCCATATGACCCCATATATCAAATTTTTGTGGCCCCCGATGTGGGGTTAAAATAGCTTTTTATTCAGTCCCCTTAAAAATTACTTAATATTTTATATTGATGTAGAAAATTTTGATTCTTGCCCTCCAAAGTCAACACAACCACAACTCGATGTTCGAATATCAGAATTCTGATATTCAACATGATTCAATATGACCACATCTTTCACAAAATATGTGGCCACCGATGTGGTGTTTTAATAGATTTTTATTCATCCCCCTTAATGTAATTTAATATTAAAAGTTGATGTATGAAATCTTAAATCTTAGGCCTAAAAAGTCGACATTGCGAAACACATCAAAATTCGAATATCAGGAATCTGATATTCAATATAATTCTCCATATGACCCCATATATCAAACCGTGTGTGGCCGCTGATGTGGGTATTAAATAGATTTTCATTCAGTCCCCTTAAAAATTACTTAATATTTTATATTGATGTAGAAAATTTCGATTCTTGCCCTCCAAAGTCAACACAATCATATCTCGATGATCGAATATCAGAATTCTGATATTCGACATGATTCAATATGACCACATCTTTCACAATATATGTGGCCTCCGATGTGGTGTTTTAATAGATTTTTATTCATCCCCCTTAATGTAATTTAATATTAAAAGTTGATGTAAAAATTTTTAAATCCGGGGCTTTAAAAGTCGACATTGCGAAACAAATCAAAATACGAATATCAGGATTCTGATATTCAATATACTCCTCTATATGACCCCATATATTAAACCGTGTGTGGCCACCGATGTGGGGATAAAAAATATTTTCATTCAGACCCATTAAAAATTACTTAATATTTTATATTGATGTAGAAAATTTTTATTCTTGCCCTCCAAAGTCAATACAACCACAACTCGATGTTCGAATATCAGAATTCTGATATTCGACATGATTCAATATGACCACATCCATCGCAAAATATGTGGCCACCGATGTGGTGCTTTAATAGATTTTTAGTCATCCCCCTTAATGTAATTTAATATTAAAAGATGATAAAAAAAATTTAAATCCGAGGCCTTAAAAGTCGACATTGCAAAACACATCGAAATTCGAATATCAGGATTCTGATATTCAATATAATCCTCCATATGACCCCATCTATCAAACCGTGTGTGGCCGCCGATGTGGGGATAAAATAAATTTTCATTCTGTCCCCTTAAAAATTACTTAATTTTTTATATTGATGTAAAAAATTTGGATTCTTGCCCTCCAAAGTCAACACAACCACATCTCGATGTTCGAATATCAGAATTCTGATATTCAACATGATTCAATATGACCACATCTATCACAAAATGTGTGTCCACCGATGTGGTGTTTTAATAGATTTTTATTTATCCCCCTTAATGTAATTTAATATTAAAAGTGTATGTATAAAATTTAAAATCTTGGGCCTTAAAAGTCGACATTGCGAAACACATTTAAATTCGAATATCAGAAATCTGATATTCAATATAATCCTCCATATGACCCCATATATCAAATCGTGTGTGGCCCCCGATGTGGGGTTAAAATAGCTTTTTATTCAGTCCCCTTAAAAATTACTTAATATTTTATATTGATGTAGAAAATTTTGATTCTTGCCCTCCAAAGTCAACACAACCACAACTCGATGTTCGAATATCAGAATTCTGATATTCGACATGATTCAATATGACCACATCTATCACAAAATGTGTGTCCACCGATGTGGTGTTTTAATAGATTTTTATTTATCCCCCTTAATGTAATTTACTATTAAAAGTTTATGTATAAAATTTAAAATCTTGGGCCTTAAAAGTCGACATTGCGAAACACATCAAAATTCGAATATCAGGAATCTGATATTCAATATAATTCTCCATATGACCCCATATATCAAACCGTGTGTGGCCGCTGATGTGGGTATTAAATAGATTTTCATTCAGTCCCCTTAAAAATTACTTAATATTTTATATTGATGTAGAAAATTTTGATTCTTGCCCTC
Source organism: Tetragnatha versicolor (assembly GCA_024610705.1). Lineage (NCBI taxonomy): Eukaryota > Metazoa > Arthropoda > Arachnida > Araneae > Tetragnathidae > Tetragnatha > Tetragnatha versicolor. Next base: position 43,397,053 of record JANDEH010000002.1, on the reverse strand, counting down.
CAAAGTCAACACAATCATATCTCGATGATCGAATATCAGAATTCTGATATTCGACATGATTCAATATGACCACATCTTTCACAATATATGTGGCCACCGTTGTGGTGTTTTAATAGATTTTTATTTATCCCCCTTAATGTAATTTAATATTAAAAGTTGATGTATAAAATTTAAAATCTTGGGCCTTAAAAGTCGACATTGCGAAACACATCAAAATACGAATATCAGGATTCTGATATTCAATATACTCCTCTATATGACCCCGTATATTAAACCGTGTGTGGCCACCGATGTGGGGATAAAAAATATTTTCATTCAGACCCATTAAAAATTACTTAATATTTTATATTGATGTAGAAAATTTTTATTCTTGCCCTCCAAAGTCAATACAACCACAACTCGATGTTCGAATATCAGAATTCTGATATTCGACATGATTCAATATGACCACATATATCAAAAAATATGTGGCCACCGATGTGGTGCTTTAATAGATTTTTAGTCATCCCCCTTAATGTAATTTAATATTAAAAGATGATAAAAAAATTTAAATCCGAGGCCTTAAAAGTCGACATTGCAAAACACATCGAAATTCGAATATCAGGATTCTGATATTCAATATAATCCTCCATATGACCCCATCTATCAAACCGTGTGTGGCCGCCGATGTGGGGATAAAATAAATTTTCATTCTGTCCCCTTAAAAATTACTTAATTTTTTATATTGATGTAAAAAATTTGGATTCTTGCCCTCCAAAGTCAACACAACCACATCTCGATGTTCGAATATCAGAATTCTGATATTCGACATGATTCAATATGACCACATCTGTCACAAAATGTGTGTCCACGGATGTATTGTTTTAATAGATTTTTATTTATCCCCCTTAATGTAATTTAATATTAAAAGTTGATGTATAAAATTTAAAATCTTGGGCCTTAAAAGTCGACATTGCGAAACACATCAAAATTCGAATATCAGGAATCTGATATTCAATATAATCCTCCATATGACCCCATATATTAAATCGTGTGTGGCCCCCGATGTGGGGTTAAAATAGCTTTTTATTCAGTCCCCTTAAAAATTACTTAATATTTTATATTGATGTAGAAAATTTTGATTCTTGCCCTCCAAAGTCAACACAACCACAACTCGATGTTCAAATATCAGAATTCTGATATTCGACAAGATTCAATATGACCACATCTTTTACAAAATATGTGGCCACCGATGTGGTGTTTTAATAGATTTTTATTCATCCCCCTTAATGTAATTTAATATTATAAGTTTATGTATAAAATTTTAAACCTTGGGCCTTAAAAGTCGACATTGCGAAACACATCAAAATTCGAATATCAGGAATCTGATTGTCCCGATAGCGACGAGGTGGGCCCTTCTGTGGCGGGCAGATGTCGAATGGAAATGAATTATTATCTATTGATTAACACGTTAGGAACTCAGGAAGGCCATTTTATTTACAATTAAATTTGGTAAAAAACTATTTACATTAAAACACAAAAGAGGGAAATCTTATCAATCTTGATCACTGCACTTTCAAAAAACTCTCTTCAAACTCAATTTTTTTAAAACAATATCTTACTTATTTCCTCGAGATAAAAACATATTTGAGATGGATGCCACAAACAGTTAAAACAATAAACATTACCAAAACACTAGTCATTCTTGACATCCTCCCCCCTTTGAGTTTCCTGACTCAAAGAAAACTCAAAAAAAACTTAGTACGTTTTAACTAGATGAATAATTATCTATACTTATTTTTCTTATTTCTAAAAAGTCAGTTATTTTAAAATTCGTGGGTTCTTTGTCTAATGAATTGGATCTCCTGGTAGCATGTCTGTTACCACCAAGGGGCCTCCGTAGTTTGGTTGAGTCTTGGTTGGCTTTCCAGTGGCCGTAGCTGGACGACGAACCACGATCTCTCCTGGCTCCAAAATCATATTCCGATGTCTTTTCTTAACGTACACCTTTTTCATCTTTGTTGGATTTTCTTCAAACGTCTGTCTTGCTTCTTCTTGAACTTTCTTCGGGTCTTTCCACAAATCCGCATCGTTGCCTATCTTCGTCTTTCTAACCATGATTTTCAAATTCTTCTCCGTTTCTTTTATTTTGTTTGAAGAAGGTCTATCATCATCAATTGTAGATTCTCTTTTGCCAAATTCTTTGTTGTTTCCATTGTTTGTGGATTTGTCCTTGCTAGAATCCTCAGTCTTCATTTTCTTTGATGGAACGCAGACGTTTTCTTTATTTTGATTATATCGTTTTCCCTTTCCGTTCCCATTTTGTTGCTTGTTAAACCTTTCTTTGTTTTGTCGTTTATATCCAGAATTTTTGAACTTTGAAGCTTTAGATACAGCAATATTTTTCCAATACTCTTCCTCATCTTCGCCTTGCATCTCAATTTTAGGCTTTTCTAGCTCAAAAGCACCCTGTCTCTCTTTTCCCTCAAATTCTAGCATCTTAGGTTCGGCTTCCCGATCGAACTTCTTTAGTTCGACTTCCCGATCCAACTTCTTTGATTTGGCTCCGTGATCCAACTTCTTCAGTTTAGCTTCGTGATCCAATTCTAACTTCTTCACTTCAGCCTCCTGATCCAATTCCATCTTCATTAGTTTAGCTTCACGATCCAAATTCTTTGGTTCAGCTTCAGCTTCACAATCCAACTTCTTTTGTTCAGCTTCGGCTTCTCCCCTTTTCACGTGTTCGTGATCCAATTCTAACTTTTTCACTTCAGCCTCCTGATCCAGTTCCATCTTCATTAGTTTAGCTTCACGATCCAACTTCTTTGGTTCAGCTTCAGCTTCACAATCCAACTTCTTTTGTTCAGCTTCGGCTTCTCCCCTTTTCACGTGTTCGTGATCCAATTCTAACTTTTTCACTTCAGCCTCCTGATCCAGTTCCATCTTCATTAGTTTAGCTTCACGATCCAACTTCTTTGGTTCAGCTTCAGCTTCACAATCCAACTTCTTTTGTTCAGCTTCGGCTTCTCCCCTTTTCACGTGTTCGTGATCCAATTCTAACTTTTTCACTTCAGCCTCCTGATCCAGTTCCATCTTCATTAGTTTAGCTTCACGATCCAACTTCTTTGGTTCAGCTTCAGCTTCACAATCCAACTTCTTTTGTTCAGCTTCGGCTTCTCCCCTTTTCACGTGTTCGTGATCCAATTCTAACTTTTTCACTTCAGCCTCGTGATCCAGTTCCATCTTCATTAGTTTAGCTTCATGCTCCAACTTCTTTGGTTCAGCTTCAGCTTCACAACCCAACTTATTTTGTTCAGCTTCGGCCTTTCCCCTTTTCACGCGTTCATCCTGTTCAGCTTCAGCTTCACAGCCCAACTTATTTTGTTCAGCTTCGGCTTCTTCTCTTTTCACGTGTTCATGCTGTTCAGCTTCAGCTTCACAACCCAACTTATTTTGTTTAGCTTCGGCTTCATCCCTTTTCACGTGTTCATCCGGTTCAGCTTCAGCTTCACAACCCATCTTATTTTTTTCAGCTTCGGCTTCTTCCCTTTTTACGCTTGGTGTTCGTCTTTCGCCATCATTTCTTGACAGGGTCATTTTCCTATCCTCAAGAATTTTTGTTAAATTTCGTATTATTGCTTCTAAGTTCGATTCCCCTTTTGGTTCAACCTTGACTGATTGACGTAGTGCCCTGGTTGTCTTTATCTCTAGCTCCGTAAACTTGTTTCTATACAACTCCACAGATTCCATTTCTCTAGCTAGAGATCCGTCATCTAGTTCTTCATGGGCTGTTGCCTTTAAAACTGCACTAATTTTGTCATTCATTTTTTCTATTCGCTCAAGAGTATCTTTTAATATAGCAAACTGTAACTCGATTGCTTTTAAATCTTTAACTTCAGCCAATAATAGTTCAGTTAGCTTTTTCTCTACCTTTGTAAATGAAGACCTCAAAGGAGCTCTTAACTTTTTTAATACTTCCATTACGAAAATTGATCCAATATTATCCACTAATAATTCAGATCCCGGCAGGGATGCCAAAAAATGTCCCGATAGCGACGAGGTGGGCCCTTCTGTGGCGGGCAGATGTCGAATGGAAATGAATTATTATCTATTGAATAACACGTTAGGAACTCAGGAAGGCCATTTTATTTACAATTAAATTTGGTAAAAAACTATTTACATTAAAACACAAAAGAGGGAAATCTTATCAATCTTGATCACTGCACTTTCAAAAAACTCTCTTCAAACTCAATTTTTTTAAAACAATATCTTACTTATTTCCTCGAGATAAAAACATATTTGAGATGGATGCCACAAACAGTTAAAACAATAAACATTACCAAAACACTAGTCATTCTTGACACTGATATTCAATATAATCCTCCATATGACCCCATGTATCAAACCGTGTGGGGCCGCCGATGAGGGGATAAAAAAGATTTTTATTCAGTCCCATCAAAAATTTATTAATATTTAATATTGATGTTGAAAATATTGATTCTTGCCCTCCAAAGTCAACACAACCACATTTCGATGTTCGAATATCAGAATTCTGATATTCGACATGATTCAATATGACCACATCTATCACAAAAAATGTGTCCACCTATGTGGTGTTTTAATAGATTTTTATTCATTCCCCTGAATGTAATTTAATATTAAAAGATGATGTAAACATTTTTAAATCCGTGGCCTTAAAAGTCGACATTGCGAAACACATCAAAATTTGAATATCAGGATTCTGATATTCAATATAATCCTCCATATGACCCTATCTATCAAACCGTGTGTGTCCGCCGATGTGGGGATAAAATAGATTTTCATTCAGACCCCTTAAAAATTACTTAATATTTTATATTGATGTAGAAAATTTTGATTCTTGCCCTCCAAAGTCAACACAACCACATCTCGATGTTCGAATATCAGAATTCTGATATTCGACATGATTCAATATGACCACATCTTTCACAAAATATGTGGCCACCGATGTGGTGTTTTAAAAGATTTTTATTCATCCCCCTTAATGTAATTTAATATTAAAAGTTGATGTATAAAATTTTAAATCTTGGGCCTTAAAATTCGACATTGCGAAACACATCAAAATTCGAATATCAGGAATCTGATATTCAATATAATCCTCCATATGACCCCATATATCAAACCGTGTGTGGCCGCCGATGATTGGATAAAATAGATTTTCATTCAGTCCCATTAAAAATTACTTAATATTTTATATTGATGTAGAAAATTTTGATTTTTGCCCTCCAAAGTCAACACAACCACATGTCGATGTTCGAATATCAGAATTCTGATATTCGACATGATTCAAAATGACCACATCCATCACAAAATATGTGGCCACCGATGTGGTGTTTTAATAGATTTTTATTCATCCCCCTTAATGTAATTTAATATTAAAAGTTGATGTATAAACTTTTAAATCTTGGGCCTTAAAAGGCGACATTGCGAAACACATCAAAATTCGAATATCAGGATTTTGATATTCAATACAATCCTCCATATGACCCCATATATCTAACCATGTGTGGCCTCCGATGTGGGTATTAATAATAAAAAAACGAAAAGAGATAAAAATGTGCGGTCTTTTGCAATGTTCTTGATATAGCTTTGGATTTTTTGACACCAAATTTTGAAAATTCGTAGTTCCCTGACCTATATGTAGATGACAGCACCACTTTTTACTAAAATAGGGAACTTCGGCCAGCTAAGTTCCCCCTTTTATTTCAGCGTAGGGATAAATCGAATATTGCGATTGAATCGATTTCCAAATCAAATGAAACTCTAATCATCGGAATCTAATCGTCAGGGCCTGTTTTAAGTCATGCTGATCTTTTAAACATTTGATGATTAGATTGTTAAATTAAGATATTTTATGATGTTTCTCGCACAAGTTTAAACTTTTTACGAATGAATTTAGTTCGATTGCGTACAAATCTTATTTTGTATGATAGTTTTTTTTATTTATTCGGTCTTCTACCTCTCTTAAAAACATTGTTTAAACTTAAAACATCTTTAAACATTACTTATTAGTAATTATCATTTATTTAAAGAGGAACCAATTAGTATTTTTTAAAATCCCTTTGAAACTTCATATTCAATTTTGGTTTACTTGAGTATGATCGGAGAGGGAAGAACATCAAGAGAGGGCAATACATCGTTTTCAAATCTAAAAAAATTTATTCTAATAGTGATCTGAGGTAAAGTTTTTTTAAATGCGTAGGTGATCTAGCGTCGCATAAAAATTTCATTAGTTTCACCTTATTACAGTCTCTTACTTTTGAGCATTGGGTGGTTTTATGGAGTTCATTAAAGAAAATGAATGTTAAGGCGGCCTGTTGCCTTAATTTAAATCACCTTTAAAGAAGGTATGACTCCAAAATCCAAGAAAGAAGCATCTTTAGAAATAACTTAATTTTAATAACAACTAACAATTAGAACAACAACAAATTTAGATTAACAGTAAATATTAAAGATTAACATAAGCCTGGCTGCTTGAACATAATGGTGGCTGGACAGTGGCCGGCATACGCCCTGTGAAGGCAGGCAAAGTCAGAAAAGAAGGGAAGGGCTGAGCTTCGAACCGTCAGGCTTTTTATACCTCTTGAAGCGCCGATCACAGTCAAAGTTGGAGTAGCTAGCTAGAAACGTAACCAGTTCTTTGCGAAAGGCTAAAGAGCCTACGAAAGCCGGGAATCGAACACGATGGCGAGGTCGCCACACTATCCCCCTTCCAGTACAGAGGTCACGCTGTACGACATCATGACGCTTGATACCGCGAAGTAAACTTCACTCTTCTTCCAGAACGAGTAGTCACAGGAGGCAAGTCCGTCGACGCAGTATCAGTGGGTGACACTGCTGTGCTACTTTCTCCTTCCTGATCCTCTGCTTCGAGAAAGGCGGGCTTGAGACGATCGATGCTGATTACGACCTTACGACTGGGAAACTGCACTGTAAAATGCTTCTCTTGTCTGGAAAGCACAGGATACGGGCCGTCGTAGGGTGCAACGAGTGGTGGTTTCACACCATCATGTCGCACAAACACGTGGCTGCAGCTGTCCAGTGCTGGATGAACGAAACAGGTTCTGTTATTGTGAGATGAGGTCTGGACCGGCGACAGTCGCTTCATGGTCTCTCGCAGTGTACGGAGGAATGCTGAAGGCTCAGTTGCAGGTAACTCTGACGTGAAGAATTGTCCTGGCAACCTCAGCGGAGATCCGTAGACCATCTCTGCACAGGTGGAACTCAAGTCTTCCTTGAAGGCAGATCTGATGCCTAGCAATACGACAGGTAAGGTCTCGGTCCAACGAAGGTGATTATGGCTCATCAAACCCTGCTTCAAAGTGCGGTGGAGACGCTCCACTATCCCATTAGCACACGGGTGATATGGAGTTGTGCGGGTCTGTCGACATCCAAACGTGGAAGACATCACAGAGAAAAGTTTCGACATGAACTGTGTACCTTGGTCGCTGGTTATGACATCAGGTACTCCGAACCGGGCAATCCAGTTACTGAAGAAAGCGGATGCAACAGTCTCGGCAGATATGTCCGAAATGGGTATGGCTTCCGGCCATCGGGAATATCTGTCCAAGCAGGTCAGAAGATACCTGTATCCTTCAGAGGGAGCTAGCGGTCCGACGAGGTCAAGATGGACATGTCCAAATCTTCTATCTGGCAAACCAAATTGCTGGATTGGGCTTTTGGTATGCTTGTGAACCTTGACAACTTGTGAACACGTTGGCAACTTATACAGGATCGTACCCACGATGCGACATCCTTGTTCGCCGAAGGCCAGACGTATCGCTCCAGTACCAGCTTTTTAGAAGCTCGTATACCGGGATGCGAAAGTCTATGGAGCGAGTCGAAGATCTGCCTGCGGAAAGTTGCGGGAACGAATGGTCGGATTTTTCCAATCGACACATCACAGTACAGTTGTGCTGTTGGGGTGAGCTGGAACAGCTTAAGGATCCAAGACGTCAGGGTGTCTTCAAGGATCCTTTTAAGCTCAGTGTCCTCTTTTTGAGCACGGGACATCTCATCGTAGTTGATTGCAGTCAGCTCAACGGTGCACATTCTCGACAAGGCGTCGGCAACTACGTTTTTATCTCCAGATATGTGACGGATGTCAGAACTATATTGAGCAATAAAGTCCAGGTGTCTCAACTGTCTCTGTGAGCAAGTGTCGCTTTTCTTCCGGAAGGCATACACAAGAGGCTTATGGTCCGTGTATATGATCAGCTCACGGCCTTCTACTGAAGATCTGAAGTGCTTTACAGCACAGTATATGGCCAACAGCTCGCGGTCATAAGTGCTATAACGTGCCTCGCTAGACGTTAGCTTTCTGGAGAAAAACTCAAGAGGTTTTAAACCCTTTTCAGTTTGCGCCTGGAGACTTGCACCTATAGCCACATCCGATGCATCTACCATTAAAAAAATTTTATCATTTTGAGGAAAATAACACAAGGCAGCGGCGCTCGACAAATCCAATCTGCATTTCTCAAATGATTTACTAGAAATGTCATCCCAAGGGACAGGGCGGGTGTCTTTTTTCTTAGAATTTTTTAAAAAATTGTGGAGAGGGGCTTGTGTTTCGGCTGCGTTAGGTATGAATCTCCTGTAAAAATTTAACATCGCCAAAAATCTTCGAAGTTCGGATATTGTTTTAGGTTTTGGCATTTCGGTTATGCATTTTACTTTAGAGGGGAGAGGTTTCACACCTTCGGGTGTTATCAGACATCCCAAAAACGTAACAGAATTTTGACCAAGAACACATTTTGACGGATTCAATATTAAGCCAAACTCTTGTAATCTACCAAAAATGAGACGTAGATGTTTTTTATGTTCTTCAACATTTGAGGATGCGACCAGTAAGTCGTCAAAATAGGGAATACAAAAGTCTAATCCATGTAACACTTGATGAATGAACCTCTGGAATGTTTGACCAGCGTTCCTGAGGCCAAAAGGCATGGACACATACTCAAACAATCCAAAAGGCGTTACTATAGCAGTTTTCGGAATGTCTGATGGGAAAACTGGGATTTGGTGGTATGCCCTCGCGAGATCTAGTGTTGAAAATATTTGTTTACCTTCTAACATTTGGGTACAATCGTGTATATGGGGGACAGGGTACCTATCTGGAACTGTAACAGTATTCAGTTTACGATAGTCGCCACATGGCCTCCAATCACCATTGGATTTTTTAACCATATGTAGTGGTGATGCCCATGGGCTCTTTGAGGGTCGGATTATACCCTGATCAACCATAAACTGAAATTCCGTTTTAGCGGCTTTTAACAATTCCGGATTTAGTCTCCGAGGTTTTGAAAAAACTGGGGGTCCTGTCGTTTCTATATGATGAAATACAATAGGATTTTTACCATGTTTAGAAATCAAAGAGGGATTTGTTATACTGGGAAATTCTGACAAAATTTCATGAAATTGGGTAAAATTATGGATCGTACTAATTTTACAGGGTGAACTTGGACTAGGTACAGGTAAACCAGCAGAGTTTAATTTTGTAACGGAATCAATTAAGCAGTTATTGTTGGCGTCAACAAGCAATTTGAAATGCTTTAGAAAATCAAGGCCAATGATTGGGTTTACAACTTCAGCTATAATAAATGGCCACTGGAAAGTACGACGCAAGTTTAAATCCAAACTAACCAATTTTGTGCCGTATGTCTTGATTTCGCTACCGTTAGCAGCAAATAATTTCAATTCGTTTGGACGAATGTTATCTAAACATTCGTGTTTAGGAATAACACTAACGTCCGCTCCAGTGTCTACTTAGAAAACCAAACTTGTTACTTTATCGGCCAACATAATTCTGCTGATGTGGCGATCGGTTTGACCGTCTTCCAATCGCCCGTTCAGTTTTCCGACTGTTTGTTTACATTAACTGAGAATGAACATGGCTGAACGCATTTTTTTGCCTTTGTGCCAAAATTTATGTGATAAAAGCACAAACCGTTCGAAGGTTCTTTGTACTTCGAATATCCGTGCCTACTTTTGCTGCGAGACCTACTTCTGCTATACGATTGCCTTCGTCGGCCAAAAGATCGTTCGAAATCCTCACATAACTGATTCACGCGCTCAGTTAACTCTGAAATTTGTTTTAGTAGGGTACTATGGTTGCTTAACAAACTTTCACCCATCTTACAAAACCCGGGGCAAACCTATAACCTAAAATTTTGAAGAATCTGAGAGAAATGCAGAACGAGAATCGTCGAAAGCAGCTTACCTTTTGCTCCAATCCTTTTCAATGGTAATCCAAAATACGAATCGATGCACGATCACCATCAACATTCAAGAAATTCCAAAATTATGAAAACATTGAAATTGATGAGTGACATTTTTTTTTTGAAAAAATTTAAAATTTTCCTAGCGCGCGTTGTTCGACCAGCCAGGGTCACCACTTAAGGCGGCCTGTTGCCTTAATTTAAATCACCTTTAAAGAAGGTATGACTCCAAAATCCAAGAAAGAAGCATCTTTAGAAATAACTTAATTTTAATAACAACTAACAATTAGAACAACAACAAATTTAGATTAACAGTAAATATTAAAGATTAACATAAGCCTGGCTGCTTGAACATAATGTTGGCTGGACAGTGGCCGGCATACGCCCTGTGAAGGCAGGCAAAGTCAGAAAAGAAGGGAAGGGCTGAGCTTCGAACCGTCAGGCTTTTTATACCTCTTGAAGCGCCGATCACAGTCAAAGTTGGAGTAGCTAGCTAGAAACGTAACCAGTTCTTTGCGAAAGGCTAAAGAGCCTACGAAAGCCGGGAATCGAACACGATGGCGAGGTCGCCACAATGTCAAGGGAATTTGATTTTGTAAGCTTAAATCATGTTTTCAGAACACTTTGGGACATCTTGCCTGTATTTCTTACCACCAAGATTTCTTGTGCGCCTCCCTGGGGTACACTTAGATGTACTACAGTACATCTAGATTTATCCCTCGTTACAAAAGAAGGGTGGATCGGATGATTACAGCTCTAAAAAAATGACAAAACATTTCTGACAAATAATAAAGGTCTTATAAAAGAAAGTTAAGATATTTCTTTCTGAATAAAATTTCAAAACTATTCAGTGGGGACCTCATCCCTCATCTTAGCTTGTTACACAAAAAATCATATTTAATACTCTATGATTAAAATCATTACAGTAACAGCCGTATTCTGTGGTTTCCGATCAGTGAACGCATTAACCAAAGAAGGATTCTACCAATCCGAGTCTGCGATGCCTTCTTTGATTGTTGGTTAACTGCAGATCAAGTAGCTCAGAATAGTACGGCCGTAAGTGTTCTAACAATCTGCTAAGGGGACTCAGTCCCAAAAAAAATAAATTTTTTATTTTTGAGTTTTTTATTAGTTTTTTGTGCCAAATTATCTGTTACCATCATTTTATGGAATATTGAACACAAAAAGTTCAAAATTTTTTTTTATTATTTTTAATCTCTATATTCTAAAAAAAAGTTTTTGGTGAACGATTTCCAGAGAAAGGTTTTTTAATTACTGAACCGAATGACATATATCTGGTATCAAAATGCTAGGATTCTTTCCGGATTTCCGAGTATGCTATTGGATTTTTTAAAAAAATTCTCAATTTTAATATATTTCCATTTTTTTAGATTTTGGATAAGGTCGCAGTTACAAAGCAAAAACTATGAATTTTAAAACGATTGAAAACATATTTCATTGTTTTTTAATATTCAATTAGATTAAATAATCATCTTTCTTTATATTTTTGTTGTTCAAACGGTTTTAATTATATTTAAAACTTATGTATAATTAATTTATCTCTTATTTTTTAAAATACAAATTAATATTTTTACATTTATCATTATCGTTGTGGCAACCTAATCATTACTATATTTACAAAATATAAACTCGCTTTCGGAAATTTTGAACTTTTGCATTTATTTTTTACAATAATTACTATTTTTATATCCTTTTGCAGGTATGTTTTTTAAGGTAATAAAATGTAACTCTTTATTTCATAATGCCAAAACTCAAACAACTAGATAACACGGGTGAATATTTTAGAAATAAAGATAAAAATAGAAAATGTTGGAAGTCTAGACATTCGTGTCATTGCTATGAAACTGACACAACTTTGTTCTCATGAAGATAAAATTCTGAATTTTCGCAATGTTTACGATAATTACTTCATTTTTCACCACCAATCATTACAAATTTTAAGAAAGTTAAATTTATTCCTGAGATGTTTCAGTGCCTCCTTAATGGATCTGTGAAAAAAACATTACCTTGGAAAAATGGGTAAAAGAATGTTTACATTGCTCTGTTGTTAATTTTCTTGGAATTATAAGGTGATCCGCCAATTCATGTTACCATAAAGGAACTGTTAAAATTCCGTCACTGAATAAATATCCGCCATTTTTGAAAGAATACCCCGGAGAAGTACTACCCCTGTTCTAAGAATGTTTTATAAAGTGAGTAAGTGCAATGAGCTGGGTTTTGTGTGGAATTGCGAAGCGGTTCAAAAGTTTCTGCGTAAGCAGTTAACGGGGGTTGGCGAGCGATAGCGATCAGGGGCGGTAGCTCCCTAGTATTAAAAAAAAATTTCACTAAATTTCGAAACGCTACTCCTGCTTCATTTTTCCTTTTTCTTACTAGCTTTTTTCATTTTTATGTTAAATATGTTCTGTAGTATAATTTAATGTGGGGGATTTTGGATAATCATAGTAGTTTTTGAGAAAAAAAACGTTTCGGTGATTCCCATTTAAAACCGTGAAAATTCTATGATTTTTACCCTATTTTGCATGATAAAAAAATTCTGGACCAAAATCATTAAATTTTGGAACATTAAGTTGATAAAATTACCCTATTGAATATAAATATCAAGTTTTATAACATTTGGTTCAGTAGAAAAAAGCCTTAGGGTTTCAAGTGTAAAATAAGTAGTTTTGAGAAATATTTATTAAACAAATATGTGGTAACTATGCTTAATAAACATTGAAAACTTGTTATGCTTAGACTTAGCGTATAACTATGAAATTTGCTGAATCAATTTATGAGTATAAACATGGATTTGAGAGCAAAATCCTTAACTTGATATTTTGACCGATTTGGAGGTACTGAGTCCCCTTATTTAATCATGGACGCTTGGTATGAAGGGGGGCTATAGAAATAAGTTTGAATCAATCCCCTATTCTCTGAAACGATAGATTTTGACCAGAAGTTTAGCCCCCCCAAAAAACCGATTCTCTGAAATGACCACACTGATTGTCTTTCTAATCATTTTTACTCGCCAAGTCGTAAACGGAAATTTTACCTGTTTATTTTTATTTTTTTATTTTACCATACCAACTAAAAGATGTGGGGGTAACATTTCAAATATTTCGAAAAATCTGATAATTTAAAACTTTATAGAATAACGGGAAAATCTGATGAAAAAAGAGAAATCTGAAAACTTCTAGGATTCCTCACTTTTAAAGACTGAATAAATAAAAAACCCTAGCATATTCGTAAAAAGTTTAAATTTCCGAGGTTTCGAGGTTTAAAGTTTCATTTGATTCGGAAATCGATTCAATCGCAATATTCGATTTATCCCTACGCTGAAGTAAAAGGGGGAACGTAGCTGGCCGAAATTTCTTATTTTAGTTAAAAGTGGTGCTGTTATCTACATATAGGTCGGGGAACTACGAATTTTCAAAATTTGGTGTAAAAAAATCCAAAGCCAAATCAAGAACATTGCAGCAGACGGAACAATTTTATCCATTTTCGTTTTTTATTATTAATTTTTAAAGTTCTCATGAACTTTTGACGCACCCTGTATGTTATTCTTCAAAAATATAATATTGAATTTTCTGAACTTAAATGAATTATTTATTACTTATTCTCACAGGACGTTACTCTGAGAATTTTCACATTTCTTTCTCTAGTAAAAATAGACGAAGCATATTTTCCAATACAAGAGTGAAGTTTGAAAGTTAAATTAACTTAAGTTGGTTGTTGGTAGGTTCATGAATATTCAATGGTCATGTAAAGAATATCCTTGAGTAAATAAACTGACAAAGCAAAATGTATGGAAAAGTTCCTACATCGTGAGCTCTTTTGAAGTAATACAAATTTTAATCATCCTTAATTTTTCAAGAGGAAACAAAATTCAAAAAGACATAAATTTGCGGTTGCTTTTCATTCAAAATCTTGGAACAAAATTTACCTTTCTGAGAAAGACTGATAAAATGGCGCTGTTGCAAAGGATTCATACTTCACTAAAACTACGTGATCATTGCGTAAGTAATGTAAATTAATCCCTCTGAAACAAAATAAGGATGCATAATGGGGTCTGAGACCAAACAAGATAGGTCTAGTTTAATTTTTGGATATAAATGAGGTACATCGTATTCTTCCTAGATCTTCTAACCGTGATTTTTTTAAATAACTTAAATCCCTTACACATTTTATTTTCTTAACACGTGTTACTAAATTCCTAGTACTCCTATTTAAACTTTAAAAAGAAATCCCGATTGAAATTCGATAAACTTATTGTGAATAATGAAACTTTTGTATGTAATGAAACTTGCACCGAGCTTGTGAGATTGGAAAACAAAAAATTATAGCGAATAGGGTAAAAAAATATTCCAAGTCTCCAAAATTCTCTAAAACCTGCAATAATTCTGTACAGTGTTATAATTCCTTTTCTTTGCACAAAGTACTACATTACAATGTTGCTGGCCTAAACAATAAATGTCTCTTTCCAAATTTCTGGTCATTTATAGAAAGTTTTGACTTTTTCTGCCTTGTTGAAACATGGCATACGTCTCCATTTATTTTTTCGGATAACACTGGAGTTTACAAAACAATTGAAAGTTTCGCATCTCGGGGCAAGTATGGCCGCCCCTAGTGGTGGAATATTGTTCGGGTATAATGTGAATTTACTTTGCAATGTGCGTGTGATTGAAAATAATAGATTTTATATAATTATTTTGGCCGATTATTGTAACTTGAAGGATGCTCTAATTGCAGCCTGCTATTTCCCCCATGCTCAGAATATGACAACGAATTGCATCTACTTTTTAGTTTACTTCTATCATATATGAATCCTAATATAATTATTCTAGGAGATTTTAACGCAAGAGTGGGGAATTTGGGCACCCTTTTTGAGAATTCAAGCCAAAACAATTTCTCTCCTGATTCTATTTTAACCAGAAACATGAATGATAAACATTCAAATACTAGAGGCAAACAATTTCAGAAAATTTGTAATTGTAACGATCTAATATATTTAAATGGTATATTACCAGGAGACTGCGAGGGTAATTTCACATATATTTCATCCAATGGTGCCAGCATTGTAGATTATATAATTGTATCCAAAACCTTATTTGATCTGTATGTAAGTGATTTTGTTGTTAACTCAATATTAGGCTCTGATCATCTCCCAATATCAGCTACTTTCTTATTTGAAAATTCTAGTTCAACTTCTAGGACCCAAACTAACAATTATCAAGATATCATTTGCAAATCTTTTTGGAAACCTGAGATTTCTGAAAAATTTAACCTAGATATAATTAAAAAATTTGAAACTGAAATGAAAAACGATCCACAAGACGTAATTTTAAAATTTTCCGAGGTTGCAAAAGAAAAAAATTTAATTTACAGCTTTGCACAAACAAATTCACAGAGATCTATCGCTAAAAATAATTGGTATGATTCTGAGTGTTTTAAACTTAAATCTACCTTACAGAATTCTTTGAAAAAAGTAATGAGAAATTATTCTAATCATATCGAAGAGTACAAAACGTTACGCAATAAATATAAGGAACTATGCAGATCTAAAAAACAATTATACTTTATTAATATGCAGAAAGCAATTTCGGATTGTAAAGATTCTAAAACTTTTTGGGATATTGTGAGAAGATTCAAGCGAAAGAAACCAATTTATCCTCTGATATAGCAAGTGATATTTGGTTTGTTCATTTTTCAAAAATATTTCAAGGAAATTATCTGAATTTATCTGATGTAGATATAATTAATAGATGTAATTTAATTAATTTTAACCCAATTCTGGATGAAACTATCTCAATCTCAGAGACTAAAAATGCCATCAATAAACTTAAAAACAATAAAAGTCCTGGGTATGACAACCTTAGACCTGAATATTTTAAATATCTAAGTACTGATGCAATCCGTTATCTTACCGAATCATTCAATAATATACTTCAGTCGGAACGCTTCCCAGCTAATTGGATTGAAATATTAATTCTTTCTGTATTTAAGAAGGGAGATCCGGCCAATCCAGGAAATTATAGACCGATTTCTCTAACGCCTGTAATTAGTAAGATATTTACTTCAATTTTAAACTGCAGACTTAACACATGATTAATCCAGAGAAATTTGCTCTATGAAGAACAGGCAGGCTTTAGAAAAGGATATAGTTGTATAGACAAAGCATTTGTCTTAAATGCAATCATTCAAGATAAACTCAGGAAAAAAAAGGGGGAAATTGTACACTGCTTTTATTGACCTGAAAGCGGCCTTTGACAGCATCAACCATTCTCTATTGTGGTCAGTTTTGCAAAAACTAACACTCAGTTCAAAATTCATTAATGTATTGAGGGACATGTATGCTAAAGCTAAAGCAAGAGTGCGCACTCCAACAGGGCCAACGGATCCCTTTGAGATTGATATAGGAGTTTTACAAGGAGAAATATCCTCACCTATATTGTTTAATTTGTTCCTCAATAACTTAATTGATCGCCTTAACGAATCTAGTGTTCCCGGTATTTTTATCTCATCTGATACATATCTTCATATCTTACTTTACGCAGACGATGCAGTGATTTTGGCTGAATCCCCTATTGATCTCCAGAAAAAGCTTAACTTATTGGAACAGTTCTGCTCGGACTTCCATTTAAATGTTAACATAAATAAAACGAAAATTGTGATTTTTAAGAAGGGGGGTAAACTTTCTAAATCTGAAAAATTTGTCCACCAAGGTACAAAACTCGAAATCGTCAGGTAATATATCTACTTAGGAATACCTTTCTCCTCAACTGGCAAATTTAACTGTGCAAAAAATCATTTTACCTCCAAAGCAAAAGCGGCGATCTGTGCATCTTGGCCTATTTTTACGGGACCGAGTTTCAACTCAATCAAATCTTAGTTTAAATTATTTGAGTCTCTCATTCAGTCTGTTTTTACATATGGTTCTGTAATATGGTCCGCGAGCAATGTTTATGAGTTAGAAGAGTGTTTTTGCTGTTTCGTTAAAAAGCTGTTCACGCTTTCCAGAAACACCCCGGGTTACATTTTAACCCGGGAAGGACTAGCGGGACCGTATGGTACCGGCAAACAGCACTACGAAAAACTGCTTTTTTCTACCAAAATACTTTTATTTTTTCATTCTGACGGTAGATTTCACTACTACATGGACCAAACTTTAGTAAACAGTAATTTAATAACAAATTATTTCAATAAATTCTTGCTTAATGGCTTAATGAAAAACGTGTTTTTTAAGACAGGCGAAAAAAGGCTCGTTTGAAAATGTAAGTGCAATTTATTCATACCTAAAATTAGTGAATGGATTAAATAATGGTGAATTATTATTTCTAATTGTATTATGCAATAATAGCCCAAATTTGGAAAAGATTGAATAATTTTAAGGTAGAAAATTTTGGTGTAGAAATCTTGCGGTACCATATGGTACCGCTAGGCTCTTACGCTACCAAATAGTACAAATATTTTGAAGTAGTGTATTTTTTATTTCAAACGTTTTATATGCTGTGAAATCAATTAATTTTTAAGGTAAAACCTATATAATAATTTTTTATGCCAAAAACTTATTGAATTTATAGTGTATTTCCCATAATTTTAATTCTAAAGGCCAATAATTCTAAATTTAATAAGAAAAATTTCATATTATAAGTGATTGATTGGAATACCCATCTATACAATGGTAGTATTTCATGCAAATCATCAATATAATGTTCATAGTCTTCAACTAAACTATAGACGCTATATACTAAATATGGTTTATGAAATTTTTCAAGCCTAAAACTTGTGTTTTTTAACAAAATTCCTAATTTTAACACTCATTATGAGGGGAAAATTGAAAAATTATCAATTCCGTATCAAATCAGCTTACCTCGCGGTATAAAAAGTTTGTTTATCACCTTTGGACTAGTGTGTACAAAATTTATTTCTAGAAATAAATTTGATAATAGGATTTTAAGAGCAAAATATAACTACTAATTGGTATAATGAAAGTAATATCAACTACTTAATAATTAATTTGTCAATCATCATTGCCTAAATTGTAATTTTACTTGTTGTTTTAGTTAAAAATGGTAAATAAAGTGATAAAAGTGTGAAAAATTTATTATTTTGACTTTGAAATTTTAAACTTATAAGAATATGTACGGTGCACAAAATGGTAGTGTAAGAGCCTAGCGGTACCATATGGTACCACCCTATTCTGACTAAAATAATAAAAATTTTTTTGAAAAAATGGTTTTAGGCTACTTCAAGACATGTCATAAGCATACAGTAAAGAGGAAAATTTAATTTGAGAAAAAAAATTAATTCCGTCTTTCCTGGGTTAAGACTAGAACTGGGTCGCCCTCCAATTTCAGTAACTTTGGTTAAATTAATTTTAAAATATTGGATAAAAATACTCAGGTTACCAGACTGTAGATCTACAAAAATTTGCCATAATAAGTTGTTTTCGAACTCCAAATTCTCTACCAACCCAGTATATAACTGGGCTTTATGCATAAAAAATATTCTTGATAATCTTGGGTTTAGTTTTGTTTGGAATGCACAGGACCCGGTACAAGCCTCAATCTACTTTCCTTCCATACTGAGGACTGTCTGGGATCAATCTGCTCAAAATGATATTTCTAGGACTGAAAGAAGCACTCACTTCCCTCAATACAAATTTTTAAAAAACTCCTCCTTTTTTGAAGATTATGTTGATTCAGAGTATGATATTGCTATAAAGAGAATTATTTTCCAGTTGCGATTAAATCTATCCCGGTTATATTATAAAGGCGAAATCTTTGAAATTTTTAATACTAACCTTTGCTCTTTTTGCAACTTGGAGGAGAATGAGACTTGGCAACACATATTTAACTCTTGTCCTCTGTATAACCACCATAGACTAACTCATTTACAAAATTTAAAACCTTTTCCTCATATTCTAAAGCAGAAAAACATAAACTATAATTTAATTTTCCTTTTTTACTATATCTGTTTTAAAACTTCGCCGCAATATATTACTTGAATCGACATAGTCATACTTTAAACAGTTTGTTAATAAAAAAAATTGCAATAAAATTTGTGTGTATGCTAAAAAATTTTTTATCTGCTGTTAAAATACTAATGTTAATTTATCTGTGTTAAATGTGTTATTTGTAGTCTCCTACTGCTACTTTTTGTCATTTTGTAAACGGGCAGTGCCCATTACAATAAAGTTTCTTGTCTTGTCTTGTCTATTTGAACTTTAGAAAATATTTCAAAATAATACTATTTGAATTACTAAAACACGATCTTACGTCACTTTTAAGTTAAAATATCCAAGTTTAGATAACATCTGAACTCTAGAAAAGCTTAATTCCATTAGTGAATATTAATCAAATAAATGAGTTTTGTCTGTTTATTTTAAACTTGAGGTATTCTCTAACTATAATTAATTTTATTATGACTGAAGTTAAAAAGAGAACCAAAATAATTCGAAAATGTCAGATAGTGATAAGCCTCTTTCATTGAGGTGTATTTAACGACTAAAATTTGATTTAAGCATCAGTTATAAGATAATAATAGTCTAGAAGCTAACTATTTCAAGTTGAAGAAATGCCAAGATTGGTAGGTTGAGGCGGGGTAAAATTCATAAAATTTATTGTTTTGTGCACGTTTTCTTTTTTTCAAGCTCAAGGAAAATCAGCGTACACGCCAAAAATCCATAAATAAACTTGCTGATATCTCCCCTTGCCAAACTATAGAAATGAATAAGCCGTTGTAACCTATAAAGCTAAAATATTTGAAGAACTGGAAATTTATCTTTTGATAGTTTGACACCACACTTATTATTTTGATTTAACTCGTAAAATAGTAAATTACTGATTGAGTAAATTGGTTCACTGGTTTAACTACAATAAGATGTCAATTAACATTTCATTTTACGATGTTAATTCCTCCAAGAAAAAGCCTGACTATTACAAAACTCGTGAATCGTTTCATTGAACCCTCTTGTTAAAGCCGAAACAATTACAGACATACTGTTCTTTCCAGCTGTGCTCACCATACCATTTGAGTTGCTTTCGCCTGAATACTTTCACTATCTAAAAACAAAAAGCAAAGTGCATAAACGAATTTATATTACATAAAATGAGCATAACTTTTAAGGTAGAAAAGTTATTTATTAAGTGAGACTACTTTTTTAACAAATGCCCGCTATTTCATGCATTGCATTAATGAATCCCTGGGAAAAGCCAGAAGTTTAGAAATCATTTGGACACCAGGACATAAGGGCATCTCCGAAAATGAAAAAGCTGATGAAGAAGCAAGAAAGGCACCTACAACAGTTATCAGAAACATGTTATCCCCGGAAGATATTATAAAAGAACTAAGTCAAAAAATAAAAGAAGAAGCAGATAAAGAGTGGAAAAAATATAAGAAGTATACAGAATTTACTCACATGGATAATCTGAATTCAAAAGAAAAATTCCCAACATCGAACAGAAAAGAAGACGTCATGATATCTCGATTAAGAACAAAAACCATTCCAACGAAAGCAAACCTTTTTAAATATAATCAAACTTCAAGTCCCAAATGCAACTTCTGCAACGAGATGGATACCAATGATCATATGTTATTACATTGCAGAAGGTACTCTAAACAAAGAAACAAACTAATGAAATCCCTCAATATTACATCACCAAATTATACAGAAATCTTGAAAATGAACAAGATAAATGCAAGGAAGAAAACTCAAGCCATAATCTCATTCCTTAAAGAAATTTCATAATTACAAATTGATCATTAATAACCATTGATAACAAAGAAGACGAACATTGGAAGAAGAAGACCAAGCAGCTCCATCAGAGTTAGCAAATGTCTCTAGTGAACCAACAAGAACAAGAACCCGCTATTTCTTAGGAGATACTTAATATTTTCAACCCCTATAAATGGTTAGCGGTCTCCCAGGTATAAGGATAATTCTTCAGCACGATTCTGTCTCGTTACGAATTTTGTCATGTGAATTATGAAGGAGTGAGATATACTAAACTGTAATAACAAGCTTCAAATAAAATATTTAATTTCTACAACACAGCTCACTGTGAAAGAAGCCTACTTTACGGTAAAGCAAGGATTGAAAAACTACCTGGTTAGTTCCATCGTTATCACATAGAAACGCCACTGTCTATGGGAAAACTCAAGTTAAAAAAGTTGCCATTAGTGTCTAAGGAGATGGACTCTCGGAAGTATCTTTACTCTGTGTTCATTCCTACAAGATGGCGTTTGATTCTTAAAATAATCTGAAAGACAATTTTGGGGGCTAGGAGCTCAGTAAACCTGAGTGGAAATTGACACTCAACCCTACATTATATTATATTTAAAACCCAGTAAATTGTTCGATTCCGTCTAATTTAAGAACTGGAACTTTAGTTTGTGTTTAGCACATCCATCAGTCATAGTTACTATAATATATCATGACTAATTACAAGTCTATGAAATTGATAAACAGTACTAGGGACTCCTATTTTCATTCTTTTTCATGCTTGTCAAAATAGTGTTAATACTATGTTTAGGATTAGCATTTAAAATTAAGCTCATATATGTAAACCTTCATATACAATTACTCTTCGCTTAAAAATGTATTGATTTAATTATAGTCCAAGATCCCAGGGCCCCCAGACATTTCTTATTTTCTCACAAATAAAGTTTATAGGATAAAGTAGTGTTATATTGCAATAGAAACATCAGTGTTTGTTTTATAGCTCAGTGAATAGAAATGAATTGTAACTAGTGAGAAATGACTAGTAGTGAACCGACAATTTTGTTTACAGCTTTATGCGATCGATAAGGTTGGCGGGATTCGCTACATTTCTCACTATTCAACCCTATTAGTGCGTCTGGGGGGATGTTTGGCCCATCCAATTGGTCTGGCTGCTTACAAAAATATTGAAATAGTTTACCGAGTGTCATATGTAAAAATCATCCTTGAGAAAATGAGAAAAGTGAGCACTGTTTTTACCTACCTTTTGCACCTGGTCCCTGTAAATTTGCCGTCGGGGCAAACTAGCAGTCACGCATACACTGAAAGTTTATACTAACACTACTTTATCCTATAAACTTTATTTGTGAGAAAATAAGGAATGTCTGGGGGCCCTGGGATCTTCATCTATTAAGCTTCTATCAAAAATTATTTACGCAAAGAAAGTTCTTTCAGTTTGTATTTTTAACGCAGCTAATATAAATGATTGTTACGGAAAATAATATTCTGCATGCTTTTTCCACCTCAAACAAAATAGATTTGGACTTAAACTCAGAAAAAAAGGTCCTTTCAACATGAAAAGATGGCAAAGTTTATCCACAATACAAAATGTTCAATGTTTTGAAACAGTGAAGCACACACAAAGAAAAATCACGTGTCACAAAAATAAAACTTGCAATACAACTTTCATAAAATGCAGCTGCAAATCAATATTTTATGATTTACTGCTAATGGTATTTCACAAACCTACACCATTTTTGTCTCTTGCAATTGTTTTTGTCAATGATTGCTGCTTCACAACATCGAACTATCCATTAACTAGTCATTATATCGCATTTACTGGGTCTGTAAATTATATGAGACGAATGAACTATCCAAAACACCATACATCTAAACGAGATAATACTTTAATGTATTTTTGTACAGAAATATTTTGTTTAATGGAATGGTTTAGACAACAGAAGCGTTTACTTTGATAAATTAAAGTCAAATGATAAGACTGTGGAATACATTACTTCAGTTAATCGTTTCACAACCATTAATTTTGTTATAAATATCTTGCTTTATCATAGAAATTGCACTGGGATAGAAAATGGGTTTTTGGTATTTAGAAAAGTTTGTCTTAATTACTGTTTGTAAAACAATTAAAAATACTGCCCATAGTCTTCGTAGACAAATATGTTTTAGTTATTTTAATTACAAAATGTTAACTGATCTCTAAAAAATGTGTTATCCTACTAATATTCTTTATGTTCACTAAGTTATAGAACGTCAATAATATCTATAGAGTGAACAAAGAACTGAAAATATTTTTTTGCTTACTTTACTTCTTCTTATACAAATATTTTTACTTTACTATTAGGCTTGGAAGCCTGAGCTGCCATGATAATGTGTGATTATGATTTATCCTGCATGTGTTAATGGAATAGAAAATCAACCTTTATGCAAGTTAATGGTTAAGTGGAAAAATTAACAGATTTTCACTCATTACGAATGCATTAAGGAGTTGCCTTAAAAACTATAAATTTCTAAGATATTGTTGTCAGAATAATTTCCTTTCATTTAAAATTTATGCCCTTGAATCTTCTTTCCCACTGAAAATAGGCAGGAAAGGATGCTAATGCACTGAATTTGAAGAATGTTTTTAACTCATACCTTATAGGTACCAATTTTTGTTTACGCTTAGTATCTATACTAAACTCTGACATTTCTTAAAAATAAAGAATAAGGCTGGGAGCAAACGAGGGAAGTAATCAAATAATTCCCGGCACGATGTCCGAATTTAGAGTGAAATCGCGCACTTTCCTTCAGAAAAGTGATTAGTATGTTAAAGTCATGCATGTGTTACGGGCAATGCGATGGAAACCGGGAATTATTAATAATATCCAAATTGAGGCGGTTAACGTCATAAATTCAATGGTATTTATCAATGAGTAGTTACCACTGTGCCCGGCATACGTGGTCAGTATTAATAGTGCATCAGCATTTTCTGGGGAAATGGCAATATGGAATAGTAATATGGCAAGATGGAATTCATTTAGAATTGAACGCAATAAGGAAGTTGCATGCGTCAGATTTTCAAAAACAAACAAGTTTTCCGTATGGTTTTTTGTATGGTAAAATGAAATATCTAGTCAGTTTTTCAAAAAAATGTACAGGTAATTAAATATTTTAATTTAAAAGTCGAGAAAAAAACACGTAACTGAAAAGTTTTTTGTTTAAACTATAAGATGACGTCAACAATAATACCATCAACTCCATTGCTTTACAACAATGTTTAGTATAAGATGACGTCACATCCAAACTCTTGGCTTTTTTGCGCGCTTTTAAAAAGGGGATTTTTGTTAATTTTTTTGACAATCAAAAAATTTCTCGATCGGCCTCAAATTTTGGGTAGTTGCTTATTTTTGCAAGAGGAATCGATTAAAAAAAATAAAAAAAAATCATGCAACTTCCTCATTAGCCAATTAAACATTCACAGACAACCTGTTTCCGTCCGACAATTCCGTCTTTCTTCCACTCGTCGTGAGGTCATTGCCGACAAAGGTTGTTATCTAGCATATATCACTTCGGTTACAAATTTCAAGCTTTCTTCTTAAATGAATAAACTAGCATTTCAAAATCCCCATCTCCCTACCAAGATCATGTTTTTATTCTAAGTTTTGCTATAGATCTCGCCTCACCCAGTGGTTCCTTTCTCCGTGTAAGTCATTCCACGGCTGGCCGGTTTCCAAGCCGACTGACACGCGATGATGGATGGCGGGGACACTTTCGTGGCGAATGTCACTCGGGAGGTGACGGATGGACGACGCGACTCCAAAGCGCATTTTGCCCCTTTTTAAGCGGCGAGATAGCGTCGTCGTTGGCGAGGAGAAGGCGTTAATTGAATCATTGCGGATCAATGGGCGAAGAAACTGCGGGGACCTGTTTGTGGAGAAGGGGTAGTGAAGGGTGGTGGATTAGAAGGGGTCGTTGAAGGATTTGGTGAAAAAGAGGTGGGGATGTTTTTTTTAGGAGGGAGAGAGAAGCAAGGGGTTTTTGTAGGTAATAAAATTCCTAGTGATGAATGCCACTTACGTTTTTTTTTCTTAGGAACTAAATTTAGAACTGAATTTAACATGATGAAGACAAAATCCTTTGTGTCAAGAGTAAAACTTTTTAAAAGAGAAAGAGACGACGTTTAAAAGACACAAATACGAAAATAGGATAAAAAACCCTTACAGCTGTTTCGGAAGCCTAAAAAGGCTTCCCTCATCCGAGGAAAACAAAAACACTTTAAGTTAACAAAAAACTTTTAGTTTTTCGACTTGTGGCATCACAAGTTTGTTGCCCTATATTAACAGTTTCTGTTCACTTCGTCTGTGTTTTTGTTTTCCTCTGATGAGGGAAGCCTTTTTAGGCTTCCGAAACAGCTGTAAGGGTGAATTTAACATTGCTGAAAGAACGTGTTTTCAGTGAATTTTGTTGGGTTATATCAGCTTATAATGAAAATCAACTTAATAATTCGAAACATTAACTCATTTAATGTAAACCACCCAAGTTTAATGTTAATCCACCCTAGCCACTTTTTTTAATGCTAAGCCACCCTATGGAAAATTAAGGACGGCTAAGACTGAAAGGGTTAATGTTATACAAATATTTTGGTTCAGTAAATATCATCCATAAATCAGAAAATATTTGGATGCAGTCATTAGGAAGTAGGAAAAATTACGTAGTAGCATTTATTCAAGTTATCTTAAAACTTAGGAACTAAGTTTAAAAGCAATACATACAACTTTCTAAAATTACCCGTTCGGAATAAAGAATAAGATTATCTCACTTTGAGAAACTATGATGTCATCAAAATAAAGTTTCTTCCGATAGAAGTATTTGTATCTGAAATTAGATCTTCTATTAGGCAAGGATAACCAAATCAATTCCATAATATTCAATAAATATTCATGCATAAATTAAACGGATTATGTCATATTTAAAAAATTTCAAGTACTGAATTATTTTAAAAATATTTCAAAGATATAATCGATCTCTTCCAAGAATTTTCTAACCGCACAACAAGTTGAATGGCATCAAATCTTTATTAAAGATATAATCCGAACACGGTATAATGGAAATGTTATTTACATTTCAAACGGGAAATATGTCTCCCGAAAATATCTCTCACCCGTATAATCTAACAACCGCAAAACACACTCGTTCTTTCAATTAAAGCCAACTCGCTTCATATCCGTATAATCCAAAACCAAAACAGTCGGAAAATATCTCATTCACACAAAACAAACATTCACACACGAACGCAATTACAGATGATGCATGTCTTAATACATTGTTTGCTCGGCGCGTAATCCACGCCACAAGTTTCGTTCATTCACTACTGAGAGAGCAAGAATAAAGGACTGCTGCATATAATTAACGGGGTATATCTGTAATTACTACCTTATAATCCATGAAATTGCGTTTCACCTCTGGCAGACCTCATTTGCATGGGATCCATTTTCGCCATGTCCCGCATATTTTATGCTCGGCGCGCTTCGTCTTGGTGGAAAATAATAGGAAAACTCCGGCCTCCAGTTTCACACATCGATGCCCAAATGGTATTACCCTAAGTTAATCGCTCTTTCTCCGAAGAACAAAATATATTCTATTCCGCCGCCCGGCTTCTCACATAAATAAGTTTGCATTTAATAAAGTAATGGCTTCGGATATGGGGTATATGGAGTCCCGTCGTAGAATATTCGGTTAAGACCTGGATCAGCTTTTATTTTCGACTTTTACAAAGTAGTTATTTGAGTTTTATAAGGCGCCATAACCATAAAGTAATGGTTATAAAAGAGGTATTGGGCGCAACTATGGTAAACGTCTTTTTATTTAGAAAGGACCTTATTTTTTATATGAGTAATTTGATTTTATACTGATAGGCATACACCAGGGGGACTTTGACTGTTCTGGAAACTTGTTATGCAGTATTCTTAGGGAAAGTTTCTATTGTGAAAATTTTTGAAAATAGTATGGACTGATGAGAAAGTGATGTAATAATAAAATATCCCGAATTTTTTCGAATAGGGAAATAATTAAAAAGCTGTACAAGAAGAAACACATAAAAATTGCTGTTTAGTTTACAGTGTTAGAGTAGATTAATATTGCTGTTCCATATACGTATTAGTTCAAGTCAATTTAATACAAAATAAGATATTATTTTTTGAAAAAAAAAAGATATTTCATACCAAAAATCCACACTAGTGCGATGCTTTGATACAACATGTTTAAAAATTTATTATAGCATGATTTTTGGAGGGCTATGATTTGATGTAGTGAGTTACATCTTTCTTAACAAACCAATCAATAAAGACTGGTAATAATTTAACTGTAGATATTTTTGAAACCAACCCTATTAAAAAAACGAAAATTTATCTTAGTTAGCTATGGAACATTAGTTTTATTGCCTAAAGGTTAAAATTTAGATAGTTGATATAGTTTATTATGGTTCAAAATAATTTATATCAATATCAAAAGCATTTCTTAGTAATTTTTTTATATAACCGAATTTATTTCAGTTTATTTAAACTACATTAGTTTAATATCCATCACTTTAATGCATTATTAAAAATAACCCAACCACTTCACATAACCCAAAGTAATACATGATAACCATATATGATGGAAACGAAAAACTACCTAATTCTACCCAATAGGTTGCGAATAAATAAGTGTTCAAACTTCACCCTTTTCATCACACAATCTTAACTACCTCGATATAGACAGACACCTCTCTCAGATAAACAACCAACCCGAATAGAGATTTACATTGCCTGAACACCCCTCTGACAAACCTACAATCGATCCCCCTCCCAAAAATCATACGAAAATCATCCACACCCTTCCTCTTCCGATAACCCCCTCCTCAAAGATCAATCCCCTCTTTTCCAAGGGAGGAAAACATCGCGAAATCCAACACGACTCATTAACGGTGCATTAAACTAATGATGCTTACACGATGTATTGGAAATCGCACGTGAAATAGCCACGGAAAAATAACGATTTCCCCGAGTCGCATTCATAACCGAGAAAGAAGCGAGAGAGATCGATCTTTTCGCGTGGGCAAATCGATACTTTCTCATCGGAATTCGCCGGAGATTTTTGCTCGTGCAACAGGCGCGAGAAGTAACGCACGAGGCTTTGTTCCTGTGGTGTTGCTCGGTTGGGGAGGAAGAAATCGATTGATAAGTTGTAATGGATTGTGTCACGAAGTCTGGGGATTGCTGTTTAGGAGTTTGTTTGTGTCAAGGTGGTTTGGTGTGAGTGCTGTGTAAGCAATGCCTTTGGGAAGTTATTGTTTGGGAAAGTTTAAATGTCATGCTTGAAGCATTATACTTTTAAATTAATCCATAGCGTTTATGAGTGATTGGGATAATGTCTAAAATTGTAATGGCATCTAAGAAACAGCATTATAATGGGACAGTAAAATGTGGTGAAATGAAACAAAATCCCCCGTTTCGTTCCAATTCACCCCATTTATTAGCTTATATTTCCAGATATTTCAATATAACGTTTTTAGTATGGAAATACTCTGTTTTTATCCCTTCGATACAATATTTTTTAAATTTATCTAAAAAAAAGTATTTCTCACTCCTTCAGTAGTGTAAGCTAATGAAAAAATACTTTAAAAAATAAATTTATTGTTTTTCTATGCTTAAAAAAACAAAATTTAAAAAGTTTAAATTTTGAACATGTAAATGAGATGGTTTGACGACTAGCCCCACGCTGATCGTCAGACTGTCGGATATTGGCAACAATTTGCTGATTGAAGTATTTGTTGTGTCTCCTTTGTAAGCTATTTCAATGGATTCAGCTCGGTCATATACCGGGTATATACCTTATTTGAAGGAAATTTTGCACACATGTAGCTGGATATGTTCTTTATAACATATAATTAAAAAAATTCGAAGGGAGATTTATTTTTGCTAGCAAAAAATACTTTTCAGATTCAAAAAAATTAAAATGTTTTTTAAAATTGCCATGCTATACATTATTTTAAAGCTTGTTTAAAACAGAATAAAACAATACCTTGTTCATGATTTTGGGTCAAATAGGTTTTGAGAATCAGCTGTTTAAAAATGTCATGTTTTTTTTCAAAATCGCTCGCTTTTTGCCTCTTAATAATAAAAATACTTTTCAACTGGTTTTAAAAGGGCTTACAAAAATAAATGCATAAAACCTTGACAAATATTAAATAATATTAAATGAAAATGATTTCAGAAGGAAAACAGAATATTTTTTAAAACTAATCCAACTTCTATCATTTGATTTAAAACATGGAAAAATCCTGAAAGCTTTGAATTTTAAGTTTAATACTAAATATATTTGAGCTAATTTAATCTAAAGTACATTTAAATACTATATTTAAAGTCTAAAAATGATTTTGAAATTAAGAAAAGGAATTAGAAGCAATTTTTGAACTGCACGAATGTGCCCTAATATTTAGAGTTTGAATGTGTCCAATCACCATCTGCAGATTTAAGAGCAAAAAATAGTTATTTGAAATTGGGTAAAAAATTTTTTTGAACTTTATTAATCCCACAATAGAATTCAAGGCAGGATTACTTCTTTAAAAACTTTCTTGATTGAATTTTCTCAGGAATAAAAGAAGAAGAAAATTTACTTTGCACCTTCCACCACCTTTATTTCTTTTTAAAACAACAAACGTATGAAAAATAAATGCAAAATTTAGGTGTGTTCTTTTTAACCATAACACTGGTTTGAAAGAAAAACTTTTGCACGTTGCAATAAAACTGATTAATTTCACCATAAATATAAAACAAAAATCATCGATAAGATTGATTATATTGGTTTAAGTATTCGTCAAAGTTCAGCACATAATTTTTCTCGTCATGCAAAAAAATATACAAAAAATGGCACTTAGACTTTGGGATCCCTGCACCGCATAATATGGCTTCCGGGGTCTGCGTAAGTGTCATTTGTCCAATAAATCGATGAAAAGCTAATAATAGGTTGTGTCGCATAGTCAAGACAATGTTCTAACAGCATAGTTCAATGCATGATGACAACTTTTATTTGAAATCGATAAAACACCTACATTGCCAAACTAAAGTTAGTATGAGATAGTATAAAGTTAGACTTTCTACTTTTACTTTTGATGTTATAGTGCATTAGAAAATAGTTTATTTAAATGCTGCGCATAAATTATTGTATAGCATAATTTTCCTAATACAAATTTGAAACTTTAAATTATAACTAATATTCTTTCATTAATTTTGTAGCTTAAATTAACATGATCCTTTTTGAATACATTCCTATAGCAATTATCATTATTCAAAAAGAAAAGAAATCCACATCAATGATATGAAATGCAAAATAAATAAACAAATATTTAAATAGAAATAGTCTGTAATATTTCACTCACAGTATATGTATTAATGCATATTTCCGATTTCAGCATGAGAAGCGCAACAATGATACCGATCGACCAATATGATTCAATGATTGCCGTTTTAACTCCTCCCTTTAACTACGTCATTCAAAATAAAAAATGATCAAAATAAGAACACGTGTACAAATATAATCTTATTTTTTAATGAGGCGAGATTTGTGTGCATTAAATTTAAAAGTAGTGAATGAAGAGTGATTCTTTTTTTTTGTTCTGATACTTTTTTTACCAATACGTTTAACTGTGTGGATGTATAGTATGATCAATTCTGAAAATTCATTCATTTAATACGTTAATGCCATATAAATACTACACTGTTTGAGTAGATTGAGATAATTAAGAATAGATATTTTTGAAATCACGCTTGTCCTAAAGATTTCTTTCATACGTAATCAGAAGTCTTATTCTATAAGTTAAAATAATTTTAAAATAGAAAACCTTTATTTTTTCCATGCATTCGAGGGCATTAGGAATACTCAGTAAAGTACAAGTTAAAAGCAAAGTTCTTATGAAAATTAAAAGAATCAATCCTAGAGCATATTTTATTTGAAAACTTTAAACTTTGGTCTTTTTAATGCTTCCCTGACTTGATGTAGTTCAAGGGAGGAGCTAAATTAGATAAAACTGCAATTACCTCTATTGGTCGATCAGTATCATTGTTGCGCTTCTCATGCTGAAATCGAAAATATGTTGTATGCATATATCAATTGACTTAAGATTATTACCTTGTCTTTCTTTTCTGTACTATAAACTAAGCTAAACGTTGATTGTTGGTTTTAATTTAAAAATGATTTTACACTTTATCTAGATGAATTGAGGCATCTCTAACATACATTGGTATCCTTTAAAATTC
The DNA here is from genome assembly GCA_024610705.1 of Tetragnatha versicolor. Lineage (NCBI taxonomy): Eukaryota > Metazoa > Arthropoda > Arachnida > Araneae > Tetragnathidae > Tetragnatha > Tetragnatha versicolor. Next base: position 43,365,800 of record JANDEH010000002.1, on the reverse strand, counting down.
GTTCATTAGGTTTCACAATATGCTATTGAATTTTATTTTTCTTAATTTTTTCCAATTTTGTGCTGTTAACTAAACATAAAAAATAATTTAGTTCTCGATTCAAGTGGATTTTAAGAATTTTAAACTTTTAATATCATTTTTAACTGTACAATATTTTTGAATCCACTTAACTTATTCAATTTATAACGTGCATTCCAAATAGGGTATTTAATTTCGAATAATATCTGTAGTCATAAAATACAACCCTCAACAACATTTCCTCAACAAATAAGTGGTGTATTTGGATTTTTTCTTTTGTAATTAAATAATTTAGATGCTTAAAACTATTAGAAAATATTTTGATTAAATGATAAATTTTCGCTAATATTATAAGGTAGTAGAAAGTTATTTAACATCTAATTTGACTTCTTAAAGATCAAGTGCTCTGCTAGTGTGTTACAAATACAAAACAGACGTATTCCAAGAATTTTTCATGTCAAAAAGTTAATCTATCAAAATATAACAAATAAAAGTATTAGTTTATTTTTTGACACTTACTTAAATATTTCTTAAAAATTACTCAGATACGCTATTAGTTCTTCAATTTAAAACCATTATGTTCCTATTACCTATCAAAATATCCCTAAGTGTGTCAATTTTTATACATTAAAGGTAATTACAATCAATTTTCTTTTATTCGCTCGATGATTAATGAGTAACCGAAAACAATAACTTGCAAAACAAAAAAAACATTATATCGGAAAAATTAAGCAATAAATAAACAAATGCAGGTCTCCTAATGCCAAGAAAACAGTTTTCTTCAATATTAAATGTATAAATCACGACTTATTGGATTTTTGTACGCCACTCGATGTTGGACGGGAACAAGTAAATAAAACAACTGACAATGCAGAGAGTATAGTTTGCCTGTACTCCAATAAAAATCAGCAAAAGCCTCATTTTCTAGAAAGTAATTTATTGTCGAATAGGAATAAGGGGTGGTTCTGTTTGCAGAACAAGAAAGCGACTTTTGTAAATCTCTCGATAGCGCTCCGAGTTTTTTTTTCTATTTTATTCGCGATTCTTTATTGATTTCTGACAGCAATCAGGCGGCAGTTATACTTCAATTTCTCGCCTGGAGTTAAAGACTCTCCAAAGTCTAATTTCAAACAGGGGCTGAAGAGGTTTTTTTGTAGGAGATATGGGGAGATGGGATCTGTTACGGCATTAATCGCAGTCGTTGGTCGAAATTGTGAAGGAATTGCTCTCTGCACAAGTGCACGGAAGAGAGGGTTGCCAGAGAAGTGTCTGCGTAGAGTGAAAATGAAATAAATGAAACACGAGAAAACTCGCCAGATTTGGCATAATTTGAAGTCATTTCTATGGGACTTTTTCAACCGCTAGTTTTGAGAAGTAATTATTTTGATGTTTTCGTAGGTTTTTGGAGTATCAAAAATTAAATTTTAATGAAAATTATAAAGAAGTGTTGGAATGACAGTTTGTATAAAGATGCGGTTTTAAAAAAAGGTTTTTTTAAATACTAGGGAGCTACCGCCCCCTGCTCGCTATCGCTCGCCAACCCCCCTAAACTGCTGACGCAGGACCTTTTAAAATTGCTTCGCAATTCCCACAAATTCCAACTCCCTAAACTTAATACACTTTATAAAACAATTAAACAATTTACAGAAAAAACGTCAACCAACTTTCCGAAAATACGTCACCAAATCCCCTCCATGAATAAATCTCCCTTAAAAGTTTGAATCTATATTAACTCGAACTTATCAAAAATTTCAACGAAATGTTTTTAAAAATATTAATCTTAATTATTTTTAATCTATGATTATAAAAATAACTAATTCTGATTGTTTATCAATATTCAGACCAAACAAAAACCGTTATTTTAAAGTAACTCGTTAGTATAATATGCCTAGTGTTTCTCATTCATATTTTTTTAACCCAGACTTGTTAAACAATACCGTTTAACCCTTTCAGGGGCGCTACATAAAAACACTATTTTTTCGGGTTAACAATGCTTGGAATCAATTACTAAGGCTTCTAGGATCACAAAATGGTAATTTAAAAAAATTTAGCCCTTACCGTTTTTCCAGGGGAGCCGGGTCCATAGCGCAACCACTGCCCCGGATGGGTAGAGGAAAACGCGGAGTTGCGCATTAACAGGAAGGCATACAATGAGCTCTCTTCCGCCTTTTTCTTAATTTAAAAACTTAATAATTCAATTTAATGCAATTGCTAATGAATTATTACCGATATTTCACCATATTTTATAAAAAAATAAGTAATTTTCTTCCATGATGAATATTTATTTGAGAAACATAGATACAATAATTCTTTAAACACTGAATAAAGTCGATGAATAATTCAATCAATGCAGCAAACTCATAAATCAAATCCAAACACATAACAGCAGAACCATAAATGAAATAAATAACCCACCAACTCTCATCTCAATGAATGAAAAAGAACTTGAATCTCATAAACCATCGTAATTCTCAAACACTTCCAGATGAATCAAATAAAAAAAACAGAAAGAGTGCTGATAGTCTCAATGTAAGCAATCCTAATGCTCATTCAACCCCCCCTTAGAGTACCCCCATAAAAAAAAGGAGTAATAAACAATATATTTAGAGAGGGGTGTTGAGGAACAGGTTTCAAATTTCGCGGCGCTCGCTTATCGAAGAGAAAGATCTCTTATACCCATCCGGGGCAGTGGTCGCTTTACGAACCCGCCAACTTCGAGGGGCTCAAAAGGGGTGTTAAAAATGTGTTTCACCTAGAAAAAAATTATATTACGGTTCTTTCTGACCCAAATAACAGAATTAGATGGTTAAATTAAAAATTTTGACTATCTTTTACGCTAAAAATTGAGTTTATTTTTAATTACTTAAAACAGCTTTCGTTTGGAAATTCGTATTAAATATAAAAACTCTTGCTTGATTCATGATGCCATCTACGAAGGTTCAAGAGAAGTAAAATTTAGCTTTGGGAAAAAAAATTGGAACTTTGCTATGATTTAAACAGGAGATAAAAAATCGCAAAGTAGCGGTTTCAAAACGCGACCACTGCGCCGCAAAGGGTTAAGCAATTGAAAATGATAAGAGACTAAACATCACTATGTTTACAATTAATTTCGATAAAATCAGACTAAAAATTATAAATATTGGACAAAAAGTGTGAAATTTAGTATAAAATGGCGCACATGTAAGTTTTTAGAATATGTTTTTATCAGTCTTTGAGTGTTATTTCATCAAGAAAGTACTTTTTTAAAAGGTGAAAAAACATGTGTCATCTTAAAATATAGCGTCAATCGGTCGTTGTGATTGGATGCATAATAATTTGATTGACAGTACTTGCTTTGTAACTGCGACCTTATCCGTTATCTAAAAAAATGGAAATATTTTAAAATTGAGAATTTTTTTTTGAAAAATCGAAGGGACTACTCGGAAATCCGGAAAGAATCCGGACATTTTGATACCATATATGTGTCATTCGGTTCAGTAATTAAAAAGCCTTTCTCTGGAAACCGTTCACCAAAAACTTTTTTTTAGAATAGAGATATTATAAAAACTTTAAAATATTGTATATTGAGTAAAACGTCAAATTAATTAAAAAATTGGAGAAATAAAAAAATGGTATGCATTTAATCTTGAGATTGAAAAATGTTGAAACTGTAAAACTAAATAATTTTTCTTTAGCGTTCGTTTCCTAGGTTGAAAAATATTACTTAGGATGATAAGATTCTGAAGCTTTTTAATTATAAAACATTAAGTAAACCTAATTTCGCTCCTTTGGGAAATCACTTAATAAACTATAAAGTTATCACAAAGTATTTTTGAATCTTTAGAGACGTTGCAAATTTATTAGCAAATGTAACGAATAATATTGATACATTCGATTGAGTAATTGTCTTCTGCAAAAAAATTTGTTGAAATTCACAAAAATTCTGAACAAATTTTTCTGTAGTTTCAGATCAGTATTTTAATACAAAATATAAAAGTAATTATCTTTAAATAATTTTGTTTTCATATTTCATTTAATATAACTTGGAGATGGTATTACTTTCACTGATTTAAAGTTCTGTAAATTTAAAAGTCAGAAAAGATAGTGATACATCTTATATAAAGATCTGTAAATGTTAGGAGGGACTAAAGGTATCATATTCTCACCATCTTCGTTCCTAATAATTTTACTTATCAAAAAATTTGGTTTGAAATTATAAAATCTAAGTATTAGAAAAAGTAAAATACTAAAACATTTGGATTGATTTAGCACTATTCCTAAACCTTTTATTCTTATTAATTTTATTAACAATCAACAAAAATGAGTTAATCCAGTTCAATTAATTTTTTATAAAAACAATTTTGTTCATGTCTAAAAAATCAAAGATTTACAGATACTGTATGTAGTAAATAGTATAATACGTAAGACTTAAAAAAATCTCAGCTGAAATTATAAAAAAAAACAAAAGACGAAACACTGTCGCCAACTGAGGGATTGTCAGCCAAGATGTGGTTTGGGGACGAAATTCACTAAATAGGAACGCTTACAGCAAAACCGATGGAGAGCCCGCGGTAATCATCGAGTTGGAAAATTGGATTTTACTCCAGCCAACCACAAATGTACAGAGTCAGTTTCAATCGGAAAAGATAGAGTGATACCTCTTAGATAGAATTGTGCGCTTCTGCATTGATGGACATTTTTAATTATGAAGGAAGATAGAGAGAGTTCCGTTCGGGAGTTTTAACGGAAGTCGAAAGCGCACGAAAGAAGAATTTTCGGAGTTAAGAAATATTAGGAAATGGTTTTGTCGAGGGAAACGAAATGGGTTGGCGTGTTACAAAAGGGGAGAGTTTAGTTGCTTAAGTACCTGATTCCATTAAATATGATGATGTGGATGTATTATTTTTAGATGTATTTCGGTGGACATGTTCGTTTATTTTGGATTTATTATAAATTAAATTTCTAGATTATTTTTTAAAAGTGTTAAATGGTCTGTGTATTTCTATATCAAAGATCATGGTATTGATGAAAAATTATTACATATTTGAATAAAATAAACTAAAATATGGTTCATAGAAAATAATTTTACTCTAAATCAGTCAAGGAGGGTATTTAAGTTTATGGTTCAATTCCGTTAGAGTCCCCGCTAAATATCGCCTATCTTTTTTGAACGCTTAATTTTCAAATGTAAACATTTTTTTTATTTTAATGATAAACTGAACAGTTATACATCTAATTAAATATATTAATCCATGAATTTAAGATTATTTAGCATTATTTATACTTTTTGGTGTTCAAAAGAGACAGGCGATATTTAGTGGGGACTCTAACGGAATTGAACCAAGTTTAATTACTACTTATGAACTGCGTAGCGGTAATTACGTAAATACATTTCCTAAAGCAATGTTTGGAGAAAATAATAATGTATAATGTTTCCATGGAGGAAATGTTTTCAAAAAGCGTAAGCTAAATAACATGTTTACAGTTTACTTTTATCTATATTTTTTGTAAAAATATTATTACAACGTAAACTGAAAAAAATATCAAATGCCACCAAAAAAGATCATGGAAATTATTATCCAATAAATAACAAATTGCAGACCTCACATTTCATTTCCCCTCCTTTCCTCAATACTAGCAACCACCCCCTCTATCAAACTAAGGGCAAAACAGGTCCCCCATTGTGTGCATACACCTTCAAAGTAAACAAAAATGTTTGCCAAAGGGAATTGAGGTTCGTTGGGGAAGGTTGTACATTCATCGGATTAAGCCCTCCCATGATTTATCGATCTTCCTTGAGCATTTGTGAGCCCACCTTGTGGTGATGACTCACTTAAAAAAGGGTTTAGAAGGATGTAAACTGTTATGTACTCCATAAAGTGTTTAGTAAGTGTTTATTCCTTAAAGTGTGTTGAGATGTGTGGTAATAGCTCATCGGTAATTCAAATAGAAAATAAATATATCGAATCTACAATAAAAATAAACAAAGAAAGAAATTTGGTTTTCCTTTCACACAGAATAATCCATAATTCATGTTTTATGAAAATAGATGTAAAGACAGACTGTTGTCTTGTGTGTGATCCAGTTTTGGTATTGCATAAAATGCAAGCCGATTCTGGGAATGTTTGTTGAGGGAGAGAAATCACTCTGAAAAATTATTAATTTTATTATAAGATTTCATAATTTCCTCAAAATGAATACTAAATTGTAGCAAAACGGATTGTGTACTTTTAGAGATATATACCTTATTACAAAGTGTAAAGGGGTATGTGTCTGCATTTTCCGATTTTACACCCTTATATCCAGCTAATGTAAATAAATCAATGCTAATGTAAGTAAATCATTCTAATAAAAAATGATGCTAATAAATCATGCTAATATAAATAAATCAAAGTAAGGAGGCTTAAAATAAGAACACCACTACACGATAAATCAGCTTACTATTTAAAACATAAATATAAAATTGTTATAAGATGTCTTTTCTTTTACACACCTTTACTTCAAACTGTAACTAGTTTAAAACAGTAGAATTGTTTAAAGTAAGAGTATTTATTATCTACAAGTTCTATCAATTTTCTTTCTCTAACAATTCTCTATCTACAATCAGGGTTGGCTGGATTGGACCCAATTGGGTTGGACCCAATGGGTTTTTTCAAAAAAACCCATGTGAAAAAACCCACATTTTGGACCCATTTTTGGGTTTTTTCAAGAAAAATCAAGATTTTGGCAGCTCCTTCAAATTTAATGTGTTTTTTTTCAAAGTTTAAGATATTTATAAAATTTTAATGGGTTTTTTTTCAAAATTTAAACTAGGTTTTAAAAACTAAATGGTGTTTTTTCAATTTCAGGGAGTTTTTTTTAAGTTAAATAGGTTCTTTCCTTATTCAGTGTTTTTTTTCATTATTGAATGGTTTTTTTTTTCAAAATTTAGGACGTTTAAAGTTCAAACTAGGTATAAAAAATAAAGAAGATTTTTTTAAATTTCAGTGGGTTTTTTCAAACTTGAATAGATTTCTTTCAATATTGAATGGGTTTTTTCAAAGTTTAAGATACTTTTTAAATTTTAGTGGGTTTTTTCAAAGTATAAAAACTTTGAAAAAACCCACTTAACTGTGGAAAAACTGACATTATTTTTACAGAACACATTTAACATAGAAAGAACTCACTAAAATTTGAAAAAACCCACTTTCTTTCTAGGAGAAAACCACTTAATTTTGAAAAAACCCACACTTTTTCCGAAAAAACCCAGTTTTATATGGGTTTTTTCAGGGTTTTATTGAAAAAACCCAACCCACTTGGGTTTTTTCAAAAAAACCCGGGTTTTTGCCAACCCTGTCTACAATGGATATAAAGAAAAACAAAAAATAGCCTTACATTTATATATATCCTATCAAACAGACACTTAACACCTATTCTAAATTAAAATCCATTACACGAAATGCACAGTCCTACACATCCTTCATCCCCACATATACATTTCCCAACCACCAACCACCTTCCGTGTTGCCAGAACGAAGGTGCAGCCCAACTTTTAACAGGGGTGGTACCGCACGCGTCTCTTTGTCTTGTCCCTCTCACGGGGCCGAGCTAAAGGGAGACAAGACAATTACGGGCATTGCCCCACTACTGTCACCAATCGTAGGAGTGGCCCCTGGAACTTATTTAGAAAGGGAGGATGGAAACAACTGTGCAATGATTACTTGGACTCCCCTTAATGTGTTTAGAGCCCGTTCGTTCTGTAGGAAATTGGTTGTAAATTAAATTTGTGGTAGTGAATAATGCCCCCGCTTGTTCGATTGGTTACTGCGGTATACGGTCGAGTATTGATTGAATCGGTAATAGGGTAGGAAAAAATAGAGAAATGTGTGGTTTTTGTATGGGGTATGGGAGAGAAGCGTGTGGTTTGGATGTTTGGGTTGTGCATAACTAAAAGTAAAAGTAAATGTTTTTGTTTATATTGTAAGGTTCATTTACTAAAACAAAAAATGTACAAACGTGTTCATACATATATAATAATATATGTATGAATGATTTAACTGTCCCGCTATTCTGGCAAAATTGCAGCAAATTAGTGACAATCCATGGGCGGACTTATATGAAGACAATTGCCTTCAGATCACGGATGCTGTTTATAGGACCTTCGGTCCTATATAATCTCTGACCATGACACGACACCAACCAACCAACCATGAATGATTTAACACATTTTCTTGTCACTTATCACTCATTAGGCAAATTTTTATTTAAATCATCAATATTGATTTAAAATAAAATGCGTTTATAGTTTGTAAATAAATGGAATTAAAATTAATTAGAAGCGTAATGAAAGAAAAAATAATAATCTATATAATTATTCCCTTCTTGATTACAAAAATGCATCGAAATTTCCATTTTGCATAAATTTTACATATCTATACTACTTCTTTGTTAGGGGACATCCATAAATTACGTGAGGCGTTTTTCCAAAATCTGGACCCCCCCCCTCCCCCCTTGGTGAGATTTAGTGAGATTTTGCTGGACCCCCCCAAGTGAGATTTATCGACAACTTTTTAAAAATAATTTGCAGTATCTTATCTGTGTGTATTCCTTTCTCATACTTAAAAAAAGAAAGTCGTATAATTTCTAACTTAAAAAGTTGACGTGAGATTTTAATCGACCCCCCCCTCCCCCTTGGTAAGATTTGGTGAGATTTTTCCAAACTCCTCCCCCCTTTTTGACCTCACGTAATTTATGGATGTCCCTTTATACAAAATTATGACTAAAAACTGTTAAACACCAATGCACCGTTAAACAACTAATAAACTCAAATTAAATTTCAAATGTGAGATTTAAATAAAAGTTAATTTGTACTTAAGAAATCTATATATGCTTGAAGAGCGCAGAATCCAGACACCCCAAAAGCAATAAATAAGTTAAAACTACATGTAAGATTAATAATCTCATTATAATTATCTAAATCAAATTAGAATACCGCTTTAATGAAGTATTCATCCGTAACTCTAATTTGTTTTAACTTAATTTCATACATATTGAATCTATTAAATACGTAATTAAATTAATCGTCAAATATGCAATGCAAATATTCATGCACTAATCGTAATCATTATCGTAAGAAAAAAATTTTCAAACAAATGCATGTGAATGAAAAGTTAAGTTTCAGGTACTAAATGAGGATGCTAAAACCGGTGCAATAGTCAAGAATAAGGCAATCTCGAACCTTACCCTAATTGCTCAGCCTAAGACCAAAGATAAATCACTTCCCTACTGAAATTGAGGGGGACAGTTGAAAAACCTTCGAGCCTTAGAGGCTTTGTGGATAACCAAGACTAATTAACTTCTACCTTTGAGGTAAATTTCTTACATCGTATCGAGGGACCTTCGGTAAGGTAAAATGGAGTATTAACAGGTCTCTCATTAAGGTCTTAAGAGTAAAAATTCGAAATAAATGTTAGTTTTTTAAACTAATACTTATATTAAGTCTTTTAGGATAATGTGCACGGTAATTTGTTTTTTAGGGTGTAATTATTTGCAATTTAAAAGTTATAACTTAAGCTATTCAACCGTAAAACCTTAGCTATTTCTGTTAATTTTTTATTAAGATTATTCTCATTTGAAAAAAAAAGAACACTTAATAGAGTTTTGTATTAAAGTGTTTAAAATAAGAAAGTTAATATCAGAGTATGTATTTAGTATTTCATTGAAAATTATAAATTACATTCGTATGACATGATAAAAAAATATTAAAAACATCTTACACTACATAAAGGGTAGCTCAAAGCAGGTATGCTAACCTTAAAAACTCAAAAATCAGAGCAATTGTTTGATTGTGATTACAAATTTGATTTTAATGATAGGTAAGTTATCAAACTATAAAATAAAAATACGAGATAGCGTCGGATTGGGACAAATAGAGATTTATACCAAAAATCAAACACCCGTCAAAAAACAGCTTTGCCCGGATAGGTGGCCTAGCGGGTAAACCGTCTGGGACAAAGTGGATAAGCACTGTAAAAGAGAAAATTCTTATCAAAAATTAATCTTTTTAGAAGTAATGTTGAGGACATAGAAGAATTTAGGAGGAAGATCCTGGGGGTCTGGCTAGAAACATTTTGGGGGTCTTTCTGTTCGAGATTGAACTGAAAACATTGCTTAAAATGAAAAAAAAATGGAATACCCTTAAAAAGTTAGTAAGGGGACATCCATAAATTACGTGAGGTCAAAAAGGGGGGGAGGGGTTTGGAAAAATCTCACCAAATCTCACCAAGGGGGGAGGGGGTCGATTAAAATCTCACGTCAACTTTTTAAGTTAGAAATTATACGACTTTCTTTTTTTAAGTATGAGAAAGGAATACACACAGATAAGATACTGCAAATTATTTTTAAAAAGTTGTCGGTAAATCTCACTTGGGGGAGGGGGGTCCAGCAAAATCTCACTAATTCTCATCAAGGGGGGAGGGGGTCCAGATTTTGGGAAAAACACCTCACGTAATTTATGGATGTCCCCTAAGAGGCATTGACCCCCGTGATCCCCCATAAATCTGCCAATGTTTGAGACCTTAGTTACGTACCTAACTGAAATAAAAATTATTTTTATTTTCTCTCCCATTGCGGATACTTACACTCTAAGGGGTGTTAAAACCTCTAATAATATAAATGAAACGGTGGTTTTTTCATGGTATTTTAAAGTTAGATTGTGTCAAAATAATATAATAACATCAACATTATGATAATTGTACTAGTTTATGACTATTCAGAAGGGACATATCAACATTTTCTTATTCATAAACCAACATTTTTCTCATATTGAACCCAGTCACCGCATATTACAAAACTGATGTTGTATTGGAGTTGATCATAACTCGGGAGTGTCAAGTTATACTCGTTTCATTTTGAACTGGCGCCTGAAGAATAGTGCTTTCCCCCTCGCTTGAAAAGTAACCATGGCTTCGCTCTTCGCTCGGCCAATAGTAAGCCTTCTTCATCGCTGTGAAGCTGATAGTTGCCATGGTTACTGATTAGGTGGGGAAGGAAATATTTTTGGGCGCCAGTTCAAAATGAACTGAGTATAATCACACCACACACATATTTTTACACTCGGGTTCCATTTGGCATTATACGAGCCCCTACCCACTTTGAGCGACTCTCCCCTACTGTAGAAATGTTTTTGTTTCAGCTAAAATTAGGATTTAGTTTAGTATATAACAAATACCAAGTGTAATCAAATGTTGGATAAATCAACTAAAAGCATTTTGGGAACCACAAAAATATAATATCAATATTTATAAATTACCTATTAAATTGAAAATATTTTAAATCACATTTCGTCTGAGAAACTCAATAAAAACGTAATTCTAACTTTCTAAGTATTTCCCATAATAATTCCCAGATAGGTATTTCCCATAATAATTCCATAAGTATTTCCAGACTAAAAAACCTACGTGAATTCTTAAAAAATTTCTTTTAGAGGAGAAATCTCTCGACTTTTAAGCAAGATGATTAAAATTTAGTAAATTGCAGAAATGACAGTATTATCAATTAGCTATACTTTTTTAAACAAAAGTTATCTAAAATAAAATGAGAAATATTTAAAAAAAATTAAATCGTGTAAAGAGAAGTTGAATGAAGAAATGGGATTGAAGAAGAAATGGGATTAAATGAATGAAACTATAACAAAACCTTTAATTCCGTAATACAGCATCAAGTGAAGGAAAAATTGAAAAAATTTCTGGTTATTAACACATGATGATTTGCCGATGCTGGATTCCCAATCCGATTAATAAAGTGTCAAGACTCTCAAAGTGTTTTAACTACACTGGTGTTCAAAATTAAGAGAATTTGCACATTTTTTCGATTTCACCAGATCTACTAGATAAATTTTGATGAAATTTGGTATGAACATAGGTTGATATAATACCAATTAAATAATCATTCAAAAATTGTACACATGCATGCGCAGAAATAATAACCACCAGAGTTGAAAGGTATGAAATTTCGGTTCCAGAATAGAGCAAAATAGTAAGTTTATAAGGGGTATGACACCCTCTCAATATCATGTATGCCTCCTTGAGTGATTTTATTGCGTGAATAAGGCAGATTATAAAATTTCCTGTTAATTTAGCCTAATTTCTCAGAAACGCCGTTTTGGGGCTCTGAAGGGTATATGGAGGGGGTAGCAAGATGCAATTGCCTTATATAGAGTCCCTCATACCTCCTCTAAAGGGGCGATGTCTTTGAATCTGGCTGCCTATTTCATATGGCGAATATCTTCCGTTTTAATGAAAATTGATAACCTTAGGAGCTCCATTAAGTGAAGGATTTCTATCGATTGAAAAGAAATTAAGACCGATAGAACCCCCTAAAAGGTGAATAAATGTCTCCAAGATATCAACATAATATCTTCAACCATGATTTTCTCCTTTTGAAAGATGTAGGGGGGTTGGCATAGACTTAACTACATTCCTACAAAGAGCACCAAATCTCTGATTCCAAAATGGTCAGTTTCTCCTACATTAAAAGACTGACAGAGCATTCTGGTTCTTTCCACATGAGATTGCCTCGAGAATCAATGGTTTTATTGATTTGAGACCTAACAGAGGGAAATATTTACCCTTTCAATATTACCCTATTGAAGACAATTTTTTGCATATTTTTGACAAGTTGCAGATCCCTCCCTGCCTTTGAAAGAGGAACATTGACAGTTTCAGGTAATGTGTTGATATCTTCTTGGAGACCTTTGTTCACCTTTTGGGGGTTCTGTCGGTCGTAATTTCTTTTCAATCGATAGAAATCCTTCACTTAATTGAGCTCATCAGGTTAGAAATTTTCATTAAAACGGAAGATATTCGCCATATGGAATGGGCAGCCAGATTTAAAGACTTCGTCCTTTTAGAGGAGGTATGAGGAACTCTACATAAGGCAATTGCATCTCGCTACCCCCTCCACATACCCTTCAGAGCCCCAAAACGGGGTTTCTGAGAAAGTAGGCTTAATGAACAGGAAATTTTATTATCTGCCTTATTCACGCTATAAAATCACTCAAGGAGGCATGCATGATAGTGGGAGGGTGTCATACTCCTTATAAACCCACTCTTTTACTCTATTCTGGAACCGCTATTTCATACCTTTCCACTCTGGCGGTTATTACTTCTGCGCATGCGTGTGTATTACAATTTTTGAATGATTATTTATTTGGTATTATACCAACCTATGTTCATACCAAATTTCATCAAAATCTATCCAGTATATCTGGAGAAATCGAAAAAATGTGCTATTTCTCTTAATTTTGAACACCAGTGTACTTTTCATTACCCAATCGCCAAAAAATACAGACATGAAATACTATTTTAGGTATGTAGTATTTTAAAGCTGTTTTTAAGATGGAATTTTTGTGCAAAGAAAAAATGTTTTCATACATTTTATAGATTTAGACAAAGTATTAATTTTACAGTATTGAGGTATTAATAATCAAATTATAAATATTTAACAACTTGTTTGTGAGTCACATTTTTCATAAAATTCTCTAAACCTAACAGTAAACCTTATACTAATTTCAATTTCAACTCACATACCCACAACATTACACCTAAAAACATAGTTACAATACCTCCCAATATCCTCCAGAATATCCATCCCCACAACCAAAATCCCCATTCTGAATAAATATCCATGGCCACATTCACACACACAGCGACCCGGAATGGAAATAATTCCCACAACGTCTCCTCAGCGCTCAGAAATAAATTGGTTTCCTCCGCCATTATTTACATTCGATAGATCTCCTATTATGAGGACGATCCGCTGACTGGCACCATCCACAAGGGATCAAGATCTTGCGCCTTCGTCCTCATTATTCCGCGTCCTCCACCGAGAGACAGACTAGTGTTTGCGAGGGTTTCCATGACTGGTAGTACTATTTGTAAGGGTTTCTGCGGCTGGTTGTTTGTTGCGGAGGAATGGATTTATTTTTTCCCACTGCAGTTTGGGGTTTTGTTGCGGTTTTTTTTCTCTAGGGTGATTGAAATTGGTGTGGGAGAGTTTTTGTGTTTTTTAAAGTAGAGTGGTATGGTGTATTTCGGAATGGTGCGGATGTGTAGTGCTATAGTGAATATGTTCTGGTTTATAAGAGTGGGTTGTTGGAGGCAATATTGTTGTGAATCTCTCCTTTTTTATGATCAGTATAGTTTTAAAGAGTGGGAGGGATGAATACAAATACAAATTAAGTCAACCAACTACAGGCAAGCGCCCAACAAGGTTGGTCCGGTCCATTTAAGTCAAACCACTTGATTCTCAGTATCTGCCAATTTTATTCTTGAATTCGTTTACCCCACTTGAGTTGATAATCGTTTCAGGTAACCCATTCCATCTGCCCACTACCCTGTTAAAAAAATAATACTTCCTACAATCCCGATTAAAATTTGCCTTGTTCAATTTAAATATGTGACCCCCCGTTTTATTACCCGTATTGAAATTATCATTTTGAAAAGTTTAATTGAATCCCCTCTAATCCTTCTTCCCTCTAGAGTGAACATATTTAACTTACTTAATCGTTCCTCATAACTTAAACTGGATATACACTTGACCATTTTGGTCGCCCTATGCTGAACCCATTCAGTTGAATCAATATATTATCTGAAGATATTTATCTGTAATTTTCTGTTCTTAAACTGAAAATATCGTTTTAAAATAGTTGCTGAAAAATGAGAAAAGTTTTTAAGTAATCGCGATAAGTTTTTCATATGCATTATAACCTTTGTCAGTACATTTTGTAACCTTTATTACTTCTGAATGGGTTGATCAAGTTAAATAAAATGATAAAATTTAAACAAGAAGTAAATAGATATTATTTTTATGTCAATAAAAAGGCTTTGACTTGTTCCTTGAGGGAAGTTTTTTCTTCACATAAAAACACAAGAAAATTAAAAAAAATTTAAAGTAAAATAATTTTTAAATTTAAATAGGGTGGTATACTACTATTCGGAGCCAGAAATAAAATGAAAGTAAATAGAACTCTTTCATAATCCTTCTAAAAATTAGAAGAAAAACATTTTTGTTTCGCGCCAAATCGTCCCATTACGTAAATCGGGTTAACACTTGTTAATCCAATCAGTTGAATGATTGTTAAAAAAATAAAGGCTCAAAGTAACAATAAAAATGTGAAAGTTCTTGAACGTTTTCTTTTTTTAAAGGTCTAAAAAGTGTTATTTTCACATGCTAACATCAATATCACCTCGAATATTTCGGGTAAGTTATTTTCTCTGCGATTGTACTAATATCATAAATAATTCGTTTGCTAAAGTTTTTGTTCTATCTATTTAAGTTTTTTTATGAATATTTAATTTTTCTTACTTTACAGCTACGGGCACTGTAAACCATTTCAGTGGATTGAACATTGTCATTTATCTGAGGGTACACCTAAGAAACCATGGTTCTCTCCAAATAAAAGCCGTAAAACGGACTTAAAGAACACCCTGTTGAGCTTATTACTTATTAACTTATTACTTATTAGCTTATTACTTATTACTTAGTAATTGTTTATTGATCATTTTCTACATTAAACAAAGAAATTTATTTTTCAATAGATTCAGAAAATATATTTTTTAACTAGTCTTACTTTGAAAAAGTTTACGCTTCGTATGGATTCTTCAGTATAATTGGTAACCATGGAAATAGTTCATCAGCACTTTTAAAGAAATCACCGGCAAGAAATCTTATAGTGAGAAAAAATGTGCTAGAAACTGATTTCCGCAAGAGTTTCATGGATTTATCCCTTTGCTAAGTTATATTAGTTTAGGAATAGTTATATTGGTTTTTTTTTAGAAATAGCTAAGAATGCCTTGGTTCATTTTATTCCCAACATATTCTTATACTTGTTCACTTGCATTTTTCTAACATGCCCCGGAATTAGTCTTTAGTTTTAGCTACTTACATTACTTTATCAAAGGTATTCAGTAATTTTAGAAAGAACTTATTTTTTGTCTTTGTCTTTTGCATAAAACATTACACATATTGCTTGTTCAACATTTCGTTAAATTAAAAGGGCAAAAAATATTCTTTAACTTAAAAGATATGTTAACCTTTTAAAATATGGATGGATTCCTTTAAAAAGGTAAAAAAATCCCTAGAGTTAGACGAAACATCTAGTTTTAATCGATGAACTATTAAAAGTACATAGGTATTTTTTTATAAAAATACTTTATGGTCCAAAAATAGATATATATACCATTCGTAACCCAAAACATATAAATTAAAAAAGTGCCAGCCCACATTTTCTATCTAAATTCTTCGAAGTTTGTTGCTAGGAGGAAATCAAGGAGCATAATTTATAAAAAATAATTCCACAATATAGAAATTGAAAAGTTTGTGAAATTTTCATTCGGGTATTTTTGGAAAGAATGTTGATCTTTTGTTCTCCTCATAACAGTTTGTATTGGTTTTAATCTTTCTCACAATTACATGGTTTCCTGTATGTTTCTTAAAGAACATTAAGTTTCATTTTCATTAGAGTGTCGTATAAACATTTACGGAACGTTTTTCGTAAATCGCTACTTTTGTTTTTTAGCGCATACCTAAAGTTTTAGACAAAGCTTATAAGTTTTTATGCCTTCTGTAAAGTTGGGATGTTTGGGATATATCGTTATTTGAATAAGGGCCAAATGATATATCCCTTCGATTTTAACGGAATACAGCGCAACTTGGATAGCTCCAACATCGTAAATTCGAAGTCGGAGATAATTCGAAGAACGGAATGGGACAATTCAGCACCGGTCCGTTTCGGTGCGAAACAAAAAAATTTTTTTCTAGTTTTTGGAATGATGATGAAAGACTTTTATTTACTTTCATTTTATTTCTCTCACAGTATCGTCAACATGTCGAACAGTAGTAGACCATTTGAAGTAGGACCATCACAGTTTCTCTTAGTCCCTTGAACTTTCTATTTAAATTAATGTTAAACAATCGTCGATACTTTGAAGTTCATCTTCTTTAATTCAACGTTTTTGTTGCAAAAATTTTATATCTTCTTAATTTTCACCTAAGAGTGAGGTCTGGGATCAAATTACCATAAACATATTATAAGCAGGGTTCAGAGGCCCTCCATTAATGAGATCCATACACATTCGAAAATGTAAAAGAAACATATCTGTAAGAGTTATTTAGAAAACAATTCCCTGTTATTTGTAAAGGAGTATATCCTGTATATTGCTGAAATCCATCAGACGTGGAATACCTTTATCTATGATTTTTAGAGGATATTGGGGGTGACATTTTCGCAAACTTTTTTATCAATGGAGATCCTCTGTACTCCCCTTAACTATTGTAAGGTTAATTTAAACCCGAATTACATATTTCCACTATTGGATGATTCTATGATAAAAATTTCATTGACTAAGATTTTCGTGAATTAACTAAATTAAACTCATTGGCGCAACATCCCTAGTGGGCCAAGGTCTACGATATCCATGCTAAATTTCTTGTCCGTGGGTTTCTGGGGTGCAATGCATATGCCCCGGTTAGTTGGTCAGCTTAACGTGAGACCCCCCAGTGTTTAGTCCTCCTTTTATCTACCCAATGAAGGGATAAAAGGTTGAGTCAACCTGCAGAACCAGGCACCCAGGAGTCTAACCCCAGACCTGGGGCGTGGAAGCGAGAAGCATTAATTTAGTAAATATTCCTAAAAATTCTAAACTATTCTTATCTTTTGGACCCGAGTGAAAATCATCAATAAACTCTTTAATTACCAATAACGTCTCCTTGAGAATTAACAAACACGCACGACTCCATTTTATCGACCCCTCACCTAGGGGACAAATTAAAAACCTCATCAAACCTGAACTCAAACAGAAAGCCCGCAGTCGCATTCCTTAAAGAAGCCCTCCAAGTAATTATTCCGTCGCCTTAATCGCGGACGCCTAAGTGATACCAATTAGCGTTGGAAGTGTGCCTCTAAATAATACGTCAGGCTTCGGCAATTACCATTTTTCGGCATCGACAGATGTCTACTGCTCTTTCCTTAATTAAGAATCCTCGTCGTCGGACGGCGAAAAAGCTAACGAGGCGCCCCTCTCGGGTTTCTTGCGTAACTGGGGGTGAAATTACACGGGTTCTCTAATGCTCCCGTTTTCTTTGACAATCGTCCCTTTGCGACGGTGTCGAGTGAAGCTGGGAGGATGGCCCTTCAAGAAGGAACCGTGGGTGGATGTATTTGCACAGTATAACCTCGTCCCCTTGAACTTCTGGAAAATATTTATATTGAGAATTTCTCTGTTTTTTCCTGTTATCTCGAAAGCACGAAATCCCGAATTTTTCTCGGGTCCCTTCGATTCCGAGGTATTGAGTTTATGCTGTAATTTCAGAGATGAGCGAATGTTATCTGTATGTTTGGTGTTGGAGAGTTAGCAGAATTTTCACATAAATGGACTGTCTGACGTCACATTTTACCCATCATGTGACCACCTCATCATTTCATCATCTTTTAATTGGTTACCATAGAGATGGCTTGTAGTGAGATATGATGATAGATATGATTTGATAGTGAGTTTGTTTTTCCCCATCACGTGATTAATATGGACGTGGCCGAATATAGCCCATTATGCCTGTGAGACAAAATTTGGCACGAATATCTCCCATTGTCTACATATTATGAAGGTTAAAATTTTGTTTCGTTACTTTTATTCGCATGACGTTGTTCCGAAAGCACAAGCAAAAAAGGGAGAGCTACGTTTACTTATATTTGTTACAATTCAATCGACTTATTAAGTTGGTTTAATGGACATTGTAACCAATTTTTATAGCGTGTATGAAAGTTGTATCAATTTTAATAAATATTTTTGTTTTTTTTTAAATACAAAATCACATGCTCTCATTTGTGCTCATAGATGATTATATAGTTTGTGTTTTCTTATTATGTGTATGTATTATTATGTTCTAGTAAAAACTCTGCTACTTAGTAGATGGCAAAATGCATATTTTAATAAATTTTTGTATATTTTTGTCTGATTTTTTCACATGATAAAAAACATGATATTTGAGAACCAATTTGATTTTCTAGATTAATATTTAGTTACTCCAATAAAAAAAGTTAAATTTATTTGAAAGTTTATTTCATAAAACCAATTTAAATAAAAGATCAGCCAAGATATAAATTAATCATTCTATTGATTTCTCCCATGGAAGCTTTACACTAATGTGTCTTTATAATGCTTCGATTAAAAAAGAATGTTTCTTTAAAAGGATAAAATTTTACTCCTAATTTTATTATTTTACACTTCATTTTTATATTAGTGAATCATATTTTATTATTAGTAATATATCTCAATCTAATAACTTACACATAATTAAAAATTATCATTCAGGTTTTTCAAAGAATATTATTTGTTCCTCCACTATAATTATGTATTATTCCAGTTTCCAGACAACCTTTCATGTATTTGGTTTAGATTATTTTAAAAGAGTATACGATAAATATAGAAAATAATAAAAGCTTTGAAACATTATATGGAGAATTTTTATTCATTTTTATCACTCAAAATTGAATGCAATTTATTATGTGCAATATTTAATGAACGTTCATATTCTTTAAATTCTTCAAAGACAGACAAAAAAAATGATCTAGGTTCAATGTGAAATGAAATGCGTAATACATTTCCTTAGTACATTTAAAGAAAAAATATTCGAATCAATTTAAGTAATTAAGATATTGTATAAAATGTTCAATGAATCACAACTGAAATGTCTTATTCATGATAAAATAATAAAAAAAGTGTAAAAAGTATACAGGGAAAAGAATCTGTGATAAAAAAATTCTAATTCATTTGATAAATAATATTATAAATAATATAAATTACTAATAAATGTTTTATTGCATTCAAATCATATTTTTAGAAAATATAAGCTTTGAAAATATCGAACAGGTACTGCGTTGATCATATAATATAATTTTTGAGGATATCAGGATATTGTTAGAAAAAGATAATTAAAAACCGTGTTTTATTGTAATGCAGGAATTTATGGTGAAGATAGACGAACTTAACTGTCTTAGGATGTATTATTTTTTAAACTGTCTATTGAAATTACTTATTAATTCAGATTTTTTTTATTGATCAAAATACAAATTGCTTTGTGGATGGAGCTTGGGTATTGCAAGTGGCATTAGGAAAAACAACAAATTTCTAGTCATAATAATTAAGTCATAGTGATAGTTTCATATTTACTTGTTTAACCATTTTCAATAAGGATGTTTTTATTCTATTCCATTAAAATTAAAATTTTTTCAATTAGATATTTTTCGTATATTTGCTTCTCTTTCATTTTAAAGGTTTATAGTGAAATTCCACAATTATTTGCTTTAATTTATCCCGGCACCTGTAAGTTATTAATAAAAAATGAGTAAATGCAAATCTACCTTATTTGATTAAAAAATTTTAAACTTGGAATCAAATATTTTTATTCCTAACATTATCATCATAAATTTTAATTTCTTATAGTTTAAAGGTTAATTTATCTTTCAGATCATGTGTGTCCCCATTACTCATAACTTATCAAAAACTTTTAAATAAATAAAAAAGTATTTATATTTTTTGAAAAATTGAAAAATATGGATGAATAATTTGTTGAAAAGAAAAAATATAACAATTTGTAAAAAGGAGAGTGTAAAGGACAATATTTATTTACAGGTTTAAAATCTTCAAATTCAATAATACATTTTGCGTGTGTTATTTTCATACTTAAATGTATTGAAAGTTCTTCAAATAAGGGGTTTATGCATTGCTTCTTTTAAACAAATAAATTTGAACTACTATTTAATTCATTTATGAGTTAATAAGACTAAAACATTAAACTAATAATGGCAAAAGACTGTCATTCGCTTTAATACAGATTTCATTAAATCCATAATAGAAAACCATCACTGACCCAAGAAACGTAATTACTTATTAACATCCCTCATCTCAACCAAATCACTGCATTTAATACCCCCAGCCCAAAACGACATCTCCAGCAAAATTCTTCGATCAACCCGCTCATTATCAAAACCAGTTCCGCCTCAACCGGTTCCTTCCTGCTTACCTCCCACCAATGGCTCCTTGATTAAGAAGCGAGAATTCTCATTAAACGCTTCTACCGGACGAACCGATTTACTGCGAAAGTTTTGATAAACCTCATTAAATCGTAGAAGGGAAAATCAGGAAGCCTACTGGCATTGTCTCCGAAAGCCCGTTGTTTCTAATAAGAATTTGTTTTACACTGTCGTCGCAATTACTGGCTTGGGGACGAAAACTATTTTAGTGCTGCTGATTTCGAGAAGATAAATCGAAACCGGTTCGTTTAGAAGAGAAAGGGGGGTTAGTAGCTAACGATACGCGGTGATTGGTGTCTTTTGGAGGGATAAAAAGGGGTTGATTTTTGTTTGAGAAGTTTGGTTGTTGGTGGTAATCACTTTGGTTAGATGTTTGAATGGTGTTTTGGCTATTCAGTTTCTAAGTTAGTTTCTTTGTTTCCTGTTTAACTCATATCTACTCCATTATGCTTTTCTGGGATTTGTTTTTGTGCAAATATTTTTTTAGTCACGAAATTGAAAATTAAGGGATTTAATAAAATAACCATCTTTGGAAAATTTAATCCACTAGCTAGAGCTAGTGAATTAAATTGATACTTTTGAGTACCTTCAGTACACTGAGGCACTAAAATATTACCAAAATTTTAAAAAATATGGCCTTGTATCGCAGTTTTAAGTCTTAAAAAAAGTACCAATAAGTACCGTCAGTAGATAAAGGGTAAATGTCTGTGGGTGTTCTTTTTTAAATAAAATGATTCCTTAGAAAAGAGCCTACATATTATTCTGCTTTTTTTAAGTATATGGATTGTTAAATTTATTAAAAAAGTTAATTAAAAATTGAATAATGGATTTAAACTAAGTTGATATAAGATTCGTAGTATACTACCCAATTATGCATAAAATTTACTTCTCGAACATGATATACTATACAAAATTATTTTTTAAGAGGACTGATATAGTGCATAATATCCATAAAAACCGAACAAAATTGTGAAGAGTCGTTTATGTAATTAAAGTCGGTCAGGTAATGGTAAAAAATATTTAAAATATATTTTAAAATGTTTACGTCATGTTATATAGATTAGCAAAAAAGATTAGCTCGAAAAGCCTACTTTTTCCAACCCCACTTCGCGCGTCTCTTTTCCAAAAATCATTCTTATTTTTAGTCTATCTTGTTCCAATACCCCTATCCCGCAATGAACTCCTTTTTATTTGAGTACTGGTCATACTTGGCCCCTTAAGTCAAACCTTCGTTGAGACTGGCATCTTTTGCTATTGAACAATGGAATCACTACTGGCCCAATGTGCAGTAATGAGGAAGTTGCATGATTTTTTTTATTTTTTTAATCGATTCCTCTTGCAAAAATAAGCAACTACCCAAAATTTGAGGGCGATCAAGAAATTTTTTGATTGTCAAAAAATTTAACAAAAATCCCCTTTTTAAAAGCGCGCGAAAACGCCAAGAGTTTGGATGTGACGTCATCTTATACTAAACATTGTTGTAAAGCAATGGAGTTGATGGTATTATTGTTGACGTCATCTTATAGTTTAAACAATAAACGTTTTCAGTCACGTGTTTTTTTCTCGACTTTTAAATTAAAATATTTAATTACCTGTACATTTTTTTGAAAATCTGACTAGATATTTCATTTTACCATACAAAAAACCATACGGAACACTTGTTTGTTTTTGAAAATCTGACACATGCAACTTCCTTATTGTCTGTAAAATGCTTTATTTTCAATTAACCAATAACTTAAACTACAGAAAGTACTAATTTCAGTTAATAACCAATCTTAAGTTATTCAAAATGCACTTATTTATAGCAAAGACACATTCATCGAATACGTCACTCTTAATAAAGTTTTTTTAACATAACATTAAACGGGACTTTAAAAATCCAGTAGTTTTTATGTATGTTTTCTAGTATGTTTCTAAACGATATTTTCTCCCGAATGCTCGAAAATCGATGAGTTATA
The DNA here is from genome assembly GCA_024610705.1 of Tetragnatha versicolor. Taxonomy (NCBI): domain Eukaryota; kingdom Metazoa; phylum Arthropoda; class Arachnida; order Araneae; family Tetragnathidae; genus Tetragnatha; species Tetragnatha versicolor. Next base: position 43,342,775 of record JANDEH010000002.1, on the reverse strand, counting down.
CCTAATCACACAATAAAGTAGATACATCGTTTCTTTTTCAATACCTAATATCCCTAAATAAACCTTCTGACTCAAACTAACAAAACCGCAACTAATAACAGACGCAAAACCAAACACTCCCAATGCGCCCGATAGATAATATTCTCCCTTCTTCCCTATAAATAATTGGCCAAATCAGCAGGCCGCCCGAAGAATCAGTGCTCGATTCCTAATTTCTGGTAACGTGTTTATTCTCCAGGCGAAACAAACTCTTCCCCAGACTTTCCCTCACGTATCCCCCTTGAGCATTGGGGGGCGGGTTATTAGATTTCCCCGCCACGTTCTCGGCTTACTGAGCCACAAAATGCGGCGATAAGTCACGGTCAGCCTGCGCCCTTAATACCCCTTACCCTCCATGATTTCGGAATAAGGCAGTAGTGTTAAGTTTGGGATTAGGAAGCGCCCCTTTTTACTCGTTTCTTCCATTTAAAAGGATTAGGGATTAAGACTTTCGGGGGATTTTCTTCTTGCGGCTGCGCCGGACATGATAAAAGTCGCGCCGCTTTGTTGGTGTAGTTCTTTATCGGGTGGTATTGTCGGGAGGAAGAGAAGTTAGGTCTGATAAGGAAGGGAGGAAGGGGGGGGGTTTGGATTGGGGGATTGGAGTGTATTTTCTGCTTCGTAGAGTAGTTAAAGTTGAAACAATTTGAAGTGATACGGGATATTATTCAGTTAATATATACTTCTTTTGTTATCACTGTTTAATTAAATGTATCAAAATGTAGTTTACGTAAGTCTCATATGGCCAGTATAGTGGCGTTTTGTCAAGCTAATTTCCGGATAGCTGATGTCTTTTATAAAGGCTTTCGAGACTGTTCCATAAATTTAGGTTCTTATTTATCTTTTTCCTTTGATCGTGTGATTCAGTCAACCACTGTGGTGATGTTTCACACCAGACCATATTTTTGTGTGTTTAAACTCGTATCTTTATTTCAAAATTCCCGCTATCAATTTTTAGGCTTAGTTCCTTCTTTCTTTTGAGTTGCCTTTTCCATCACGCGTATCTCATAAATTTTTCTCAATCAAAATTATGCGGTTTTGCTCGGCCGTTTGCCTATTAATGTTTCATCATTCCCACGCTCGCAGCCTTCTCCATACTATTCGGTTCCTCCTCTCTGTCTCGTGACGAGTCATAATTTTTCCATCCAACGAACTCTTTTAATCGCCAATGCTTTAAATTAATTCTGGAGATAAGAGCACCTTATTGTAACCCATTTAAAAATTCTGTAGTTCATTCTTTACTTTATTGGCATTTTTTCTGGCGCTCGCCATTGGGGTTACTTTTGACATTCATATTCTGCTCCCCACGATTTTTCACACACACTCCCCGACATCTCAATAGCTAAACAAATCTCTGCCGCTTTCTAGGGTGTTCGTGCGGTTTTCCGCGGCCCTTTTCCTTCTCATCATGCCGGCATTTTTCATCTTCATGTAATTTATATTTTCGATATGCCTCACGTCAATACGTTATCTTGAACTGTACCATGATACAAATTGCTAAAATATAAGAGGGATGTGTGACTTTGTCTAATTTAATATGATATGATTGAAAATAATATGGTTGGCCAACAAAAATAGTCTTCGTCATTTCGGACTTGATCTTCCTGAATTCCTCTACAGCATGAACTTCTAGATACGTGTCCTTCTCTGCATCTTCACCTTTTCCCTTGAGTCAACCGGGCGACTCATTTTTCATAAATAGCGGCATCCTCTTCGAGCATCTTTTCCCCTGAGTCAACCGGGCGACTCGATTGTTTTCCGCAGCATCTTCTTCAGATCTTCAGACACCGTTCCCCCACTTCGGATCAACCTGGTGATCCCCTAATCCAATCACGGGACCTCCTTAGCATCACCCCCTATAGTTCGACCTCCTGAGTTCCCATTGAAACTTTGACTGCTCCATCTCCTTTTCGGACTACCAATCCTGGAGGTTCGACCCCTTTCCTACTTACGGAATTGATCTTCAAAAAAAGAAACCTCGCTAGATCCATTCTCCAAATTCGGTATGTACATTAGGGTGTCTCAAAAAAAACCTTTTTTCGAAAACCCTCGCTCCCCAGGGCTTTTCCCATTCCTTTTGGTCCCAAAAGATAGTGTGTGAAGTTTCAGCCCCCTAAGTTAACTCTAGGGTTTGCCTGTAGAACCCGAAAGTTTGAAAAACGTGGAAAAAATGACTTAATTTCAGAATTTCCAAAAAATTTATTTTATGAGTGAAACTGGATAAAAATAGCTCAAATGTGTTACTTGGGACTTATTTAGATGGGTTATATTTATTTATGTGTAATAATTGTACCCTATAGCCCCTGTAGTTTAAGATTAAAACGTACTGCTTAGGGACGTTGCGCTCACCAAAGCTTATAATGCACTACCGGTGGACGAATTGAATTGAATCCAAATTTATTTGAAGGAACTCCCTCAAATGATGTCATTTGGTGCTAAATTTATATTATAAACTGTAAAAGCTAGTGAATTAACAATAATTAGGCCCTCCACTGAGCTTATAATGTAAAAAGGGATTTTCTTCAAAATTGCTCGTTTCCAGCTGATCAAACCCAAAATTTGTACTAAAAAAGGGGGTTGTTGTACTTTTTTAGATACCAAACTTTGAAACCTTTATAGGGGTTTCATATTTTATAAGTAGAAGTTAATTTTAAACCATACAGATCGGAAGTAATACGGATATCTCCAATACCAGAAGATAAAATAGATTTTCTTTTTTTGAAGTTAGGAAAATAGTTTAATACGTGTGAATCTTGGTTGAAATGTTAAGAAAGAAGTTTTATAATAAAACTTACCACTAATACGTTAAAAGGGAGTAATTTTCCTAACCTAAAAAAAGAAAACCGATTTTCACTTCTGGTATAGGAAATATCCATGTCATTTCCGATCTGTGGGGTTAAAACTTAGTTCTACTTATTAAAAATGAAACCCCTATAAAGGTTTCAAAGTTTGGTATCTAAAAAAGTACAACAACTCCCTATTTAGTACAAATTTTGGGTTTGATCAGCTGGAAACGAGCAATTTTGAAGAAAATCACTTTTTACATTATAAGCTCAGTGGAGGGCCTAATTATTGTTAATTCACTAGCTTTTGCAGTTTATAATATCAATTTAGCACCAAATGACATCATTTGAGGGAGTTCCTTCAAATAAATTTGGATTCAATTCAATTCGTCCACCGGTAGTGCATTATAAGCTTTGGTGAGCGCAACTTCCCTAAGTAGTACGTTTTAATCTTAAATTGCAGGGCTATAGGGTACAATTATTACACATAAATAAATATAACCCATCTAAATAAGTCCCAAGTAACACATTTGAACCATTTTTATCCAGTTTCACTCATAAAATAAATTTTTTGAAAATTCTGAAATTTAGTCATTTTTTCCACTTTTTTCAAACTTTGGGGCTCTACAGGCAAACCCTAGAGTTAGGGCCAGCGTAGACTTTTCCACTGGCTGTAATAAAACGATTACTGCTAGGCGTCCAGCACTTGCGGTTTAGGGGGAGATATCCCGATATCTCCCCCTAAACCGCAAGTGCACCTTAACGTAGGGGGCTGAAACTTCACACACTATCTTTTGGGACCAAAAGGAATGGGAAAAGCCCTGGGGAGCGAGGGTTTTCGAAAAAAGGTTTTTTTTGAGACACCCTAATGTACATTTACAATCAGATGAGATGATCTGAACCTGGTCTTCTCTTCCTTCTATTTTTGTGACTTAAATTAACTATACACGGCCTCTTCACTATAACCACCACATAATAAAATAAGAAAAATATATCATTTTTAAATTGTTTCAAAGTCTTTTAGTTATAAACTTTCATCACTGACATTATGGGTAGCCTAAACAAAACCTGAAAATTTTGTGAAAACATTATCTTTTTTATTCAAATTTTAATCTAATTTAAACTATTTTGTATGATTTAAAATATATTTGCGTTTACTCATATCGATTTTTATTTACAGGCAAAAAATTTTGTCTTTATGATAGTATCATCTTTTATGATAGTAGCCAAAAATCTTTTTATAATCAAGTGAAACATGTGGAGTTTGCGTTTCAATATCATAACTTATTAAATATATGATTTAGTAGACTGCTAAGAGCTACAAAGTTCTGCAAAACGCATTTAAAAGAAACAGAAAAAAGCAGAAAAACTTAATAGTATTATTGCAAACTTTTAGTGTGATTTAATATGTGCTGGGAAACACTTTGAAAGCAAACCAAAAATGTAGCTTTAATTCATTAAGTTCCAATTTTATTTGTGTTGTATTCAGAAAGGAATCAGCATGATGTTATAAAACCACTACACAGAATTACAAAAGTTCAACTCTCGTGTAATTTGAAATAACTATTTTTGACATAAAAAGAGGTAGAAAAATATTTCCAGTTGAGTCCATCTTTTAGATGAATACTCCAACCAGAAATGTCTTTTTCCCATTTTGAAGATTTTGATCAAAGATAGTTTGGTTGTTTTTGGAAATCCTGTCATCCACACTGTCATTGAGAGAGCTAGACAGAGTGTCTGACGGTGTCTGGTTGCTATGGACACCAGTCGTCCATCATGTTAATATTACAAACCTCTCCAAAACATGAACTCAAATTTTCTCCTTCCCTCTTCCCAATAAAAATGAAAAGCATATTTTAAATTTCATTGGATACAACCTTAAACTTATGAATAACAAATTATTAAAATATTCATCTTGTTCCGTTTGATATGTGTTAATATACTTGCAAACATAATTTGTGTTTTTTTGAAAGTTCAGATTTTATTTTTATTTTTATAATATGTGATTTTAACACATTTTTATTAAAGTTAAGACTTTCCTTACTTGAAAGTTGATTCAGGAGTTAATATTTGAGGATCTGGCTTTCAAATGCACAATCTTGTAGTTCAAAATAATTTTGTGTGTACTCTTACCTCCTTTTACCCTATCCCTTTTCATACTTCGCTCACATAAATGACTATTGTGAACATTAACACATGACCTAATTCTTAAATCTTAATTTTTTAAAAATAGTTTGATCCCGCTCTAGTATCATCAATGAAGATAATTTAGCTGGTGGTAAAAATTAGAGAAAAAGTAAGAGAACCAATATTTCTATCCTTAATGGGTTTGCTATAAATTGAAGTTCAAAACAAGGGTATTTGTATTTGCATAAAATAAAATAATGATATACTTTCCAGTGTATAAACACTATATAAAAGTCCAACACAGTTTAACAATATAATAGCTATATCAAGAAAAGAAATTTATTTGATGTCCAGCACAGGGGTTTTGGATTATTTTCAAATTATGCTACATACTTGCAAAATAATAACTTCACACGATATAAGCAGACACAAATCCTCACGACTTCCCAGAAATTGATTCAACAAACGAATAACAACAGAAACAATCAACCCCCACCTACCCTCTACAATCATCCCAGAATGAATTTTAACCGAAAGGCAATCAGCAAACTTAACAATAACATTTCAGACGTCGAAAAATCCGCAAGCCTTCCCCATTATGGTGTCTGCAGACGTTTAACCTTTTCAGTCCAAGCCGCCCCAAATTTTCCATAGGATTTAATAGTAATCTTGGCGGTCTAGGATTGAAAAGGTTAAAGACGGACACGGAAATTAGATTCTTACACTCGAGCCTTACCTCTGTCAATGTCAGGCTTGGCACGGAACCCTCTTGGGACAACCTTCCATTAGTGATTTGCATTTAAATTTTCATCTCCCACTCTGTTTGCCTTGGGAGTCATCTTCATATTTTAATCAAGTTGGAGCTTGACACATTTATTCTCCCCGGCCGAAATAGGCGACGTATAATTTCGCCCACTTCCCGCAGAAGATGGCGAAAACTCGTTCGCCAAATAAACATTTGGCATAGTTGGGGGATTTTGACAGACATGTGAATGAATTTGGCTTTGCGTGTACTGGGTTTAATCGAATTTCGTGATGGGGTTTAGGGGATGTGGTGTTTTTCGGGAGATGAAGTTAGTGTAAATGCTTTTTCTTGGTCAAGGTGATGTTTTAATGTTTGATTATTAAAAGGGGTGGTTTCTGTCACTCAGGTTGTTGAGTTTGTTGGATTTTGTGTGAATAAATATTTTAACTCTTAATTATATAGAATGTTTTGTCCACCGTTATTTCTTAAAAGGCAGGGTTTTTTTCTGCACAATCGTAATAATTTCCTTCCAGCTAACGTATTCAAATAGTTGAGTTTTTTTATGTTATACAAATTAATACTTTATTTATTAAAATGAGTAATTACATCAAGACTCCTAATGGTCTAAGAGCTGGATGCAAATTTTGGGAATGATAAGGGGCAGGAGATATTTCACATGGAACCGATTCGATTGATGATGGGAAAACTTATGTCACCACCGCCAGAAGACTAAGTAGAGGCTTTTAGCGTGGAAGGGGGGTCGAACATGCAAACAGCGCGCGGTCCCTAGCGACAGAGATTTTGAGGAATTTTGTTGACAATTTTCGCAGTTTAAGGAGAGTGTGAATAAAAGATAATGTAGCATTCTCAAAAGTATAAGTTGTGTTTTAAGGGTTGTAGAAAACTAAACGAATTTTCGAATGTCTATATGAAAGTTATGTACGGCCGACGAGGTGCAAGGCTGAACATAGGCTTAATGTATTGAAGAATGAGTAAAAGTTAGGGTATCACTCCCAGAAGACTAAGTGGAAGACAAAGGGTGGCCAGAAGTCACCAAAGGTGCAGAAAAATCTTAAAACCCGACTCATTCGGAAACTTCTGGCTGTTTGCATATGTAGAGGAGAGAAGGGTATTATGGAACACCCTTTATATATTTAAGAATAACTCTATTGGTTTTAATAAAAATCCGCCGAATAATTTTAAGTTTATTCTATAACTAATGACAATGAAGGGCGAATGGTCAAATAAATCAGCATTTATTTTTTTAATCAAAAAATGTACTTTAAGAAATAGTTACAAATGGAGGATAATATGGAACAGTTGGATTTACAGCTATTGAAAACTAATTAAACATTAGAGAACATAGTTAATCTTAACTATAAAAATACATTTAAGAATTTACATTCAAATAGTTTAGTTCATGAGTCTATTTGCAATAGCCACAAACATAATCGTCTTTTTCTGCTCCAGTACAGTCAAGATGAGCCCTTAGAAAACAGCTAATACAGTGGATCCAAATTTCTCCTCGTTGATCTTCGGAAAATTTTTCATTACAAAAGGTCTTAGTTTAAGATGCTTCAGCATCTTTGCTTTCCTGTCCTTTAGTTGATGGCAGGAATTAAATTTCATATGTGACATCAGAATGGACCTAGTGTTCCATAATACCCGACACACCAGCTTGTACTACGAACCCTTTTACTGACCGATAAAACATGGATAGCTAAAAAACGACTGCAGTATAAGAAACAACTGATCTTTTAGTGTACATTATGCTTAACAACAACATCAAAGTATCATAGTTACTGTAAGGTTAAAAAGATTGAACATTTACCGTCAAAAACTTTCGAAAATCCTAAAACACACTTTGCTTTGCTGCGACTGATCAGACAACAACAAGAAGCTAAACTCTTTGCGCACTGCATCATGGTACAAAACTGAATAAAAGCACGCGGTCCCTAGAGACCGAAATTTTGAAAAAACGATTGAAAATTAGCACAGTTTAAGGAGAGTGTGAATAAAAGATAATGTAGCATCCTCAAAAGTATAATTTGTTTTTTAAGGGTTGTAGGAAACTAAATGAATTTTCGAGTGTTTATATGAAAGTTATGTATTTTTTAAATTTCTAAAAATTTAAATTTTATCTTTTATGCATAGTAGTGACCAAGTAAAAATTTTACGATGCTAATTGAAAGTGATCGTGGGAAATTCGGTTGTAAAGTGGTAGAGCGCCATGTCGTTTGACAGTTTTTCTCTTGCAACAATGTCTAATAATACGCATAAAACAACGCTAACAATGACTATAATACCCCTTTTATTTAAAAATTTAATTCCAAATGCAATCTTATTCATCAGCATCTTCCTCACTCTCGTATTCTGAAAATGAAGAATTTCGTATGTAGAGGAATACGAGAGTGAGGAAGATGCTGGTGAATAAGATTGTTTTTATTGGTTTTGGGGGATGCTCTTTCAGAATAAATAATAATCTTTGAGGCCGTCCGTAGAAAAAAAAGTTAGCGTTTCGTTTAATATGAAGACGACCCCTAAGAACTCGACAATTTTTTCTGTATATAGAATACTTTAAATCCCCCCCATGAAAAATAATACCTTATTTGTCTTTACATCACAAGTATAGGGTCTGAGTCGTTTTTTTTTACCAGTTACCTGCACATTTATATTTGAGAAAAATATACTTATGTAATCCTAAAATATTTTGATAATTTTAAAAAAGCTTATGTATATCAAAATATATACATCTCAATGTATTAAAAAAACTTTGGAAAATAAAAGACAAAGATAATAAAAACCAAGTTTTGAGAAAATAGAAAAAAACTAATAATGGAATTTTCGTTGTATAACCGCCAAATTTTTCCTGGAAATTAAGGAACCTATTTAGAAAAAGGGCAATCATCGAAACAAATATAAGTATACATTAAAAAGCATTTTACGTATGAAAAAAATTGATGGACTTATTACCTTTTTCAACCTTAGGAAATTTCAAGTGAAGAAAAATCTTAAAAAGCACTTAAATTGGCGTTTAAATCATTTTTCTTCTTTGTTTACATTCTCAACACAAAAGTGAAAAATAAAAAGATTAAGAAAAATAAAATTTAATAATTATTATGCAACTGAGTATCAATTGAGTTTGCAGTATCAATTGAGTAAGTGAATATGAATGAAGTCTAACAATCCCTGGATAATAAAATTAAAAACACTTAAATTAAAAGCAAATTTTATTCATATGATTATTTAACCCGGGAGCAGTCGCACCTATGAAACGAACGCGGGAACTCGCGGGTGGGTATGTGATACCCAGGGATGAATTCTCGCGTTTTAGCACTCAACCTGCTTGGTTTTACAAATAATATTACTTTAAATAAGACACAAACAATAAACTATCATTTGTGTATCTTAAATGAATATAATTTTCTCACGTTTATTCGTGCAATCCTTACATAATTGGAGTTCTGTGTTCCACACAAATATATTTCTGTAACCTTTCACATTAGCGTTTTATTTTCAAGTCCCTTTTGCTAAAGTAATCCCTACATCTTTTGTATCCCTTTTTTCTACAATTTGGCATTGTTTCCTTCTTCTGAGGTAGTTTCTGATGATGTATCAAAAGCATTTTTTGATTGCGTCTTAGTAGGCGCTCGATAATCACTTTTATTTTCAATAATTTTATTATAATATTTTTCAACGCCACTCTGACGTTGGTTCTAAACTTTATTTTTATCTATTTTGATCCACTTTTACCGAGGTAATATTCTCCATTTTCCGGAGAATCGAGGCTTTATGAACTTGCTTCATCAATTTCATCACACATTTTTCAGCCACTTCAATTGTTTATTTATCACAATGGACATCATAAACTCCAATGTCTTCTTAATTTTCACTAAAAAATCAAAATCATCGGTAGAAACTGTCTCAAGCAAAGAACAAAGCTGCTATACCGACCAATCGAACGGAATCCACAGCCAAAACTAACACCTCTACCGGCACGCGCGCGGGTATCTCATACCCAAAAGCCTCGATTCCCGGAAACCGCGTATTCCTGAATTCTTATCTAACCTTGAAACTTCAAGAATGTGACCTTGAACTCAGCTACACGAGACCCCATACATTTTGAAAAAAAAGGGGGAACGCTATGAGACTAAGAATGCGCGCCTGGGCATGACATACCCAGTGCGAGTGCTCCCGGGTTAATTAGTTTTCCTTTTCTTAATGAATGGATTAAATATTTTCATTAGTTTTTATTCCACAACAAAATATATTTTAGAACATGTTAGGGAAACATGAAAGTATAAAAAAATTAAATAACAAGTCTCCACTTTCATGGAATTTTCGTCACATTTTCAAGCATAATCCCTTCAAGCATAATCCTTTCAAGACGGTGTCTCTACCAAAAACCTCTGGAATGTCACATCAGAAGGATTGTCAACATCCCCTCTCCGAAAAAAATCCCGGACTAATTGCAATCTGGGATTAATACCCCACTCCCCTTTCAACACTCTCTTTATCAATTTCATTAATTTATTCCTCTTGCTACAACACCGAAATGAAGAAAAATTGTCATACCAATTTCTCCCTCTCAGTACGCGGATAAAGTTTCACAAATTACATTGTCTTCAGTTTAGGTAGCAGCAATATTGCTATTTCCTGCTCTCCCTAATAAAAACCGCAACCAAAACAACCAGGCTTTTTATTGCAACTAATGATGAAAAATGATGATTGCCATCCCCAGGAATTAAACTGTCAGAGCTAAGAATTTAATTGGGGAAAAAGCTGGACATCTTTTGTTCCCTCGATGAAACTCTAATTCTGCAGAGTGATAAATTACAGATCGAATTGAAGAAGGAGAGCCCAGGGAAAAGTCATTACTTTGAAATAAAATTAGATAAACGGACGGAGGGGGAGGGAGAGAGAAAAGAAACAATACTTTCGAAAGAAATTAAATCCTCTCTTACAATGGCGCTCCCCTAATTGTTTGTGTGTCACCCGGTATAAATTCTTTAGGTGGATAGAGAAAGAAGCATTAACACGTATACAGCAGATCGATGGCGATGTGTTGTCAGAGTATAAAATACGGCGACTTTTTGGAGGGCAAATAAGTACGTATTAAGCGGGGGAGTGTTTGAGATATCGAGTGAGAGGGTGGGGAAATAAATAAGAGACGCGTTTGGATTCTGTTTTTTTATTTCAGTTCTTGTGTTCCTGTCGTATCTCGCTGTTTGTTTTTGTGTTCCGTTCAGTTATGTTTTCGGGGAGCTGAGTAAACTCTTTCAGGGTGTGTGGGTGAGTTTTTAGTTTTGAAGTGTTTATTTAAGTTTTCAAAAAAATTGTGTGGGGGAAAGTTTACTCAGGGGGCGAGTTTTAAGTCTGTGTGAACTAGTATACGAGTTTAGGAAGTCTGTATCGTTTAAATATTCTTTCTCTATTGTTGCGAGAAGACTAAAAATACTTTCTTCCAGGAATCCATCATTTCTGTGTGAATTTCTAAACTTCAAACTGTAGAAAGGCATTTTTTATTATTTATGCTGCATTTTTACATAAAATACGATATAAATGTCTACTTATATAATGAAACATGTTTGTTTTTAAATTCCTTTATTTTAATGCACCAAATAGTAGTTTATTTCTAGTTAAAGAATAATAGAGTTAAAAATAACCTTTTCTGTTGATTTAAATCTTCGACCCTTCTCTGAAGAAGCTTTTAAAATACATTGGATAATTGTATCATCTTGATTAAAATTTATTAAGGAAAATGGGGAAGCGAATAGCTGTAAAGAACGTATTTGAGTCAATACTGAGATTTACGAACTGTAAATATTAACAAAATGTATTTATCAGTTAAAGAAACAAGCTGTTAATTCTAATTTATTTTTTAGTGTAGGGGAGAGTGTTGTACCTCTGGACAAAAATCACGTTTGGATTTTTCTAAGACAGGTAAAATCACATTTTGACCATTTAAAGTGCCCAACCTATAGTCCTAACCTTTGTGAGTACAGAGATATTTTTTACTAGCCAAAATCTTGAAAATTGGATTTTTAATCATTTATAATTACATGGAAAAATTTGTGTCCAAAGGTACAACAACCTGTTGTACCTATGGACAGACCCAGTTGTACCTGTGGACACCCTTAAAAAGGGAAATTTTAGTTGAAAAAAGCTAAGAATTAATATTTTTATTGATGCATTTTCTTTTAATAACCTATTTCAAGCCTTTTTAAAATTGAAAATAGATTTTTTAAGTAATGTAGTTTTAGATCGTAAGATCATTAAAACGAAGTTGAATGATAAAAGTCTTGATTTTTTACCAAAAACACAAAAATCACATGGTATTTTCAGATCAGAATTTAAGATAATAGTTTCATCAATCATGCTGATTGATCTGACAACTTCACTGATCCCCCCCAAAAAAAACAATTCGATCAACACTTAGTTGTGCAAGCATTTGGTGGTAATAACAATAATAATTTGGTGGTAAATCTTCTTCAGTGGAAATTTCAAGTTTTTTTAATCATCATACTTAAATGCGATAGGGTTCTTAGGATTTTACATTTACCATATTTTATATTAAATTCCAAGTAGAATCATAAATTTAAAAAAGTAGTTAAGATCACAAAATATTTGATTTTTCATCTAAAATTCACTTGAAAATAATCGCTGACAAATAGATTACCATTAAGAATTAATTGAACATTTATTAAAATGTATTCAGTTAAATGAAACCTGATTCTAAAACGCCGATTAGCTACAGACACCCACAAGAACGTGTCCGTAGGTACAACACTTATGGTGTCCGAAGGTACAACATGAGGTGTTTTTGCATTCAAAGTTCTTTAAAAGATAAAAGAATTGAGATCTGACGATTTCTAATATCAAAAATAAAATTTAAAATCTCGGGGATTCCCCCCATGTATCCCATTTTATCATGTCATAATTAAAGGGGAAGAAAAGAGTTAATGTAGTGATGCACTAAAAAAAACTTTGAGCACCAAAAAACAGTAAATTTATTATATAAAATTTAAATAATATTTTAAAGAGCTGATTTCACGTTAGCAACTAGATAGCATCTGTTTACATTCAAAATCGACCACAAATTCAAATTTACATTTTTTCCCGAATTTTAAAATGAAGTGGCTGAAGGTACAACCGTCCGTAGGTACAACACTCTCCCCTATAATTGGTGTAAATTAAAATTATATAAATTAGGAAGAATACAAAAGTCAGTACTTTTGTTTCATTATCATGAAGTATGCAATCAAGAATACTATCATCAAGTTAACAAATTTAGCAATATCAGTTCAAAAGCTGATCTTGTTTTTCTTCAGCAGCACTACAGCCTGGTGCAGGCCAAGGCTTTCTCCGTCTGCATTCTCCAGGCGGCACGAATTTTTTCTAGGTTTCTCTCTCTCCACCTATTAATTCCCAAGATTCCCCTACGTTGCAGATATCTGTGCCTACAAGATCTTTTCGTTATCATCAATTGTTTAAAACTGTTTTATTAAATTTAATTATATTGAAAACTTTTGTCTTTACAAATTTTATGAAATTTTTAATGATATGTCTGATCAATTGGATATTTTTAATATGTCTTTCAATTAATTCAAATCCAAATATTCTCTTTTAATTCATTGATGTGTTATGCTCCATTTAATGTATTTGTATTTACTTTTTCTCTCGATGTGACACTGTTATTGGATTCATTTCTGTTGTGTACATCTAAAATAAACAAATAAATAAATAAATAAATAAAATAAGATATCCAAATCTCCTTCGACACAGTCCAACCACCTTGTTGCTGGTCTACCTCTTCTCCTTGTACCCCCAATCTTTGAAAAAGCTAGTTTTTTAACAAGGTCTAAATCTGAACGTCGAAAAAAACGTGCATATAATTCTGCAAAAGCTCTTCTACCCACATATATTTTCTCGCGTCTACTAAAAAGTTTTAAAATATAGGTTATAATTTTAAATACTCAAATTAAGATTCCAATCCAGAGTTTAGAATTCACTTTTCAGAAGTCTGATATAAGCCCGTTTTGTTCAAATTCACGGATTATTTTTGTGCATTCCTCAAACTTGGACCTACAGCAACGATACAGATACACTCCCCATCAAAATAACTGACCTCCCTTCAGTAAATCGACAACTCCACACTCCATATTCCCTAAAGCCTCCCCCAATCCCCTCAACATTAACCTCCACCAGGGTGTGCCCTCCCTGGGGATCCCAGGGTCCCTCCTAGCTTTCGACCTCCGCAACATCTGCGTCTCGGAAGAACAACATCACCACCCCCTAAAAAAACCCACCTCCCGCCATCAAACAATGGACCGAGAACTAATCGCATTACTGACTGCTTCCCCCTTCAGGAAAATGATTATTTTTCTTTTCTAATACCCGGGAAACTATTTATCCCGGCCAGGGCCCAAAATGAATTATGGGGCAGCAACCGGCGATTTCTCGTGTCCATTTACGGGATCTGGGGGATTCGGCTCGTCCCATTCGGGAGTGAATGTGTGGGATTATCGAATCCTACTGAGGAGATCGATTCGTGATTGGAATCGTGATGAAGTGAATAATTCGATTCCGATGGAAGATAAACTAGGTTGTGCCGTCGAAAAAATTGATGTTAACAAGTTGGCTTTCACGGGCAGTGTAGAACTGAATAATAAGTGAACAAGTTAAGGGTTGTCTATACTAGATCACCTTGTTATTAATGATGTCATCTTCAGAGATATGGTGAACATTTGGAAGAGAAAGGTGTTCCAATTAAAGACCACTACTGCTCTTAGTTTGGAGACTGTTTATACACAAAAATGTATAAAATATAAAAGGGTATGATGAATAGAAATATACTGCATACATAAAAATAAATTTTTAATACCTTGCTCGATGTAGAACAATCTAAACAGATAAGAGTCATAATTACCTTAAAAATTCCCTTCATTTGCATTATTTATTACTACTTTTTCATATGTATCAACTAGGTATTTGGAACATTGCAATGAAAATTGTTCCCTTTAACGCAAAAGAAAAGCTATACTTGCTGTTATAAAGCGATAAATTAGATGGAATTATTTTAGAAAATTTCAACTATCGAAAATGACATGAATATCGAACCAAGTAAAAGTAATCGATACATCCTTAAAATTAATTAATTAAATTGATATTTTTAAAATTAATTAAAGTTATTTTTACTCAGCTTGGTTAAAATTCATATTTATTTCATTTTCTCTTTAATTCTATTGTTAAATTACTTTCATCAAAAAGCCATCATAAATATAAAATATTTTTTACGCGGTTCTTATCCACCGCACCAAAAACAAGTTTGTCGTAACCTTTTTCGTGTGGGTTCCTTTAGTTCAAGAATGAAAACTAATCAGGTAGGCTTTAAGAATTTAATCACAAAACAAAAAACTGGACGGCACAATACAGAAACAGAACGACCATCTTCATCGGGGCGTAAGCATCGTAATGTCAGCTTCTCGCAAAAACAATTCAATCCTTGCAGATGGCGCTACATGCGCGGAGGCGGGTTTAGCTGTTGAGGTTCTGACACCTCCGGCCTCAAGAGTTTAATTGCGCCTTTAAGGGCAAATTCAAACTCACATAATCATACAAAATAATAGAAAATACAACATAGGACGTTCATATTAAATCACCTAAAATGTAAGTAAAATACCTTCAATAAAATACAAAGTCATCACAATAATTACGTTAAAATAGAAACCACCATTAAAATTCAGACTCTTGTACATCGGCGGCCAGCCTGCAAAAGAAAGCAAAATTATTTTACTAAAAAAAATGATCAGTTTTTAGAGTTCTCGTCTTCCCAATGTCCAGCCTGAAGTCGAGACAGAGAGTCAGCGTTCAAATGTTCTTTCCCTTTTCTATAAGACACTATGGCGTGATAGCGCTGCAGGGCGAGAGACCAACGCTGAAGTCGGGAGCTCTGGGAAGCACAGTCAGTAAGAAACTTCAGCGGGTTGTGGTCACTGACGACAATGACCTCAGATCCAAAAATGTAATCTTCAAACTTTCGTAAGGCAAAGATGACGGCATAGGCTTCCTTCTCGATGACAGCATACTTTAGTTGAGTACTATTTAGCTTCTTACTTGCGAAGGCTATTGGGTGTTCATTTCCACCTTCATCTTTCTGAGCCAGACAAGCTCCAACAGCATAAGACGATGCATCAGTGTAAACGAAAAAGGGTAACTTGAAGTCAGGGGCATAACACTCAGGAGCGTTACAAATAGCTTCTTTAATCTTGGCAAAAGCATTTTCATGTTCTGGAAGCCACGTTATTGCATCAGGGGATCTTCTTTTCGTTAGGGTAGTTAGAGGAATCGCGACTTCGGAAAAACCTGGGACGTAATTTCTGTAGTAAGACAAAAGTCCAAGGATGCTTCGTACGTCTTTTTTGGTCTTTGGTGATTGTAGATTTCTAATCGCTTCTACTTTGTCGGGATCAGGCTCATGTGATCCAGATCCTACTATATGTCCGAGGAACTTCAGTTTTCTCTTGGCAAAGTCGCATTTCTTGAAGTTCACTGTAAAGTTGGCTTCTTCCAGAGTGGTTAAAACTTCATCCAGATGCTCCATATGTGAGTTCCAGTCATTGGAGAATATGATAACGTCATCTATATAATAGTCGGCGTAATTCCTGTGCCTCTGGAGCAGTCTGTTCATCGTGCGTTGAAATGTAGCGGCTGCATTCCGAAGTCCGAATGGCATGACCGTAAAAGCGTATTGTCCGCTATGAGTCACAAAAGACGTTAGATGTCGACATCCAGGGTCCAGCTTAATTTGCCAGTACCCTTTAAGCAGGTCTATCAGAGTAATGTACCTGGCTTTCGAGACTCTGTAGATCATTTCAGTTGGGATTTTCATTGGAAAGGAATCCATTTCGGTCTGTGCATTGAGGTATCTAAAATCAACACACAGTCTCATTGATCCATCTTTCTTGGATACGCATACTACTGGGTGGGCGTATTCACTCTCGGAGGGAACAACCAATCCTAGTCCCAACAATTCTTCAATCTGCCGGTCAACTTCTTCCCTGGTATCAATTTAATGTTGTGTTCACCAACATTAGCGATTCTTGGGATTCCAGACCGTAGATTTGAGTGTTTCCTTAGTATTTCCTGGATGTCTTCTCGTTCAGTATTCTCCAGATGACCTAAATCGGTTTCAAAATTAGGTTCAGGATTTGTACTTGATCCTCTGGGAATGCTTTCGATCTCCCCGAAATCATCATCTCCTTCATAGACTACTCCGATGGTATTGGTGGATACTCTGAAGGGTCTTATCTTGTTTGCATGGACATGTTTGGTACTTCCATCGGACATCTGTACTAAATAGCTATATGTCGTTTTCCTCTTCACAATCGTCACAGGTCCCTTCCATCGAGCATAGACTTTATGTTCACTATCAGGAATCATCACTATTACCTTCTCTCCTTCTCCAAATTCTTTATGTCGAGTCTTCCGATTCCGGTAACTTGCGTAAGCTTCTTGTTTTCCAGCTGCAGCAACTCCGGCATGATCAGCTGCGATCTCCAGTTTCATCTTCAGTTCATTTAGATAATCTGTAACGGTCGTCAATTGTCCGGTCGGGATCGGCGTCTTGTTTGTCCATGTCGTCTTCAAAATAGACAGGGGTCCGTTTGGTCGACGGCCGTACAACATCTGAAAAGGACTAACTCCCGTTGTTGCATTAGGGACTTCTCGGTAGGCCCAAAGCAGGAATGGTATATGAGTGTCCCAATCTTTTTCATGTTCTCTCATCGTATGGTGAATCATCCCTTTTAGAACAGCGTTAAAACGCTCTACTAAGCCATTGGAGCTGGGATGACAGGGTGTAGAGAATCTGGGGGATGATCCTATTCTTTGTAGAAATTCTTTCGTCAAAGCAGATGTGAAATTAGTTCCTTGATCGGTGGCTACAACTTTTGGAATACCTGTCCGTGAGAAGATCTGGAGCAAAGCATCACAAGTAGATTTCGCATTTATCTTTCGCAGTGGTATTGCCTCTGGCCATCTCGTACATTGATCCACTGCACACAGTACATACTTGAATCCATGACAGGCAGGTTCTATTGGTCCAATAAGGTCCACGTTGATTACCGTGAAAGGTTCAGTAGGTCGGGAAACAGGAGTAATGGGCACTTCATCAAACAGTTTCTTTTTCGCTTGTAACTGACAGGCAGTGCAATTATTGCAGAATTCCTCAATGTCCTTTTTAATGTCAGGCCAGTAGAACGAGTACCGTATGCGTTCAGAAGTCTTTTTCTTTCGGAGGTGGCCTCCCCATAGACTTGAATGAGCAAGATCTAGAATCTGTTTTCTTCGACCGGTTGGGATTACTAGTTGGCTCACCTTTTCTCCTAAAACTTTATCTTTATGGTATAGGAAGTTGTCCGTTATGTGGAAGCCTCTTCTCTGGTCTTCAGCATTTCTCCAACAGGGAACTAGCGAAGGATCCGTTTTCTGCTCATTACGAAACTTCTCGGCATCCGACATGTCACCCTCATCAGCTTGAACTGGGTTTCCATCTTCGACACTACCTGACGTTTGTAGACATTCTACCATTCCCTCGAAACTATCTTCAGATGTGGAATCGCTTCCTCCAAAGATATTCTGTATCGCAACATCAGAGTTTTCAATATCATCATCTTCGCCAGCTTCCTCACACTTCCCATCATTGTATATCTGGGATTCTTCCGTGACACTCAGGTCGAGATCTTTAACAGCACTAGGGGACAACAATAAATCGCTAGTTAATTCATCTACCATCGCACAAGTGAGAAAGACAGGTTCTTCAAAGGAATAATCCTCTTTTTTAGAGATGGGAACATTAATAAGGGGAGCTTTCAACCTGTGTCCAAATGCAGAGGTAAGCAAAACAGTTCCATGCGGTTTCTTGTACCTATCTGGTACGATTCCCGTCTTCATAACAGATAGTTGAGTACCCGTATCAATAATCGCTTCGACGATTTTCTCATCGCATTTCAACTTCACTTTTAATAAGGGGCTGATGATCTCAGTTTTCTGAATTTCTCGTTCTTGGCTAGAAAAATGTCCAGATGATATGCGAGCGGTCAAAACATCATGGCCATTTCTCCCTCCCCTTTCTTCATGCAGCCATTGCGAGTGGAACCTAGAGTTGCAGATCCTGCATCTTATCTTTGATTTACAGTATTTAGTCTTGCAGTTTTCTTCATGGCAGGCGAAACATCTGTTATTTTCCATCAAACTCTTTTTCTTTTCAGCGGGAGTCATCGGGCACTTCGTTAAATCATGAGAATCAGCACCGCAGAAAACGCAAAAAGAAACTGCCGAAATCTTGTTTATTTTCCGAAAACGCGAACTCATTCCTTCTGTGTTGGTCTTGAATGAATTCGATCTGTTTTGCCTTTCCTCGTTTCTGCTATGATTCACACAAAGCAGAACTGCTCGTTCTCTGCTCTCCACCTCGTGTTGAACAAAATCCATCAGTTTATTTACATCGAAAGAGTCATCGTTTTCTTTTTTCTTAGCGTAATCGAATGCTATCTCCCTGGGTAGGCATCTCAGTAATAAAGGACACAACAAATTTCCGAACGTATCTGTCTTCACCTCCAAAGCATTTAATGATCTAATCTTAACATTACACATGTCGTAAAGTTTTCTGAGTCCTTTTAGATCATTAGCAGATCGCACTTGGGGTAGATCTAGGAAAGAGTTCATGTGTGAATTTATCAATATATCACGACGGCCAAATCTATTCTCTAAAATTTTAACAGCTGCGTCATAGTTAGCATCAGATATAATAAAACCTTCAATGGCGTCTAAAGCGCTATCACACAAATATGATTTTAAGTAGTTGAATTTCTCAACTTTAGAAAGGGTTGGGTTTGTATGAATAGCCACTTCAAATGCATTCCAAAAAGAAGACCAATCCATACTATTTCCACTGAATTTTACTATACTTAATTTAGGCAAGCGAACCGCTTGTTTGTTTACGGTTTCATCGACGGTTTTGTTTTCACCCAACTCCTTCAACTTTTTCTTTAATCGAAGCTTACATAAATCAATCTTGTCCTGATATTCCTGCACGTTTTGGTATTCCGCTTCGTATGCCCCTGCTTCTATAGTTGCCTTGATTTCATCATCCAATTTGCTCAGCTGTTCAGACTTTTTATTTAAAAGTTCAAAGTATTCGTCCAAACAACTTGCATCCACGTCTACATAATTTCTATTGATTTCGTTTTCAGCTTTAGAAATTAGTTTAGTAATTGCCGTTCTCACGACCTTCCGTTCTGTCTTCACGTTTTCCATCGTAAAAAAATCCTCCTACCTGACCTTCACTTCCGAATCCCTTTTCTGACACCAAACTGTCGTAACCTTTTTCGTGTGGGTTCCTTTAGTTCAAGAATGAAAACTAATCAGGTAGGCTTTAAGAATTTAATCACAAAACAAAAAACTGGACGGCACAATACAGAAACAGAACGACCATCTTCATCGGGGCGTAATCATCGTAATGTCAGCTTCTCGCAAAAACAATTCAATCCTTGCAGATGGCGCTACATGCGCGGAGGCGGGTTTAGCTGTTGAGGTTCTGACAGTGTAATTTTCTACTTCGGAGTCATTTATTGTTAAGGCATCCTATTTCACAGATGTACTAGACCAAATTTTTTTCTCTATTATACGTATAAGATATAAATATACAGGGTGTCATATAAATAATGGGTCATACTTCTAGGGGGGATAGAAGACACCTAGACGAGTCAGAATCACATAGGATTCGGGGGTCCCAGACCAAATCACAGGGAGTTAAAAAATGGGAGTTAAAAATGGAAAAATGGAGAGACACCCCAAAAAAATTATTGAAAAATTCACTTTGTAGAAGAACTGCTATTGGTAGAAATTTAATTATGGTCTCAAAAATTGTGGTTTAATATGATCTTAAAAATTATCTCAAAAGTCTTCACCTTAAAATTTGTTTTATTATTAAAAAAGTTAAAAAAAACCACAAAAAAATGTGAAAATTCTGCCAAAACATCATTTTTTATTTCGAAATCATCTCTTTTGATTTTATAATCTGAAAGATCATTGTTGTAAACCCTGAAGTCCAAAGTTTCATGTAAAAATCATTAATATTAAACGCTTGAGATCCTGTTAAAGTTCGTTTTTTGCGTGCGAAAACTGGTTTCCTATAGCCGTTTCCAAAACGACAGTCTGCGGACGAAAAAAACGGACTTATACCGTGCTTTAACAGGATATCAAGCATTAAATATTGATGGTTTTTACGTGACACTTTGGACTTAAGGGTTTACAACTATGATCTTTCAGATTATAAAATCAAAAGAAAGGATTTTGAAATACAAAATGAGGTTTGGGCAGAATTTTCACATTTTTTTGTGGTTTTTAACTTTTTTCATGGTAAAAAAATTTTAAGGTGAAGACTTTTGAGATAATTTTAAAGATCATATTAAATCACAATTTTTGAGACCATAATTAAATTTTTACCCAATAGCAGTTCTTCTATAAATTGAATTTTTCAATACTTTTTTTGGGGTGTCGCTCCATTTTTAACTCCCTGGGATTATGTCTGGGACCCCGATTCCTATGTGATTCTGACTCGTCTAGGTGTCTACTATCCCTCCTAGAAGTGTGACTCACTATTTATGGGACACCCTGTATACGTATTTAGATATAAATGAATTTAGATTAAGAGAATAGAAGGAATTGAATGAATATATTAGTTGTGCAAAATTTTTAAATTTTTTTATATTATTTATCATCTATTTAAATTTCAAACAAGTTTTCGATTTCGGAAATTTTCACCGTTACAAAAGGGGTTAAAAAATCGTTAATAAATACAATTTTGTACAACAAATAGAGACTAAAAATATAACATTAAAACGTACACGAAGCCTTTTCAGTAAAATCTTATTCCGAAATTGACTGAAATCTATTAATACTATTTTAAAGAGTGCAAAAAATGATACGTTGTCAAAAACAAACAATTATTCAATCCAATCCGACTTCAAAACAATGTATTTCATTTCCTCATCACCAAAACAGAATAAATTCAAAGAACTACAAGCAAAAACTTAATAATTCAATAAAAAAAACATTCATAACCCTGAAACGTTTTCTTCTTTACACCCATGTCTGAAAGAAAATGAATTACGGAGGGCAACAACAGAGGATCTCCCGTGTCCATTTACTGCTCTCGGAATCTCGCCTGTCCCTAACGGTCTTCCGAGTGCCGTAAACGGATGCGGACCTTCAATATTTTATGCCTCACGCGAGGAGAGGAGGATTTTTATGACAGGTGAGGGGGTGGTCTCGAGCCCCCGTTTTGATTGCTTTTTGAGATGGAGCTATTAATCCCGTTTGAGATATCAGATTGGATGGAATAGCGAGGGGTTCGTCGTTTCACGCCAGATGGATGGTGAGTGGGTGGTGTGCGTGTGAATATTGTGGGGTGGTTATATATGGAATTTGATGCTGTTTAGTGGTTTGGAAGTTTGTGGGATGTTCTGGTTTCCCGGTAAAATTTTTAATAAAGGTTAGCTTTTAAAACAATTTGGGTATAATAGTAGTTCTGCGTTTATAGGTCCTGTTTGGAAGAGGCTACCAAATGGTTTATTTTTGATTTGAGGATAAAAAAAACTTCACTCAAGATATATCCAGTCCACCCATTTGCACGGTGTTCTAACAAGTCCTTGCGTCTAATTCCTTGCATGTCGTACATAAAAAAGGCCAAAGAATTAAGTCTCTACGATTAAAGCTTTCTTTTAAATTTGATAATGGAAACTGCTTTTGTAGTGTCTAAAAAATTCAATTTTTAATTTAAGCAGGGTCCGCTAGAAAAATATAAAACATTTGGGTCAAAAATTTAGGATAAGTCAAAAATTTCAAAATGGTCAGATTTTACTCGTTTATAAAATAGGAAATATAGAACAGATATTTTTATGGGAAAACAAGTTTTTATTGTTAAGTTTAAAAAAACAAATCCTTGAAACTAAAGCTTCCATACTTTTTAAAAATAGCTTAGGGATTATCTATAGTTCCCAAAAGTAGTTTTTAAATCCAAAGTTCTTAAGTATTCATTTGAAAAAAAAACAATGTGTCCTTCGTGGGACAATTAAATATTTTTCATATAAAAGTTACAAACAATAGAGCAATATTTTTCTTATAGCGAAACAAATGTAACCAAATACAATAACATAGTTTCTATACGGATGAAATACCAAAATTTTCCCATCAAAATCATATTACATTTAAATTAAAACATATCTTATTCTTCACCCCCAAATCGTTTTTATATCCCAGCCATTAACCACCCCCCACTCTACGGAATATTTTTTTATGAATGAAAGCCATACATATCCCAATAAAAAAATGAAAACCAAATACCAATAACAGCAGCTATTCCACAGTACTTACTCTCTTTTTAATTCGTTCCCCGGAAATCCTGTAGGGTGATGGCTATTACGCCCGGTGCGTTTTTCTGCTGCCCATAAACAGGGAACAGTGGAATCACAGGTGGTTCCTTCCAATAGATTTAACCGAGTCTGTAATTACCTGCTGCCTCGTTAAGTTTAATGTTTCATACAATCTCAGTAAATCCTTGCTCCGCTGGTGAATAACTAATGCCATAAACATAAGCCCTTGCCAATTTTCTTCTGTGGGGAGAACGAATTTCTTTTCTGTGGAAAGATGAAGGTTTTTTCACTTAGTTTGAGACCCCGTTTTGATATATCTACGACTACCACAAAGATGAATTCAATTTTTTAAAAATAGTTTTGCTTTTATTTTTGTCTACGTTGAAAGCTTTTGCAAACAAAAGCAGCTAGTATGACGTAAAGGGCACAATGAAGAAAGACACATTTTCTACATTTTTTAAAGTTCTGCTATGTAGCTTACTATATTGAATTTTAAATGGAAGTTATGTTATTCAGTAATAATAAATTATAGGCTTTTAAGAGAAATGGTGTAAGCTCTTAACAGGGCCTTTGACGAAATATATCTCTTAGCATAGAAAGTCTGGAAAAGCGTGTTAAAGGGTGATGTCAACTTTTTTTAACTCCTCTTCATTCCTTTTCTATGAATTTTATCCCACATACTCATTAGTAAGTACGTGTAACATAATATATAAATGACCTTCATAGAGGGAAAACTGCAATAAATTTTCAAACTCAACAAATATGTCAATAAAGGAAAAAAAGGACTCTTCAAATAAGATTTAAATGGGTGAGTAGTCCATGTGTAAATGTAACGGTGAATAAAAGGTTACAATGTTTGATAAAATTTTAAATCCTAACTTGAATTGGATACACCATAAAATAAGGTATAAGGATGAACCCTGCTCCTCCATTCCTTCCATAATTATAGCCGGAAATAAACGCAACTAGATCGTTGCTGCAAAGGTTTCCTTTAGAATGATGCTACTACTATGTAAAACGCTCTTAGAACTGATGGTAGAACCGGATACTTCTAGAAGGATGTTGTTAATGCTAGGATCTCTGCACTTATTTTTTATTGCACTTATTTTTTTAATTGAACCTAATTTTATGATTTCTTGCTTAGCTCTAAACTAACAAAAAATTCAATGAAACCCGGAATTCAAAGAAAACGGATTTCTGGTGGTACCCCGGAGAAGTAGCACTTCTGTGTATTGTCATTAAACATGCTAACTGTGACCATATCATCAAATAATATGTTGGTTTATTTAGGATTAGGTTACATTAATTTTAACAAATTATGGTTTAAATTCTTGCTCCACACCTTGCTTATAGGTCCTTCTCAAAATAAGTTCACCCTTCATACTACAACTGGAACTTTTCTCTACCCCTTTTACTGATTCAGTTTTCTTGCATTAAAGCTTATTGCATTTAAATTAATTCCACATTTGTTAGTACCTTGTATCGATTTGATGCATCTTTCCTTGATATTTTTAACTTCCATTAAAAACAATGCAAGTGATTACCAGTTTACTTTCTATTGATAACGACCACGGAAATATGCTTTAGAACCTTGTGGGTTTTAATCGTTATTGTGACAGGTTTTTGAGAAGTTATAAAAATTTAATTGATTTCTAGTTTTTATAGCATATCTAAAATTTAAATATTTTTTGTTTCATATGTATTACGTAATTTTTTTTCCTTTTCAGAAGCCATCTGCTTCAGTTTTTTACTGGTCAAAAAGTAGATAATTTTGTGATAATTTCTTGCACAAGAATCCATGGAACGAAGACATACGATGACCATATTTCATCATTAATGTTAGCATTTAAGATAATCCAAAACATTTTACATAAAATATTAGTACCTTGTTCCAATGAGACATTTGACAATAAAAATGTTCATGCACTAGCGAATGTTCGAGTGTTGTTTCTTTACTTCAATTCTTTACAGGTTAATAAAGTATTTGAATCATTAAAGAAGCTGATATTATTCATATTCTAGTCTTAAAAATTCCATAAAGTGCTTTGCTTTATCCTTCACTAGCTGATGTGCCCAACCTTGCACTGGTGGTGATGGAGATTTTTTTCTTTAACATTTTTAACACATTTCCTACCTCATTTTGATGATTGAAAGGTGTCTAATCAAGCATTTTAAATTGTAAACAATTTCTGCATTTACCACAAGGTTCCCATACAAAACAACAAAATATTAGAAACATATTCTTCCAAAAATCACTTAAAAGGCTTAATTAGAAACCTTAATTAATCATATTTTCATGATATCATTATATCTTTGGTAAAATTTAATAAATAAAACATATTCCTGCAATTTAAGAAAAAATCCAATATTTCCACTTGAAAGGGTTATGACAATATTAATACAATAGTTTTTGGTTTGTTAACCAACTTTCTTAAAGGCTACTTTCTCAGCTAAAGCTTTTCTCAGCATTTGATTTTGTATCCTCATTTCCATGGAGACTATTTAACAACAATGCTATTCCAGGAAACTTTTTTTAATTAAAAATTAAACTCTCAAATAAAAATATTTTATATCATACCAGTTTTAAAATTTTAAATTTAGATGAAATATATTTTTAGATCATTAATATCATTTTAAGATACAGGGTGTATCTGAAATGGTGCAACAATATTTCAGGGATGATAGTACTCATCAAGACGAACAAGATCGGTATAGAAAGGGGGGTCCCAGACCAAATCCCAGGGAGTTAAAAATGGGGCGACACCTCAAAAAATCATTGTAAAATTCAATTTGTAGAAGAACTACTATTGGTAAAAACTTGATTATGGTCTCAAAAATTGTAGTTTAATATGATCTTTAAAATTACCTCAAAAGTCTTCACTTTAAAATTTGTTTTATTATGAAAAAAGTTAAAAAAACACAAAAAAATTTGAAAAATCTGCCAAAACCTTATTTTGTATTTCGAAATCCTTTCTTTTGATTTGATAATCTGAAAGATCATAGTTGAAAACCCTTAAGTCCAAAGTTTCACGTAAATACAATCAATATTAAACGCTTGAGATCCTGTTAAATTTCTTTTTTGCGTGCGCAAACAGCCGTTCTGGAAACAGCTCTAGAAAATTGCTTGTGCACCTCAAAAAACAAACTTTAACAGGATCTCAAGCGTTTAATATTTATTGTATTTACGTGAAACTTTGGACTTAAAGGTTTTCAACTTTTTAACTTTTTTCACATTTTTTTGTGTTTTTTAACTTTTTTCATAATAAAACAAATTTTATAATGAAGACTTTTGATGTAATTTTAAAGATCATGTTAAACCACAATTTTTGAGATCATAATTAATTTTTTATCAATAGTAGTTCTTCTACAAATTGAATTTTTCAATGATTTTTTTGGGGTGTCGCTCCATTTTTAACTCCCTGGGATTTGGTCTGGGACCCCCCTTTCTGTACCGATTCTTGTTCGTCTTGATGAGTACTATCATCTCTGAAAGTTTGTTTCACCATTTCAGATACACCCTGTATAATAGACTTAGATCTAGTTTTTCTTTTAAAACTTGTTATTTTGCATTATGCTTTTTTGTAACAATGGGGAAGTAGATATCTTTTTTTAGCATAAATAAAGCTATTTCAGCAAAATGACCATAAAAACGGTCAAAAGAGGGTCAAGGGGTCGTTCTAGAACTTTGAAACACAGCCTATGTTTTTTTTCTGGGATTGGGAATTTTTGTGCCGATCGGAAGAAAACTGGGGATTTGTATTAAAAACAAACACACACACATTGAATTTTATTACATTAGATTTATGATCCTTTAGCATCAACCAACTATTTCTAAAAAGCGAAATTTTAAAACTATTGTAAAACTATTATATTGGTTTAAATATTTTTTTGAATTCATAAAGTGAAAAGCTATTGCTGCTTTTATAAGTTTTGAAACTTTTGCATAAGACACTATAAAGACTTTTCTTCGTAAGAAGCTTTAAATACCATAATAATTGTCAAAATAGAACTAAATAAATTGTAATATTTTAAAATTTATAAACAATAAATTTTATCAATTTTATTGTAATTTAATTTTTTTAAAATTTTTATTGTTATTTAATTTTATGAAATTTTTTTATTGGAATTTAATTTTTTGATTAACACCCTATGGAATCGTTAAACAGTCATTACGGAGTAACTATTTTTTTAAATAACATAAAATAATGGTCATAATGTTTACATCTTTAAAATTTAAATTATTGAATAAAATATAAGCAAAATTTATTTTATGTAATGCATTCTGCCCATATCTTTTCCGTAAGCAGTATATTAAAAGTTTTTTTTTTCAATTTAATAAAATTGACATAGGTTAAGTGATTAGTTTTGTTGTGCACATTTTTGGCCTAAAACAATGATTTATTAATTTATTCTGTAGAAAACACGTAAATTATGCTTATTTATCAATCATTTTTTTATAAATGGATAGCTTGTTTTTTGTTTCTTTAAACCTGAGTAATTCCTAATTTGAATTTAAATTCAAGTTTTCAGCTATAAAGAGCTGCAGTGATATCAAACACATTCTTATTAAAAAATATTACACCTGAATCAAAACTGGCACATCACATTCATATAAATATTCAACTCCAAACAGAAAAGCAAGGAGTTTATTTCAAAACATTTATATAAACTACGAAACAACCCAAAAGGAAGATAAACATAAAACCTTCCAAAGATCAATCTGTAATGAATCAGGTACACAGAATCATAACGACCTCTTTTATTTTACATATTCAGAAACCTCCCATCATTAGGGACAAAATACTGCA
Source organism: Tetragnatha versicolor (assembly GCA_024610705.1). Lineage (NCBI taxonomy): Eukaryota > Metazoa > Arthropoda > Arachnida > Araneae > Tetragnathidae > Tetragnatha > Tetragnatha versicolor. The sequence continues at coordinate 43,314,835 of JANDEH010000002.1, read as the reverse complement.
TTAACATTAAAGCCATCATCTTCGAAAACACACATACCCAGGGTCTACATGCATCCAGATGGCTTATGTTAATCTTTAATTACTCCACTGCGCCATCAAAAGCATATAAACCGATCTACGCTTGCCTCCTATTTTGATATCGGATAGTTATTCATAACGCTGTAACAAGGAACTACAGCGTGAAATTTCGCATACTTCGCCGGAGTTTTAAAATTTCCCAATGCATTAGGATGCCCTTGGGTGAGCTATAAGAGAGGCTTGGCCTCGCGGGGCGTGGATCGAAGCCTGTTTCATCGTCAGAAAGCACATTTTCTGGAGTTGTTGCTAACTAGCCCCAGTTAGAAATTTAAATTAGGCTAGGGAAGAATTTTGTTTGCTGAGAGTGTTATAGAAAGGCCGTCGTGTGATGAAGAGAGGAGAGCCGTTATTAATGGGGTTTTTGGAAGTTTTTTTTTTTTTTGAGTTTGAAGAGGAATTGCCTTCTTTTTTTTGGGGTCATCAGAGAAAGGAATAGATTATGACAAAAGGAAGAAGAGATATTGCTTCTTCCTCTGAAGTGATGCTTATTAAAAAAATAGGATTTGTGAAGGTACTTAGTTTTGAATGTAACGAATTTTGAATGAAGTACATGTTTTACTTTTGGGATGGAATAGTCAGATGGAAGCACATAGGCTAGCCATTCAGCCGCCGGGACCTTTTGGGATGGAATAAATTAAACCCGTTGATACCCGGGTTAGTTTAGTTGAAGTTATACGCTTAAAAGATAGCTATTTTCTTCTCACGTATTCTTTCATGCAAAGTAACACTTATTTTAAATGGGAAGTAAATAAGGCGTATTTGGGGGATTATATTTGCAATTTTTATTGCAGAATTTTACGTTGACATTTTGAACGTATAAATGAACATGCGTAATTTGAATAAAACAAAATTATAATGTAAAAATCTAGCAATCAATTAAAAAGCATTTTATAAGTATCTCCTTGCGGTAAAAATGTCAACAAAAACATTATTAAGGAAATACATTGCATTAATGAAGCAATCAAAATTGATATTTATTAAAACTTTATAACAGTTATTTGTTTCAGAAATTAGATAAAATTTTAACCCTAAAATGTAAAAAATCATAATTGTGATTTAATGTTCAAAATCATAATTTTCTGCATGATAACTATATAGAATAACTCTTGATCTCAAGCGTCATTTTCTTGGAATTTTTGAGATTTTCTAGGGAGTTTTATGAAAATTCGGGAATATCTGATACATGTATATGCAATATTCCAACTAATGAGCTCTCAACTTCATTAATTTTAAAAATGAAAAGTGATTGGTATCTATAAGAGACTGTTTTCACATCTATATTAGGGTGTCCCTTAAAATCGAAGGTCGGGGAAACTTTTGCTCCACCCCCCAATTTTTTTCCTTTTGGTACCCTAAGACTGTGTGCAAAATCTTAAATCGATCAGATAATATTAACACGTGCCCCAAACGGCCTAAAGTTAGAAAAATTAGACTTTTTTCTAATTTTTTTGAAAATTTTAAAAATATGTTTAAAAACTCCGTTTCAGAATAATAGGGCTCTAACACATTTAAACATTCATATTTGACCGTTTTTCATTACTAGTTAGGCCAAAATGCCCAGTTTGTAACCTAGTCATCAATCAGAAAATCATCAAATTTGTCCATTTTATACTAAGAATAGAAGAATCAAAAGGAAGTGGTAAACGACTTAAACCCGCAAAATTCCATGGCTTAACACCATTTGTAGACCATATTGATGTGGATATAAATTTTCTGGACTGGATTAATTATTGGTTGTTTAGTTACAGACGCCATATTGGATTGCATTAAAACTAAAAAAAATTCTGGAAAAAAGGTATGGGCATGGGCATGTTTGATATCGGTTAATAGGTCTTTGGGGTTTCTAAACTCAATTAAGACTAATAAAATTATCTTAGACAACTTTTTAAAGCTCTTTATGCAATTATAAGGGCCAGCATATCTCCTAATACAAGTACAAACCATGTTTTCAGAACTATAGATATGATATGGTAATATATTCTAAACACATAAAACTGGCAAGAGAAATTCTGGAAACCAGTTAAAAAACTGACTCCAGTGTGTCCACGAGTATTTTATTTCGTAAGTTAGCTGAAAAGCTGAAGTTAATACAAGATTAACCCGCTCTTTATAATTGAGTTAACCTATCAGACGGTAAGCAATTAACCCAGGTTTATAGAGACTGTTCTTCTATTTTATCATAATTTTATTCATCAAAGTAAAAAATACCTGCAATTGAACAAATTAGTCATTAAAATCTAAGCCACTTATATTTTCTATTTAAGTATCATAAATATTATCAACAGTTTCTTAAAATCATTCTTTCTTTAAAGTCTTTTTGTGAGTCAGCTATTCTTCGCACTGTAAGTTTCCTACCTCTATATTCTCACAAAGAAGGATCTGACACTTTAAAATAATTTAATTACATAAACAATTTTTACGAAAAATTTACTCGAAACGTTAGTAAGTACTTCCTCGAGGACATTTACTGATGAAAGGTTGACAGTGCGAAAAAAAAACTAAGGGTGAAGTAGAAGAGTTATTAAAATTGTAGTTGAGATTTAAACTTTCTTACAGCCACGGACAAAATAACAGTGTTTAATTTTTTTAATGACACTAATAAATTGAAAGGCTGGTGTTTTGTGTGTTAATGCTTAAAATTATGATAAAATAGAAGAACAGTCTCTATAAACATGGTTAATCGCTTACCATCTGAGAGTATAACTAAATTATTATGAAGAGTGGGTTAATTTTGTATCAACTTCAGCTTTTCAATTAACTTATGGAATAAAATACTCGTGGACACACTGGAGTCAGTTTTTTAACTTGTTTCCAGAAATTCTCTTGTCTGTTTTATGTGTTTAGAATTTATTAACATATCTATATTCTGAAAACATGGTTTGCACTTGTATTAGGAGATATGCTGGCCCTTAAATTGCGTAAAGAGCTTTAAAAAGTTGTCCAAGATAATTTTATTAGTCCTAATTGATTTTAGAAACCACAAACACCCATTACCCGATATCAAACATGCCCATACCTTTTTTCCAGAATTTTTTTTGTTTTAATGCAATCCAATATGGCGTCTGTAATTAAGCAACCCATAATTAATTTGAGCTCCAGAAAATTTATATCCACATCAATATGGTCTACAAATGGTGTTTAGCCATGGAATTTTGCGGTTTTAAGTCGTTTACCACTTCCTTTTGATTCTTCTATTCTTAGTATAAAATGGACAAATTTTATGATTTTCTGATTGATGACTAGGTTACAAACTGGGCATTTTGGCCCAACTAGTAATGAAAAACGGTCAAATATGAATTTTTAAATGTGTTAGAGCCCTATTATTCGGAAACGGATTTTTTAAACATATTTTTAAAAATTTTCAAAAAAATTAGAAAAAAGTCAAAATTTTCTAACTTTAGGCCGTTTGGGGCACGTGTTAATATTATCTGATCGATTTAAGATTTTGCACACAGTCTTAGGGTACCAAATGGAAAAAAATTGGGGGGTGGAGCAAAAGTTTCCCTGAATTTTTGAAAAAACGCCCAAATAAGGGACACCCTAATCTATATTCAAATGTTCAATATTCTTAAATTTCTATTAGGTAAAAGGTATTCTTATTATAGGTATTCTTAGGTAGGTATTATAGGTAGGTATTCTTATATTTCTATTCCAAAGGCTAGCTTAACTTTCTAAATAAGCTTCCACCCTAAAAAAATAATTTTAACTAATGTTCTACCTGTAAACACAAAATATCTACATTAGGGCGGAGCGAAAAAACGATATTTTTTATTTTGATTATGGCCTAGTGCGGAAAAGTTGTGTTGGTGAGTTAGTCCCTTGTGCAAAATTTCGGGGGAAACAAAAAACATCTTCCGTCTTTAAAATGGCCTTGAAGTTTCAAAAAAGTGCTGATTTTTTTACAAAAAAACTAAAAAATCAAAGATGAAACCCTCATATTTTGTTCATCACTTTTTATGAAGAACTAATATAGTTATAGATATTATGTACCAAGTTTAATTCTTCTATCCCCCTTCCTTTGGTAGTAACCATTTTAGTAAGTTGTTTTTCCTGCATTCGTGAATAGCTTATTACTCTAGAAGTATACAACTTAAAAACCTGAAATCAGTCACATTTTATTCGTAATTTTATGCTCTTTTATTTTCTGTGCATCATAACCATAATCTTTTGAATAATAATTTCCCAAAACTTTGCACACATGAAAAATAACATTTTTTCCGTCTTTAAATAACTCTTAAAGTTTTGCAGCGTTTTAGCATATCGTTGATTTGTGCATTTTTTATGCAGATCTTAGCTTTTTTTCTAGAAGAAAAAGTCTAGAAATAACCAAGAACTCACCACGGGGAGGTGGCTGCATCGCGAGTTAGACCCAGCCATATGGACACTTACTCCTTAGTTTTTATCGGGTACGGTACTAAGGTACGTCGAACCGCACTTATTTCAGAGGACCAAATCGTAATAGTGCGGAAAACTTGCCTACCCATAACATAAACTTTTGTGTGAAATTTTAGCCCGATCAAATAATATCTTCTGTTCTGTTTTTTGGCCTAAAGTTTTGACTTTTTACCAAAAATTTGCTATTTTGTAGTATTTCTTACGGTTATGTGGCCTTCTGATGCTCAGATTTTTTTCAAGAGGTGTGTTAGGGGTCTAGGGTGATTATTCCGTGAACCCCATCCTCATACCTCCCTTTTCCCCAACGGGAGCTGGGGTTTTGAGGGCGAGCGCGCTGCTAGTAATGTTGGCTTTCCCTCCAAACGCCAACCCTAAACCCTCCTCCGTTGCCCGTTTTGTGCATCAGAATCTCACGCAACCAAATTGTTTTCATCAAAGTGACCCATAAACAACCACTGAGTTGTATTTTTCCATCAAGTTCCCTGTATTTATTATTATTTTTTAATTTCTCACTTACTTTAATTCAAAACTTGCAAACAAGTATTTTTTTACAATTTAAGCGTTTACAAACTGGAAATTGCCATAAGTGTGTATATGGGGATGCAGTGCGTCTAAACTAGTGCTGTTATACAGTCGGATTTCATCTTAGGCAGCTCTTTCATTTATTTAACGGGGGCTCATATTTCTATGATAACCAAAATGCATATAAATGTGGCTAGATGGCGGAAAGAATGTAACCCCCACTCTAAAATCGTAAAACGTGATTTTTGAATGGCCCATTCCCTGAAAAACCAATCAGATAAATTTAGGACTTTTTTTTCGTGGCAATCGTGGATCATCCGCTCGCGAATAATGGATTTCTAATGTATTGTTTTAATATTTTTAAGTGAACCAACAATATTAAACATAAATGTAATCCGTTTTAATGAAAATTGTCAATCTGTTGTAGCAACTCATTTCAAAGTGCCCAATATCTTTCAAAGGGGAGAAAAAAGGGTTTCAGTTTGAGGATTGACATCTCGGAAACCTTTATTCAACTTTTTAGGGATCCTGTAGGTTCTAATTTCCTTTTGGGGCGAATTCCCAAAGTTTTGAAGATGCGGGTATTTGCCCCAAAACACCTGCGGGTATTTGCCCCGTTTCACTTTATTTTGAAAAACAAGCCTTATTATTTTTAGAGACATGTTAAGGAAATTCTTTCAAGAAGAAAGTGAAGTTCAAATGCTATCTTATCATTGGCTTATTTGTTTGTAATTCTTCTGAAGCCCTATTTTATGTTATGTTTAAGTAAAATATCAGAAAAATTACATCAAAATGATGAAAAACAAACTTACAGCATTTTTTCAACTCGTGAGTGACTTAGGGGTACGAACTTTCGTAGAACGATAGGTCACAGTAAGACAAACCAACCACCTGGTTTTCAACTTTTAAATAGATTATTAACAATTAAAAATAGCGGTGCGTGGTTTTGCCCCGTGCGGGTTTTTACCCCCACCTACCCTATTTCAAAAAAATGGTCTCAAAGGTAGGCGGGTACCTTATAGTAAATGAAAAATTTAAAAATAGTAATAAATACAGGGAACTTGATGGAAAGATACCACTCAGTGGTAGTTTCTGGGTCACTTTGATGAAAACAATTTGGTTGCGTGAGATTCTGATGCACAAAACGGGCCACGGAGGAGGGTTTAGGGTTGGCGTTTGGAGGGAAAGCCAACATTACTAGCAGCGCGCTCTCCCTCAAAACCCCAGCTCCCGTTGGGGAAAAGGGAGGTATGAGAATGGGGTTCCAGGAAAAATCACCCTAGACCTCTAACACACCTCCTGAAAAAAATCTGAGCATCAGAAGGCCACATAACCGTAAGAAATACTACAAAATAGCAAATTTTTGGTAAAAAGTCAAAACTTTAGGCCAAAAAACAGAACAGAAGATATTATTTGATCGGGCTAAAATTTCACACACAAGTTACTGTTATGGGTAGGCAAGTTTTCCACACTATTACGATTTGGTCCTCTGAAATAAGTGCGGTTCGACGTACCTTAGTACGGTACTCACCTTTGGTTTCGAAGGTGGGCATCGTTTTTCTGGACTGCGTGCGTGTTATAATCATACTATCAAGGTTACTTTCCCCACACACAGCTCTAGAGACCTCTGCTACGGTTTTGATGAAATGTTCCACACTCTGAGTAGGACAAGGGAATTTCAAGATACCCAGATATTGCAAAATAGACTCCCCACTAAAAATCAAATATTTTAAACTAGCGTCAGATAAAGAAGCAGTTATTGGGGGTTCTGTACAATTCTCCCAATTAATTAGGTCTACATATGTAGCTGCCTCAAAATTCAACTTCGGAATTCTGTACTGTCGGATCTTATCCTTTTTTCTTTTCTTGCCTTTAAATTCTCCGGAATCCTAGTTCTCGAATGTGTTGCTTTTCGTCAGTAATCATTGACAGGAGTACAGCTTCTGGATGACCAAAATACCCGTTTCTCTGGATAATAATTGAATCAATTACAACCTTTAACTCATTCTTGAGGTAGCGTGACACATAGTTTTCCACAAATTTTGCGAACCATTCGTGCAGTGTGGATTCGATTTTATAGTAAACCACATAGGTGTGCGTATACCTTCATAAAAATTCTGCCACAGTTCCAAGTTCGTTTGAAGGATCTAAATAGCTAACATACAAATGCAATATACGATTTGCAGTTGTTAACAAACGTGCATGGGACATTTTTCCTGGTCTTTTGTGTTATAAACTGGATGAGCACTTGTTCATCCAGTTTATATAATATATATTTAAATATAAATGTGTCACACGCAAACTCAAGAATAAGGTAAACGATGTAATTGATCCAATTATCCAGAGAAACGGGTATTTTTATCATCCAGAAGCTATACTCCTGTCAATGATCACTGACGAAAAGCAACACATTCGAGAACTAGGACTCCGGAGAATTTTAAAGACAAGAAAAAAAAAGGGTACGATCCGACAGTACAGAATTCCGAAGTTGAATTTTGAGGCAGCTACATATGTAGACCTAATTAATTGGGAGAATTGTACAGAACCCCCAATAACTGCTTCTTTATCTGACGCTAGTTTAAAACATTTTATTGTTAGTGGGGAGTCTATTTTGCAACATCTGGTTATCTTGAAGTTCCCTTGTCCTACTCAGAGTGTGGAACATTTCATCAAAATCGTAGCAGAGGTCTCTAGAGCTGTGTGTGAGGAAAGTAACCTTGATGGTATGATTATAACACGCACGCAGTCCAGAAAAACGATGCCCACCTTCGAAACCAAAGGTGAGTACCATACCCGATAAAAACAAAGGTGTAAGTGTCCATATGGTTGGGTGTGGAACTCGCGATGCAGCCACCTCCCCGTGGTGAGTTCTGGGTTTTTTCTAGACTTTTTCTTCTAGAAAAAGCTAAGAGCTGTATAAAAAATGCACAAATCAACGATACGCTAAAAAGCTGCAAAACTTTAAGAATGATTTAAAGACGTAAAAAATGTTATTTTTCATGTGTGCAAAGTTTTGGGAAATTATTATGGAAAAGATTACAGTTATGATGCACACAAAATAAAAGTAGTCCACTGAAAATAGAGTTGAACCTCGAACAAATTGCATTCAAATTTTACTGAAATTTGGTGGGTCTTTTTTTATTTTTCAAGTTTAGTACTATAACTTTTGATATTAATATAATTCATACATAAAATTGGATAACTGCAACAATTTTCAATTTTGCTTTTAATGTGTTCCGAATATCTTAAAACTTCTAGAAAACATTTTATTTCTTAGATTTACGCACCCAATAATTAATTATTTGCAATTAAAAATCACCTAGTTTCGGAATCACTTTGAAAAGGCAGTCATGTGACTTGAATGGCTGTGACGTAACACGTGCTGAATACTAGTTGTTTTAGTTAAATATCCCATAGCGTGTAGTGTGTTTTATTATTTAGAAATATTTCTTCTGGTTATTCTCACCCAGAATTAGCGCGAATTTTTTCTCAATAACTCTTCAAAGAAGCCTAATTAATTTTTTTGGGTTGTTCTGATCGGAATACTGCTGTCGGCAATTTATTTTAAAGAGTTAGGTGAGCCTATTCTCAAAAATGAGAAAAAGCAAGTACCGAGCTGTGATAAAATTCTTTTTAAAAGAAGCTATGTCACCAAATTAAAGTAATTCTAAGTTCAGAAATGTGTAAAGGGACTCTTTAGCTTTGTTTTTCCAGTGAAAAAATTAGCGTCGAAGATTTAACTTGGGTGTGAGAGCGTTCATTAAGAACCATAGTGGAAAAAGTTCAAAAAGAGCGACCATGTCCCCCCTAGAAGATTGATGAAAGGTGGAGAACATTTCTAATAGTCTAATCTAGGGGTATCAAAGGAACACGCAAATAATTTTTTGCACAATTGCACTTGAAAACTCTGCTCAAGATGGGTGCCGCGAATCCAAACTGCGGCACAAAAGTGCATTGACATGACGACTTAAATGCGATTTTTAACGCGATTTTCATAAAATAATAGCTATTTTATACGTCTATAGGCAAACATGGACATAACTCAGAACTTTTAAGTAAAATAATAATCAATGCAATGGATAAAAATCAGTTTTTCAGCACAAAAAGGTCCTATCGGCTGGCAAAGTCATGGCGTAAGAATTCTATGATTTCAGGAGAATTTTGCCTATGAATTATAGGGGGAAGGCTATGAATATAATAGGATAATACTTAACTAAACGGTTGCTAAGATTTTCCGAGAAAAAAATACCTATTTAGCAATTCAAGGATTTGGATTAAAAATTTTAAAAACACCCATCCCGTCACCCAGATTTGGAATCTTCAAACTTATATCTCTCCCCCAAAGTGAAAATTTTTCTCTCTGGACACCGTTTTTCTTCTAATTAAGAAGTAATTATGAGTTGAATAGGTTTTTTTGACGAAATTCCAGAAGCACCCCCAAAAGAGGGGAAAATATAACCGGACTGTCCGAATAAGAAGTGAGGTAGCTTAAAAGGAAGCAATGTTAAAAAATTAACAGTTCTTTAAACCATAAGTTATAATTTTCATGTTCAGGCCGAAAATCTTTTAACTACCCTCGTATTAATATCATTAGATATGGTTATAAGGCATGAGAGCTATGGATTAATATGGCGATTTGAACGAATATAAGTTTCATATCATCCACAAGAATCTGGATAAAATTAGAAGAAAATATAGCTAGAACTAACATTCTTAGCCCAAAAAAAGGTTAAAACACCAAACACCATAATATATTGTACATTACATTTAAAAAAACATTTATGAGAATACTATATAATTTGCTTATAAGGCTATTTTTCAAGGATAACCCCTCTTTTTATATTTGAGTAGAATAGGAATCAATGCATGAAATTTTAAGCTCAACAATATTAAGCAATATAAATAACTTAAATTTTGTTAAATACGACTTAAAACACACACACACAAATTCTATATTAAGTTGTTTAAAAATATATAAAATATGCCTCCAAAGTGTTTTCATCCACATTTCTTGCTAAATGCTATTTGATATAAATAGCATTTTTCTGGAACTTTCTTAGTTCCTTCATCTACGAATTCATTTGCAAGAAGTTTAGAAAAATCTAAAACAAATATTAAGAATATTTTATTTGGGGATAAAAATATTTTACCTTTGATCCTTAGATTTCCACAGAAAAAAAATCCTTTATTAGCAGTGAAGAACTGTGGAATCCTAATTTCGGAATTTTGTGGCAAATGATCCATTTTTATCTTCCACTTCTTGTTAGAATTAAGAATTACTATTAAATAAATATAAAAAGCAAAGCAGAAAGTCTCACACTTACTATATAAACAAAACAACTAAAACTAAACAAAACAAAATGTTGTCTGAGCGAGTTATGGCACCCGACGCGTCACGATGGTAACAGCCAATCATAGTGCGTTTCTGATTGCATCATTTTTCGCTCATTTTTAATTGTTAATAATAAAAGAACTAATTATTTTTGAGATTTAATAATGTGATATTCGGAATCAGAAGACCAAATTTTACTTAGAACAAACTAAATAAAGAAAATTTAAGAGATAGTGCAGTTATCCATTTAATTTTTTTAAAAAATGGACGAAAAAAACTTCAAAAATCAAATTATAAAATTAGAGACTTATGATACATGTTTATAGGCTATTTTTCAGTGCTGAATACGAATATATCATTTAAATTTTAAAAAATTTAAAATTTCAATTTTTAAAAATAATTCAAAATTTGGAAAGTCGAAAAAATTAAAACATCGCTCAAAACCACAAAATAATTGAAAAAGAAATAATTTTAACTGTTTTCAATTAGAAATGACTTAAATAATAACATACTAAAAATGGAAGAAAATCGGACAGTAAAAAGTTTAATTTTTTTCAAATTTTTAATTTTTTTGGCCTCAAAAATCGACCTTTTTAAAAATTCTTGTTAAAAACGTTTGAGGCATTTACCAAGGTCACTTTTCCATGGATGTTGTAGGTATATACCTCTATAACCTAAAAAAACCACAATTGGTGATTAAATCATTAGTTAATTAATTCATTTTTAAAAATTAACGTTGAAAATACAGGTAAAATCTTTCAATCAAGTAACAAGGAAAATATTTAGACAATATTTGGTAATAAATCATTTTAAAAATAATTAAATTGAAAAAAGACAAAATATCTTTCGAAAAATTTAAATTTTAAATTAATTTAAAAAATTTAATTTTTTTAAAATTTTTAAATTTTGTAGTATATGTATATTGTATATGCATGTGATACATGCCCAGGTAGCATTTTTCGGTTTTTTGAAGGTTTTTTTATCCTTGCATTGCAACCCAAAAAATGTTTTTTGCAGGTTTTATTTGCAACCCGATAACCCAAAAAAAACCTCTCGGCAACCTAAGAAAAAGGCACGCCAGTTAACATTAACAACATTTTTGTAACCTTGCGGAAGAACCTTGTGGAAGTGCCTTGTGGTCCATTTTATGTCATTTTTGAGTTAGCAACGCTATAACATGCACCAACTATGTAAAATTTCAGTGCAATAATGAACCAAGTCCTAGTTCTGATAATATCCGCTTGGCAGCAGCAAGTTCTATTGCGTTAACATGTAATTTTCCTATGTAGCTTTAACTTTAAACGTCTGTAGCTCAAAAGTAGCTAAAGTGGACTTGGTTCACTTCTATTCTGAACCCTCCACATGTCTCTAGGCTATATTTTAGTGCTGTTTACGAATATCACGCCAACTTTTCAATAAAATTTAAATTAAGTGTGAAAAAATTGGAGCATAAAAAACAAAATTATTGAGAAAAATGCTTCAATTTTTAAACACTTATACTAAATTTTATTGAAAAGTTGGCGTGATATTCGTAAACAGCATTAAAATATAGCCGAGAGACATGTATCACATGCATATACTACAAAATTTAAAAATTTTTAAAAATTTAAATTTTTTAAATTAATTTATAATTTAAATTTTTTGAAAGATATTTTGTCTTTTTTTAATTTAATTATTTTTAAAATGATTTATTACCAAATATTGTCTAAATATTTTCCTTATTACTTGATTGAAAGATTTTACCTGTATTTTCAACGATAATTTTTATAAATTAAAACAAATTAACTAATGATTTAATCACCAATTGTGGTTTTTTTAGGTTATAGAGGTATATACCTACAACATACATGGAAAAGTGACCTTGGTAAATGCCTCAAACGTTTTTAACAAGAATTTTTAAAAAGGTCGATTTTTGAGGCCATTATTATTTAAGTCATTTCTAATTGAAAACCGTTTAAATTATTTCTTTTGCAATTATTTTGTGGTTTTGAGCGATGTTTTAATTTTTTCGACTTTCCAAATTTTGAATTTATTTTTAAAAATTGAAATTTTAAATTTTTTAAAATTTAAATGGTATATTCGTATTCAGCACTGAAAAATAGCCTATAAACATGTATAATAAGTCTGGATTACTATAATTTGATTTTTTGAAATTTTTTTCGGCCATTTTTAAAAAATTTATAAAAAAATAAACTTCCGCCCGTCCGATTTTAACGGATTTTTAGTATGTTATTATTGAGGTCATTCCTAAGTGAAAACCGTTGAGAAACCTTTTATTGCAATTTGTTCGAGGTTCGGCCCTTTTTTCGCTATTTTCAGTGGACTAAAGAGCATAAAATTATGAATAAAATGTGACTGATTTCAGGTTTTTAAGTTTGAAGTAATAAGCTGTTTTAGAATGCAAGAAAAAAAACTTTACAGAAGTTCTATGAACATTAAAATTTATTACTACCGAAGGAGGGGGGATAGAAGAATGAAACTTGGAACATTATATCAAAATATATATATTAGTTCTTCATAAAAAAATTATGAACAAAATATGAGGGTTTCATCTTTGATTTTTTGTTGTTTTGTAAAAAAATCAGCACTTTTTTGAAACTTCAAGGCCATTTTAAAGACGGAAGATATTTTTTGTTTTCCCCGAAATTTTGCACACGTGACTAACTCACCAGTACACAACTTTTCCGCATTAGTCCATAATAAAAATAAAAAATATCGTTTTTTCGCTCCCCCCTAATCTACATATTTTGTAAGAATCTTTTTGCAGGGTGTTTCAAAAGTCCGTTTCGAAGCTTTTATTTGGAACCAACGTGTCCTAGGGTTACGGAAGTAAGGTGTTATATTCACTTACCCTAGGTAAGTTACCCTGGAGAATCCATTTAAATGACTTTGTTAATTTTTTTTTAAAATTAAGAAAAATAATATAAAAACTGAAGGAGAGTAAGTAAATCTCGGTACGCCAACGACGTGTGCTGCTAACGTTATGAAAAACTCAATGAAAAATATTTCATGAAAATATCGTGAATATTCGCAGATTAGATATTAGAGTGTGAAAATAGCACTTTTTCAGACCTCAAAAAAGACAATTTTGTAAATTTGCAAATTTTTCAGCTTATTTTGTGTAGTTTTGTGTTTTTTAGTTGAATAAAGGCAAAATTTATTCAAAAATTAAAAAAAACCCTAGCAAATTTACGAACTTTTTATTTTTTAAAGCCTGAAAAGGGCTATTTTCACATACGAATATTCACGTCCATTTTCATGAAATTCTTTTTCAGTGCGTTCTTCATAAAGTTGGCAACAATACATTATCACTGAGGTTTTTTTATTTCACCCCAAGGGTCGCTGTAAGTCATCTCAATATATTCTTCAGGTTCACTTATATAGGAGTTCGCTTACATTTTTTGATTTAACCTTACTTCCGTGACCAAAGGACACGTTGGTTCCAAATAAAAGCTGCTAAACCGTCTTTTGAAACACCCTGTATATTTTAAAAGGATTATGAGTGAACATAATTATATGTAATAAGAATAAAATACGGATATAAACATGTAAGCGCTATTAATTTATATAAAGAAAATTTTTACGTAACTTCATATCGTGAGTTCTTTAGTAGAAGAAACAATAAATTATACTCGCGTTTTATCCCAAATATTAATTCCTGAAATTCCAGGAAAAAAAACGTTTCAAACATCAAGGAGCATTGTTTGTGTCTGATAAGAGAAATGAAAAACATTGTTCTTACATAAAAATGCGCATTAACCAGCAATGGAAAAATTTCCACACTGCTTCGTTTTTTCTTGCGCTTTCTTCCGTATGCATTGTTTCAGTTGAATGATTACATTTCGGAAAAACGCCAACACACAAGAACTTTCTCTCTTGACCTCCACCATTCAACCGAGTCCAACCTTTATTATTGAAGTATAAACAAATCATAGAAAACAAGCACACAAAAAACTCGGCATTTTTTTACACCAATGAACTTAAAACACTGCAAAAGAGGAACAAAAAACGGCAAAGAAAACAACAACTGGGCACTGGACCGTTTTTTCAACGTTGTAAAAATAAAAAAGACGAATAATATAACGAATGAAGGGACCTTCAGGCTGGCAGGAAGTATAAAAAAATCATTATTCTCAATTATTCTCCCTCCTTGGCATTCATTAATCTTTGCTAAGTGGAATGTACACGAAAAATGATTAGATTTGGTAAAAGAAGTACTTTTCAAACAATGTTTTCCTGGGTAAACAGAAGAAGGCTATGGGGAGTCGAATGTTTGCTTTTTATAACTTAGTTATCCCCAAAGTATTACGCGAACTTTTTTCCTGTATGATTTCTTTATTCTCGTCCCTTCCCCGCCTAGTTTATTTTCATAATGCAATAACGTTTGACTCTTTATTCGGCTAAAACGTTATGGAAGTTTTTGAAAAGCAAGACGAAATATTTTCCTCTGGTCCCGATTAGAATGCAATTTAGGAATTATTTCTTCGGGGATTCGCTCAATTTTCTTGAAACTCTCTCCCCTCCCCCTTTTCACAGGGGAGGGGTAGAAATATGAAAGCGCTTTTTATTTTACAGGGAATTAGGTACGGAAAGCACATGATGGATTTTATTATCAAACGTAAAGATTGTGTTTTATCTGCTCGATGAAAAGCGTGCTAGATCGGTAATGTAGATGCTTAAAATATACTTTCAAGCTCTTTTGGCGATTAGTGACTTAAGAGAAAATGTTATCTGATTTAATGCACTTAACGTGCATTTTGAGTTTCGATTAAAATGGGGGAAGTCTTTTACTCTCAACTTTTAAGTGATGTCGATAGTAAATTGAGATTTTTTCGATTAATAAAAATTTTGATATAAATATATGTGCTTTACATCTTTCAGGATTAAGGTCCATTTACTATTTATGAAGGATTGATATGTTTTAACTCATTTATTTAGTTGTACAGAAAACAAGCAGCATCATTGATGCTTAAACAAACATATGTGCTCTTAACTAAATGGTTGGCATTAACATATTTTAAACATTACTTAAAGACAATTAACAATTGGAAAAAAACTCACAAAAATTATATATTTTGGAATACCAAAGCAGAATTATCAGGTCAAATTGCTTAAATATCTCTTGAGTTGAGGCAAACCATAAAAAGTGTATTGGTTCATACCCATGTACTTATAGTCCGACCACCACGTTGAAAACTAACGTTATAAAAACTATTAGTCCTAAATCTGCTTTACCATCATTTAGACTGGAACTTCTTTTCAAAGTTTTATTTTTCTGGAAAATATTTTCTCGTGGTGGTCAAACTCTACTAAATATATTTTCACATATCCTGAAGAAAGCTCTTAACCATTGCAAATATCGGGAACAGAAACGCTTCTTTAACAATTATCTCCAAAAACAACGGCATGTACCGATCACGAGGTCCCGTGACCTCAATAATTGTCTCTCCTCCCAAGACACGATCGTAAACCCCCAGAAACCTCCTTTCAGCAATAAAACGCCTCAACCCCCATTCGACCACTCATTACTTTCCCATTATAGGACGACTTAATCTGTGCCGTCCGATTCTTGGGAAAGACGAAGCGACATTACGCACATAAATCGCCGGGATTCCTCCTATTCAAACCTGCTTCCTCACCTTACAACAAAAAAGTATTGAGCGTCGATAGAAAAAAAAGAGAGAAGAAGAAATTGTTTCTCCAGAAGCAGTTAAGAAAAAGGCAATGAAGCGGCAGTAGCGTCCAAGACAAATCAACTGCTTTCCCTCGGCTAACCGGATTAGGAGGGTCTCTGGCATAGAGAAGGTGTAAAACTAGAGGGATCGTTGATTGCACTCCTGCTCGATGCACTGAAAGACAAACGAAAGAAGTATGTTGTGTTTAGAGAAACATATTTCCACGCTTGAAACTGCAAATTAATATTTCGATATTCGAGCGGATACGAGATGATTAAAATCAGAAAGTATGATTCTGAATAAGTAGTTTTTCCAATTAACTGATCTTTCACTTTCAGCAATCCGACGAGAATTGTTGCATGAATCAAATTGAGATAGGTCTAAATGATCTCGTGATAGAAATTATTTGTCCATGGTTTCGCATGAAATTAGGAATACATGGAGAGGACTGGTTACCTCTGTCCCGCCGAAATCCACATAATCGACAGGACATTTAAATCAAACGGGATATTTGGCCAAGACGTCTTGTCGATGCCGACAAACCTTTATTACACTGAACGTGCCTTTTCGCCGGCAGGATGACATGACTTTTCACCGAATGGATCAGTTCGCCAGAGGAACTGTAACGTCCCGTTTGTGGAAAGTCCTGACAGCTTAAGTCTTTGCATTAAAATTCCCCGCTCGTTCAGACAAACCGCATGCGATATGGACTGAAATCACTGAAGTAACAGAGCGACTACTTTAATTGTCGAGTTTGACTGTTGACTAATGGTCATCTTGAGTTATCTATGGGCCGATTTAAATATTAACAAGAAAAACTATGACTAATTTCCGTGTCCCATGAAACAGCAAACTTTTGTATGTACATTTCTCAATCTTTAAAGGACAATAAAACACGAAATATCTAAATGAAATTTGGGACAATGGTTTAAAATGGGTTTCGATTACCTACTATTTAATTTGAAAATATAGTTACTCTTATTTCAGACATAGATATCCAAAATGAAAGCTTTTTACAAAACATTATAATAGTCACCAGTAAAAATTTTAGAGACAGTTTTATAGATTTGGTTTGTCACATGGCGCAATAGCTTTGTTAAAGATAACAGCAGGACCCTGCAATAAGTTCAACTTGGCAGATGCCCATTCGTTTTCATGTCTAAACACTGCAGATCAGAAAGTTAAATCTATGTTTACAGCTATGATGAACTAATCCGATATGAAACTAGTAATGGCCGTTAAAATCCTTATACCCATTTTACCCCACCCGAACCTAATAGTATAGAACATTTTCAATCACATGACTCGGACCTAGCAGCAGCATTAACAGCAGATTGTTTTACCTACAGCAGCTAGTATAGAAAGGGTTCAGCATAGGGCTACTTAAATGGTCAAGGGTATATCCAGTTTAACCCATTAATGCCCAACTTTTTATTTTTCTTAAATATTTGGTAAGAACATAGTAAATAGCCCCAAAACAACTGGAAAAATAGTGAAAAAAATTCCATGTTAAAATTTTAATTTCTACACCAAAATTAAATAACGTCCCTAAAAAGGGACGTCAGGCACGAATGCCCCCGTGTTTTTTCCCTATAGTAAACGCATGGTAGAAAAATTTTTAAAGCCTCAAAAACATCTTCTACCTTTTTAAGTGCAGCAAAAGTGATCGGAACCATACTGTAACATGAATATGAACAAAAAATATTAATTATTTATCCAATTAACTGTAAAATTAACCTTAATTAGCGTAATTTGAGCATTTTTTATGCTCTAAAACACGTTTTTACCTCCCAAATCTATGTTAATTGCAAATTAATTAAGATTTTTAATTGAAAAAGGCATTCTTTGTTTATATATTACCTAATATTAAGTAATAATTACTTTTACAAACCTCAAATTCACCAGAATATCTCAATTTGTGAAGTTTAAGTCTTTCAAATGCCCATACTTTTTTCATTTTATTTAATTTTATTGTGCGGAACACAAATTTCTCCCCAAAAATCAAGCATTAGTGGGTTTGCATTAGCAAGCCAGATGATATAGATTGATCTGCAGTATAGAGCACAATGATTAGCGACATCTAATTAGAAAAAAAGCCGAAAATTTATCACAAAGGCGACTTTTTTGGCAAATTTTAATGACAAAAAGTCATTAAAACTAATAATTATTAAACTTTTAATTAAAATATAACAGGAATACATTTGCATAAGTAATAAATGTAGTAAAATAATTAATTTATTCCTTTTAATTAATACAAATTAATTAATTTCTTGTACTTTTAGACTTTTTATTCCATTAATTTAGCAGAAATAACAGTATTTTCCAAAAAAAATAAACAAAAATAATAAATATATTACCTAAAATTAAAGTAATTTTATAAATATCAGTTATTTAATTCATTTGATAAGAATGGAACGCATTTTTATGAAAAAAATAAAGAAACACTAGCATTTCACTATGGGGAAAACCACGGGGGCATTCGTGCCTGACGTCCCTTTTTAGGGACGCTTTTCGAAGGTCCAAAATAAGGTCAAGATAAAATATTTTGGAAAAACAAAAAAACACCCCAACTGATTTAATGTATAAACAGTAATATATATCGGCATTGAACATTTTTTAAAATAACATCTGGGATTTTTAAGCTTTTTCTTTTAAAATTTTTAAAAAAGCACTTTTCTGAAAAATTCTATCTTCCAACTTTAAAAAAATTGAAAAATTTTTAAAATTCTGCTTTCTTCTTGTGTTCTTTATGTTCTATGAAGATCAGAGATACATCAGAGCAAATTTTGATTCAAAGGAACAATTTTTGTAGATATAGGAGGATTTTTAAAAAACGTCCCTAAAAAGGGACGTCAGGCAGTAATGGGTTAAGTTATGAGGGAAGATTGAAGAAGCTAAATATGTGCACTCTAGAGAAAAGAAGGATTAGAGGGGATTTGATTCAACTTCTTAAAAGGGTAATGCAAGGGGACACAGAGGGACTAGATTTCAATACGGGTAATAGAACAAGGGGTCACAATTTCAAATTGAATAAAGTAAAATTTAAGACGGATTGTAGAAAGCATTATTTTTAATAGGGTAGTGGATAGATGGAATTCGTTGCCTGAAACAATTGTAAATTCAAGTGGGGTAAACGAGTTCAAGAGGAAAATTGACAGATACTGAGATTCCGGTAGTTTGGGTTAAAAAGACTGGACCAACCTTGCTTGGCTTACGTCTGTAGTTGGTCGACTTAATCTGTATTTCTATTTGTATTAGTATTAACAGTTAAAAGAAAATAACTGGTCATGAAATGCTTCTATTGGAGCATTTGAAATCACATGACAGCAACAGATACCGCCGCACCTAGCAACGGCCTTAGCAACAGACTTTTTGACCTTCAGCATGGAAGAAAATAAATGGTCGTGATGTCACCTGAAAACACTCTATTAGTAATCAAACACTAGAAAATAAAAATGACAGTTGATACTTTCAATTGAGGCGTATCTTCATTTTCGTAAATAACATTTTACTAGCTATACATATCCCTAAATTCAAATACGGGGGGAATTCGGGATATAATATTTAAATACATAAATCCCATTGCCGAAAGTTTAAATAATTCAAAAATAGTTAAAGGCTATAATGACGATCTAAAAAACAAATGATAAGTTCTGCCACCAAAGATAAATTCAGATGGTAGGAAGCGTTAGTATGGTCACCTAAACGGGAATAGAGGATTGAAGCACAGTCTATTTATTTTCTATCTTCGGTCTCGGGTCCTCGGGCGATTCCAACTCGTTTTCTTCCTTTGTTTTCTCTCGGCTCCACTTTTTTGTTCCATTATTTTTTACACCCGACTCACGATTGCTACCCGTGGGCGAAATGAGAGAAGAAAAAAGCTACAACAACCATTCCCGGTATTACCCAGACACCGGAGGGCGGCTGTATTGGTTTTCAAATGTCAGTAATTGAAAGCTCCCAATCAATATTTAAACTCCGGATTGGGTTTCGGCTCATAATGACAAATGAAAACGCTCGCTTTTGTGAAAACGCTGGCTTCGAGATTTTTCCCCTTGCTAGATCGAAACGCTCGCCATAAAGAATAATACGCGTAGCTCGGCGTATCATTATCTGCATCATTAGAGTTCCAAAGTTGCAATAGTACGCCCTCGGAGTTTAAAAAATATGAAGGATCGATGTTTCGCTCTTTCCCAGACACGTTGTTATCTGGAAATGCATTTGTTTTAAAGCGAGAACTCCGGGAGACAGAGAGAGAGAGAGAGAGAGTTGGGACTGTCGTCTTTTGAATGATCTAATTATCACAGTAGAGCGTCGCGTATATTTAGAGTTAGTGTTAATTATTCGTCTTTATTGTCTGGAGTGTTGGGGATTTCCGGTTATGCAAATATTACGGCACAAATGTTCCCTAATCTGATTTTCACGAGTGGAATGAAAAGGACAGTGGATGTGAGTGCGAGTTAAATTTAGACTTTCTGTGTTATGAGTTCCAATGAGGTTAATTGTAATTCTTAGTATTCAATTTCCCTGTAACTTTCCTCTTTGAGAGAAAGAAGTTTTTACACCATTTCTTAGGTGTGGAAAAATACTCATCTTTCTCTCCCTAAATCAAAGCTTGATAAACATTTTACCCATTAAATAATAGTGAAAGTTAACAATGTGGGTATCATGAAGGGAAGATCGTGGGAAGATCCACGCAAAATGCTCCATGGAAAAATAAGATTTTTTATCAGACACTCAAAAAGAGATAAATTGTGTCAAGGTATAATTTTAAATTATAGTTATAAAAAAGCTGGTAACATGTAACCAAACATAAAAAATTAAAATGTACAGCTTAGTTTGATTATTTTTCAAAATATTTTTAATAAACAAAATAGGAACTAGGGTCAAACTCAGTTTCTAGAGCGATAGGAATATGAATTTAAAATTGTTCCGCCCTATTATTAATTATTCCTTGGGAGAATTGAATTGTCTATACGGGACACTGGTCCCCTTGCACCCCCCTAATATACACTCCTGATATTCTGTGTCATTGAAAAACTGGAACCTTCTTCTTCTAATATATTAAAGAATAAAGAGGCATACAATAAGTAGATTTTATGGCTCCTCACAGAAATTTAAAATCTACAGGGTAGTTTTACCCACGTAACAAATTTGTTTTTACTGACCGATTTTTACTGACTGGTTCTTATACTGACCTGAGCAACGGCTAAACGGTCGTCAAACTTCTGATTAGTAGATACAGAATGAAAACTAGATTCCCCACCAATTATTGTTGTATAAATGCTGTCAACAATAATCGAATCGTCAGTTTGAAGAAGGGAATAAGTCCAAAAATGACAAATTGACTTTTTGTGCTCAAAACGATCTCCAAGCTTTGCTTTAAACATAAGTGAAAAGAGGGGGAAAATAACTAACCTCTATAAGGAGATATCGCCTTTTAAAGTGTGTAATCGATGTCCATTATTGTTTAAGTTAGTTTGGAATTAAAGTTAATTTGTCTTTCTTTTCATATTCGTTGTGCTCTAAACTAAGTTAAAATAAAATGTTCTTTTAATTTCAATTTTTTTCAAACTTTTTTTATGCAGGGAATGTTTGATTCCATTTACAGGGTGTCCCAAAAAAGACTGACACATTTTAAAAATTTTTAATTAAAAAACTAAAAAAGATAAAAATACGCGATTTATTGCATCCTACTCATAAGACCTAAGAATTTTATGACACAAATTTTCGTAAATCATTGTTCCCAAATCCCCCGACAGGGCATAAAAGTATCAATCTCCCCATAGGAGATAATGGAAAATAGTGCTCCCACGTCCACGTGTAGGGGGATTTTTGAACTACGATTTACGAAAATATGTATCATAAAATTATTTGGTCTTCAGAGTAGAATTCAAAAAACCGCTTATTTGTATCTTTTTTAGTTTTTGAGTTATTGATTTTTAAAATGTAATGTGTCAGTCTTTTTTGGGACACCCTGTATATTCACTCACTCCATTGATACTGCTTTAATAACTAAGTTTCACTATAATTTTGTATTTTATTTGTCTTATTCTTTTTTTTCACCCTTTTGTGGTGTAAAATAAGGAGAAATATAATTTAAATTTAAATTTAAGTGTTTTTTAAATATATTTTTTCTCAGAAAAATTTCATAAGGTGGAAGAAGGGAATTAGTCCGTCAACTTATTTTGACTGTAAAATATATTTGAATATACCTATATTTTTTGATGATTGCTCTCTTTTCTAAATAGGGTTCAAAATTTTCAGTAAAAATTTGGTGGTTATACAATGAAAATTCCATTACTTCTACAGTTTTTTTTTCAATTTTCTCAGAACTTGGCTTTTGGACTTATTCCCTTCTTCAAACTATTCAAATATTGTTCTCTAAAAATTATGAATAACATACCTCGAGCACCTAACTCCCCTCCGGTACACAGGTATAAACTCATTTAAGTACTTCAAAATACGTCCACACCACACCACCCTCCTCACATTTCACCCCACCCCAACTACTTCCGCACCATCCCGATCCCCTTCCGGAAACAATACGACCCCTCGGACCAAAAAGCCCCCCTCCCCTCAAGAACCCAAGACCCCCTTATCGTGAAATTAGCTTAGTTATGACGGCAGATCCCTTCTCTCTTTCCCTCGCCTGTCGGATTAGAGCGAGTGATACGTCTGCACCGTGGCTGGCACGTCGTTCATCAAAAGGTGCTCATCTCCCCCTCTTTAATTAGATTCCTGAGCTTCAAAAGGCATTAGCATTTTAACGGTGTCGCTGTAACCGTCCCAAAAATGCCCTCCGTTTCCATGGAGATGTGCTTTGGCTCGTTGTTTTTGGTGGACTTGGTATGCGATTGTTATTTTGTAGGTAGAGAGAGAGGAGGGTCGTCGTTATTATTTTGTGCTGCGCTGGGGAGCTCTTCGTTATTTTGTCGTGGGTGGAGGTGTCTGGGACCGATAATGACGCTCCTTAATCAGAGTTGGGGTGTTTTGTGAGATGGGGGTATTGATTTTGGGGTGAGATGGGGTTGTTTGTAGTTGTACTTGAGGAAATGGAGGGTCACTTAGTATGCTAAAAAAGTGTTTGTTTAAATAAATTTAGTTTCATTGCGATTTCATACTCCAAAAAAGATACATGTGGATTAAATAGTTATTAATTTTTAAATTAAAGATATATTTGTAAATACAGTCTTATTTACTAAAAATATAACTTAATATCACCCCTGCATTACGTGGCATTGCATTGAGTATATTATAGTTTGTGGTACTATTCTAGAATCCCGGCGCAAGTGATAAAGTCGCCTATAATGATGCAACCGCTGGTAACCCATTTTTCTGTTTCGGAAGGTCATGTGTGAGCTGTCGCCAAAAAATCTGCTTGGCGAGATCTGCGCCGTTATTCTAGAAGAGTACCCAGTTTGTTCCTAATGGAGAATCTTTCTTATTCCTAAGAAAAACAGGATGATTAAATTTTTGATTTCACAAGGATGGTAAGATGACTTGATATGTCACCTGAGTATTCTTGAAGCAGTAGGATTTTTTTTGGTCAATGAAAAGAGAGAACTCCTAAATTGACATAACCCGTTTTAACAAAACTAAAACATGGCAAAATTATAAAATGAGTAGAGGAGAGGAGGGTATTATGGAACACCCTTTATATTTTTAAGAATAACTCCATTGGTTTGAAATAAAATCCCCCGAATCATTTCAAGTACATACTATAACTAATGACAATGAAGGGCCAATGGTCAAATAAATCAGTATTTATTTTTTTAATAAAAAATTATACTTTAAAAAAAGTTATAAATGGAGGGAAATATGGAACAGTCGGGTAATATGGAATAGTTGGATTTACAGCTATTAGAAACTAATTAGACCTTAGAGAACATAGTTATTCTTAACTAAAAAAATATATTTAAGGGGACATCCATAAATTACGTGAGGTGTTTTTTCCAAATCCTGGACCCCCCTCCCCCTTGGTGAGATTTAGTGAGATTTTGCTTTACCCACCCCCTCCCCCCACGTGAGATTTACCTACAACCTTTAAAAATAATTTTCTAACCTATTCGTTTTCATTTTACATAAAAAAATCGTAGAATTTCTAACTTAAAAAGATGACGTGAGATTTTATTCGACCCCCCTCCCCCCTTAGTGAGATTTGGTGAGATTTTTCCAAACCCCTCCCCCCTTTTTTGACCTCACGTAATTTATGGATGTCCCCTAACAATTTACGGTCAATTAGTTTTGTTCAAGAATCTATTTACAATAGTCACAAACATAATTGTCATTTCTGACCCTTTGCTTATGGAGTATTCCATAATACCCGACAGGTCATCTTGTACTATGAACCATTTTAGGGACCGATAAAACATGGATAGCTGAAAAACGACTGCAGTAGAAGAAACTACTGATCTTTTAGCATACATTATGCTTAACAACAAACTCAAAGTCTCATAGTTACTGGTAGGTTAAAAGGTTTGAACATTACATTTACCGTCAAAAACTTTTGAAAATCCTAAAACACACTTTGCTTTGCTGCGACTGATCAGACAACAAGAAGCTTAACTCTTTGTGCATTGGATCATTGGGGATTTCTTAAGACTGGCAACGCGGGGGGAGCAGAAACTCAGGTTTTCCATATTACCCAACTATTCCATAATAATCTCCTCTCCTCTTCTAATTAATGGATTATATATGTTACGGGCAATGTGATAAATCGGGCATTATTAATAATGCCCGGGCAATGTGATAAATTCAATGTAATTTATGAATGAAATTTATCACTTTGCCTGCCTCCACTCTGGCCATCATTAATAATGCCCAATCAATCACTTTTCCCTTAACATATATGGGTCATTCCCAAAAAAACCGTACATTTCATGTTTAAAACTTTGAAAAATAAATTTCGAATTATTTCAAAAAAATTTTGCCTGAATATCAGCTAAGATTCTAAGCTTTTCAGTGATAAAAAATTTAAGTTGTTTAAAATAATAATTTTATTTATTTTGAAAGGTTTTGATCAGAGAAGTGAAAGGTTTTTTCCACTCTGTTACATGAATAGAATTTGATTTTTTAATGTTAATAAAAGTAATAAAGATTGTAATTATCTTAATATCTTTGAATATGCTGTGCTTTATTAGTACTCTTGCGCTTAATGTTATTTTTTAAATTTTGAAACTGTTTTGTGGAAGATTAGTGCAAAAATATTTAAAAATGTGAAATATACCTATATAAAAGTTTATTCCACGGCTTATATTCTTATTGAAAAAATATTATTATTATTTCTTTAATAGCTAGTGTTGTTCCAAATTGTAGGGGACACTTTTAATAAAAATTTTAAAATTATTTTACACTGGAATGCAAAAAAAGTGTGATGTAACAGAGTGGAAAATCTTACATTCTTGGAACAAAAATACCATGATTTTGTAGTAAAAATCAATTCAATCATTTTACTTACAATCTACATTTTATAAGTAACACCAGAATATATGAAACAAAAATTATGATTTCAGAATAACGTCAATATTTTTGGGAAAATAAATAATGTATGACGCCACTCTTTAATTAAAATTTTGGATGAGGGTTATATATTGTTCTAGATATATATTATATCGAGGGATATATTGTTCTAGAATCATTTGTTCTAGAATCAATGTGAATATAAGAAATGTCTTTTCTTATCAGCTTTAAATAATTTATTACTTTTCCATATATACCTACTTTTTAAGCTCATTACTTTTACTTTTTTGTCAACCCCCATGTCTTCTGACACCCCCTGAAAACTACACATATTTGTAGGTTGAACTGCGAATAGCTGTACTATAAAAAGTTCTGCTTATTCGGTTCATCTATGATAACATTTAATATTCAACCTTCTTGATAACGACGTTGCCGCTAAGCGCTAGTTTCTTTCCTCATTTTCTTCAAAAAATATCAAATTTGAATTTTATAACCAAGTGTATCCGAATATGCATTAGAATCAAAGCTAAGAAATATGTAGACGTAAGGTTATAAATTCTAAGAGAAATATCATCACTTGTTTTTTTGTCCACTCTGTTATATTGTTTATGGAACAGAGTGGAACGTAACAGAGTGGAAAATTCAGCCTAAAATTAGAATTGTGGCTTTTAATTTCAACTGAATGAAAAAATAAAGCATTAGTTCAAATTTATTAGTAATGTTAATCCTAATTGTAAGTTGTTTTATAAAAAGTACCTAATAGATTTTTATAAAAAGGTGTAACAGAGTGGAAGTGGTTAAAGCAATCATTGAAAGAAATTAAATCTAGCCTTCTTTTCGAAATTCCAATCCACTATGGCTCTCGGGCAATGATTAATTATTCCTTCTTAGAGTTAAATACTGTTGACAACTTCAGTAAAATTTAATTATTATATTAAGATATCAATGTAACAGAGTGGAAAAATGAAAAGACAAAAAAAACTGGGACACGAAGAAAAAAATATGTAACTCCGAAATTAAAAATAAAATAAAATATGTGTTTTGTCAAAATTGTTTAAAATGTTGCGTTTAATTAATTGTTATAAAACTTATTATGATAACTTGCAACCTGATCATTAAAAACAATTTTAAATGTGATAAATTTTAGAGTGGGACATGCTGTTTTCTGTGCTTCCTTTTCGAAAAATGGCATTTTAAAGAAATAATATTTTATTTTTATGTTTTTAAAAAATACCCAACTAGACATAATAAAATGAAGATTCTGAAACAATGAAAACTAATTTTCCCAAAGTATATTTTTATCAATTTAAAAAAATATTAACTTCTCGGACGCAGTTTGGACGGTTTTTTTGGGAATGACCCATATATTTCTACATAAATTAAGAAATTATTTCAATTTTATCATTGTGTTTGTTCAATGTAAATTATCGTATATTTACAAAAAAGCAAAGTATTAATAGTAATAATGTGGTAAAAAATATCATTGAATATCTTCGGTGCATTTTTTCGTAACAACCTTTGGTTATTTAACAAATACAAATTAAGTCGACCAACTACAGGCGTAAGCCCAGCAAAGTTGGTCCAGTCTTTTTAACCCAAACTACCGGAATCCCAGTAACTGTCAATTTTCCTCTTGAACTCGTTTATCCCACTTGAATTTACAATTGTTTCAGGCAACGCATTCCATCTATCCACTACCCTATTAAAAATAATGCTTTCTACAATCCGTCTTAAATTTGACATTATTCAATTTGAAATTGTGATCCCTTGTTCTATTACCCGTATTGAAATCTAGTCCCTCTGTGTTCCCTTGCTTTACCATTTTAAAAAGTTGAATCAAATCCCCTCAAATCCTTCTTTTCTCTAGAGTGAACTGAACATATTAAGCTTCTTTAATCTTCCCTCATAACTTAAACTGGATATACCCTTGACCATTTTAGTAGCCCTATGCTGAACACTTTCAATTGAATCAATATCTTTTTTTAAATATGGAGACCAAAACTGAACAGCATACTCTAGATGAGGTCTCACCAAGCATCTGTATAGTCGCAAAATAATATCTTTAGACCTTGAAAAAACAGTTTTTTAATGTATCCCAATATCCTATTTGCCTTTTTACTAGCAGATGAACACTGATGAACCCATTAAAGTCCTCATTTACTATCACCCCTAAATCATTGATCATATTACCGTCTTTAACTTTGTCCCCTTGCAGATAAAATTCTACCCTACCATTCTCCCGACCCATATGAAGTACCTGACATTTACGTATGTTAAAGGACATACCCCATTTTTCAGCCCATTGTGATATACTATCGAGATCCCTTTGTAAATTTTGTACCTGCTTCTGAGTATCTACCCTCCCCCAAATTTTTAAGTCGTCAGAATAGATGCTGATTTTGTTCCCAATATCCTGACTAATATCATTAATGAAAATTATAAAGCGAATTGGCCCCAATACTGACCCCTGTGACACCCCACTCATGACCTCTGCCCGCTGAGAATAATTACCCTTGACTTGCACTCTCTGTTTCCTACCTATCAACCAATTCCTAATCCACAATAGTGTTTTACCTCTGATACCCAATTTTTCCAGTTTGAGTAGCAATGCCTTGTGTGGAACCTTATCAAATGCCTTTTGAAAATCTATGTAAAATATGTCTACACTATGTTTTTGATCCAACTCCTTTGTTACTTCGTCATAGAACTTTAACAGATTTGTTTGACAGGATCTACCCTTCCTGAATCCAAACTGATTGTCTGAAAGTAAGTTACCCTCCTCCAAGTATAATAGTATATGCTTTTTAAGTATGGTTTCGAAAATCTTACAAATGACTGATATTAAGCTTACTGGTTATAATTGCCTGGATCCCATTTTGGTCCCTTCTTATATATTGGAGTTACATTAGCCAATTTACAATCTATTGGCACGAAACCCGAATCGTATGTTGATTTAAATATTGTCATTATTATGTCTCCTAATTCCTCTGCGCATTCCACACGCACTTTTGGATAAACATCATCTGGTCCTGGAGCTTTAGTTGGCTTTATGCTTCTTAAAAGATTATTATTTCCTCCCTATTAACCTTCCTACCCCGCAAGGGGTATGAGGCGACCCCAAAGGCACTTTGGCGTTTGATATCTCCCGTCGATTTTAGTTTTGGAGGTTTTCAATGCCAGTATTCCTTAAATGCGTGAAGTTTTACAATGGGTAAAAATTTAGGGGCTATAATTCAATTTTGAAGCATCATGGAAGGCAGAGACACATATTCCCCCTCTAGGGTCTCCTCAGACCCCAGGCACGAATATGGTAAATTAATAACAATTAATGGAGATGTTTCATATTTATGTCATATTCTTGATAAATCAAGGTTCCTGCTTTGATTTTAGTTGTAAAGAGATTTCTTGGAGGGTCACAATGTGTTCATATTTTGATTTTTGTTACAGTATAAAGATTTGGAGAAAGCGTATTGAATTTCGCCTTATTTCTTTATTTTTTCTTTCATATTCTGAGAAAATGGGCTGTTTTTATAATTTTTTTTACAGGAACTGATAGGGGAAGCAAAAAAAAAAACTTTAGACAACTGGACACCACTATTTCCTGTGAGTTGGTTCGTTACAAAAAGTACAAACATTTCTGGCATTTTCATTCGGTTTTCTTGGAAAAATAAGAATGTTTTCAAAGATTCAAGAATATATATTGAAGTTCAGAATGTTATTTCGAAGAAATATTAAAAGAAAAGACTAATTTTTTGCGTTGCAGTCTTAAATAACGTGGAGAAGCTCTCTTTACAAACATTTCTGAGCCGATCATTTTTCGCTTGGTTATTTGAATTTTAAAGAGATAGTCTGTATTTAAAATGTGATAAAATAATTATACAAATTTATATAGAGCTGCTAAACATACCTGCAACTTCATATAAAAAATAAAAAATTATCAAAAATAATTTTAAAAATAAACTAATAAATTATACCCGTGAAAAACCGGGGTTATCAAGTAGTTTACCCTTAAGCACTGTAGTTACAAAACATTTTAAGTATATTACTGAATTGTCATTGTTTTTTCCTGTAATTTAATTTTTTTTAAGTTTCAGACGTTACAAAGAAACTTAAATCGTAAAGAAGACAAAATCTCAAAAAAATGAACAATAATCGAGAAATTCAATAAAAACTTGACAAATTATTCAGGAGGATGATTTTTGAAGTAAATAATGATACTATTTGCAATTTAAGATATAATAACCCTCTTAAATGCGTAAAAGACAAGATTTACGCATGGGGTCTAGATAGACCCCACGAGGGGGAATATGTGACTATTTTTTCAAGAGGGTAGGAAAACTACACTGTAAAAAAAACTGTAGAAAAACAGAAATTTCAATAACAGTGACTTTATGTTTACAGAGATATTCTGTCATGTAACATTCCCACCGCACTTCTATTTATTTTATGTAAAATAACAGCTTTTACCTAGTTTTTTAGCTTATCTGTACTTATACAGAAACTTACTGCATTGAAAACCAATACAGCTATTGGCAACGTTATACTGAATCTTCTTTGGTTCAGTGGTAGCGTGCGTGCTTAGCATGCGGTAGGTCGCGGGTTCTATCCCCGGATATCAATTAATTAAAATTAAAAAAAACTCTACTAAAATAAGTGCATGCGCACAAGCAGAAAATTACTGAGAGGCAACAGAAAAATCTGTAGCCCACTTGACAGAAAGTTCCTTTTTACAGCATTTACCTGTAGGTTACAGCTATTTTCTGTTTACAGGATTTTTCAACCTACAGATTTTTTCTGGCAACTTTTGCTGCCAGAAATTTTCTGTTTTTTTGCAGGATTATTTTTTACAGTGTACAGTCCGGAATTTCCACCCTTCCATTATACTCTAATGCATAGTCACCCGTTAATTTAAATTTCTTATTAAAAACCTCCATGGAAAAACTCATTTAACCTTTTGCCATACCTATATCATCCTGAATAAATGTGTCTTCTCCTAATTTTAATGGCCCCAAGGTAGAGCTTAACTTATTGTTCTCCCCTGCATAAGCATAAAATTCCTTTGGGTTTTTAATGATATTCCTAGCCAGTTTAAAAGCATAGTTAAGTTAACTATGCTTTTAAAACTATAACTGAAATTTTAAAGAATTTGTTTTAGAAATAAAAATAAAATTTCTTAAATTTTAATGTGAATCTGAATATAAAATTGAAAACGAAGTTATTCTAAATGCACAATATTTCTTTTCAATACATATTTAAAACTTAGTTCAAAACTATAGGCAGTCTATCCTAAAATATAGATTTCTTTATAAATTAAAGATTGAATTCCAAAAGTGCCTCATAAATAATTCCTTTGACGCTAGTGGAAATATTGTATAAAATAAAGCTTTTGGAAACAGTACATTCCATATCTTCTATACGAAATCTGAAATTTACTTTTGTTTGACAGTCTGGAATATATGTTCAAAAGAGCCTCAAACTCCATCTAAACCTTAGAAGCAATTTAAATTCTGATACTGTCAGAAATTTCAGAAAAGATTTACATACTTTCCGGCGAAAACCTGTTAAATAAAAATCATGAAGGCACAAAGGCACAATAGTTTGTTATTTATCTTAAAAATTTTAAATTTCTACTTTGTGTAAAAAGCCTGTTTCGTTAGCCTGTAAATCACTATATCACTGTATGCCACTGTATCATTAGCCTGTTAATGACATGTTTTATCATTTCTTAGTTTCATAAAATCAGCTTAATTTAAAACTTACAGGAGTATACCGTAATGAACATATTTTTTAAATAAGAGGATGGAGATATTCGTTTTTCTTCTTATTTAAAATTTGGCCACATATTAATTAGTTAATGTAAGGATTTTATATTTTATACATTGTGTTCCATAAATAATGGGTCACACTTCTAGGGGGGATACTAGACACCTAGACGAGTCAGAATCACATTGATTTGGGGGTCCCAGACCAAATCCCAGGGGCTTAAAAATGGAGCGACATCCCAAAAAAAAATTATTGAAAAATTCAATTTGTAGAAGAACTACTATTGGTAAAAACTTAATTATGGTCTCAAAAATTGTGGTTTAATATGATCTTTAAAATTATCTTAAAAGATTTCAGTTTAAATTTTTTTATTACAAAAAAAGTCTTAAAACCACAAAAAAAATGTGAAAACTCTGTCAAAACTTTATTTTGTGTTCCGAAATCCTTTCTTTTGATTTAACAATCTGATAGATCATAGTTGAAAACCCATAAGTCCAAAGTGTCACATGAAAACCATCAATATTAAATGCTTGAGATCCTGTTAAAGCATGGTTTACTGCCGTTTTGGAAACGGCTATAGGAAACTAGAGAGCCTGTATACGAGAGAGGCGACAACCCGGTATAGCTCGCTGATTGGTCAACAGCGTTTTCTGTTCACCGCAGATTTCTCTCCATTGGATTAGCATCAGAGCGAGATCAGCGGCATGATACAGTTTGGACAGAATTGGAGATTTGGACAGTTTTAACTGCGCGCAAGGATGCGCAGAGGTGCTTTTAAGCGAGTTGTCGTCTCTCTCTCGTATACAAGCTCTCTATAGGAAACCAGTTTACTCAAAAAACGAACTTCAACAGGATCTCAAGCGTTTAATATTGATGGTTTTTACGTTAAACTTTGGACTTAAGGGTTTACAACTATGATCTTTCAGATTATAAAATCAAAAGAAAGGATTTTGAAATACAAAATAAGGTTTTGGCAGAATTTTCACATTTTTTTGTGGTTTTTAATTTTTTTCATAATAAAAAAATTTTAAGGTGAAGACTTTTGAGATAATTTCAAAGATCATATTAAACCACAATTTTTGAGACCATAATTAAGTTTTTACCAATAGTAGTTCTTCCACAAATTGAATTGTCCAATAATTTTTTTAGGGTGTCGCTCCATTTTTAACTCCCTGGGATTTGGTTTGGGACTCGTCTAGACATAGGCGTAACGAGGGGGGGTTATTGGGGACGTAACCCCCCCCCCCATTGTCTTAAGTTGCTATTTTTCCCTTCTTATATATATTTTTTAAAATTTAAGAATGGTATTCTGATCTTGCTGCTGAGATATGCACGTGCGCATCTAACCCCAAAAACTTATCTTTCTGCATACCGTAATTCCACACTCCTTCTCTAAACAAACACACCATTTCCTTTCAATCCTTCCCCAGACGGAGTTGACCAGTTTCTTATCTTTCCAAAAACGGATACCTTGCAATACCAGATGTCCTCTTTGTGGAGGGGTGTTGAGGGACAGTGTGATGCTAATTGGCTTAGAACCCAGGGGGTTCATTTCTGAGGAACACAAATTGTTCAAGGTCAAATTTTGGAAGGGGTTAGCAGATGGGGGGATCAATTTAAACTTAGCAGTCGCATTTTTCCAACTTCTTTTAGTGTCCGATAGACTTGAGATATAATTGCGTTCTTGTTTGATAATTTTTAGAAATGGCATAACAGATTCGGAAACCCTTATTTGTAGTTTAATTGCATTTAATTCATATTGGGACCCGTATCAGAGGGGGGTTTGGGGGTCCAAACTCCCACCGAAATTTCGACGTCAATTTTCTACTTACTGTTTTTCCTTAAAAATTCTTCTTAAAATGCATAAAACCCCTACTTTTAAGGTTCAAAATTTTTCTTGGGAATAACCCCCAAACCCCTTGGAAATTTGGGACTTATGGGGTGGTCTTCTTCAGCTTGCTTAACCCCCCCCCCAATAGAACTAAGCACTAACAGTGAGAAAGAGGGAACTCGGGGTGGGAAAAAAGGGGAAAGTGACTTCAAAAACAAGTTAAAATCTTGTTTTTAGGATCAAATTTCCAGAAATTTTCTGGGGGAGGGCCCCAGACCCCCCTTTGGAACTCTATTATTTACAACTTTTTTTATAAAAAATTTGTCAAAATGCAAAAATCCAACCAAATGGAAATTCAATTCTTGAAAATACATGTCCGAAATCCAGACTAGGTGTACCAAAACGAGTTGAAAATCTGCTTATTGGACTTAAATTTCCAAAAATTTTGTGGGGGAGGACCCCCAGACCCCCCCTTTAGGACATTAGAAAACGATTTTGATATTAAGAATTATTTGCCCCCCAAAAGAACAAATCCTGGATCCACCGCTGCCTGGATCCCACCTTGTTCTCAATTGATTGATTAATTAATTAAATTCATTAATTAATCAATAATTGATTGATTAAATTAATTGATTGCTTTAATTTAAAGCTACATGATAGTTGTTAAATATGTTGAGTGCGTGGTTAACTGGTGTAACCCATTGGTGTAACCCCCCCCCATGAGTCAACTCTAGTTACGCCACTGCGTCTAGATGTCTACTATCCCCCCTAGAAGTGTGACCCATTATTTATGGGACACCCTGTAGATTCAAAATAACTATTTAAATTGGGATTTGTTTGTCCATTGTTATGTAGCATGCTATATGAAGAAATAAAAAAAAAGAAACGTATTTTCAAAAACACAACGTTATTAAGACACAAATCTGTATTTATCTGGTTTATTTTTATCATAAGAAGTAAAATGTAAAGTACCTTCGTGTTCTCATAAAATAAAATTTACTTAAGTGAAATTTGATAAGATTTAATAATGATGTCTTATATTAAAAATTTATTAATGCAAAATATTTTAAAGCACTACATGCGTATTTTTTTAATTCACTAATCTTTAGTTGCTTAGTTTTCAATAATCTTTCCAATTAAACAATCTCCCAAGAAACAGTCTCAAAGATTACAAAAAAACTGCTTTCAAAAAGTTAAAGTGACCACAAATGTATTTGCTTTAAAATTGCAATTGAAAAAAAATTCTGCAAAAAGAGCGATAAATTTTTTTTTCTACATCTCCTAAGATGATGTTTAAACATAAATGATAGATTATATATAAAAAACCGATTCCATAATAAAAAGCAATAACTAAAGCAATAAACGGGAAAAAAATTCCTTCGCTGCACGGAAATTCATCCCTCTCATCACCATAGCAAAACCGCCTACTCCAAAAATTAATTACGGATTCATAAACAAAATTCCCCTACTCCCCATTCCGTCACGGGGGAGATGCACCCCTCACACATAACGAGCAATATACCCCTCGTTTTTCCATACATTAAATTCCCATCCCCCCCGGAAAACTGCTGAGCAAAGAAACCGTCTCGCATGCCTATCTGCTGACTCATGATTGACAAAAGGGCGCATGCGCATTGTTGAAATTACGCGCATTCCGATCGGAAATGAACCCCCTCGTCCCAATGTGGGCGGTAAGTGGCAACTGAGCACAAAGGGTTCGACCTTATCCTTATCCTTCATTAATTAGCAGATACGCTTAGTCAGGGAAAGGTGGTGAAAATCCTTTGTAGAGGGGTCTATTGCGAGTAAGGGAGGGCGTAGTGTGGAGTTTTGGGAGGGAAGTCGTATTAACTAGGGTGCTGAGTAGTTTCCGAGGGCCTTTAAGCGCTTGTTTGTGTCAAAGTATTAGTTGAACTCTAGGAGGAGTTGAGAAAGCGCGTGAAATTTCGGTCGTAGTTTGCGGGTAGGTTTATTTTGGAATAAAGCGTTCAGAATGGTTGTGGTCTTAGTCTGTGGAAATCAGTTTTGGGGAACTGAATGTTTTCCATGGTGTTCCATGCCTGTGTTGTTCCGACAGAGAAGGTATATTTTGATTAGGATATACAGGTCAGTTGTTCAACTTTTGACTTGGATTACTAAATGAAAAAACTGAAAATAAACCTAATTTCATACTTACCAAATTGGTATTTTCCCACTGTCATTTTAAACAGCCTAATTAGAGTTTCGATAAATTTGGTTTCGATTAGAGTAGTTTGTTACGTGGGAAGCTACATAAATTGTGGCTTTAAATGACACATTGTTTGACTGCTGAATAAGGTGGGATTTATTAGTAAAAATTATTATTATTGGAGAGTAATTTGTATAAAAATACATTAGTTAGAGGTGTCATTTTTGGGTCATTTCTTACTGACAAACTATTAACCCGACATAGATAAAAATGAACAAAAAACCAAACACATGCTTATCTCAAATGTGTTATATTTGGACATGAACCATAATCACTCTTAATATCTCAGTTAGAGTTTCAATTTATCGGAATATTAGAGTAGGAACTGTGTAGTATAGGATATATGTATACAAAATTATGGCTTTTAATGAACTATATTATCATCATCACTATGCTAAATCATAATAAATTCGATCGCTTCAAATTATTATTTTAAGGTAAGGAAGTTCTTTATTTTTTCCCTCTATTAGTCACATTATTTATTCCAGTTATCTTATTTACTAAACGTTTTTAAGTGTGAAATATGATTTGATTCCAAAAGATATGCCCCTGTTCCTTTGATTTTTGACTTCTCTGTACTGAAGGGAAGAATTTTCAAGTTTCGAACTTATTTCCCTCATTTTTATTTCATAAAAATACAATTTACAATATTTGAACTGACGTAAAGTTAATAAGTTACTGATAAAATTAATAAAAGCACGCCGCTTGGCACGGGAGATAACTTGAAAAATTTGCTTAGGTTTATCATTATAATGCTGAGAAGGTTGAATTAACTAGACATATTATTTAAAGGCCATGAGTATAAAACATCACCATAAATGCGTCTAATCTAAAAGAAAAACTTTAATTTTTAACCTATTTCAGTTGAAAAGGTAATGTTAAGATCAAATCGTCATTTAATTTTTTGATCCCATAATAAAGGGTACGTCTTTTACATTATTTATATTTTTATACTCACTCACTTCATGTGTAATCTTTAACCGTATTACTTTATCTTACATTTATTACCAAGATTCAATCAATAACTATCCGCTTTTCTCTAAATTTCTCAATAACAGCATTCATAACAAGAAAACAACCATGTTCCCTTAACTCTAAAACAAATAACGTAATCTAAGCCCTCCACAAACCTCAAAACCTCCATTGTCACCGAACATTCATTTCCCATTACAAACCGATAACAACACCAACCCATACAAGATTTTCTCAATTCACAATAGGCAGAATCCCTACACAGAAAAGCGCTCATCAGATTCAAACCAGATCTATTTGCACTTTAATAACGCCGGTCGCGCAGTTCTTCGATCAAGCAATGAATCCGAAATCCGTCACACAATGACTGCATCCGTAATCCTACTAGCTGCATCGCATGAATTGTATCATAATGCCATCACAAATCCCGCCATGGATCGCCATTCTGAGGGGAACCTGAAGGATCCTAGAGGTCCCCGCTGCTGCATATCGATGTTATTAATTGAATTCGTGGAGCTGAATCCAAGTCCTCTTTCACAGTAAACGCTGTGGACGGGCATCTATCTATCTATAGCGACTGTCCATATTATATGCGCTGCAAACTGAAGATTCCTAATTAGATAGGTTGCTCAACTGGCGGTGGTAAAGCCGGTTATTATTATTATGAATGGCGAGGGATCGGGAGTTATTTGTTTAATAATGGCAGCTCTCGGAATTAACTCTTTGAAGTGAGTAAGTCGGAATTGTTTCGACGGCTTTACGGAATTGGAGAAGCTCTTTTGTTCAGGAGGAGAGTTATACGGGTTTTGGGAAAAGGTTTCTGGAGAATAGGGGTAAACATATGATGTTTGTTCAATGCGTGGACGTAGTGGGAGGTGTATGAAACCTAAATTCAATGCAAATAGGGAATTGATAAAGTAATGTGTTTTAAACTAATTTGTGTACACCACAACCTACATTTTGTTTATATGTGTTTGTATGTGTAGTACATCATACCGTATTGTTTGCAAACATTTTCTAACAATGTAAGATATGTCATCCAAGATAATATTAGTGTGTTCATTCATAATTATTTTTTGTTTATGACTTAGTACGTAGGTATATTCAAGCTATTCACATTAGAAATGTTTCTCCACAGTTGTCTCAGGCGAGACAACTCTCTTAAAAGCGTCTCTGTGCATCCAATTCTGTCCAAATTCTGTCCAAACTGTATCATGCCGATTGTCTCGCGTCCCATGCTAATCTTATGGAGGGAAACCTAGCTCCGCCTGTGGCGAACAGAAAACCGATTTACCAATCTGCGCGCTATACTGAGTTGTCGCCTCTCTCTCGTATACAGACTCTCTAATATTAATATGTACAGAGAAGTCTTAATTTTACTCTTCAACATCTATTCTTTTTTTAGTTTAGGAAATAGAAAGTATGTTTTTCAAATTCTTCATACGGTCTACTTAAAAAAATATCACATATTTTACAACTGTTTTATTGATAATAAACATCTATATTTAGATCGTATGTTTTCCTGATTATCTTAAACCCACTTTATTTGTGAGTTATAAAACATTTATTCAAAACAAACTTAATGGGATCAAATACTTTAAATTGATAGCTTATAAGATATTGTTTTGGATTTAAATATATTTTTATTTCAAAGAAATAATTTTTATCAAGCTTAAATAATTGAATAGCCTAAAACCTACTTATTTTGAGTTATGAATTCTGTTCTTACTTCAAAGAATGAATGAAATAAATTTTTGAATGGATAAATAGTAAAGAAAATATGCAATTGAAGGGCATAAATAGCGAAAAGCACGTATAAAATTCAAAAATACCCCGGAAATAATTTTTCAAAATGTAGGTTATGCAAAGAGAAAACAACATTAAAGAATAACGTCCCCTTGTTCATCATCATAAAAATATACCGAAATTCTTTTAAGTATTTTAATAGGATATCTAGTTTTACGAAAATTCGATGCATTATACATTATAAGGAAGGAAGATGCTATGGCAAGTATCCAACGTTTTAAGAGCAAAATGAGATTTTATAGAGGGTCGCGCCGACATTTGGACATCTTCCAAGAAGCGGTGATGCAAAATTTATTTGTTTAAAAGATTCAAAGAGGGGCCAAGGAACGGTGGCCGACGTTCCAAGGCGGTGACAACAATTTCGTGCGCATTGTTGTTTTGAAAATCAATGGGGAAAAGGATGCAGAAAAGTGGGACTCAATCTAGTGGAAGTTGTAGCTTTGGACATAAAGGCAGAGGGAATCGTAGGATGTTTAAATTTTTGTTGTTGTGAAGATGGAGTTAGCTTATTTTTTATTTTTTTTTGGGAAATAATGGATAGTGTCTTAGTAGGAAAGAGGATGAATAGTATGAATAGTTGATATAAATTTTATTAACTATTATACAAGATATGTAAGTTCTTAAAGTTTTACATTAATTCATTATTATTTGTAGTGGATAATTATAAAATATATAAAGAGAAGGGAATACATAATTCATGGTTTAAATCAAGTGCCTGTACTTTCCCAAGTATTATATGAATACATAGATTGCCCATTAATAAAGAAATTTGGAAACACATTCATATCCGTATTGCAGTAAAATCAGAAGGTTTCTAAAATATTTCAAGATTAAAATCATAGATTTACCACTGCCTTACATCCAACTCAAAAAATTACAAATGATATTTTCAATAGTAATTTCAAATGATTAATTTGAAAGATATTTACCTAATACCATGGCAAACCCTTCATTTTAACCCCACTCCATCCATAAACTGGACAACGAAATATCGATAAATCCCTCCCGATATTATCTCCCCTTCTAAACATAAGAGCATCTAAAGTCACCCCTAAAGGTGCTATAAAGCCCCCCTCCAAACACTGCTAATCCTTCATATAGCGGACCACAAAACTTGTGCATCACAGATCATGAAGTAATCCACACCCGTATACTGAGGTAGTTAAGCGGATTATCAGACTGCCGGCTTTGATTGTTGGTGGCTTAAGCCCGTCTAGCGTCTTTGATGGACTCTTTAGAATTATCAAAGCATTCCAAAGCTCAAAGGTAAATGGGAATGTATGAGACGGCGAGTTTTATTGGAGGGGGAGGGAATTGAAGGGGGTTAATTAGAAGGGGTGTAGGACTGTAGTTCTTGGTGAATGATTGAAATTAATAAAATGCGTTTGGGGTGGTGGATAATTTTTAATTGAGATCGAGTGAGGAGGTGTTTTAAGTGAGGGAAGTGTTTGATGATATTTTACTTTAATCTTTGCAAATTTTGTTCGGGAAGAATGATTGCAATTTTGAGCTTCATGATAGTTTGATTAAATACTTTTAAAAGGGTTTTGATGAAACAACAGATGTATCTAATGGAAATCCTAATAATTATCATCGGCTTACAGGAGAATGACAAGCAAAGAATGATGACAATGATGATGAATGACAATGAAAGAACGGTATTGCATATCGCCAAATTTGGCGTAATTTATACAGAGTATTAGTCATAGAGATCAAATAGTATATTTAGTCATTTAGTATATTTAGTTTAATAGTATGTGTACTATTTTTATCTCTATGGTATTAGTTGATGGGCAATTTATTGATTTTTAAATCAATAAAGACATATTTTGAAAATTTAATTGTGCCATTTGATTAAGCCAACAAGAAAGCAATAAACTGAGTAGAAAGTATTTTTTTATCATTTATTTTTGGGAAGAAAATAACAAAATACTAAGCGTTTTTCTGAAAAAATGTCAGTCAGTTACCCGTGGAATTGCCCTGATACAAAAGTGAATTGGTGCTTTTCTCATCTTGTAAGCTGACGATATTACGATAAAAAAGTAAAATTATTCTGATTCAGGCCAACAAAACATACAGCCTTCCAGCCCTTTCTTTAGGCTCGATATTAAAAAAAACAAGTACTTTCAAAATTATTACACTGGGCAACAATTTTTGACAAAGTTCGTAAAAAAGGATGAAAATAGCCAATTCCTACTGAATTTGACCTTCTGTACCCGAATATAACCTTAAAAAATCTGGTTTGGTTCGAGTTTTGGAGATACAAGGGGGGTCTGATTTAGCGTAATTAATGCTGAAGTTCCACTGTTTTTTAAGAATATTTTAATATACAATACTCTATTACCCATTTAATTGGGCAATATTTTATCTGAGATGTTCTCTAACATATACACATTCATAAAATAATAATAAAAATAATATTTGGTAAAGAATTTGCCGATAAGTGTCGCCAGGTGGCCGACAAAGTTAAGAGATGTTTTCATAAGAAATATTCCCATGCATTCATGAGATAATAAAACTAATAATACATTAACATCTACCTCTTGATGTAAACGAGTGGCATTTGATCATAGATTCCTCTAAATTGGGTCTAAAGATGGTATTTCTCCACAATGGCAATAAGTTCCCTTCCATTCCCATTGCATTTTCTGCTCATATGAAAGAGGCATACCATCACATGCGGTACTTCTTCATCGAACAGAGTACCGCAAAATATGAATGGGGTGTCTGTGCCGACTTGAAAGTAGTGGCGTTATTGATGGGCCTTGAACAGGGATTCACAAAATATTGCTGCTTTCTTTATGAATGGAACAGTCGTGCAACAGAATTACACTACATCCAAAAAGACTGGCCTCCCAGGATATGTTTGAAACAAGGAATAATGCATGTCAAGAATTCTCCTCTTATTTCTCAAGAGAAAATATTCTTACCTACTTACCACATTAAATTGGGCATTGTAAAGCAATTGATTAAAGCGATGGATAAGACTAAGCCAGCTTTCATTTACTTGCAGGAAAAATTTCACTGTCTGAGTGAGGCAAAAATCAAAGAAGGAATTCTATAGGTCCTTTAGATAGATTAGAGATATTTTTAAAGATTCAAAATTTGAAAACCTTCTAGACTGTGATGAA
Organism: Tetragnatha versicolor; assembly: GCA_024610705.1. NCBI lineage: Eukaryota > Metazoa > Arthropoda > Arachnida > Araneae > Tetragnathidae > Tetragnatha > Tetragnatha versicolor. The sequence continues at coordinate 43,273,641 of JANDEH010000002.1, read as the reverse complement.
AAACAAGTGTGGGATGCACTCTGTCAAGTTCGTGTTAACTTTCTAGGCAACGAAAGATCGGTGTATTATAAAGATCTTGTTCAGGACATGTTAGCCTTATACCAGAAATTCGGTGGTCGAATGTCCTTAAAGCTGCATTTTTTGGATTCTCACCCTGATTTCTTCCCTCCTAACTGTGGAAAATTCAGCGATGAGCATGGTGAACGTTTCCACCAAGATATGTCTGAAATAGAGCTACGTTATAACGGAAAGTGGTCTGCCTATATGCTTGGGGACTTCTGCTGGACGCCTTTTAGAGATGATACAGGTATGGAATGCAGCCGAAAGAGAAATCGTCAATAATGATTTGGTAGTACTTCATTCTGTTATTTTAATTTATTTATAAATTATGCAGTGAAAAAAACTCAAAGTGCAATTTAATGTGTTTTAGGTATTATTTAGAGCAATATCTCAACATTACAAAAAAACCCGAACCAATTTCCAATTTTTATTGCCATATTCGTGTTCAGCATGTCGAAATCTATTAGAATTTAACATTTTTATCATTTTTACATTTTCACTGTTGCCCAGTGTTATTATTTTGGCTCACATCCCCATTTAAGTTGTCCAGGCTTGGTCTAGTTAAATGATTTCTATTAATGTTATTTCGTTAAAGATAGTTTGAATACACTAACAAACAAATACATTTTTATATTATAACACTCACGCTTGTTTATAGGCTGAAAAAATAAGGTATTAAGGTATTCCAAATAATTTTGAATGTCATTATTTTTTGTGTGCATCGAAATACACATTTCACCTTTTGAAATGCGAAAATTTCCGTAACACACTGTAAAAAATATTAGCAACGTTCCGCATAAATTCCAGTAACGTTCCTGCTTTGTATAAGTTTTTACAGCAGTTTAACCCTTTCCTGGAAAATTCTGGTCTTCATTTCTGAAACGTTTCTGAATCCTTGTTGACAGGCAACCATTGTTTTTTGTTTTCACTCTCACCATTAAAAGTGACAAATTATTTAGATGAGGTGTAAGAACCCACTGATGATTCTAAAACTAGGAAGTATAACCTTCGTAGATCGGTACCTCTCGTGGTTCATAATATGCTACATTTTGAATACTTGTTGAAACATGAAAGAACAAGACATATCTGAGATAAACATAGCTTTCTGGTTTTTCTGCGGAACATTTATTCAAGTATTTTACAGTAACGCTTCTGATATTTCACAGATAGGTTACTGGTATTTCTGAGAAACGTTTCAGTATTTTACAGAAACGTTACTGGGGTATTTTCCAGGAACATTACTTAAAACAAGAATAGATTGATTGCTTTTTTTGTAATTTTTAAACTTAAAATTCTCGCATTTCACTACATATAGCCCTGGATAGCAAAGCTGATTTAGGAAGTAACTTTGCTTTATCCAAGGCTTTAATAGTACCATATAGTCGGGTGGCTTGTTACAAAAAAACTGCAGATTGTGATACTTTTATGAAACATTCAGGGATGATATATCAACATATAATAACTAAAAAATCGATGGGACCCCAAAATTTTAGCCGCTGGTTTGACCGCTATGACGTCATAACAAAATGGCACCCCTAGCGGTCCCAAACGATTTCGTGGTAAATTTTTTAACGCTAAACACGTTTTAAGCTCTAAATATCCTTGAACATATCTTAAAAATAAAATATTTTCTAATATTTACTTACTGTAGGAATAATAGGGGGTGGTTTCATTAGAATGACGTCACTATCACTTTGGTTTACTCTGCGTCCAATATCCATGGTAATGATAGTTTTTCTTGGTTTTATTAACCTTCCAGATCATATTTCCTTATTATTAAGTGTCTAAGGAAATGTATTTTCTTTATATTAAAAAAGAATATTTGATTTTTTGGGGGCGTGGTTTACTTAATAGCGCATATTTACAAAGGCGTCAGGAACGCAACATTTAGACAGCACTAAAATAAACTTCTAATTGTGATACCAACACCAAACTTTCAGGGATGATAGATTACACTGGTCAACACTCATTTTGATGGCGGGAATATTAAAGCTGTTTTTGTATATATTTGACCTCCTGATTCCGAATATGGCATCCGTTTTTGCTCATCAGCTCTAGTTTTTAAGATATTCGAAAATTAAGTTTTTTTCACTTTTGACCTACCTTTTATACAATATGGTGCTATAAAAATGACTTAAAAATAAAAAACCTAACCACCCAAGGCTTTTCCTATTCCTTAGGATCACAATAGATAGTGTATAAAGTTTCAGCCCCCCAAGTTAATTTTAAGGGGTACCTATAGGGCCCTAAAGTTGAAAAAAAGTCGAAAAATTGGTCTTTTTTTCAGAATTTTTTAAAAAATATTTTTGAGTTTTCTTATTTGATAAAACTGGCTAATATATGTTTTTTAGAACTTTTTTAGACCGCTAAAAATATTTTTACTTTAAAACTGCACCTCTTTAGAGCGATTTTTTAGTTTTAAGGCGAGAATAAGGGTCATTTCGCTCAAAAACGCTCGGTACTAATAGTGGTTGTTGAAACGAATAAATTTCGAATTTTTCAGAAGTAAGTCATCAAAAAAGATGTCCTTTGATATAAAACTGAAGATTCATATGATACAGATCAGTGAAAAAAAGCATTTTTTCCAATTTTTTTCCAATTTTAGGGCTTGAAAGCTCGAGAGGAGCTTCTACTGTTTTACTGATCTTTATCATGTGAAATTCAGTTTTACATCAAAGGAGATCTTTTTTGATGACTTACTTCTGAAAAATTCGAAATTTATTCGTTTCAACAACCATTATTGGTACCGAGCGTTTTTGAGCGAAATGACCCCAATTCTCGCCTTAAAACTAAAAAATCGCTCTAAAGAGGTGCAGTTTTAAAGTAAAAATATTTTTAGCGGTCTAAAAAAGTTCTAAAAAACATATATTAGCCAGTTTTATCAAATTAGAAAACTCAAAAATATTTTTTAAAAAATTCTGAAAAAAAGACCAATTTTTCGACTTTTTTTCAACTTTAGGGCCCTATAGGTACCCCTTAAAATTAAATTGGGGGCTGAAACTTAATACACTATCTATTGTGATCCTAAGGAATAGGAAAAGCCTTGGGTGGTTAGGTTTTTTATTTTTAAGTCATTTTTATAGCACCATATTGTATAAAAGGTAGGTCAAAAGTGAAAAAAACTTAATTTTCGAATATCTTAAAAACTAGAGCTGATGAGCAAAAACGGATGCCATATTCGGAATCAGGAGGTCAAATATATACAAAAACAGCTTTAATATTCCAGCCATCAGAAAAAAAGGTTTTTTTTGTAGACCAGTGTTATCATATAAAAACTGTAAAATCGGTGGGACCCCAAAATTTAAGCTCGTGGTTTGACCGCTATGACGTCATAATAAAATGAAGTACATAGCCGTCCCAAAACGATGCCATGGTACATTTTTAAGGCTTTTAACACACATGAACATTTCCTAATAATAAAATATTTTCCAATACTTAAAATATTTTCCAATCTAGGAATAATAAGGGGGTTTCATCAGAATGACGTCATTATCACTTGGGTTACTCTGCGTCCAATATTAATGGTGGTGATAGTTTTTCTTGTTGTTATTTACCTTCTAGATCCCCTATTTATTTAATATTAAGTGTATTAGTAAATGTATTTTCTAAATATAAAATAATATTTATTTTTTGAGGCGCGGTTTATTACATGATTGTGTATTTTTACAAAGGCGTCAAAGATGAAACTTTTAAACAGTACTGAAATAAACTTCTAATTGTGATACCAACTTCAAATTTTCAATGATGACAGATTGAAATTGAGAATTGAAAAATCGATGGGACCCCAGCATTTTAGAGCGTGGTGTGACCGCTATGACATCATAAAAATTGTGCTCGTAGCTATGAGTTGTTTTAAGGGTGTAGTTTTGATCAGTATGGTGATATAACAATACCACCTTAACAACGTCCACCTTAACCCATTACTGCCTGACGTCCCTTTTTATGGACGTTTTTAAAAATCCTCCTATTTCTACAAAAATTGTTCCTTTCAATCAAAATTTGCACGGATGTATCTCTGATCTTCATAGAACATAAAGAACACAAGAAGAAAGCAGAATTTTAAAAAAATTTCACTTTTTTTAAAGTTGGAAGATAGAATTTTTCATAAAAGTGCTTTTTTAAAAATTTAAAAAAAAAAAAGCTTAAAAATCCTAGTTGTAATTTTAAAAAAATTTCAATGCCGATATATATTACTGTTTATACATTAAATCAGTTGGGGTGTTTTTTTATTTTTCCAAAATATTTTATCTTGACCTTATTTTGGACCCTCGAAAAGCGTCCCTAAAAAGGGACGTCAGGCACGAATGCCCCCGTGGTTTTCCCCATAGTGAAATGCTAGTGTTTCCTTCATTTTTTCATAAAAACGCGTTCAATTCTAATGAAATGAATTAAGTAAATGATATTTATAAAATTAATTTAATTTTAGCTAAAAAATTTATTATTTTTGTTTATTTTTTTTTGGAAAATATTGTTATTTCTGCTAAATTAATGGAATAAAAAGTCTAAAATAATAAGTAAATAATTAATTTGTATTAATTAAAAGGAATAAATTAATTATTTCACTATATTTATTACTTATGCAAATATATTCCAGCTATATTTTAATTAAAAGTTGAATAATTATTAGTTATAATGACCTTTTGTCATTAAAATTGCCAAAAAAGTCGCTTTTGTGAAGAATTTTCGGCTTTTTTTCTAATTAGATGTCGCTAATCATTGTGTTCTATACTGCAGATCAATCTATATCATCTGGCTTGCTAATGCACATCCCACTAATGCTTGATTTTTGGCGAGAAATTCGTGTTCCGACCAAATAAATTAAATAAAATGAAAAAAGTATGGCCATTTGAAAGACTTAAACTTCACAAATTGAGATATTCTGATGGATTTGAGGTGTGTAAAAGTGATTAATACTTAATATTAGGTAACATATAAACAAAGAATGCCTTTTTCAATTAAAAACCTTTATTAATTTGCAATTAACATAGATTTGGGAGGAAAAAACGTGTTTTAGAGCATAAAAAATGCTCAAATTACGTTAATTAGGGTTAATTTTACAGTTAATTGGATCAATAATTGATATTTTTTGTTCATATTCATGTTACAGTATGGTTCTTGATCACTTTTGCTGCACTTAAAAAGGTAGAAGATGTTTTTGAGGCTTTAAAAAAGTTTTCTACCATGCGTTTACTATAGGGAAAAACAACGGGGGCATTCGTGCCTGACGTCAATTTTTAGGGACATTTTTTAATTTTGGTGTAGAAATTAAAATTTTAACCTGGAATTTTTTTCACTATTTTTCCAGTTGTTTTGTGGCTATTTACTATGTTTTTACCAAATATTTAAGAAAAATAAAAAGTTGGGCATTAATGGGTTAAGAAGGATCTATCTTTCGACGAGTCTAATACATTTTAATTTTATATTATTTTATGTACTTATACTTAATTAAAAGAACATTTAACATTTTAATTAAGTTTTAAGCGGAAAAGATAATACCTTTAAAAAAATTACCACGACATCGTTCTCTGACCATTATGGACTCCATTTTGTAATGACGTCATAGCGGACAAACCACGAACTAAAATTTTAGGGTCCCGTCGATTTTTTAGTTTTAATATGATGATTTATCATCCCTGTAAGTTTGACGTCGGTATCACACTTAGAAGTTGATTTCAGTGCTGTTTAAAGTTGCATCACTGACGCCTTTGTAAAATTACACAAATAAGGTAAACAACGCCCCAAAGAACTCAAATTTTCTTTTTATATTTAGAAAATACATTTTCTTAGAGATTTAATAACAAATAAATAGGATTTAGAAAGTAAATGATATCAGGAAAACTATTGTCACCATTGATATTGGACGCAGAGTAAACCAAAGTGCTAATGACGTCATTCTGATGAAACAACCCCTATTATTCCATCTCCTATTAAGTATTAGAAAATATTTAATTTTTAGGATATGTTTATGTATATTTAGAGCTAAAAACGTGCTTAGCCTTAAAAAAATATACCATGGCATCGTTTTGGGACCGCTATGGACTCCATTTTGTTATGACGTCATAGCGGTCATACCACGAGCTAAAATTTTGGGGTCCCATCGATTTTACAGTTTTTATATGATAATATATCATCCCTGAAAGTTTGGTGTTGGTATCACAATTAGAAGTTTATTTCAGTACTGTTTAAAAGTTGCGTTACTGACGCCTTTGTAAATATGCGCAATTAAGTAAACCACGCCCCCAAAAACTCAAATATTCTTTTTTATATTTAGAAAATACATTTCCTTAGACACTTAATAATAAGGAAATATGATCTGGAAGGTAAATAAAACCGAGAAAAACTATCATCACCATGGATATTGGACGCAGAGTAAATCAAAGTGATAATGACGTCATTCTAATGAAACCACCCCCCTATTATTCCTAGAAAAAGTAAATATTAAAAAGTATTTTATTTTTAGGATATGTTCAAGGATATTTAGAGCACAGAGAAAAATCCTAACAGAGGGTCCAACACGATATATTCAAAAGTTGTATGGGTTTGAGGGCGCCACGAGGGACTATAAATGATTGACAGAGAGATCAAACCTGTGATTGGCTGTCACGCAATCTTCTATTTCGAAGGAGAAGGAAAAAGTTTTTCTCAACCAATCAGGCTTTTCCGTCCCGCCTCTCGTGACGTTATGCGATCGCAGCGCCACCCAACCCATCCAACATTTCGATTTCCATTAGCGCCTATGGCGACGGACTCTCTGTTCTAGTACTCTGTGATTTAGAGCTTAAAACGTGTTTAGCGTTAAATAATTTACCACGACATCGTATTGGGACCGCTAGGGGCGCCATTTTGTTATGATGTCATATCGATCAAACCACGCGCTAAAATTTTGGGGTCCCATCGATTTTTTAGTTCTTATATGTTGATATATCATCCCTGAAAGTTTCATAAAAGTATCACAATTTGCAGTTTTCGGTCATTATTTTGTACTAAACCACCCGACTACATAGTAATTTAATTTTTATGGATTTAATAAATACAACTCATGTTAGTGAATCTTAAATTAACGTTAGACTTAACCAAAACAGTTTATTACGAAGTGTTAAACGTAATTCAAGACTTATAAAAGAAGGTATCTGTGAATTATCTGTGTGTGAAGGTATCTTTTTTCTAAATCCCATTAGAAACTGGGTTTAAGGAAATGAACTAAGAAAAAACTTCACCTTGAAGTGAGCTGAAAATTTTACAAGGCCACTTGGGGGTTTTATGCTTAATATTTCATAGCATTTCCCACTTTAGAATCGACCATAAAACCTTATAATTTCCCTTTCTCTACCGTGAACATGTATGATAAGTGCAGGCATTGGCTGCGTTCATTGGTAATAAAAGAGCCATCAAACCAGTTTCAAGACTGAGAGTGTTTGAAGTAACGCTGGAGGTAAAATTCAAACTAGGATTTTGAAGCAAACTTGTGACCTTATTGAGGCCATAACTTTTGGTTATAATGCTGTAAAAAGGTTTCGGATTTAATGTTTAGGCTTTCTAAGATAAAGGTCCCCCACAATTTTTCTTGATATTGTTCATCTAAAGAAAGTGATAAAAAGACAACATTCAACAAACACAAAACCAATTATTTCTGAATTTCCCATTTAAGCATGTAAAGCTTTAGTAAATTTCGATGAAGATCATTGACGGCTCAAATATTATTTTCAAAAGGAGATTTCAATGCCATGATTTTTAAAATATAGGTATGTGGTAGCTTACCCAATTTGAAACAATTAGTTTAATAACCTCAGAAAAGGAGACTAATAAACTGTTAAAATACATAAATTGATGTATAACAAAAATCTGCTTCAAATTTCCTTTGATAAATATCTATTTTTAATTTTGTATTTTAATTATAAAGTACTGATTTATACTTATCAAAAACGTAATGATACTTTAGTAAATCAGCACAAAGTACTGATATAAATTCGTTGAACCATTATTACCAGAATGAAGAAAATATTTGCTAATTCTAATGCAAACATAAAATAGTTCTCATACAATCGCTTCAGAATATACATGTTAAAAAAAGCTTTGATTGAAACCACAAACAACAAAACTCAAATAACTAACCTAAAAACTCTAGAAACATGAAAGATTCATTAGACCAATTTCAAAATCAAAGAGGAAACCGCCATTTTATTTCCAAGTTCGCAAACTTCATCAGATTGTTCAGGCGATTTATAATGAACACCTGAGAGAAACCCCCATCATCTCTATTGTAAATATTGACAACGACATTGTATCATGAAAGAATCACTTCCATTTTCGCAGAACAGAACGTCTACAACACAAAAAAAATTCCACCGCAAAATCTCGTCTGCCGAAAATTTGCATTCGCTGTTTAATTCATGAAGAAAATTCCCGACAGGTAGAATCGATGCGGCTGAAAAATACTGCGGATTAAAATTCCTTGATGGAAAACTCAAACGTTGACGAGTCAGGAAAAAACGCGAAATTCTCTCCACTTTGATAGTCTTAGAGAAAATGGAAATGCCCCCACCGGTGTTACTTTCTTTTGAAGTCACGAATTCTGATGGGTTATAAGATTTTTGTGGATCTTGTTCTCCCGGCGTAATTTAAGCGTATTTCCTTCGGATCCTTTTATTAAGCGCGATCCCTGTTTGAGATTCAGGGCATTTTGGGGCGGGTTACATTATTCTAAAGAAGACGTTTCGTAGGAAAGCGATGAATTTAATGAGGTTCTTCTTTTATGTGTGTCACATTCTCGTAACGAAAACCGCCCTTGGATCTTATTCATTTTTTACTAAGATTTTATTTATCAATAAGATTATCCACGGACTTACTTTGTATTTGTCGCATTCAGTTAACAGGTAGAATAGTATGGTTTTTGACTTTATTGTGAAGGCAATTGTGCTAAACAGGTGGAGTGTTGCATTGAAAATAATCAGTGTGGATGTAGGAATATAAAATACAAAAAAATTTATATTCAAAATTTTTGAGAGTTGTAAATAATACTTGTAAGTACTAATACTCTTGAAAAGAATCCAATGGAATCAAAGATTTGACATTCAATTTATTGAATTATTTTCCAGGATTCTAGGCCGTGTCTTTCGGGTATTAGATCAAGATATTTTTCCCTTTGCTTCGGAAGGCATCCTGAAAACTGTCAGCAACCAATATAAAAAAGGCAAACGCAAGTAAAATTTAAATAATGCATGGGCAATTTAAGTTAAGGGGGTATGAAAAATGAAACTGATACGTTGGTTGTGGTAGCTGGATGTAATATTTACGTAAGATGCAGCCTAAAGTTCTGGAAAATGATTCAATAAAATGGTATTCAGGCCGTGGAAGATGTTTCCATGATTTCATTTCCCATTTAGTCGATTTCATTTAAAATCTGTTAAAATTTCTCTATTTTTACCTCTTTCCTCACAATCTATATATTATCAGCAAAATTGAGGCCCTTGCAGTAACAACGATCAGCGCAATGGACATAGCTTCATATAGTAACTTCAAACGCCATTTCATAGTAAAGTTGATAAAGTTACATTGTGTTGCAAAGCACCCCAAAATCGTTACTATATTTCATTCGTTAGTTAAATTTTGCTTTTTACTTGAGATTATTTAATACTTAAAAAAATTAAATATGATTTATAAAATTAGAATAACTATACTGGAATACGGGCCAAAAATTTACTGAACAATGATATCAAATCTTTTAAACATAGCTCTCAAACCATTCCAATCAAATCAGATAGAAATCACAAACTTTCATTAGAAATGCAATCTCAAGTATCCAACCAACTTCCATCAAAAGACAATATACGCTGGCCCTGCACCTTCTGGCCATCAACCCTTAATTCCAATGGCCCGGTCAAGCGATATTTCGTCAGCGAATTTCCTGCAGATGGAATGTCCCCCCTTTCGGGGCACGTTTCGTCAGCGAAATATGGAACAATAAATGTGTTGTGACACTTCGACTCTGGGAGTGCTTCGGGACGTCACCACTCCTCAGGAAAATCAGGATCCTGCCACCGGATGTGTCAAGGAGTTGCCGAATATGCAAATACGGGAGAGCGTTTCTCGCCATGCAAATACCATTGAGTTTTTTTTACTTGGGAGTTGTGAAATGGCTTTTAAAGGTTATATTGACATTGAGTTTTTTCTTTGTTATTAAACTGTATAGGCTTTTGAAGTAGAATTTGAAGATTGTTTTTATGCGAGGGAGAAACGAACATCTTTCACACAAGTTTTCTATAAATGTATGTGGAGCTATTTAAAATGTTGTCACATAATTTCAGAAATTTTAAACCCTTAAGAAATCCTCCCCTCTATGTCACAGATTGTTACATTTCAAAGACAATCCCTTACATCAAGATGACAAAAATTTGGAACTTTAAAATTTAATCTCAATTTTCATCTCGAATAATTTAATTTTAATTCCACGGCATTATTTTTAAGAAGTGGTCATCGTGCCTATGGCTACGAGCATGACTGTCCCAGGTTTAATGCCCAGTGGTTCCTGTTTGGTCATGAGTTAACTCAGCCCCTCATCTCTTCGTGCTTGCGGAATCAACTGTAGGTCCAGCGTTGGGATATTCGTTCTGCCTGGAAACAAGCTAAGTTATTAGCACCCCCTAGGCCCGAAGGCTATTTAAACGGAGTTGGGCACCGACTGATAGGTCACTAGGCTTGGTCAGAATTTGATTAGCTTGAAGGTAATTACTTTGGAGTTACTTAGTCCTTCGCAGCTAAATAAAACAGAACTAACACAAATTAATTTTTTTTAACATTTCAAAAACAGTAAAATTGTTTCTGATTTGTGATGACACAAAATTTGGAGACACCCCCTTTCTTTGACACATTACGTCCCACATACAGGACCTCCCTTTATTCCCTTAAATATATGACTTACTTTGTGAATGATTGGTTATGTTTACCAAACATTGCCTCATGTATATTTCAAATCCAAATGCATACTGCAGCTCTCATGCTGAAAAAAAACATTAACCTTACTACTTTATTAAGCACATTTACTAATGAAAATCTCACTAAATACAGGTTGCGTGTGTAAAGCAACGAGGTCCGTTCTACAACGACTTATGCGGAACACGCGAATTTCCAATTACGTCGCCGCCGAAAAACACAGCCCGATGTGCCACATTAAGGGGGCGCGTGGCCCCTTAACGTGTGGGGCTTCTGCGGTCGACGTCCTTATCGTTTTTGTCATGCCTTATTAAACGGTGTTGTGTTACCAGAAAAGAATGTGTAATTGACCTAATGCTGTTGCGCCTGCTGTCACGCTGGATGATGGAAGTCGTTGAGAAGGTGTGGAATAGGATGCGCATAGGCTGCAACACCCGTAGTGACATAGAGAGTTGGAGGGAGAAAATTCTTATATTCGAAGTCTCATACACTTTAACACTAGACTAGACAATAAGAAAGGAGCACAAAAATAGCTTATTTCTTCATAGAAATTATCAATAAAAGTACGGGTAAAAATGAAAAAAAAACGGGCTTAATTCACGTGACGTCAGCTGTCACATGATAGCTACTTTTCTAGCTTTGTTTACTAGTGAATGCATTACTAGCAGCCTAGTAATATAGTTGTTTTTGTAGCTGTTGTTTTTGTAGTGACATAGAGAGTTGGAGGGAGAAAATTCTTATATTCGAAGTCTCATACACTTTAACACTAGACTAGACAATAAGAAAGGAGCACAAAAATAGCTTCTTTCTTCATAGAAATGATCAATAAAAGTACGGGTAAAAATGAAAAAACACGAGCTCAATTCACGTGACGTCAGCTGTCACATGATAGCTACATTTCTAGCTTTGTTAACTAGTTAATGCATTACTAGCAGCATAGTACTATAGTTGTTTTTGTAGATATCACGTGATAATCAATGCTAAAGCCCTCTGGTGATGAATTGACCACATTATGGTATATCATTGACAGAAATATTTTTTTGTTACATTTATTTTTAAATTTGCCGGACTCAAAAATCAGAAATATTGTGGATTTGAATGAACCACTTAGATGCGAGTTTTCTTATATTTTAAGGATAAACTTTTATTCTAACACTTTACAAATGTTTAAAATAAACCACACTAATTTTATTTTAAATAATTTCTTTTCATCATACCATTACCGCTTATATAGAAGTGTTTTAAGAATTCTGCTTAAAAACTCCGAAAAAACCCCAATAAAATACCCTATTCATTCAAAATGCTAAGTTAAAATTCAGGTAACAAATTATTTGAAAGTAATTTTCAAAGTAATTACTTGAAATTAATTAGCTCTTGAAGTAGTCACTCTAGTGTATAATTTACCAACTTCATTATGCTTTATTTACTTCTGTAGCTCTGCATTTAAGAACGGTATTTTCGCTAATTATCTCTTAATGTAGAACGTACTATTCTGACTAGTGTGTATAACTAGTGTCATTTCTATACATTTTATTCCTTGGCCCCCTAAAAAAATATTCATTGACACCTTATAAAATATATTCCTTAAAAAAGTTCAATAATTATGTAGCACAAATATCACCACGGTCGCATTCAAAGGGTAAGAGGGACGAAGATCAGCCTATTTGGATCTCACTCTATGATGGACATACTGCGCATGTTGTTGGCATTCGGATAAAGGCGTCCATTACAATTTGCGGGAGTGTGAAGCCTATTTAGATAAGGACATCGATATGACCGCTTGCTGTTTGTCGTGTACAGAGATATGATAGGTGGTGTGTTTTATGGTCTTTTTTGATGTAATGAGTTAATATGCAGAGTGGTTTATGCCCATTAGGTTTATCTCTTGCGTTATGTTTGATTATGGAGATTGTGTAATGTGTAATGATTGTGTTTTTGAAAACATGCTGAGGCTAGTGAGATTGAAACTGAAAGACATAATTTTGATCATAATAGCTCTAAATTATTGCTATTACTTCATTATTGAACAGTTAAGAAATAAAACATGACGTAACTATTGACAATTTTGATAAGCCCTCTCTTCGTAATGGTGATTTTTTAGAGATTGTGGGCAAAAATTTCTTTTCAAATTTTTCTTGTGATATTAGTAATGTATTATGTTTGGGTTGTCCCATAAGTTCTGTTACTTTTTACGAAGTTTCGTGTTTGAAAATTTTTTATGAAAAACTGGTAATAGGTGGAGATTTCAAACAAAAAGGAATTTGATCTATGTATTTTTATGAACATAATGTGTGATTTTGGTAGTTCTCGTGATATTATTTCTTTTCAAAATGGCGGCTTGAAAAAAAGACCAAAGACGATGATCTTCGCGTAATTTTTTTCTTTTGTTTAAAAAACTAGGAAGAACGCATATTTCATGGCTAAAAAAGTTTTCCTGTATACATGAAATGTTTAGATTAAGATGTCATAGTTTCAAGATAATTCGATAAGTTTAACTTAGGAAATTTGTCTCTGAACTTAAGTTCAGAAAGCAGAGCGCACAGTTCAAGCGCGCAACGTTTTAGCTTATCAGAATTACACTCGCTGAACTTTATACGCTATGCGAACAAAGCAATTATTTGCTTCAAACGAAAACACTACAATAAAAACAACTCGTTGGAATTTAGAAATAAATCTATTAAACTATATTATGAAAAGATGCTTTTAATGTTTAAACCGTTTAACATTATGGTTCAAAAACATCTACCTTTTATTTGCTTCATACCAGCTGTTTAGAAAAACAATAGCCGTGCTTTAATAGTTAGGTGGCTTATTACATAAAAATGCCCTGAAACTGCAAAATGTGATACTTTCATGAAACTTTCAGGGATGTTAGATAATCATATAAGAACTAAAAAATCGATGGGAGCCCAAAATTTTGGGGCGTGGTTTGACCGTTATGACGTCATAACAAGATGGCGACCAAGGGCCTATATTCGGTTCTTTTAATGACAGAAAGACATTTTTGGGGACAAATATTATGTTTTAAGGGTTAAAAAACATGATTCTGATGACAAAACGTGCAATTTTTTTTAAAAAGTTACTAAAATTTAATAAAAGCACGAAATAATAATACAGTCTATCGCCAGTTGCGCCAAAAAAAATTTGTAAAAAAATTATTTTTTTCGACGGTTTTATATGTTTTTTGGGGTGCTGATTCTAAATATTTAGTTCACTTCCACGTAGAAGGTCGGCTTCCTATCAAAAAACGCAAAAATATGTGAAAAAATCGCCAAATTTTTACTCTTTCTTCGGATTTTCGCTTATATTTTAAAAAATATTAGTTTCTCGAAAATTATTTAAATTACAAAGTTGGAGTAGATAAAATTTACTACAAAATGCACTATTTAATTTTTGTTTTCCGAAGAATAGTTTAGACTTTATAACACACTGAAAAACAGAGAAACAAACATCCTCTGTTTAAATTATGCTGTGTTAAAATTATCTGTTTTTCAATGCGTTATAACGTCAAAACTATTCTTCGGAAAACAAAAATTAAATGATCCATTTTGTAGGAAATTTTATCTACTCCAACTTTGTAATTTAAATAATTTTCGAGAAACTAATATTTTTTAAAATATAAGCGAAAATCCGAAGAAAGAGTAAAAATTTTGCGATTTTTTCGCATATTTTTGCGTTTTTTGATATGAAGCCGACCTTCCACGTGGAAGTGAACTAAATATTTAGAATCAGCACCCCAAAAAACATATAAAACCGTAGAAAAAATTTATTTTTTTACAAATTTTTTTTGGCGCAACTGGCGATAGACTGTATTATTATTTCGTGCTTTTATTGAATTTTAGTTACTTTTTAAAACAAATTGCACGTTTTGTCATCAGAATCATGTTTTTTGACCCTTAAAACATAGTATTTGACCCCAAAAATGTCTTTCTGTCATTAAAAGAACCCAATATAGGCCCTTGGTCGCCATCTTGTTATGACGTCATAACGGTCAAACTACGCCCTAAAATTTTGGGCTCCCATCGATTTTTTAGTTCTTATATGATTGTCTAACATCCCTGAAAGTTTCATGAAAGTATCACATTTTGCAGTTTTTTTGTAATAAACCACCCAACTATTAAAAAACACGTGAAATTAAAAAGACATTACCAATATATGAAGTTTTTAAGCCAAAATTTCCTACCTTAAACTTATCGAATCATCTTGAAACTATGACATCTTAAATCTAAACATTTCAAATATACCATGAATTATGCGTTCTTCCTAGGTTTTTAAACAAAAGAAAAAATTACGTGAAAATCGTCGTTTGTGGTCTTTTTTTCAAACCGCCATTTTGAAAAGAAATAATATCACGAGAACTACCAAAATCACATGTTGTGTTCATATATATACATAGATCAAAATCCCCACCTATTACCCGTTTTTCATAAAAAAAATTTCAAACACGACCCTTCGTAAGAAGTAACAGAACTTATGGGACAACCCAATATTTCAAAAAGTCCCCTCAACTACCCAGATAACTATGTCTCTACGATAATAGCATCTACGCAACAGAAAAAGGTATGTTGTCACATGAGGTTTCGACTAAAAAGGTTTATGGAAAACGTGAAATGGTTGTTTTAATATGTTTGTCATTGATGTGTCAAAAATATCCATTGCTCATGCATGCATGCGTAGTGGAATGATATATTTGAATGCTTATCAAATTAAAAAAAAAGGTGTTTCAAAATTGCGTAGCACCGCTTTTATTTGGAACCAACGCCTCCTAGGGTCACGGAAGTAAGGTCTACCCCTAGGTAAATGAGCCTGGAGAGTCCATTAAGATGATTTACAGTACCCCTAGCGGCGAAATTAAAAAGTTAAAAAATTAATTTAAAAACTAATGGAGATAGAGCAAAAAACCTCAATAAGAGTATTGTTGCCAACGTCATGAAGAACTCACTGTAAAAAATTTGACCAAAATATCTTGAATTTTTGCGGAGATATTAGCATGTGAAAATAGCACTTTTTCAGGGGTCAAAAAAGAAAAAGTTCGCATAATCGCAAATTTTTCAGTGTTATTTTGTAGTTTTGTGTTTTTTTAGTTTAAAGAACACAAAATTTAATCAAAAAATCAAACAAATTTGCAAAAATGCTACCTTATTCTTTTTTGACCCCTGAAAAAGTGCTATTTTCACATGCTAATATCTCGGCGAATATTCAAGATATTTTCATGATTTTTTTTTCAGTGAGTTCTTCATGACGTTGGCAACAATACTCTCACTGAGGCTTTTGCTCTATCTCTTTTAATTTTTAAATTAAAATGTTTAACTTTTTGATTTCGCCGCTAGGGGCGCTGTTAGTCATTTCAGTGCATTATCCAGGCTCACTTACCTAGGAGTAGAACTTACTTCCATGACCCTAGGAGTCTTTGGTTCCGAATAAAAGGCGTGCAACACAATTTTGAAACACCCTGTATGTAGTCACATTTTACGAATAATATAATTAGTCCTAGAGGTATAGTAGGTATTGTTCTTTCCTAAGGTATAGTTCTTTGGTCAATTCTATGAGCTCAAGGAATCTTTCTGCTCAGAATTTGGGAGGACTTAATGAAAAGCCTCTATTTTACTGGCGATAAATAAGTTTATGAAGTATATTTCCATTTTAATTACTTAAATTAAGATTCCTATGCAAAAAATTTTTATTTTCATTTATTATAATATTTTTATCTATATAGATTTTTTTATATCTAAGCTAAAAGGATTATTGTGTATAAAAGGGTCTTTAAAAAACTACCTAGCTATTAACTACCTCGGTATTTCAAAATTTAATTTTCTTTCTACGTATGTATAAAAATATTCAAAAAATTATTTTACTTTAAATTTCGATCAATAATAGAAGTTATTTTACTAAGTGAAACTTTTTTAGTTTCTTCTCAGTATTAATACATGAATACAGCTTTATTGCGTATTTCAGTTTTTGAAATTTTTAATAATAATCCAAAGTAATTAGTTAAAAAATAAAAACAAGTATAAAAATTCATATTTTATTGCAGCTTTACAGCACCATTTCACCAAACGGAAAAAGCAAGAATAATTAATAGAACCTCAAGCGTTGATAGTGCATGTATAATTTGAAGGTAAGTAATGACACAAAGTTTTTTTCTCCATTTCCCTTTCATCCACTCAATTAGAACGCCACAAAAATATCGTTTCTTTTCTAGTAGACGCTTTTCTAAAGCGAGTTAATTGCTCATTAAGGTGATTTGTTTGTCAAGTATATGATTTGCAAGTTTTCGCTTTTTCATCTAATCGCTGCCAGACAGAAACACAAACCCGAGTCCTTTTTTAACACGCCTTATGAAAATTTATTCGATGGAATTAATTTTTCCACCACACAAAATGAGTTAAGGACCTTCAACCATTTATCTAACGTTTACACTCCTCATGGGCTTAGCGTCTTGAAAAAGAGGCAACTAAGCTTTTTCAGATAGTTTTTTTTTGGAAAAATTCTTTGATGGGATAGCCATGTTTTTTGAAACGAAAAATGCTGTTTTCAAAAGAAATAAAAACGTGATTATTTTAGTACATGATGATAATCATAGCCTGCCATTTTGCACTTTTTTAGGTGCATTTAGTGCTGGTAAATGTTATATTGACTTCGGGCATATTCATCCAGAGTTATTTTTATTTGTTTTATGGCCTTAAGTATTTTATACAGAAAGATGTGATAAAAGCAATCTTGGCAGCTAGGTATCAAAATCATTGTAAAAAAGCATATTATTTCCCAACACTATTTAATTTTTGTGTGTATTATTTTTTAATCATTTTAACAGAGTGCTATTAGCATAATTTTTTTATCAATCTGAGATATTTTTTAAAGTACAGCTTCTCACATCAGTAAACATATTACACTGTTAATTTCAATATTCACTTCTTCTATAATTGATCGGTTTGTCATTTTTAAGAGGGCTAAAATTGGTTGAAATACTATTTGGATTTTTTCAGCTTAATTAGCTCTATAATGAAGGGTTTCATTTATATTTGAAAATGAAGTGAAACTCCTATAAATACTATTCGAGAAAAAACTACAGTTTAAAGCATTATGTATTTTATCAAACATTCACATGAATCTAAAGTACAAAATTAATATAATTTTACTGCCCTCAAGGAAATTATATTAACTAGTGAATGGGTATGACGGTTTTAATTACTGAAAAAAATTGATTTAAAACAAAATAAATAATATGGAGAATTAAGATTTAAAGTAGAGGTAGTTTTTCCTTTTTATCCAAATTATATTATTATTTTTCCCAAATTATATTTTGTTATAATAGAACATTAATACTTGGGAAAACTAATTAATTTCTTGTTTAAAATTGGATTTCTATTAAAGTTCTACAATTCATAGCGTAGTAAACTTATTTAAGGTAATTAAAAATATAAACTCTGAAATGATATTTTTTAAACCTTCTTGAATATGTATCATTCTTTTGAATAAATTAATGGAAATCGAAACCATCATTCTTCTAATGATCAGTTTCTTTATTTTATTACTCTTTTAAATTTAAAATATAAAAACATCTCAGATATTTGAAATCTAATTTTTCTAAGCAAGCAAAATGATTTTATATACTTTAGTGTACTCATAACGGTTTTTCTTTACTCTTTTATAATTATAATCTCAGCATAATATCATTTATAATTTTATAATTTTTATTTAATGAAGAATTTGAAAAGTTTGAAAAAAGAAATTTAATAATAGTCTCAAAAGAATTAACATGCAATGAAAATATACGAAAACAATTCTATTTAGTTCAAGACTTTATATAATAAGCTGATAAGATTTTATAAAATGAAATTATTTCTTATTGATTCTTATCAGCTTTAAGTTTACTTCTGAATAATAGATAAATATTAAGAACCATTTAGTTTATTAGTTATTGTATGAAATTATCAATTACTTATAAAATAATTTGAAGCTTAAAATTGATGAGAGTTGTATGAAAACGTACAAAAATAAAATTCAATTTCACTTCTATGCTATAAGAATTATTTTTATTGACTGTATAGATAATGAAAGTTTTGGAGCCCACTATCACAACTTAAGAAACATAGACTTACAAGACTTTTACTTCCACTCACACCTTTAATATGTAGTTGCTTTTTTATGGTGTTAAGTAGTTTTGGAGAATAAATATATCTAGTTTCTTACAAATTTAAATGACTAAAAAAACTTTATTAAACCATATATTTCGTAAAAAATTACTTATAACGATACCTCAAACTCAAATACTACATCAAGCTTATTTTCCTAAATGGAACACGCTCCATTACATAAATGCAGTAAACCACAATCCATATTTTTCAGACAGCTTCCACATGAATGGAATCACAGGACAAACCTCTGTTTCAGTGGTTACCATGGCACTCAGAGCCGATTCTCTATCGGAAATACCACTCTGCAAAAGCAGACAAATATTGTCCAAGGGGACCCTTATGGCTTTGTTCGAAAATTTTCTTTTCGGATCCGTAAGAGAATTGGGTCCCTTGAGATGATCATGGAAAGTGTGCGCTGTTTGCTTCGTTGGAAACCCTCTTTTATGGCTCGGATTTCACAGTTTACAAACAGGAAGAAGAAGAAACTCTACCGTCTGAAAAATCGAAATTGATCGTATGTTTTTTTTATTTTTAAATATGGCGACCGGTGAGGGGAATTAGATTCGTATTCCTTTTTCAAATATCAATGGTTGAACTGACTCTGCTTTACACAAGAATCAACTCGATAATTGGCTTTTGTGAAATCGGTTTTTCTTGGGGGTATCTACATTATTTGGGAAAAAATGAATGTTTTCACAAAGAAGAAGTAGAGAGCAACTGTGTGTTTAAAGATCTTTCTAACTGTCGGTTTTTAGTCTTTTATCAAGTGGGAATTCACAATCCCCTCTAATATTATTAAACATTATTGAGTGGTATTTGAAAGGAACGTTTGAAATTTTTCTTGAAAAGTCTCAGATTGTAGCTGAGACAAACAAAAAAAATATTAAGCAAGCTGTTTTTTTAATATTTATATAAGTTTTTATTTATTTATTTTTCTATAGTTTTGAACCAAGTTCATGTTAGTGAGAAGGTCTAATTATTTAAGTACTAACCCCCGTTTTCATCCAATATTTCATATTCTAAAAATCGTTGAAATGCAGTTCCGTATGTATATTTTATTTGTTAAATACAATGCTTAAATCTTTTAGAAATATCACCTAACTAAAAAAAGAAACAACGTGACTGTTTTTAATTATAACTTTGCAATTAAAAAATACTGTCAAGTGTCTTATTTTCAAGTCACCCTTACCCTTGTCTTATTGTCACCCCTTTAAAACTACTACATAAAAAAGTAAGAAAACTCTT
The DNA here is from genome assembly GCA_024610705.1 of Tetragnatha versicolor. Taxonomy (NCBI): domain Eukaryota; kingdom Metazoa; phylum Arthropoda; class Arachnida; order Araneae; family Tetragnathidae; genus Tetragnatha; species Tetragnatha versicolor. Next base: position 43,253,269 of record JANDEH010000002.1, on the reverse strand, counting down.
GTTTTTTTATAATATATTCTAAATAAATTAATACGACTATCACCCTTTTTAATATTATACCTTATTTCTAACTTAACGATCATAACATATCTTATTTGTTATCATTTTTATTTTTGTGCAATTTGCTTCTTAACAAAAAAATCATAATAAAGCTGATTTAAATGAAAGATAACAATCGTCTTCCAAACCGACTTGAAACCCCCTAGTAGTAAAGATAATTACTCCCCATTATCGTGTACTTTGACGAGAAAAATAATATTTCGGATCAGATAAGAACCAAAAACACATCTCAAAATACAATACTCGGCTTATGGCATCACGTCCAGCATAAAGCCAGCATTTCCATAACAAGCCAAAAATCCCATTAAACGCTACATCCATCACAGTGAATGTTAATGAACATATTATGCAAAGTAACCCCAACGCTCCCCCGAAAAATCAATTAAATAGTTACCACTCATTCAGACCATCCCTATTCCATTCATTCTAACCACAATTTTCCCCGGGAAACAAGATCCTGGGAAAATTAAAAACTCGGATAATAAGCCCGGGTCTGATAGCATATTCAAAACGGTATGATTAATCGAGTTTCTTATCTCTGGAGAATCAATTAAAAATCTTCTTCTTCCGTTGAACCCTGATGATTCCCAAAAACAATTTAACTTTCCATTGCACAGCCAGCCATTAAGCGGGAATCTATCGATGGAGATAAAAGCGATCGAAAATTATTTCCTATCGATTTATCGAGGAGGGCAGGCGTAATAACAAAGTTTTAATGAGATGCATCTGGCCTCATTAGTGACAAGTTAATGAGGTTAGCTCTTCTCTTTCTGCCTGATTAATGTCGTCAATATATAGTGTACCGGAACTTTCGTCCACTGCCTTGTTATTAAAAGGGGCTGAGCAGCATCCTTCTAAGTATTCCGGTTTTATGTCTCAGAACAAACCTTCTAGGGGGGAGGGGGTAATAGTTTGCTCGAGATTGCCTCCTTCTTTTAATCTCAGACCTAGGAAGTAGCTATTCAGTTGGGTACTTTTATTGCCTTTAAGGATGCGGGGTAGGGTTTGCGCAGTGAAAGGCATTTTGTTTAGAGGCGGTTGTTTCGGTATAGTTTGTAGGCTATAATGCGGGTTTTCTTTGAAAAATTCGATTGGTAATGGGGTACCTAAGCAACGAAGACCTACTTAACTCACTTTGGTTAAAGAGATTTATTGTAGATTTGATATTTTGTAAATACCTGCAAAATTTATTCTAACATCATTTCCCTTCATCCTTTAAAAACTTACGTTCAATTAAAAATAATTTAAATTTTGTAATTGATAGTTGGTGTGTTTTTAAAGTAAGTAAAATATGCGTAACATCGTTTTGTAGTCGGGTGGCTTGTTACAAAAAAACTGCAAATTGTGATACTTTTATGAAACATTCAGGGATGATATATCAACATATAATAACTAAAAAATCGATGGGACCCCAAACTTTTAGCCGCTGGTTTGACCGCTATGACGTCATAACAAAATGGCACCCCTAGCGGTCCCAAAACGATTTCGTGGTAAATTTTTTAACGCTAAACACGTTTTAAGCTCTAAATATCCTTGAACATATCTTAAAAATAAAATATTTTCTAATATTTACTTACTGTAGGAATAATAGGGGGTGGTTTCATTAGAATGACGTCACTATCACTTTGGTTTACTCTGCGTCCAATATCCATGGTACTGATAGTTTTTCTTGGTTTTATTTACCTTCCATATCATATTTCCTTATTATTAAGTCTCTAAGGAAATGTATTTTCTAAATATTAAAAAAGAATATTTGAGTTTTTGGGGGCGTGGTTTACTTAATAGCGCATATTTACAAAGGTGTCAGGAACGCAACTTTTAAACAGCACTGAAATAAACTTCTAATTGTGATACCAACACCAAACTTTCAGGGATGATAGATTATCATATAAAAACTGTAAAATCGATGGGACCCCAAAATTTTAGCTTGTGGTATGACCGCTATGACGTCATAATAAAATGGAGTCCATAGCGGTCCCAAAACGATGCCATGGTGCATTTTTAAGGCTTAACACACATGAACATTTCCTAATAATAAAATATTTTCCAATACTTAAAATATTTTCCAATCTAGGAATAATAAGGGGGTTTCATCAGAATGACGTCATTATCACTTGGGTTACTCTGCGTCCAATATTAATGGTGGTGATAGTTTTTCTTGTTGTTATTTACCTTCTAGATCCCCTATTTATTTAATATTAAGTGTATTAGTAAATGTATTTTCTAAATATAAAAGAATATTTTATTTTTTGAGGCGCGGTTTACATGATTGTGTATTTTTACAAAGGTGTCAAAGATGAAACTTTTAAACAGTACTGAAATAAACTTCTAATTGTGATACCAACTTCAAACTTTCAATGATGACAGATTGAAATTGAGAATTGAAAAATCGATGGGACCCCAGCATTTTTAGAGCGTGGTGTGACCGCTATGACGTCATAAAAATTGTGCTCGTAGCTATGAGTTGTTTTAAGGGTGTAGTTTTGATCAGTATGGTGGATATATAACAATACCACCTTAACAACGTCCACCTTAAGAAGGATCTATCTTTCCACGAGTCTAATACATTTTAATTTTATATTATTTTATGTACTTATACTTAATTAAAAGAACATTTAACATTTTAATTAAGTTTTAAGCGGAAAAGATAATACCTTTAAAAAAATTACCACGACATCGTTCTCTGACCATTATGGACTCCATTTTGTTATGACGTCATAGCGGACAAACCACAAACTAAAATTTTAGGGTCCCATCGATTTTTTAGTTCTTATATGATGATTTATCATCCCTGTAAGTTTGACGTCGGTATCACACTTAGAAGTTGATTTCAGTGCTGTTTAAAGTTGCATCACTGACGCCTTTGTAAAATTACACAAATAAGGTAAACAACGCCCCAAAGAACTCAAATTTTCTTTTTATATTTAGAAAATACATTTTCTTAGAGATTTAATAACAAATAAATAGGATTCATAAAGTAAATGATATCAGGAAAACTATTGTCACCATTGATATTGGACGCAGAGTAAACCAAAGTGCTAATGACGTCATTCTGATGAAACAACCCCTATTATTCCATCCCCTATTAAGTATTGAGAAAATATTTCATTTTTAGGATATTTTTATGTATATTTAGAGCTAAAAACGTGTTTAGCCTTAAAAAAATATACCATGGCATCGTTTTGGGACCGCTATGGACTCCATTTTGTTATGACGTCATAGCGGTCATACCACGAGCTAAAATTTTGGGGTACCATCGATTTTACAGTTTTTATATGATAATATATCATCCCTGAAAGTTTGGTGTTGGTATCACAATTAGAAGTTTATTTCAGTACTGTTTAAAAGTTGCGTTACTGACGCCTTTGTAAATATGCGCAATTAAGTAAACCACGCCCCCAAAAACTCAGATATTCTTTTTTATATTTAGAAAATACATTTCCTTAGACACTTAATAATAAGGAAATAGGATCTGGAAGGTAAATAAAACCGGGAAAAACTATCATCACCATGGATATTGGACGCAGAGTAAATCAAAGTGATAATGACGTCATTCTAATGAAATCACCCCCCTATTATTCCTGGAAAAAGTAAATATTAGAAAATATTTTATTTTTAGGATATGTTCAAGGATATTTAGAGCTTAAAACGTGTTTAGCGTTAAATAATTTACCACGACATCGTATTGGGACCGCTAGGGGCGCCATTTTGTTATTACGTCATAGCGATCAAACCACGCGCTAAAATTTTGGGGTCCCATCGATTTTTTAGTTCTTATATGTTGATATATCATCCCTGAAAGTTTCATAAAAGTATCACAATTTGCAGTTTTCGGTCATTATTTTGTACTAAACCACCCGACTATTGGGGAATATCAAAGTCATATTTAAAGCCTGAGTAATAAATCAAGTGAACATCAACTTTTAGGGGCATAAATTCCATAATGTTTCAGAACTTGTTCTTCAAATTTCATTTTATTCTTTAAAATGATTCATTAAAAAATTAAAATAATTCATTCAATACGTAAAAAATTTAAATTAAATTCAAAGTAAATCTACCCATTTCTTTGACGAATACCAAAATGAAAAAAAATCTTACCTTGTGTAACTTTAAAGTTCTTCTAATAGATAGCGTTTAGATAAAATCGACTATTTTTCTAATTTGATTTTTATATTATTCGAAAAAAAAATTTTTAAAAAACATTCTTAAATTTATTTAAGTTATGTTTTGTTAATAATGATTTGTTGTTTAAATATTTTACACCAGAAAATCTCTTTTTATAAAGATAGCTAAGCAAATAGTAAAAATCCTATTAAAACCATAGAGGAAACCACACAATCCAATATCCTTCTCCCCTAACAATTTCGGGCATCTAACTCGCATTTTTGTCCCCATCTCAAAGTAAAACATTCTAAAAATACATCCAACTTTTATGCGTCTTCAATCGTTTCCCGATGCCATTGAGCTCCTCTGTGAAAAGTTTTCTTCGAAGAATCGCTGAAATTCGAAAACATTCCGAAACACATATAAACAACTGTTTGCTTTGTTGTTAGAGGAGTCGGAATCGCAGGACCGGAAAGTCACATACAGTGTTCCTTTCTCTGTTTCTCAACTAAAAGCGGTCTTCCGTTAACGAAAAGAAGGTACTTTATTTCAACGGGATAAGTTATTCTTTCCCATTGTCAATTCAATAAAAATACCTCGGTCGTTATTTGGTCGGAGGCTGTTTAATTTTTCTTCTTTTCTCTCTCAAATAAATATTTATGTTACAAACCTGCATTGATATAGAATTCATTGAAATCCGGGATGTAAAGTGAAATATATGGTAGTACACTGTTTTTGAGAAAAAGTTATGTGGACATTAAGATAGTTTGAATTTCTTTTATAGGTATACAACAAATGTATTTTGTAATATTACATCCTCTCAAACATTTATGTTATTACATTCTTTTTTTAAGATAACACATCCCCTTATTACATAAGTTTCTTTAAATTTGAAGAGTTTATTTAAATTTCGGGTAAACCGCACCCATTCTTTCATTATTACCGTGTCTTGATAAAAACCCAATGTTATATGAACCTACGCATGATAAGTTTTGACCATTGAAAATATTGGATGAAATTAATTTCATACTCTAATGAATATTATTTAAATGGATTTGCACGCGCGTTATATATTAGTCAAATTGTAATTACTTACAATAATGATGGTTGTAATAAGAACTTAGTTATCCAGTTATGTCTACCATTATCGATACTATTGAGAAACTATCATTACTTACACTCCAAAACTACATGATAGACCTATATTATTATAGTGCATTTCGTTGTAGACCTCTGTGCTCGATATAAGCGACTACGCTTTAAAATCTACTAACTTCATAAGAGTGCTAAATTGATTTAATTTCACTCTCCCGTAATAAACGTATATGTTATACAAAATAAAGTAGGACTGCATTAACCCAATGGGTACAAATTGTCCGAGATAAAAAACAAAATGGAAAAACTTCTTTTTAACAATGAATGAATAAATTACTTTTTAGTAAACTTAAACTACCATTTAACGGATGCTTTAAATTAAAAACAAACAAATAATACATAAAAACCATCCCGCTAACCCCACATACCCATAACTAAGCTTCTTTTCTTTCTTAACCCCATTCAACATCTTCTTAAACCCAATTTTAAACCCGTGTCATAGCAGAGTGAATGTACTACTCAAAAAAGACTGATTACACACACGGTTGCCGCAGCTTTACGAGCATCTTCCCCTACGCTTTAAGGGCATCATAGGCACATTTCCGTCTATTAGGCCGGCGCCGACGGTATTTAGGGACGGCCGATGATTTATGCCAGCCTCTCTGCGTTTGTCTGGGACGCGTCCCCCTTTGATTAATCGAATGGTTTAATTAATTAGTTATTGATGATGGCTAGCCACTTACTAGTCGCTGGGATTAGCCTGGTTGGTTTTCTGCTGGATGCCTGGCGCGTAAATCAGTTTGTTGATGTATGAAAGTGATTGGTTGAAAGAAGATGGGGTTGTTTGTGGGGTTAAAGAAAATTTTTATTTATGGGGGTGTTGTGTGGAGGGGGAGGTTTGGAGTGGGATTTATTTTTATGGGGAGTTGGAAATGTGCATGTGGAGCTTGTTTTTTATGGGTATTAGTTGTGTTTAGACATGTATACCTTGTTTTGCAAGAAAGCGGAAATTTTAAGAGATTTTAAGTAAAGAAAAAACTTAAACCAAACTTATAAGGAGTGTGATTTTAATTTTAATTGCTTTTTCATTTAATTAGGAAATGCATGTTCTCCATCTAAACTGTCATTGAAATATTTAATTATTAGCACTTAAAGAGAATGGGATTACTAATTGCATATGTTTGGTGATAAGAGATAGGGAGATATGGCTAAAGCTTACTCAGAACTTAAAAACCATGTTTTAAAAAAATCTCGGTAACTTTCTGAAACTTTAAAAATGTTGAATTAAAAGTGAATTATTTTACTGATTAGAAAAATGGGTCTGCACATTTTGTTCCAAGTCATGTGAGTTTTTCCTTAAATTTGATAGGGTTTTAAAATGAGTTTTGTAAGTGTGGAGGTTGGGCTGTTGCTTACGTAATTATAAATCTTGAATATGATTTGCTTATTTTTGCTGGGAAAGGGAAAAACTGAAAATCACCAAAAACATGCTTGGCGTAATAATTGAACGGTCTCCTGATAAATTAATATCAATATTCGACTTGGAATAATAATTCACTAATATACGCTAGTAATATTTAATAGTTTGCAAAAGTTTCCAAAGAGCAATGATAAACTATTCACTTTTGATGACATTATATGAATATATTTTATACAAATTTCTCTGATGAAAAAATCTTAACCAAATGTAAAACATTTATTCCTAAAAATTATCATGGAAAGAATTGATTTTTATACTCATCGAAAATAGTTAAAACTATTCTGAAACAATCCAAAATTTCATCGTGACTGTCACACAAATGACGTTTTTCATACCTTCATATCGCGAAAAGTATGTAAAAAACTAATTCCGAATTGTTATTTCAAGAGCTTATAAATTTCTGAAAGAATAGTTCGCTCCTCATTCGTTTGAAGCCATTTCTGATTAATGGGGTTTTGATGATCCTGAGCCGTAGCGTGATGAGCTAATGATCAGATAGAACTTCAGGAGAGCAAAAAAAGTACAAACGACATGGAATGGGAAATATTCTCAACACAACTTTTTCGTTGTTATTTTTAATGCAGAAGTTATCGTTCCCTGTTCGAATGAAAGTAAAAAAATCCATTCTGATGCTGAACGAAACTTTCATCACGTTTTCATCTAAAAAAGTACTGTTAAAATGAAGAAAAATTTTTGACAAAAAAGTTTTGAGGAATTCGCTGTGAAATGTTAGTTGGTTGGTTTAGGTTTACTTGGTGATAGGCTGGAGTAAGGGGGAAAAGTTAATGACCCAAAGATGGGTGAAATTTAGTTTTTTGGTCTATTAGATATGCTACAGAGAGTTTCTGAAAGACCATTTGCATACGAATAGTTCGTTGCTTAAATGTAAGTTTGGTTTGAGAATTCATCAGGAAATACATAGTGCTTTTGTAAAGCAAAAGAGTTTTGCTTAAAAGGAACTAAAAAGTTTAATGGAGTTTCAGCTTTTTGTTCTGAAATAAACTTGAAAAAAAAACGATTTAAGTATTTAAAAGAGGAAGTGACTTACTTTTAAGCAAAGAGATTTAGCAATAATAAATAAACTATTTGTAACTGAAGGTAAAACGAAATTAACCCTTTTAATTCCATAAAAATATTTAGAGTAGTTAGTAGATGTACTTTAAAAAAACATGCGTGCAACTAAGAGACAACTGATGGAAATAGCTACTTTGAATTACTCTAATATTTTTATTTGCAAGTCACATTAAATTCAACGATTTAAATATTTTTTTACAAAACCACTCAAGCTCATAAACAAAATAAAAACATCACGTTTCATACAAATTTTTTACTTTCATCACTCTTTAAATTATATGTTAATTAACACTGATTTTAACAACACACTATTAATCGTTATACAAATTAAACTCCAAAGCTCGTATAATCTGTTTATTTCATGTGTGTTTAATATAAACATTAAAATAATATTCCCTTCCTACTTAGTATTACCACATCACCACATTATATTAGCACTACCAGTTTATTTAGGACACACAAAATCACCAAAAGCATTTCGGATTTTATGTACAAAACGTCTTCCTTTTAAAACAGTTCTAAAACTTAAAAAAGATCAAACTTAAGAGAAATATGAACATGCGCATTCACAAGCCAAACTGTCTAAAAAAACCCACTTTGCATGACACAATGCTAACCTTTTCATACCTAATTAAAACTCAAGAGCGCATAAAAACGCCTTCTAAACAGCTCCTCTTCTTTTCTCCAAGAATACTCACTCCAACAAGTTTCCGTCTCATAAGCAAAAGCCATAACACACCTGCTCAAGCCCTCCACGCGCTAAAACTTAATTAATTTCGTCCCACTCTCTCCAACGACGTGACACCTACACAAAACCAACAGGAGGTCAAAAGAAACTGTGCATATCACTCACTCTCCCCAACTCCTTTCAACAAAGAAACGGATTCACCTTTCAAAATAATTAAAAAAATCAAAGACAAAGCCAGAGCAAACAGCGATGCCTTTCAAAAGCGAAAACTTCCCGAAGACCAACTTTCGGGAAAAGACCTTTTCCACGCTATGAAACAAGCCCCTTTAATTTCGGCGCGTCTTCTTTAACCCTGACCGCCCCGGTCTTTCTGTAGGGTTCAATGGCAATCTCGGGCGTGTGGAGGATTGAGAGGGTTGAGAATGCGGCAGTTTCGTGAGGTATGAGTAGGGGAAAAAGCTGACGAGTCTTGCAACGAAAGGAGAAGGGGAGGGCCATTCTTCATCTATGCTAATTAGTTGGGTAGGGGTGCCGAGTTGGGGGTTTTATGGAGGGGTGAATATTATGCATGGAGTAATGAACGACTTGAGGGATCATAAAGTGGGCCGTAATATCGCCGTTGACCGAATAATTATGATGATATAAACTTTGAATTTGAATAGAAGTGAGGGTAAGCCAGTTTGGGGAGAGATGAACTCATGAGTGGGTTCAGAAAACTTTACCTTCCAGTGAAGGAAAATTTTTAAAGTATTGACTAGTCAAATAAGTCAAATAATTTGAAGGTTTATTATTCCTAAAAGTTTTGAGGATTTTATAAAAAAAAGTAGAGTCACACTTATCTAAAAAAAAGGTTCAATTCCGTTAAATACCGAAGTTGTTTTGTTTTGAGAACCAAATATTAGAAACATCTCCAAAATTTGTTTAACTAACATAAAAATTAGTAATATGAATGACAATCGTAATAATTTGGTGATATTTGAATATATGCGTTCCAAAAAACTTGATGATATTTATCGGAAGACGGAAAACGGAATCGTACCAAAAAATACAACAATATTTCGTTTATAACACTCATTTAGTTGGTTACTACACTATATAGCCACACTGGATGTCCATCACTACTGAAAAAATTAAATAATTCTTAGAATCTTAATATATATAACTAATTTACTACGCACTGGCATCTTGTTGAACCTACGCAATATTCCCAGTTACTCATCCACAGTAAACAAATATACACATTTTTAGGAATACATTATTTCAGAATGTTAACCGAATGCAACATTTATTATCACGCATACACTGGGCATTTTTCAAATAAATGCAGATGAATACAAAAATAACCATCACAGAGTCAACGTATGTCTAAAATGTTGGCGTTTCAGAAAAAAATTACTATTCTTTTTCAATTTTCAACGAAACATAAACGAACTAGCTCTTTTAACTATCAACTTTTCCGTCGCACCAAACCCCCCTCCAAATCCCCTAAGATACACACCGGCAAAGAAGTCACGGCCAACGAAACCCCCCATCAGTACACCACCCAATCTGTAGCAAGCAAAATCAAAACTGCTACCAGCCGAAAAACGGCCCGCAGTTACTTTCCACTCCTCGTTAGCCCGAATGATGAAAAACCGCCGAACGTTTTCAAAAACGCATTACTACCTTCCATATTTCAAAAAGCAGCAGCGAAAACATGCACTCAACGCGCTCTCTCTTTTCTAGCATCAGTTATTATTTCCACATGCCGTGCTCTATCACGCTAAGTGATAGAGCGTCAAGTTCTTTCACCTCATTCGGAGTCCATTTCCAAATCACATCACGTACAAGTTCGTGCCCTTTCGAGCATATTTTGCATCCCATTACACAGGGATTATTGAAAGGGATAGAAGATCGCGCACTTTCCGTTTTTAGGGGTTTTCTGGGGAGGTGGACGTTTTTAAGAATGGGTCTGAGGATCCGCTATTTTCGTGTGGATTCACTTGGCCGAAAGGATCTAAAGATAGTAACTTAGGTTTCAAACATTCAATTTATCCAGATTAGGGATCGTTTGGGTTCTAGTAGCTAAATGTGAAACTAATACCGCATACGACGGATTAACAAAATACTGGGCTATATTGAAAATACAATAGTATCTGAACTATCTAATGAAACATTTCTTGACATAGGATAGAGGAGTGTTAAACTATTTATAATATTGTAAACTAGGTAATAGAAATATACCCAGCGGGAACATATCTGGTTTTTAGGAATAGTTGAGTAATAATTTCAATGGTGCACTTTCAGGGCCCGACTTACAAGTTTGGGGGCCCAGGGACAAAGACTCATTTGGGAAACCCTATAATGTCTTAAAGTAAAATTCAAATTTATTTCACATAAAATAACACAATTAATCATCTTAAAATCCAAGTTTATACACTTTGTAAAACTATTTTTTTGAAAACTTCAAAAGCTTAGTACTTGATTTTAAATTCATAGGATAATAAATTTATTTTACTATCTCACATGTTCTTAGCTTTTTAAGCTTGATGGGACAATTGCCCCGAATGCCCTGTGCACTTTAACAGAAACTCATTCAAAGACAATTTGTGAACTTTGGGTGAATGCACGCAACTTTGATTTCTCAATCTATTACCCCTAAATCTCAATATATCTCAATATATTACCCATAAATTATCTAAAAAAAAGTCAAAATAACCACAACTAGAGGTTTAGTAAGTCTCAATTTATTCTGCCCCAATGTTCAATCCTTGTCTTAATATAGTTTTAAAACTAACAAAATAATATTTTCATACTGAATGCAATTAAATGATGACTCTAAAAGGTTCTATTTCTAACATCCCTTCTCGTATTTATCTTAATGTTGCTTGATGATGAGCTTCAGAGATAAGTTTCCTATAAGAATTATCCCTTATGGACTATGTTTTTTGCCACATCTGTGTAAATGCATCCTTCGTAATCGGATAATGTCCTTAGTAATGTCTCTGGGTACATACCTTGTAAGATTATTGAGTAATCCTTTAGTGATTAACTAGAAGTAGGTATAAGTTATTCCAGCATAAGGTTAGATAGAATATAGTCCTATATAATTATAATTTTATACATTACTATGACACATAACATATTTACACATAATTTGCCTTCAGACTTACTGAAAAGATGTAACTACACCTGGTTCAAAGTTTATAAAAGTAATTTTCAAATTTGTGGAACTTTTCCAATGCAAGGTGATTTTGTCAATTATCTCAAACATAAGTCCCGATGCGCTCTTCAGGGATATATTTAGGAATTGTTTAATTATGTTTCCAGTTATCAGCAAGCCAAGACGCAAATTATGAAACACCTTTGTTTTTGAATTTGTTTTTTTCGACCCACCCTAATGTCCATCTATTCTCCCTCAATGTAAAACCACATTATTATAAATCGTAATACTAGACACTACTAATAGGATTTTAGTAATGCATTCATATTTTGTTGGAGGTTAGTATATTTCTGAATAGCCCCCAAATGATTTTCTCGCTTTTTGTGTGTAAACCACAGACGAGAATATACAGACCGGTCAATGAGGGAGACGTATCTTTTGTCTTCCGACAAGCAGGACCGTGAACTATCTTCCTTTCGGCTATTTTCAAAATTGCCCTTTTTTACTGTATATCTATGTTTCTTCTTCTTCACTGGCTCGGGCCTTCTCGAGAAGTTTTACCCAGGCCGGTCTTCTCATTGCCACAGCTCTTCAGTTTTTAATTTTCCAAAAATAAAAAAAATCCTTCTCCAAGCAATCCAGCCATCTCAAGCTTTGTTGTCCCCTTTTTCGGGCTCTGGGTGGTCTGGCATTATATCAAGAGAAAATTGCGCTTGGAATTGCAATCTTTTATCTCGGAAGTATGCATGGATCTTTTGCAGTTTTCGTATCTATAGAATAATATCCTTTATTAGTTTTTCCTTATTTGTGAGTTTTTCAACAATATGATGCAAAAGGATACAAAATCCGAAAAAAAATCCATGCTTACTTTCAAAATTAAAGATTTCAAGTTTAAGCGCAAATTTCGTTACGACTAATCATAAGTTCTATAGAGAGGCAATTCGAGATTACAATACCTCCAGGTTCCGTTTGCCGGGCGCCAAAAAATGGGCCCCACACACTGACCTGTCTACTGTCTGTATATTCTTGTCTGTGCTGTAAAAAAACATCCAAAAAATGTTGTTTTCCTCTTCTTTAAAAACTTGGATGGAATTTTACCCGGACCTGGAAAAAGTTGTAACCTTCCCCCGAACCTAATAGAATTTCCTCAAACCTTATGTATTGGTCGTATGGAGCTGGCAGGGGCTTCCCCCGAACCAGGTTCGTAGATTCGGGCACTTTTTCCAGGTACGATTTTACCTTTACAAATAAGAAGATATACCTCTCAAATTCATGTTATCACATATCCCTCTAACTTCAACAGCGGTCACTCCATTTCTTCCCACCAGACTAGTGTTTACAATCCACCCTAGAGCCCCTATTTCCCCTTTGAGTCTAGGTAATAATATTATCCAGAGTCGTCCTATTATCCCCAGTCAAATCAGTCGCGCACCGACAAAGCAGCTCTGCTCAGGAGACATTATTGCAGTGAATGTGTTTAGGGCAAGGACGGGGGCGCTGGGGCTGCACTCCCTATTCAGGCGGATCTGAAAGGACCCGTGTTAATGCTTTTGATTGGATGGAAGCCTTGTCTTCAAGAATTTGGGTCTGGGGATTGATATGGCGTCGTTTCCATTGGGGTGTGTGATAAGCTTCAGACATTTCTTGAATGCGGTGAGGGAAAATAAAAGTGTTCGGATTAATTTGGTTAATTAGGTAGTTTCATGGTGTGAATGTTGCTAATGTGACAAAGGTGATGTCTTTAACATGCATATTAAGTTTGATAAAAAAAATAAGAAAGGTATATGGAGATTGAAAATTGGATAATATTCCGTTATTCATCGCCAAATGTTGAAATATGTTCAAGTTTTTATTACTGTCGTCAAAAATTGTTGAATGTTTGAACCGGTTTATTTGTAATTTTTGGCGATATATAGATAATACTTGTCGCCTAAAATAGTTTGGCAATTTTTAACGGGATAGCTGTTGGAAAAGTAACCTACGTTTGAAGGAGGATACCTAACGTATCACACATTGGATAAGATTATTAAGTAATAAGGATACTTATATAAGCTCTTAAAATCAATTCGTAGGTTAAAAAAAGTTTTTCATTTTGTGTGCGTATGCTTGAGCCTGCAATTTTAATCCTTTCAGTTTTAAGACGCCCGAGTATTCTATTGAATTACATCGGGAATAGTGGGGTGGTCAGGACTGAAAAGATTAATTTATTTTAGTATTGCTGTAATTAACTTACAAAATAAATGTATTACCTAACTTAACGAAATACTAAGCCTCGTGTCGTAGAAGAGTCTCATTAAAAATAACAAAACGGATCAGTTTCCTACCATTCACGCGTGTTTTTTTTTCTGATATCTGCATTGCGAAGTTTATTTAGTGAATTTTGTGTTACGAATTTATGACTATTTTTAGATATTTATTGGATGAGGACTTCCAATGGTAGTATTTCCTAAAAATTGAATTATACCCGTATAAAATGGATCTGATGTCTTTGTTTCATTCTATATACAAGACTAGACAACAATCCAACTTATAATAAGTCTTTCAATCGCATACTATCGATTCAAGTACTATAATAACTAATACTATCAAGAACTAAGGTAGTACTAACTTAATAATTACTTATTAGATCTAATAACTAATACTATCAAGTACTAAGTTAGTACTAACTTATTAATTACTTATTAGTTCTAATAACTCATACTATCAAGTACTAAGTTAGTACTAACTTACTATTTACTTATTAGTTCTAATAACTAATACTATCAAGTACAAAGTTAGTACTAACTTACTAATTACTTATTAGTTCTAATAACTAATACTATCAAGTACTAAGTTAGTACTAACTTACTAATACTATCAAGTACTAAGTTTGTACTAACTTACTAATACTATCAAGTACTAAGTTAGTACTAACTTACTAATACTATCAAGTACTAAGTTAGTACTAACTTACTAATTACTTATTAGTTCTAATAACTAATACTAATTCAAGTGTAATACTATCGATTAATTGTAAGCTTCAATATTCCCAGTCTCTATCCACTCTATATGGCTACAATTCTTTTCCCTCAACATATCTACAATCCCCACAGACACCACCCCCCAGCACCATCCACGACCTCTCACCCCAAGAATAAGACAGGGATGACAGCATCATCATCATCATCATCTCCCCTGCTGCTGTCATCGTAGACGGGAGACATATTTTGCTATGATTCTTGTCCCAGTCCCTCCTCACCGCAATCCTCGTCCGCTGATCCGTCTAATGCGACCCTCTCGTATCTGCCGGTCGCAGGGTGCACTAATCCACTTCGGACGGCTTGATGGACTCTTGAAAGTGCACGGATCGCTGTTTCATGGAGCTGAGGGCCCAGGATTATTATTGATGGGACTCTGTGTTGGTTGATGGAGGTATAAGGATGGAGTGTCTTGTGATGAGGAGGGTCGGGTTCATGTGTTTTGGTGATGGTGGGTGTAGTAGATGGAATTGTCTTCAATGTGATGTTGTTACTGAACAATTACAGGAAAGAGTGAAAAGCTGGTGAAAAATCAAGAGGTTCAATCGACAATCTTTGATGAGTTTACTCTGCGTGGTGGGTATAATTGAATCGTCACTTTGAAGTAGGGAATAAGTCCAAAAAAGGACAAATTGACTTTTTGTGCTCAAAACAATCTCCAAGCTTTGCTCTACGCAGGATTGAAAAGAGGGGCAAATAACTAACCCCTATAGGGAGATAACGCCCCTTGGAGTTGTGAAATCGATGTCCATTCATTGTATTTTTAAGTTAATTTGTAATTAAAGTTAATTTGTCTTTCTTTTCATATTCTTTGTGCTGTAAACAAAGTTAAAATAAAATTTTCTTTAATGGATATGACGTCAAATTTTTTGAAAAATACAAGTTATCGATAAGAAAAAGTTCTTTGGGAAATTGTTACACTGTTCAACAAATTTGACCTTCAAAATTTTTTCCTTGATGAAAATAGTCATTTTTTATAGATTTTGGGTTGCTGAATACGAAAATCATCATCAAAATTTTCAATTGACACAGGATTTTCAAGGAACAGCCCCTCACCTTTTTTACGTTTTTCGACGCCTTTATAACTTTAAACTCTATTTAGGATCAAAAAGCAATGTTTTAGTCTTCAAATAGGTCCCCGCAGGTAACAAGAAATGTTCAAATTAATAAAATATGATAAATTTATAAAAATGGATAGGTTTAAGGGGTAATTACCCCCCTAAAAATACAAAAATAGCTAAAAATTATAGAGGTTTCTATACGCTATTTTTTCCTCTTATTTTTTACGCAATTCCCATTTGAAGGGTCCTACCCCTTCCCCAAAGACCCACATTTGATGACAATATGCAGAAATAATTTTTACTAAAAGCGGTTGAGGTGTTAGCCTCCCAGAAGCCCCCGCGGAAGAGTTCGGAAGAATTCCAGAATCGGGAAGGCGCTCGCGAGCTCAGGAATTAATATTGATGATTTTGAAAAGATTACAAATGACATTTTTCTTATATTTTGGATGTATCCTAAGTAGAAACTCTTCAGGTCTTTAAAAACTGACCGGTTTTAGGGAGTGAGGATTCCATGTTTCAAGATGTTAATAGATGCACGGCTGTGGATAACAATTAGGGGGCATCCCCTTAAAAACTGAGGGTGATGGAGGAAAATGGGTGTCATATTTGAATTCAGCAGATCATTTTACACAAGAATCAGCTAAAATTCAGTTAGTGGCTCCAAATTTTTTTGTACTGCTCAGTTTAACTATAAGTGCGGCATTGGACCCTTCCGTGGGTGCTTTGGGGGCGCTCTCACCTCAACCGCTTTTAGTAAAAATCATTGCTGCATATTGCCATCAAATTTGGGTCCTTGGGGAAGGGTTAGGACCCTTCAAACGTGAATTGCTTATAAAATAAGATTAAAAAAATTGCGTATAAAAACCTCTATAATTTTTAGGAAATTTTTTGCATTTTTAGGGGGGTAACTACCTCTTAAACCTATCTATTTGTTATAAATTTATCATATTTTATTAATTTGAACCTTTCTTGTCCCCTGGGGGAAATTTGAAGATTAAAGCAATGCTTTTTGACCCTGAAAATCGAGTTTAAAGTTATAAAGTCGTTAAAAAACGCAAAAAGGGGGAGGGGCTGTTCCCCGAAAATCCTGAGTCAATTGAGAATTTTAATGGTGATTTTCGTATTCAGCGACCAAAAATCTATAAGAAATGACTATTTTCATCAAGGAAATTTTTTCAGTGTTGAACAGTGTTATCTACTCTACGCTAAGAATTTTTTTTTTTGATTTTGGGCTGACTTGCTGAAATCCTCTGAATAATGAGCATGATTTGCTTTTAAATAAAAAGTATGGATACGAAAACTCATATGCATAAATGAAATAATTAATTATTATTAATTAATTTAATTATTATTATCTATATATATATAAAAATCAATGTCTGTCTGTTTGTTTGTATGTTTGTTTGTATGTATGTATGTATGTCCTTTATAGTTTTAAACTTTTCGAACCTGCATTAACTATTAAACTATACCACGTTGATCTACTCGCTCCAAAGAAGGTTTCTGAATAAAAATAATTTAAAATCGAAGCGTTCCAACAACTTTTTTGGTCAATTTTATGCTTAAAAACTCATGTTTCATGCCTAACTTCAGGGCAAAACCACATTGTTGTAAATATAACAAGAGAAGATGTAACGTTAATTGTTGTAGGCATGTTCTCGATTGCATTCGATTGCAGATTGAATTCGATTTCTGTAATTTAAAATCCATTGTTGTAGCATAAAAATGGCTCCTTTATTTAACTATTTCCCCATTTGGACTGGCGAAGCCCATCTGTAACACACCAATATAATTTTCTTTAAAAATGGACTGGCGAAGCCCATCTGTAACCCAACAGGTGATATTTATTAAAAAACTGAAACCCGGGCGAAGCCCGGGTCTAGCGCGTCAGCGCTAGTCTTCTATATATATTAAAAGCAATGTTTGTATGTCTGTATGTCCTTTATAGTTTTAAACTTTTGGAACCTACATTAACATTTAAACTAAACCACGTTGATCTACTCGCTCCAGGGAAGGTTTCTGAGGAATAATAATTTTAAATCGAAGCATCCTAATAACTTCTTTGGTTAATTTTTTGCTTAAAAACCCATATTTCATGCCTAACTTCATGGCAAAACCACATTGTTGTAAATATAATAAAAGAAGTTGTAACTTTAATTGTTGTAGGCATATTATCGATTGTTGTAGATTGAAAACGATTGTTTTAGTTTAATATCCATTGTTGTAGCATAAAGATAAAAATGGCTCCTTTATTTGACTATTTCTCCATTTGGACTGGCGAAGCCCATCTGTAACCCACCAGGTGATATTTATTAAAAACTGAAACCCGGGCGAAGCCGGGTCTAGCGCGTCAGCGCTAGTTAATTTAATATTTCTCAATTATTATTTTTGATAGAGTTGACCAATATTAACATTTCTTAAATTAATCTCACTCTAAAAAAATAAGGTTAATTTTGTGGATAAGTTTTCTGTTTTTAATATAAAACCAAAATTATATAAAAAGAACCGGAAAATATCAGATTTCTTTCTATTTTATTCCATGAACATATATAAAATTTATAACCGAAAATTTGCTAAAATCATACATCAAACAGAAAAAACCTAAATATATTCAATTCTTTGCCCTTCATGCGCAATTATATCGACATTATATTAAAAGTTCCAACAAAGAAGCGCCCTTAATATTGATCTTTTACTATAGGGAAAACACTATGGGGTATTCTCAGCTAGGGATAACGTGATTTCAATGGGATACCATCTGTCTCCTGCGTTAATCACCATGCAGGGTCCAGAGAGTCAGGTTTAAAGTTTTTAGTCTCGAAAAATTTTACTCTCCAGCAAGCCCATTTTCTCCCTGGGCGATCGATCAAGAGGAGTATGGCATCTTGGCTTTAATTTATTCTTGTTAGTTCGAAGCTTCTTATTTGCATATCGCTTTTTTCGCTGATCGGCAAATGAGGGATGAAAATTTTGGGTTCTTGAAAGGAGCTGATTTTCATGTGAAAGATTCCCTTTTTTCCTCTTCGAGAAAATACTTTTTTATATTTTTGAAAGATTAGTCTGGGTGGGTAATTTTTTGTGAACTTGTATATATGACGTGTCAACGACTCTTAAAATTAAAAGTTTTTCACAAAAAATGTTGTTTTAAGGGTTCTCAGTTTTGCTGTTATAAACTATTATGTCTGAATAAAACTATTAATTTCCCGATATTAGTTTCACAAAATTCACTACAAAAGTTTTCATTACTTAAATAATTTGAAACTTGAGATATAAAAACGTAAGCTGTTCAAAAAATTCAGTCGTTATTTGTGTTGCGACAAATTGTTAAAAAACATTTTACTTAGGAGTTTTAACACAACATGAGAATATATATGAACCACAAATGAACAATTTAATTTTTTTGTCGTGTCTATGATGAAATAGAAAAGAGGATTCAGGGACTCAACAATGTGTGAAATTTAAATGTTACCATGATCATTGATGAAGGCCCCGGTGATCTGTAACAATTCAATACGTATATCAAAGCCTTTCTACTCAAAAGGATTTTTTTAAAATATTTTTTTGCAACATCTAAACTCGCATTTACTCACAATTTTTTTAAACAGTATGGAGAAAAGGACCATATTTTGACCATTAAAATGTTCCTTTATTTTGATTTTTATCTCGTATTTTATAAGGCCCGAAAATGTTAATTTTTTTTTAAATATTTTCACAAAAAAACTTGTAAAACTATTTTCCTTCATTATAATAAGTTATTGAAAATCATCACGCAATATTTACTCATCTAATTTAATCCACAAAAAAAAGAAACTTGAAACCGAAAGTTATACCTACTATAGGGGAAACGAAGTTTTTATCATCTTTCTAAACATTTACCAAATAAAAAAAAGAAGCTCGTCGTTATTTTGTTAATATTCCCTCTGAAAAACTTCCAATCCAAAAAAAAACTGGTGTGCGTATTCAAATACCTGTTCAACCAGTTAAATACCTTAGGTGGCATTTATTAAAGGGGAGTAGATGTAATTAAAAACTCCATTGCCCCCTATTTCTAATGTGTTTGAACTGCCTTAAAAACATTCATAAACGAAATATTCTGATGGGCACGAGATTTTAATTACGTAATTATACTAGCCTAGGTAAAACCACAAAAAATCTAATTTTCGCTGCTTTCTGCGGAGTTTTTACCCTTTCTGACCATAAAAATGCAAATAGTGATCTCTTCAAGTGATGAATATTTATACTTCGAAGCGCTTTTTTACTCAAATTCTTTCCCCTTTCATGAACTTAAAACAATATAAAAATAACAGAACAACGAATGAAGCAAATCTCTGTTCTTTCTCATTAAGAATAAAAAGAGCTAAACCTTTTAAATTCCGTAATTATGTTCTGTTAAGTAATCAGGGAAGAAATGAATATTCCCGTTTGTGTTAAAATGATTTCCATTCCCTGCTTTCAATGGTGAAATAGCGGATATGATGTTTCTTTTAGCCGTTTTATTAGGAATACTTATAGGCTATTGTGTTTCACAACTTACGTATTATCGAAACAAAAGCTATAAATCCATTATAACTGATTTGTTAAATATGAAAGAATTTATAAGTACACAGTCATTTTTAATTATCAAGTGATTCTTATAGAATACTTTTGCCGTGTTCTAATTTTGAAATAAAGGATCAATTACTTTATAAATTTCATTAAAAACTATCAAGCTAATTTTGGGATCTAGAAGAGAAAAAAATGTTTGATTATATTTTTCATCAATTTAAAATTGTTTTATAATAAGTTAGTTTAAAAATTCTAGGCAATATTTTTGTAAATTTATTTGATTTTCCGGGATAGATGGCCGTGTTTGAATGGAATTTCCAAACGTTTCGCTCTTAGCTTCGGAGAGCATCCTCAGTGGCAAAAAATCAACTGATAAAAATTGAAAATAAAAACAAATACCAAACAATTACAGCGTGAATGCTAACGTGGAATGAAAATGAGATCAGATACTAATACTATTGTTGTGCTGGCTTTATCCCGCACATTTCATTCCACATTATTTTCGTTCCACGTTAGCATTCACGCTGTAATTGTTTGGTATTTGTTTTTATTTTCAATTTTTATCAGTTGATTTTTTGCCACTGAGGATGCTCTCCGAAGCTGAGAGCGAAACGTTTGGAAATTCCAATCAAACACGGCCATCTATCCTGAAAAAATCAAATAAATGTATCTTCAGGTCGTGGAAGTTTTCATCAATTTATAATATTTTTGTAAGTTTGCACTTAAAGTAACTTGACAATATTTAGCGAGACATATAACATAATTGTAACAAAACCAAACTTCCATTGCTAAAAATAAGGAAAAATGTTAATTTGTTCAAGCAATGTATCTTACAAGTTTACATTTAATAGTTTTAACTCAATTAATAATATTTAAATGTAATTCTGTTTCTGTTTCGTTACCGGAATTTTAAATTTTTATCTAACAGTCGGGGCGTTTTGAAAATGTGTTGATTGATGATGTTGATTCATGGGAACGAAAGTGGTAAATTTTAACTATACGCAAAAATACCCAGTTATAAATACATTCTACAATTCCCCAACCGCCATCCTCTGATATTTCTCAAATAAACACAACCAAACACACTAACCACCATTCACCCCACCAAAAACACCACCACCTCAAACACCAAAACAATCCTGGCGTGAAATCCCCTCCTCCTGGCAACACAGTGTTTGTAATTGGTAGGACTTCTCCAGAACAAGCCTGGGTCATCCTTTCGGCGCTGGAGAACGTGTGAAGACTGGGGATGGAGCCATAAGGAGGCATTTAGATTCATTCTGGGCCGGCTTTCGGGATTTGGGGTTGATTCCAAATGAGACGCCATCGGTACTTCCTTTACGCTTAATGGTCAGTCCGTGGACGTCCCCTGGGGCTTTGCTTAAAGGCCGTGTGTCTTGCTTAACTCTTTATTTTGCTCGGAAATGAAGGCCGCTTCTAAAAATCAATGGCGTACTTTTGACTCCCTGGGTGGAAAGCAAATTGCTACTGTGGGGATGGTTTGGTCGATTTTTGTAGGGGTTTGTTTTTTTGGGTAAAGGTTCTGAATATGTGGGTGTCTATTGAGGAGAGTTTTATATTGATACGAAATGAATTCTGGTTCAATGCCGTTATTTGTCCTGTTGAAAATTTCCAAGTTGATTTGAGCGCCAAAAGAGGAAAATATTCCTACCATTTAAAATGCGCAAGTTAGCTTGCAATTTTCGGTAATATTTCTGTATGTTTGTACATACATTAGGGTGTATCGAAAAAACTTGTTTTCGATTTTGATGAAGCGTTAGTGGGGAAATGTTGTCTAAGGTGGCAGAGAGTACCTGTTATTTTTTTCAGAATTTTCGGATAATATCTTGAAGTGCCACATTGACTCTGAAGGTTCCCCATGATAATCCTATATGGAGCGCGCAAGCCAAAAAGGCCGACTACCCGACAAAACTTAAATAATTGCCAAAATCTTGATTGTGGGCTCTAATTTGAACGACGAAATACGCGATTTTCGACGAAATTTGAGCATACGAAAAAACTTAATATAGAGATTTAGGCTATTATTCAAGTTTTGCCGGCCTGATTTCTGGGAGGGCATTCGGGGCACTTGCCCTGGGCCCCCATTTTAAAGGGGCCCTCAAAATGCTTAAAAGCTAAGAAATGTGAGATAATGTAAAATAAATTTATTAACTCATGAATTTAAAATAAATTAATTTGATGAAGTTTTCATATAAAGAATTTTTACGAAGAGTTTATATAAGAATTAAAGGTAATTGATTTTGCCATTTTAAGTCAAATCAATTTAAATTTTACTTTAAAACATGTCTAGGGCCCCAAGCGAGTCTTTTGCCCTGGGCCCCCAAACTTGTAAGTCGGGCCCTGGTTACACCCTGTATAATTTATTTACTACTAAGTTAACTTATATTATTTCAAAACCTTCCTAAATTGAAATATTAATTAAGACGTTAATTGTTAAGATTAAAATTCCCATATGAAAGTAATATGAAATGTGTATTTTAATTTTTTAACTGACTCAAACAGTCTGGTATTTCAATTAGCGAATTTTACTTTTTAATTACTTCTCATAATATCTGCGCACATTCAGAACAACTTGCGCATTCATGCTTAATTGCGTCATAGTGTGTTTAATGAATCTGCTATAACTATAGATCTATCGGAATGTGTAGACAAAGCGATTGCAGTCCTATCAGCTCTCCATCATATTCCATCATCGCTTCTGCTACCAATTGTATGCAGACTTAATTGTATGGACGCTATGAATGCATTAGTTACCTCTCCGCAACTAAGCTGTATTATAACACGTATGGTAGAGTACTAAAGCGATTGGGTGGGTTGTAGTACCTATACCGAGTATTTTGGTAATAGTGCGTTTCATCCAGGGTTGGTTGAATTGGGCCCAATGGGTTTTTCAAAAAAAACCATGTGAAAAAACTCACATTTTGGACCCATTTTTTGGTTTTTTCAAGAAAAATCAAGATTTTGGCAATTTTTAATATTGAAGACAAACATTTAACGAAATAACCTACCAAGAATTGCAGTTGAGTGGGTTTCACTAATTAAGTTTTTTTTCATTATTGAATGGGGTTTTTAGGACGGACGTTTAGGACGTTTAAACTTTAAAGTTATAAAAAAATTAAGGAGGTTTTTTTTAATTTCAGTGTTTTTTTTCAAAGTTAAATATATATTTCTTTCAATATTGTGAATGGGTTTTTTCAAAGTTTAGGATATTTTTGTTTTTAAAAATTTAAGACGTTTAAAGCTCAAACTAGTTATAAAAAATAAGGAGGATTTTTTAGATTTCAGTATTTTTATCAAAGATAAATAGATTTTACAAAATTTAATGGGTTTTTTCAAAGTTTAGGATATTTTTTAAATTTTAATGGTTTTTTTTTCAAAATTTAAGACAGGTTTCAAAAATTAAATGGTGTATTTTCAATTTCAGTGAGTTTTTTTTTTAAAGTTGAATAGGTTTTTTCATTATTCAGTGGGTTTTTTATTATTGAATAGGGTTTTTTCAAAATTTAGGACGTTTAACCCGGTGGGACTCGCGCCTCCCGGGCGAACGTTGAGACTCGCGGGGGTTATGGAATAACCCCAACCTTATTTCACTCTTTTCAACGTCGTTAAAGATATTTTTTTAATCGGAACCATAAATTTTTAGACATTAAAACTTAACTGATTAAAAAAACTTGTAATCTGCAATATTTTCTACGCTGAAAAATAACTTTTTCAGTTTGATATTAATTTTTCTTATTACACAATACACACATATGAAACAAAATAAAACAAATCATTTCAATGCAAAAATTAATTTAATTACTTCAAAACACTTCATAACGAATTTCTTTAAGATTTCTTTCGATAAAGACAATTATTATTATGGTATTAACGTGGGCTTTGCAAAAAATTTAAACATAAATTACAGACACGAGACACAAGTAGTTTTTCTATCCTACTTCCAACCTTTGTCTCCTAACACTCAAACTTTGGTATTTTTTCTTCAAAAACTTCAATACACTCAACATAATCAATACTTCAACACAATCTCAATACACTTTCCTTGCTCATTCTCCATTCAATACAAAAGCAAAGAATGTAAGGGGTGGGGTACAGTGGTCTGGTGAATTACAAGTCATAAAACTGTCACGGGAACCAGTATTGAAAGTACTGGCACCTGTGTCTTCCTTTTCTTTGTATTAAAATGCAATAGAACCCCCTGAGAATTTCTTGAAATTTGTTTACCAATGATTTGAGCCCTTATCAGTGGGTTGTATAGAAGGCGGAGTACGAAAGAACGGATGCACAGCACTTACGAAAAGACTCGCAGGGGTCATTCCATTACCCCAAAAGCTAACAAAGTGCGTCTGGGAGGCGGAAAAATAAACCGAATTCAACGAAACTGCTCAGGCATGTAGATTATGGTCAGAAACCCAGCTACTGAGAAGTAAAGAATCCCCAGGTGTTTAGTTTTCCGTTAAATGGAATGTTAGTGTGAGCTTGGGGTTATAAAATGACCCCGCGAGTCCCAACGGGTTAAAGTTCAAACTAGGTATAAAAATTTAATAGGATATTTTTTTAATTTCAGTGTGTTTTTTCAAAATTTAAACCAGGTTTCAATAAATAAGAGATGTTTTTACAATTTCAGTGGGTTTTTTTCAAAGTATAAAAAGTTTCAACTTTGAAAAAACCCGTTTAACTATGGAAAAACTGACATTATTTTGACAGAACACATTTAACATAAAAAGAACTCACTAAAATTTGAAAAAACTCACTTACTATATAGGAGAAAACCACTTAATTTTGAAAAAACCCACACTTTTTCCGAAAAGATCCACTTGTTTTTTTTTTAAATCCGGGTTTTTGGCAACCCTGGTTTCATCAATACTTTTTTAAGTGCAATCGACTTTCCAAGTGTCGGGATTTTTACGTAATAACAGTTTCTTTTATTTCTTAAGAAGGAAGTTAAAGAAAAAAAAAACTTTTGGTTCGTTTTATACTTAAGACAGTTTTTTTAATCTAGGGAGGGTGGTGTAGGTGTTCCTGAATTTAAACAACCATTGGAATCCACTTAATCCCAACTGGTTTGAATTTTTTACACGATGTTTCTAGAACGTATGAGACTTTTGAATGGAACTTTTGAAAATATTGTTGAAGGGTGAATTTTGGTCTGAATTAATTTCTTATAAGACTAATTTATCTTATTTGTACTACACAGTATGACCTCAATATATACAAATGAAAGGGATTCGAAAAAAATTAAAAATACCAAGGGAAAATTGAGATTTCCTAACTTCATGGGGGAGTGTTAAATACTTTATACGAAACACTTTAACTTCAATTTCAACGCACTTTGGAACCAACATTCAACAATCGTTTTTGCCATTCCCTGATATTTTCTGTGATCCATTAGTGTATTGAAACTTCAGTGATTTATCACTTAATCAGAAACTTCATGCTGAGATTTATCACTGATTATTATCAGCCCCAATTTTACATTCGTACACCAAAATCGATATTTGTTTCTGATAAAAAAAACATATCTTACATTTCTCGAAATTATAACAATGCACCAATCACGGCTCCTCCAACACCCCATCCCAAAATAGTAATAATGGACCAGGCCAATCCGAACCAGTTTAAACCGAAGCCAAAGGTCTGTAAATGCGGATCATGGAATGCACTTTCCACAGAGAGAATTAATTACCACCCGTCGGTGAATGCTCCTCTGCCGTGAAGAATGTTTGAACTCCCAAATTCTTAATGGGTCCGATGAATAACCATTAGACGGAGTACATCGATGGCCGGACCAGGAGGATCAAAGGGTCCTGGACAATGGATCCGGCAGAAATTTTGTCTGAAATGGAGATTGGAAAATTCCTCCTCGGCAAGAATAATAATGGTGTTGTTGCTGGTGTAAGGAAGAAGATGGAGGTAATTGTTGAATTGCTTTTCTAAAGGTCGGGATAAAGAAGGGAGGGGAGGAATTATCATGGACGTGATCGGAGTGATGAGGGATTTTTATTCGATTTGGAGTTTTGAAAGGGTGTTGTTTTTGGATGGGAGGGGTGTTTCAGCTTTGTTTTCAGAGGGGTGTGTTTAAATATTTGTTCCGACGTTTCCATTCAGATGTAAAAATCGGAGCATGGTTTGAAAGATGAGGATTTTGTCAGATAGAAGTTTCTTTTTGAGGTGAAAAGGGTTCTAGTTTCGGCGGCGGATAGTTTTGTCTTGTTTGTGTTGCAACGTGTTTGATGGTTTGGAGACGACTGGAATTGATTCAAAAGTTACAAATGACTCAGAATTTTAAAAAAGACGTAGTTATAAAGGTTCCTGACAGCAATGCAATGAAATCTCATGAAACGTATCAATTGTATGGGTTAGTGGAGAATGAAAAAAAAAAACGAAAGAAAAAAATTAATACATAATAAAAAAAATAAGCTAAGGGCTCATTCACATTGCTTCTCTTTAAGGTGCTATCCTACCCCTAATATCGGCATTTTGGGTCAAAATATCGATATTTCAAATCTGGTGTTAAATAAAAGATTAGAGTATGTTTTCTTAGCTTTCTGAAACCATATTATTATGTAGCCTATTAACTGTTATTATTATTTGGATTTGTTGGTAAGATTGCATTTTTTATTTTGTTTTTTTTTTATCAAAATCGCATTTTTAGCATATTTTCTACCGCAGATTCTCATAACTCAAGAAGTGATGGTTCAAATGACTTGAAATTTTGTACCAATATTTAAATAGGTTTAATATAGGAGGTGGACCACTTCTGTGTATGAAAAGTTATTACATTTTTTATAATGATGGTTAAATTAAGAAGTTGTTATAAAATTTGGTGATTTTCATTTGTTGTTAGTTTAAAACAATGCTCTTATAATATAAATTCAGTGACACTTTTGAGAGTGGTCCAAATCCTAAAAAAGGTTTTAATCTATGTCATAAAATTTACAGATTGACGATATCTTCATTCAAAGAGGAGATTTGATGTTTTGCGTAATAGCCTATTTTGGCTAATTTTATGCACAAATGGGTAAAAAAATTATATATATGTTTTAATTTTGGTTTAAATTTTATATTTATCCTAGTTTCTAGATGTATTTAATCATATAATGATACTTTTAAATCATTTTTTAAATATTTTTTAAAAAAGCCTCCAGGGGTATTATAGCACAGTAACTCCTCATACCGAGTGATTCAATCCTGAGAATCACTAATAATTTGTATATAGACCAGTGCTGAAGCCTTTGAAAATGGTAAAAAGTGAAATAAAATAATAGTAGGATGAAACACATTGAAAAAGGAAGAGAATATAACAAAAAAGAAAGGAAAAATAAATTACGGCCGATCTGAGGTGGGGAAGTTGAAGGGGGGGTAAAAAGGGGGGTTTTTAGAATAAAAAACGGTTTATCTCGATTTACGGCAAAACTACAAGTCCTATAGAAAAAATTTAAATAACAAAGTTGTAGGTAATAAAAAGATATACAACTTTTGTATTCGCACTTTTTTCACATAACCTCAAAATTTCTGTGAAAAATTCAAATAATCAATTCTTTGGTTTTTTATTTTTATCTTTTACAAAAAAAAAATTTTTCACGAAAATTCGTCGAAACTTACCTTTTGATGTCCCCAACACATTTAATTTTTTTATTTAAAATATTTATTTTTTCTCCTTATTTTGACTTGATACCTAAAAAGCACCCTAATTTTCAATCGAAAATTCTCACGTCAAAATATCTGCTTTTTTAAAAAAGTCGGTGGGATTTTTGTTTGTTGAAATCTCTACTTTCTGATGGTGTAAAAAAATATATGCATCACTATGGTAAATGTTCTCAGAAAATGCAAAGAAACGAAGAAAGTTCAATTATAAAAACCATACGAAAATACCATTTTTGAAAGAAAATCTTTTATCTAACGAGAAAAACAAGGACAAAATAACAAAACCGTTAATGAAAAGATTACAGTCACAAGCATTTTCCTGTAAACAAGCAGAAGAAAATGCAGACAAGCTGACATATTTAAGACCTCGATAGAAATTGACAGAGATACTAATAAGAGATACTAATAAAACTGTCGTTGTTGTGGGACAAGATATTGATCTTTTGTTCCTTTTGAATCAATTAAATTCAAATAATCATGACATTTATTTTCTCAAGCAAGGTTATGGAAATGTACTATATCTATTTTTCACGTCTAATAGTTTCAAATATGAATCCTTCCAAAATATCTTATCATTTCTGCATTGTTTTTCTGGTATTTCCTTGCAAAAATGGTATTTTTGTATGGTTTTTATTAATGAAATATCTTCGAGCTTTTTTCATTTCTTTGAATTTTCTGAGAACATTTACCATAGTGATGCATATATTTTTTACACCATCATAAAGTAGAGATTTCAACGAACAAAAAGACCACCGACTTTTTTAAAAAAGCAGATATTTTGACGTGAGAATTTTCGATTGAAAATTAGGGTGCTTTTTCGATATCAAGTCAAAATAAGGAGAAAAATAAATTAAAGTGTGTTGGGGACATCAAAAGGTAAGTTTTCACCGAATTTCGTGAAAAAAAAAAACTTTTTTTGTAAAAGATAAAAATAAAAAACCAAAAAATGGATTATTTGAGTTTTTCACATAAATTTTGAGGTTATATGAAAAAAGTGTGAATACAAAAATTGTAGATCTTTTTATTACCTACAACTTTGATATTTGAATTTTTTCAATAGGACTTGTAGTTTTTCCGGAAATCGAGATAAACCATTTTTTATTCTAAAAAACCCCCTTTTTACCCCCCTTCCTTTTCCCGACCTCAGATCGGCCGTAATTTATTTTTCCTTTCTTTCTTGTTATATTCTCTTCCTTTTCCAATGGGTTTCATCCTACTATTATTTTTTTTGTTTCAAAAATTATCGACCCTGGACTAAGAGAGAAGTGAAGGAGTAAAGAAGTGTAACGCCAAATCTTCATATTTTATGTCACTGTAGCTTTGGTGGAGAGAAAGATGTTCATCCTAGTATCTGTATTTGGTTAAAGTTCTCTCTTCAGAAAGGAACAATTTAAAACCATCATTACGAAAAAATAACCATAATCTCTGGACTCTGGCCAAAATCTTTCACAGTACTGATTTCAAATAAAAGCGCATTCATATTATTTGTTCATTTCATGGAAAATATATGTAATCCTCTTAATGATCAAATATTTTTATGTGTAACTTTTTACTTTCCTTATAACAACTTAACTTATATATGTAATTTACTACTTACCTTATAAGCCCTTACCTTACCCTACTATATTAAGACATATATAAAATTAATCCTCTTAATAATATTATCGACTATTTATTATGTACATGTATAATTTACTACTTACTTTATAAGCCCCGCTTAATTTGAATAAGGGGATTTTTTTGTGGAATGAACACCCTTATATCAATAGAGGAAATGAAAATACAAATGGAACTAATTTCTTATATAGGAGGTGGCAGCAGTAGCGATACTTATTTTCAAATAACTCTGTGATAAGGCTCCCAAACAACTCTCATTTTAAAACCGAGGTTTATCTTTCAATCTTCTCCCATCAAAGCAGAGAGTGGCGTCCACCTGAGAGCCCCCATAAACACTCACCTCTCTTTCAAACTCGCGCTATTGAATTCCATGAATACCAAACCGTCATCTTCGGTCTCGAATAACCTCCCCATAACAAACGCGTGTCACTCCATCCATCAGAGGGCTGTTTGAATAACGTTTGAATAACTAACTACGCTTTAGAGTTCATAAATATTCAGCCGTTATAACCATCCGTCAAAACTGATATTGCTGCTGCCTCCGGTTTATTGAAGTATTATTCTTCACCATTCTCTTCTCCGGATTTTGGAATCGCGGTGTTGGGGAATCCAGAGCGTGGAGAGAATTAATGTCTGAGAAGGTGCTGTATTGTTCAGTGTTATATGGTTTACTGAGATAGCTGACTACGATAAAATGTCCATTTTTCAACGGGGTGTGTTTTGGGTCCTGGTTCCGTTATTATTTGTTGGTATTGCCAACTTTCAATGTCAAACAACTATGGTTTATAGTAGTTTTACCATATTCGTTCCTTCTAGATACCTAAACTCCAAGTATGAGTAAATGGTAATTCTTTTAAGTATTTGACGACGTAATTTTAGGATATCTACCCCCTTAAAATAAATACATAAAATATATCAGTAAAAATTATTTGTATAAAATTTATGACACATTTTAGATAAAAAATGTAATGCATGCATATTTCCCACCAAATTCTTAATTCCATTATTCATTTTAAAGAAAGGGTTGGTTAGATATAAACTTTAGAGATATTTTTTTATTTCTTTTGGTACTATAATATCCAAATTGATTATGAAAGGAACTCCCTAGCTGGTAAAAAATATTGGAAGTTCAATCAGGGGTTATGAAATAAATTAATCACCTCTTTCAGCTCTAGTTTTTATAAAGATAAAACACTTTAAAGAGTTTGTTGAAATGAACAAGCAAATTTTTAGGTGGATCAAAACCATATGCTTGTCTTCTTGAATTTAAAACTTCAATGGAAGTTTGGTTCATTCAGTGTTGTGAAATTAATTCATGCCTCCACCTTTTCCTTCTTAAACATTCTTTCTAACAACCAAAGTCTACATTTCCTACTTTCTTTAGACTTCATCATATTCATCTAAACCATTTCATTCCATCTTTTCATCCCATCTACACAAAAAACCAAATCAACACCCGAAACGCAAAACTCATTCCAAAGGCAAATAAAGCATCACATTTTTGAGGTTGATTTTCAAAACAGAAATCATCGCAATTTCCAAATCCCGTACATTTCCCACAACACACCAACTCCAGCAACGTCTCTCTCTCTTTCAACTCTAAGTAAGAACGTCGCAAGACTAATTGGATTAACGTCGTCCCCAGCGCAGATTTTGTTCCAGAACGTGACGCTGATGAAATTCTGTCATGTTTTATCTTCCACGAAATTATCAACTTACGGAGCGTAAGACGTCGACCTCAAACGGCGGCTGGAAAATTAAAGATATTCTTCGAGCGGCCCAGAGAAATAATGAAGAAAATTTAATAGAACGCTGTGATGAGTTCTTCCGCGGAGAATTTCTCTCTCTCTCTCTGTGTGTTCAAAGATTAGGTTTCCAGGGAAACGGAATAATCCTTTCGTTTCTAACTACTAGGAGAAACTTTTGTTATTAAATATCATGATCATAAAGGAGGAATTGAGTCTGCAGATGTTGTGTTTGGGGTGTTGTACGAGTAGTTATGTAATTAAATGACAGCTGTATTGCATGTTTGTAATTTGAGTAAACAACGTGGTATTAATTAATTGCCATATGTTTGGATTTGGGCTTTACTAGTTCATTTTCTGTTAAAATTCCAATTTCATATGTTAGTTATATGAAGACTATGTAGAATTATGTTTTAAAAAAATACCCAATAACGATTTAACAAGTGGTATTTAATAGAATTATTACTATTATTATCTAAACCGCATTTTCGATTTACTACTTTATATTGAATCATTTCAGAAAAGTTATAGTTTTTATTTCCTTTACAATAATGACAAACGCTTTCAAATATTTCTTCCATGAGATCATAAAAGTTAATGGAAAATTAACAATTTCATTAGGGAGCAACTGATTAAAATATACTTGCAAGTATGTTCTCGGGTTTTTTGTTTTTCAATTAGTTTATTAATTTCTCAACTATTCTACTGTACTAATTAAATACCATGATTTTTAATTAAAATTATGAAATTTATAGAACCCTTTTCAATTAAAGTAAGAAAATTAAACAGATTTAGCAGATACTATATTAATATAAAACAAACAGATTATCACTTAACACTATTTATTAGACTTTTAACTAGAAGGGATAGTTAATATACACTCAAACTAAGTCCCACTATTCTAAGCATTAAATTTATCAGTGGTATTAATACTTAAATTAAGTTTATAACATTTAACAACTATGAAAAAGACCAACATTTTTAACCAAATCGGAGGAAATACAAAATCCCATCGGTCCCAAAGTCCCAAACACTTTAACACCAATTGTCTTTCACAAACAAAGCCAGTCTAACTCCGAAACTAAACTCACTACACTCAAAATCAGACGCAAGAAAAAAGCTCCAGACCCCCTCCTTACCGCCTAATAGCCCCCAGAGACAGAGAGAAAAAAAACATGAGCATTCATAAACACCGAACGAGACGAGAGTGAAAGGAATAAATACATTCCCATTCCTCCGCGACATATTTGTTTTGAAAAATGAGACACGAGTGAGTGACACAAATACAAACAAACCGAAAATGCAAAATAATCACCTCATCGCTACCAGAATCTCAACAAAACCAATTTGTTTCCTTTTCATTCGTATCTATTCATTTCTACGGGGATAACAAATTTACATTTATTTAAGAGGAGACGCTTTGGGAATGGCAGCTAGAGAAGAGGAAAAAATATATTCTCTTCTGATCGATGTGAGAATGTTCTCAGTTTTTTTATTGTTTTTATTGCTCTTTTTGCCGTTTTGTTTTTTTGCGTTGTTGGTACAGTATCGTCAGATTCGGGATTCGCCAATTGTAAACAGCAATTGGGCTCCCTGTTGGGAAGAGAAACTATCTTTTTGAGTGGTAGCGAAGTAATGTTTTTTTTAGAGAGAGAGAGAGAATACACTGGTTTTATAGTTCTGTTTAAACTATCGAGGGTAGAAAATGTATGTAAATGGTTTTCAGAATCACTTAGAATGAAGTGGCTTAAAAATATTTCTTTCGTTTAGACATTAAAAATGCAGCTATCTCGACATTGGTTTCATTTTTGATTTGATCTAGTTTTGTAGCATACACATAGTAAGGAGTTGTTTGATTATAATTGTTTTCTATTTTAAAATTCCGTCTTTTAAAAGATTTCACTACCAAACTTACTATAGGGGTAAGTGGGTAAACCTACTTACTATAGGGGTAAAAAGGTAAACCACTTGGGGTAAGTGGGACCCCCTTTTTGGCCCAGTAGGTGCTATTGAATGTCTTTCCGATAGGATCTTGAGACTATGATATCCCAAAGATGATGTATAGGTTTTAATTCGATATTGACAGCATTCAGGCTCATGAAATTGAAAAGATCCAAAAATGACGATATTTTCAATATTTTCCCTATACTTTAACATGGGAAACATACTTTTGAAGGGCGCGGGGGTCAAAAATCGTCCTAGACCCTGAAGTTTTGCAGGTAATAATGTTTTAGTATTGTAACAACTTCAGAGGGGGGCATCTGGGAAATTCGAAAAAAACATTTGCAACACCCTAGTGTCCCACTTACTCAAGTGATGGGGACACCCCCTCTTCATCTATATGGAAGTGAGCAAAACTTAAAAGGAAGTAAGTGGGTCTTACTTGATAAAGTACAAAAATTTTCAATACAAAATATTTTATTGTAACTGTAACCATGAGTGAGAAATCTACTCACATTAAAATCAATATGACGATGTAAGAATAGAATGAAAAGCAAAATAAGTATTTTAATGAATGTTTCGAAAGGCCAAAGGAATATGTTTTACTTTAACATATAAAATAGAGTTGAAAAAACATAATAAGGTTGATTAAGATTTATTTTGGCACTTAAGTAAATATTGTAAGAAAAAAGAAATCGGACACACTAAATGAGAATGAACACTATTGATGAGATATTTCACTTAACTCACCATAAATTAAATTAAAACGCAAATTTGATATAAAATGTCGATCAAGTTATTTATAAATTTTAATAATTTGGAAGAGGTGAGTAAAAGGTCTTGCTACTATAAATCGAAATTTTCTGAAAATATTGGCGGAAATTGTTCCTATAACCCCCCTTAAATCCGCCAATGTCTTCAATAATAGTTTCTTTATCATTTGGGACCCTCTAGAACCACTTACATCATAATAAGGGGTCTCACTTACTAAATAAAGAGGGATCCCACTTACCCCAACCATGCAAAAACTATGGGGCTGTGGGACTCCCCTTTTAAACACTTCAAAATTAAAAATTTTGAAAAATTTCAAATTGCAGTATGTATTTTAGGTCAAACTCTGCAAAACAGTTCGATAAACATTAAAATGTAATGAAAATTTACCTGGAAATATTTCTTTGAAAAATGCATCTTTAACTCTCCAAAAAACCCATTCTGTGAATCTATTTTAAATTAGTTCCATAATCTTAAAAATAAATTAAACAAATCTCAAATATATGCAAAACTTATCGGTGTGACAAGCTGTAACTTAATCAATGTCAGTAAGTGGGAAATTTTATGTACATATGTTTTAGGGGGGTGTCCCACTTACCACAGTGTCCCACTTACCCCAAGTAACCCCACAGTAAAAAATTATAAGTGCTTGTAATTTTAGAAATCTTTCTACTATGAGTATTTTAAAAATGCAATGCATGTTAATATTATTTATTCTCTCTGGTAAATTATTTTCTCTGGTAAATTTTTTTTGTATATTGTGTTTTTATATTTTATTTTCATTTTATATTAAACATATCCTTTCACCTTCATGAGTTGATCTGACCTCCTTGGTGATACATAAGGAAAATATGTTTCCTTTTATATTCTTTGTATATATTGTAATAACGTTGAATCGAATTGAAAAAAAATATGTTTTAATAGACAACTATGATTTTAGAGTAGCGCTTTTGTCCTACTAATTTAATTGAATTTTACCTGATTTAGTTTCTGAGAAGTGAAAGTTAAGGTGTCCAGGAAGATGTTATAAAATTTTAATATTTAATTCGTAAACTTACCCTTATCTTGTTTTTTTTATTTTATAAATGCTATATCATTACCTTATGTGTTCTAAGACCACTTATAATTCTGTTAAGAAATATAAATTCTAGATGTCTTAAAAATATTCTTTGATCATTTGAAACATGTTTGATATACATTAACTTTATTATCAATGAAAATATGTAATACGCCTTCTTATAGTTCCTTTATCACCAATTTAACAGGAAATGTATTATTATAAAACAAACTAAACCAGTGGTTCCCAACCTGGGGGCGATCGCCCCCTGGTGGGCGATTTGTGTTATCAAATGGGCGATAAAAAAGTTGGGAGCGATTGGGGGCGATGAGTATTCAAAGGGGGAAATAAAATAGTAGCTAGGTACTGTATATGTTACGGTGAAAGACCGAAATTTGGTGATTGTCGACAATCACCACCGGTGTATGTTGACATCACCGGTGAATGTCGACAATCACCACCGGTGTATGTCGACATCACCGGTGAATGTCGACATTCTCCAATTTCGGACATTCACCGTTACATATATACTGATTGACTGTATTCAGACTAAATGTACCAAAAAAATTAAAACCCTGTTTCTTATGGTCAAATTTCCAAAAATTATCTGGGGGAGGGTCCTCAAACCATCCTTTTGTACTTGGAACTTAATTTTTCAAAACTTTTTTTTAAAATTAGTTCATCAAAATCAAAATCCTATCTAAAAATATATGGCCGAAATTCGGAAGCGGTACCATAACTAGTTAAAAACCTGTTTTTTGGAGTCTTATTTCCAAAAATTTTCTGGAAGAGGACCCCCGGACCTAAAATTTCTTTATTATTTACACTTTACTTCAAATTAAAATTAGACATACAATGAGAAAAAAAGGGGGATATAGGTGTTAACTAACCTCCAGAAAGGGGGCGATGGGCCACAAAAGGTTGGGAACCACTGAACTTAACGAATAAAATTGAAATTTTGTTGCTTCAAATGACTAGTATAGTCCATAGCTTATACAAAAGAAAATGTTATTCAGGAAGATTGCAAAATTGACATTAAAATAAAATTTTATATGACTAGGGAGCTACCGCCCCCTGCTCGCTATCGCTCACCAACCCCCGTAAACTGCTGACGCAGGACCTTTTGGAATTGCTTCGCAATTCCCACAAATTCCAACTCGCTGAACTTAATACACTTTATAAAAAAATTAAACAATTTACAGAAAAAACGTCAACCAACTTTCCAAAAATACTTCACCAAATCCCCTCCATGAATAAATCTTCCTTAAAAGTTTGAATATATATTAACTCGAACTTATCAATAATTTAAACGAAATGTTTAAAAAATATTCATCTTAATCATTTTTAATCTATGATTATAAAAATAACTAATTCAAATTGTTTATCAATATTCGGATCAAACAAAAACCATTATTTTAAAGTAACTCGTTAGTATGCCTAGTGTTTATCGTTCATATTTTTTTTAAAACCCAGACTTGTTAAACAATACCGTTTAAGCAATTGAAAATAATAGGAGACAAAACATCACTCTATGTTTACAATTAATTTCGATAAAATCAGACCAAAAATTATAAATATATTGGACAAAAAGTGCGAAATTTTAGTATAAAATGGCGTACATGTAGGTTTTTAGAATATGTTTTTTATCAGTCTTTGAGTGATATTTCATGAAGAAAGTACTTATTTAAAAGGTGAAAAAACATGTTTCATGTGAAAATATAGCGTCAATCGGTCGTTGTGATTGGATGCATACTATTTTGATTGGCAGTACTTGATTTGTAACTGCAACCTTACCCGTTTTCGAAAAAAGTGGAAATATTTTAACCCGGGAGCAGTCGCACTGGGTATCTCATACCCAGGCGCGCATTTTAAGTTGCATAGCGTTCCCCCCTTTTTTCTGAAATGGGTGTGCCCTCGTGTAGCTGAGTTCAAGGTCACATTCTTCAAGTTGCAAGGTTAGATAAAAATTTAGGAATGCACGGTTTCCGGGAATCCAGGCTTTTGGGTATGATATACCCGCGCGCGTGCCCGTAGACCTGTCAGTTTTGGCTGTGGATTCCGTTCATTCGGCAAGTATGGAACGGTACCTGAGTTACGAGGATGAAAAGAAACGGCTTCGTTCTTTGATTAACCCATTAAGGACGACTTTAAAATAATGAAAATAAATAACTTTTTCTTTCATATTTTGTTCATTTGGACCGAATATAGTAAGAAATGCCCATTTTCAGATTTTTAAAAAAATAATTTTTATGATTTTTTAACTGGCAACTTTTCTTGCCAACCGTCCTTAGTGGGGTCCAAACTCTGACAAATGAAAAGTCGAAAAAACTAATTAGAATGTTTACGATTTTGATATTAAAATGTTTTCATACATAATTTAAAGAAATAATCCATAAATAAAAGTGAATGGGTACTAAATTGTTAATAGGGGGTCCAAGAAAGGGTATTTCACCCCTCTTGAATAGGGCCAGTTCAGTTCAAATATATTCACCTATTTTCAGGCTTTAAGAATAGCCGAACTAGTACTTTTTTTAAGTCTGAATGGTCGGAACCCTTTGATTTTTGTACTTTAGCTAGCTTCCAGGTTAAAAAAGGTTTATTTATATCTCCCAGTCTGGAACATAGGGACTTTTTTACCTGCTAGAGTCTTATATATTCTCAACTTTCATTTTTTTGGATACCTTTGGTTATATGTATATAATTTTTTTGCCTTCCGAAGCCTTTTCTCTTATTGGAATTCTACGTTCTTTTTAGTCATTCTCTATCAAAAAGTCATCATAATTACAGTATTCATCTTTATGGCTCCAGATTTCGCATATTCCCCCCAGAAAATGTTAAATATTACTCATTAACTCGATAAAAACTAGGTATTAGCCCATTCAAAATGGGTTAAATTACTCCAGTGATATTTTTTTATTTTTTGACTACTGTAAATTTCCAGAAACCCCTTTCAAGGAAAATAAATGTATCCAGAAATGATTTATTATGTGATTGAACCAATAAATCTGTTAGGAATCGGTAAAAATCTAAAATCTATTAAAAAAAACACTAAAATTATGATCCAATGGAAACATTTCATCATGCTAAAGTATCAATAAGATCTACATATATGATAAGAACAAAAAAAGCATTAAAAATAATTAATTTAGAAAAGCTTCTTATGAGTAACTCGTAAAAGTTTTGACCACACATCAGACGATTGGCAACAAAAGTTGCCAGTAGAAGAAAACCCTTGCTATTGGCAATTTAAATACCCCCATTCCAACTGTAATTGGTAATAATATTTAGAATGGGATCTTGTGAATATGCTTCAATAGAAACAAGTCATAAAAATAACCAAAACATTAGATTATTTTGGCGTTTTCCAAATGATCTCCCAGCTATCTCCAAAATGTAGTGAAACGCTCTCATTCTAACAGCGATTTTACCCCCAAAACGGCATGGCAGGCATAAATTTCTATTTTTATCTGAATAAATACATTCTTTAGAAGCTGTTGTCATGCATTTAAACTTTTAATGTCCTCTATTAGAGTCAGTAAAAAATGAAATGTCCCTTGGCAAATTTTGTTGCCAACCGTCCTTAATGGGTTAAGACGGTTTCTAAGGATGCTGATTACTATTTTAGTGAATATTACGAAGATATTGGAGTTTATGATGGTTAATATGATAAGGAAACAATGGAAGTGGGTGAAGAAGACAAAATTGATGAGGAAAATTCAGAAAGCCTCAATTCTGCGGAAAATGGAGAATATTACCAATGTAAAAGTGGAACAAAATGAATGAAACAAGTTTAGAACCAATGCCAGAGTGGTGGGGAAAAATATTATGACTTACGATCTCTAAAAATACAAACTATTCTCGAGTACCTACAAAGATACATTCAAAAAATGTCTTTGATACATCAAAACAACTACCCCATAAGAAGAAAACAATGTCGAAAAGAATAAAAATGGTTTTAAAAATATGTGAGGTTTGCGGTAGCAAAAAAAGACCTGAAAATACACCACTGTTCTGAACTGTGCCACAAATATATTTGTATGGAACACATAACTCCAATTTGTAAGGATTGCCCAATAAATAAGAGAAAATTATTTTCATTTACAGTACATTGATGCTTATTTATTGTTTTATGTCTGATTTTGAGTAATATTATTCGTAAAACCAAGCAGGTTGAGTGTTGAAACGCGAGAATCCATTCCTGGGTATATCATACCCACCCGCGACAACCCGCGTTCGTTTGATAGGTGCGACTGCTCCCGGGTTAAAATTGAGAATTTTTTTGAAAAATTGAAGGGCCTATACTCGGAAATCCGGAAAGAATCCGGACATTTTGATACCATATATGTGTCATTCGGTTCAGTAATTAAAAAGCCTTTTTCTGGAAACAGTTCACTAAAAACTTTTTTTAGAATAGGGAGAGAGTATTATTTTCTGTATTTTTATATTTAATTTAACGACTCTCAGTTTCAAAAATCATAATAACTGATATGTAAAATATAATAATTGGAAGATAAACCTAACTTAAAAGGGACATTAAGTACCTAAGTAACATATACATCCTTATAAATATTCCGAAATTTCGCTGCATGATGAATTTTCTAAAGAGTCAGAATTACAACTTAGTGGTGAAAATTTCTCGTATTTCTGACATTTTGTACGAGTTATTAAAAGCATAAGCCCATTCATCCTTACTTTCCCAAAACGAAACTATAAATCCTACGAAACTATATAAATCCTTCGCATGAATATTTATTTGATGAATGGACGCATTTATAGATAAGTTATTTCCTAGATTAAATAAGCTTTCTAGCATATAGAAGTTATACCGAATAACGGGGAGTTATAAATCTTCTTTTGTTGACTAAACTATCCATAAGTTCCTGCAAGACTTTCTAAGAATAACGTACTTTTGTGGATATGGCATCTGTTCATTAGTTATTTCTATAAGCACTTAAACGTTGTGTAGATTTTTTTACTTATAGAAACTCATAGTTATGCTTATAACGGGAGAAATATTACATTGGTTTTCAAGTTTCTCAAGCAGTGATGAGTAAAAAAGTTAATATAGTTAAAAGCCTGTAAGAAAACAGGAGTAGGGCTCCAGAGTATAAAAAAAACTGTGGATAACTCTTATGTTATCATGTATTTGATGTTACATGTTTTCTTGTTTACAAAATATAATTGTTTACATGATATTTATTCTACTAAAAAATCTATTTTGAAATAATAATTAAGAATTTTAGTTTTGATCTAGAGTAAAAGGAAATAACGTGTTAATTAACAATATTTATATATTTACTGTCTTGAATTTAAGGCTGTTGTTTATGATGATGTGTATGTATCGTTGATGAGAATATGAATAATGATGAGAATATGTGAATGTGAATGTTTTTTATTCAGAAAAATACTTTACGAAGTAATCAAAGTAAATAAGGTTAATACTTAAACATATGAAACCTACAATCATGTTTCTAAGCCCCCCCCAAAAAAATCTGCAAAAAAGATTTCAAAACCTCTTGGTGAAAATATCCCCCAAATAACCACTAATAAAATCAAATGTGAAAAAAAAGCGTTAAAATAATATTTTTTGTGTTGAAATTTTCCTTATATTATCAACATTGTCTATTTTGAATCCATTTATTAGAAGATATACAAAACTATAGTCCGTGTAATTAAAATTGTCAGCTCGTCACCATGGTAACACATTAGAAATGCAATGGGAAATGACTAGTAGCGAACCACCAATTTTATTTACACAGACTATAAGTAGAACCTCTTTACCACTCCCGACCCGATATAGAGACTGGTGATAAAAGCACGAATTGTTTCATCATAGTGATAATATTTTTAGTTATCACGTTATTTTGTTAGTTAAAACTATCCTATACTTTTGATTCCAGAAAGGATTACACGATTAAGCTTCTAGAAGTATACTTCGTTAAAACCAAATTATGTATATGTTACAGTTAAAGTCCGGAAATCAGTTAATTTACAGATAACCTAGGTAATTTGCAGATTAACGAGGGTGATCCGTTAAAGAGCGAAATTTTTTTCAATTTCTAAGATTACCTAGGTAATCTTGAAATTACCTAGGTATTCTGCACCCTACCGACTAGACACTCGTTAATCTGCATACTACCTGTAATCAGTTATTTTACGTATTAACGAGGGTGATCCGTTAAAGTACAAAATTTTATTTTATTTTATTAAAAGTTTAAGGAGGTTGGGGGGGCTGCCGCCCCCCCAAACCCCCCTGCCCTAACTATAACCAAACTCGTTTTGGGGGTAAACAGTAACAATGACGAATCAAAAAAGGGGGATCGGTACTTTTTTCATATTACACAAAATACGCAAATCCCATAAAAATAGTAATGAAATAGCAATTTTAAAAATAGAATATAAAAACAATAATAATAGAATATTAAAGTACAACTGAGATTTGTATGAATTGTGGTTTTCGATCTCGATTTGACAGCGTATTTCAATGAGCACTTAAACTAGCAAATCTTATTGAAAGCGCGGTGTAATCGGCTGGCAGCCTGCCCTGAACTATTGCTAGGATTCGCGATCGATTACATATGTTAAACCCTTTCCCAGGTTCCAGCGATTGTTGAATTAACGTTTGTTGAAAAGGTATTTCAACAGCTGGGACATTTGCTTTCGTTAAAAGTAATCTCTGTCACTCTGAAGTCGGAGCTTCAACACAATTGTTTCAAAATACCCGTTTTAGTAGTAATATACTGTACTTAATCATGCAAATTTACAGTAGGTACTTACTTGCTTGTATTATTTTGTTTTAACATTCAACATTACAACTACCAGTGCTACGCACTAAATTTGAAATCAAAACACCAAATATGACAACAAACTACGTATTGAAACCCAACTGCGCAGGGGTAAGCGCCTGTCGCAGTGAGCACCTCAACATTTTAACAGAAAGTATTGAACGAAACAAACTATTTTGAACTTTAACTATCAAGAGGCCGTTATAGTGTAGATTCCCTAGGTAAAATGCGAAAAACTCAAAAATCCGCACATTAACGACAGAAATCAGTTAATCTTAAGTTTACCTAGGTATTCTTCAGAATAACTAATTATCAACTTTAGCGGTAACATATATCTGGTAAATAGTTAGACATCTGAACTAAAATTAAGTCTTCTCAAGCCCAACCCCGAAAAATCCTGCTAGAAAGATTCGGAAACCTCTTCCAGAAACAGACTCCCAAACCAGCGAAGCAGAGTGATCAGACGATCAAACGGCCCTTTGATGACGGCCGAGCGTGAAGCGGTATCCTCCCTCCCTTTTGATAATTCCACTAATCCCTTCTCTCCCCCATCTGTAGATTAACACTCGGTACCGAATGCAGCGCTGGACAAACACCTGTTTCCCAGGCGGACAGTGTGTCGCAAAGGTCAACACGGGAGATAGTGGGATGACCCATCTTTTATTGATGGAGGGATGAGGATCATTCTTTAATTAAGTTGAGAAGGGGCGGTAAAATGAATGTTTGAACGAATTGTATTTGCTGAATTGGTATTACTGGTGGTGATGGTGCTATTAAAGCGATGATTTCTCTCTTCCTATGGGATAATTAAATTAATTATCATTATTTTTAATTTCCCGAGTTAGCATATTTTAAAATGAATAAACACAATCCACAGCAAACTTGGCTTTTACCTGTTTATTTAGGCGAATCTACAGTAGAAAACGAGTTGAGCTGAAATGGAAAGTCGCTACACCTGTAAATAAGAAAATATTCATCAATTTCAGTTAAGACTATACTATGCTCTATTCTACTATACTCTATTCATTTTGAATTGGCACCCGAGTACATTTCCTTCCCCCCCACTTCATCGGTAACCATGACAGCCATCAACGTCAAACTGGCGAAGAAGG
This sequence comes from Tetragnatha versicolor, assembly GCA_024610705.1. Classification (NCBI taxonomy): domain Eukaryota; kingdom Metazoa; phylum Arthropoda; class Arachnida; order Araneae; family Tetragnathidae; genus Tetragnatha; species Tetragnatha versicolor. Next base: position 43,210,307 of record JANDEH010000002.1, on the reverse strand, counting down.
CTTACTATCGGCTGTGCGAAGAGCGTAACCATGGTTACGCTTTTACAGAGGGGGAAAGCACTATTTCTCAGGCTCCTATTCAAAATGAACAGATTATAGACTTCGACGTTTCTTGACAATGGATAAGTAAGCTGAAAGCAAACGAAGGAAGTAGATCCCAGCGCTATATCCGAATTTCGAATGAAATTTGGCCCTTTACTTTAGAAGTCTGTTTAGTTTGTTAAATCCATGCATAAATTGCGTTTTTGGTTAATAATTTTAGTAAACTGTTAATATAAAAAAATAAAATATTTTCGATTTCGTAACATTCGCTTAGAATTGAACGCGGCAGAGAATAAGAGCTCACGATCGTCCTGTTAACTCTTTTTCTCCACTCGTCGTGATGCCATTGTTAAGAAAAGTTGTAATCTTAGTAAAGACTTAAATCCATTTATATCGAAGGAAATCTTGGATAAGTCTAAAAATTAAATAAATATAAACTGGATATTCGTTAATGGGAACATAATTTTACCAATAAGGCACAGGAGTATCCATATTAATAATATTATCCCATCCATATTTATGAGTCAGTTGCCAAATTAATTATTTTAATAATTAAGAAATTAAAGAGAAAAAATATTATGAAGAATACCAAAAAAAATTAATGGAAACAAAATAAATATCAATACGCTAAATAATTATACGTATTTAAACATTTAGCACATCAAATTCTGATTTTACCTCTTATTAGTGTCAGTGTATGCTCTGATATTAGTTCTTAATCTTCACTAATTTCAAACCGTCAATGTTTTAAGTACCTGTCTAATTATTTTTCAGACTAAACTGATTTTCAGAGAGAATGGAGCAGGGTACGTCTCAAAGTATTAAACTCGAATGACAGTTTCAAGCCTGGAATGAAAATGCTTCAGCCCTGTCAAGCTCATATCTTTTGGTTGGGAAGTCAAAATATGTTAAATTTATTTTATTTTTAATTAGTTAGAGCGGTATGTGTGTAGAAGAGGTTATTTTAACATCAGGAATCCAATTTTGAAAAACAGAGGCTTTAATTAGTTTGTTCTAATTTTTTTCTAATGGCAAAATAAATTTTCGTAAAAACAGAAATTGTTATCTTTACATAATATTTATACGAGTTTATATAATATTTTACTCGTATATGAAAATAACGAGTGTAAGTAAACAAAAAAACTGGTTTCATGAACAACGGGTTACTTTAATTGCATGTAAGCTGTGTGTGCACAAAACTAAAAAAAGGGGGTTTAACTGTAAAATACAGCTAAAAAGTGAGTGCCATTAAAAATTCTAACTCCTTGTAGCATGCATTAGATTTTGAATTCTAAAAAATTATTAAGAGTTAAAAACTTAAAACCTAAGACCAGTAAAAAATGATTAGTTCATATTTTGATGCCAAATATCAATTTTTATACTTAATTTACAATTTATTTATAAAGCTTTTAGATTATTGATGATTTAAAATTTTTGTAGGGGTGTATTTTCCAGAGTATAGATATTTTGTTATAACAAAAAAATAACCACCCCACTTGCATTCGTATGCATTTTATGATGCTACTTTTACAACTTCAACGCTTTTATAATGAAGATAAATATTTATAAGGTCAGATTCATTTCTGAAGAGAAAGTAAAGAACTTTAATAAAGAGAACTTCTAACGACCATGAAGGTAACTGCATGCATAGCATAGTTGCTTATCTCTGAAGATCAAATGACAAGTCTTGAAATCCCAGAAGGCTGACCTTAAAAAAATTTAACCTAGGAGGACGCGCGCACTTTCTTAGACCCGGCAGATAGTCCCCCATAAAAGTGCTTTTATGTAAAACATTTTATGGCAGCAAATTAATAACATAAAATTTGATCCCTTTGAAACATTTTTGAGGCTTTGAAAAATGTTTGGGAATGTTTATATAGGTGTTTGGGCCTCCCAGGCCCGGCGGGCTGGTTAGTTTCATCTGAAGATGTTGAAAAGAAAAGTTTTTGTGAATGGTGTATTTATATATATGTGTCCGGGTATCGCAGCCTCGGAACACATTATAGTAAGTTAAAAGAAATTAATATTTCTTTATTTTTTACTTTTTGTGTATTAATTTCAAGTAACTTCTACATTAGTTTTTAGCCCAGCATAAGAGCAATACTTTATATGAAACATTTTTTTTCATCCCACAGCAAAAACACTTTCCGTGGTAACCCCCATAAAAAAACTCCACCCCATCCAAACACCCCCAAGATCCACCCATAAGCACCACCACCACAGCATATTTGCTCTCAACCTCTCCCTCCTCCTGAAAAAGCCGTAATAACCCAGCCTGGGCAAGTGCACAGCAAGGAAGAAACTGCATTAATTCTTTCCGCAGCGACACGGAAGGAGCTGCCTCAAATATTTGCCACCGAGTATCAGTTGTGACGTTAAGATTGTTAGTGGAATAAATATCTTCGTCTTTTTCTGCCCTCTTGTCTTTGGATGATGTTTGTCTTTCGCGATACTTTTGATTTGAGGAGGGGGTATATCTCTCTGGCCCTGAGGGAGAAGCTGTTTGTTATTGAATCCTGGGGATTAGGGATGGAGATTGTAAACATGTCCGGGGATGGGGTGATTAGGGTTTATTGGAGTTTGGTTTGAGGGAGGTGTTTCCTGGGCAAAATATTTTAGGAGACGGTTGTGGTTGCTTTTAGTTTGAAATTGTTTAGTTCGTTATGGTTACAAATGCAAATGGTGTTATTCGTAAAAGGGTTGTATAGGAAAATAAAGTAAATGATATTTTTTGTGAAATAGTTAATTTATCGATATTCTTGATATACCTGTCTATAAATCTTCAGAAATAATTCGGTATTGTAAAATATTTATACTATGAAATCAAGAAATCAAATAAGAGTTAAAACAAAGAGTAAAACATATCATGTAATCTGCTGTTCGTATATTATTTCTAAGCTTCTGTGACTTACTAAATGAACTTACCAACATTAAATTGTATAATGCTTTCCAAATTAGTTTTTTCTCTGTGTTATCTGTGTGTTAGTTTTTTCTCACATGTTTTAACAAGGCTTAAAAAGAATTCAGCAATTTCCAAAGGGGTATCTAATAATAATATGCTATTAAAATAATAATCATTCAAATTCATTCTCTTTTACTGGTAGAAAAAAAACATCAAGCTTTTTTTATTTCCTTTGTTCGTTATTTTAGTCATTTATCCAACTACGTATTTCCAGAATTAATTTTATTCATATTGATTTCTTAAAATAATTATATATGCATTTAAAATTAAATTAATTTTTAATTATTTTGAGTTTTCAATCGCTTCTGACTAAATAAATAGTGTGAACTTATTTTCTGAATAAATGAAAATCAGTCTTGAAGTTAAAAAAAGCAGGGCCAAAAAATGTTAAAACTATGGTTTCATTCCAATTAACTAACGTTTTCTTAACTTACGTTTCATTCACTTAAAACTCTCACGTATTTGTAAAGTCAGACATTTTTTGTTTGTCAAACAAATGTTTAAATTGAAGTTTCTCTGAAAAACGCATTGTTCCTTTCAATAGCATTTATTTCATATGCTAAAAATAATTTCGTTAACTCTTTTTGTTCTCCAATTCCAGTCTCGTTTCGTTAACTTGGTTGTATTAAACTGTATATCTTGCTTAACATAAATAAAAAAATAGTTACATATAACTAAACTGTTCACACTGCATAGTTTAAAAAGCTTCAAAGGTAAAATTATCTTTAACAATCCCAATTCAGCACCAACCTACTTAAAAAATAAACTTTTATCATTAAAAATTCCCCAAAATCTCCAATTCATCCAATAAATTACCAAGAAAATCAAGCATTCCATTACCCTCGAAATTGATTCCACCCTGAAAAAAAGGGGTAAGGTATTTGTCTTCCTTACCCAAGCATAAAAGATCCCCGATCAATCACGAGATCGGAGTTGAAAGCATTAAGGCCCCGCGTGCCCTTCTATAAAAAGTTCCTCTGCAGGAGGACTCTCTCCCTAGGTAGCCACGTAAGCCGTATTTAAGGGGAATGTGATTGAACTGCTTTGCAATACGTGATTCTCGACGCCGATGGAAGTGTTTTGCTTTCAATTTCCCGTGAATTGAGGAAATCGGGAAAGATGCTGGACGCATTTATCTTAGATTACGTTGTGTATTGAGTGCGTTGACTCACATAAGAGAGGGATTATGTTGGACGACTTTTTTTTAGATTGGTGAATGATGTTTGATTTTTATGTCGTTAATCTTGGTAAAAATCAGTGTATTCATATCGACTGAACATTTGAGATTAATTAATAGCTTTAAAAGACTGCAATGTCATATGTTATCAAATAGATAATTTCGCTGGTTTACCAAAAGTAATAGAGTGTTTTAAGCCAAGAAGTGAAAACATTGTTACAGTTACGTTAAAATATAGATAATATTTACAATAAATAATCGAGAACTTAAAAATAACTTAGCAAGCATTTATGTCCTACACCACAAAGAAATATTATTGAAACTACACAAGTGTTACTCTAGGTAAAAGAACTAGAAATATATTTAAAACATCTTGTGAGCTTCGACTAAATTTTTATTATTACTGCTTACTATTTCTCAAATACAACACACCCTCTACCACAGAGTACTAGGACTAGAACAGAGAGTCCGTCGCCATAGGCGCTAATGGAAAGCGAAAAGTTGGATGGATATGGGGCTATTTTGGCTCTGTGATCGCATCTACGTCACGAGAGGCGGGGGAAAAAGCCTGATTGGTCGAGAAAAACTTTTTCCTTTTCCTTCGAAAATAGAAGATTGAGTGACAGCCAATCACAGGTTTGGTCACCGAAATGTACTGCAGATCTCTCTGTCTATCATTTATAGTTCCTCGTGGCGCCCTCATATCCATCCAACTTTTGAACTTATCGTTTTACACCCTCTGTTAGGATTTTTCTCTGTGCCCTCTACTTGAGAGATTTCCCTGTTCTAAAAATCTTTGATTTTTCTGTATCTTTTTTATTTGTTTTAATCAAATGTATATGTTACAGTTAATTTTCATAATTTGGTAATGTTCAGAATACCTAGGTAAAGTATGAAATATTTTGTACTTTACCTTAGGTAATTCTCATTTTACCTTAGTTTTTCTGAACATTACCTAATTTCGGACATTAACTGTAACATATACATTCGAAAATTTTATTTATTTCATTGGTTCTTTTTAAAACCAACTAAAACATTAAAATTGTAGATTGGATTCTTGGATCATTGCTTCGAGGATTTTTTACCATAATACATTTTTTAAAATGTCCTATTTTGATGTGTTAGTAAAATAAAAATACAAAATGTCATTCAATTTTGTTTAAATTTTTAGAAGGTTTTAATTATATTGCAGGTTTTAAAAATTTGTTTTTAAACGCTGCATTCCTTTTGTTTGACTATCTCTTTAAATTTTATCTCTAAATTTATTTATTATATTTCATAAATAAAACCTCAATTGCTACAAAGAACCTAAAAACTGAAACCTAAAAATCCTTGAATCCTAGCTAAGAATAACCGATGCAAAAAAAACGATCAATAAAAAAGAGTCAATTTTTACTTTCATGGTTAAAGGGTTTTCAAACAGATTGAAAAGCTTGGGGAAGTTTAAAAACGGGATAATTCATCGTTTCTACTTAAGTCACGAAAACATTTCCTGCAGATTGCAATACTAGACAAAAATACATTCAGGTAAAGGGTAAAAATCAGAAATTCGTGCCCCAAGTGCATCGAGAAGGACGTATAATCAAAAGCAATTCCAAACACACAGGAAGGGAAAAAAGACACGAAAGCTAGGGAACATAAAACAATTTTATTCATCCGCAGTCGTTACATTCAAGGTTATTATCCAAAACAAGCGCATTCAGTCGGCCTTTCCCTCGGCTTTGGCGATACTGACCGAATTGATCGGCAGAAAGGACAGCGAAAATAAGAGAGAGATATTGATTGGTCCTCTTTTTCCGAGAAAACCCGCGTCTCGTAACGAACACAGTCGAATCGATTCGACGTCCTTCTTCGGAGAAGATCGGGGGACAACTGTTTCGGTCCAGCTGGAAGGACCGTTTGGGGTGTTAATTTTTTTTGTTTGTTGCACATCACTGTTTCCGAATGGAATGGTAGCGAGGGGGATAAGCTGTCTGTGTATTGGCATGTGTGTGTGTGTAATGTGTAACATGAGAATGGTACAGTTCGATTTGGTGTGACGTGCAGTTTAGTTGGATGACGCTCGGGAGAGGAAGACAGTTGAAAGTTGGGAGAGTGCAACTTCCTGATGGGTTATTTATTGTTGGTTGTGGATTGAAATGTTACTCTCAGTTATTTGGTCATTATAAAATATGCTCATAAGAGAGAAAATTTTCGTTATAATGTAAAAATTTTCCTTCAGAAAACCAACTATAATATCTTGTAATTAAAAACAAGAACGGTCCTTTGCTTTAAATTGACCAAAAGAAAAATGTATTTGAGTCCTGGAGATATTAAGTTGTAAGGAAATACAGATTAATCCATAAAATTTACTTATTCCTGGTTGTAAAACTTATTCTAGATTGTGTATGATATTTTTGAAACAAAAGTCTGAAGTTATAATTTCTGGAAAACCACTTATTACAAACTTAGTGAGGTAAAAGTTTATTTTGTATCAATAAACATGAAATTTAGTTTATTACTAAATTTTAAGGAATAAAATATTTTCTTTCATTCTTTTAAAGTAGCATTGGTGGTTATTGAAGTTTTAAACATTTTTTTTTCAAATGAACTCAATTTTTGTATCATTCTAACTCCCGAGTTTAGAGGAAGTTATGTGGGCTCATTTTATTAAGTTTCTTATGACTCTGTAAAAGACATATATGACATTCCATTGACAATGCAATATTTACAACAGTCGTCGTGATTTCTTTCAGTGATTGTAAGTCGTCACACTAAATAGTTTCATCTATTTTATTGCTAAGGTTTGAATTTTTGGCAAAGCTCTTCTCATGGTTCATTGGGGTATCCAAACCATTACTCAAATATTGTTCAAGCAAACATATTTACATGCCCTCAAAAAGTGAGTGCGGGGATTTCTTTGGACAAAGCATCAATATTGCTAAAAGTTGTTTATTTGGAAAAAAATAATATATTAATTGAAAATTTAATTTGATTTTATATACACGCGATTTACTTTAGATAATTGTCTGTGCAATATAACCCTTTAAGTCCTGGCCCACCCAAAGTTTCCATAGAATCCAATGGTAATCTTGGGTACCTTAGGAATATGGATAGGGATAAATTGAGTTTAATAGACAATATCAATGAATTTTAACATTTATAGGAAAGCTTTTTTTAAAAAATGAAATGTATACAAATAGTTATTTAATACTGATTTGTAAAATTAGGGTTATTTTTGTTTATGGGACAGAACACTCTTAAATGAACTTAGTAAGATAATACTAAGTCCAAAGAAACCCTAGTTGCACTTTTAACTCACTCGACACTAATCAAAACGTTTGATTTTAAAATGCAATGACTAGAAAAATTGTAAATAGTAGTTTATTTAAAACTGAGATTTTAAATAAATGGCTTAAAACAACCTTTTTCATGACATCAAAAAATTTTCTTTCAATTTAAAAAAAAAAGTAAAAAAAGAGGCAATATATTTGGCTGTCAATAGTGTAGTATACCTCTTTTTTGAAGGTTTTGCGTAGCAACGTATATTTCTTTAGCCAGAAATTTACAATTTTTTTGCAACAACGAGATAGTAAAGGCAGAATATCAACAAATGGAGATAGTTCATCTCTATTGAACATTAAATAGCTGAAAAGAAATGGAAACCTTTTTTAGAGGATTATACTACACTACACAGTTTCAGCAAATACAACTGGAAAGTTGACATTAAAGAAGGGTTCAAATTTAAAAAAATGTGAAAAACGTTTGCTAAATCCGAATAAACCGGGCCTTGGTGAGAAATTTTGGCGAAATTTGGTTGTTACCAAAACCATATATTGGCAAGTAAGCAACTCAACTTCTATAGAACTTGGTTGCCAAAATCCATTACTTATCACCATTTTTTCGGCAGGCCTGGTTTTGAGAGAAATTTGCCAAAGAAACCATAAATAAAAAATTTCAAAACATTTTCCCTTTTTAATGTCAACTCTTAATCCAAAGAAAGCAGTTATACACTTATTTTCAAAATATCCATCGAGATCACCGTACCCCTCTACACAAATCGCTCAGTCATTTCACAAAACTCTTAAAAAACCGCCTCAAAACACAAACTTCACAGCATAGTTTAAAACGTGTGTGGCACACTTCGAAAGCACACACCAAAAATACTGCTACACAAAGCATACATATAATAAAGGATCCATAATACATCGAGTACAAACAACGTGTGGCTGATATTTCACAATAGAAGCTCAGTTTTTTTTTCCACGAGTACAAATATACATTCAATTCGAATTCGAACCTCGGCTTGGCTGTGATCTCACATTCAGAAGTTGCATATAAGGGTTTTTTCTTTTCATTTTGTGGGAGTTTGTTATATCAAAATGAGTCTTGCAGTTGTTGGAACGTTGAGTGATGGAGGTTTTTTTCTTTTTTGGTAAATAGCGTTTGGACTTGCACCGTATAGTTTTATGGCACTACGCCGCGTACAGGCACACAGATGCAAGCAGTTTGCAAATACGGCTCATACCCGTAGCTCGCTTGGTCCTTGGTCATGTACAATCTGAAACAAATATAAGAATAGTGAGAAGAATGAAATTATTACTTTTTAACCCGTTAACGCCCGAATTAATTCTACCGAAAATATTTGTATGATTATTTGAAATTGGTGTAATTATGACCCAATTAAGACAAAAAATCCAAAATTTTAACATTTTGTTAATTAGTGTGGAAGTTACAGCCCGTCCTCGTTTGAGGACGCTGGGCGTTCCGGCGTAAAAAAATCAAGAGATCAGAAAAGTCAGCAAATAGGAAAATAACGTATATAGGTATGCAAAACAACTTAAAATGGACTAGTTACAGTATTTTATAAGACTTTATGATGAAATTAATTAAAAACTACACTTTTTAGCATTATTTTTATCAATTTTAAGAATTTATCTCCTTTTGAGTAAATCAAATGGTACAGAATTTTGTGTTGTACGAAGTGTGATAGTTGATAGTGAGGGAAAACTTTTATTAGGAGATCATGAGGAACATGTTAGATACATGAAAACTAAATACATATGATACATGAAAAAAATGCGCGTTAATTTTGAATAAATTCTAGCACTTGGTATGATATTTGGGAAAACAAGGTGCTCAAAGTATGATTTACAAAATATGTCACATCGACATTTTATTTCCCTTATTAAATTTATGTTCACAAATCCCCTTTAGGTTCTTTTTCTATTTTTTCCGAGATTTCAGAGGACAACGAGCCATTTTATTGCCTTTTATGGTCTCACAATTTATTGGGAAAACAAATATTCATAAGATTTTGCAATCGGTAAGAACCTATGAGCCATTGAAACTACTAAAAACCCTTCTAAAACAAAAATAAATATTATTAACTACATTATAATAGTTGAAGAACAGTTTTAACACGATAGTAGATCGAAAAAATCCAAAAACTGTAATGAGTAGAAATCTGAAAAAAGTTGGCTGGAACGCCCAGCGTCCTCAAACGAGGACAGTAAAATTGGACGTCATTTTTGAAAACGAAATTTTTTTAAAAGTTACTAATTTTCTTTTATATGTATACATATGACCTTAATTTGAAATACTACAGAAAATAAAATTATTACCTTGACTTCAGTCGATGTAGCTAGACAGAAAGGCGACTCAAGTGTAATACATGAAAAAAGCACGAAATTGCGAGCTGAATCAAGGAGCTTAAAACAAACCCAGACACTTGATAATTTGTGGCATCTTTTATAGTATTGCCATCTATCGTCATGCAAAATAAACAATCGTTTCCGGAAAAAGGAAAGATTTTACACACCCTTTTATGCACTGTCCTCAAACGAGGACGCTGGGCGTTAACGGGTTAAAATAACGAGTATATATTTCCATTATAAGGAAGTATCTTGGAGCGGCGGATCGTCCATAGGAGCACATGAGCATGTGACCCCCCAATGAAAACGAAATAAGTCTAGCACAAATGATAAACATAATAAAATTTTTTCTAACTTGTACTTTATTTAGGATGAGCTTTCACCTCCTCAAATGGAAATTTGAATATACAAAAATTTTATAATAGTTGATTTATAAAAAATAGCCAACTATTTTGTAAAATTCGACAACTTTTTGGAGTAATTCCTACTCTTCAATTAATTCTGTGACATCGATATTATTCTATTGGGGATGCAGCATTTTGGTATTAGTGTGAAAACTCCTAAAGCCCAAAGAGGCTGCCCGATAAGGGAAAAGCGCTACCATGTGAAGTATTAGAAAATTTCAGTCATAATATTCCAAATCTTCCACAAATTCAAATACAATGACTGTAATTTAAGATTAAAAGATCATTTGTGTACGAAAATACCCAAAACTCTTAGTGATTCAATGCATTAAAGATAAAACAATAAAGTAAAGAGCGTAGGAGTAATCGTTGATGGTCTACAGAACGGAAACATAGAAATATATTTCAAACGTGTTTGGTGTTTATAAACTTTTAAGGTATTGCAAACCGTAAAAAATAGTAGCATATCTTTCAAAATAATTTTTTCTTAGAGAAAAAATATTTTTCTAAAAATCAACTTTACGATATTTTCAACAAGCACTATAACACAAATATTGCTGTTTTACTATAAAAGCCTACCCATGCAATAAGGGAATTCATATAACCAACCATCCATACATAAAAATATTAAGATCCATACACAACGCCCGAACGACTATGTATTCCAAAATATATAGGTATGGAGAACCTCGGCCCATTGTTTAAAATATTTATGAGGGTGCGGATTCGTATTCATGTCCGACCCCTTCAAAAAAGAAGCTTTATCGAATAGGGCATCAGTTTTATTCCCCGGGCATATCCCTCCTCCTTCCGTTCCAGATTGAAGACGAATCGCCAAAACGTTCGATCGAATCCCCCTCCCACCCCCTCCCTCCAAACACGAAACCATCCCTCGACAAGGTCATAAACCGTCGATGCAGTTATAAAAACAAAGTTTTTATTCGGTAATAAAACTGCGACAAAGAACGAAATTTTACACCGGGACACAATTCCCTCCGAGAATATATCCTCAGCGAGCTTTCTTCCTGTGGATATGACTTCTCCCCCAAAACTTCCCGGAAAGCCAATGGAGACATAAATTCGGTACGATTGTCCACAGGTTGTCTACGACTATACACAAAAGAGGACTTCTTAACGCCCGGGAACTGTGACGTTTCTCGTGTCCCTTATGGGTTTCAGTATCAAAGTTCAGAGACCGTCTTTATCAGTCATCAGATCGTATCGCTAAATCTGCCAGGGCGATAAACCTGGAATCGTCTCAGGAATTTTAAGTTTAGGAGATCTCGGAGTGTATTCTTGGGCTCGGGCTAATAAAGTTTGTTTCATGAATTTCTTGGGAATTTACGGTGGAGGGTGAGAGGTGGAGGATATGGCGTTAAATTTTATGGCTGATGCAGCTGTAATGTCTGGGTTTGTGTTTTTTGAGTTTGTTTGGGGAAGTTGTTTTGAGGGAGGTAAATTCCAATTTTAATTTTTTACTTAATCAAGCATATAAATTTACCCTCCTTTTAATTAATCAAAATAGACGAAATTTTAGTGTATATCCTCCTCAGTCCCCTTGTATCACATGTGATACAAAAGTTTCAGATTTATTTAAAAATCCTGTATGGGAAAAAAATTTTGGAAACCGCTTGTATCACATGTAACATGAAGTGAAAAACAAGGTACAATTTTATTTTTAGGTTGTAATAATTAATACTTCTGCAACATTGATATTTTTGAAGGGTTTTTGGGTTCCAAACGAAATGTCGAGACAGTCGAAATAAAATTATTTTTAAAATATTTATTCATACATTTTAGCAATTTCAAGATATACATTTTCTTTCTAATGAAACAACCAACCAATTAATACCAAAAATAGAACTTTTTAATAAAATATTCAGTTGTTAGGACCTCTGAAACTTGTTTGTATCACATGTGATACATCAGGGCCCAACCGATACAAACCACGTAGGTATGGGATTTTTTAGCAAGTGTTGTTTTGCGTTTTGAATAGTATTGAATTTTATAAAAAACATTTATTAAGTATAAAAACTTCCCTCGGGGTGTTTGTTTTACTTTTTTTCAGGTTTATTGTGTTAAATTGCTAATTTTTAGGTATTTTTTCCAATTTTCAAGAGGAGTTTTTTTAGCTAATGAATCACAAACCATAACAAAAAATAATATGCATGGCCTTAAGATTTGATGGTTAACAATACTGTAATGTTATTTTGGTCTTTACATCAACCAAAAACTATTATCAGGCATTCCATGATAGACAAAAATTATGCTAAAAAGTGATAAAAAAGTGTAATTTTGGTATAAAGAAACAAAATAAAACCTAATTTTTAACCAAAACTATTATATTTTACATATATTTTCCCTAAATAACTCAAATAAGCTAAGTAAAATAATTTTAATTTTAACTTTGGTTGTAAAACTAACTTAACTTAAAAATTTTGGTTGTAGTGGTTGAGTCCTGATGTATCACATGTGATACATACCCTCCAGCCCCTACTAATAAAGTATTATTTTTTTAATTCCACTTTTCTACTTTAAGATGACCTAAATAGCTATTTTAGACACTTTGGGCATTAACCTTTTAAACGCAGCAATTCAAATTTCGAATTAAAGGTTCTGATTTTTGGCTTAAATGGCTTAATTCATCATTACTAAAACCATTCTAGTCATTTTTTGGCGAAAAAAAAATCCTAGGTATGATTTTGAGGATGTTCCCATTTGGGAACATTGGTGTTTGGGGTGAAGTTTTTAGGGGGATTTCCAAAAGGTACATATTTTACAATTAATTCAAATAAAATGATTGAAATCAGTTTCTACTCAATAATTATGAACATTTTAATGATTGTGGACGGTTTTTTCATTTTTATTATCCCTACTTGGACAATTGAGTAACATTTTATAGATTTTCATACGAAAAAATTTACAAGTTTATTACGTATACGACGCTTTTCCGTAAATTTTTCTTGCACTATCAGTAATATTTTGGTGTAAAAAATACATGAGAGTGTTCCCATGCTCTTTAAACCTAAACAGTTACGTATCTGGGAGAAAAATTAGTTTTTATTACGGTTTTATACGAATATCTAGCATAAAATCCACTAATTGCATTCAAATCTAATTAGCTTTCAAAATTGATAATCATAATTATCTCCATTGATTCATTAAAGTTGTGTGTTTCATGGAAGATTCCGAATTGAACCACATATATCTTACATCCAACTTGCTTTAGAAGAGTGTTTTTAGATGCACGCACTTTTCCTTATTTTCAAAATTCTTCAATTTTATTCCTAAAATTTTTATGTAAAAAAGTACTTGAACAAAAATATGTACGAAAATCCTCAGAATCACTCCAAATATGCTCTTTGCATAACTCCTATTGATGATTACTGAAAATTAATCGATCGGGGAGTTAAAAAATATACAAGTGTAAGAATCTGCTATAAAGATATGGAATTTATTTCTCCATAAATCAGGTGAAAAAGTAAAAATTACATATTTTATAATTTAAAACATTATTCTTAACCTGTTTAGATCCTTTGAGACATAAATAGTTCACAAAATTAAAGAAAATAGGAAATAACTTGAATTTTTGCATGTTATAACATGTTATAAAAATCCCCTCAAATACTATACCCCAAACGCCGATGTTCCCATTTGGGAACATATACGTTGTATTGGTAATTACTCTCCAAAATTAGAATGTGAAGATATTCTGTCAAGCCAAATTGGAAGATGTGTACTGAAGCTACCTAAACACAGCAAAATTATTTAAAACTAAATTTATTTAAAATTTTCACAAGTTGAAACTTGTGCAACTTTTGAAAGAGCCAAAAATCTCTCTTTTTGATGTAAATTCTACAAAAAGGGTTAAATTGCACGTGAAAAACTTTTGCATGTAAAATAACTTTATATCTTTGAGTTGCTTTTTACCAAGTATCAAATTCCTGCATGAACAATTAAGTGGTAAAAAAATTCCCTAAAATGATGTTCCCATTTGGGAACATCGGCAGGTAAAAGGTTAACCGAAGTTATATTTTACTCTCAGGTCTGAGGAGGATATGTTACGGGCAAAGTGATTACTTGGGTAATATTAATAATACCCAGAGTGGAGGTGGGATAAGAAGTGATAAATTTCGTAGATAAATGTCATTGAATTTATCACATTGCCCGTAACGTATATATTACTGCAAAGTGATAAACCGGGAATTATTAATAATGCCCGAAGTAAGATGGGTAATCTTATAAATTCATGAAATATATATCATTGAGTGATTATCACTTTACCCAAATATGCTGGAATTATTCATAATGCCCGGATTTATCACATTGCCCGTAAAATATATGATTAAAACTTGTAGTGTATTTCATCAGTCACGGAATGTTCTTTCTACTCGTGTTGTACCATAATTTCTATATAAATATATTCTTTTGATGCAATCTAATTTTACTTCAAGATACAATAGTCCAAGAAAGTTAGCTCAAAAAAGGGGTTGAGGTGGAACAAATTGTAAAAGAAAGTTTGATGGGTGATTCTTATAGGAAAATTTCCGTAGAAAACGATTGGAACGAGGAAATTGATATGAATATTGTTATGACTTAATTCTTACCATATCCTGAAAAAATTACGAATTTATCATCATATTTTTTTATTATAAACATTAGTGGACGCCATTTTTGAAAATCCGCCATATTGGATAAATGACAAATCGTAAGAGAAAAAAACAGTGTCCCATTGTTTTTGCTACTAAATTCTAATCATTTACTGCAAAATTTATAATTTTATTAACATTTTTAGGAAGTTATAAGTTAAAAACGATTGTCCACCATTTTGGAAAATCCGCCATATTGGCTAAAGGACGAGGTTAATTTTGGTATACGTTTCACCATCGTTTTCTACGGAAAATTTCCTATAAGAATCACCCATCAAACTTTCTTTTACAATTTGTTCCACCTCAACCCTTAACTTTCTTGGACTACAAGGCTAGAAAATTCCTATACATAAAGGTCAAATAGGGAATGAATTTTTTACCGTTACAAGCCCGCCTGAGCATGTAAATATGGAATCAAAAATACCAATGCAATATGGAAAGAAGTTTGGTCTAGTATGAGTTTAATTCGAATATATATTTTTTAGACTAACAATATTTATATCTGGTAAACTCTAACTTATAAACTGATCATGTAAAATTTTAACGAATAACGTTTGAATAAACCAACTAACAAGTCTGGAAGTGCATTAAATCTCTGACTTAGTTATTAATTTAATTTAATATCATAAAATTAATAATATTATCCAATCTCTTTGGAACAGGAATATCTTAGAAGTTGTTCATTGGGAGCTTAGATGATACTCTGAAGGACATTCAGAACCAAGTTGTTTGAGAATATATATACCGGTCTCAAGATTATTGATCACAGGACTGAATAAGATATGAGGGCTTTATAGTTAGTTAACTCAAGCGTGTTTCTTTAGTGCTTAAACTAAGTTTATTAAAGATAATTATTTATGAAGTTCCAATAAAAATTAAAATGAAAATATTCTAAACCCATAAAAATCAAATGTAATGATTAATGACTTTATGAACTCGTCCTTTTAATTTAAAAATAAATGAATATTTCGTTTAAAGCGGTGAAAAATTATTTTATTAATTTCTAAGGAAAGGAGAAAGCTGCGAATATAATATCCTTTTTATGTTTCGGGGATACTTTTTTTGCTATCTTTAGATTGTAAATTGTTTGTATTTGGTAATAAAGATTATTGTTTTCATCATGTTAAACTCTCTAATAATGTGAAAACTTCGAGTATATTTTTAATTTTCTAAAGGGCGATAAGATAACTGTTGTTACAGTTTCTACTTTTAAATTTTAAATAACTGTAGATGAAACTCATCATTTCTTAAAAATTTCTTTTAAGTTAACTAACTCTCTATTATTCTCTAGGGTACTTCGCATGAATAAAATGTACCAACATAATTCCAAGTTGACAATTCAAATTTTAATACATATTAAAGTATTCTGCATTGTGATTATACCACTCAGACCTAAAACAACAATCAAACCATGAATTCCCTATTAAACTCCCCCGTATTCCGAGCAGTACATTCATATAAATTTGAATTCATGATTCAGTAGCCTGCCAAACCAAACAGTACATTCGCCTTATCCATTTTAACACCGGTGGACCAAACGTAGTAAAACGGATTTAATTACACCCTATAAAGAGCTGCCAGCCTTTATATAATTTAATAATAGACTAGACAGAAGATGTTAATCTGGGGCGCATGATCTCGCCAAGTCAATCCCAGGCTTGTGAATATGCATGGCATTATCACGGCTCTTTATACGCGTTGTACAATGACGTCATAAACTGTGTAATGCCGTCATAATTTTGAATAGCTTATCACCCCAGGCTGTTTAAGGCTGGTCACAGCTTTCGGGAGGCAAGGAACACCGAGTTTACGAGTAACACCTTTTATGGCTCCATTCGGCTATTTCACGATGCTTTGACAGTCTTGCATCATTAAGAAAGATGGGGTGTAAACAAGAGTAAAAGCGAGGAGGTTATAGTTTTGGATCTTAGAGTCAAGCCGGTCCCTTCCGCTTAGGTGCCTTGTTTGGCTCGTTTGCCTTGAACCTTTATATTAATAAGATAGAGCAGGATTGAATTTTTTAAATAATAAAAATAATAATAAAAACAATAAAAAATAATAATAATAATAATAATAATAATAATAATAATAATAATAATAATAATAATAATAATAATAATAATAATAATAATAATAATAATAATAATAATAATAATAATAATAATAATAATAATAATAATAATAATAATAATAATAATAATAATAATAATAATAATAATAATAATAATAATAATAATAATAATAATAATAATAATAATAATAATAATAATAATAATAATAATAATAATAATAATAATAATAATAATAATAATAATAATAATAATAATAATAATAATAATAATAATAATAATAATAATAATAATAATAATAATAATAATAATAATAATAATGATAATGATAATGATAATGATAATGATAATAAGTTTATAAAACAAAAAAACTACAAATACAAATGTTGTCCACTAAGGGGATATAGCTCTTATAAGTGAAACATGAAATTAATAGAATAATATTGATACCATGAAAGAATAAAAATATAACAGCAAAATACAAAGATACATACACACAAGAAAGAATACAACTAAAATAAAACAAAAGCATTTGGAAAAAAACTCAGTGCACAAAAAGAGTCAATATCAGAATCCTAATTAATTTTATTTCCCAGCATCATTATAAATCAGTCTTTCAAGTTTAATAAATATGTAGGCAGACCATTTTTAAATGAAAATTTATTTGAATTAGAAGCTAGATATGTTGAAGTTTGTTATAAAAGAACAGACCCTGATAAAGAACACTTTTATGCATAATATATTTGTAAGGATGTGGGATATTTAATAGAGGTGGTTGTGTCTGAGATTATAATGACATAATAGTATACTACCAAATGAGCTAATATATTATTATAAATAAAAAGGGATAAAGTTTCTTTATAGATAATAACTGATTACCATTTGCATGTTTATATACTATTCTTTTTTGCAGATTTATTAACGGTTTAAGGCTTGATAATGATAATGATAAAAATTATCGATGAATATTATCGTAAAATAACAATATTCAATTAAGACGCGAGACCTATAAGTATACAGTTTTATTTGGGAAATATTATTTACCACCAATTAGTTTTTCTGGCATACCTACCCTACTAATAAGTATAGTGGTGTCCTTTAAAAAAACCCACTCCAAATTGTACCCTAAAAAAAACCCATCGAGATATTTTAAATAAATAATTAAAATAATTTTAAATTCTCATGTCCCCTGTCTTCGTAAGCCATTTAGAGTGGCAGGGAACTTGAAAACATGTCAAAGAACCGTTTATTTACTTATTTATTTGAATAAATAGAAAATGTCGATTTTGGGCTAAAAATATGATTCAGTTATGCAGATTTTGATGCTGTAAAAATATATGTTATAAACATTTTAAAGCATTCTTCACGTGTTTTTGTGTTATCCCGTTATTATGAGAATAAAATACTGAAATTTCAGCTCAGTCGGCCAATTAGGGACCCTACGGTAGTCTTTGAAATGAGGGGTGAAAAAAACCCATAGTGTGCCTAAAAAAAACCCACTTTTCATTTTGTAATAAATGATAAAATAAATAAAAAATTTTGCAAAATATTTAATATTATTCATGGTATACAACTAATTATGCAAATAGAATAGTTGTTTGGGTAATTCTCAATTTTTTTTCAGTATTTTTGATAAAAACTCAATGTTACCAAAAACAGCCATTTTCCATGAAAATATAGCATTTGACCGAGTGTTACTCGAAAATGGGTTTTGAGAGTAAATAGTTACTGGTTTAAAATAAAATATCAGTGCCAATTACCGTTCTTAAGCTTTTTTATAGAAATTGTATTAAGCATTTGTATTTAATAGGTCGTTTTCATGAAAATACAACAATAAAAACGCTATTGTCGTTGTGTTTTGAAGGCAAAATTCTTGAGTAGAAAAACTTATCACAGTTTTAATTTTAGAAATAATTTGTGATGAACTTGGTTTTAATTATCTTAACTATTCTCTTTTCTATCAAAATAAACCTTTCAATCATATTTTTTCTTAATATCTTGAGTATTTTCAAGCGTGGGTTTTTTTAGGGTACATGGGTTTTTTTTAGGAAAATTGGTTTTTTTTTGGATTCTTACTTTTTTGTCTGCCAATTTGTAACGGAGAGTCGGAATTAAAATTACTAAGCACTAAAATGTAGAGGAGGACGAGCCGTTACAACACAATTTAGTTCGATTAAATTATCATATTTTTTAAGCTTTTAACCCATTAATGCCCAACTTTTTATTTTTCTTAAATATTTGGTAAACACATAGTAAATAGCCCCAAAACAACTGGAAAAATAGTGAAAAAAATTTAAGGTTAAAATTTTAATTTCTACACCAAAATTAAAAAACGTCCCTAAAAAGGGACGTCAGGCACGAATGCCCCCGTTGTTTTTAACTATAGTAAACGCATGGTAGAAAACTTTTTTAAAGCCTCAAAAACATCTTCTGCCTTTTTAAGTGCAGCAAAAGTGATCGGAACCATACTGTAACATGAATATGAACAAAAAATATTAATTATTTATCCAATTAACTGTAAAATTATCCCTAATTAACGTAATTTGAGCATTTTTTATGCTCTAAAACACGTTTTTTCCTCCCAAATCTATGTTAATTGCAAATTAATTAAGGTTTTTAATTGAAAAAGGCATTCTTTGCTTATGTGATACCTAATATTAAGTATTAATTACTTTTACACACCTCAAATCCATCAGAATATCTCAATTTGTGGAGTTTAAGTCTTTCAAATGCCCATACTTTTTTCATTTTATTTAATTTTTTATTGAACACGAATTTCTCCCCAAAAATCAAGCATTAGTGGGATGTGCATTAGCAAGCCAGATGATATAGATTGATCTGCAGTATAGAACACAATGATTAGCAACATCTTATTAGAAAAAAAGCCGAAAATTTATCACAAAAGTGACTTTTTCGGCAATTTTAATGACAAAAAGTCATTATAACTAATAATTATTAAACTTTTAATTAAAATACAACCGGAATATATTTGCATAGGTAAAAATTATAGTAAAATAATTAATTTTTCCTTTTAATTAATATAAATTAATTAATTCCTTATAATTTAAGACTTTTTATTCCATTAATTTGGCAGAAATAACAGTATTTTCTAAAAAAAAATAAACAAAAATAATAAATTTATGAGCTAAAATTAAAGTAATTTTATAAATATCAGTTATTTAATTCATTTCATAAGAATCAAACGTGTTTTTATGAAAAAATAAAGGAAACACTAGCATTTCACTATGGGGAAAACCACGGGGGCATTCGTGCCTGACGTCCCTTTTTAGGGACGCTTTTCGAGGGTCCAAAATAAGGTCAAGATAAAATATTTTGGAAAAATAAAAAACACCCCAACTGATTTAATGTATAAACAGTAATATATATCGGCATTGAAATTTTCTTAAAATAACAACTAGGATTTTTAAGCTTTTACTTTTAAAATTTTTAAAAAAGCACTTTTCTGAAAAATTCTATCTTCCAACTTTAAAAAAAGTGAAATTTTTTAAAAATTCTGCTTTCTTCTTGTGTTCTTTATGTTCTATGAAGATCAGAGATACATCAGTGCAAATTTTGATTCAAAGGAACAATTTTTGTAGAAATAGGAGGATTTTTAAAAAACGTCCCTAAAAAGGGACGTCAGGCAGTAATGGGTTAATGACGGAAAACTGAAAAAGTGGGTTTTTTTTAAAGGACACCACTATATATATTTTGAGATTTGTAGAGCGCTGTTTTAACTTAAGTTGCAAAACGTACCTTTTACATGAGAGTGGTCCTTATTTCTGGTCCATACATTTTTTGTCATCCGACTAGCTTCCGACCCTGTTGATTTCTATAAATTCCATTTGATTTTTCCATTGATGGATCGTGATATACAAATTCATGATCTGAAAAGATAAATTTAATTATTAAAGTATTATCTATATGCAAGGACAATGTTTTTAAAAATTCATTGATTAACAAAACGTCGTTGTTAATTCAAAGTTTGTCTTTCCGGTTTGTTTTCGAGAGACGTTGATTCTATAATTATTACAACGTTAAATATCGAGACAAAATCTCATTGGTCCTACGGAGAGCTTTCTGTAGGGTCATTCCATGCTAAATCATCCAGCGAGAACACAATTTTACACCCGCCTAGGTTCTAATATTGTCAAGAAATTTTGTATGTTCAATGTATGCATAAGAAGAAATACAAAATTTTATCCAATTCTATCAATTAGTTTTGAAGTTATGGTTCCTTAAAGTTTTACCCATCTTGGCTTTGAGCCGACAACTCGGGTCGGTGTTCAATTGCGTTTTACCTTACCAAATTTTCCTTTAAATAGACAAAAACTTCAAATTTCATTTATTTACATCCAATAGTCTAAGAAATAGAATAGTGGAGTAAAATTTAAAATCGAAGCACTTTAACATGGCTTAAAAGTCAAGTCGTCTAAACACGAAAAAAGGGTTTTTCATAGTGTCTTACAAAAACGCATGAAGCACAAATCTCTATGAATATTTTCCTATAAACTATGAGAAAATTTTCTTTTAAACAGCGAAAAAAAACAGTGGGCTTTGGGGTTTAAAGGGTCTTTTTGGATCGTTGAAAATTAGAAAGTGGTTCTGATTAAAAACCACCTTAACACAATCACAACTACAAATTATATCCAACGTTTCAGTTGAATTTCTATTTAAAAAACAACCATTAAAAACAAAGTAACTTAAAAAATACCGTATCGGTTTATAAAATGCATACCTCTTGACAGAAACGAAAGAGGATAACTCAAGCGAAAACAGCTTAAATATAAAAGTGTGATAGTAATCTTTCTTAATAACAAGAATGGTTGCTTGTTACTCTTACATAACATGACAGGTAGCTACTTTTTCCAGTGTTGTATCAAACTGGTTAATTTTTTTTCGGTTGCTCAGGATTAAACCGGGAATTCTTTACGGTGAAAGAAATGGAGAATCTAGACAAATTAATCTCATTTTCCTCGGGAGTCACCATAATCTTGTTTCGCAAAAGAGTAACCCTAAAGTTGTTAAGCGGAACGGAATTAGAGTTGACACTTAGTTTCAAGGAAGAAATTAAGGTAAATAAGCTCGCTGGGTGACATTTTTGTAATTATGAAAAGGTTATTAATGGAAACATAAATAAAATTAGTAAAATTCAGTTTATTTATGTAGGGCAAATTCTGAAGTTTTACTTATACATGAGTATTTAAAAATGTTTTAAAATGTGGTGGTCGGAGCAAATATATCATATGTATTTTTTACATTCCTTGCAACTTAAAAAAGAGAATGTTATCAAAATAATTCGAAATACCTAATACTATGTGAACCATAAATATACAATTTTTAGTATGATAGTTTATTTTTTCTCTAATACACACAATTATATTTTTAATTAAATATTTCTATGATTTTAACTTCAAAAGTGTGTTTGTTTCATTTAATTTTAAAGTGAAAAACATACAATTAGTTACTTTTTGAAAACAACAGTAACTTACATTTTACAAATCATTTTACAATTCAGTAATAACATGAACAAAGTAAAAACAACATTTTATTTGAAATTTCAAAATAAAAAGATAGAAATATTTAACAATTTTTACAACAATTGAGCTGGTTAGGATGAAAGTGGTCTAAGTCCACTGAACTTCGTTTTGTGTAATTGAAGGTTTTCTAAAAACATCTCCAAAAAAATCAGGATTGCTTATAACTTTACTTTCTGGGGTGGAATTGTCTCTAGCCATGGATTCAATTTTTGCTGCTGAACAACTTTTATCAAATTTCAGCTAGAAGTGCTTTAAATTGACTTTAATGGACTTAGACCACTTTCATCCTAACAGATTGGCCGGTTTCGGAAAGAAGATAGCTATTGGGATGTAGTAAATACGACATCACGGGCGACTGGTTTGAACGAAATTTGATTTTATTGTTCTGTTCCATTGATTTTGATGCGTAGTTTACGAATATTTTGGGTTGCTTGACCACTGGTCAAGATTGCTTTATATGGCTAAAAATCATCACAAATTAATGTTGGAGTTTCTAATTGATATTTAGTATTTCCTATTGTTATATTAAGTCATTTTGGTTCGGGTTGACCATTGGTCAGTCTGGTTAACTTTTAGCTACATCTATGCTTTGGCACTGCGGAAGGTCATTAGGGGCTTAAACCAAACGCCTTGAGACGCGAAACATTTTGGTCTTGACCAGTGGTCAAGTGATCTTGACCAGTGGTCAATCTACTTTTTCTAGCCCTATATAGCTTTTCTGACCTTCTCTTTCTGTCCCGTTGTTGTTTTGGAGGTCCCTGGAACTTGGGTCAATTCCATTTGACCACTGGTAAATTTTTAATTTTTAGACTTTATAGCTCTTTTTTGGGACCCTCTTTAACTGCACAATATGCTGATCAATAGGCATAATAAAATTTTTTCCTTGAAACACCAATTAAAAATTTAGTTTCGTATTAATTGTTATCAGGTGAAAAAATGTTTTACGAATAGAAAAAGTTGGAGAAAAATTACAAAGCATTATGAAGATTATTTTATATTTCAATGGGTAATTTCTATAAACCAGATGGTTTAGGTAGTGCCGGAGTTTCTGCCCGAGACGAGGGCCGTATTTTGAGTATCCCTGATGTTACAAAAAAATTAATTGGGAATTTCCCGTACAATATTGGAGAACATTCAGTTGTTTCTATAAATTCTACCCTATAACACGGTAAACATCATTGCTTATAAAGATATTTTTAAAATAAAAAAAAATATATCACAGAAGTATTGCCAGTCAATAGCAACTTGAATTTATCAGAACACCCAAAAAATCCTTCTGAAATTAAGCATTGTGATATCAAAAAGGTAACCACCCTCAGGTATTATAATGAAAATTTAGTACCGTAAACGAAAATTTAAAAAACTTATAAAAAATTATACTTTTATCCCAAAACCAATATCAGGACCTATAGTTACTAGCATATTGTAGTTTATATAGAATGGATGCTAAAAAAAACTTACATGATATCTGTAGTCAGTTAGATTCTGTGTTTAAATCCTTTGTATTAGGCACGATGTCGATGATTAAAATACTATTGCTTTCCCGCCTAATCTAATGAAGCGCGGATTTATTTTCGGATATTTTCTTACAAAAAGGGGTCATCCATAAATATGTAATTAAAGTTTACAAAAAAAGCCTTTCTCTCTAGTAAACAGGTGTGGGTCCCTCCACTGATGCAGCTGTGCGAACGACCTTGATTTTTCTCTTATCAAAACACTCACCGAACGAAGCGGGCAGATGGACTAAGACCACTTTCATCCTGACGAAAACTGCTGTTTCGATGAGGAGTGATTTTTTGAGTCGCTGTGTAGGGCCGAAAAATTAACATACCGCTAAACCGACAACTGCACTAAATAAAGGATCTAAAACTCTATCCAAATCCACTCTTAACTCAACTTTTGTAATTTTTGGACTTAGACCACTTTCATCCTGACCAGCTCAATTACACAATGTAGTTTACTGGATATTAAATGAGCATTGTATTGTATTTCAATAACATCAAGTTTTTAGTTCAAAGATTAAAAGCTTAAGATTTTTAAGGAGGGTATGTAAATCGAATCGGAAGATCCCTAACTAGAAAATACAATTACACAAAGGAACCCAAAATAAAAGCGTCTCAAAAAACCGTCAAATTCCTAATGCTGCAAATAATACGATATCCTTTATTGGAAAACTCAAAAAACTAACCTAAGATTTGAAATACTTTCCCACGTAAATACAAAACGATCCTTTTGTCTTGAACAAGAACTTCTTCAGAAAATGACATTCTCAGTCCTAAAGAAGTGCACTCCTAACTTGCAAAGAAAAATGCTTCACGCAAAAGTAATTTTTTAAAGTAAACTCCAAGTGCAAGGAAATAAATTGGAATTCCTCGAAGTGAGAGTAAAAGTTAAAAGAAATTTAATTTATTAACTTTCCCCTGGGAAAAGAGTAAAGATCACGATATTGGAATAGTGAGGCTAACCGTATAAATAGAAAAAGTGCCTGAAGAACAGAATTCTTCTTCCGTATGTGAATTAAAACTACGAACTCTATGATTTGAATAACTGGAGCAAATTAAAACAGTCTTCTAATGTGCAATTTAATTTATCTCTTTTGTCGTTTAAGATTTTATTCACTGCCTCAGAACTTAATATAAATAAACCTTTTATAAGTTCCATGTATCCTAAATTAACAGAGGAGTTATTTTAATGAAATGTTTATTAACTTTATAGCACGCAATCACGTTTTACTCGCTTTTTATTAGGTACGTAAGAGAGTTTGTTTGGTTCTCGTTTGTGAATTTAAAATTATACTCACCAAAAAATGTTCATTCATACGTGTCTGCTAATATTCAGAAAAGTAATAAAGGATGTTGGGAAATAAATAAAGCTATTTGTACGTCATTAAAATCAAATAAGTAATAAATGCATTTAATTTTAAGATATGTTATTCATTTAAAAAAATATTCTCCTTTGAAAAATCCCATGTATAATTGCACTATTCATTATTTGACTTGCTATGAATGTAATTTCAGGATTATTAAAACATTACTTTTTAATCATTTTGAACACATTTATTTATAAATTGTGTGGGTTTAAGGCAGGGGTAGTAGAGGAGAGAAGGGTATTATGGAACATCCGTTATATATTTAAGTATAACTCTATTAGTTTTTAATAAACCACAGAATCATTTTAAGTACATACTATAACGAATGACAATGAAGAGCCAATGGTCAAATAATTCAGCATTTATTTTTTTAATCAAAAAATGTATTTTAAGAAAAAGTTATAAATGGAGGGTAATATGGAACAGTTGGATTTACAGCTATTGAAAACTAATTAAACCTTAGAGAACATAGTTAATCTTAACTATAAAAATATATTTAACAATTTACGTTCAAATAGTTTTGTTCATGAGTCTATTTGCAATAGTCACAAACATAATCGTCTTTATCTGCTCCAGTACAGTCATGATGAGCCCATAGAAAACATCTAATACATTGGATTTCAATTTCTCCTTGTTGATCTTCGGAAAATTTTTCATTACAAAAGATCTTAGTTTAAGATGCTGCATCTTTGTTTTCCTGTCCTTTAGTTGATGACAGGAAGTAAATTTCATATGACACATCAGAATGGACCTAGTGTTCCATAATACCCGACACACCAGCTTGTACTATAAACCCTTTTAATGACCGATAAAACATGGATAGCTAAAAAACGACTGCAGTATAAGAAACTACTGATCTTTTAGCGTACATTTATGCTTAACAACAAAATCAAAGTCTCATAGTTACCGGTAGGTTAAAAGGTTTGAACATTTACCGTCAAAAACTTTCGAAAATCCTAAAACACACTTAGCTTTGCTGCGACTGATCAGACAACAACAAAAAGTTAAACTCTTTGCGCACTTCATCATGGGGATTTCTTAAGACTTGCGTGGCATTGCCACGTGATATCAGCACTAGGGTGAGCAGAAACTAAGGTGTTCCATATCACCCGACTATTCCATAATACCCTTTTCTCCTCTATATACGTTCCATAATCACAGGTGATATTATGTTAGTTAAACAGATAGACCTGTAACTCAAAATCGTTTTATTTTAGTTTGTATTATATTTTAGAAATTTTGTGTCCAATAATGTGTAAATTTTTAGCAATTTTCTTGTATTTCAGAATTTCTATTACCGTCTGAAAGAAACTTTACTTTGTTGAAACATAATTTATTACAAAATTCATACGTAAAGCTCGTTAAAATGTTCAATTACATATCTGATTTAATTTTGTGGTGAAAAAAGCGATTAAAAGAGACACCAATTCGAAATAAACCAACAACCAAATGCCAGTTTTAGGATTATAAAATTTATTAATCGATAAAAATATATCTCTTGGCCAAACAACTACAAAACTAAAAGTAACCAAAGTTTTATAATAATATTTTAATGTTAAAATATGTCCCTTGTTTAAAATCAATCATGGTTCTCTTCATTTCTTGAATTTACTGTTTAATGAGGAAGTTGCATGATTTTTTTAATATTTTTAATCGATTCCTCTTGCAAAAATAAGCAACTACCCAAAATTTGAGGCTGATCGAGAAATTTTTTGATTGTCAAAAAAATTAACAAAAATCCCCTTTTTAAAAGCGCGCGAAAACGCCAAAAGTTTGGATGTGACGTCATCTTATACTAAACATTGTTGTAAAGCAATGGAGTTGATGGTATTATTGTTGACGTCATCTTATAGTTTAAACAATAAACGTTTTCAGTCACGTGTTTTTTTCTCGACTTTTAAAATATTTAATTACCTGTGCATTTTTTTGAAAAACTGACTAGATATTTCATTTTACCATACAAAAAAAACATACGGAACACTTGTTTGTTTTTGAAACTCTGACACATGCAACTTCCTTATTGAAACATCCTAATAATAATAAACGACAGAAAAGTGAATTAAGTTCTCGTAAGGGCATACTTTTAAGTACCTACCCTTTCGCTACATTTTTACCTTCCTTCAAATATCACCGAACCAAACTAAAACCATCCGAAACCAAATACCGTCTGATTATCCCAGCAATATCAACTGTCAACTTCAACATTCCTCAAGCATCGCGAAATGATTATCGTTATAGATTCTCATTTAAGCAGGCTGTGTTCCGAATCATTAGGCGAAATTTAATCGCCCTGATTGGTGTCAAAGGAACGAGTCACCGAGATTGTCGCTGTTCACAGAACTCGAGATGACTTCTGAATCGTAATCACCCAATCGCTGACAACTGCTGTTGCAGCAATAGCTGCAGCAAATTGCTCGCTTCATTAATTGACCGAGCGGTTTAACTTTAACTACTTGCTCAACTTATTGCAATCAGGAAAATGGCCGGCGTATAATTGGGTTGGAGATATGCAGGGCTGGGTGGGTGGTTGCATTACTATTCTCCGCAACTGTAACTGATTGATGCAGTGTCCGGTAGTAGCATTTACTTGTTCTTTACTCGCGGTGGGTCCGTTGCCGTATACTTGAGCTGCTGATTTGCCTCGGTATTTGTGTTTCCCGGTGTATTCGTATACTCTTTGGTGCTTAGATGGATGGGATTTTGAGGATAAATGTGTATGACATAAAATAAATTATCGATGAGTGGAATATTTCGAAGATTTTGGAGTGTTTAATTGAAAACTAGACAAGGCGTATAGTTAATTTATATTAATTCTATGAATATTTTCGCTTAAGATAGTGTAACTTGTATAATGTTTTTCTGGATATTTTAAGAGAGCTAAGAAACCAAATATCTCTTAAGTACTATAAGATTGCAAAAATATCAGAAGCAATGAATTAGCCTAAAAACTATACTCTATTCATTTAGAATTGGCGCTTGAGAAATAGGGCTTTCCCCCACGCTAAAAGCGTAACCATAGTTACGCTCTTCGAGCAGCCAATAGTAAGCCTTCTTCGTCACTTTGACGTGGATAGTTGCTATGGTTACCAATCGGTGGTGGGGGGAAGTAAATATTTTCAAGCGCCAGTTCAAAGTGAACAGAGTATAACGGAGCCGGATTCTGGTTGAAAATCATCACCTTCTTTCTGTTTAGACTTAAGAAGATTGCGAAACTTGAAAAAAATTTCTTTAATGTAAAGACGACGCTATGACACCCCTTTCACATGTAATAATAAACTAATATCTGCATTAAGACAAATATCTAATCACTTCACAAAACAACTATTTCACGAAATTACTTAACATTAACAAAATTACACAAATTAACAAGAACATAATAATTGTAACTAGTCATCCCCAAAGCAAAATGAATGAAATTCTGCCATGATCTTATTATAAATACGGCGACGAAGGAAATATTTGAAGACCTCATGCAAAAAAAAAGTATTTGGATTTGGAAATCATGAGCGTTTTCACGCAACCTACCTGGGAACTTCTTCCTGAGAAGCGGGCTGTCATCTTGTCTGTGCCCTGAGAGGAGTGGCGAAGCGCCGATTGGAGTGCAGTCGGCTGCCCTGTCTCCATTCTCAGGACTGAAAATAATGCTAAAATATACTACGATGTTATTAGGTAGTTTTGTGTTCATGCTAATTATTTTATAAAAATATGAAGAATTTTGCTTTGTTTGCTTATGTACAAAGTACCTCCCCCTTTTAGTGACTATCATATTTAACTTTAAATATACATCTTACTGCGTGTTCAAAAATTAGGACAGCCACATTTAAAAAAATGAACTATAATAGTAAACAGCGATTTAACTCCAATGTAAAGCACAGCTGATGTAGCTAACTCATTATTACAGTAAGTAACACCACAATTACTAATGATTACCAAATATAAAATAAAAAGGAACTTAATCAATGATTAATTTGATACTTTTTATTCAATGTACATTTTAAAAATATATTCGTTATTAGCTTCTTATACAATATTTTACTAAAAAGCTTATTTTTCTCTAACCCAAAATATTTTTAAAATTTTACATTGTCGAACAAAGTGAAATTATACACTGTAAAAAAACTGTAGAAAAACAGAAATTTTCAAAAACAATGCCTTTATGTTTACAGAGATATTCTGTCATGTAACATTCCCACCGCACTTCTACTTATTTTATGTAAAATAACAGCTTTTATCTAGTTTTTTAGCTTATCTGTACTTAAACAGAAACTCACTGCATCGAAAACCAATACAGCTATTGGCAACATTATACTGAATCTTCGTTGGTTCAGTGGTAGCGTGCGTGCTTAGCATGCGGTAGGTCGTGGGTTCTATTCCCGGATATTAATTTATTAAAATTAGAAAAAACTCTACTAAAATAAGTGCATGCGCACAAGCAGAAAATTATTGAGAGGCAACAGAAAAATCTGTGGCACACTTAACAGAAAGTTTCTTTTTACAGCATTTACCTGTAGGTAACAGCTTTTTTCTGTTTACAGGATTTTTCGGCCTACAGAAATTTTCTGGCAACTTTTGCTGCCAGAAATTTTCTGTTTTTTTGCAGGATTATTTTTTACAGTGTAGTGTTTAGAGACTTACTTAAGATACAGATTGCGAACGCATGAAATATCAAACTTTTGAAAATAAACTATGCTTTTTAGTCAGAGAAGAAAATATACAGATCTACTAAAATAAAACTTCGGTCATTACTTTACCAACCATCTTTATTTTG
The DNA here is from genome assembly GCA_024610705.1 of Tetragnatha versicolor. Classification (NCBI taxonomy): domain Eukaryota; kingdom Metazoa; phylum Arthropoda; class Arachnida; order Araneae; family Tetragnathidae; genus Tetragnatha; species Tetragnatha versicolor. The sequence continues at coordinate 43,180,194 of JANDEH010000002.1, read as the reverse complement.
GCAGTTAAAACTTAAGAGACGTTTTTACTTAATTTAAAAGAAAAACCATTATACATTTTTATCTGTTTTATTATACCAAGAAATGCGTTTCACGAAACTTAACAAAATTTAATCCAAGCATAAGTACTTTATTTTAAGCCAAATAATAAATTAGTTTGTTAAGTTTGAATTTTAATGCCTGGACACACCGAATAACATTCCTATTTTATTGATACAAGACGCATCGCGAAGTAACTATTCTATTATACTTCGAGAATATTAAAATTTTATTAATACTTACTGGTGTCTTTCTTGTAAAGCTTCTTTACTGTTTGCTGAAAATAAATGAAGTAGGTAAATGAAGAGGTAAGTAACTTAAAATGTGGATGTAAGTGTTCCTTCTTTTCAATTCCATATATATTTAAAGTCTGGTTTTATTTTCTTTATAGACTTCCTGTAGGAATTTAAAAACCCAATAAAACAAATTATTTTTATAGGCTTTAAAATATTCCTAATCCTTTGTTATTACTTTATAAGAGACCGTGTAACTACTTATAATATGGAAACCCTCTATGCCTTGGGGAAAATGATAGCATAAAATAAATACCCAAAACACTGCTATACAATAAATATACATACACGAAACTACCTATTTTAATACTACGCTTTTATGACAAAATATCTTTCCACCAAGTAGGCACATTTATTGTGACCTCATTTTAATGATCTGACAAAACCCATTCAAAATACACAACACACATTCTTGAAGCCTCTTTCTCGAACATTACTCAAAAAGCACCATAAATCTCTTTCCCTAAGACTAAGCACACTTTCTACCTCACAGCAAAAACTTATTTACCAGAAGAGCGAACAGGGAAGTTATATTTCTTAATTTCGAATCCACCTTCATCCTTCAGCGCGACAGAACCTCATTTGTCCCTGTCGTAACGCGTAATTAAAGTGCGGCTTCCATTTTGCACTATATAACCTGTTAAATTCTAAGGTAGCATTTTAACTGGTACACTTTCTGTGCATGAGATGGGAAGGTTGTTTTTATGATGCGCTTACCTTTAAAACGTTTTTCCCTTCAAAATTGTAATCTTATATTTCTTATATTAGAAAAATACAGATTCTTCAATAAAATGCATTTAAATTAAATAATCGGGTGTGTAGGGGAGAGTCGCTCAAAGAGTGGTTATGTCGCCCAAAGCGGGTAGGGAGTAGTTTATAGCCGGATGGGACCCGAATGTCAAAATATTTGGATGGCGTGATTAACCGAGCACTTACGAGTTACGATCAACCCCAATAGAACATTCTATTTGTAAAATAAGGTGACTGGGTGCAATATAAGAAAAATGTAGGTTTATGAATAAGAAAATGTTGATATGTTCCTTCGGAACTACTATACTATAGATAATATATTATTTTGACACAATCAAACTTTAAAATCCTATGAAAGAACCGGAATTTTATTTATATTTTCAAACTATTAACCCCTTTTAAAGTAAGAAAGAAGCTTTCAGTCATAGTGGTAAGGAAAAGCCGGTAGCTGTCCGCAATCGGATATAACATGAAAATAGTGATTTGTATATTCTCGAGTTTTAAACGCAAGTAATTTGTTTTTTTTTCATGTTTTCAAATTGAAGTTGAATATACTCTCGTTAGGCCTAATTTTTTCAAAGGAGTAAAATAAATCACTTTTAACCTTTTCTAAATTAAAGAATCGTCGTCTTACAAGAGAAAGGCACTATAAGTCACTTCTAACTCAAACACTCTGTACCAGAGGTTCCGAATTTTTTTCATCTTCCTAATCACTTTTCTGCCGGGAGAGATTTTAAAACCCGTTTGTTCTTTGATGTTGTTCTGCCACTTTCAAACTATTCTCAAAAAGTGACTTAGTGGTTTTCTCCTCAAAGCTAACGATATGTAGTAGAGGTTACAAAACTGCAAGTGTTTTTTCATGATAAACTTTTTTATCAGAATAGGGTGGGATGAATAAAAGTAGACGCATAAATTGAGCAATATTTTGATATGCCTTAAGTTACAATGCTAATGACGTAGAGGGCAATTTAAACAATAAATCCTTCTAATAATGGTATGTCTGACAAATCAATAAAATTAAGAAACTGTTCGAGTAGTATTCATTATATCCTCTTAGTTTGTTACAAAAACTGTTGACAGTACCATGATAAAAATTTACCATGCCACTAAAAATTTTGAACAAAAAGTATTTATTTTTAAACAAGTACGAAAAATGACATCAGTTTCTTACCTTTCATTCTTCGTCGCAATACAATAGCTACAGCCGTGGTTAGGAGAATGATTAGCAATACGCCAATGCCACCGGAAATACCAGCGAATATGAGTAGATTTTCCTCTTGGAGGAGTAACTGCACCCAGCCGGCCGGGGCTAAAAAGAAATAAAAACATCATCACTAACTATCATTACAATTTGTTTACCTAAGGATATCATGAAATGGATTTATCCAATTATAAATTAATTTCCATGATTCGTTTAATTTCTAATAATAATAGTTCTAAAATATTTACAAAAAAACTAAAAAATGATTTTAAAATTACTTTCAATTCCGTAATTGAACACAACAGAATACTTTTTAAACCTTATACTTTCACATACGCAAAAAAGGATATTTTCAAAAGATAAAGTAGTAAACTTAATTCCACTAGCTTTCATCCGTAATTAAATCAGCCGAAAGCTTGCTTCAATTCTCTTTTAGTTATTGTCTTTTCTAAAAAGTTTCGAGAAGTAATACGCAATTCAAAAGAAAGAATGCTGACTGAATATAAAATTTAGTTAGTGGATTTGTTACTACAGCACCCACGAAAACTATATCAAGTTGGAGAGTTAAATTTAATTATTTGGGAAATTGCTATTAGAGAATTTAATTTATACATTCCGAATTTCTCCTTTTATCTCCTTATCTAAATTGAACTTCCTTAATTCTCTGTGATACGCTTATCTTTCGGTATCCTTTAATGAAATAAACTCTGTTTTAAAATTTATGATTCCAAGTATTTTTCAGAAAATTTCTTTTTTTATCTCTAAAGGCGTAAACCTACTTTTCTTCAAAACTCAGCAAAATGGTTTTCAGGGCATTTTTACAAAGGAAGGAAACCATTTTAGTTTGTTTCTCTGAATGGGGTTTATTTTCAGTATGGTCCTCTGAATAGTAAATCTCAGATATCCTGCAGAAGGTGGAATATAATCCCCCGTATAACTATTAGGAGAGGGGAACCGTGAGTTTTACTCGTTTTCACACTCAACAAGAGTCATAAAAGCTCGGGTTACACGACTCAACTGTCGTAATATATTTCCGGTTATCACTGCTAAACTATTCTGCTATGCGGAAGGGCTCAGAGAAAGCACTGTTTCTGAGTATACTTTCTGAACCATTCGTGTCATTGTTGTTTATGAATTAACAATTTAAATGTAAATGTTTTTCTCAAAACTAAAGTTAAAAAATATTGTAAAATGTAAATTTAACGAATGTTTCTAATTTATGCTCTTCGACTAGACTATGATGCTGCATTTAATTTTTAATCGACAGTTTTAAGCTCAATAACTTCAAATCCTTAAAATGTTTTTAAAAAACTATGGAATTTAGGAATATGCTCGTCCAGCATAAAATACGTTTTTGCTGTAACTGAAGATTTTTTTCAGACTATAGAACTAAATGCAATCAAAAATAACTTTTTGACCAAACAAACATTTTTGTTACGTTAAAAATGTTATTAGAGTTATTGCATTTTTAAAAAAATTAAGTTATAAATGAAACCATAGATAAAAAACTTTTAAATTGGTAATAAGACAAATTTTTATTGAAAATAACATTGCCTGGTTTGAGTTAGATTCTACTGTACTGTGCTAGTTACTCTTATAGTATAGTATAGTACTGCTCTTATAGTATACTATAAGAGTAGACGCAGTAGTACTCTTATAGTATAGTATGGTAGTAGTAACGTACTCTTATAGTAGTACGTTAGTTACTCTTATAGTATAGTACTTATATTATTAATCTCGATAGCGCTAAGCTAGCTTATCAAAATTAAAAGTATAAAATGTTGATAATTGTGTATTAAATTAAAATAAATGTGATGGTTTATTACAACAGAAACCCCAGAAGTCTTCAGATACAAAAGTCAATGCAGTACTATTCGTACAATAAATACATTAGTCTAAACTATAAATATATTTCAACCAAATACATCAATTACCCTTTTTGAGCTTTTTAAATAAGATTTTTAAACTACATAGGAACAAGGGTTCTTTTAAAAGCTATATAAAGAATACAATAAAACGAAATGAATAAAACGAAAAAAAAAATCTCAAATAAATGCTAAAAACGCTGAAACATTTTGATTCCCCCTCTCACTAAAATAGTAATGCAAGTTGATGGACAAAAATAAGCAGGGCTCACAATGGAATGGACGGAAATATATTTAATTTGCAACGTAATAACTCTCAATAAAGGGTCTCGTGACCCCTGAGCGGTTATTTAAAGAAGCTTTATTCAAGTCCTGAAGCATGGCTGCGTGCCAGAATCAAATAATAAGTCACGTATCATTTACATCTCGACTGTCTCTTTTTCGTTTTTCTTGAGAAAAAAGAATTTTACGTAAAATTGAGTGATATTAAATGAATTCTCTGAGAGAGAAATTCGTGAGAGTGGCGGGAAGGGTGTATGTCTTTATACACGTTTTATGAGGGTTTGGTTGTATGGAGAATTTTTGTAACAGGTTTATGACGTGCAATAAGGTTGTAAGATGGAATGTTGAGAGAGAAGTAAGTGAGATAAGGAAAGAAGTTTGGCTGAATAGAATTATTCATGAACGATTAAATATTTGATGAAGAAAATTGAGTAATTGAGCTTGGAAATAAAGGGAGTGTGAGTGTAAATATTCATTTTAAGTACGATAACACAAAGAAAAATTATTTTCAATTTTTCTACCTAGGAGATAATTTTTAATCCTACAATGTTAGCATTTGAAAATGGGAATGGAAAAGGAGAAACTTCCTTTAACAAATCATGGAACCATGCGTTATAGATTTGTATAAATTAGTGGTTTGTTTCTCGTAGAATGTTTGCGGGACACTTTAGTGTGGAATAATGTACGGACCACCCATCTTTTCTTAGTATGGGAACGAAATGTGACAGTAATAAAAGTTATTGAGTCGCATTTTGAAAACAACCTAACGGCAAACACTAAAAACCGTTTTCATAAATAAATTAAAACACAGTAATTGGAGCTGGAATTTCATTTCTTTCTCCAACTATTTTCCCTAAATACCCATTTTTAATTGAATCTGGCAACATTCGTCCACCCACTAGCGCCTCACAACTGCTTCAAGGATTCACATCTCCAGCGCCTCACAACTGCTTCAATAAGTTTTGAATCACCCTCGAAAGTTTAATAAACAGAGAGATAGATTGTGAAACTAACAACCGTATTCACATCCATACACGTCGGATTTTATAGGCGAAATCAGAATTACCCCAATTAGAATCATCAGCGAAAAGCTGATTTCTTCTCTCTTTAGCGGCTGGTGAACACGAACACTGATGGCTGTGAATATAACTATACAAGTTTCATGAAATAAATATAATTTATCACTCAATTAATTCCTCCCAAATAAACCATCCCTCTCAATCAAACATACGACCAGATGTTACTTTCCCTCGCTTCCTCCAGAACCCCCCTCCTCCCCCTCGAACCCCCTCCACGTCTCAGGAGGAAGTCATCTTCTTCCCAAGCAGATTTATTTCGTCGACGCAGATTAAAACTTCACATTAACGCCGCTTTAATCGCTTCCTGATGGAAACGTCCCAGGAAGCATATCCCCAGTTGTTGTTATTGTTATTATCATCATCCGGGGCCGATTCGGTCAGACTCAGCTTAACGACACTCCGGTGGCCGTTTAACGACCCCGTGTCAACTACTACTGCGCCCGGGAAGTCGTTAGATGGACCCCCTCGGGGGATGGGGGAGGGAGGGTGTTGAATCCTTGAGGTCAGTTGTGCGGGAGGATTAACGAAGGGAATTCTTCGTTAAATGGAGTGTTGTTGAGTGAAGGTGATTATTATTGTTAATTGAGGATTTTGAGAAGAGCGACTGTTAATAATTCAGGTGGGTTCTTAATATGTTAAGTGCTGCTTATTTAGTTGTGTTTAGATTCATGTTAGGGGAAGCATGTGGGTAAATAGGTGTTTAATAAATTATACTACTAGTTCAACGAATTCGTATTTAATGAGTTCATTTGCTTATTTTCATAGGTATGAAGGAATAAATGTAACGAGTATTCTCAATTCTTTGATTTGATTTGGAAGGGATATTTCACGGTAGGTAAACATTTTTGTAGAATTTTCAACGTAAGTTTTTGTCAATCAATGTTCTCAAAATTTAAAAATAAGTTACCTTTTTTTCTGTGCTGACGTGATGTTTGAATCAAATGTAAAAATAAATTAAAAATTACGAGAAAAAATTATATCTTACTGATTACAAATTCCTTGAAATGTCCCAGATAGAGGCTAAAGGACCATAGATATTATTCATAAATTACTTTTTCAAAATGTAATTTATGTTTAAAATGTTTCGGGAACTAATGTGCCGAGGTAAAAAATCGCAATACCATTAGTCTTTGTGAGTGTTGTGATTTGATTGTTTTTGAAATATCAAACACACAAAAAAATTTAACAATAATATAATTAAGCACTAAAATAAATGTTACTACCCCACTAAAAATAATCTGAAGATTTTCTTCAGAAAAAGCCACTTTCTACAGAAATTCTACAAAAATTGTAAGATATTTTGCAGATTTTGCCTTGTCTTTAAACTATCTTCAGAATTTTTGAAGACAACTAACAGACATTTCGCAGACATAGCATTAACTTTAAATTGTCTTCAGAATTTTTGCAGACAATTGACAGATGTTTTAAAGACAAGATATATCTTCAGAAATTTTTAAGACGGTTATTCAGACATTTTTCAGATTGAACAGAATCTTCAAATTGTCTTCAAAATATATTAACTTTACAAAATTTTATTATTTTACGTACAGAATGAATAAAACTGATATCGAATGCCTTGTAATCGATTTCAAAAGAAACTAAATCTTAAAAGAATCGATTCCTAGAACTCGATCAAAGTTTTAATATTGTACGGTTAATTTAAAATTTTAATTATTTTAAGATTGTATTTGTGATGTTAATATTTCATAGCGAGAAAACTACTTTCTCATTTAAATCTGACTTCATATGAGAGAATTAGGTAATCAAATCTTCGGGAACCGAATCGACATCCGAGATCAAACGAATCGAATCTAACCTAGAGAATCGATTGCAGAATCGAATCGATAGAACAATGTTTACGTTTTGTTTTCAACATTAGTTGCGTGCCTGAATGAATGCTGATTTGAATTATGAATTTTCCTGATAATTATGGGGCTACCTAACAATATAGTATGATTTAATTTACCAAATGTCCTTTATTTATATTGTGGTTGAAAATTTTATTTGTTCAAAGATGCAAGACTACTGCAAAGTGCAAACGCAAGCATATGTTAGAACCGGGGTTTCCAACTTCTAAGTACTCGCGGGCCGCAATCGAAAACACAAGTCAAGTGGCGGGCCGCAAAATAATCTGGCTCCTTTTTAACGATGATATTTTTTTGGGGTGAGAGTCTTCAATATTAAACTTTTCCAGCAAAAGAGGGACGAAGGTTGTTTAAATATATGTATGCACTACTGTGTTTTCCAAAATTCCAGAGGATATATGAATTTTTTTACTCTTATACAACTAGGAATACTGAATATATTTAATATTCTGAATATTATACTTAAATGAAAAGGTCTTCCTCAAGGAAATGTTTGTAAATTTGCCTTAGAAGTTTGTTTAACATAATTCTTTGATACTCCATTTTCTCCCTCCTCATGATAAAGGTTATATAAAAGCCTTCATACCCCCTTGCTACGCTCAGGGGGAATTTCAGATTTTACAAATCACCTATCGAAACTTCAAACTTTTAATTCTTGCACCATAGAAAACAATCGAAGCAACCCATAATCAAAGAGGTAAATGGGGGGGGTCGGGGGACCACCCCCGAAAAATTTTGAATTTTAGTGTTCTAAAAAGTGTTTTGAAGCTACTTCTGGAGGGTGTGGCGAACTAAGTCACCAGTATAATAGTCAAATAATTCAAATGGGGTATAAATACCGACTGAAGTGATTATAACTCTGAAGTATACTTTTGAGTCGTGTGACCTTCGGATCGGTATCGCCCCGTGGCTCGCACTTGCCACAAGGGTTTTCAGAGAGCTTCGCGGGCCGCACAAAATGACCCGGCGGGCCGCATGCGGCCCGCGGGCAGCCAGTTGGAAACCCTTGTGTTAGAAGGTTGCATGTGGGAAGTAGGCTTAGGCCTTAGGCTTAAGATTTAGTAGTCTTATGATTTTCTTCAGAAAAAAAATCTGCAGACTATCTGCAGTTATTTGGGCCCTTCTTTCTGAAGAAATTCTTTAGAAACCATAATCTAAAGATTTTCTGAAGAACGTTATCTTAAGATTTTCTTCAGAATGAAGGGGTCCAAATAACTGCAGATGGTCTGCAGATTTTTTTTGAAGAAAAACTGCAGAATTTTTTTAGTGAGGTACCACTAAATTCCTCTTATTATGTGCTTGAATCGGAAAACCAAGGCTACCTTAAGCAATATTTTCATTTTTCCAGTATTGAAAGCAAGTTTAGCCCAATATTAGCTAACACAAAAATTTTGATTTTGAAAATTATCCAGTTTTTCTCTATTTGTGAATGTATCTTAAATATTACGAAATTCCTACTTAAACATCATAAAGTTACTCTAAACATCCTTGTTTTTCTCATGCATGAAACGGGACTTTTCTTCAAAATCCTTCAAAAATGATCTTGCAGAACTAAATGAATATAATGAAGATAATCTCCCCCATTATATGCACAAAAATCACGGTCTCTCGCAATAAGACGCTTCCCAGTCCGATTTCCCCTTCTTACCAAATCAAGTGTAATTTAATATTCCCGTAATGAGGAATCCAGAAATTCGAGCTGCAGTTTTACGCAATAATTAATAAAGTAGGGGATTTGGGATCTCGCAAGAAAAAAAACGACGAGCAGACAGGAAATTCCAGTGTCAACTCCTCTAATTAAATTAATTGGATGTTTTCTTTGTCTACCGGCAGCCAGAAACAATACCGAAGTCCCCCAGTTTTTGGATCCCAGTCTCAAATTTTTCATACCCGAAAAACTGGGGGAACGAAGAAGCAACCGAGAATTAGAAGGGAGAGATCTTAATTATCTACAGTCCGTTCATTAGGGAAGCGATGGGGGTCCCTATTGTACCTCATTAGCAAGAACCCTGGTACACAGCTAGCTAATTGTTCCTCCCTTTTAACTTCCTTGGCACGGATGTCTACGTAAAAATACCCTGGGTAATGAAGAAAACTCGGAGATGATATTTAGTCTTTCTTAATTGGAGATTTTTAATGAAATAGCGAGGCTTGGTTTTTTGCCGGATTTGCCCCGTTTTTTGCCGTAGTTAAAAGTGGACCGGATTTTTGAAGAACGTGCGATCATTATTAATGCTTCAGTGTAAATAATTTCGCAGGAGTTGTTAGTAATGATTTGGGCTAGAGAGCGATTCAACTCTCTCGGTTTAAAACCGTGTTTAACACTGGGGAAAGTCATTAGATTGTTCTTTGTTTTGTCCGCTAATGAGATTGTGATAGATTCCAGTTAAAATTTAGCATAATTACAGTGGGCTCTGGAGAGATGGATTAGACTGCAGTTTGTTGTAAGTGATGTATTCTGGATGCATAGGCTGAGATGGAAAGGATTATCATTAATTCCGCGTTCACATAAACACGTGAGGATTATTAAATTTGTTCTCCAGACCAAATTTGAAAACTAGATACTTTATTTTTTTAATATTCGAATAACAAGTTTCAAGCTTTTACGCATCCGCTGTTTGTCATTTATCGTTTCTTGAAACTAATTAAAAATCCTACTCGGTAAAAATAGGAAGGTAAACAATATCTGATTTCAATCCCAGATAATTAAAACACATACACCACATGGGGATAGTTAAAATCCTCAAAATAATTTAAGATTGCATGGTTTCGGAGAAACGAACATGATTAAATATTTAAATGTTTTCCTTTCTTCGCACGTTATAGAATTACAGGAAATGGTATACCTTTGATGTTGACAAATTTTAATGAGTACTTTAATATTGACAAAGATGATTAATCGAAATATGAAACCAACGAATTCTAATGAAAACAGTTATTTTAACCATAGAGTTAGTACAAATATAGAGACAGCTTACTCTTCTAGGTAAGGCAACCCTGCATGTCGAAAAGAGTCGGGAGCTTCCGTAGACGGGTGGAATTTGAGGTATAAAAACTGCTCTTCTTCCCAGAAAAATGATGAAAAAAAGATACCGACATTTTGAAACTTGAGAAATAGCAATGACTAATAGGGCGGAGCGAAAAAACGATATTTTTTATTTTGATTATGGCCTAGTGCGGAAAGTTGTGTACTGGTGAGTTAACCACGTGTGCTAAATTTCGGGGAAAACAAAAAATATCTTCCGTCTTTAAAATGGCCTTGAAGTTTCAAAAAAGTGGTGAGTTTTTTACAAAACAACTAAAAACCCAAAGATTAAACTTTCAAACATTGTTCATGATTTTTTATGAAGAACTAATATAGTTATAGACATAATCTTTCAGGTTCCATTCTTCTATCACTCTTTTTTCGTTAGATATAATTTTTTAATGTTCAAAGAAATCTTGTAAAGTTGTTTTTTCTGCATTTTAAAAGGCTAATAACTCTAGAACTATGCAACTTAAAAACCTGAAATTAGTCCCATTCAGTTCGTAAATTTTTTGTCTTTGATTTGATGTGCATCATGACCATAATTTTCTAAAAAATGTTTTTCAAAATTTAAAAATAGTGAAAAAAATTAATTAAAAAAAATTTTTTTTGGAAAATTTTTTTGAAAAAATTTAAAAGCCTTTTGATTCATAAATGAACAGTACTAACAAATTTCAAGTTGAAAATAAAATTTAATCATGTATAAAAAATTTAAATATTCGAAATTTAGGCAAGTATCCCTAAACAATACCCAAAATTATACAGCAAGAGCAATTCACTCATGGAAAATTCATAAACTCGCTTGAGGGTGTTCATATGACTTAAAACATGCAAAAAATGTCACAAAATGTTCTGAAAATACGACATTTAACAAATTCGGTACAAAACCTTACAGAGCTAATTTTCAACTTTAAGTTAATTCAATTTGCATGCTTTACTCCTAAAAATTCCTAAGAATTATGTTTATATCTAATTGTTTTTACTTTTAACAAATCAAATCAAAGTAAATTAAAAATTTTAGAACTTAAAAAATTGGATATAAACACATTTCTTAGGAATATTGAGTTAAAATTCATGCAAATTGAATTGACTTAAAGTTGAAAATTAGCTCTGTAAGGTTATGTACCGAATTTGTTAATTGTCGTATTTCCAGAACATTTTGTGACATTTTTTACATGTTTTAAGTCATATGAACACCCTCAAGCGAGTTAAGGAATTTTCCATGAGTGAATTGCTCTTGCTGTATAATTTTGGGTATTGTTTAGGGACTTGCCTAAATTTCAAATTTTTTAATTTTTTTATACATGATTAAATTTTATTTTCCACTTGAAATTTGGTAGTACTGTTCATTTATGAATCAAAAGGCTTTTAAATTTTTTTCCAAAAATTTTTCCAAAAAAACTTTTTTTTTCATTAATTTTTTCACTTTTTTTAAATTTTGAAAAACATTTTTTAGAAAATTATGGTCATGATGCACATCAAATCAAAGACAAAAAATTTACGAACTGAATGGGACTAATTTCAGGTTTTTAAGTTGTATAGTTCTAGAGTTATTAGCTTTTTAAAAATGCAGGAAAAACAACTTTACAAGATTTCTTTGAACATTAAAAAATTATATCTAACGAAAAAAGAGTGATAGAAGAATGGAACCTGAAAGATTATGTCTATAACTATATTAGTTCTTCATAAAAAAATCATGAACAATATTTGAGAGTTTAATCCTTGGGTTTTTAGTTGTATTGTAAAAAAATCATTACTTTTTTGAAACTTCAAGGCCATTTTAAAGACGGAAGATATTTTTTGTTTTCCCCGAAATTTTGCACACGTGTTTAACTCACCAGTACACAACTTTTCCGCACTAGGCCATAATCAAAATAAAAAATATCGTTTTTTCGCTCCGCCCTAATGACCAATCGTTCAGTGAAGAAAAAATTTCTGTATCTCAATTAGTTTTTTACCTGTAATTTTTTTAAATTCCACGGATTCGGAAAAATCATTTTTAAACTGTATTTTTATAGTGTTTCGGGGGGAATTTCTTTAAAAAAAGCTTCACACTATATAATATGAACCCTCCTGATTCGATACGAGTCATTTCCGATTCGTTTAAACAAGTATTAAAGGGAGAAAATTGCCGATTTAGTGGCCGAGGTAGGAACTGGAAGTTGGCAAAGCTTGGCGCTTGGCGGGCGTTTTTGCCGTAGTTTCTATACGAGTGACAAAGCCAAGCGAAAAACTGAAAACGCCAAAAAAAGGGATTTAGTGGCCAAGTTGGTTTTTATAATCAAGTGTGAGTGGAAGAGCGAAACCGGGAGACCGGTCACGCTTAGAACAGCGGAGCAGATGTTTAAGCTGTCTCTATATTAGTACTAACTCTATGATTTTAACATACGTATAATGGAATATTTAGATTATATAAATTAAAAATTACTGCAACATTTACACCCAAATTAAATTTAAATATTTTAGTACATTGATAAGAGTATAACACCATTGATTTAGTTTTAATTCTAAAATAAAGTTTATTACTTGATCAAACAGAATTGCAAGCAACAACTATCTCACTCAAATCTTTGATTAGAGTTAGCTCGTTGATCATGTAAGCCCTTCAATTGAACTCATTAATTACTTTCTCTAAGATTGATCCTCATTCTTATATATGCGGTATTGGATTGTAACCATCTACCCACAAGTTCTAACCATCAACTCCTTGTCTGCGCCTAACACTACTCTCCTTTGCATTTCTGTGACTTGGTGTCAACAGCTCATTTTCCTAAGGAATAAAAGCAACTCGATATACCGGCAGCTCAGCAGCTTTACGATGGAGACATCAACTTGTTTACGTTCCTGTTCTTTAACTTTTGTTCCTGTTTTAACTTTTTAACAAAGCTGTTTCACATTTTACAAGAGTTAATTTAAATTGTTAACTTTAAATAAACTGTTCTTTAAATGTGAGGCGGAAAGCGAAAAGGGACCTCTTGCTGGCGTTCGTCGAAATGGAGTTGCTATTTGGAGGGTTCAGAATAGAAATGAACCAAGTCCACTTTAGCTACTTTTGAGCTACAGACGTTTAAAGTTAAAGCTTCATAGCAAAATTACATGTTAACGCAACAGAACTTGCTGCTGCCAAGCGGATATTATCAGAACTAGGACTTGGTTCACTATTGCACTGAAATTTTACATAGTTCGTGCATGTTATAGCGTTGCTAACTCAAAAATGACAAAAAGTGGACTTGGTCCATTTTAATTCTGAGCCCTCCATTTGTTTCTCAATCTGTACAGATTTATGAAGATTTTAAGACCATCATCATCCTTGTAGCTCAAAAAATGACGAATCGCCAGTAGTTAAAAGTTTTATAATAGAATGAGTGGATTTCGCGAAAAACGACCTTAAACTTTCAAAATGCTACCCTCTCTTTATTTTTCAGAGTTAAGGAATGATTCCAACGGCAAAAATTCTGTTCTAAAGGGTCCAAGGATCGATAATCGAGAGAAAAAAATTCGATAGTTTTGACCTTCTTCCGGTTTTTTGGCTTTTTCTCGAAATCAACTTTGCCGACAAGAGTTCCCTTTTCGCTTTTTGCCTTACATATTATGAGGAGCTCTTCTTCGTTCCTATATATTATTTAAATCATTGCATTATATGCACCTTCATCCTTAAAAAGATCTACCTTTCACATACTAGGCAACGAGACCCATACAATGCACCCTCAAGCACTCCCTCTCCCCCTTAAAGCATTAAAATCCCCCCCCTCGCACTACCTTGACGTTAAATGACGCATAAGAACGCGTAATAACCCAACATAAAAAATTACACTCGATTATTTTAGCGCGCTCTCTTCAACAACAACAAAAAAAATCCGGAGAGATCCGTCTTCGCTGCATTACACTTCTGCTCGGCTGTAAAAGCAACACTCAAGGCGCTTCGTCCAAATGATGAACACCCTTCCGGAGGCATTGCCTGCAGATGCCGGGGATCGTTCAGAGCATCTGCCGGAGGAGTGCAGCGAAGGGAAGCCTTTGGGGGTATGAATCGTTATGCCCTGCCTCTTGCCTCGTAACTCAAGAGAGCGGAATTGCAGGCGGTGTTTAAGATAGTGCTCAGAAGAGGGGTTGATGTATAGGCATGGATCGGGTTGTGTTTTTTGGGTCTGACGTTTTCATTTAGGGTGTGGGGGAGATTTATGTGAGGTGTTTTTGTTGATAATTTGGAAGGTTTCTTTGCTTTTTTTGTTTTTAGTATGCTTTGTGTGGGATATGTTTAAAGATGGAGTGATGTTGTGGATAACTAGAAAATTTACTTTTTTATTTAAATTTTATAGAATTGTTAGTGTTTTCAGGAAGAACTAACTGAATGTTCATATTGAAAGTAGTTGTGACTGACTAATGTGACTATTTTAATTAACTACACACTCTTACAAACTGAAAATAAACTTACTACATTAATGACCATTTTTAAAGTTTGTAATATTAATTTTAAAAAATAATTAAGTTCGATAACGCAAAAAAACAACAGCACACTTTCTCAATACTAAAAGAGTTAAATTAATCAATACTCTAAAATCAGTAGAAATTTTAACTTAACTTATCACTGGTAATTTTAACATTAATTTCAATTACTACATCAAAACTACAACAGCTAATTTTAAAAATAACTTTTTAAAATGATTTCCCGATAATTGCATTAATATTAAAAGTTTGATTTGTAGTTAATTGTAAACAACGTAAATGTCATGAAAATAAATGTAAAGGCTTTGTACAAATGTAATCTAAAAGTATGATTTTTAAATCAACCCGATAGGTGAATTGGATAAACAATATTATGACGTTAACCCATGTTTTCCAAAAAAAATTAGTTAAATCTATATGTGTCTTTAATCTTTATAAACCATTTGGTGTGAGTTTCCTTTTTGGGTCCAATGAGAAGAATAAATAAATGGATGAACTCGAACTGAAATTTTGCTTACGCTCTGCAAAATGAAAATAAATGAAAGAGTGTACGCAACACATCCATATTTCCTTACATCAGATTTTCCCTACAATGTATCTCTCACTGCCCCTACAACATGATTGATCCCCAAGGATATAATTCAAATGCATGCGTTACTCAGACATGCCTACCCCAGATTTCCTCCTCAAAAATAAACCCACGCCTCAAATAACACAAAAAACCCCATCTACAGAACCTTTCATTCCTACTGACATCAACAACTGTCGCACGGACGATTCGGTCCCCACCACCGCAATACCTCCCCCGAATAAAAAGGATCCGCAAACACACCCCAGCGATGATGAAAGCATGATGAATCTGATAGCGCGCACTTAAAGAACCCGTTTCTTAAGACATCGCGTTTTCGTCTCATTGAAAAATATTCCCTCCGCGTTCGGAGGGAAACACTCATAAATCTCTTTTATTTGTTGTTTGTCATCCGTACTGTCCGTCCCTTCTTTTTATTTATGGACTTTGATTTAGACGTTCCCAGCGAGAAGGATGGACGATGTAAAATAATCGTACCACGAGTAATCGATGTAGATTCCGGACCACAAATCATCGATATGAAAGGTTTTTCTGGCGGTGAAGTAAACTCAAAAGAACCCAGCAGCAACCCGGTTTTTTTCCTGCTTCCTTCCCCGTCTTTTGACAGGCTATGAAGTAAGTTTCCCTCAAGGTGGACCGGGCCGAACTTCCATTTTTACGACGACGTTCGTAAAATGAAGTACTATCGTATATTTTCGAATTTGAGATGAGGCATTCAATCTTCAGAAATATATTTCTTGCGCTCGTAAGATTTCGCCTTCAGAGAATAGGATGCGGTTCCTTGAGAGGGTTTGGAGAAGGAAAATAAAACTTTTTGGAAGGATATTGGGATTGAGGGAAATGTTTGTTGCTCGTTACAAAAGTTTCCCACAGCGATCGCTGAACGGAGGGCTATTACCTTTTTTGATGCGTTGTTATTCTACTTCGAAACTCACTTTGTTTCGGATTTTAGGCTTTTCCTTGTTCTTGTGAGAGGGTTTAGGATGCTAAATTTTTCTGGAATCTCGGCGGGAAGGATATTTTAGCGCTAGTTTTCTTTCGAGGCATTTTGATTATTTGGATGGAGAGTATATATATTTTTGTAAGCATTTATTTTACATTTTCTCTATGAATTTTATATCGGATGAAATATTTAAAACTGCGAAAAGGGAGGGACTTTTGTTTCCCGTAAATTTGCACTTTTATCTAGCTACTTCTGAGGTTATTTAAGAAAATAATAATAAGAACGTGCCCCCCAAGTACAGTTTACGTTACACCAGTCCTTATAAACAAATTAAATACCAGAAATGTTTTTAGTTTATGTTTTGGTAGTATGTAAGTGAGTAAAGTTTATACTACATTTCCTTAAATGTAAAGAAAACCTAAAGTAACGAAAGACCAAAGAGAGAAAACAATCCAAGAGAATACCCTTTTTATCTTTTAGTTAAAAGTAAATTTTCCCAAAGCATCACAAGAACCAAGCAATAAAATCAGTTTTAACTACTAATCTCTCTAGCATTGGATCAACTTACATCACTCTCCTAAAAGAAAACTAAAAGCTGGAAGTTCCATTATTCATAAAATTTTAAAATGAATGACTATTCTTTGGGGGGATATTAAATGTAATTCCCTTTTGTGTGTATTAGAAATCACATATAACATACATAACATAGTTTATAGAAGAATAAACAATGGATGTCTATAGTTATATATGGCCTGCATACGATGCTTTTTGGGCTAAAGTAAAACTGCGGAATCGTAAAATAAGCAGACAAATTTCAAACACGTTCACCCCCAGACATGCCCAAAAACTGTCATCTACAAGGAGTTAAATGCACTCTGAACCGACTTCTAGTTGTGAAAATTGAATGCACCAGTCTTTAAGGTTCATTTACATTAACAACATATCGTTCACACGCCGGCAACTTAGACTACCTAGATAAATCTGTCCTACAATACGAAAAGGTAAAAAATCGTACTCACAGGGCAATGCAGTGAGATCCAGACTGCAAGGGTCCGATGCTCCAATATCGTTGGCGGCGATGCACGAGTACTTTCCATACACCGCGGGGTTCCCGCCGGACAGCGCGATGACGCTTTCCTGTCGCTGACCGTCGCGCGTCTCGCTGAAGACGGAATCGTTGTTGCGGAACCACGAGAAGTTGAAGGCGGCCGGGTTGGCGGAGGATCGGCAGCTCAGCACCACATTTCCTTCGTCCGTGTAGTCCTTCAGCAGTTCGCACACTGGGCGGTCTGAGAAGAGATGAGATGTTGTTAGTTCATGCAAGAGATGTGCTAAATTCACAGAGTATAAAGCTTAACAGATAATTCATCTCCATAGACGCTAATGGCAACTTTTTAACATGGGTTTTCCCATAGACAAACTTCATGTACATAAGACCGCCTCCTTTAATACCACGTCATTCCTGCTAATTATGCCATTCGCCCACTGAAGCTGTCACTCATATCCAAATCGGATCTGGAGGGAAAAGAACAGCACCGATGGAATTAAAATACCGATTGATAGAAGTTCCATGTCCAATCTGGAATCACTTTCACAATTCACCTTCTCTGATTGGCTGCTAGTGAAATTAATTATAATCTGAAAGCAGGACTTAAATTAAGTACCTGAAAAGAAAAACTGCCGTTTGAAATCTCTTTAAGGTCTAAGGTGCTCTGTGGCTAAATTGTGCTAGTTAGTGAGATAGTCCATTTCACCCTAATTTGCCAGTAGAGAAAAGACTACGGTGACCGAATCATAACCCTTGTTATAGCGATTTGGATTGAGAAACCAATTTCCATACAAACGGAATTGGTTGCCGGTTATATCATATAGACTACATTCATTCACTCTGACAAGGAAACATTCTTAGGGTGAACTCACAGAAATGCACGAAAATTTTACAGGCATAAGAAGATGACTCAAAACACTTGCTGTGAAAAAATTAGCTGCTGAATTTCAATAGGAGAGGAGTTATTTAAATTTGAAATTTGGGTTCTGAGTTGCCAAACACATTCATTTAGCACCACTTGGCGACTTTCCAATCGGATGGAATGAGAAATTTGATTCGAAGTGTCTAAATCAGTGTTTCCCAACCTATTTCGGTATATGCCCCACCAAAGCCTTTCTAAATGTTCCATGCCCCCCGGTCTCAGTGGCATATATGTAGAAATATATTTTGAGAGGGCGCCAAAATTATTTCTTAGCCCCTCCCTCCTATGTATATTTAATAAGTCTAATGAAGCTTTTCAGAACAATTTTAGGTAGAATATGCATGCTAAAGAATTAAAGCAAGTTATGAGTAATTAAGTGCTAAGTACCAAGGGGGCGTCTGGGTGTCCTTTCCCAGCAAATTTTACTCTAGCAAGCAGGTTTTTAACTATTTTGGTACCCCTAGTTGGGAAATTTTGGATATAAATTTTTAGGTAAGATTTGCATTTTGATGAACCTAATGTATAAAAAGTTTCAAATATAAGCGTTCTAAAAACAAAGATATCTTGGATCATCCCCCAGAAAAGGTTTGGAAATTATACTCTAAAAA
Organism: Tetragnatha versicolor; assembly: GCA_024610705.1. Taxonomy (NCBI): domain Eukaryota; kingdom Metazoa; phylum Arthropoda; class Arachnida; order Araneae; family Tetragnathidae; genus Tetragnatha; species Tetragnatha versicolor. The sequence continues at coordinate 43,161,241 of JANDEH010000002.1, read as the reverse complement.
CCAGGTTTCAACTCGATTTTGATACATACTGGTCCAGATTTCAGACATACATTCTCAGATAGGATAATATGATCAGATTTTGATAAACTTCTTTTTAAAAAGTATTTATTTAAATTTTCCCCCCTGGATTGGCCCCATCTGGGGGGGGCAATTTGGCTGAAAATTTTTAAATTGCCCCCCTAGAAAATGATATTGCCCACCGGTGGGGCGTGCGCCCCACGTTGGGAAACACTGGTCTAAATCCACGAAAGTTGGCCCGTGCAAAAAAATTAGCGAAATTTGTTAGAGTTGAGTTGTTACTTTCGTGGATTTAGACAGTGCCATAAAATATATAGTTTCCAATGCATTTTTAAAAAATATGCGGCAAACAGATAACTCCTAAAAATTAAATGCTAAATAGATGCTGGATTCTTTTTAATTTGCATATAATTTTGTATTGCTTCATGCGTTATTTATTTTAATTTTCCTTCTTTAATTAATTTTTATTCCTGTTTTGCATTTGATGAACTTTTTTTCATTCGCTCATTTATAAGTGGCAACAGAGAAAACGCGGCCAGTTCATTCTAACATTTGGCGTTCTCTCTGCGTTTCTCGCCTTGTAGGGTTACATTTGGCGTTAAATATGACAATTTTCAATAAATTTTTACAGCTTTTCTACTGTAATTCAGCAGCTAATTTTTTTTACAGAAGGTGTTTTAAGTCATATACTAACCCCTGTAAAATTTTCGTCCAATTCTGTGAGTTCATCCTGGGAATGTTTCCTTGTGAGTATAAACTTTAGTCTGTCACATTTTAGAGAAAAATGCGACTGCATAATATTCTTTATTTTAAATTACAATACACAAGCTAGCGCTATTTTTTCGGGTGTATTGGTACATTCTCTGCCTTTTGCAGTGCTGTCAAGTTCGGGTGAAACAGAGTATAGTGCTTTTTTGCAGGTTTTAATGACAAATTCATAATGGAGATGTTTTTTTTTCGTATTTCTATTTATTACGTGTGAATTTCTGTTTCTCTAAACTTTTGGATATTATGTCTCGCAAAAATAAAACCAAAATTATGAAAAATCATTGATCATTAATTATGAGACCGCACGCCATGGAAGAGCAGAGCATTTTGCGTTACCGTTAAGTTATAAAGAAGGCCTCACTTAAACTACACTGGTTTGCTCTAACGGCCGTATTAACTTGTAACTTAACCGGCGGTTAACCGAGAGTCAAACCTGTGGTTGGTGGAAAACTAGTTCTTCTTTAATTGCCAATCAGAAGTTTGAAAGCCGTTTAACCGCCGGTCAAGTTACCTATGAATACTGCCGAACCCAACGTCTTAGCCTCCACACGTAAACCAACAATGTCCAGGTCCATTGTAATGTTTTTTTTACGGGAGACGCGTAAGTGCTCATTTTCGGGGATGCCTATTCGTGTAAACTTTTAAGGTTTAAATATTCTAATAAGAATTATGGTGAATAGATTGTAATACATTTTTGAGGAACATGTACGTAAATCTGTTATATTTTAGTACTTATCAAAACTCGAGGAAAATACTTTGAGGAATTAATTGTGACCGATAATTACTGAACTTGAAGGATTAGTTATGCTAACTATTTATGTCAAAATTGAGTACGAAGAATTATTTCTAAAGTATGTGTTACTGCTCCTTTAGTTTTTGACTAGACTGATGATTTTGATACCTTTAACTAATCTGGTTTTTCATGGTATGATCTTCTAAATAGTAATAGAAATTAATCTTGCTATGGGATATTTTAAAAGGTATAGGTGTTAAAAAGTAAAAATACATTTAAGAATTGGCAATTCATATTTCTTGATTCAATAAATTTTTTAGTTCCATATTTTTTAAAAATATTTTGACCAAAAATATTACAAAATCAGTTTAAGAAAGATAATTTTTTTATTTTTGCCAACATATTTTAGTATACTACATTAAGGAAAATAAAACTTTCCAGAATTTATAGAATAGGGTGTGAAAATAAAAAAAGTAACATCCAACTAATGACGAAATAATTGATAGTTTCAGCATAATAATTACAGAATATTTTTTACATAAAGAAATAAAAAATATATAATATAAAGGTCCCTATATTAATTTTATATTAATTAACTTCAAGTTTAAAGAGAATAGTCATTTATTCTCAAAATATTATTAGGAATAAATTTAAAAATTTATAACTATGTCAGGTAAAAAGTTTCTTCATTTCAAAACCAAAAAAGTCCTAAATTAAGTTAGAAAGTAAATTGATCCTTTTAGCAGTAAAGAATATTACTCCATTTTGATTAAATATTTTATATAATCAACTGAAGCATTCTTTTAGAAGTGGAAAATTAAGATCTAGTTTCATTCAACTTGTTTTAATAAAATAACTGGTGAAAGTGAATAGTTTTTGTGATTAAAATTACAAGAAACTTTTCCAGTCTAATTCATTTTGAATTCTTTCTGTTGTGTTGCATTACATCGAATGTTAACAAATGTTCTGAGAAACTTAATCATTCTTTCTTATTAAAATAGTTTTTAGTACCTCTCTAAGAATATTAACTTTCATTTAAAATTCCACGAGTTTCGCAAAATTAAAACAACTCCACTCAACATTTTAAGCTCGCCCGAAGAAGAAACTTTTCACCCGAGAAAAAGTAAAAACCGTGGAAATAAACGAGCAAAATTCATCGCCTCTAAACTTCAACACGGGACGAGTGAAGAAAAAAAATATCTCCCGAGCTAACCATCCGGTATAAAAATAAATAAACCAAGATAGATCGGCTGAAACTTGAAAAGAAATTTTGTTTATTTTCTCCACGCATAAAGAGAGACTGTAACTGTAACGGAGCTCGCTAATGCGTAAGCTCTCGCTGTGTCTTCCAGAAACTCTTGTAAGCCAGCCAGAGTTTCTTGCCAGCTGGTGCACACTAGGAACAAGTAAGGCCCCTCTTCCTGCCAGAGCTTCTAATTCGATTTATTGACCTATAGGAACTGGTGGAGGGATTTCCTGTATGAAAAAATAATATAATATCTGTGTATGTGGCCCTCTCGGACTATATGCAGCAGCCTGCTCTGATTGCTTTTCCTTATGGTAGGGCAGGATACAAGACAATGGAAGGTCATAGAATAGGGATAGGAGGAGCATCTTTTATTGGGAGTAATACCATCCGCCTCGGAAAGATTTGTTTTTCTTTCAGGTAGCCTCGGAATGTAACCCTTTCTTTCAATATTATCATGCTATGGCAATGTATTATCTGATGGTATACTATTTTGGAATTTGACCGATTGCTATATTGTAAGTTTACCTGTATTTTCATTTTGCATATTGTAAAAATAAGGATTTTTGGTAGATATATGCACTAGATATTTGTTTTTTATTGGAAAATTCCTTAGGGCAATTAATTCTGAATATTCATAATTTTTGGGGGAATTAAAAATATTCGCATCAACGATGAAAATAATTATAATTCTGAAAGATTAAAAATTTAAATTTTAACAATATCATTCAATGATAATTAATTTTTATTCACATTAATAGATATCTTACAAATACAAATTAAGTCGACCAACTACAGGCAAGAGCCCAACAAGGTTGGTCCGGTCCATTTAACTCAAACCACCCAATTTCCAGTATCTGTCAATTTTATTCTTGAATTAGTTTACCCCACTTGAGTTGATAATCGTTTCAGGTATCCCATTCCATCTGTCCCACTACCCTGTTGAAAAATAATACTTCCTACAATCCCGATTATAATTTGCCTTGTTCAATTTAACTGTAACAATAAAAAAGACTGACGATATTGTGAAAGCATAAATTCATTTTTCAGATATTGTGAAGCTTAAAGTTATTTGCATTCTGAATCATTTCACTTCAACGTCTTGACTTTTCTTCAAATTCCCGTTCTACTAACACATCTTTGACGAATTCAATTTGAAAATATTGAGTATGGGCACTAAATACGTTGAACTCAATACGCATAGTTTAGTACGCTAATACAAGTTTTCAGTGTTCATTTATATCTTTAAAAACTGTTATGATCTGGAAAATTATGAAAGCACAATTCGAATAGGCTAAAAGAGAGAAGTAGTAGTACAGTAGCTATTTGTAAAAGGTGTTTTACACAACTGAAAATGTGGTCCTCCTTCTTTACGGCGGTACCCTTGTTAAAGTTACTAATGGCTCATTCCATGCCAAATCGACCGAATAAAAATAATCACCATGCCTTCAGGTCTTGGATTTTTTCAAAAATTTTCTATAGATAGATATCTATGAGAAATATCACCACCAATTTTTTCAGAAATATTACTCAAAAAGGGACCCCAGGAAAATTTTCTGAAAATTTGACGTTTTCCTCTATTTTTTGATTGATGATTTACAAAAAGTGATGTTTCTCTACTAATTTTAAAGCAAATGTGCTGATTCGGGTGCCAAATTAAAGCTTATCTCTACTCTTTCTAGTAAAATTACTCTTTCTAGTAAAATATATAAATCTTAGATCAAGTTATCTAAAAACATTCATTCCAAATAATTTTCGTGAAAAAAAATTTTTTTTTCTAAAATTCGTTAAGTGGTCAATGCAGCTTTGTAACTTTCTTTCCAAAGTCATTAAAACGCAAAACCTAATTTTTTCACAAGAAGAATTTACCTCAATATGTATTTTCAACAGTAAAAATATAAAAAAGTGTTTTGGGGGTTGAAAAATAATTTCTTTCAACATTCAATAAGTGGTCTATGTGTCTTTATGACTGTTATAAAAATACCATTTTATAATGTGAAACTTATATTTAAAACACAAGTAAGTTGCCTCAATCCAGTTTTTATTTTGAAAACTTATAAAGGTAAGTCTTAGATGTTGAAAAATAAAAGAATTTGAAGTTTTTACTTTATAATATAATTTACAAAATTAACTTCCTTTTTAATAACTATTTAGCCCTTTAGACTTAACCGTGAGGAATTATATGTGTTTGGTTCGAAATATTTTTAGCTATAAACATCTATCAATATAATTTTTTTAATTCCATCACCAAAGAGCACATGCCATTGGTCGAGTTGGCGTGGAATGAGCCTATTCTAAGAAGTAAGAAGTTCGAAAAGGAGGAAGCAAATAATACATTTTATATTCTACTTTTTTAATAAGCTCAAATTTGTCCTATATAATGCCCCTTAACCCTTTATTTACCGCATTATGATTCGCTGCAATTTTTTTCGTGCAAATACTTTTTTTGAGTCACTAAATTGAAAATTAAGGGATATACATAAAAAAATAATCATCTTTGGAAAATTTAATCCGCTAAAGCCAATTACTTAAATTGATACCTTTGGGTACTGTCAGTACACGGAGTGCTAAAATATTCTCACAATACAAGAAAAACATAGCTTTTTTTTATCGTAGTAATAAGTCTTAAAAAATAATACACTTAACACTTGACTTTAACTACTTTTTTTGCAGGAACAAAAATGACAATCATAGAACCTTCGCTGTTTTTTATCCTGGAAGAGGATAACTGAAAGAGTGTTCCTGCAAATTGTCGTCAATATATTCGCAAGGATGGTTTTTCTATGTAATTTTAAAGTTGGCGGTACTTGTAAGTACCGTCGGTAAATAAAGGGTTAAGGGGGTAGGTGCACAACTTTCGACCAAAAAACACATTTTTCAATTTTTGCATTTTCGTTTAGTATTAAATTTTACGCTTAAACGACACCAAAATTATTACTCTACGGGGATTAGATGTATTTTAATTATTTTTTACGGAAATAATTAATGCACTACTAATATGCAAGATTCTTATTAAATTTCCATTTATCTCAAAACTGAATTTTATACCATAAAAGGAACATTTTCTCAAAATCTATTATAGCCAACAACTTATATTTTGGTAACATTATTAATGACGTGCTATGTTACATACTTTAACAGAGGGGTTTCTCATAAAAGTCCTTTAAACTGAAGTTATAGCATATACCATCATGAAATTTCAATCTTTTTGAGAAAAAACCTAAGTTCATTCAGATAATTTAAAAAAAATAACCAGACATAATATCCCTAAAAGCTCATATTAAAGTATGTAATACAATTCAGGAAATACTCTGAAAAACAATTTGGGAGCTTTAATTCAGTAGATTTTTTAAAAATGTACCTTAAAATTCATCCTTTTTAACATTACGGAGATATGGATTTAGAAACGTGCACCTTCCCCTTAAGTTTTTTAACTATGATTTTGTTTTAAGATCATAATGATTTGTATCTCTTTTCTAATACTTTAAATCAAGTGAATAATTTTTGACGAAATCATTGATCAATCGAATCGTCTTAAATGCATTTAAAGATTTTTCAACTTTTTTCCTTTAAATTTCTGAAACATTAAAACCAAAATTTTCTCAGACAACTTTTAAAATAAATGGATAGATCCCCACCCCCATAACTTCAATATCTACGATTTCAATGTTAGCCAACAATAATTTAAGGAAAAGAGTGAAATCATAAAATTATTATCTCCCATTAATTTTGTCTATGCATATCTTAGTTCATCAGAATAGAAACAGTTACAAAGAAAAACGACTACCTCTGATAAAAAGTTGAAAGGCAATTATTGAATTAGTCTATTATTAGCACATGTCGTGATAAAAACTATTACCTTCATAAACCCTAGTTATTACAGCTAATATGTCTATTTGAAGTAATTTCGAAATGCATCAAATAAGAAACATAAATTATTTATGCATTTCATTATGCCAAAACTATATTTAACTAGTTATAATGAAATTACGAGTTAAACCGAGACAATTTCAGTGCTTATGGAATACAAATGTGAACACATAAAAATTACTCAAAAGCACAGTTTTGATTATATAAATTATGCTTTTTATTACATCCACAGAAATTTAAGTAATTGTGAAAAGTGTAGTCCCTATTGGTTATTTTTTGGAGATAGTATTTAAAAGTAATAAGGTATCCAATATTAACTTCATAAACTGGAAATGTTTGAGTTATTTAATGCAAGAACTTTTTTTTAAATTTTAAGGGAACCATAAAGAATAAAGATGTAAAAATAGTGAGATCTTTGAATTACAATGCATTTTTACCATATTTCATAGTTAAACGCGTAACCATTGAATTTTCATACACAATATCATTTTATTTTTTAATACTACACTAACATTTTTTTCTTTTATACCACATTAAAAAACTCCTTGCCAGAAATTTCATCCTTAAAATATCACCAGCTGAACAACACAGCAAAAAAATCATATTAGTCAGCGTATTAAATTTCAAAACCATCCTGAAAATACTTAATAACGAAACTATTTATTTATACCTACTTAATTATACCGCTATTTTATCTCTCGAATATCAAAATAAAATCATTCATTAAATCAGAAAAACATATTATTTGCATTTCAAAATAACCGCAAGGTCTTCTTAATGAAGTGGTTAGACACAAGAATGCAAAAGTAAACCCTTCTTTAACAAAAACCTATCAAACAAAATGACCCAAGCATAATATTTATCAGTGCAATGAAACCAGACTTTGAATACTAATTAAATTTTTCATAAAATAAGCTAATTAGTGTTTATATTTATGAGGGTGGCAACTCCCCATTCTCTTCCAGAGTTTTTTTATCGGGTTTTGAACTTGATGACTTACATCTCCCTCGTCTCTTATTCAAAGGAGAAAAATATAAAAAACCGGCCCACTCGTTTTACTCTACTTTTGACATGCTCTAAAAGAGAAAGAAGCGAAGGAAAGAGGAGGGTATTCATTAATTAACTTTAAAAACTTTTAAGTCCTATATTTTCTGCTTCGTTTTTCTTTTAAGCGTTCGACAAAATAATTCAAATAATGCAATCAAAAGTTGAAGGCGCAAGTAAATTAATGGTTTTCCAGGAAAGGAAAAGTACCTGGCCTCCCAAAGGAGAAGGTAAATTAGTTTTATGCAAATCAAGTGTAAAATTAAGCGGCTGGCGCCCGAGGTAAAGGTAGGAGTAAGAAAAGCGGGGTTGAGTTGCAATCTTGCTGCCAGTTTTTAACTCTATTCCATACGGAAATAAATTACATTGGTTTGCATTCCAACCTCTTGTTCAATTTGGAGGATCGTATCCATTATCTGAAATGAATGTGGAATTATACCCAATTTGCATTGAATGCCGCAGTGATTTATTTTGTTTCTTGGGGGTCGAGATAGAGAGAGAAAGTGTAACTTTTGGGAAGATAATAGTTATGTGAGAGAGTTATTTATGAGAGCTGATTTGCAACGCTTTCAACTAAAAAACTTTGTTCGACAGTGGTTGGTTATAGTTAAGGAGGTTCATGCATAAGGATTTTGGTGTATAGTTATCTTCCCTCTCTATTACGTGAACGTCTACCTATGTCAGTATTGTATAGAAGAATATTTTTTTAGATGATAATTTTTAACTATTTTGAAATATGAGGTTTTCGTTTGCGCAAAATATTTTAAAGAATATATTTTTAGGGAATAAATGTTAAATTTAAAGCTATATGAAAAAAGTAAGTTTGCTTAAAAATGAAGTGATAAAAATTAATTATTCATTTAATAGCAGTTGTTTTTAATTTACAAAAGTATCAAATCTTTACAGTTTTACTAAATTTCTTATATTAAAATGAAGAGGTGTGTGAAAATCTATCTCCAATTACAATCAAACTAAAAGAAATTTTGTACAATTTCTGTTTTACGGCAGTATACACCATTACCCTAACCAAAGGTTAACCTGTAAAGAAAACCTCTACTTAGTAGTTGAAGAATGGAAGGGAGTTTTAAGCCAATCATAGTTGGCGAAAAAGCTTGATTCTAGATCAGGTTTGTGGTAAATACAGCCGTTAAACAAATTTAAAATAAAATTTAAGTCATCTTGTATAAGTTTCGTTCCAGAAAAAAACAGTTTATAAAACTACATTTTGCTCAAATAAGTTTATACCATATCTTACCGCATATCAAGTGTTAAATTCGTGACAATTTTCTGAACATCCAGCGTCATAAATCAATTAAATCCACCACATTGCTTATTCACCAAGAAACACAACAACTAATTCCCACTTTCTTGCTAAACTCCCATCGATGTGGCGATCATTCGCCCATTAATGCTTGTAAACTTCCCAAAACTTCCCCTCCAAACTACAATTAAACCACCTCATATCTCCCGAGGTTCGGGTTAAATTTACATCAACTCCACAACTACCTGACCCGAACAACACGTCCCTTTAAATGCATTTAAAGGGTAATGTGCGGGCCACCCCTCCCTTCCACATAGTGGCTGAATCCGGTAGTGTGACGTAAACTGTAATTGATCACGTCACTTTGTCACATGTCATTTAAAGTGCTTTCAGACTGATCGTGATGTAGACTAACGGCTAAAATCACTGCGGCCTGCTCAGGATTGTGCCCCAGGGAATGGATGCCGTGTCAAGTACATGTAGCGCCCATTATAAATCTTCAAGGACGTGAAGTATGTTCTGGCGGTGTAATCATTTTATTAACTTTATGGGGAGTTGGGTTTTTGCGAAGAAAGATGAGCGGATAAACTTTTGTCATTATCGAACTTTTCACGTTGATGGGTTTTATTCCCAGCCCCGGTCGCGGTCTTTTATATTTCAGTTGAGAGGTACTGCTATTAAATAGTTGCTGAGATATTGTACTGTTTGAAGGATGATTTTCAAGTGTGATTTACACAAACTACTCTATGAAACTGGAATACTTTGTAATTTTTAATAAAGCACCGTTTTCTGTTAAATCATTTGTGCATTTTTAGGATGGGATATTAAAAAATTGTAAGGTGTATTTTTATTACAAAACAGAAGGTGGATTATAAAGCTATAAAATATATGATGTTAAACGATGATGTTATATGATGTTTTATCATTATGGCATAAATATAATTTATTGGCGCCCTGTTTGCCACCATATTCATCTCATGTATGTGTTTCCTGTGTTTTTTTTCTCCTAGTTTGTATTTTAAATTTTTGTTATTCATAATTACAGTCACCTACATGGACCATGAGATCCCAGGTGACTATGTGAAATTGTAAATTTTCTTCTTTTTTTATTTCTAGTTCAATAAATAAATAAATAATTTAAAAAAAAAAAACTTCTAAGGACCACAACCAGAAATAACTATGGACACAATGAGGTATTTGCATAAGTGAGGGATTTGCTTGATTTTATACTTTTTTTGATACATTTTGGTTTAAAATTCCCAAAATTCTGATTTTTAAGTTCAAAAATGTGTTTTAAATAATTTAAAATTCAGTTTTATTTTTGCCAAAACGTCAGAAAAGTCACGTAATCAGAAAAAGGGCTTCTATTGGATGTGACCTCACAGCGCATGATTTGGGATTCGAAAGTGTTTTCGCGCCCAAACAAAAAACGAAATTTCAAAAATTTATATCTCAGAAACTAGGCTGCGAAAATACTTGATGTAAACGTCATTCTTCATGGTTTTTTATCTACTACAGTAAACTCTCGTTAGTACGCCCCCGCTTAGTGCGACGTCCCGCATATTACGACGTTTTTCTCCGGTCCCTGGTACCAATAGGCCTTTTATCATTGAAAACAATCCGCTTATAGCGCCCCCGCTTATTACGACTTCCCGCTTATTTCGACGCTTTTCTCCACTCCCCCGAAGAAAAATCCCGGTTATTGCGTCGTCGAGTTCCTTTCAAATAATGTATGAGCTACAGAACCGTTGAAAACGAGTGTAGAAGAATATGGTAGAATTGGTTTATCCTCTAGTTTTTTCCAACCACTCCCCTTTTTCCCCGAATGGCCCCCCCGTTGGGCCGTCAACGATGACCAGTGTCTCGTAGGGCAAGTGGGTTGTCCTGTGACGAATCAGAACACTCCCTAAATTTCTTGGAATTTCCCCCCCCCCTCTCCTCCAAATCGACTTCCGTATTCCATAGCTCAGTGTTCAGTCCACTGTTGTGTAAGTTCAGATATCGTATTGAGTATCCATTCTTCCTCGGCATAAGTTTAAAATGGCAAGTTCTTCTAGAAGTAAAAGGAAAGCGTTGAGTTTCGATGATAAATTGAAGATAATCAAGCTTTATGACGAGAAGAAAGGTGTTATGAATAAGCAGAACTTTGCAAATTAACAGGGGTGTCTTCTATTTAGTGATAAAATCCCGCTTAAAAAGGTTTCTAGGTGAGATTAGGTATAACGTGTTTTAGGTATATCGCCGAAACTGTGTTTTATGGAATTCCGCATATAGCGTCGTACCGCTTATTACGACGTTTTCACAAATCCCCTTGAACGGCGTACTAACGGGAGTTTACTGTATTTTAATAAAATTTAATCTCAAAACGTGAGAACACCTCATTATTATATTTTGCTCTGATTCCATACTTTGGGGCCAAATAAAATAAAAATGCCAAAAAATATTTATTATTATTTTCTTACTTTTAATTCAAAATTTAAAAAATGAAACTGGGGACTGAAAAAAATTTGCACCTGAAGGAGAAATTATTTCTGCCATAACTTAAAAACATGCTGAGAATTGAAGCCTAACTTATGGTAGCATATTTACTATTATAAGAAGTAAAGGGTTAAAAAGCAGGTTTATTTGTTACGAACTATATATTTTTTCCTTCTGTCTTTTCAAAATGATTTGTCTGCTCCTCAAAAACCGTCTGAAAACAAAGTTGAAAGGTCGCAATGTATTTATTTTCAGAAGATAATTTTATGATCAATGAACTACCTAGATTTCAGAACAGAAAAACTGTCATTTTTCCTCGCTTGTAAAATCGTTCTGAAACCCATTTCTGTTGAGTTTTTAAACGCGTAAGATAAGTCCTAATCGCAGCGTTTCTAGTGTTAATACCCCCTTACGAATGTAGCAACCGTTTAAGTTTTAAGAGAGTCTAATTCGAAATTCATATAATTTAAAAGTATACTCTGAACATTTTTTTTGTGCCGGGGGGGGGCACTTGAATGAAGCGCCTAGATCTTCTGACTTCGGTGGTGAAAGAAAACTTGACACTTGTGGCAACGACCACAGTGTAACTGTCTTCTAAGAGACTTACTCCGGACTTATAATCATTTTAGTAGGCATTGGGGGCCGTGGGGAGCATAGTGGTTAAGGCATCGGCCTTGGGATCGGAGGGTCCCGGGTTCGGTTCCCGAAACCACTGAAGACCCATCGAGTATATGCGGAGTACTTGCTCGTTAAATCTGTGGGTCCGAAAGTCCTGAGGTCGGTCATGGCGCAGTTTACCTTGGGTCCAGGTGTCTGGAGACTATTTCCCTCCCCTTCAGATACATGGCAAAATTGTGGAGGTGGCGATAGATGGTGGTGGCATCTATCATCCGAGGCTGAAGTCGGACTTCTGCCTTAAATGGGTTTCACTTCAGGAGCTGCACCCCCTTTGCCTTAAATCCTAATACGCTTTGCGGTGGAGCTTGGATATTCCAAGTGGCATAAGACAACAACAACAGTAGGCATTTAAACTACCTGAATTTTATGGTGGTGAGTGTGATAGCCACACAACAGAGTATATTTCCTTACACGCCATTTCTTTTATTTTTTAATATGATTAAATACTTATTTTTTATGTACTTCAGTATCAAAAACCTGTGAAAGTATAAAGCACTTACGCAGCACAGTGATGGAGACGGTAGCCCTGGCAGTGCCGTGGGGGTTGACGACGACGCACGTGTAGTTTCCGCCCATGGCCCTGGAGAGGGAGGAGTTGAAGGAGAGGACGGGGCCACGGGCCACCACCTGCCCTGCCACGCGCCACTCGAAACTGGCCAAGGGGTGAGCGGAGGCGCTGCACACAAGGTCGTCCAGGATCTCCCCCTCCATCACCTCCAGCCGCACCGCCGAGATCTGGATGTTCTCCGGGGGATCTGCAACGGTCACCAATATATGAGTTGGAGAAAATATTTTTTAGTAGGAGGCAATCAATGTTTCTTACTTTTTATAAGTGGTTTTCAGAGGAGTCTCTCGCCATCGACCTTAGAACACAGATAGACAGAGCATGCACGCGTATCCTCATAGCGGTGAGCCGGTGCTTGCGTTGAAGCATCTCCTGCTCGAAGTCACGTGTAATGTGGGCTCTGGGGACGGGGGGGCCTAATGCATTTACACGCTGCCTACCACGCTATTATACTCTATTCATTTAGAATTGGCGCTTGAGAAGAAGTGCTTTCCCCCACGCTAGAAGCTAAACCATAGTTACGCTTTTCGAGAAGCCAATAGTAAGCCTTCTTCGTCACTTTGACGAGGATAGTTGCTATGGTTACCGATCGGTGGTGGGGGAAGGAAATATTTTCAAGCGCCAGTTCAAAATGAACTGAGTATAGCAACCTGCGCGTTGTTCCGGGGCTGTACCCGTCATAGGTTCGATCCCGGCCAGCTGGCTTGATCACGTGATCGGGGTCAGGTGATTGAAAGTGCTCCAATCTCAATACCTCCAAGGTCACGTGTAATGTGAAAAACAGTGGACCATGTTTCAATTCAGGCCACACCCACTTGCTCCGTCTATCAGTATTCCAAAGTCTATGGGTCTCTCTGATTGTTTTCACTTATAAATTACGTTTTTTGGGTGATAAAAAAGTGCTAAAGGCACACCCTGCTTTAAGAATCATTCAGTCTTATCACTTTTTGTGCATATTTTGAGGGAATCATCCAAATTGAAAAAGCGAGAATTGGCAATTCATTCTTTACTTTTCTATGCAAACTAGCATTTCAAATTACTCGGAATGAAGAGTGAAAGTGAAAGGGTATGAGGGGAAGAGGATTTTCATTTGGAGTGCGCGCGCCCAATCAGGCTTGTTTAAGAAAATCGTGTGAATTCTTAAGGATGATTCACACTGTTTCACTTCCACTGTTTATCCTGAGTGGTTCACTCTTGTGAATTGCTAGTTTGCGTTGAAAAGTGGAGGAGTAAAGAGTTGATCACCATTCAATTTGGATGATTCCTCCAAAATAAACTCAAAAAGGGATGTCTGAATTAGCGTTCATTTTGGAGCATTCATACAAAGTGGCGAATTCAAACTACTTTTTCACTCTTCATTCCTCCTATTTTCTATACAAATGAGTGTAATTCATTAGAGAGGATCACTTGTATGGACATTAAAAGTGAAACAGTTTAAATAAGCCTTAGAAAGGGGTGAGAAAAATAAGACACTAGAAAACCAGAAACAGGCACTCTTCATCTAATTCTTTGTAAAATAAACTATTCGTGCCAGAAGTTATACACCTATACTACTCATAGCATAAAATTTTGGAATTAAACATATTTGAAAGGACACCAAATATACTCTCAAATATATATAACATTACACAACTCTTTCAAAGCTCAAGTGCTGCCGTGAGAAGATATTCTATATCCCTGACCTACAGAGCACTCCCCAAAAACGTTAGATATCCACATACTCTCAAAACCCCTATTCATTTTAAACCTCTAAGAGAGGGGAATATTTCTAAAAGCGAACTTTTCTTCCTATACTTATTCAAAGGAAGCCATACGGAATACGATGTGCTCATGGATAATCCCACATCAGCGGATTCTTCTGGATAAAGGATTAAAACCACAAAATTCTACTCTGTATATACTTTTATACTCTTTCAAATGTGTTTCTGTAAAATATGAACGGACTATTTTTATAGGAATTTTCAAGTCCCGCTTAAATTTTCTTTTTATGTAGCACTAGCAGTTTTTTCAATGTATGAATATACGAACTCTATATCGGGGATATTCTACGCTTATTTTCATAGAAACAATTTTAAAATATGTGAAATTTTAAATTGAAGTTTTTAATTATTGATCCAATTAAATTTGGATTTTCTTTAACTTAAAAATAAATTTTTCACAGAAAAAGCAATATATTAGAAACCAATGTTAAATTTTCAATTTTACGTATGATAAAAGAGTAATATTCTCTTACTTATGACAATGGTGGTTTTTCTACCTGTACTTTTCAGTTTCAGCGGAAAACTGCATACTAGGAGGCTTAAACACATCATTACTGTGGATGTACCTTCATAGATGTAGACTTTTCCACTAGTCCTACACGAGTACTAGACGTTGGGAATCGACAGGAAACGATGACGACTTCCATCAGTAAAAAAAAACCTTGAGGGGCTGTATCTGGACCTGAAGCTACAGGGAGTGTGTATTTAGAAGAACCTGACTAAACGCTTAAATAAGATTTACTCTCTCCCCTAAACACCCACATTGCATCTGACTTCAGAAGTAGGACGTTGTGTGGATGCGCCTTCATGGATGTAGACATGGCGTAGTCCTTTAGTTTATGCATCATCAATGAACGAACTTTTCTACCACAGAGTACCAGAATAGAGAGTCAACGGCCATAGGCGATAATAAAAATTGAAAAAATATGGGGTATGCCTTGTGATATGAGTATGCGTGGTGGATCTGGGATCGCATCAAACTCACGCTTCCCTTGTTACATCTCGAGAGGCGGAAAAAAAGAATCTCAATCATCGGATCCTCTAACACCCCTCCCAAAAGTGCTAGATTGAATTACAGCCAATCATTAGACATTACATTACATTATAGCCAATCATTAAACATTACATTACAGCCAATCATTAGACATTGCAGCAACTCATTAGACATTACAGCCAATCACTAGACATTACATCCAATCACTAGACATTACATCCAATCACTAGACTTTACAGCCAATCACTAGACATTACAACCAATCACTAGACTTTACAGCCAATCACTAGACATTATAGCCTATCACAGCTGGCTCATGCTCCCTGAGGAGGATGACTGTTTGAACAAAACAATCTCTCTCCTCAAATTCATCAAATCCACAGGCAGATTCCTGTAATCTGGTGGTCACTCCCCCATCTCCAGCACGTTCTCAATTCCAGATATATCCATTCCCCATCCTGAACAGAACGAACTCTAAACTACATCTCCTCCTGTCTTCAACTATATAACCAATCCTTAAAGAGTTCGTCTTCTCCATGCGAGTTTATTCTCCATTTCTCTTCGAACTCTTCCTCATACTCTTTAACAGTCCCTAAATAGAACTCAACAGTACCTGTTCTCCATGCGTGCTATATGCCTGCGAATGCGGTAGCAAAAAGCACCAAAACAAAATACCCAACCAACCAATTTATCACAGCTGTGATCTTCAAGTTGCACTGCCTACCTTTTGTCCATAATAGATACTTGGCACTGAATGGATTAGGAGATAATGGAGAATACGTATTAGGAGATACTCACACTCCACCCTGAAGGCCATGGTACTGGACACCCCAGACCCGATCTCGTTGCCGGAGCTCCTACAGGTGAAGGTGGCGAAGTCGAAGCTGTTGACGGGCAGCAGGCTCATGTTCCACGTCAGCACGGAGCTGACGGAGGCGAAGAGGTTGCGGCGGGGGTCAGCCCGGTGGCGTGCCAGTCGGCTCTCGAACACGATGGAGTCGCGGAGGCTCTCGTTGTTGCGCAGCCATTCCAGCTCGCACGCGGGCTGGCATTCTACTTGGCAGAACAGCTGCACGCTGCTGGTGTTGCGCAGGACCCCGCCGCGTGCCGGGAGCTGTTCCACGAAGGCTGGGGGAGCTGCAGAGAAAGGAACAGTCACCGCTTGTTAAATTGTGAAAAATGGATCAAGTCTTATGGATACGAAATATGAATTCACAATTAAGAGGTACATTTAAAAGTTTCCGGTATCATTCTGAGTTTTCAGAGACAAGAAAAATCGGAAGGAATGTATGACAACATCAAATATCAAGATTATCTTTCTAATCCGGAAAGACTATGGAAATCTATACATAGGGAATGAATACAATGAATGAAGAATTAGCATTTGGGTTTGAGATTTTCCAACCTTAAATATCATTAAAAGGGCTTTTTCCACGCCAATTCTTAAAAATAAGTTATTTTTTCATACAGGATTTTTCTCACCATTATGGTGAAAGTGTTTTCACACAAATCCCAGAATTAGATCATTATGATGGTATTTTGGTTAACACTACCATATACCCAGTAAATGAACAAAGTTTTTCCCCAAATTTGAACTTCGTCTTCCCAGAAAATGGTCACTGAAAGTATTCACCAGTTTTAGTATTTTGGAAAAGTTTATGTGACTGGTTTAAACATAGTTGAATAAACCATACACTTCTTATAAACTTAACCAAAGTACTACAACTGGTGGCTATTTTCAGTTAAGCTTAAGTTTTTGTACTGTTTAATTTTTTTAAGTAATTGTTAATTTGGCCACTAAAATCCACTGTAAGCCATCACAATATATTCACCATGGTCAATTTACAAGGCAAAACCTTATTCCTGTGATTCTACAAGGCGTCGTTTTTTAAAACTAAAGCTCTGCAGCAAATTTTCGAAACACCATGTATTAAAATGGACTTTCTGATTTAAATACCCCGTTCATTTACTGAAAGAGCACAATTTTAAGCCTTTGGTATTAACCTAGTTTAGTTAACATCAGATCGAATAAGTTTAAAACTACGAAGATTCGTGAGGTGGGCCTTTTTCCCAGTAGAAACGGGTGTTTATTCATTTCAAAATGTCAGTTTGTCATTCCAGTAAATGAACGCCCCCTTATCTCCCCCAGTTTTCAAATTGCAGCGTTCTTTATTTTTTAACCATCAAAATCATTTGAATAATTGATTAAAACAAGAAAACTCATAAGCAGCACATTTGAAACTAAGAAAAATATGACTGTAAAATGTCAATTTTCTTAACTTATAGGTATCTTTCGAACACACGCAGCTTCAAATTGAAAATTTTTTCACAGTTACAAATCATAGATTTTACTTGAATAAACGATTGTTCCACATTTATGAGACCTTCCTGCAACTTTATCGAGAGTCCCCAAAATAATTAAATTCCTTATTATTTGATATTATGTGGTCAACTGTTCATTCACTGGGCAGTACACCCTATCTTGCTAAACCAATCAGCATTATTTGGGAAAACTATATTTTACTGTTTAACCTATCAAGCATTTACAAGTGCTAGTGTAATAGATTAAAAATAACTCAATTCGTGCATGTATAGAAGAATTAGACATTATGCAATAGGCCTGTGTCTATTTCAACCATATTTGGCTTGACTTCTTAAATTATTATCACAACCCCTAAAACATATTTCAAATTAAATTTTCAAGATATAAAACTACACAAATGTTACTACATTTTCCAAATTAATGCATCATACGTGTTTTTAATGCACGAAACTTAAATAGGCTATTCAGTCCTCATCATCAATGATTAAGTAGAAAGTACCATTAGAGTAATACCACAAATGCGTTATACACGTAATAAATTTAAAAACGCGTTTTTCCAAACTCACGATGATGACCCTAATTTCTTACCCATCCCGCCAATTTTCTTCTTTAACTCTCCCACACTAATTAAGCATTTTTACCTCCCCTCGAAAATCACCATCGTGCATTAATCAAAAATCCCCACACACAGCCGCGTGCTCTGATTAGCTTCGCTCTACAAAATTAAAATTAATGAACTTATCATAAGCCAATGCCTGCAGAAAGGGAACTCGAAGACCCGAGAAAGTAAACGATGATGCAAATGACTTTATCTGTGATACGATTTCTGACAACCCCCTTTCGAACTCGCAGTAGGGCGGAAAGCATAAGCTCTTAATCCTCGAAGATTAATTTGCTTGGATTACGGCGTCACATATTACAACTGAACGCGTAATTTGCCGTAATATCCGCCCCATTCATATTCGAGAGTCGTTTATGATCTCAATAAATATAAGGGGATGTTTAATTGCAGCGAGGAGATCCCATTGAGAGGAGGGGTGGTGGGGCGTTCTTTCGGGATGAGCATAAATCAGGTGGGAGAGATTTCGTCGGGAAGAATCGCGTTGGGATTTATTCGTTTGTGACGAAGTGTGTTGTACTCTGAGTGAGTGATGATTAGTTATGTCGTCGGAAACGATTCTTGTTAGGAATACTTTTCACTTTAGATTGTTTGGGGTTGTACTACGTATTTTTCATTAAATTTTACGTTGTCTGTCGGGCCTCGGGGTAGCTGAGATGCTCCCTATATAGCTTGATTGGATCAGTGGATCTGTGACCTGACTTGGTAGAATCGTGGCAGTTTCTTCAAGAAGAAGATTACATTGTTTTTGCATATTTTAACCAGAACTTTATGTGTATATAGCGGAGAGGGGCGTGTGTCGCGGACTTTTCTTTACTATGCATGCTTTTAGATTGTTTACTTAATTTGAAGTTCTAGGCGTTTTTAGAGGTTTGATTATAAGATGACTTTAAGCTTGTGGCTGCTTTATTGATGAGGGAACCCCAACATCGTCCTTAAAATCACTTCAATTGAAGCTACAAGTCGAAGCTTGATTAGAGTTGCTTCATCAATGTTTCAGGAAATAACTTTATGCAAAATTCATATTTGTTTGGGTACATTAAAAAAATAAAATTTCGTAATTTTAAGGAATGAATGTCAAAATCATCTTAGATTAAATGAAATTTAGTTGTCGATCAATTAATATATTGAAATAAATTATTTTAAATGTAATCCAGCTTTTGAATAATCCCCTTTATGATGCATTATTTTATAATTAAGTTTCAAGCTATTTCCTATTAAACTAATATTTATCTGTTTAAAAGAGGAACACAATCTAAAATATCGTAGATAAATGAAAGACATGTACTAAATCTGAAATGACCCAATCTTCATGTCCAAAATCAAGTCACATTTGAAAACTTGTTTAGGGATGACGTATTTGGAAAAATTGCACTTTGAAAACGAAAGTTTGTCAATTTCTGACTTTTAAAAACTGATATAAATCATATAGAACATCAAAATACTAAACTTTCATATTGTTTTAATGGTTCATGTCCAAAAGTTTATGTACCTATCATAACTCAATCTGCATCATGTCAGACACCAATACTTCTAAAATTGAGTTTCACACAACCTTCAGATCAATTCACCAGCTATTATTCCTCATTTGAGTTAAGGAACTGAGATGAATTCGATATCCAAAATTTTAAACTATTTCCATTTTACTCTGTAATAGTTTAAAAAGTTCATGCATACTACCACTCAATACTACACCCCAGCCGTGAACCAATATTTCCAAATTGAGTTTTAAACAACTCCGGATCAATTCCCCAACTATTATTCCTCTTACGCGTATTTTATTACCGGACTGTCTAGACAGCACATCCTGAATATTCAAAGTAAACCTATTAAGCCTCACCACCTGAAATGCCACACAACTCCAAAGTACTCTACCGCCTCACCTTAACTCATAATAACAATACAAGCAGCACCACTCCAACCTTATTAATTCTAATCACGACGCCCTTTTAACGTTTAATGACCCCTTCCGATCTCATTTACCAGTTCCATTATGGACGTATTTGACAACGGTGCACGTTGCGTCCGTACACGTCGTACACAATAGAGTCGCATTGGTGATGTCGGGGCCTATTACTAATGTGTCCCCGATATGTTGTCCCATGCTGATTGCATGGACAACAGGCAGCGAGGAGACAAACACACCGGGATTGTGTCGTGTGGGATGAGCGGTTTGGGAAGCGTCCAATCTTGTCCGAATGGAAGGTTTTACCATAGATTGGTGTTACAGACTACTTATTAGTACTCTATTGATCCAGAAACAAAATGATCATACAGTAGTCCCTGGTTAATTTTACACCTAGATCACTCTTTATATCTCAGGAAAATATTATTTCCCTTGAAATAAAGTATTTCTTAAAGTTTTCCTTGTTGTCTCCAAATTTTTTTCGGGTCCCTTCGATATTTAGGGTATAATATCGTTATTAAATTAGCCTGATTGAACATTTGAAAGAGGTGGAAGGGTTATGTTAGGAAACGGTGTGTTTTGGATTGAAATACAAAAAGGTGAATACAAAAACAGGCTTCTAATACGTCTAAATAGTACCTTTTTCTGCTAATGTCATATTCTACAACAGCCTATAATATAATATTTTACTGGAACTATCACATAAAAGCAAATGTTTTGGGTTCTTCAAATTGTTTAATTTAACCGACCACAAAAGGGAGATTTAAAAAATTAACATTTCGATATTGTAATGTAATGTTTTGTGAATCTGTAGAATGTGTAGATACAGTGCTGAAGGTTTTTATAAACTGACAAAGGACTCATTCAATATACTATTTTTGATGCATGTGTTTGATAGATATAGGAAGTTTTAACTTTAGCAAAGATAAATATTCCTCTAAAGCGATCATTTCTTTCCGAGCAAATTGCATACATATAATACTATCAAATGGTTTTACCCCGAAGAGCAATGCTTTTGTTTCCACCAGTGTCTGTTCATGAGGTAAAATTGATTCTGCTGATTTCTATTTCAGTTTAAATAAATTGTCTTAAGAGTTAACGGAATAAAAGAGTTTACATTTTCAACATCATTACTAACATTGTAAATCTAAGAGGGGTGGTGAGGGCCCCTTCATCTCCTTTTTTATATGCCTCTGATATAGCTATCACCACGCCAAAACGATAATTTACTTTTTCCCAATTCAGTGAATTCCACAAATACGCACAATGGATTACTTAGTTTCAGCAAATTAAATATTAAATACGATTGTTGGCTCTAAGCGCACACAGCATCACCCAGGCACATTGTTAAAATTGCATATTGTCAAAAACATTGTTAAGGCATATTGTTAAAAAATGACCAAAACTACAGATAAGTTTTTTAGCGTGGTGATAACGAATGTATTGCACAGTATTCTCACGCATGTATTATACCCATAAGAATTATGAACTGGTGGAACACAAACCTACGGCAGAGAGGACGAAGTGTGACGGGGGCCCAGGACCAATGTCGTTGACCGCGGCGCAGGAATAGTTTCCCTGGGTGGACACGGTGACCGGTTTAATGTGCAGGAGGGGTCCCGTCTCGTTCAGGGGCTTGGACCCCTTGTGCCACTCAAACAGGGAGGATGGTGGGTGTCCGAGGTCCAGCACACGACATTCCAGAGTGACCGCTCGTCCCTTTACGGCCAGGTCCTGTTGCTGAAGAATTGTTGAGGGTCCTGGGGTATCTGTTAGAAAGATATGTGAAAAATTAAATTGAATTAAATGTGAAAAATTAAAAGGGAATAAGTTCAAAAATTAAGTTTTAAAAATGGAAAAAACCCACATAAATTGACGTTTAAATTATATTTCTGCTCATCCCACAACACACAAGTGAGAAATAGAAAGATTAAAACAAATACAATTTTAAAATTATAATGAAACTGAGTCATGAAAGCAGTATCAATATATAAAGTAAATATACTCAAGTATTAGCTTATATAATTCTTGATTCCTAATATAATTTTTTAGCCATTATTATGATGCAGAGCTTGCTTGGAGAATATCGCTTGCTGGGGGTCCAGCGTCGGGCTAGCCACTCCACCTGGACACAAGCTAAGTAATAAGCACCCCACCCAGGTAGCACAAACACATTGGCCATTGTCCTACCAACATCGGCCAACACCGCGAATATCGTTTAACGTCGAAACGTCGTAATCGCGTTATTTAAAGACATTGGCCAATTTTCGTCAAATTTTTTTATTAAAAACAATTTTTTGCATTTAAAATTGCTTTACAAACCTTATTTGATACTCTTAAAAATAAATTTGACTTATTTTTTCCATTTCTAATGAAATTGCTAAAATTGGGTCGAAAAATTAATATTAGCCAATATCTGATAATGGCCTGAAATCCATGCTGTACGACCAATATTGGCCAACAGTGTATGTAATCCTGTCAAAATTGCTCCTTGATAAATCCAACGTCGGGCTATATCGGGAAATGAATGTTGTTACGGCGATATTGGCCGATATTGTACGCTGTTGTGTTACCTGTTAAGCACAAATAAACAAGTTTATAATTTAATATAAATGAGAAATAAGAGTAAAATGAAAAGTTCAACTGTGCATGTTCAACAGAACTTTCTGAAACGAACTGAAGTAGCAAGCAGCTACGTGATTGTTACGTCACTACACTGTAAAAAATAATCGTACAAAAACAGAAAATCTCTGGCAGCAAAAGTTGCCAGAGCTTTCCTTTCCACGGAATTTCTCTGTTGACTGAACTTTTTCCGTGTGCTACGACCGTTTCGAAACTTTCGGGAACTATTCCAACGGGAAATATTCAATTTTTTTAAATACATATTTTGTCTCTCTTCAGACTGGTCTCTTTTTACCAACTTCGGAAATTTTAGTGGGTTATTTTCCTAAATATTACAGCAGGAAAAGTCGTTGTTTACAGAACAAGTTCAGTCAACAGAGAAATTCTGTGGAAAGGATAGCTCTGGCAACTTTTGCTGCCAGAGCTTTTCTGTTTATCTACGATTATTTTTTGCAGTGTATTACGTTACGTCAAGCTGACTATATATATATATCTTGTGTTTTAATAAATTTTATGGATTTTGCTTTACCTTACTGCGTCTCTCTGCCTTATTTATTCTACCTCGGCCCTAGAATTGATATATCCAGAAAGATTGGATCGAAAAGATACGTATTTTTATATTTTTATTATAAGCAAAATTTAGAATGATCGTTTCATCCTGTGCATAAAACTGTGCTAACAGATGAGAAGTGCTAAAAGAAGATGGAAATCCTTTCCGCCAAGATTGCCTTACCTTTCATTACATTCTTAAAAGTTCTCAGAATCTTGAATTTCGTGAAAACTAGGGTTCCTGGACCCTTGCGTAAGTCGCTCAAAGGTCGCAATTTTTACCAAAATCGAATATAGATATCGAGTTTTTGACCTTGAAATCTTAAAATATACACTGCCATATACCTCATATTCGATTTTGGTGAAAATTGGTAGGTAATTAAGGCAGTAATTGTACTTTGAAAAAAAGTTCAGATTTCGACGAAAAAACACAAGTCCAAAGAAAGCTTATAAATCAGAATATATTAATATTAATTTTGTTTTGAAATTTGTTTACAGTAACTAATTGTTTTGGCAAAGTTTTTCCAGAATAACGGGTTTCCATGGTGATTTTTACGTCATCCAGGATTTTTAAAACAAGATCAAGGCTTACTTACATTTAATGCCAAAAATTCCATTTTCTGGGGCAAATCGTGTCAAAAGAGTTTTAGGAAAAATTCCACCCCACAGCAAGTGCCTTACATGGATAAATCGGGAATATTTCACAGATTACGATTATGAAAATTAATTAGGAAAGGGATAATTATTTTGGGAGTTTTTCGTTTTTTCTGAAAAAACGATATCCAAAAAAATCCGTTAAGTAGCTTAACTGCTACTCAACTCCACTCGGATATTGTAAACTGTAACTGTTGTAACATAAACTTACGAAAACTACGAACATGGTGGAAAACTTAACGTTCTTCTCTCCAGTCTCCACTGCATTAGAATAGCTCAATAATATTAGTATAGAAGTAATATTAAAAGGTAAGTAAATGAAAAATAGTGAAAATTATACTTTTTTTTGTTTTCTGCCGGAGTATTAAGTATGTGCCTACGTTGAAAAACGTCTATCTCGACCAAAACTAGGAACTTTCGTTTCTGATTCTTTATATTTTTCGTACAGCTATTTTGCTTTCGAAAACTAACTTCTTTTGATTCTATAGCCACTAGAAAAAGTTATTTAAAGAAATAAGGGAACATGCCGATCAGATGCAAAAATGTCACTTCAAATTCGTTATTTTTTTTAATAAATTTAGCTACGGTGTGCATTATTTCTCAAAATCTATTTCTTGTATTGTTGTGAAATTTGGTGTGGATATTTTGATAATGTATTGTAGTAAGTGACCTAAAATAGTCACATTTTAGATGATTCCAAATTAGTCTAGTGTCCTGCTCATGTGTAAAAGTAGAAGAAAAATGTTGTAAAACATGAAATCTTAAAAAAAATTCCTCCCATGTGCGTTCTGATGCAATATGATCTGACCGGGTCCTTGTGCTATTAAGTCTCTAATAACCAACCCATCTTCCCATGTACATTTTGTTAACCATATTCAGCCAATATTATCACTAAAATTAAATATATGGATTCATATTTAAATAATTTTTTTCTCCTTTAATTAAAAGTTAATTTCCATATTAAATAAAATAAAAAAAATAGTTTGTTTTTGAATTTGGTTAATTTTTATTTCGGTAATTTTTTTTCAAAATAACAAATTTTAAAAGTTAAAGGAAGTAATAATGCACTTGATTCCGCTTAATTTGGACACAATGTGACTGGGGCTGTTTGTACTCATGAAGCAAAGTTCCCATAAAATTTAGATAGTGAATTACGATTTTGTAGATTTTCGCATATTATTTTAACAAATAGTTAAATCCTGCTATAGAGAACACTGATGGTTATAATGAACTTTTTATACTCTGCTATTTTAAAAAAATTGGGTCAGTGAACATTTTATTGGTCATAGTGAACTTATTAAGTTCGGTCCCCAGACAGTTCACTATTGCAAGGTTTGACTACATTTAAAAACGTTTTATAGCTTATACTTTTTAAATGGGTCAGTTGATAGCATTTTTGATTTTAAGCCAATAACTTTACAGGTTCCCAGGAATCATCTACAGGGCCCAGTGCCTGTACATGTGATGGTGAAAGAAACTCCAGCAATGCACAATGTAGGTTGTTGCAACTCGGACGATTTACTAGTGAACTATAGACATTTATGAAATAACTTTTGGCAACTGTGTTGAAAATGATGTGAAATTGTGAAATGTTTTTATTAGGAATTTGAAATTTTAGTAGGTTAGGTTAGTTTTCAATTTGATTATTGTTTTGAATTTTAGGAAGTTAGTTTAGTTTTAAATTTATTGAATTGTTTTTACAAGAAAATTTAGGTTAGTTTTGAAATTATTAGTCTGATTTGAATTGTTTGGCATGTTCACTCAAAATTATTAAAGTATGAATACCAGTTTACCTCTCTGTTTGGCATTTAGTCCTTCCACTCCGGGTGAGAAGTAGAGTCAAGGAAAACAGACCTTACTCTACTTTTCTTATTAGTACTAGCGCTATTGGAACATAGGTGATTTTTTAGTCATTATAGAATGTTACGGGCAATGTGATAAATCGGGCATTATTAATAATGCCCGAAGTGGAGGGGCAATGTGTTAAATTCAATGGAATTTATCACTTTGCCCGTAACATAATAGATAACTTGGTAATTGTAGTATTTGTGTAGCCTACCATGTCTTAAAAATTAGTTTTTATTTTGTGGTTTGTTTTCCTAAATTCATGCTGCTTAGAAGTTATTGATTGAAGTGTTGAATGCTTAGTAATTTTTCAGCACTTTTACAATCCATCAGTTTTTAATAGAGAACTAAAATTTCCATACTAATATATTTTTAAAAATTTTGTTACTTAACAATGTGTTTGGGTGCTTGAAAGTTGGGAAGGGATTTGTAAAATCGAGATTAATTGTTTCCATCTAGAATTGATTTTAGTTTGGCCTGGAAGTTATTTTTAACAATGTAACTTCCAACTTAATTTGCCGTTTTCCTTAGAAGGAGAGTTCGAACTGATAAAGGGTTGGCAACTATTATGGCAAGTGATCTTGGCTATTTTAAAAACCTTTCCCTCAAGGAGCACGCTGTAATATTGCTTGGTTGGCTCATTTAAAAGGATTTGCATTGACTTTTTACAAAGAAAATTTCTACGAAAATTTAAAAGCAGGTTTTTAAAATCTTTTTAAGTGGACTTTTTTAATATAAATTATCCTTTTGGTTAACTGAGGATCAATTAATATGGATATAGTAATGTGTAATATTTGTTATAATTATTGGTACTATATTTTCTAGGTCGGGTATCTTTTTAACCTGGGCCATGGTAGGACCCTAACAGCATTCCTTCTCAGCTTGCTAAGAAAGCAGAGTTGTCTGCACAGTTCAGTTTGTATGGCCGAAAAGGGGGAAAGTCCTTTTCAACATTTGAAGAGAGACTAAATATAATTTTAGGTGAGTAAGAATTTATCAAACACACTAGTTGTGTGTCAGTGTAAGAGTTATTGATAAATATAATTAAAGTTTCTTTATATTTATCTATATAGAAAAATTTGTGTAATAAAGGCAACAATAACTTATTCTAGTATTTATAAAGATTGCAAAATGTAGTTTTCATATCTAATGTCACCTTTTAAAGGTGGCACACAAATATAGTTCAAGAATTTACTGTGGAATGCACACTGTAACAGTTTCATTAAAAGTGGCTGGAATAGCATTAAAACTTTTAGTTTCAGGGTAACCATTCTCTTTCAAGAATTTTTCTACTCTAAAAATCTTGAAATTAATTTAAATCCATACCTTTTTGTTTCTATTTTATGTTTCATTAGCCATAGAGTAAATGAAAGGGTTTTGCAATACTAAACATTAATATTCTAAGTCTAGGCAAGTGCATTTGTTGGAATAATTAGTTTGCCATTACACTAATTATTTTTGTGGTTTAAGTTAATTTTATGAATTTGATTTGGTTAACTTAACTAATTAACTGTTCTTCTTTCTAGCCGCAGCTTCCAAGGGGTTCGATAAAACCAAAAAAGGGCTATTACTAGAACATTTTGCTCCAGCCCTAGCCCACTGCAAAGATTGGACTGGCTGGAGGCCCCTGCCCCATCAGATAAAATTATTTTGGATGCTTCTCTGACTTTGGATGAAATTTAATTTTTTAAATAAATGAAAATTATTTTATTCTATGTTTTTGTCTTTTGTAAACTTAAACACCTAATACTGTTTATGGAAGCCAGAGAGTTCCTGAAAACATTTGAATGATTGAATTGCTGAATATTAGTATTTATCATTGATTGTCTTGAATGAAGTTTACTCAAATATTAATTAACTTTCAGTCATCTTAAGAACAAATAGCATTTAGTGGAGTTAGAATTAAGAGTATATTGCATTTAAGTGTTTACTAGTTATTCATAATTCAAACTGCATTATTAATTTTATACATCAGCTGTTTTTAAAGATATTTGGTATTGGTATAAATATAATTTTCTTTTTGCCTTTTAAGTTACCAAGATTGCCATCTGTATCTTACATATTTTAATACTTGGCAAAGATACCTTATGAATATGGTATCTTTGCCAAGTATTAAGACTTGTAAGAAACAGATGGCAATCCGACTAACTTAAAGGGCAAAAAGAAAATTATATTTATAACCAATGCCGAACATCTTTTAATAACGGCCGATGTATGAAATCAATAATGCCGCCAATTCGGCATTAAACGATGTTATACGATATTAAACCAGGGGGAATAGTTTTATTCCGACAATGGCCATCATTGCTGAACGTCTTTTAATAACGGCCGATGTATGAAACTAATAATGCCACCAATTCGGCATTAAACGGTGTTATACGACATTATACCAGGGGAATAGTTTTATTCCGACAATGGCCGATGTTGCCGAACATCTTTTTATAACGGCCGATGTATGAAATAAATAATGCCGCCAATTTGGCATTAAACGGTGTTATACACTATTATCCAGTGACATTTACGCTAGTTTAGCGGCATTTAAAAATATCTGAAAAACGAATATCGGGAATAGGGCATTATCCGGTGTTATACGATGCTCGTTATTGTCGGAAAACCAACATCTTCCGATGTAAACAGGGTGTCCATCCCGATATAGACCAATATTGACCAGCCGACATTGGCCAACTTTCGTGTGCTGCCTGGGCAGGTCCGAAAGCTAATGAAACGGAGATGGCCGGAGATTCCCAGGCCTGATGGGACACTAGGCCTGGGCGGAATTTGATTTTGATTACGATACATATTATACAGGGTGATTCAGAAATAATCATCAATAATTGGGGGGGAGGTAGAGGGGCCCTAGACAAGCATATTTCGAATAGGGATGGTGGGGTGCAGCCTTACCATTAAAGAGCTAGGACCTAATGTAGTGCGAGCGCGTTTCAAAATGCCGTTTTTAGAAGGCCCGTGTGACGAAATAAAACGTAATAAAATAAAAAAATCGATTGCATGAGGTAAGGAAGTATCCATACTACCTACACCATGAATTCGATAGACTTTGAACCACTTTCTAAACCGTGGAGTGAGTTTCAAAAGTGCAATATTAATCTTTTAGCCAAAGAATGGAGTTCCCTTAATGGTATTTAAAAAAATGATGATCGGGGAAGGAATTTTCAATGATCGTAGCCGTGATCTTTGGAGATGTTTGATCATTGAAAATTCCTTCCCCGATCATCATTTTTCTAAATACCATTAAGGGAACTCCATTGTTTGACTAATATATTAATATTGCACGTTTTAAAACTCACCCTACGGTTTAGCAAGTGGTCTAATTTCTATCACATTGAGGATTTAAGCAGTACGGATACTCCTGAACATCATTCAATAACGTTTTTCATTTTATTATGTTTTGTTTCGTCACACGAGCCTTCTAAAAACGGCCTTTTGAAACGCACTCGCACTACATTAGGTCCTAGCTCTTTAACGGTAAGGCTGCGCCCCACCATCCCTATTCGAAAAATGCTTGTCTAGGGCCCTTCTACCTACCCCCCAATTATTGATGATTATTTCTGAATCACCCTGTATTTTGTCATTTATCACAGGATTTTTCTTCAATAATGGTATGATTTAAAATAATGAATGGCAATCGTTTGGAGTTAAGGATATTTCCCTACTTATATTCAGTATTCAAAATACAAATAATATTATTACTATCCCCCTTTTTACAAATTACACACTATACAATAACCAAATAGTCTAGCTCCAAACCACTGAGCAATTCCCATAGAGAATTAAACTAACCTTTTAGATCAGTGAAGCATAATGGTTATATACCGCTACAATAATGATCTAGACATTGCCGGAATTAATTATAATATTAAGGCAAATCACATTACACCTAAGGCAATTGTTAACAGTTCAGTCACGTTCGGATGTTGTGATCCTGCTTACAGTTCAGATTTAACTCACGTTATCATGTGATTCATTATCATGCAATCGTCGATGCAGCGCCCATTATCTTGGACACGCAATTAATTGCATGAATGTGGTTAAGTTTAGCTAAACCTATTGCCCAATATAATTCAATTTGGGAAATAAAAATATTAAATCCATCTAGCTCTTAGATAAAATAATATTTAATAAAAATGAAAGCAATATTACCTTTTAAATAAACTGCAAGCAATCAAAGCAATATTATCTTTTAAATAAACTACAAGGAATGAAATTAATGTAAATTCGTAAGAATTATATGTGCAGGACACCATGTGTTGTGACATTTTTAAATTGAATTCAAATGCAGATTAATGAATGTGCAACATATAGCGTGAACAAAAATAACAATACGTTTTAATGAATCTTTTTATTAATAGTTTTCAAAGTTATAAAAAAACTGACCAATAAAATAAACCCAGCAAAAAATTTATCCCGTCGCTTAACCAATTAGAAAGCTTAACCTGGTTTTTATTGTCAGCATGCCCTTGTTTAGTAAGTAAGAAGAGTAAAAAGGGTAGGGGGTTGACGTTATACCATGAAATTTTTTTAAATCACTGCAACTAGAATTTATTCATAACTTCTAAAACACCTTGCTGAATATTATGTACATTTCTCACTTTTTATCTCCCAAACTTAGGGTTCATCGCAATGAACACCTTAGTGGCCTCGAAAAAAGATTTGGAATTTTGCTGTTAAAGGTTGTAGCTTAGTTAACACATTTAAAAATACCCAGTATTTCCCTCCGCAAATGCACATATGATGCGGTCCCCAAGACAAAAACATTAAAAACGAGAGAAACGTTGAAAGTAATACTAGAGCTGTAGCAACATATCAAATTCCCAAATTTTCTAAATACAATTTTTTGTAAGCATTTCTTTTACCTCGCACCAAAATTATACAATAGTTTACCTCTAAATCTAACCTCCATTAATAAATATTCAGAGTTCAAAAGAAATTTATTTGAGTTAATAATTTATATCGACGACCTGGATTTATATTTTTCACTTCAATGAAGCATATTTTGGTTAATGGTTTACCAGCTTGCTGCCATCATTATTTAGCTATTGTTTTTTTTACAGTTTTATGTTTGTGTTGTTGTAATTTGTAATGCCATTTGTCCATATAATTTCTTTTTCGCCTGTACGGGAAGTTTCTTCCCCTTGGCGAATCACATTATGTCTTACTTTTCTGTGTTTGTATAATGAATGTCTAATAAAGTTATAAAGTTAAAAAAAAGTTTAAATCTAAATGAGTGTCACACAGACTTGGCACAAAACGTTTTTCAGCATTTATGAATTTCCATCACCCTTAAAATTGGGGGGAATAACCCGTTTTCATAAC
The DNA here is from genome assembly GCA_024610705.1 of Tetragnatha versicolor. Lineage (NCBI taxonomy): Eukaryota > Metazoa > Arthropoda > Arachnida > Araneae > Tetragnathidae > Tetragnatha > Tetragnatha versicolor. Next base: position 43,129,977 of record JANDEH010000002.1, on the reverse strand, counting down.
AACCGGCACAACATTGTACAATGCAGGGCAACCGGTACAATATTGTACAATATAGGGAATAGTCATAGGATATGCCATAGGGACACTTAAGTCTATAGAGTTCAGTTTCCCGATGGTTAGAAATCGTATGATGGATTCATGATTATCCTTCCTACCCCTTTGGGGTCTTTTTCGACCCCAGACGCACTTTGACGCTTGATATCTCCCATGCATTTTTGTTTTGACAATTTCCGATGCTACTATTCCTTAATTACGCAAAGTTTTACAATGGGTAAAAATTTTGGAGTTATTATTCCATTTTTAAGTGTCTTGGGAGAAATAGTCACATATTCCCCCTCTGGGGTCTTCTGAGACCCCAGCCATGAATGGCGGTAAAACAGTATCAAATAAAGTTTAGTATTTTTATTTTTTGTTGTATTATAGATAAAAAAAGGTTTGCATGTTTGTTTAGAACGTTTGGAGAAATATTAGAAAGATATTTTCGTAGAAATTGTCATTTTTTTTACAAAAAGAAGATTGCGGCTAAATACATTGAATCACTCGCTATTTCTTAAATTTTTTATTCACATTCTAAGAAAAATATGCTATTTATAGAAATCTTTTGAGTATCTAACAGTTGCAGCAAAAAAACTCAGACAACTGTCGCCATTACTTCCTGTTGAACACATTCTTTACAAAAACAATATACATTCATGGTTGATTGTAAATAGGTTTTTATATTCAGTCTTCTTTGAAAAATAAGAATGCTTTCAAATATTTATGAGTGTTTACGGAAGTCCAGAATGTGATTTCGAAGAATTATCATGAAAAAAACCAATTTTATGTTAAAACTTACATAAGCAAGCGAGATACTGATTTCACTATGAAATCTGAACCGATCATTTTTTTTTGTATTATTTCAATTTTAAAAAGAAGAATCCAAACTTTACATGTTTCATAATACTAAATAAATTAATCTGGGGTGACAGGTAGCTGATAATGCAGAATAGAGAATATATGCAGCTTCATAAATCGTTTAAAATTAACTACTAAATTCTTCCCGTGCAAGACCGGGTATATCAACTAGTATGCTTTAAACAGTGTGATTATAAATATTTTAAGTAAAACAACTTCAATGTAGTTCATTTCTGTAATTTAATTCTTGTTTGAAGGTCCAGATGTTATAAAAAACGTGTATCAAAAGAAACCCAATTAAGCCGTAATAAGACGAAAAAAATGAGAAAAATACCAAAAAAATTGGATAAATTATTCTGAAGCATCTTTCTAGAAATAAAAAATGACAATTCTTCTCCATTTAGGGAATTTTTAACCTTTATTAGAGTCATAGGCATGTTTTACGCATGGGTTTTACGTGGGGTCCTCAGAGACCCCAAAAGGGGAATATGTGACTATTTTTTCAAGAGGGTAGGAAGGTTATGCAAAAGCTCAATAAATGAACTCACAGTGCACGATGAGTTGCACAGGCTTCGGCCTCAGGCTCCATCCTGCTGCGTTCTTGCCTTCACACGAGTAGTTTCCCCCGTGGTGTCTGGAAGCTCGTTTCACGTGCAACACGGGTTCCTCCGTCTCGTTGACAAGCGTCTCGTCGCGGTACCACCGTACCGCACTGAAGTCCCGAGGATTGCCGTCCACCGCTTCGCACGTCAGGCTCACCGCAGAGTTCTCCCCTCCTTCTGACACCACCGATGACGAGATAAGGATGTTCACCACTTGTGGATCTGCGGGGAAGAGAATGAGGAGTTAGCATGGAGGGGAAACTGAGTAGTTTGGGAAGGTTTCAGATCAAAATTACGTGTCATGGATTTGGGTTTATATTTGGACCCTTTATTATTTCGTGTGGTAGATTGTCTAAGTAAGTCATACGTTTTGCATTTGGTGAGAAGAGTCCCAAAATTGTTGTCTTTATAGGAAAAACAGAAAACCTTCAGCTAAATAAAAGTAAGTTCTGTCACGGCTTACTAGATACTACTACAGGCTGACCGAGTTTTGAATTATTTAAAACTTTTGACAACTTTTCCCACTAGGATCGCCCCAAATCGGTAAAATAACGTCCTAACCAATAGGATAAACACACTGACAAATAAGGAAAAACAAAGGCGTGTTTTCAAGACGAAACTGCTGACTGTTGGCCATAAAGACATTAAGCCCCGCCTTCAATTCTGTGGATTTGCTTTGCTAGATGTTAAATATTGCCATCTACATTTTAAAGATTTCTGCATCTGGGTCAGCCTGTAGTAGTATCTAGTAAGCCGTGGTTCTGTGGACTTTGTCTACCTTGAATTGCATGCGCTTTAGACCTAGTTTGAAAGTTACCATCAGTTTGAATTTTTGGTTAGATATCCCCAGTTAGACTTCTTCTCTAAAATCATACATAATGACACAAAATTACTGTTTTATGATAATCCTTTTCACAAACGCATTTTTCTCAAATTTGTCTTTTATACTGAGTTAACCCTTCATAATTTTCACACACCATCCACTATTCTTTAGAAAAACCGCATACTATGTAGAGAATAGGGAGTACAACACTTGCGGAAATTTCGACTATTGGAAATCTTGATGGGGTTATAAAACGCATTTCTTTAAATTTATAGATTTTTTTTAAATTATTTTTCAAAAATTACGCTCGCTAGAATCGGAGGTGTGGCCTTCGTGACGTCACCAATCAATACTTTCAAAGGAAAGGATTTAACCAATGCCGAATAGGCTTTCGCACAAGTGTGTCGTGCCGAAGACAGAAGTAACGTCATGCACCAAACCAAGAACCCTTCTGCGCATTGTAGCTTTTAATTTTTAAAAAATTAACTAATGATCACATTTCGAAACAAATTATTTTTAAGAATCTCAATCGAAATAAATTAAATTTTAAAAATCGTTGATTCCCATTCTACTCTAACAGCCGTATTCACCACAATCCTGACCTACTGTTCACCGGCAATCAAACTTCTAATAGGTGGAGAACTGCATTTCCTTCTTTAACATCCCGCCTACATCAAGCAAATATTTTGTATATTGTAATATGCGGGATACCACTTTTTACTTAGTAAGATTTTAGTGACACTGAAATCGGTTGGTTCGATAGGTTGATTTTTCGATAAAGTGAAACATCATTGACCAATATCAGTGTCACCATCTAACCAAAAATCCAACTAACTGCATTAACACCAGAATTTGATATGATTTTACTCACAGAGCACATTGAGTACGGAGGCGGTAGTAGAGTTGCCCCTCCCGAAGGCGTTCCTGACGTGGCAGGCATACGCCCCAGAGTCTTGCCTCGACAGATTGTGAAGGGCGAGCACGGCAGACAGTGGGTGCCGCGTCAGCCGTTGGGAACCACTCCTCTGCAGCAGTCCCCCGTCCTTGTACCACACGATCTCCGTCACATCCGGAGGGTTGGCGTCGAAGGCGCAAGTGATGTTCACCACCGAGCTCTCCTGCACCGTCACTGTGCCGTCGGGTGTCACGAACACTGCTGGTGGATCTGTGGAAGAAGTAGATGGATAAAATGGTTGTTCATGCTCATATCGAAGAAAGTAAAAGCAGTGGGGTTGTTATGTGAAAAATTATATTATTTTTCTGGGGATCACCACATCCATAGAATAGAAAGAGACAACGTTCCATGCTCCATGCTTCTACTGTACTCGAATATGGGGAGCGTGGAGTGTTGTCTCTTTCTATTCCATAAATGGAGACAACGCTTCATCTCTGTATAAATAAAAGGCTAACGGGCGATGTGTGTGTGTGGGTATGTGTGTATGTATGTCCGGGGTAATCTCTTGAAATAGGCCACGGACCGAAACCAAACTCGACGTATAGACGTATTCCGAGTCGGGGAGTAACTTAAGATAGTTTTCAAATCTTTAAAATCGAATAATTACGAGTAATTAACGAATTTATAGCCCGAAACGCTTATTTCTCCATTTCTCTACTAGAGTAGATCTGCTCGATTCACTATTGTTAACTAGATGAAAACCTTCAAACATTTAATATTTTAACAGGAAAAACTCGATAATTCTCAATTTAAAAACTATATCGGTTGTAAAAACATCAAAATAAATTCAAATAATTAATTTTGAAACGTTAGTTTCCCCTATTTTAAGATATTTTCCTTTTAAATTTAAATATTTATGGAAAAGTGTAAATTTTCTTCATGGAAAACGACTTAAAAATAAAACATTGTTTCAAATGAAGCGGTTCACTAGACTTTTCAATTTACTAGATCTTTTATTATTGTTTCAAATTTGTTATTTTTGTTCACTAGACTCATTAATTTACTAGGAAACATTGCCGAGAACACCGGGAAAAGGAAATTTACCGGGAACATCGGGATAGGAAAAAAAAGTACCGGGATTACCGGGACATAAAAATTACCTCGATCAGCGGGATAGGAAAATTATCGGGAACATCGGGATAAGGAAAATGATCGGGAACATCGGGATAGGAAAATTATCGGGAACATCGGGATAGGAAAATTATCGGGAACATCGGGATAGGAAAATTATCGGGAACATCGGGATAGGAAAATTATCGGGAACATCGGGATAAGGAAAATGATCGGGAACATCGGGATAAGGAAAATAACCGGGAACATCGGGATATGAAAAATTACCGGGAACACCGGGATAGGAAAAAGGCGTCTGGGATACCGGGATGATTGGTAATTGCTGATTTAAAAATTATAAATATATTTTGAGAAAATTTATTTTAAAAAATTTATACACTCCACCCGTGCAAGGCCGGGCATATCAGCTAGTGCTCTCAATAAAAACCAAAGGTATTCCCTTTTGAAAGAGTTAACTTCAACGAATGTCTTATCGAATCTTATGTCTTTAACGAATGAATTATCGGTAGCCAAGTTGGCGTTATTTTAGAACAAATCTGTTGTTTTGTATAAAAACAAATCAAATTCAAATATTCTTTAGTAAAAAAACAATGCCGAATTGTGGAGACCACTAGGAACTTTTGTGAAATCGAACTATTTTAAAGGGGGAGACAACTGGTTTTTACAAGAGCTTGTACTGTATATGGTAGCCATAGCAACCAAATCAGAACTAAAATCTCACCTAAATAATCACGTGGTTTGATCGAGGAATCAGTTGCTGGTTGCTTGTTTACTTGTGAGTTTATTTTCCAACAATGACCATACAGAGCAAGCAATCCAATATCGAACATTTTATTTCGTTACTTTTCTTCTTGACAAAAACCAGTCATTATCTGAAAATCGTCACCGTTCGGTATATAGCCATATCCTGCTTCTAAGTATACTAATTAAAATATATATGTAATTATTTATGGAATTTTCCCTGGCCACAGTAGGGGCAGCACAGTTTTTTGAGTTAACAGAACAAGCAAAAGTTAACCCTGCTGAACACGTGGTTTCACTTATGTGCCGAAGTAAAGTAATTTTATTCTTGTGTCTATTTATGGAGAAAAACTGTAAAATGAAACTATGGGTCTCGAACCAAAGCCCCTTACCGGTCAATTTGACGCTAAGTAGTAAATTATATTTAACTTATATTGTCTTGCTATATTCAAATATTTTATTTTCGAATTAATATCATTAAAACTTCAAGAATTATCAGTTAATACCGTAAAATACTAAAGGAAACCCATATCTTCTATATGCACAAATAAAGTGTTAACAGAAGCACTTCTTATAATTTTTGTGCAATTATAATTAATCAAATAATGATTTGTAGAGGTTAATAATGTTTAAAATTACAACGAACACGTAGTTTGTAAAAAGTAGTAATACAAAAACATCGAATATATTACAATATCATTTTAATTTAATAACTTTGTAAATTATGATAAGTTTTTACTCAAAACTCCCTTTCAAACCAGCGACAAAATTAAAAGATTTTATCAGAAATAAAAAAATGTTTATACATTACGAATGAGATTAACGGTAAACACTTAAGGCCTAATCTTTCAGAGGAGAGAAAGAAATTGAGCTCCAAGATCTCCCACGCCTTTCCCAAAATATTAATTATTTGTAACACATTTCTCAATTCATGTTTAAACTATGTATATATACTTTAATACAAGAGTTAAAAGAAAAAAAAGCTGTTCAAACTCTAACATCTTATTACTAATCCTTTTAAGTCCCGGAGAATAAATTGATATGCTAATGAATTCAAGAGCTAAAGAAGCAGATCTTCCTCAAAAAATAGTATTTTTACACTTTAATCACAAAATACCTATTATGTCATGATGAGAATTTCCTTAAAAATATTCCCATAAATGGATATTGATGTTTCACGATCCATGCATTAAATTATTTCCTACCACACTTGAAATTTTGTTTTTTCCAAAAATATAATTTAAAATTAAAACATTTATATGTGTTCGGTGATTTGATTAAAAAATGTGGTTTCAACGAAAAATTTTAATCAAAAAGTTAATCAGAGGGTAAAGAGATGAATTCCCATTCACAGAGTAGGGGAGACCGGGGTTAGTTTTCCAACCTAAATGCATTTTCTTTCCATGCATTTTATTTTTGCTTATTTTTGAATAAACAAAATTTCATTATAATCCTCGGACTGTTCTCTACAAAATGTAGCATTCAAATTTCATTACGATAATTAGTTTTTTTACAAATTAGGATTAAAGGCGACCATGTCAGGTTGGAAAATTTGCCCCGTATGCGGGGCAGGTTTTCCTACAGTAAGGGGCAAGTTTTCCTATAGTACTACTCGCTGAAGTAATACAGATTGCTTTAGGAAACCTTGATTGGTTTACCGGCAGACTGTCATTCCTAATATGGGATTGCGAAACTATCTCATTGGTTATTCACATTTTCTCTTTCTGCGCTTTGAATAAGTGTCTCTTCTCTCTCTAAGCCCGAGAATACGATCCTTCAAGTTAGTTGTTTGGTTGATTGTAAAACTTTGCTGAAACTTTAGCCTTTTAGGTAGCTATCTGAAATAAAGGCTGGAATCGAACGATCATGCTGGTTTGAATTCTAGTCGTAAAGATAACGTATTCAAAATTTGGCGACTTATCTATAATTTGGCGAATTCAAAATAACCGAAAAGGTAATGGTAGGTTAGTTCGTAGAGGATCAAGCTTACAATCGAAAGATTGCGGGATCGGTCTCAAGTCTTTCGTAGTAGCAAATATCAATATTTAATATTATAACTGGGTGTTTCTAGAGGTTTGATCCATTTAAAGTTAAGGAGGTAATGGGTTTAACCTTTTCAGTGCTAGCCTCTTCAAATTTTCTGTATTTTGTTTCTATTAATGGATTAGCATCCTTTGTTAGCGGGCCTTGGCCTGAAAAGCAAATAAATATTCTATGCTATTCTCTTTAAATTTTCAATATAATTCAATGGTAATCTCGAGTGTCTTAGATTGAAAGAAGAGCATAGAAATTAGGCAGTGCCGAATTAGACAGCGTTTTTCATCAAACGGATCATCGTTTGGTGATCAGAAAAGAAAAATTCGCATCAGCGTCGTAGTCATTAACTTGTGATCGGTGTTTTGACAATTATTTGCCTGCATAATTTTTTGATTTTTATATTTTGCTCTGAAAATAAAAATCGTCTGTTGCACGAAAGATCACCAAATTACCAATTGAGATATTCTAAAATTCTCGATTTATCTGAAAATACTGAGGGAACACATTCTCAAAAATTAGGTTAGTGGTTTTGGCAAGGAAGGAATGAGTTGCTGTTGAGTTTATTGTTTTACCAAAATATTTTTCATAATAACTAATTGATTGTTACCGCTCAAAACTAATAACTAGTTTTAATCAAAACCAATTAAACTCAAACATGATTATGATTTAGAGATTATTTCCACAAAGATAAAATATTTTATCGTATTAGGTTATATTAAAACAAGCAAACAAAATACAAAATATCTAAATTTATAATGTAGGAGTCTACAAGGTAAATTCACCGAATTAAAAAAAATAGTGGGGTTATGGAATTTTAGACAGACTTATTAATGTGAGCTCTATGAACCTAGTAAAAGTTAGTGGTAGGTAGTAGTTATGTTACAAAAATATAAAATGATTTGCTTTGGAGACTACTGTAATTGAGGAGCTGGGAGCCAGAGTGGACCAACCTCAGCAGCTGTTATTTTGAGAAAAACGCTTTACAAAATTGTAGTAATATTTAAAAAAAAATTTTTGAGGTTAGTATTTAATATTTAGTTTTGATCTTCTCGTGATCAATAATTAGAGGATTCTGTTGAAAGTCAGAATCAGAATGGACCAAGTGGCTTGATCCATTCCGGCATTAAATATTTGTGCGATTTAATTACTAGATCGAACGAAAAAGTGAACTAAAAAATGCATTGTTTTCTAACTTAAATCAATAGATGTCTCTACATTCTAGTGAAAAATTAAAAAAAAAATGCTTTTTCATTTTTTGTGGGTTGGTCCACTCTGGCTCTCAGCTTCTCAATTGTACTAAGCAGTCTCGGGGGAAAATCTAGCTATATTTCTACCATACGGATATTTGATTACTATAGTAAGATAATAAGGGAGGAATATATAAGAAGGGGGAGATGAGGGGCAGGGATCTAGATTTGTGGGAACCAGAAATAATGACACTCGTTTCCCCATTCTGTAAGACTATCCCCTCATTCAACCACTTCCTTCATTTTCACATCTTGCCAATGTCATTTGAAATATTCGGTCTCCACATCTATAAAGCAACAAACATACATTTCAGCTATAACCGTAGTCAATCAGTTCACAGTGCTTGCGAGCCAATTATCAAGCCAATCCCAGCACCTAGCTTTTGCCAAGGGCGGAATAGCGAATGCTTGCTCTAGCGGTTGGATGGGTAGGTTTACCTATGAAAAAAAGTTTAATTTAAAGATTGGTGATTTAATTTAAAGATTGCTGATTTAACTTAATAATAGTTTTAATGTTGAAGTCACCACTAAATTATTAAATATTATTTTAAAGATTTCGATCTATACACCACACCATGTATCCTCCGTTGGGTCTATTGCCGCAATCAGATGCAGCAACCTTCCATACCATCCATACAGGGGCGGAATTATGGGGGTTAAAATCCACTATATTGAATGGGCAGTGTGCTAAACTTTTAATGTCCTTATTTTTCAAGTCCCACTCACTTACGTGTGGTCTGGGGGTTTCCCATCGTATACCCTTTAGAAAAAGGGGTTTATTTTATTCGCTGATTGACCCCACTAAAAAAACGGGGCCTTAAAACTGGCCATTGTAAAACTCTTAACACCAGCCAAATCATTAGGGACTGCTTTTCCCCCACAGTTCTCCACATAAATCCGCCCATGGTTGTATACCTTTTTGACTAGGTATATAAGTATAACTGCCCCGTTCACGACGAATTTTTTTGCGATTGATAGGATTGTGGGGAATTAAGATGATCCACTTGGAATTAATTTATTATTTATTTCGAAACTGAAGAATTAAAACGCTTTGCTTTGTTTTATTTTTTATTTTTCAAGCTGTTCATCAGAATTGTTTTGCCTCTGCATCTGTACGTATATATGTGTTATAATATTTATTTATTCATGGTAAAAAATGTTCTCCTACAAGCATGATGAATTTTTTTGAATTTTTTAAAATTTATTACTTACAACGCAAGAATTAAAATTTGGGATCGAATTAGAAGAAAAATTAAATATATTTCTAAAAAAAAACCTACACTAAATGGATCCAATCATCAAACTATAAAAAAACTAAAATGATAATGACTTTTGCACATAATATTTACTAAATTTGAAAAAACCCTACACCAATAAAAGATCTCCTAATGTCAAACATTTGTTGGAGAATTGTAATAAAAAAGGTTATCCCAGCGTTAAGGTTTTAGTTCAAAAGAGGTCCTCTTCAAAATGCGACAATAATAAATATTTTATTTTCGTATTTTACGAGGATTTCTTTGGCTCAAAAACTCTTTAAGTAAGCTAAAACATAATTGATATAATGAGATTTTATTTCTCTAGCGTAAGTGAAAATTGTCGATTTAAAACATTTATTACTAAAAAAAGTTGGAAAATATTGGGGCTAAATTTACATAGATTAGTATAAAAAGTATTTTTCAGATACGCTGGGGGAGATTTGAACCTGGTTCCGTGTCTTGGTAATCATGCACTCTAACCGTTGAGCAACCTGGTTCTATAGTTTCAAGATATTTTAAAATTATGATCTAGGTTTCAGGACATATCCTCATGTAAAATCTAACATTGAATTGCATTGAATAGATTAAGGATTGATAAACTTGATTCAAAAAGAAAATATATCTAACACACATTTATTTAAGTTAAAACATTTGAAAAGAATTTCGCAGTTAAATCCAAAAAAATGGGTAAAGTATTGCAGGTTTAAGGTTGCCATAATATTTGCAAGTCATGTCTTTGGCGATTGAGGATTGGTGCCAGTTTTAAAATTGGGATTACCTGCTGAGAGCAGGAGCTTAAAAAATGGAAAATACGACAAATTCATAGTTTAAAAACTATTGATAAACCATCTGAAATTTGATTTCTTCATGAGTTTGTCACAAAAAGCGATCAACTTAAAAATTCTCTGAGGTTAGCCCGTTTTTAATTTTTGATACAGAATTTTAATTGTTAATTATGCTTGTAGTAAAAGAAATAGCACCAGAAAAGTATAATTATACTGACACTACATGCACTTTAACTACAAGAAAACCATTTTTAAAAAGAAATTGAAAAAATTCAAGTGGGACTCGAGCAAACAGCTCCTTTAGAATCGTTAGCTAGCTGTACGGATTGGTTGTTTGGTTTGTGCCTGAGCCACAAAATCGTTGGAATATGTGCCCCGTCTACTTTAGGAAAACCTGCCCCAACTCAAATTTCGACCTTTGGGAGCCCCTGTACGAGTGGGGGTTCCGCGTTTTTGATAAACAAAAGCATGGTTCGATAGAGTGAGAAATTCTCTTTCAGTACAAGTATTATCAAATTAGTCAGTTAAAATTTAATGGGCTTTTTTACATTTTTAGTAAAAATCCAAAAGTTTACGCAAAGTGTTAAATATTGAAAAAATCGCATTTGTGACTAAAATAAAAAAGATATGAAACTGAAAGTACATCAGAATGTGTGTGAAGTGTTGCTTTATCATCCAGTTCATTCGTTGGGGTGATCTGATTGCTCATTTAAAAATAAAGGGCGTTGGAAAATTTGCCCCAGTGGAAAACTAGCCCCGGTCTCCCCTAATTTATCATAGGAAGTATCACAATTTTACACCCTTCCATTCATAATCAAGTATAGGGGAAGTACAAAGGGAACTTTTAGCCAAAGACAATACTTCCATATATCCAGTGTGATTAATTTATTCCCCGACCAGAATTAAAACATAAACCCCATTTCAGCTCTAGGCCAAAAAGAACTCAAAGAACATTATTAAAGCGACATGATTAACAAGGGAAAGACTATTTCTTTGTGTGTTTTCAAACGTTCCACTGCCCCTCTCAGAAGGCTAATCATCTTGGGTTTAATTAGAATGTTGATAGACATGGAAAAAATGCAATGAAATAAATCTCCAAGCCTAGAAAGAATAATAGAAGCTTTTGTGCAAAGAAACGGGTTTTTTTCTGTCTTCGCTCTGCTCTCTGAAATGACAGTTTTTGTGGACAGGGGGAGCAAAAGAACAAAGCGCATTTAAAGCAACTGTGAGTTTGAATTACTTATTTCCTAATCTTGAATATTTACTTTTACAGACAGGAGTTTTTGTTGAAATTTATTTTAGACATTTGAGGATTTGAATTTGGCGTTGAGGGAAAAAGGGGATTTTTTTTTCATAGCAATCATTAAGTACTTGTGAGAATGTTGTAATTAGTGGTAGAAGAATTGTTATGGACCGTTTCTTTTGAAATAATTAGACTCGGAATGATTTTTTTACTTTTTAAGTTCAATTAACTCGATCGCTGCAGAAGATTCTTGACTGCTAGGAATTCTTTGTTTTATGTTGGGAAAATTTGTAAACTAAACTTATTAGAAAAAAAGAATGAAAAGTTCAAAATAATTGGAACCACACTGATACTGAAATAACATTGTTTAATTTCAAAAGTACCAGCAATGTTTGATAAGAATTAAAATTTTAATCGGTATTAATTTTTCCATATTGGCAACTATTTAATTTTAATAATTTATCTTACCTCGGATAACTTTGATCTAACTTTTCAGTTAGTACAATAGACCAATGGTTGCAATTCTAAGTCTCTTGTAGCCACCCCACCACAAATCATTAACCAATCTCTCAGTTAGTTGTGAGTCGGATTGTTACCTATGTTCATTAATAGTACATTATTATGGATTAAATAGATATTTAGGGATATAGTAAATATTTCAATTTTATGTTATTACTTTCATGCTGGATTAGAAACTAATGTAAAAGGAAATTCACCGTTATGGGAACATTGATGAAAGCTAAATTTGTATTAACACCCTTAACTTATGTATAAATGAATAAAAGCTGGTAGGCAAAAAAGAAATTACAACATCTTAAAAAAACTTTAAACCAATCAAAATCTCAAGTGGATAAAGTCATTTTATGGTTATTTTTCAAATAATTTGCTAGCCAAAACAAAACTTAATTGCATGCATTTTAATTAAATTAACACACTTTAAAACAGTATAGCGAAATGCTTTTAAAGTGGCAATATTTTTTTAACGTTTTATGACATGCCCTACTAGAGAGTAGATTCATATTGTTGGGACACAGTTTAGTGGAGCGGGGTTAAAAAAAACTGAAAATAGTGCAAAATCTTATAATTATTTTGTAAAGAAAAGTTATTAAACAAAAAATTGGCCCTATTTGCCAACAAACTAATGTTTTTAGTGATTTTTTGAAACCCCAAACACACAAAAGAAATGTAGAAGTTTTTTTACAAAGACAACATACATACATTATCCAGCTATAAATAATTATAACCTAGCTAAATACCAGACAAATGCCCAAGATAACGCCCTCGGCTAGTTCTCAGCGCTACTTAACTTTACAAACACTGTCACCATCATTAAACCACGGCCCTCTTCGGACTATAAGCTCCCAACAATATTCTCGAAACATAAGATGACTTGAAGTCACACATAAGGCGCTTTGAGGAGAGGAGAGCAAAATCCTGCTTATCATTTTGATGAAATCCGCAGCCACACAAAGAGAGGAGCAAGAAAAGCTCCAGAGTTTTAAAAGTTTGGAGAAGTCCGTTCGGCACTTATCTCTGACGTTGATCGAGCGCTTGTGGCTCGGCCTCAGATGTAGGACCTGCTGAAAAATGGCCGAGGTATCATCTTTCAATTCTCTCCGCAACTCTGAAGGGGCAAGAAAAAAAAGAGAAGGATTCCCTCTTTGCAATGAAATTGTTATTTTAAGCTTTCAATCATAATAGATGGGGCGAGTGATTGTGGAATAGCCGGGAGTTTAATCTGCGGACGGGTTTTCTTTTTCGTGTGGTAATGGAGGTTTGGGCGATAAAAGAGGATCCATGTGCTTTCAAAGTTATTTTGATGTAAAGTTATACTTAAAAAATACCCTCGTGGAATATAACTTAAATCCTTTTAGTCCTGGTGTCCTAAATTTCTTTAGAATTTAATGGCAATATCGACTGGTTAGGACTAAAATGGTCAACCTTCATAAAGAGGGACAAAAAAATCCCAGGATTTTATATTACGGTGTACTAATATTTTGTAAAATACAGGATCGGAATACGGAAAATTTCCAGTGTAAAAATAAAATATTATTCCCGAGATAAGCATTATATATCATTTAGATATAAATAAGAAGTAGTTTAAACATAAAAAAAATGTGCATCTAAAGCCCAGAGCTTGACACTTGAGACGCTTGAGAGCTGGAGTTTTCTTACATATTCCTCTAACCAGAGGTAGTGGTAAAATACTCCCTTTTCATACCTGTGTCCTTTCGGGAATTAAATCTGTTCTATGGAATGCGCAGTTCTTTCCGGCAGATAGTGGAGGACTAGTCAATAGTCACCACTTTTTCCGTTATAGTCGGCTAGACTAAAAGCTCTCCCTCCGCTCTCTTGCTTTACCTTCCTATACCGTGCTGATGAGCCCTAACAAGGGCGAAACCGGTCCACGGTTGGAGGCGACGCTTGAGAGCTAGAGTTTTCTTAATATATTTTGCTTATTGCGTTGTGTATAAAGAAGGTGCCTTATTTTTTTTATAATTTCTAGACTTATTGATGCGTGAAAAAGCACATCATTACATTTTATTGTTACCACAATAGCCGTATTAAATAATTCTTTCCATTCTTATTTTTTAAATGGGTTAAATACATACAAAGTTATACCTACAAAGTTCTATTTAAAGAAATACGATATCCCATTATAGGATTTATAATGCCTAATGTGAAAAACCTTCCGAGAATCATTGGATACATCAGCTAGATATAGTAAATAAAAGAGAGTTTAAAAGATGTAAAAGAAAACAAAAATATGCAAATTCTTAGTAGTATTCATAGACTGAGTGGGCTTAATCCTTTTTGTCTAATGTGTTGCGGAAGTTGACTTAAAATAAGGTACAACATATTTATTTCGGTTTGAAGAACAAAACTATTGAACTAAACAAAAATTTTCACTTCAAGTGGAGAACATAAAGAAAAACATTTCAATAATACTTAATAATACTACATGTAATATCTAGATATTAGATGCATTCAAAGGAATGTAGGAATATACAATTTTAGCTTTCTGATGTTTAAGATAAAAATTCATAACTTATCAGTCACCTTAAGTGAAAGTGAAAATATTTATATTCCAATATAAATTGTCACGACCAAACGCTTATTTGAAGAATTCCTTTCACATAAAAGATGTGATATCTTTTAAGTTCATTACATTTCCCCGGGGCATGAAACCCATCAGATAGATACTGAGCAAATAACTTTTGAAGGTTTTGTGTTAAATATAGGTTTTGAATGTGTCAAAATAGCAAACATTGATATATCAAAGGATTGAAAGACCTTAAGGTAACAAATGATATTTTTAAAATACTACATCTTCTTTTTCTTGGAAGTGCCGATGTCAGAGAAAGGTTAATAATGTGATAAAAATGACTCCCCTGATCGTATTATTTATTTAATCGGAGTTTTCAAGGGTTTTCTTTACATCTGCATTATACTCTCAACGAATCCTTTAAATATTTCTTTACTTTTTCTGAATAACTGTGTGTTTTAATTTTACCTGGAAAATTATTTAAAACCATTATATAAATATTTTTGTCTTTAAATAGTATTAATAACGTATATCATATCTAAAAATGCAAACTTCGTACTGTAATTTAAATTCGTAAAATCCTTTCAGTATTATTGGACAAAGGGGGAGTTAAATTATTCATATGCATTAAGAAAACAGCTATTTGAGTGTGAAACTTTGTTTGGTCAATTATCATAAAAAAAAACTTATGATAATTGTCAACTTATATTATCATAACTTGTATTTTACTATTTCAGCTTGTTATTAAGTCATCAGTATCTATTGTTCAAGCTTCAAAGCACTGCGTCTTATGAAAATATTTTACTCCAAGTGTTCTAAAAATTTTAAACAATATCCTGATTTCGGTGAACAATGATGGATCTTTTTAAAAGCATTTTCTTACATATTTTAAATTAAAGCTTTTTTTTTCAAAATAAGTTAAATTAACTCATTATTTGAACATAATAACTTAAATTAGACTATAATAACAACATTCCCTTAATCTTACGTCACGCAACCCTTCAGGTACAGTGGCTAAATAATTAGTACATGAAAACCAAAGCTTAAATTGAAATTAAGTTTAAAATTAAATTAAATTAAATTTGAAATTAAGTTTAAAATTAAATTAAATTAAATTTGAATTTAAATTTGAAATTAAATTAAATTTAATTGAAATTAATAAAAATAAGTTAAATTAACTCCTTATTTGAACATAATAACTTAAATTAGACTATAATAATAACATTCCCTTAATCTTACGTCACGCAACCCTTCAGGTACAGTGGTTAAATAATTAGTACATGAAAACCAAAGCTTAAATTGAAATTGTTACACAACCTTTTATCACTAGAATCGGTTTCGATTTTCGAAAGAAAACTTTTAAAGCAAACTTTTACGAAACCCAGGCTGTTAAAAACGAACAAATCCATTTTCCATTTAAAAACATAGATTAAAACAACTTACGAAAAAAAAAACTGGAGAGCTACGAAGAGATGTATTTAGCTCTTTCACGATGTGTCAACAGAAGAAGAAATAAACGCAAAAAAAATCCTATTCTTTTTACAAAAGCATCTTTTGTAGACAGAAGCTACGTAATGGGAAAAGCTATTTGATCAATACTAGAGTACCATTAGAGGAAAAATGACCCCCAGGGCGCTAGAAATGGGATTTTGTTGTTAAGTCCACACATGTACTTCTCGAAAATATAAAACTCGGACGTTTTATAGGTTCTGTTTAGTTCTTACGTTCACAGTGCGCTTAATACGGGGCGAGAATTTGGGAAATAAAAAAGTTCTCAAGAACGAAACATGTGTAGTGGAAACTTCTCTAATCCTCTTTCTCGTTCTTAAAAGAATGAGTTTCGGGGAACAACTTCTTTAGAATGAATTGTCCGCGCAAATACAAGAGTAACAATTCAGTGTTTTGAATATTCAGAAACGTTTCCATCCCCTTTTGTTGTGCGCGATGCCTGTGGCCTTTGTTTCTTTGACGTTTTACGCTTACGGAACAGAATTCGCTGAAATATTCACAGGGCAAGTGGAAAGCCTTTTTATTTTAAGTTCTTTTCCGCGAGCTTATACCTGAATGGGAAACAGGCTTTTTTTTGTAGTTTTTGTTGTCGGAATGTTTGGAAAAGACGTGTCTATTCATTTCGGATTTTATATCCCTTCACGTATTCTGCGTTTTTGGATCATATATTTCGAAAGCAGTTTGTGATATAAAAATGTACCTGAAAAGCTGTGAATCTTTACAAAATACAAGTGCTGGAAGCAATGAAATTTAAGCTTTCTTAATTATTCAAATAGGTTAGGTATATGTAATTTAAAATGTCGAAATAGTAATGGGAAAATTATTTCATACAGTAAAGAAACTAGCACATAATATTTTGGGATAGTTTTAAGCTTTAAAACGTTTTAACGTTTAAACGTTAACGTTAATAATAAAAGTAATAAGATAGATTTACGTCTCTTTATCAAATAAAATCATTCTATGGGGTGAAATCAATTTTGTATGTGTAATAATGATTATTAAAAGTTTGAAAACATAAAAGAACTTTACTAAAATAATTCATGATTCCAGTAAGTTCTTTACATGGAAAAATATTTACTACTCCAATGAAAAATTAGTTTTTATTGTTGAATTAATTTAATATTTCATCAAATAGTTAAAATAGTTATATTAAAACAGACGAGGTATACCGCCAGCTCAACTTATAATATGCAGTTTGAGATACTTCTAACTATATTCCAAAATACATTACTTCAGATAATTCAAATAAAATTGTTTAAACATTTAAATTAAACAAGGATACTAAGGTTTTTTGGTTATACAAGTAATAGTTATACATTTCCCTCATTTAAATCATAAAAATTATTTAAAATAATTTAATGGTAAGGTGTACAGAGTAAGTAGAAAATACACCATTTAAATGAAACAGGTAGGGAAATAACTGCTATTTTCCAGTTCACAATTAAATTGCTTAATTTCTAAAATTAGTTCCAACAGCAAACATTCATAGATATAACCCCCTCCACCAAGTCGGATTCCCACAAATTTCTCTGGTCGACTTTATCCTTTAATCTCGAAAACACAGCCAAGAATATAGTTACAACAACGAATTTCTCCACAAGCCATCCCTTAACAGCACTTCAACTCCATTTAGTTATAGTTAAAACCAGCGAAACACTACGTTACCCTACTACTAATGCCAAGCACAAACCCAACTTTCCTTTAACACACATTCGAATTACGCACTACATCTAAATACAAACGCACGAGGGATAGAATACGGAATCCGAAAGAGCCCTTTATTCTTTCCAGACGCCATTGCTCATTCGCCATCCAACTCACGTTCGCGGGAAGTATGATTTGTGACTGAGCACGAGACGTGTTTCCATGACTAGAGTGTGCTCATTGGAAAGGGAAAAAAGTTAAAAATATCCCTCGGAGAGGGTCAACCGTGGCTGGGTGACGGAAGAATTTTGTAGGGGAGAGCCGAACTTTGGAGTTTGATGAAGAACGGGGAGGGGAAATTTTGTGGAAGTTTGTCTGTGGAATTGAGCTTGTGTTTTGTTTTGGTAGGGGTTGGGTTGTTTTAAAATGGGAAGCTGGTGCTGGGGAGTCATTGTTAGGAGACTTAAAGGATTTTTAAGACTACGGTATTACTTGAATACTCAATCTTGAGGTAGAAGGGGCCTGAAAATAAATTCAAGGTATCAAGTTTTCGAGATAATAAGCTCTTACTAAAAATATACGTATGCATAAATTATTGGTAATTTATTTAAAGGTGAAATCTTCTTTCCAGATGTAAAGATTTTCGATACATAAAAGTTCGAGATAACGAGGTTATACAAAATCTCAAAAATTTTGAACCTTCCAAAAAATGCCGTGTTACATTACAACCCTCAATTTAAATTGACAATGAAACCATTTCATGCAGGATATCATTATTATGTCCAATTTAATTTTCTAACCTCATTCGTATTACAACTAATTAATAATTAGTTTTATATGAGTTATTCATTAACTAATATTTTTTATCGTTAGATATTATGTATTATAAATTATATTAGAAATTAGTATTATTAGTACTATTCACACACGTTATTTCCTATTTTTCGTTATTTGAGAATGAAATTAGTACAAATTTCGCAAGCACGATGAAAATAGTCAGGGAAAATAGTTTTACTCTAACTACCCCACTAAAAATAATCTGGAGATTTTCTTCAGAAAAAGCCACTTTCTACAGAAATGCTAAAGATATTTTGCAGATTTTGCTTTCTCTTTAAATTTTCTTCAGAATTTTTTAAGACAACTAACGGACATTTTGAAGACATAGCATAACCTTTAAATTATCTTCAGATTTTTACAGACAATTTACAGATGTTTTAAAGACCAGATGTTTCTTCAGAAATTTTGGAAGACAGTTTTGCAGAAATTTTTCAAATTGAGTAGAATCTTCAAATTGTCTTCAAAATATATGAAACAACTTTTCAGAAAATCTTATCACTTTACCTACACATTCTCCCCTGAAAATAATCTGCAGATTTTCTTCAGAAAACTTCTATTCCTACAGATATTCTTAAGAAATCGGAAGTTTTTTAAAACTAATATCGAATGCCTTGGAATCGATACCAAGAAATTAGATCTTTTAAGAATCGATTCCTAGAATTCGTTCCAAGTTTTCTTATTGTATGGTAATTTAAAATTTAAAATTTCATAACGGGGAAAACTACTTTCTCATTTGAATCTGACTACATACGAGAGTATTAATTAATCAAATCTTCGGGAACCGAATCGACATCAGAGATCAAACGAATCGAATCTAACATAGATAATCGATTGCAGAATCTAATCGATAAAACATTGTTTACGTTTTGATTTCAACACTTGTTGCGTGTATGAATGAATGCTGATTGGAATAATAAATTTTCCTGATAATTATGGGCTTACCTAACAATGTGGTAATATTTAATTTACAGTATATCCGTTATTTAAATTGTGGTTAAAAATGTTATTTGTTCAAAGATGCGAGACAATTGCAAAGTCCAAGCATGTTAGAAAGTGGCAAGTAGGCTTAGGCCTTAGGGTTAAGATTAAATAATCTTAAGATTTTCTTCAGAAAAAAATCTGCAGACTATCTGCAGTTATTTGGGCCCTTCTTTCTTAAGAAATTCTTTAGAAACCATAATCTTATGATTTTCTTAAGAACGTTATCTTAAGATTTTCTTCAGAATGAAGGGGTCCAAATAACTGCAGATGGTCTGCAGATTTTTTTAAAGAAAAAGTGCAGAATTTTTTTAGTGGGGTATAACTATATTTCTCTTAATTTGTTTTCCATTCGAGATACTGGGAATTTAATTGTATAGAATAAAACATTTTTCACATGATCAAAACATTTCATGAAACATAATATATCTCACTTTGAACGGAATAAACAATCCAATCAACCAAATCATGATATTTTTCTAGTTAATTCTTTTATCTATGGGAACTGAATTTAACGGTTAAGGGATAGAAAACATCTGCCTTCGTTGAGTGTTATATTATGGCTTTCTCTCTAAGTAATGAAGAAATTAAGTTAGAAGGGTATTTATACTCGATTTAAAAGCTTTTTCTATTTCCATTAACTTATTAGTCGTACTTTTTTATGCCAATGTCCCAAATTACTTTGGAAAGCATTAAGAGTGATAGATTTCTATGATTTAATTAGTATGCAATGATGCAAATATGAATATTTCAGTAAAATCTCGAATATCTGAAAACATTTTTCACCACATCTTGCTCAAACGATTGCAGTTTTCTTTTATTTGCCATGCATATTAATTAACTATTCAGACTTCTTCGTGACATATATTGAACCGATTTAGTATAGATGTAATTAGAGTCGCATAATTACAAAAATTACGTTACGTATGTATGAACACATGTATTAAACAATAAAATAGGTTATTTAATTAGTTTTTAAATTACCAATCTAAACATTTAAATTCCAGTCCTATAAATTTTGTGTTTGTTCGTTTGTTTGTAAAGATTTCTCAATGTGCTCAATCCATTTAATAAACTAAATGTCGTTTGAAAAATGCATAAACGAACCGCATTTATTTAATTTTCAATTCACATAAAAGTATACATTTACCCATATGACAGAAAATGTTTTGCTGATCGTTTTAAAAAGAGGCTATATGCAATACATGGTCTGCTACTCTTCGAAGCGGTACCATTCGGCTCAAGAAATAAAATGAAAGTAAATAGATTTCTTTCTCATCATTATTCTAAAAGCTAAGAAAAATCTTTATTGTTTTGCTTCGAAACGGGACTGCGACGAATCGGCAGCGCCAAATAGTCCCATTCCGATATATTATACAGGGTGTCCCATAAATAATGGGCCACACTTCTAGGGGGGATAGTAGACACCTAGACGAGTCAGAATCGCATAGGATTCGGGGGTCCCAGACTAAATCCCAGGGAGCTAAAAATGGTGCGACACCCCAAAAAAATTATTGAAAAATTCAATTTTTAGAAGAACTACTATTGGTAAAAATTTAATTAGGGTCTCAAATTTTGTGGTTTAATATGATCTTCAAAATTATGGTAAAATTTTTCACTTAAAAATTTTTTATTACGAAAAAAAAGTCAAAAAACCACAAAAAAATGTGAAAAATCTGCCAAAACTTTATTTTGCATTTGGAAATCCTTTCTTTTGATATCCCCATCTGAAAGAGCATAATTGAAAACCCCAAAGTCCAAAGTTTCACGTAAATACCATCAATATTAAACGCTTGAGATCCTATTAAAGTTTGTTTTTTGCGTGCGAAAACAGCTTCAGAAAACGAGCGTTCAGGGAGAATCTAAGAATTACGGATTGTAGTGGATTGATGCTCACCAACTATTATTCCTCGCCCAATTTGGAGAGACCTGAGATGAGCATGAAAATATCTGAAAACCGCCAATTGAACAATTTGTCGGGATGGAAATTGCAAAAGCGTAAAATGTTGATTTTTAATTTTTATTGAAGTCTATGAAAGGAAAAAAGATATTAATTAAATTAACTTAATCATTTATTGGATATAAAGAACAAACTCATTAATAGTTTTAGGAATTATCGATCTTAAAAACGAATAGTATTAATTGTTAGAAATTATCTGATAGTATCGATAATTTTTTTATTTAATTTGATAGTAGTAGTGATTTTACAAATGTATCAATCCAGGAAACAGCATTACTTATTGCTTTTAATGACAAAAACGGTACATTTGTTAGCTTTGAAAAAACCCAATAGAATAATCAATTATTTACAAGCACGGTACTTTAAAGATCTTTTGTAAATAGTTTCTATGGTTATTTTCCATTATACCCCCGCACTAGGATACGTCAGTCGGCGGATCCTCCATCGCTAGGTTCGTGATTTTGAGTTGCGATAAAAGGGGGATTTCTGGTAATCGAGGAATGATATAATAAGCAAGTGGGTATGTACGGGGTCTCCCCTCAACGTCCGATATAAGAAGTTTGCAAAACAAAGGAATGCATGTTGAAGGTTATGACAAACCTAAGAGATTGCTTATATCGAACGGTGAGGTGAGACCTCGCATACCCTTTGCTTATTCCTCGATTAATAAACCAATCTTATATCGCAATTCAAAATCACGATCATAGCGCTTGAGGATCCGCCGACTGAAGTATCCTAGCGCGAGGATATAATGGGAAAACCCAAAAACGATTTACAAATAGGGTTCAAAGTTGGCACCGTTACGGCTGTATTCACCACTAACTTGACCTAAGGTTAACCTGGAATCAAGCAAACTGATTGGTTAGTTCCACAGCATCTAACACCATTTCTTCGATAGCAACTGAGCCCGCCGATCGTGGCCTGCCCTCACTCGCCCTTTCACTTCTCAATGTCCCATTCTCGCATAAATTTTGATGGAGACGTTGGAATACTCTGAAGTGTGGCTGTTCTCTGTTGGGGTACCGATCGACATAAATACGAGCAGCGGCCGGTCCATTGTAGTCAGCAATACCGTAGACAATGTGCATTTCTGCGAGTTCAGTATTTGTGAATCGATTCATACCCAGAATTCGATAAAAAAATTAAAGAAATCCAAAGTAACAAATAATAATACTTCAGAATTTAAATGGACGAGAGACGAAAACAGAGATAACAGCGGCTGAATTCAAATAAGGCACAAGTTTAGTACAGAACATACTTAAGTACTGGATGAAATTTGCATACCTAATTTGAAATTATCTACAGACGAAAGTACTGGAAAAAAGTCTGAAAATTTAAAAGCGCATTATTATGGGATGCGAATTTTTTAATACAAAAATTATTTACTGAAATATTAAAATTTAAAAAAAAGTTATTAATTTACTTAAATGTTTGGGATCGTAACTAGAAACCTAGAAGGTAAATGTTTATTAAAACTATCTTATCAGGCACTTAAGAAAAAATAAATTGTAACTATCCCTTTTGCTCAACAAAATTGCGTATTTTCTTAGGGGTAGTTACAATTTTTTTCTTTCGCCAAGTAAGCATGGATGATCTGTAGAAGCGAAAGTTGGCGAGGAATCTAGCATCGCAAATAATGGCGAGAAAATTGGCGAGCATCAATCCACTACAGTCCGAAACTCGTAGATTCTCCCTGAACGCTCGTTTTCTGAAGCTGTTTCCGCACGCAAAAAACAAACTTTAACAATATCTCAAGCGTTTAATATTGATGGTTTTTACGTGAAACTTTGGACTTAAGGGTTTTCAACTATGCTCCTTCGGATGGGAATATCAAAAGAAAGGATTTCCAAATACAAAACAAAGTTTTAGCAGATTTTTCACATTTTTTTGTGGTTTTTTGACTTTTTTTCGTAATAAAAAAATTTTTAAGTGAAAACTTTTACCATAATTTTGAAGATCATATTAAACCACAAAATTTGAGACCCTAATTAAATTTTTACCAATAGTAGTTCTTCTACAAATTGAATTTTTCAATAATTTTTTTAGGGTGTCGCACCATTTTTAGCTCCCTGGGATTTGATCTGGGACCCCAAATCCTATGTGATTCTGACTCGTCTAGGTGTCTACTATCCCCCTAGAAGTGTGGCCCATTATTTATGGGACACCCTGTATACACTCACTTCCAAGAGTTAAGCACGGAATTGTTTTTTCAACCCAACACCTAGTAGAATTATTTTTCATACATGAAAATCATACCACAAGATGTTCAACTAGTGGGAATACAGGCCTGAGAATAAATTTTCCCTACCAATAGTTTAAGGTTGTAAATGGGCCCTCCATTGAAAATAGAGTTCCATTACACATTTGGAGCAGTGACAGAAACGTCTATGTGAGAGGTGTTTAATGGAAAATTTTATGTTTTTCTATAGAATATTGTTATTCATAAACTCAACGCATGTTTTAAAACGTGTGTGCTACCTTTAAATGGCATTTTTAAAGTTTTATTGAGAGATATCGGTCTAGTCATCATTTTTAGCAAGTTTTAGCCTCTGGGTCATTTTGGCAAGTGGTATCAGACCGTCAACCATGTTATTTAGTAGCTCTTACATGTGCTTGAAGGTTTTTATGTCTGAGGACCAAGAAAGTACCCTTATTCTTTCAATATCGTTACTTACAAAAAACTTTAAGATAGCCAAATTGTGATTTTTTGCAGCTTTTTCACCCTGAAAGATAAATCCTTGACCCAAAATGTCTTTTAAAAGGAGGGAATGGGACATGAGAACACATGTATACAATTGTAGACATTAGTGAAAAGCTCTGTGGCATATAGGGGGTGTTGAAATGGCACAAAAAATTGTATAGTTTTACAGAAACGGCATCTGTTATTAGCGTTCAAAAAAGGATATTTTTGAGTGTTTATGGATGTATACATGTATGAAAGGAAAGAAATATCTCTAAAAATATATAGATTTTCTTTTAAAATGAGTTTTAAGAGATCGAATTTCTTCTCTGAAACTATTGCCGTTTCAACACCCCCTATATGCCGCAGAGCTTTTCATTGATGTCTGCAATCGTTTACATGTGTTCTTATGCCCCATTTGCTCCTTTTAGAACACATATCAGGTCGAGGATTTATCTTTAAAAGTGAAAAAGCTGCAAAAGATCACAATTTGGTTATCTAAAAGTTTTCATAAGTAACGATATTGAAAGAATAAGGGTACTTTCTGGGTCCCCAGACCTAAACTCCTTCAAGCACATGTAAGAGCTACTAAATAATATAGTTAACATATTGAAAGAATAAGGGTACTTTCCAGGTTTGCAGACCTAAACGCATTCAAGCACATGTGAAAGCTACTTAATAACAAGGTTGACGGTCTGATACCACTTGTCAAAAATGACCCAGAGGCTAAAACTTGCCAAAAATGATGATTAGATCGATATCTCCCAATAAAACCTTAAAAAATCCATTTAAAGTTAGCACACACGTTTGAAAACATGCGTTGAGTTTAGGAATAACAATATTCTTTAGAAAAAAATATAAAATTTTCCGTTAAATACCTCTCACATAGACGTTTCTGTTACTGCTTCAAATATGTAATGGGACTCCATTACCAATGGAGGGTCCATTTACCCCCTTAAATTATTGGTAGGGAAAATTTTTTCTGGGGCCCTGTATTCCCACTAGTTGAACATCTTGTGGTATGATTTTCATGTATGAAAAATAATTCTACCAGGTGTTAGGTTGAAAAAACAGTTCCGTGCTTAACTTTTGGAAGTGAGTGTATGTTACGGGCAAAGTGATTAACTGGACATTATTAATAATGCCCAGAGTGGAGGCGGGCAAAGTGATTAAATTCATTGATAAATGCCATTGAATATATCACATTGTCCTCCTTCTCTTCTGGCATTATTAATAATACCCTATTTATCACATTGCCGGTAACATACTGGGTGTCCCACGAGAAGTGGCCCAACCCCTTTAACTTTTGATCCCCTACCAATATAGTCATGAAAGTGGGTTCTAGGTATAGTAAAATGACCATCCCCTATCTGATGAGACAACGTTCAACGCCCTCTAGGGGAAACTTTAGAAGTTATAATTTTTATTTTAAAAACTATTTGCGGTATGTGAAAAAAGTCAATGACTAAGTTGTAGAGCAGCATCGATTCAGTAGGAAAAGACACTTTAAGCAGAAAAATATCTTGAATAAAACCCGTAAAACGCACGCTCAATTAGGTTGAATTTACGTAGTTTTTACGTCTTAAGACGCTCCTCACGAGGCGAAAATGAGAAATTTTTATTTTTATGATTTAAGTAAAGGACTAAAAGTATTCTTTTTTCAAAAAATTGAAAATTTCTCATTTTCCCCTCGTGAGGAGCGTTTTAAGACATAAAATCTACGTAAATTCAACCTATTTGAGCATGCGTTTTAGGGATTTTATTCAAGATATTTTTCTGCTTAAGGTGTCTTTTCCTACTAAATCGATGATGCTCTACAACTTAGTCATTGACTTTCTTCACATACCTCAAATAGTTTTCAAAATAAAAATTATAACTCCTAAAGTTTCAGCTAGAGGGCGTTGAAAGTTGTCTCATCGGATAGGGGATGGTCACTTTACTATACCCAGACCCCACTTTCATAACTATATCTGTAGGGGTTCAAAAGTTAAAGGGGTTGGGCCACTTCTCGTGGGGACACCCTGTATACATGGGTTTAACACACTAATCATGTTTCTAAATTGAAGTTCTTAATTTCACTCTCAGTTTTTGTTTACATTTAATTCAGTCACCGCATCAGGAACTAATTTCTTTATCTGCTCTTAGCCTGGGTCAAGTAACGTTTCTGTCTAATATCAGATATTTTTTCTTTGGTTCTACTACCACATGGCAACACAATCACACAGATCAACAAATCAAAATCACTACTCACACAGCACTTCGAGGGTAGTGGCCTGCAGCAGGGGTGCCTCCAGCCTCTTCCTGAGCACCTCGTTGATGCCCTTGCAGAAGAACTCCCCCTTGTGGTCGTAGCGCGATGCCACCAGCACCAGGGAGCTGGCGGTGCGGTAGGTCCCGTCGCTCATCAGGTCAGTGGCCGTGGACGGCTGCGGCTCAATCACCTCCGATCGGTTGTACCAGGTGATGTTGGCCGGGGGTCGAGCCCCTTCCACCGTGCATGTCAGTGACACCATTTCGCCTGCGACCACCGGGGTGGTGGGCCCGCGGACGTTGAGGGATGCTGGTCGAACTGAAAGAGAAATGACTGGATGAGGTAGGGAATTGCAATTACAGGTGACAGCATCTACTTAGCGAACGTATATTGAATAACTTAAACAACAATCTAACGAAGCACTGCTTTCAAATTTCAAGACTTCAAAAAACTAGATTTATTTCACATACACCTTTTCCAGTTTTTAAGTTTTTAGTGTTTTTAATTTTTCATCTATGTGAAGGAGTGTAATGAGCATATAAAAATACTAAATATAAGGTTGACTTAAGAAGAATTATGATATAGACTTAGTGGAAGTCATTAATTTTGAAGAATGCTTAATTAAATAGAAAGCTTTATAGAAAATTATGCGGGAAATATTATGGTCTCTGTTTAATTTCTAAACTAATTGATTTTAGTTTTTCTAATACCTAAGCTTTTATTTTTAACCAGTATAAAGAAAGAACTTCCAACTCCATAGAGATCACTTTTATCGAATGCATGAAATAGTGTAAAAATTAATGGGATTTAAAACTTAGACAAGAAATGTGCTTTTGAAAAAACAAGTTATGGATACTAAAATAAGAAGATGTAAGGAAAACCATCATTGATTTCAATATTGTTTCTTCTTAGTTTACTCTTTTTGTTAAGTACTAAAGAATATAACAACATCAGAGTTTATACAAAATCAGATTTAGATGATAACATAAAAAAGTTTTAAATACAAATTTTAGACAACATATTTTCTACCCACATGAGGCAGTTGTTTTACCATAAGAGAACACATAGATATTTTCTATGATAGTTTTAATTGCATCCTTTCATATGAGTAACACCAAACCTGTATTTCAGACCCCCCTAGGATCCATTCTTATACCAGGCAAAAGGAAACGGTTTTCTAATATAGCAAGGAAACAGCAGCTATATAGAGTGAACACAACCAGCGTTTCTCATTTCGCCCATCTCTTATTTTTTTACTCTCCATCAGGTCTTTCCGGAATCCGCCAATCGATATATATGGGATTTTTACCACTTGAGAATGTCAAAATCAGGAAGTAAAAGCAGGTGGGGAAAAGCAAGAGAAACTTTTTGCGCTGGAGCCAATGTTTTAGGTCTTGCCAGGGGGCTTTGTCAAAATGGCTTAGCCTCCTTTTACTAGACAACCGGGAGATTCCCGGGATTCGCAATCCTTTTTTACGATAAAATGAGATTCCCTCTGTCTTTCTTCTCTGGGAACTGTGAGTTTTTCGGGAAAAGTCTTGTTAACTAGAATTCGATTCTGGAAGTCCCGAGGTCATGCCGAGCGATCAAATGAGAGATAAAAGAGCTCAAAATTTGGAGCGGGAAACAACGATGGTGGAGTGTTTCTCAACTTTAAGGATCAAAAGTTTCAAGGATGTTATGTCTTCAGTGATCATTTTTATTGGAAACATATGGAATCCGCTGCAACAGTGTATACAGAAAAGGTGTGTACCTAGATTTTCTAACTCATAGGATACTGTTTTATTAAATTTAACTCGGGCATTTTCTTTGTAAGTAGTTATACCTCTTAAGAACATGAGTGGGATTTTAAAGTTTTATTTGGTATTACGAAGTTTATATTTTACATTATGTTACCTAAATAAAAGGATAGAGATAAACTTACATATTCAAAGTGCAAGCAAGTCATTGTAAAGCAAAATTGACACATATTTTAACTACTTTGATTTTTAATATAAATATATTTGTTTTGAAATAATATATGTATTCAAGGATATATTATTTTAAGATTAAATCTCTTTTATTACAACAAGAATGAAGGGAGAGGGAGAGTTAGCTTAGAGCAAATATTTTCCCTTGACTTGAAAAATAACCCATTAACGGTTTAATATTACGTTAGTTAAAAAATATGAAAGAATCCCTTACTTTAAGAAGTGAGTAAAAACCATTTTCATTCATTTTTCTCTATTTGAGTCATTCTAAAGTACTACGTTCTAGTATTTACCTTCAGTAGCAGCCAACATGCCTTTCTTAGATTAGTTAGTTTCTGAAATAATTAGTAATACTATAGTAAAATTTTTGGTTCAATTCCGTGAAAGGTCCTACTAAATATCACCAAGTTTTTATGAGCTCCATATATTCAAATATCAACAAATTTTTCTGATTTTTATTCATAAACTAAACAGTTATTGATCTAACTAAACATTTTAATCCATTAGTTTGAAACTATTTAGCAATATTTCTACTTTTGGGTGACCAAAAGAGCATAGCGGTATTTAGCGGGACCTTTAACGGAAAGGAACCAAATTTTTAAAATATCAGAAGAAATTTCTATTTCAGGGGGATATTCTCACAGTGTAAATCAGGATAACATGTTATTGTTAAAAATAATATTTGTTGCATAGTTTTCTGGTAAATAGAGGTTTTATAGGAGGACATAGTTTTATTAGGAGGTTGTAAACTAAAGGTAGGTTGAATTTTTTCCTCCTTATAAGGTCCCCTGTTTTCAAATGAATCCGTTTTTAGAATTTTTAAATTTAAATGCTGTTTTTCTGATACATACATAATTTATTTTACTTTTTGTAACGATAAATTTTTTGAATTAATTTTTTCACCTTCGGCAAAGAGTAAATTCTCGCATTATATTATTATATGCTATCACGTTTTTTTTTTATTTTCTTTATTCATTCTTCTTATGCTGCCATAATATTTATTATTTTTTCTCCCTTTTTTACCTAAATTAAGTGTTATTTTCTATTTTGTATTTTTCCTTGCTTTTCATTTATGTCTTTTTTAAGCGTGCTGTTCTGTTGATAAAATTATTTTGAAACACTGCATAAACATACCTTTAACATTGAATCAAGCTCAGCCATGCTAAATTTTTTAACTTAAAAAAATCTCAACACTAAATAATTGCTTTTCACGATACTATCATGAACGGGGAAATCCAGAGCGTTAACATAATTTTTTGATTCATAACATTAAATACACATCCGAACTCAAAACAAACCAAACACTTTCTTCTCTCTAATAAAACGAAAAGGTTTTCAGCGTCGGATATGATCAGCTCACCACTCTTACCATCATCAATCACCAACAGCCCTCTTAAATTTTTAACACTCTTAGTCAATTTTCATGTCGCCCGATTCTATAAAAGAACGAAGCCTTTCCGACCACTTATGCGTCAAATAAATCACATTACCCCATGGGATAATTCAATTACAGGGTTTTTTCCAAGAGGGGTATGTCGAGGCTTCCGTAAATTACCGGATGCGTTTACGGCAGATTCCTGGGAAATGATAAATTTTTATACTATAAAAGGTTGAACAACTCCCTGTTGTTAGCGTTATCGAGTTGAGGGTATAACAACAGCGCTTTGTATTTTCAAAATGGGGATAAGAGAGGAATAAAGATAGAGTGAGAGCTTTGTACCTCTGAAAGTACTGTGTTAGAGCCTCGATTCATTGGTAGTAAATCATAAAGTTTTCTTTTTACGCTTTATCAGTTTTAAATAATAAAACTCCTTTGCAGTACTAAATCACATTTTATTTCTCTTGATAATAGCCGATCTCTGCCGTAAAGCTTTATAGTATAACGGCTAGGGATGGGGCTTTTGTAAGGAAGATAATTGTATGAAAGCTTGAAAGCAACTTATTCGTACCTCCCTTAGGAAGTGGAGTTAACATAATTAAAGCTATGGAATTTCACAAAAGACTTCACAAACAATTAGTTGAAGGCAATGCACTCTTTCAGCTTTTGTATTTTTTGACGAAACAACACAATGATCTTAATACAATCATATTATTGATTGATTTTAAATATAGGTAAATAAGGGCAATAAAGGACCATACATATATTACAAAAGCAGGTTTTGGTATGTTTTTTAACAGGCCCCGCTTATAAGAAGTGATACGATCTTAAACCTCGTCTCATAATTACGTAAGAAACTGCCCCCTTCAATAGCCGGTTTCCTTTCAACATAACTTTATTAATTAGCTATTAAATTTTAAAAATTAAATAGGTATTTTTTTAATGAAACTCTTAATTATATGTAACAAAATAATGTATGTTGTACATATCCTTAAAGTATTAACTAATATTAAATAAATTCATATTAAAATTTTAAATAAAATACATTTTGCCAGATATTTTTGAAATTGCACTGCTTTTCATGTCTTATACAAACATCGATTGCGCATAAATTACTCCCTCTCCCTTTAAGAACTTAGATATATTTTAACGGCTGTAATTGAGTTAATTACATCTATTTGAAAATTTGATTTAATTCCATTTGATCAGTTTTAAAAATTTCGAATTTTAAATCCACACAGAAGAAAGTATTGATGAAACAAAAAACTATAATATGTACAGGAAATTTCACGCTTACTCGCATTTATTATTATTATGTTACAGCTTATTAAGATTTATTTTGGCAAAAGATAATAAGATAAAAAGAAATCGGACACACTAAATGAGAATGAACACTATTGATGAGATAGTTCAAACGCAAATTTGATATAAAATGTCGATCAAGTTATTTATAAATTATAATGAATGTGGAAGTGGTGAGTAAAAGGTCTTGCTACTATAAATCGAAATTTTCTTAAAATATCGGCAGAAATTGTTCCTATAACCCCCCTTAAATCCGCCGATGTCTTCAATAATAGTTTCTTTATAATTTGGGACCCTCTAGAACCACTTACATCATAATAAAGGGTCTCACTTACTAGATAAAGAGGGGCCCACTTACCCCAACCATGCAAAAACTATGGGGTAAGTGGGACTCCCCTTTTAAACACTTCAAAATTAAAAGTTTTGAAAAATTTCAAATTGCCGTATGTATTGTAGGTCAAACTCTTCAAAACAGTTCAATAAACATTAAAATGTAAAGAAAACTTACCTGGAAATGCTTCTTTGAAAAGTGCGTCTTGAACTCTCCAAATAATCCTTTCTGGGAATCTATTTTAAATTAGCTCTATAATCTTAAAAATAAATTAAACAAATCTCAAATATATGCAAAACTAATCGGAATTTTTAAAATTTTTAATTTTGAAGTGTGTAAGAGGGGGTCCCACTTACCCCATAGTTTTAGTAGGGTTGTGGTAAGTGGGACCCTTCAATGTGGGGTAAGGGGGGGACCCCTCTTTATTTAGTAAGTGAGACCTCTTATTATGATATAAGTGGTTCTAGAGCAGGGTTGGCTGGATTGAACCCAATGGGTTTTTTCTAAAATACCCATGTGAAAAAAAACACATTTTGGACCCATTTTCGGGTATGTTCAAGAAAAATCAAGATTTTGGCAGTTCCTTTAAAATTTGATGTTTTTTTTTTTCGAAGTTTAGGATATTTTTAAAATTTTAATGGGATTTTTCAAAATTTAAACTAGGTTTTAAAAATTAAATGGTGTTTTTTTTAATTTCAGGGAGTTTTTTTAAAGTTAAATAGGTTCTTTCATTATTCAGTTGGTTTTTTCATTATTGAATGGGGTTTTTCAAAATTTAGGACGTTTAAAATTCAAACTAGATATAAAAATAAAGAATATTTTTTAAAATTTCAGTGGGTTTTTTTGAAGTTGAATGGATTTCTTTCAATATTGAATAGGTTTTTTCAAAGTTTAGGATATTTTTTAAATTTTAGTGGGTTTTTTAAAAATTTAAACCAGGTTTCAGTAAATTAGGGGTGTTTTTACAATTTCAGTGGGTTTTTTCAAGGTATAAAAACTTTGAAAAAACCCACTTAACTGTGGAAAAACTGACATTATTTTGACAGACCACATTTAACATAGGAAGAACTCAACTAAAATTTGAAAAAATCCACTTACTTTCTAGGAGAAAACCACTTAATTTTGAAAAAAACCCATAGTTTTTCCGAAAAAACCCAGTTTTATATGTTTTTTTTTCAGGGTTTTATTGAAAAAACCCAACCCGCTTGAGTTTTTTCAAAAAATTCCGGATTTTGCCAATCCTGTTCTACAGGGTCCCAAATATGATATAGGAACTATATCATATTTGGGACCCTGTAGAACTGGATGAGAGGATTTAAGGGGGTTATATGGACAATTTCCCCCAATATTTTCAGAGAATTTCGATTTATAGTAGCAAGACCTTTTACTCACCACTTCAAAATTCATTAAAATTTATAAATAATTTGATCGCGTATTAATTTAAGTTATGGTGAGTAAAGTGAAATATCGCATCAATAGTGTTCATTCTCATTTAGTGTGTAAATTTATTTTTTATCTTACAATGTTAGTTAAAGTGCCAAAATAAATCTTAATCAACCTTATTATGTTTTTTCAACACTATTTTATCTGTTAAAGTAAAACATATCCTTTTGGCCTTTCAAAACATTCCTTAAAATACTTATTTTGCTTTTCATTCTATTCTTACCTTGTCATATTGATTTCAATGTGAGTAGATTTCTCACTCATGTTTACAGTTAAAATAAAATATTTTGTGGTGAACATTTCTGTACTTTATCAAGTAAGACCCACTTAATTCCTTTTAAGTTTTGCTCACTTCCCATATAAAGGAAGAGGCTGTGTCCCACTTACCCCATAACTTGGGGTAAGTGAGACACCCATCTCATTTTTTAAATTAAGACCAATTAAGAAAAATTTATTTTAGAAACTTGTCTTTAACGATATCAGTCAATAAGTTCAAAATTTAACCCGTTCAAAATTCTTCTATTGTGCTCCAAAAATGCACTAGGCCATAAAGGGGTCCCACTTACCCCAAGTGACCCTATATATTTTCTGTAATAATAGATTTAATATGTATAGTTATTGCATACATTTATAAATTAACCTATACATACGTTTAACTTCCCTATGCTGTAAATAAGGAAACCCACTGATATCTTGAGGTTATTTATCAAAGAGAACTGCTCTATCATGTACTAAGTTTATCATAATCACATTTATGCGTTCAATATAGTAACACACACTGGAGTTGTTCCATTTCGTGTAGCCTTATTATGTTCACGAATAATATTACAAGTTCCCTCTTAAAGTATATCCTTAAGGTAAATATATTTAAATGAGTTCCTGCTTCAAATAGGATACATTTATAGACTCAATACCAATGGTACTTTATTTAAACAAGAACCTGATTATCCGTTAGATTTTGACAAAATGTCTTATATTTACTTACTTCCGTTAAATATTTGGTTAGGGAAGTCTATTTCACTGAAATGTGGTATTTATTTACACGTCTGTGTCGTTTTATTTCAATAATTTATTCCGATTCGCTATAACTGATGTAATTAAATTGAAGTAGGTAGTGTTAAGAGAGTTCCAAATAATAATCGTTTTAATATAAGTGGGTAAACACAATTAGGAAATGATAAACTACTTTCAGCTCATGAATATCAGTTGTTCTCTTTAATCTTCTCCTTTGATTGTCATGATTTGGTTTCTTTGACTCGATCTGCTACAATCAATGCTTATAATACGTAGCAACATCCATTTTAATTAAGCACAGTTGCATGCATTATTTAGTTTCTTGTAATGAATGTAATTTAATATGATGATTAACATGTACAGTATTTATCACATTACCTTTCTTACGTTACGTATTTGAAAAAGGCATAGTGTAATCATACTCTTATACTTTAAAACTTGAAATTTTCCCTTTTAACGGCATTTCTCAATTATTACTTTCTCTAAACTGATCAGGACAGTTGTTTCAGTTATGTTCTCTTAAGTTATTCTGCTATGTTTCGATATTCTTCTAAATGTTCTTTATGTTTATAGACGTTGATATAAAACGGCATGTAACTAGGTAAAACTTTTTCGTCTAGTATATACTAAACAACTTTATTTTTGCAAATTCTAAAATATTATTACCTAATTATATTGTACTTAATTTTTTATTTCTATTTTTCTGCCAATAATCTTTTGAATGTATGTCAGTTACTGATCCTAAATAGTCTTGCCTTTTTTAAAAAAAATTCCATCATGGTCTATGATTAACTCTAACAGTTTAAAATCTCTCGCCCCTTTTTTAAAGTCAAACTTTGAAATTAAATTAATAAATAAGCATCGTTATTAAAAACTTTTTGCACGTATATTCCTCTCTTGGATACCTCTATCAAATAAAAAAATTAAATAAAAATATTGGTACTGCCCATTAGTAATGGTAAATCATTAAAAGTATTAATACTTCATTACATAACTCAAATCGTCAAATCTACTAAAAAAATAAAATACCCTTAACGCATCAACAAACATAACTCGCAACATTCCATTAACATACTTAAATGATTTATTTCAGCATGTACCGAGATTCCCACCAAATCCAATAAACCCGAACTCGTTTCTTGGAACAAATAAATGTGTTTAACTCAAAAAAACACCCCCTCGCACTTAGGGGTTACCCCCCTGGGGGCCACATTGTTGCAACCGCCAATGTGAACATAATCTTGATTATTTCCACGACTTCATGTAATGCCTGGAACTAAGAGGCACTCTAGCTTACTAACGCGACCTAACGACATTACCTCTTTAGCACATGTTTTCTTAACAGCGTCGGAACTCTGATTATTGTAACGCACGATGGAGCCAACTTCTCTTCGGAGGAGAGAGCGTAGAGTTAGAGGAAACAGGGAGCAAATCAAACCTATTTCACTTTCAAAGTGATCGTGGCCTTATGCGTCCTTCGCATCTGGTTTTCATATTTTAGATGCTTTAAGGAGAAGGTTTTTAACGTTTATAAATAATGGGGTTATTTTAGGAACGTCTACTCGAGTATTAGATCCCTATATGTATTGTGGGAATATTCCTTTCGAAAAGTTTCTTATTATGATATTGAGGAAATAGTTTCAAAGGCACGCTTCTCGATTTTAATTCATAACGATGCTGATGATTTGTTTGTTCTTTTAAGGGTGAAGACTCACGCAAATAAGTCCCTATATCCGTAATGTTAAAAATGAAGATTTTTAGGGAACATTTTTAAAAAATCGACTCAATCAAAGTGGCCAAATTTTTTTTTGAGTACTCCCTGAACTGATAGGGCTATGATGTCTGGTTTTTGGTTTTTTAAATAATATCTGAATGAACACAGGTTTTTTCTCAAAAAGACTGAAATTTCATTATAATTTTGCTATGACTGCAGGTTAAATAAATTTTTTAAGAAACCCCTCGGTTAAAGTATGTAACATAGTCATTTATTATGATACTAAGTAATAATATGTTTGCTCTAATAGATTTTGAAAAAAATGTTTCTTTTATGGTAAAAAATAGAATTTTGAGAAAATTGGAAATTTAGTAAAAAGCCTGTTTATTACTTTGTATACCACTACCATAGCTATAGTATATTAAAAAAGCGAAATTTAGGGGCTAAACATGTAAGAATTTAAGTTTCTTTTTGTTTGAGAGGGCGTGGCACCCCCAACACAGATGATCAGGCCGTTTTAATTATTTTTTTTTAAATAATTAAAAATACTTCTAATCCACGTAGAATAATAAATTTGGTGTCGTTTGAAGCGTAACGTGTAATACTTAAGGAAAATGCAAAAATTGAAAAATTTGTTTTCTGGTCGTAAGTTGTGAACCTACCCCTTAACTGCTATCGTTCAAATGTGTAACAATTGTATGTCACGTTCCAATATGTATGTTTAAAAAAGATCTACTATTTGTTGTAGTTCTGAGATAGATATTTCCAGCATCCAAGTAAATGAGTTTGAGAAGCATTTTGAATACAGGAATTGAAACCAAGAATCTAACTTCCCTAGATTCTCTTAATCGTAAACAACAAAGATTATGACGGGAAAATTTTTTTTCTTTATAATTTGTATATCTGTTACGGGCATTGTTAATAATGCCCGGGTAATGTGATAAATTCAATGGAATTTATGAAGGAAATTTATCACTTTGCCCGCCTCCACTCTGGGCATTATTAATAATGCCAAATTAATCACTTTGCCCGTAACATATCCATCTCTACCTAAGCCCTGTTGAGGAGATAGGATGTTTTTCATGCCCTAAATCCTTTTGCCTATGAGACTTCCTGTGTTACGGATATCATATGCCCTAAATCCTTTTGCTTATGAGACTTCATGTGTTACGGATATCCCCAAATTCTCTACCAACCCAGTATATAACTGGACTTATTGCATAAAAAATATTCTTGATAATCTTGGGTTTAGTTTTGTTTGGAATGCACAGGACCCGGTACAAGCCTCAATCTACCTTCCTTCCATACTGAGGACTGTCTGGGATCAATCTGCTCAAAATGATATTTCTAGGACTGAAAGAAGCACTCACTTCCCTCAATACAAATTTTTAAAAAACTCCTCCTTTTTTGAAGATTATGTTGATTCAGAGTATGATATTGCTATAAAGAGAATTATTTTCCAGTTGCGATTAAATCAATCCCGGATATATTATAAAGGCGAAATCTTCGAAATTTTTAATACTAACCTTTGCTCTTTTTGCAACTTGGAAGAGAATGAGACTTGGCAACACATATTTAACTCTTGTCCTCTGTATAACCACCATAGACTAACTCATTTACAAAGTTTAAAACCTTTTCCTCAGATTCTAAAGCAGAAAAACATAAACTATAATTTAATTTTCCTTTTTACTATATCTGTTTTAAAACTTCGCCGCAATATATTACTTGAATCGACATAGTCATACTTTAAACAGTTTGTTAATAAAAAAAAATTGCAATGAAATTTGTGTGTGTGCTAAAAAAAAATATGTTTATCTGCTGTTAAAATACTAATGTTAATTTATCTGTGTTAAATTTGTTATTTGTAGTCTCCTACTGCTACTTTTTATTTGTCATTTTGTAAACGGGCAGTGCCCATTACAATAAAGTTTCTTGTCTTGTCTTGTCTTGTCTTACGGATATCATATGCCACACTCTGTATCTTTGCCACGCAGATTTGCATTCGACGCGCCCTCAAACCCTTCCCTCTCCTCGAGAAGGGGAACGGAAATAAAAAACGCGTTTCCGCTAATTTATTTATAAATCTCGGAGAACGCTTTCAGAGGGGATAGTCGCCCCCGAGAAAATGCACTTTATTCCGCGTGATGTCTCTGCTCTGGAAATGTAATTGAGGATGTTGAGAGCTGCAGTGTAACATGCATTGGCAGCAGTGAATCCGATTACGATGTCGCTGAATCCCCCTTTTCGCGAAGAGTTCAGTTTAACAGCTCAAAAGAAACAGTTCAGACGCTGTAGTGCTGTGTTTTGAAAGTGGAAAAAAAGAGGGATGATTGTGTTTCTTTGGAATTACGTGAGAGGGTAAATTGGATGAGTATTCGATCTGAATCAATTTGGGTAATAATCATCGCAATTGCTTAAGAGAGTTAAGTGTAGGTAGAAGCAGTTAGTGAGGATTATGCAATATGATTTTGTAATCATTGTGCTTTTATTCTGCTCTTTATGTGTAAAATGCAGTGAGTAAAGCAATAAGAAGTTGTAAAGACATGGTAGTTGATTGCATAAATTATATCTAGTTGCATTATTTAGCAATCTGCTTCTATATTTAGATCATAAGCTTTAAGGGATTAAATCCTAAACTATATTCAATTATTTACGCAAGTCTTAAATATAGTTCGTGTGTATCCTCATTAATAGTCCATTTGAGTTAAATATTTTACCGTAAAATGGGGTGCCTATGGCCCTTTAAGTTAAATTTATCGAAAAGTGTTTCTAAGTGAGTGTTATATCTGCACTGCAAAAAAAACGGAAAATTTAACAGCAAAAACTGCTGTTAATATTTTACGCATTTTCTGTTATCTCAAAAAACTCCTTTTTAAGCTGTAGATTTGAAACACCACCTGCATTAGTTTAAATTAAATACACATAGTAATTTTCCTGGTAGTTTTACTTGCAATATTTGTAATTCTTTAATTGGTAATCAAAATAAATATTAAAAGAAAATGAAATTCTTGGTTATTGAATGCTTTTAAATGTGACATTACCTTTACAGGATAATAGTACTATAATATTATAACATTAACCTATGTCTAAAATTGCTAATTTGGTAAGAATTTTGTATCATCACTAAAATTAATTGAAAATGAATTGAATTCAAATTCCTCAATAATACCAATCTTAAGACCTAAATCATTCAGCAACATTTGGAGTAATTTTTACGTTATGGAACAAAAAGCAGGAGATATAACAGGTAGTTTTTTAAAGAAATGTCAAACTAGCAACGAAAATGTTGCTTAATACATATAAACAAAATAGTTATAAAATAACAGCCCAACACCCTTAAAACGACAGTCTTAAAACTGAGTAAAATTACTCAAACTGGCTCCAAATCAAATTTACTCAAATTTTAAAACATGAATGTACTCATTTCTGAAAATGAGCATACTCAAAATTGAAACATCTTGAGCTTGATTCATGAGAATGCTGAAGAATAAGTTCACGATGTTTCATTTTTGAGAATTTACATTTTCAGAAATGAGTGTATTCATGTTTTCAAATTTGAGTAAATTTGACTCGGAGCAAGTTTGAGTAATTTTTACTCAGTTTTGAGACTTCCGTTTTAAGAGTGAAATTATGTATAGCTCCGCATAAATTCCAGTAACGTTCCTACTTTTTATGAATTTTTACAGCAGTTTAACACTTTCCTGGAAAATTTTGGTTTTCATTTCTGAAATGTTTCTGAATCATTGCGGAAAGGAATCCAATGTTTTTTTTTGTTTTCACGCTCACCACTAAAAGAGTCAAATTATTTAGATGAGGTGTAAGAACCGACTGATGATTATTCGTAGATCGGTACCTCCCGTGGTTCATAATATTCGACATTTGGAATACTTGTAGAAACATGAAAGAACAAGACATGTCTAAGATGTACATAGCTTTCTAGTTTTTTCTGTGGAATAATTACAGTATCGCTGTAATGTTAACACAAAAATCTGTAAAATTACAAAATTGCTGTAAAAATACAGTATTGATGTTAAATTTACAAACTTGCTGTTGATTTACAAAATTGCTGTTAAAGTGAAAAATTACAAAATTGCTGTAAAATCACTGCAAAAATGGCTGGCACCCATATTGCCAGCAATTTTTGCTGTAAAATTACTGTGAAATTTTTATGCAGTGTGTATAAAAAATAAAATTATCAAATAATTGATGCTAGACCCAACTGGAGGCAGTGTTATCATACATTCCTCAAAGCAGTGTCTTGAAACTCTTAAAATATTTTCACTTGGAGGTTTCCAACTTGGTTGGTATAAATATAAATTTTTGTTCAACTTACAACTTTTCTTTGGAAAGGCGATAAAAAACAGGATTCAAAACATTTAGGTCATATTTTTATGTCAGTTTTTAAGTCCTGTAACAGTTTTTATTCCCATTATTTTGTTTCACTTCGTTCTTTGACAATTATTGAACTTTTATTACGTTGGGAACTTTAGCCAAATGTTATCTGCTGAAATAAGTGAAATAATCATTGAGTTTAAAGAAGTAGTGGTCTAATATGGATAAGAAATTATTTTTAAACACGAAAACGACGCCTTAAATATAGTATGGAGAAGATCACATCATTCATTGTGTGATCATTCATTATTGTGAAATCGATGGTGTTCGAAAATATATCAGTTTTTTTTGTTCTAAAAATATGGATTTTTCTCCACAATTTACATAATCATTTCATCAAAATATGTACCTAGGATGTTAAAATACTACTGTTCATCTATATATTTCCTTTTAAAATTCATTATGGTAACTCTAAAATGAAATCAGTTTTGTGTAAGAAAACATATTTTATTGATTGATTCTCTTATAAATTAAACTTGAAATGGACTTGGAATAGGTTATCATTATTGATAGGTAACTTAGCAACCCATCTGAATAGCTTAGCATTGACTAAAAGTAACTCAACGCCTTAATCTTGGGGTTTTTGAGGACTGGGCCGAAGTTACCCCAATTCAATGATACTTTGGCCCAGAATTTGAAAAAAATTTACAAATATTTGAAACTTAAATCCATGCATTTAAAGCGGTTTATATTACAGTACAGTTGTATATGTTAAAATAATACAAACCACTGACTTTGTCAAATTTATTTTTATGAATTAACTACATTTATTTGTTTTTAATGTAAAAAAGCACTACATTAGAGGGCCAAAGTTACCCCATTTTACGGAAACTGTATTCTGGATAGCTAAGATTAAATCACTAAGCACCGTATTTTTTCTATCTCAAGTAAGCTAATGCGTATAACAACCTTAAACCACAAAGTATGTGCATTAGTTAATAAAATAATAGAAAATATGAAACAAACTAATATAATTTCTAATAGAATATTAAAAAAATTAACTAATAGATAATTTTAATAGAATATTAGAAAAAATATAAAAAACTTACTTTTCCCCTATATTGTTATTAAATATAATCTATTTAGATTTTAAACATATTTCTTAAGGTACACCCTAGTTTCTTGTTTTTCAAAAACACTTAAAGGTATTTTTCATCTATTTTGGAGACAATTTTCTGAATGACACAAAAAAACTGTCAGTTCCCGTCTCTTAACATGAAGCAATTAGTAACAGTCCTTAACCTGAAAGAAGTAAAAACATGCTTTCATGGCATTTCACCCTCAAGTTTTTAAACGCCTCCTTGAATTAATAAGAACCAGCCATAAAGATCGCCGTTTATCAAAGTCTCACCAATTTCCCCTTTCCCGCCAAACCCGGCCATCATATCTTATTTATAAAGTGTTCCCGAATTTTCCCCGCTTCCCTATTAACCGCTGTTACCCGGAACTTTACGTGTTCCCAGCCAAGCCAGCCCCGGTAACTAGTACTTTGCACGAAACGTCGCAATGAAAGAGTGAGAGATTTATGAACGCTGCCCGCTTTTGGCCGGCCATAAATTAAATCGCAATTTCCACACCAATGGCGGTTCTTGCTGCTGGTTTAATTTCCGGAAGTATTCGGTGGAGGGCCACACATCTTTTCGGTTAACGCGCGGTAAATGTCAGCAGCGAGAGAGACCTTGTACTACAATTTAATCGCGATGTCAGAATTTCGCAGATCGTGTTTCTGGCCTTGTACTTGCACGGTTCACGGGGTGTTATTTTTGGGGCTTCCTGATTGGCCGCGGTGTTTATGAACTCGTCAATCACGTGGGGGCTTAACTAGTACGTCGTCGTTGCGTTTCTGTTTTTGTCGTTCTTGCTTTTGTAATAAAAAGAAGTGCGTGAGAGTGGGTGATGTTGAGTTGGATGTCGTTTGCGTGGGTTTATTTTTATTGTATCTGAGTAAAAGATAATTTTAGTAGTTTTGGTTAAATGTGTACATGGAGGAAAGATTTTTCAAGATAATTTTGTCACGAGCTATCCATTTAGGTAATCTAACATTTTATAAAACTCTATAAAGAAATAATGAATGAAGAATGTTTTGTTTTACAGGAATGTTTTCATCTTCATCCTAAAATACTTAGATATATGAACCAGAAAATAAAAACCGGAAAATCCAGAAATGCCTTTGTTTTCTGGAATAGATTATTTGAATTAAGGAAAGGTAAGGTTTTAAGGGATTTTTCAATGTAGAGAAATACTGAGCAGTTTCCTGTAATCGATGGTAAAAGAACATAGCTAAGTAACATAAGTCGATGGTAAGAACATAGTAAAGAATAGTTGATAAGGGGGGCATAAAGATAATGATAACATGATAAAGATAAGATACATGATAACATATTGCTAATTTTTGATAATTTAAAATTTTTAAACTTAAAAACTAGTTTCATCAATTATAAAAAATTCTTCTTGTAATAGAGAGTGTATTAAAATAAAAAATATTATAAGAATGGGTAGTAAATTATAATAATTCATTTGTAAAAATGCTTTAAATTACTTAACTAAAAACTTTTTTTCCTAACACTCGTTCATTAAAAATAATATTTTAGAGAAAAACTGCAAGGTTTAAGCAAAAGAACTCGTTCTTAAAAAAGTAATAAACTATTTACCTTAATACATTCAAAAGATATTTAAAAGCAAGCCATCAGGATTCTTAATACTAAACTATCAAATTACTCTTTTATAATATTGTTAATTCTTTAAAGTTACATTATAAAAAATATGTCAAAATAAGTTATGACCAAATATTTAGAGATTTTTCCGAGGAATATTATGTTATGTTTTAGAATTTTTTAATATTTTTAATGTTTAAAAATCATTCAGACCAAATGAAAAATTCCCATTTCCACTCCAAACTCTAATTCCCCAAAACATGTTATAAATCAACAGTAGTTGTTGAAGAACATTAGAGTCACTTAAAATTATGAAGTTAAAGTTTTTGCGGTAAATG
Organism: Tetragnatha versicolor; assembly: GCA_024610705.1. Classification (NCBI taxonomy): domain Eukaryota; kingdom Metazoa; phylum Arthropoda; class Arachnida; order Araneae; family Tetragnathidae; genus Tetragnatha; species Tetragnatha versicolor. Next base: position 43,086,882 of record JANDEH010000002.1, on the reverse strand, counting down.
TACTTTCGTGACTGAAAACATTTACAAGTATTTGAGTACAAAAGTTCTTGAAATGTTGTGATAAAGCTCATTTACTTCGAATCAAAAGATGGAAGTTAAATCTAAATTCAGATGTTTTCCAGAAAATGTTTTCACCAAGACTTTCTTCATTTTTTGTTTTAATGGAGTTAAGTTGTTTTGAAAGTCATTAGTGAAAAGTTGTGCTATTTTAAAATGAAAGATTTTGAATAGGTTTTATGCCATTTTTGAGGTGTTAATTACTTTAGAAACTATTTAAGTTATTGACATCTAGAATTCTGACAATGCAATTTAAGCTGAAAAAAGACAATATTAACATTAACAATAACAAGTATTAACAAAAACAATATTAGTCATTTAGTCATAATTGGAGGGTTAAGAGAAAAACAATATTTGTATCATACATATTTTTTCGTAGTATTTCATTATCTCTCTATTCTAAAAAAAAGTTTTTGGTGAACGGTTTCCAGAGAAAGGCTTTTTAATTACTGAACCAAATGACACATATATGGTATCAAAATGTCCGAATTCTTTCCGGATTTCCGAGTAAGCCCTTCGATTTTTCAAAAAAATTCTTAATTTTAAAATATTTCCATTTTTTTAGATTTCGGATAAGGTCGCAGTTACAAAGCAAGAAACTATGAATTTTAAAACAATTGAAAATATATTTCACTGGTTTTTTAACATTCAAATACATTAAATAATCATCTTTCTATTTATCACACTAATTTAAAAAATATATATTGGATTCTTTTTAACAATATTTATATTTTTGCTGTTCAAACGATTTTAATTATATTTAAAACTAATGTATAATTAATTTATCTTTTATTTTTAAATAATTAATTCATATTTATATATTTATCTTTGTCGTTGTGGCAACCTAATCATTACTATATTTACAATAAAATATAAACTCGCTTTCAGAAATTTTGAACTTTTGCATTTATTTATTACAATAATAATTATTTTCATATCCTTTTGCAAGTTATATTATTTAAGGTAGTAAAAGGTATCTTTTTTTATAACGCAAAACTAGATATGGCGGGGGAATGTTTTAGAAATAAAGATAAAAATCGAAAGTCAGAACATTCGTGTCATTGCTATGAAACTGACACAATTTCGATGTTTATTTGTTCTCATGAAGCAAAATTCTAAATTTTCGTGATGTTTACGATAATAACTACATTTTTCACAGACAATCAATGAAAATCATTACAAATTTTATGAAAGTAAAATTTATTCCGGAGATGTTTCAGTGCTTCTGAATGGATCCGTGTGAGAAAAACATTACCTTGGGGAAATGGTAAAAGAAAGTTTACACTGCTTTGTTACTAATTTTCTTGGAATTAAATGGCGATCCGCCAATTCATATTGCCATAAAGGAACTGTTAAAATTTCGCCGCTGAATGAATATTCCCCTTTTTTGAAAGAATACACCCAGAGAAGTAGTTCCCCTGTTTTAAGAATGTTTTATAAAATGAGTAAGTGCTGTGAGCTGTGTTTTGTGAGGATGGCAAAGAGATCCTTAAGTATCAGCGTCAGCAGTTAACGGGGGTTGGCGAGCGATAGCGAGCAGGGGGCGGTAGCTCCCTAGTTTTTTAAAAATAAATTTCTCAACTGCTGAATTTGGAATTAAATATTTTTCTTTTCCTTCCATTATTGTCAAGATGCTTGTTAAAAATGAACAAATGTTTTTTTTTTTCAAAAATAAGTCCATTGGCATGCCAATGACATAAACATAAACTTACGAAATCATTCTACCATACAAAATTAAAGATTAAGCTAAGCTTTGAACTTATCCCACCGAAGAAGACTTCAGAATCAGCAGTTGCCATAGCAGAACTAATTCAAAAACACCACTCCATCTGATCTCCAAGGACACGACAACAACAACAACAAGCTTTGAACTCTTAATATTTTCAATTTATTGACGTTTTAAACAAACGGAGACATATAAACCCGATCGAAACTCAAACTGTTTTAAATCTACTCACCGTGTATATCCAGCTTGATCCACTGATGAGTGGGATGAGAAGTAGCATTACTTCTCACTCTGCATTCCACCTTTCCTCCAAGGTCCCACCTGGACAGAACGAATCTGGCCGTGGATGTGACGAAGTAGGTCCCGTTTCCTTCGGGCATCACCGTCGTCTTGACGGGCAACGGCCGCGTGCCATTCCACCAGGTCACTTCAGGGGCTGGACGACCTCCGGACGACTTGCACTCCAGTACGAAGGTGGATCCTTCGGCGTAGGGGCCCACCGTGCTCCCGTTCTTCACCTTTTTGCCTTCCACTTCCATTTCAGGGTCCGTAGGGGCAACTGTAAGGAAAGAAGAGATATTGTAAAATACTGAGTAAATAAATAAATAAATTTTATTGGAATAAAGGCTTAGCATTTAGAATTTTGCTTGGCCTATGCACCAATACAAAAAATAATTTAGAAGACAAATTTTCTAATAATTGTTACACAACAAAAGAAGCTATTAAGAAAGAGAAACACACATACAAAAAATATACATGTATACAATATACACACATACAAATTTAAATACCCAAATATATACCAAATATATACATACCGAAATATATACTCCTAGATTTGTAGTTTAAGCCTGATTTGTTTTAATTGAAAATGATCAGAGAGTAAGTTAATCAATTTCTTGAACAATATAAAATACTGAGTAATCTTGGAACAAACCTGATAATAATGTAGGCATGCTGTTTAGTGTACTTCAAAAATATTTTTAGAAGGAACCATTTTGAGTCGGTAAGTGATATAGGTAAGTTTAGAATAGGTTGGTTCAAAAATTTAAAACGTTTGTTTTTATTTATTTGTAAAAAAACCTCATAAAGATGATGGCTTTTGCATGATAACAAATTGATCTAAATCGTACCGTTGTAAAGTATATACGGAAATAGATAACAAGTATACGCTTATTTTCGCTTTGAAAAGAAGAAAAAAGTAAGTATTTTTTTATTTAACTTGGTTGAAAACTAAAAGAAAAAAATATTTTTGTTAAAACGATAGTTTTTATTTATTTGTAGAAAACCCCCATGATGATGATGGCTTGTCCATAAAAACAAATTGATCTAAATCATGCCGTTGTAAAGTATATACGGTTAGAGATAACAAGTATATGCTTATTTTGTTTAGAAAAGAAGAAAAATAAGTATTTCTTTTATTTAACTTGGTTGAAAACTGAAAGAAAAATTATTTTTGTTAAAACGCTAAAAAAATATTTAAACAAGTATTATTTTTTAAGTCCATTGATATTTGAATATTGACCAAATTATAACTTTTAAAATCAACGGAATAAGTAACAAAAACTCTTTTAAATGAATCGTTTCTTATATAATAATCAGAGAATCAGAGAACAAAGAAAATAGTCCTGAGCTTTTTTTATTAACTATCCCATAATGAAATAAAATAATCTTGATAGTTATGAAAATTTATCCCCATGCGAAATAAAAGCTTTTGGATACAGATAACAGAAACTTCAGAGTATAGATAATGGAAAAGAAAATTTTTAAGGTAAACCTAGCCAGCTCTTTAAAGTTTAATTTTGTTGGCATAAAAATATTTTATCGAACAAGATGTTAATTACCCTAAACACAAAAATGGATAAAGAGCAACACCTGTTGTATGTTTTAATCAAAAATAAATACATGCATTGTATCTTTAAAAAGGCAAAACAAGTTTCACACGAATGAAAATGGTACTTTTCTAAAAGCAACCCTTTTAAATTGTGTAATAAACATTACTTAGAAGAGGTTCTAGGACTTTCTTTAAATGCAAAATTAATATTAGTTTTTCTCATTTCCGAAATATTTTTCTAACACCAGCATGTTTACATTTTAGAACCTCATTTACAAAGTGTTTATTTAAAAAATAACCTTCAGTGCCATAAAAGCTTTGCTCAACTCCTTTTCATAAGAGTAAACCCCTTCATTCCCAACAACACATGGGTGTAAGTAAACTAAATTATCTTTCTTTGCGCTGAGGATCTTCTTAAAGACAATGACCACGTTCCTGCAAAGAATAAAGCATTTCTTTATTTAAATTTCCCGACTGTAATCTGAAGTAAGCCCTTATTTTACAATGTAATGGAAGTAATAATGGGGAAACTTTGAGCCCAAGTAGTTACATAAATTGACGATGTGCAACATCATTTAAGAAAGAGCCCAGTAGACAATTCCGAAACGTAGGCAGATACGTTTCAAGCTATTACTTTGATTTTCACAGTTCATATTAAGGGGAGCAATTTCTTTTATTTGTTATTTTTTCAAACAAAATTGCAGTTTTTCTCACTGCTTTGCTTCGAATTAAAGTAAAATGTTTGATAATGTAAGAAATCTGTGTAAAAAACAATCCAAGTTATTGTTTTTATGCAAACAGTATAATAATAATGAAATAGAATTTTTCGTTTGAAATTTTTTAATGCTTAAATTTATATTGAAAGAAAGCGAAATGTTTGCACAATAAAAAAGTAAAATCCCATAAAAAACGTTATGATAAAATAGACATTGATTCAAGAAATTATATTTACCATGCATAAAATTGGTAACTATCTGTGTAGTAAATGATCAACACATTATGCATAAATGTCTAAAATTATTTCGTTAAAATGAAAGTTTTTTTAGGTACAGCACAATGCAGTTTTAAAATACATCAAAAGGAAACTTGTATTTTTTGAAATACTAATAAAAAATGCAAATAAAAACATCTTTTATTTCAAATAACTAAAAAAGAACAAAGGAAATAATTTTTTTCGAATACATATAAAATAAATTGGTTTCTGAAATAAATGCATAAACAATCGGTATTTTAAATCCGTATTATTCCAAATATCTTTAAAAAAATTAAACCAGAACTGAATGGAAAGAAAAAAATAATCTGGAGAATTTCATCGAGATCTTAATGTTCTCTCCTAAAGCATTATGGAATAGCTCTCTCAGTGATGCTCTTATCTTTACGCTTTCTCTTTAAATACCTTTACGAACACAGCCTATTAATTCACTTTATTTAAGTATATTGCTTCATGTAAAAACAAGGCAATTTATTGATATTTTTTCGTAGGTAGTTTCTAAGTAAGTGTGCATTAAATTCTTCATTTTGCATCCATATTTTATTACATCAGATGATTTATGCATAAAAAACGTAATAAACGAGCTTCGAAATACAAATAAGGCAATTGACTGCATTCTCAAGATTATGCATCATCCCACCTTTCGGCAACTTAATAAAAAACCCAACAAAACTTTAAAAAAAGAACATCATGTTCCGAAACCTATGTGGTCCATAAATTTTCATTACTGAAGGGGGCTCATTAAAATTTATTTTCCTTTCAGAGGTCAATAATTTAAGGGAGTTTATATTTTTGCTACAAGAATTCGGCTTTTTTTTTTCGTTTCGAAATATAGGGCTATAAATATGGATTAGGAGAAAATTTAAAACCCGATCTGTGTGCGAGGGGAAAAACTTTGTACGGTTGCCATTTCAAAAAACAAAATAATAAGTAAGCGCCATAAAAAACAAGGAGTGAGAAGGGGAGAAAAAAAACTTTATCAAAGATGCTTTACTACTGATCTTATGGCCCAATAAAATGCTCTTTGAGTCCCTCGTAAAAACTGACAAACAGTTTTCTTCCATTAGCTTTACAACGTTTTGTGTGAAAAACACGCCGTGCAAGATTACAAGTGATAAAAAAAGGAACTAACTCATACTAAATTGAAGTCGGCTTTTTTCTCAAAGCCTTGAGTATGCAAACTGCTCTGAAGAAAATACAGAGTTGAGAATATTATTGGATCTTGAATTCAAAAAGCTGGATCACACCGTCTTAAAGAGAGATCTTTCTGGTTACCATTAAAATTTTTCGGTCTAAATTGCTTCCGAAGGAATCCTGAATCGGAACGGTTACAGTTATTTTGGCTTTCCTAGGTGGATCTTGTTTGTTCGTAACAACTAATCTCTCTGGAATGCTGCTTTTTTTAAGATTCTAGTTTTTTAATGTTCTTCAAAAATGATTTAGCAATTCAAACGTTTCTTTTTAAAATACATAAAAGATGGTTCACATCCTTCGGCCTGATATTTACCATTTTGCTTTTAAAATGTTGTGTCGTAATATTTATTGTAAACAGTCACTCCGAAATAATTTTTTCTTAATAAATAGGTATTTAAATTTATGTACGGATTTGACGATTCATGTTGTATCATCTCAAAAGCATACCTATATGTGTTGACAAGATGTTCTTCTAGATATGGTAGAGGTTTAAGGTAGATGTATTGGTTGTGAAAAGATATCAAATCTTCCTATTGCTGGATTGAAACGAATTGAAAGAAGATGTATTAAACGAATCGTTTGATACCAACAGCAATTTTTTGACATCTCTAAAAAAATACAAATAAGTTCAAAACATTTTACATCAAGAAGAAACGAAAATTTATGATCCTCTTAAATTAATGCTGGCATTTGCAACTTTGGCATAGAATATAAACAGAAATTAAAAGCTGTATTTTAGTGGTAACACGGGAGGATACACGCTGGGGATCTGTAGTGATACAAAGTGATAATATAAGCAAAAGAAATTGTAAATGTAAATATTTTATGAAAACAGTAAAATGACTTTAAAATTGAACACTTACAGATACTTTATGAGAAAAATTTTAATAAAAAATAACGTTTATTTTACCGGATACATCAAATATTCTTCTGCATTTTTAAGAATCACTAAAAATCGTCAAAAATATAGAATTAAAAATCTTAAAGGAGTTATACTATGATGTTTGTGGAATAGTATAAAAGATCAAATACGAAAAAATCGAAAGTAGGCATGAATGTTGTTGTTGTCTTGTCCAGCAAGCAGTGTAAATTGATCCAAAAGTGTCCAAGACAGCTCTGGCCACATCAATAACTTCCGCGGAATACAAGAGTTGATTCGGGTGATCAAGATGGATCCTGAGGAGCTTCGACAAAATGGCAGGGCAATCAAAGATAAGTAGGAATGAATAAAAATGATAAATAAAAAATTAACTTAAAAATACTTTTATTTAACAAACACATTTACTGCCGGCTGTTATGCTCAATACGGTTTAACAGATAATTAAAAAGGATATTATAAACCTTTATTAAATAGGTTAACTACTGTGTACCTATATTATGATGACTTAACATCCCAAAGCTCGGTCTAAATACAAAGCAGATATGTTGGTCACTGACTCTAACTAACATTCATGATCAAAAATGTTTTGATCAGTCATATTTTTGGTTTAAAACAGCACCTTAAGTATTTGAAAATGAAATATCAGAAAATTCTAATAACTCCTAAATGAAATATTTATGAAAACTTTGACAACACAGCCAACTTAATTCAACTCTACCCCAACTCAGACACCAGCGAATTCCGCTAAACCCCCAAAACCTCCCAATCCCTTCCCAAACTCCCCAAGAATAATAGACACCCATCCCTCCCAAAAGAGATACCCTTTTCAGAAGCATCCCATCGAAACTTTCATTAAACCCCCTCTCCACCTAGCGGAAGAAATGAGACGTCTCCCCTCAAGCGATCCCTTGGGGGGGAGGGCTTTTCTGAGGTGCGATGCCATCCATCTCACGTAGGGGGACATCTCGTATAGGAGGAATCGAATAGAGAAGGCATTGTTTTCGAACCACAACCGTGTGAATTGGGGAAACCAAAAGTGTGTATGGTTTTCGGTTGCGTGCTTTCCTGAGGCATGAATTCGGTCTTAAGACATTACGGTCGTATTCTGTGCTACCTGATAAACGGTTAACCAGCAGTCAAAAAGGTTTCCCGTAAATCAGAGTACACGATTTTTTCCTTGACTTCTGGTTAACAGCTGGAGAAGTAGCACGAAATGAGGGCTGTTAAACTATTTCAGAAAAAAAAATAAGAAATTTATATAATTCTTATTATAATTTAGTGCAACCTTGAGGTGTTTTAGTAAATTGTTAAAGAACTATTTATTCCCTTTTCTTGGATGGATGGCCGTGGTTGTTGGAATCAATTTATAATGTTAAAGAACTGTTTCTTTTTTTACCATAAATTTGAATTTGAACGGCTCTATCGGCCGTATTCACAACTGGTGGTTAACCGGGAGTCAAACCTCTGATAGGTGAAAAACTAGTTTTTTTTCAACGGCCAATCCGAAGCTAGACTGTCGTTGAACCACCGGTCAAGTTAATAAGGACGTAAAACACATACAATTTCCTAATATAAGAGGTGGTTTAGGTTAAAATAGGAGAATCTCAGAAGAATGGTTGAAGTCCACGGATTGTAGTAATTCAAGGTTTTCTATAAAGCAGTGTGTGTGTTATTCATATATAGAGAAGACATTTTTGGGACTGTTTTTACAAGACATTATGAAACATTTCAGTTTGGAAGCTACCAACCCTAAATGAAAAAACCTTAAAACATTTGAACCCAGAGTCTCCGAAATTTCATTCAATACTACCTACATTTTAGGGCTTTCAGATTATAACGGATAAAAGAGGAACCCAAATTCATGTTAAACTTAAATTTTATTATTTTGGCCATACGCCATAGTCATTATCAGCAGTCCATTTCCTGATTAGCACCACTACTAAATTGATACCATTCTATTCCAGTTATTTTTATGATATTCATGTATCTAAATCTTTTTTTGATTGGTATTCTATGGTGTATTGCATTTTAGTTTCTTATAATCGGGTTTTCTCTCCCTTCATCATAACAACGTCTGGTTTTTACGACCACTTCGATTTTTCTATCTTTAACCCTCAAAATAAGAACTCTATTCGGATCATGTAGTGTTTTCTTTCGTCTCTGTCTAACACACTTAACTATATAATAACCTGGATAACTCAGCGTGCCAAAATTTACACCGTGTCATTACGCCAAAGTGGGAAAGATCGATGCTTGGATTTTTACAGAATCAAACATAACGTGTTTATTTATTTAATGAAATGGAGCGCAAAGGCTATAAAACGATATATTTACAAAATTTCTTTTGAAAAACGATGAAAAAACAACAGAACCATATAAGTACAAGAGTTTATTTAAGGAACTACTTTGTTTTAGCACTAGTGTTTTGCCACCTTGAGCGGCAAATCACTCACAACAATGGCACGCTTTTCATAATGATAAAATATAGGAAGTTTGCAATCCAAGTTTATAATCTCAGTGCTCTAACATTGGCATAATCCCATCGCACTCTAGTCCTTCCCATCACTACGCGAGACGCCATGTTCTGTGCTCAATGAGCGCTTACCTGGCGATTCCGAGCGACCATCCATCTTTCTCAGACAAGGCGGCCGCCGCTGTTGTGCCTTGATGGATGTCGGGAGAACGTTGATAAATATTTCACTTTGCCCGGATAAGCGTTGTGCAGCTCCTATGGTCGGTGTTCGGCCTTTTGTTTCGGATCAATGTGTTTTTTTGTTTCGGGAGGGATTCTTTTTGGAAAATATGAGGTATGTTCAAAAACTATAAAATGTATAGTTTTTTTTTAATTTGTGTGTCTGGGTAGGAGGAGTTTGATGTATGTATAAGTTCGATGGTTTGATGAGGTTCTTTGTATATCGACGTAGAGTCAAAATAATAACTATAAATAAAGCTATTGAGAGTAATGGCATTTCAACACTATAAATACAAGACTATTGCAGAAAAAGAGATTCATGCGATTTTCAACGAAGCTTTAAAACCATAAAGAGTAATATTTTTAAACCTTAGAAAGCTTTGATATTATGGAAAGTAATTTAAACCATGAATAGCTTTTATACCATGTAAATTAACGAGTTTTTTAATCATAGGTATACAGCTTCAAACAATAGAGACGGAGTGAGGGACCTTTGAAAGGTTGAAACTACAGAATACTGGTGAAATTGTTTGCCCTAGATAATATAGGTGGGAGTGGGAAAAATAAAAAATACTAACTTTTCATAATTATTTTTCAACTGTTTACAAAAGGCAATAGAGAATAACTGTCTTTTAAGCATTAGATCGTTTTAAAACTATAGAAAGCAATGTTACTAAGAGAGCACTTCTTATGACCTCAGTATATAACGGTAACAGCAATACAAGTAACTCAAACAAACCAAAAAAATAAAAACAATTAACCATCTGTGTACATATATTTTAATAATTGAGAAGGACATTTCTATATAAATTTCAATTTTCCAATCAATATTAAGCCGAGACTTTTTATAGGAAGTATTGACGTGCAAAAGCAATTACTCTTGACAACAAAAATGCTTGTTGGACGTTTCAATGAAAACTTAAGTTCTCATTAATTCTTTCACAAACCCTTAGGCTATTTGTTCAGACTTTAATAGAAAATCCTTCAGATACATTTGGTGAATAAGAAAAGTAAAGCCGATTATTTCGCAGGAAGATAATTGAAACTACTACTACACACTCTAGTAGTCTGGTAAAAAGAGTTTTGCACATCTTATATATTAAAATAATATGGTTGTTCTTTCCGCCGGCCGCCAGGCCGAACCCCCCAACCCATTTGGACTAACTCGGTCTCTATCGAAAGCTTTCCACCCCTAGATGAGCCAATAATATAACACGATCATCCAAAACCTTCCATTTTAAAATTATGTGTTCTTTTCACTTTTCTCTAATGTTAAATCTATGGAGAGGTTCCGTTCCGCCGGCCGCCAGGCCGAACCCCTGAACCGATTTAGACAAACTCGGTCTCGATCGAAAGCTTTCCATCCCTAGATGAGCCAATAATATAACACGTTCCTCCAAAACCTTTCATTTTAAAATTATACGTTCTTTTAATTTTTCTCTAATGTTAACTCTATGGAGAGGTTCCGTTCCGCCGGCCGCCAGGCCGAACCCCTGAACCGATTTAGACAAACTCGGTCTTGATCGAAAGCTTTCCACCCCTAGATGAGCCAATAATATATCACATTCCTCCAAAACCTTCCATTTTAAAATTATGCGTTCTTTTCACTTTTCTCTAATGTTAACTCTATGAGGCAGCTTTCCGCCGGCCCCCAGCCCATACCCCTGAACCGATTTGAACAAACTCGGTCTTAATCGAAAGCTTTCCACCCCTATATGAGCCAATAATATAACACGTTCCTCCAAAACCTTCCATTTTAAAATTATGCGTTCTTTTATTTTTGTCTCCATGTTAAGTCTATGGAGAGGTTCCGTTCCGCCGGCCGCCAGCCCGAACCCCTGAAACGATTTGGACAAACTTGGTCTTGATCGGAAGCTTTCCACCCCTAGATGAGCCAATAATATAATACGTTCCTCCAAAACCTTCCATTTTAAAATTATACGTTCTTTTAATTTTACTCTAATGTTAACTCTATGGAGAGGTTCCGTTCCGCCGGCCGCCAGGCCGAACCCCCTAACCGATTTGGACAAACTTGGTCTTAAATGGAAGCTTCCCACCCCTAGATGAGCCAATAATATGTCACGTTCCTCCAAAGCATTCCATTTTTTAATTAGAAATTATTTCAATTTGCCCCATTGTTTTTAGTTAATATTTTTATCAACACAGGCAAAACTTCCTTGAAAGAGAGTGAAGAAAATCTACATTGAAATTAAATTTCAAAGTTTTGACGGTTCACTAGATTTATCCTAACGGGATACTAGAGCCGTATTGAATTTATAAAAGATTATGGTACATGTTTGATTGTTTATTTCTTCTTTCCCTTTACACAGAAGGGGATTAACATTTAACTTCAAACAATGAGACAAATGAAAATCAAATAATAATTTAAAGTGGAAGGTTTTAGGAGGATGCCACTTAAAATGGGTTTATATAGGGGTAGTAAGATTTCATTTAAGAACAAGTTTGTATAGATCCGGTTCGGTGGATTGGGCTGACGACCGGTCAAAATTAAATGACAATTATTTCAATGTAATAAATTTGTGACAATGCCATGTGAAATCGTAGACAAAACCCCTTTCGAAGATAATGAATTAAAACTGCATATTTAATGACAGGGAATGAATAAATACGAACAGGTAGTAACGAGCGAATCTCTCTTCAGCGCCAAAGAAGGCTAGCTGTAAAACCCGGCTTTGCCGGGTTGTAACAGCTAGTATGATTTATTTTTATGAGGGACTAAAATATAAAGTTATAATGAAGATATTTATCTTCAAAAAAACTTTATAAAACAAACACATAAATTATGAAGTATTGAAGTGTTTGAATAAAATATAAAATTTTTAAACCATGAAAATTAAATTTGATTTTGAATATTTTCCATTATGAGAGTTAAATTCTTTAAATTCTAATTTAGTATGCATCAAAAACTATCTTCCGTTGTTTTGTATTTTTCAAATTTTTCCATATTATCAAAATTTTTATGATTAACATTTCAAAAATTTATCACTATTACAAATATACTAAAATATAAAGCTCTTAGTTAAAATTTCACAATAATAAAAATGTAATCATTTTTAATGCAAGATGATTAAATTCTTTTTCGGGAAAACAAAGCACTTTCAAATATTGCTGTAAAATAAATTACGATGCCTACGAATTAAATTCAAATATTTTATTAATTTTTATTTCATAAGCATAGATAAGAAATCAGATAATGCTCTCTCTACATCTACATGAGATAAAGTTTTTCCTTATCTAAATTTAAAGTTATTTGATCTCTAACAAGATAGTGTGAAATCAATATCAACTTTACGCACAAATTCCAGAACTTTAGCCACTTGCTTAAGTTTAATAAAAAAACTTATCGACTTTTCGAATAAAAAATCCGTAAAAGTCCCAGCCGAAATCTCAGAACTTCGATGTGATCGAGAAAATAGAGCGAAAACTTCCCCCTACTTAAGCGAAAGAAATTACCCTTGAAAATAGCGGGGGCATCACCAGAAGGAGGAGGAAAATCAATTTTCTTTTAAATTATTAAAGGGTACGAGAGTGGAAAAATAATAGAAGCCTAACCAGGAGGTTTCATTTAATACCCTTAACGTATCCAAAGAAGATCGGGTCCATCAATCAAGTGAGAAGGATTCTTATCCTTAGATCGATAACGTCTTTTTTTATGTACATTTTTTTCACGAGAAGAAAAACTGGTGAGTGTGTGAATGAGATCGAATGAAAGAAAAAGAATGTCGTGAGCCAGTTATAAAAACTCGCTAAGAAAGAGTCTTTGTCTTGGAAGCGGGGAGATACGGATACAGTTACAAGGGGAGTGAGGGGTTTTTTCCACCACTCTTGTTTTTATCATGTGTTTAGATGGAAATGTAATGATGTTGTGATAATGGTTAGTGCTCCGAAGTTACGGGGAAAAATGCAGTAATGTTATGTCAGGTAATATTCGATGCCATGTGTTCGTTGTAATGATAAATATTCAGTTTTATGATGGGGAATAGTATTATTATAGATTGTTAGATAATGGGTGTTTTTTGGGTTTACGAAGGATATAAATTGGAATAAGGTTGTCCACGATGACGTCACAAAACTCTGATCCTGCAGGACAAACAGACTTAACTCTCAAATTAACTATGTCTGTCCTTCAATTTCAGAAGCATTTCTGAATTCAAATTCCGATTTGAAAACTTACTTTTGCTTGCAATTATATCTTTTTAAAAATTGTCCTTTAAAAGCATTTTTAAACATCATTAAAGATGGTTAGATTCTGTGGAATAATAAGGTTGTCCACGATGACGTCACGAAACTCTGATCCTGCATTACAAACAGACTGATTGCTAAGGGTTGCCACCAGATGATGGACAACCAGATGATGGATTACAGAAAAAAGTAAAAATGAATTGATAATTTCCAAACTATTTCAATGCAAATATTTGTTTTAAAATGTGTATCTGATTTTGCATTTTTTAGAATTTTAATAATTTTAACGTAGGGGAGAGTTTTGTAGTACCTTTGGACAAAAATCACGTTTGGATTTTTCTAAGACACTTAAAATCACATTTTTACCATTTTAAATGCCCAACCTATAAATAGTCCTAACCTTAGCAAAGAGGGTAATATTTTGTATTAGCTAAAATCTTCAAAATTGGATTTTTAATTCACTTTAATAACTTCACGAAATTTGTGTCCATAGATACAGAAACCTGCTCTCCCTATGAACAGACCCAGTTGTACCTGTGGACACTAGGGTGGGTCATTTTCCTATGGCGAAAAAAAAATTTTGCAAATTCTATCGGGCACAGCAAGAAAAGGGTGCCAAATGGTCTCAAACTAACATGTGTAAAATATTATTCGATTATAATAACTCTTTTTGCCTCCGGATTGGCCTCAAATAGAACAAATAGTATATGTAATTTTTCATATTTTTAAAAAAAATTATGAATTAAATTTTTGTGTCGAAAACTTATTAAAGTTCACAAATAAGGATATTTAAAAGCAATTTTAATCACATTAGTGACCTTCATGCATTATTAAAACAAAAATAACTGCCAAAGTGGCAATATAATATGCTATCATATTAACAAGAGCCGTAGAATATAAATCTCTTTTTATAGTGGATTTTCAGTGGTAAAGATTTTAAATATTGGTAGTTCATATACATTCTCCCTCAAATTTGGTCAGTATAAAACGGTATTTTTAATTTTTTCAAAATAAAAAGAGTTGTGTTTTTCATAAATATGCCACGCTTTCGAAATTCAGCGGACAGCTATTTCACTGGCTGGTCTTGGGATCCAAATATGATCGAAAAAATATGTTGAAACCAGGGGTGGCAAATTGAACGGAACTCTCAGGTTTCACTCCTTCTTGACCGAAACTAATACTCATTTACATTTAAATTTTTTCTCCGGGATGAAAAAGAAACTTCAATATGAGATTGCGCTTCCTCCGGATAAAAACCCAATTCATTTTGACTTTTGATTTTGTTCCTGGAAATAAAGTATCACGAATTAAAATTTCAGTTTCGTTCTTGATCAAAACTAAAGCGATCTCTATATTTTAATTTTGTCCCGGATCCAAATAATTTCCCTTTGCAAAACTCTAGTTTCCTCCTGAACCAAATCAAACAATACTTCGACTTTTCAGTTTTTCTCCGGATCAAAAGTCAACGCAACTTTGAAACCAAGATTTCCCCTCGGAACCGAACTAAACACGGTCTCGGCAGTTTTGCTCCGAGCAAAATTCAAGGCAGCTTTGGGGATTTAGTTTCGTTCCCGAACCTAATTACACACGGCGGCTACACTTAACTTTGGCTCCGTATATAATTTTAGCGGGGTTTAATTAGTTGGAATCGCTCTGGAACAAAATTAAATGTGCATAGAATGCTTTCATTTTGTTCCTAAGGCAACATTTTTTTCTAATTAATAATATTTTTTACATTATTTGATAAATTTCAAAGTGAAGTTTAGAAAAATCAAATAATCAATATTTAAAATATTTTGTGTCTTGTTTTTCACACAGCCAAAATCCTGGCAGTCGATATTCAGACAGCCATTATCCAGACAGCCCAGAATACTAAAAACTGAAATATCTACAAACGAAATGCCGTCGGTCCAAAATCCCAAGAAACAAAATCCCGACAGCATGGAATCTTCTCAGAATAAAATCCCAACTAAAGAAATCCTGACTCTCCGAAATTCCAAAAATTTAAATCCCAACAGCCCAAAATCCCGTCAGTTTGAAATCCCAAGAAACAAATACCGATCAGTCATTATTAATTTATCACAAATTTTAGCTATTTATAACATCTTATATAAAATTCTTTCTTGAATTTTGAATTCTCTCTCTCTCAAACACAACAAACTAAACTACTTCTAGCCCCCCGTAACTGTTCGTCAGTTTGCTTAAGTTTAAATAAATTTAAAGCCTCTTTTAATAAACTTTACTCATTATTACAAATTAATTAAAATTAATTACAGATGATTATTTTTTTATTCACTCATTTTCATAAGGTTATTATTTTGGTTGAGACTCGCCTTAGGCATTCATTTTGATAGAAAGCTGGAAATTGAAGTCATTTGACGACAATACTATTGTGTAATATTAAATATATTGTGTGTAGTATTTAAATTAGAAACAATAAATATCATCTTCGGAACCAAATTTAAGTATTTCACTCACATTTATTGTTGTTCCGGATCGAAACTCAAGTTTTTTAAACCCGGTAAAAAAATTTCGGAGCAAAGTAAAGGGTTTCCTCCGTGTTGAATTTGGTTCCGGAACGAAAGTAAATAATCAGAGTTGCCTTGAATTTTTCTTGGAGCAAAACTGTCGAGACGGTGTTTAGTATGGTTCCGAGAGGAAATCTTGGTATCAAAGCTGCGTTGACTTATGATCCGGAGAAAAAATGAGAAGTTAAAGCCGTGTTTTATTTCGTTACGGAGGGCACAGTTTAGGCTGATTTAAGATCCGTATGAAAATTAAAACATAAAGAATCCCAAAGATTTGTTCCAGGAAAAAACTCAACTTTAATTCGTTTTAAGTGTAGTTCCAGGAACAAAATCCAATTTCAAAAGGTATTTAGTTCTAATCCGGAGGAAACGAAATATCAAATTTTAAGTTTGCTTTTATCGCGGAGAAAATAAAAATTTTTAGGCTGTTGAACTTTGTTCCGGGAGGAAATAAATACCTTAAAATCACAGTTTCTGAGTTAAGTTTCGTTCTTTTTGCCATCCCTGGTTGAAACAATTGTCGAATGGATGGTTCGTTCATAGGCAATATCAGTTATGATTCGCTCAGTCATGATTTACCTAATTTTTTACTATAGCAATTGACTGAAACCCAGGCCCATGAAATTATACTTCTTTGAGGATTGACTCAAAATAGCTTCTTAGAATTCCCTTATGCGTTCATAAAAGTTAAAATATAGCAAATTTAACTGTTTAGGATAATTACAAGTAAGTTTTGAAAAGTAATGTAGCTTATTTAAAAACTTAAGGGATAATACTGAGCTTTATGCTGAAAACGGGGATCTGCCGCTCTTCTTAAGAAAATATTTCAAAATTTGACTCTTAAAATGTGATTTTAATTTATTTTTGGACATTAGGGAATCACATGGGGACACGGACACTTGGGATGGACTATTCCTAATATGTCAAAAAATTTCAAGGAAATCCCAACTTTTAAACTATTATCCAAATGTTTTCCATGGGGTTGAAACCTATAACCCAAAAAAGTTATCCACCTTCTGACATATCCATTTTTATTAAAAATTTAATGTTTTTACCATCCTACTCAACCGATAATAAAGGTTTCGCACATTTTTATGATTCCAGCAAGAAATTTTTGATTGCCAGTGCTAACCATTGAGATATTTCAAAATATGTTGTATTACAAGTCAAGTATTTCAACTTTGGTTTCATTTATAATTATTTTATAGTCTTCAATGATGATTTTTATACCATTGTGCACATTTATATTCATGACGGATTTGTGCAATCGAGGTAAAAGCTTGATTTTCGTTGGTCCATTTTTGCATGAAATTACTATATTAATCGAAACTTTGAGGCCAATCCGGAGGCAAAAAGAGTTATTATAATCGAATAATATTTTACACATGTTAGTTTGAGACCATTTGGCACCCTTTTGTCGCTGTGCCCCTGGGAAAATGTGAAAAAAATATTTTTGACCCACCCTAGTGGACACCCTTAAAAAGTTATAGTTGAAAAAAACTATTTTAAGCATTGATTTTTTATAGTAATGCAGTTTTAGAAGAAAATGAAGTTATGAAGAAAAGAAAATGTAGTAGTTAGAAAATGAAGTTGATTGATAAAGTCTTGATTTTGTTTACCAAAAATTCATAAATCACATGGGATTTTCAGATAAAAATTTGAGGTAATAGTTTCAGTAATCATGCTGATTGATATGATCACTTCACTGATCCAAAAAAACAATTCGATCGACACTTAGTTGTGCAAGCATTTGGGGGTAATAACTTTCACAAATCTTCTTCGGTGGAAGTTTCAAGTTTTTTGTAATCATCATACTTAAATGCGATAGGGTGCTTAAGATTTTATACCATATTTTACATTAAATACAAAGTAAAATCAAAAATTTTAAAAAGTAGTTAGAATCACAAAATATTTGAATTTTCATCTAAAAATCACCTAAAAATAATTGCCGACAAATAGATAACCATTTAGAATTAAAAACGCCGATTGGCTACATACACCCACAAGAACGTATCCGTAGGTACAACACTTAGGGTGTCCGAAGGTACAACACCAGGTGTTTCAGCATTTAAAATTATATAAATAAATAATAAATAAATTTTATTGGAAGTAAAGGCCACTGGCCTATGCACCAATACTACATACATTCATATAGCTACAATAAATATATATTATCCATCAATAGAATTATAATATTAGATACAAATAATTTGGAAGACAAATTTTCTAATAATTGTTACACAACAAGAGAAGCTATTAAGAAGAAAGAGAAACACACACATACAGAAAATATACATTTAAAATTATGTAAAAAATAAAAGAATTGAGATCTGACGATTTCTAATATCAAAAATAAAAAGTCAAAATCTCATGGATTTGCCCCTTATTCATTTTATCGTATTATAGTTAAAGGGGAAGAAAAATATTAATGTAGTGTTGCACCAAAAAAAACTTGGAGCTCCTAAAAACAGTTAATTTATTATATTAAATTTAAATATTATTTTAAAGAGCTTATTTCACGTTAGCATCTAGATTGCATCTGTTTACATTCAAATTTCCATTTTTCCCGAATTTTTAAACGCGGTGACTGAAGGTACGACCGTCCTTAGGTACAGCACTCCCCCTACATATTTATTTTTTTCGAAATTTCTTTTTGAAGTAAAAAATTTGAGCTTTCATGTTTAGTATGAAGTTGTAGATGGTCTTTTATTTTCAAGCACTTTAAAGTCCATTACACGTCTTACACTTATTGTAATTTACTATAGGGTGTTGTTAACTGAAGTTTATTAATTTTCTATTGTAGGGAAGAGTATTTCGTGAAATTTTTAATGTTAAATCTTAAATCATTTAAAATAGTACTTTGTTTATAATAACAATTCTGTGAAGGATATTTTTTGTGTATTAATTTTGAATGTTATATAACATAGAAAAATGTAACTTATTTAACTCAGATTATTTTGGATACCTAATTTTCTAATTATTTTTCACACAAAAAAATATGTGTAGTATAAAATGTATTTCTGAACGTAAAACTTTTCCTTAAATGCTGTTTAAACATAAAATAAAAGATTTGAATAAAAACTTTGTATTCAATCATACAGGAAATCATAGGGACCTGTAAAATATACATGTAAGTTTATGCAAAACACACAGTTAACACTAAAACCAACAGGAAAATCAAATTTACCTCTGCTTTGAAAAAAAAAACTCTTAAGTTTCGCAATTGACAGTGCAATAAATTATATCATCCCACTCAAGAACCAAACCAACTTAAGTCCATACTTAAAAATTTAGCAAGCAACAACAAAACACACCATCCCAAACAAGCAAGCAAAAAAAATTCAAAACACGTCTCAATTCAAAACTGCATTATTCCCATCGAAAAAGAATCAATCGCAGCGGCAGCGAACACTCCAAAACATAATACCTCCCAAAGCAATTTATTTTTCAACCCAGACCACCACCAAAAAGAAAGCACTCCATATTCGAAACGGCGGCGATAAAACCAGCCCAGAAGTGAAACGCATCCGATCGATTGACACAATTATTTTCCTTCAACAATTTCATTCAAGGTCCAGCCAGTCTCCCAGCTCATTATTCAGTCAGTGAAAGAGCTTTCGATGGATACTACTTGTTATTTAGACGCAGGTGCCGCTAATTTTTTCTGACACCGCTATGAAGCCCGTTATTGATTTTCTCTCAGAAGAAGGAATGGAAAAAGACGAAACGTGCGGTGAAAAATGCGCCTGTCTCTCCTCACTACTCCTTGTTTTGCTTTTGTGTCCCTCATATCGCATTTTCAAGGCCTGTTTTTGGACGGTGGGAGTTCTTGTGTAGCGTGCCATTCCTCATTAGAGGAGGGAGGTTTTCTAGCACTCTATATATTAGGCTTTTCTGAGGGCGGTGAATATTGTGTCCGTAAAAAGTCAGATAAGGTTTTTTGGTGGTCTGTTGAAGGAATTTGAGTTTTAAGTGTACAAAAGCAAACTGTAGGATGTATGGAAAGATTGAGAAATAACATCGCCATTCAACAATATTTAGTAAAATTTGTGTATACTATCTAAGTAGGAAATTCAAAATGAAATACCTACACAACAAATATAATGTAGAATGATTATTCGTAAAATGATAAACAGAACTTTTGTCGATGTAAATTTTTGTAATGTTAACCTTTTACCTGCCGATGTTCCCAAATGGGAACATCATTTTATGGAATTTTTTAACCACTTAATTTTTCATGCAGGAATTGGATACTTGGTAGAAAGCAACTCAAAGATATGAAGTTATTTTACATGCAAAAGTTTTTCACATGCAATTTTACCCTTTTTGTAGAATTTACATCAAAATTAGAGATTTTTGGCTCTTCCAAAAGTTGCACAAGTTTCAACCTGTGAAAATTTTAAATAAATTTAGTTTTAAATAATTTTGCTGTGATTAGGTAGCTTAAGTACACATCTTCCCATCTGCCTTGACAGAATAACTTCAAATTCTAATTTTGGAGAGTAATTACCAATACAACGTAGGGGAGACCGGGGCTAGTTTTCCACTGGGGCAAATTTTCCAACGCCCTTTATTTTTAAAGGAGCAATCAGATAACCCTAACGAATGAACTGGATGATAAAGCAACACTTCACACACATTCTGATGTACTTTCAGTTTCATATCTTTTTTAGTTTAGTCACAAATGCGATTTTTTCAATATTTAACACTTTGCGTAAACTTTTGGATTTTTACTAAAAATGTAAAAAAGCCCATTAAATTTTAACTGACTAATTTGATAATACTTGTACTGAAAGATGATTTCTCACTCCATCGAACCATGCTTTTGTTTTTCATAAACGTGGAACCCCCACTCGTACAGGGGCTCCCAAAGGTCGAAATTTGAGTTGGGGCAGGTTTTCCTAAAGTAGACGGGGCACATATTCCAACGATTTTGTGGATCAGGCACAAACCAAACAACCAATCCGTACCACTAGCTAACGATTCTTAAGGAGCTGTTTGTTCGAGTCCCACTAGAATTTTTTCAATTTCTTTTTAAAAATGGTTTTCTTGTATTTTAAGTTCATATAGTGTGAGTATAATTAGACTTTTCCGGTGCTACTTCTTCTACTACAAGTATGATTAACAATTAAAATTCTGTATCAAGAATTTAAAACGTGCAAACCTCAGATAATTTTTAAGTTGATCGCTTTTGGTGACAAACTCATGAGGAAATCAAATTTCAGATGGTTTTATCAATAGTTTTTAAACTATGATTTTGTCGTATTTTCCATTTTTAAGCTCCCGCTTTCAGCAGGTAATCTCAATTTTAAAACCGGCGCCAATCCTCAATCGCCAAAGATATGACTTGCAAATACTGTGGCAACCTTAATCCGCAACACTTGATCCATTTATTCGAATTTAACTGAGAAATTCTTTTCAAAGGTTTTAACTTAAATAAATGCGTGTTAGATATATTTTGATTTTGAATCAAGTTTATCAATCCTTTCATCTATTCAATGCAATTCAATGTTAGATTTTACATGAGGATACGGCCTGAAATCTAGATCATAATTTTAAAATATCTTGAAACTATAGAACCAGGCTTGCTCAACGGTTAGAGTGCATGATTACCAAGACATGGAACCAGGTTCAAATCGAGCTCTCCCCCAGCGTAACTGAAAAATTTAATTTTTATACTAATCTATGTAAATTTAGCCCCAATATTTTCCAACTTCTTTAGTTATAAATGTTTTAAATCGAATAATTTTCACTTACGCTAGAGAAATAAAATCTCATTGTATCAATTATGTTTTAGCTTACTTAAAGAGTTTTTGAGCCAAAGAAATCCTCGGAAAATCCGAAAGTAAAATAATTATTATTGTCTCATTTTGAAGAGGACCTCTTTTGGACCAAAACCTTAAGCTTTTATGCAGACCAAATTAATTGTAACTCAACTTCTAATTTGCTCTCAACCGTTAACGCACAATACTTCTTTTCCATTGCTTTTTCTAACTTTTGATAATTCATACGCTTCTTTACGTTTCTGTTGGAACGCCCATTCTGGAATACTTAGAAATGTTTCAGATTATATGAGGCGTTAGCTATCAAAACCAGCTCATTCCATTTTCGGAAATTTTACAGGAGAGACAAAAACTTCTCACGTCCACAGTCCTAAAGCTAAATTTTTTTTAATTTTTTAATTGAAGTATAACCGCCTAGAATTTGATTAGTTTTTAATTTTCATTCCAGGTGCATTACCTTGGACGTAATTACACTAACTAGGTTGGAATGAGCTGATTTTGATGCAAAAACACGATTTTTCATGCTTTTTTCAGTTTTTTTGTTCAATTAAGTTGCGTGATTAACTTGTTTTTTTTCCAGTTTACCAGTTAATATATGTGTCTTTACGAGTTTTAAATAAATGACATCCACTTAACTTTTTCAAATGATACGAAATTTCACAGTTGAGATCACAGTTTTCACATTTTCATCTACACTAGCGGAAAAAAAAATCCCAACACCAAGAAGGAAAGGAGATATCAAAGTCAAATTGATTTCTATGATTGCACATAGTATCAATGTGAATTGATTAAAAAATCAGCCTTCCTGGATGTTAGGGGGCTGAGAAAACCAGGGAGGAGTGTTGACCCCATAGGTGTCCATTACCACCGTCACACGTCATATTATTGAGTGACAGGGGCTCTAAATGACTTTTGAGGGATTGGAGGACCATGTTGCCTCCTCAGGTAGTCCCAATTCATATGGTGCACCAGCGGACGTTGCATACCGAGTTAGGTGATTTCTCCTCATTGACCGGACTTGTTTTGTGGGTGTTGGTTCTAGAGAACTGGAAAGACGGGGTAAAAATGCAACCTAGGGGGTTAAGAAGAAAGTTTGAACATTGCATCCAACATGCGGTTGTGCATGTTTCTCTTGAAATTTGTCTCCAGGACAGGTCTGAAGGTAAGGACAGTCTACCGGCTGGAAAACCTCAATGACGCAGCTCTGGTTGGAAAAAGTACTGGTGAATCATACTCAGGAGTTGCTGAAATAGAATACAATGCATCCCCACTCCGTTACCCTGCATCACCACTCCGTGGAACGATTAGAAAATCATCAGCTGAGTGCGTTATCTCCATTGTGTCTTCAAACTCATACCCTACCGTCGTGGTGCTCCAAACCGAAGCAGGATTCTGTCATAAACACAATGTCATGAAATTGGGATTTTCATTTCCTTATTTCGTGCACTATTGGAAACAGAAAGACCCATTTTCAGCCCCTTGTTTATAGACAAAGATGTAAGAAGCTATGCGGACAAAACGGACAATCCGCAGTACTGCAAACGACATCCATCCCACTGCCGCTTGTCCTCAGTATGATCTACCGGTACTTTGGCCAACCAGAACTGCTTCATTGAGGTTTTTAGCCGGTAGACCATCCTTACCTTCAGACCTGTCCTGGGGACAAATTTCAAGAGAAAAATTCACAACCACATGTTGTATGCAATGCCCAAGCTTTCTTCTTAACCCCCTATGTTGCACTTTTACCCTGTCCTATCCGTTCGTAAGAACCAACGCTCACAAAACATGTCCGGAGAAAGAGGAGAAATCACCTAGCCCGGTTTGCAACGTCCGCTGGTGCACCATATGAATTGGGACTACCTGAGGAGGCAACATGGTCCTCCAATCCCTCAAAAGTCATTTAGAGCCCCTGTCACTCAATACCATGACGTGTGACGGCGGTAATGGACACCTATGGAGACAACATTTCTCCCTGGTTTTCTCGGCCCCCTAACATCCAGGAAGGCTGATTTTTTAATCAATTCACATTGATACTATGTGCAACCATAGAAATAAATTTGACTTTGATATATTCTTTCCTTCTTGGTGTTGGGATTTTTATTTCCGCTAGTGTAATTTCGGGTTGGGATGAGCTGGTTTTGATAACAAACGCCTCATATCTACACTCCCTACCATTTCCGCACGGTTTTTTGATTCCCCTGTACCCTTCAGACCTTTGAGTATCACAAGGTCGAGAGCTGTACAGTACATCCCAGACTTTGCAATGAGTATTCAAAGATAATTTGGGTAACCCCAGAACGGATACCTAAACCTGGAAAGCGGTAGATATCATCAAATTAATATTAAATATTGTAATGGTGACCATATTCAAAATAAACAAGTATATAAATAAAATTTGACCACCACTTTTAAAAACGTTTTTGTATAATTAATTCAACCCTTGTGTTCATCCAGTCACATTTCCCTTCAGTGATGAGTCACCTTAAACACATTGGAGAGGCTTGTGCTGTTGGGAGAATATCCTTCAAAACTCGATTTTGATTGATAGGCGAAGTCTATTTTTTTATTAAAAGTCGCTAGTGTTTGAACCTGAAAGTAAGAAATTCAACAAGTGATTATAACACCTATTTCAATGGGTTAGATTTTAAATGTCAGAATTGATAGTGTAAAGACCTGGTTTGAGATTAAGTAGGGTGGGTTGGGGTAAAATGGGTCAGTTTTAATTAACTCGATATAAATCAAATTTAAATTGAATTATTTTCGCTCATTTTTTTGTATTATAATTTTTTATGTGTCGGCAACATTTTCCGACCGTCAAATATTTAGATTCATGAATTTAAGAACTGAAAAAATATTTTATTTGAATGGCAAATGGTGTTGTCGAAAAAACAGGGCTTACAAACTTCCAAATATCTATATATGTAATAAATTACAGCAGACTTTTGTAATATTTTTCCATAAAAGAAAGTCTGAGAGACATTTCAAGCCAATCAGCTTAGAAAAATTTAAAATATTTAATCTTTTATAACAATATTTTGTACTTGGGATAAAATGGGTCATAGTAAGGAGGCCTTCTGTGTATTAAGTAAAAACAATGTTTTTTAACTAATTTCCTTCAAATATACATTCACTGTTAAAACGATTGTATCAAAATTGAGTAAAAAGTACTCAAAAAGGCTCCGATCCAATAAGTACTTAAATTTGAATACATGAATATACTCATTTCTGAAAATGTGCATACTCAAAAATGAAACATCTTAAGCTTGAACTCAAAAATGAGGTCACGATGTTTCATTTTTGAGTATGTACATTTCAGAATGAGTATATTCATGTATTCAAATTTGAGTACTTATTGGATCGGAGCCTTTTTGAGTACTTTTTACTCAATTTTGATACAATCGTTTTAACAGTGTTGGACTGTCAAACAAGTTTATTTTTGTCCAAATGAAGTATGGTCTAAATTTTTTATTGTAATTTCATGTGCAACTAATTGTAACCAACTGTTTATCGTTCACCTACATGGATCGTTCAACGATCCCAGGTGATGTAATACTTTATTTACTTTGTTTAAAAAAATAATAAATAAATAAATAAATAAATAAATTTTAATTGCTACATTTGAACAATGTTCATTAACTTCGGACTTTAATAATTTCACTGAAGTACAACTTAAAACAAATTTTTTCAGATAAAAACGGCTTAGCCGATTACCTTTTTTCTTATTTTCATGTATATTTAGTAATAAATATATATTTGACATATTTTTGCAATGAGACCCATTTTATCCCACTGTGGTGGGGTAAAATAGGTCATTATTTTGACGCTAAGTTTAACCAACTTATGACTAAAAAATATTTGATAAAATTAGATGAAAATGTTCTAAAGGATTGTAATGCCAAGATCCAATTGAAATAAATCATTAAAAAGTAATAGTTTTGATGAAATAAATCTTAGAATGTGAAAGTACCTTAAAAGTGACCCATTTCACCCCAACCCACGCTATTGAGTAAAATCGCAAGAATCGAGCCTAGTTTTAATAAAAAAAATCATAATCATGTTTGAGTTTGATTAGTTTTGATTAAAAATAATTATTAATTTTGGGCGATAACAATCATTAAGTTATGATAAAAAATATTTTGGTAAAACAAACTAGACAGCAACTCATTCCCTCCTTGCCAAAACCACTAACCTAATTTTTGAGGATACGTGTTCTCTTCAGTATTTTTAGATTAATCGAGAATTTCAGAATATCTCAATTGGTAATTTGGTGATCTTTCGTGCAACAAACGATTTTTATTTTCGGAGCAAAATATAAAAATCAAAAAATTATGCAGGCAGATAATCGTCAAAATAACAATCACTAGTAATGATTACGACGTTGAAGCGAATTTTTCTTTTCTGATCGCCAAACGATTATCCGTTTGATGAAAAACGCTGTCTGATTCTAATTTCTATGATCTTCTTTCAATCGAAGCTACCCGAGATTTCCATTGAATTATATGGAAAATTCGAAGAGAATAGAATAGAATACTTATTTGCTTTTCAAGCCAAGGCCCGCTAACAAAGGATGCTACATGATTAATATTTAATCCATTAATAGAAACAAAATACAGAAAATTTGAAGAGGCTAGCACTGAAAAGGTTAAACCCATTATTTCCTTAACTTTAAGTAGATCAAACCTCTAGAAACACCCAGATATAATATTAAATAATGATATTTGCTACTACAAAAGACTTGAGACCCATCCCGCAATCTTTCGATTGCAAGCTTGATCCTCTACGAACTAACCTACCATTTCCTTTTCTCGTTTATTTTGAATTCGCCAAATTAGAGATAAGTCGCCAAATTTTGAATACATTACCTTTACGACTAGTATTAAAACCAGCATGATCGTTCGATTCCAGCCTTTATTTCAGATATCTACCTGAAAGACTGAAGTTTCAGCAAAGTCTTACAATCAACCAAACAACTAACTCGAAGGATCGTATTCTCGGGCTTAGAGAGAGAAGAGACACTTATTAAAAGCGCAGAAATAGAAATTGTGAATAACCAATGAGATAGTTTCGCAATCCCATATTAGGAATGACAGTCTGCTGGTAAACCAATCAAGGTTTCCTAAAGCAATCTGTATTACTTCAACTAGTAGTACTGTAGGAAAACTTGCCCCTTACTGTAGGAAAACCTGCCCCGCATACGGGGCAGATTTTCCAACCTGACATGGTCGTCTTTAATCCTATTTTGCAAAAAAACTAATTATCGTAATGAAATTTGAATGCTACATTTTGTAAAGAACAGTCCGAGGATCATAATGAAATCTTGTTTATCCAAAAATAATCAAAAATAAAATGCATGGAAAGAAAATGCATTTAGGTTGGAAAACTAGCCCCGGTCTCCCCTATATGTTCCCAAATGAGAACATCGGCGTTTGGGGTATAGTATTTGAGGGGATTTTTATAGTATGCAAAAATTCAAGTTATTTCCTAGTTTCTTTAATTTTTTGAACTTTTTTCGTCTCAAAGAATCTAAACAGGTTAAGAATAATGTTTTAAATTCAAAAATCTGTAATTTTTATTTTTTCACCTGATTTATGGAGAAATAAATGTCAAATCTTTATAGCAGATTCTTGCATTTGAACATTTTTCTAACTCCCCGATCGATTAATTTTCAGTAATTATCATAAGGGATTAAGCAAAGAGCATATATTGAGTGCTTCTGAGGATTTGCGTATATATTTTGTTCAGGTACTTTTTATACATAAAAATTTTAGGAATAAAATGGAAGAATTTTGAAAATAAGGAAAAATGGGTACATCTAAAAGCCCTCTTCCAACGTAAGTTGGATGTAAGAGATATGTGGTTCAATTAGGAATCTTCCATTAGAAACACAGCTTTAATGAATCAATGGAGATAATTATGTTTATCACTTTTGAAAGCTAATTAGATTTGAATGCAATTAGAGGATTTTATGCTAGATATCCATATAGAATCGTAATTAAAACTAATTTTTCTCCTAAAAACGTAACTGTTTAGCTTTGAAGTGAATGGGAACACTCTTATGTGTTTTTTATACCAAAATATTACCCATAGTGCAAGAAAAATGAACATAAAAGCTTCGCGTACTTAATAAACATGTGAATTTTTCCTTATGAAAATCTATAAAATGTTACTTAATCGTCCAAATATGGATAATAAAAATGAAAAAACCCCTCCACTACTATAAAAATTTTCATAATTATTGAGTAGAAACCTATTTCAATCATTTTATTTGAATTAATTGTAAAATATGCGCCTTTTGGAAATCCCCCTAAAAACTTCATCCCAAACGCCGATGTTCCCAAATGGGATCATCCTCAATATCATACTTAGGAATTTTTTCTGCCAAAAAATGACTAGAATGGTTTTAATAATGATGAAACACGCCATTTAGGGGTCATCCATAAATTACGTGAGGTCAAAAAGGGGGGAGGGGTTTGGAAAAATCTCACCAAGGGGGGAGGGGGGGTCGACTAAAATCTCACGTCATCTTTTTAAGTTACAAATTATACGATTTTCTTTTTTTAAGTATGAGAAAGGGATACACACAGTTAAGATACTGCAAATTATTTTTAAAAAGTTGTAGGTAAATCTCACTTTGGGGGGAGGGGGGGTCCAGCAAAATCTCACTAAATCTCACCAAGGGGGGAGGGGGGGTCCAGATTTTGGAAAAAACACCTCACGTAATTTATGGATATCCCCTTAAGCCGAAAATCAGAACCTTTAATTCGAAATTTGAATTGCGGCGTTTAAAAGGTTAAAGGTGTGAAAAAGGTTGAAAGCCGTGGACCTACTTACGTGTGACTAATTTACGCGTCCAAAGTAAAGCGTGTTTTTTTACTTTTTTTATTTTCAAAATTAATAACTAACGGAAAAAAGTTTAGTTCAAAAGTATTTTTCAAAACATGTAAAGTATGTTTTTTTTAAAATTATGTAGGGGAATTAAAATTTCATCTCCTACGAACTTACAAGTTTCCAAGGTTCAATCGTTAATACCTCCTGGGATTTTAATTATTTGAGTTAATATAACTTTTTCTTGAGTATTGTTATGTATAAATCTGCAAGTATCTAACTGGATTTTTCGTTTGGTTGCCTTTTAGTATTTTATTAATTGTTTCTTTCTTTTTCCACCCCCATAAGCGCTGTAAACCATTTAAGTGAAATCAATATAGTCACTTTGATATTGGTTCTCTTTACGTTAATAATTCTGTTGGATGTTGCAATAAATTTAACAGCGTAAAATGATCTTTCTAAACACACCTCAAAAATTTGTTGTATTTACGATTTATGACTCAACTAACTCAATTAATATTAATTATTCTTATTAAAAATTAAAAAACTTTGCAATGAACTAATTATAAATTTTAGCTTATTTTGTTTTACTAACACATTTAACGTATTATACAATTTTCTCTAATATGGTCTAGAATTTGGAATTCTGTTTTTTCTGCACTACCTCTAATGAAGATAAAAGTTGTTTTACCGAAACTTTTGAGTTTCTCATCTATATTCAGTAGGGTGGAGTGAAAAATACGAATTTTGGAATTTGAAAACCATTATGAAGAAAATTGTTGTAAACTAACATATCTATAAAGATTCCAAAGTATAATATGAATCAACTAATATCTTCAAACATCAGGTTCAGTATAAAATAAAAAAAATTAACCATTTTTAACAAAACTATAACTATTCAATAAAGAAGTGTCATGTGTCAGATTTTCAAAAACAAACAAGTGTTCCGTGTGGTTTTTTGTATGGTAAAATGAAATATCTAGTCAGTTTTTCAAAAAAATTTACAGGTAATTAAATATTTTAATTCAAAAGTCGAGAAAAAAACACGTGACTGAAAACGTTTATTGTTTAAACTATAAGATGACGTCAACAATAGTACCATCAACTCCATTGCTTTACAACAATGTTTAATATAAGATGACGTCACATCCAAACTCTTGGCGTTTTCGCGGGCTTTTAAAAAGGGGATTTTTGTTAATTTTTTTGGCAATCAAAAAATTTCTCGATCGGCCTCAAATTTTGGGTAGTTGCTTATTTTTGCAAGAAGAATCGATTAAAAAAATATAAAAAAATCATGCAACTTCCTCATTATTCTACTTCATTTTAACACCAATTAAACCATAAATGGCTGAATTTATGTTGCCAGAATGCTAAATAGGAGTTTAAACCTTCCATAGACCCAGAATTCGTAATTTACAATTTTTTTAGCGTACCTTAAGGACATTGTAATAGGATAAGCAAGTAAAAAGGTTTTTGAATATCGATACAAAATTAAATTCAAAAGTCGCGAATTACCATGGTGATTTATGGGAAAATGATTAAAAACCAATTTTATAAATACATCATGCGAGTATTGCCTCAAAAAGAGGAGGGGATTGAAAAAATATCCATCCTAAGGAAATAGTTAAAAATATCTTTTTAATTTAAAATGTAGTTCCCATTTGATAGAAATGCATTTTTTCGATGTGGCCCATAGAATAAGTAAGAAAAAGTAAGCTATTTGTTTATTTATTTTTAGTGTTTTAGATAAACATTAAATAACTTTAGTTTAGTCCTTAAAGATATAACACCATTTTATTATTAGCTGCAAGGTTAAACACATATATTATAAAATTTTATAAATATACCTTTATATGATTTAAGTAAAAGGAGATTATATAAATACAAGTTTATACACTTTACAGAAATACAAGTAAGGTAACTGTAATCCTTATCACTTTCTAAATATTGATAAGAAAATTAAACATTGACCAAGGGCTTTAGGGAGAGAATAATGATAATTTACATAATGCTTCTTATTTCTATTTGCTTTTCTGCATACTAACTCTTACAAAGGTGAAAGTAGTTCTACAGTAACTTTTGTCTACCTCATCTTTCTCCAATGTTGGCTTTTCGGCATACTTTCTTATATAAAGGTAAAAGTAGTTCTACAGGCATCTTTTGAGTTTCATACTTTTTTCATTAGTTTGCTTTCTTACATACAGACTATTATCAAGGAAATACCAGTTTTACAGGTGTATTCTTGGATTGATATATTGATAGAAAACAAAGAACAAGTAACACAAAAATTAAAACAAAAAAATTATTTCATGACAAAAGTAACAATAAATTATTTAAAACAATAAATTTATAATCATTAATTATAAATCTTAATATAATAAGATAAAAATATTTATTTTAGTGAAAAAATATAATTTTTATTGCAGTACTTTATAACTAAAATATTTTTTTTGCTGCCAGATACAATTAAATTTCACTTTTGGTAATTATAATTAATTCACTATACTTTACTAATTAAATAACTGGTACTACTGTCAAGTAACAGATTTACAGGAAATGAATGTTGGGATAAAATCTGAAGCTACTGATGAAATTAAAATTCTAAAATTAAAATTAATTCCATGCTCAAAGTATTTTTAATTAAATAGGAAGTACTTTGAAGGGGAAATGAAGGAGTGCTACCTCATAAGACGATAACCCCAAAGAGCCCCTCTAACAATAAACATCCAGGTGATTGCAAACAAAAAAAACTCCTCACATCACAACATTAACAACAACAAAAAAATCCACCCTTCCTTTAATATTTGTGGAACCGGTGGAACGCTCAAGTGGGACTCCTCCAGTCAAACTGGATCCCTGCCAACCCAGCGCAATCGGGCTACACAGCAGCACCCAGGCCTCGCCTTCATTCTTACCTTTTTGCTAAACGAGGAAATATTTCCCAGGCGAAGGTAAACTAGCGAGCGGGATTTTTGTTGACTGTTTTGTAGCCGGAGGCTGGAAGGGACCAGGAGGCGTTATTTAAAACTTCAATATCCGCCGCCTTTGATGTCTCAGTCGAGTTGAGTTGCTGCGCTTTTGTTGTTGTTGCTGCTTCTGTAGCTTTTTTTTCTTTCGTTTTTGTGACGGAAAATAAACGATACGCAAAACATTTTCTGCCCGCTGAAGTCTTAGAAATTCCATTAAAGCCGAAGATGAAATGCGCGAGGGAAATAAATTTAGGTTTTCTGGCCTGTAGGTGTTCAGATTGTGGCGTTTTTTAGTTGGAGCCGTTAGATTGTAGAATGTTTTGGGGTGTGGTTATATTTAATGAAATTGTTGAAGTGGGTTCTTCTCGTTGATTTTTATTGGCATTTTTAAGAGGTGAATTAAAATAAAAATGCTTTTCCGTTATTTTAGTTTATTATTAGGCATAAATATCATTAAAGATTTCTTTTTTGGACAGGATTTCCTTCCTTATTTTGAAGGTTTTATATGAAAGTATTCTTAAAAAACCAGTAAAAAACAATAAAACAATTTTAATCTTGATTTAATTAATAAATTATTAAAATCGGAATGATGACTATTGAACTGAGTATTTCTGGTACTTTGAAAGCAATGAGTAGCAATATTTCAGACAAAAAGTTTCATATCAAAATAAACATCAATTTACCCTGTTTTGAAAATAATTTATCTAAGTGTAGCATGTAAAAAATAAATACAGAATCACTTCCGTTACCAAAAGTGAAAAAAAAACATCTCACAATACCACCACGTTTTATTTGAAAATTTACTTCTATGTATTATGCTACTGCTACATTACTATTATCTCCTTTCCATTTCTATTTTGTACTACTTCACGTATTAAATGAGTGTATTATTTATTTCATTCATACTACGTCATGTGTTTTCTACAACTATTGAATTGTAAATTTTATTACTGTTTCTATTCAAGACAAAGCCCCATTATGAAACTCAAATGCATATGACTCAAATTAGGTTTAATTCCGTTAACAATCCCGCTAAATACTGCCATGCTCGTTTGAACGCCATAAATTGAAATATCGACACATTTTTCTGATTTTTATTAATAAACTGAACAGTTTTATTGATAAAACTTAAAAAGTTTAATCTATGAAATTGAAATTTTTTTGCAATATTTCTACTTTTTGGTGTCCAAAAGAGCATGTCGGATATTAGCGGGAACGTTAACGGAATTGAAACTAAATTACTACTAAAATCTATTTTCAACACTTTAAATTTAAGGATGCTTCTTTCTATTTAATTCGCATTTCTGTTCGGATAAAATATTGAAATTATCAGCATTCAATCAAATGTAAACCACATTTGTAATAAAATTTAAAATATGTATTAAATTTTTTATGTAACAGAAGCTAAATAAACTCCATTTAAAGATGTTTTTATTTATTCTTGTAAGAAATTTATTACATACAACATACAACAATACGAAAGAAGTAGTTTCTTTCCAATGAACTTTTTCTACTAAAAACCTTTCCTTCCTATTAAGCGCATATCAAGACAAATTGCATCACCCTTCCTTTACAAAACGACCCCTTTCTTCCAACAAATATCCAATCCAGCGCCTCTCCAATCCAATCAGCAAACAAACCCCTTCCCCAACTCGGGAAAAAGTCCAAGCGGGTCGCAGAGAAAAGTGCTAAAACTTCCACTCCCGACGCTTTAAACCGCGATAAACCAGGCTTGAATTGCACCAAGGGACAACCCTTCCTATTTATTGTTATTATCGTTATCAGCCTTTTTTTTCTTCGCCACCGCCAATCCCAGGCTTTGAGTGTCGAACTCCCTGCCAAGTATTGAGATAACGATCGGACTCGGATCGAAAATCAGATAACGCTCCGCGCTTAAGCCGCGTCGCGGCATGTAAAACAAATTTCTATCGCGTCCGACTCTGGGACGTAGGAGGGATCAGATTTATCCAATCGGTGACATGGCAGGTCCCGCGATTTGAATAATTCGATTTAG
Organism: Tetragnatha versicolor; assembly: GCA_024610705.1. NCBI lineage: Eukaryota > Metazoa > Arthropoda > Arachnida > Araneae > Tetragnathidae > Tetragnatha > Tetragnatha versicolor. The sequence continues at coordinate 43,053,186 of JANDEH010000002.1, read as the reverse complement.
GGGAGGAAATCACTTGCGAAATCTTAAGCCGCGTGTTCCTCCGCTACACCTACTCCTGGGAGTTTTTTTTCTCTTGTCGAAGAGGGTTTGCTTAAAAGGACGGATAAAAGTTTGGAGAGTTGAATAAGCTTGACTGTTGCCAACGAAGTTGTATTTAAGGTGCCATTGTGGAAGAGTGGGGGGTCTATTGAATGTTGGGGGCTTTTGGGTGCGAATTTGTAGGATATTTTTGTAGGATAAAGAGTTACGAAGAAAAGTATTAACTGCTGAAGAAGAACTTAGAGTAAATGTTTTCCGTAATTGTAAGGCAAATATTTCTTAATAGTTAATAATTCCAAGATATAATAAGCAATCTTATAAATTTTAAATATTGAATTTATTTTTATTGAATTTATAATTAGCAATCTACTTACTTTTATTTAATATGTAGAGGAGAGGAGTGTATTATGGAACACCTTTATATATTTAAGAATAACTCTATTGGTTTTTAATAAAAATCCTTAAGTACAAACTATAACTAATAACAATGAAGGGCCAATTGTCAAATAAATCAGCATTTATTTTTTTAATCAAAAAATTTACTTTAAGAAAAAGTTACAAATGGAGGGTAATATGGAACAGTTGGATTCACAGCTATTGAAAACTAATTAAACCTTAGAGGACATAGTTAATCTTACCTATAAAAATATATTTAACAATTTACATTCAAATAGTTTATTCATAGTTCATGAGTCTATTTGCAATAGTCACAAACATAATCGTCTTTTTCTGCTCCAGTACAGTCAAGATGAGCCCATAGAAAACAACTAATACATTGTATCCAAATTTCTCCTCGTTGATCTTCAGTAAATTTTTCATTACAAAAGATCTTAGTTTAAGATGCTTCACCATCTTTGTTTTCCTGTCGTTTAGTTGATGGCAGGAAGTAAATTTTATAAGACACATCAGAATGGACCTAGTGTTCCATAATACCCGACACACCAGCTTGTACTATGAACCCTTTTACTGACCGATAAAACAGGGGTAACCAAAAAATGACTGCAGTATAAGAAACTACTGATATTTTATTGTACATTATGCTTAATAGCCTGAGAGCTGGATGCAAATTTTGGGAATGATAAGGTGCACGAGATATTTCACCTGGAACAGATTCGATTGATGATGGGAAAACTTATGTCACCAACGCCAGAAGGCGGAGTGGAAGCTTTCAGTGTGAAAGGGGGGGTCGAACATGCAAACAGCGCGCGGTCCCTTGCGACAGAGATTTTGAGGAAATCGGTTGAAAATTTGCACAGTTTAAGGAGAGTGTGAATAAAAGATAATGTAGCATTCTCAAAAGTATAAGTTGTGTTTTAAGGGTCGTAGAGAACTAAACGAATTTTCGAATGTTTATATGAATGATCTGTACGGCCGACGAGGTGCAAGGCTGGACATAGGCTTAATGTATTGAAGAATGTTAGTAAAAGTTAGGGTAACACTCCCAGAAGACTAAGTGGAAGACAAAGGGTGGCCAGAAGTCACCAAAGGTGCAGAAAAATCTTAAAACCCGAATCATTCGGAAACTTCTGGCTGTTTGCATATGTATAGCTGACATATAGAACAAACTATATGCAAACAGCCAGAAGTCTAAGTGGAAGCGTTCGGGAGATATTCAGGCGCGAAGTAAAAAACTGAATAAAAGCAATTCTCTTGCAACAATGACTAATAATACGCTAATAAATATAAAGTCATTGTTAGCGTGGTTTTTAGCGTATTATTAGTCATTGTTGCAAGAGAAAAGTTATATGTTATAAGTCATTTGTTATATATAAACATTGGAAAATTCGTTAGTTTCCTACAACCCTTAAAACACAACTTATACTATTGAGAATGCTACATTATCTTTTATTCACACTCTCCTAAAACTGTGCAAATTTTCAACCAATTTCTGCCAAATTTCTGTCGCAAGGGACCGCGCGCTTTTATTCGGTTTTGTACTTCGCGCCTGAATATGTCCAGAACGCTTCCACTTAGACTTCTGGCTGTTTGCATATAGTTTGTTCTATATGTCAGCTATACATATGCAAACAGCCAGAAGTTTCCGAATGATTCGGGTTTTAAGATTTTTCTGTACCTTTGGTGACTTCTGGCCACCCTTTGTCTTCCACTCAGTCTTCTGGGAGTGTTAACCTAACTTTTACTAACATTCTTCAATACATTAAGCCTATGTCCAGTCTTGCACCTCGTCGGCCGTACAGATCATTCATATAAACATTCGAAAATTAATTTAGTTCTCTACGACCCTTAAAACACAACTTATACTTTTGAGAATGCTACATTATCTTTTATTCACACTCTCCTTAAACTGTGCAAATTTTCAACCGATTTTCTCAAAATCTCTGTCGCTAGGGACCGCGCGCTGTTTGCATGTTCGACCCCCCCTTTCACACTGAAAGCTTCCACTCCGCCTTCTGGCGTTGGTGACATAAGTTTTCCCATCATCAATCGAATCTGTTCCAGGTGAAATATCTCGTGCACCTTATCATTCCCAAAATTTGCATCCAGCTCTTAGACCATAACAACAATGTCAAATTCTCATAGTTACTGGTAGGTTAAAAGGTTTGAACATTTACCTTAAAAAACTTTCGAAAATCCTAAAACACACTTTGCTTTGCTGCGACCGATCAGACAACAACAAGAAGCTAAACTGCATCATGGGGGATTTCTTAAGACTTTCGTGCCATTGCCACGTGATAGCAGCACGAGGGGGAGCAGAAACTCAAGTGTTCCATATTACCCGAATATTCCATAATACCCTCCTCTCCTCTATGTAACAAAATTATTTACATTAGCATTATTTTTTACTCATGCATAGTTTAAATTTCTATCAAATGTAAAATTAGTTGAAAAATATGCTGCATTATTATTATGCATATGTTAAATTAGTAAAATTACAAGCATAGTATTTTAGCTCTATTTCTTCAATTTACTTTATTTGATGATAAGTATTTTTGTAATACTTGAAATGAGAAATTAAACCAACGAAAATACATTATGATTACATTATGAACAAAATCGGGAAGTAGTTATTAATTGATAATACTTGCGATAACTTAATGTAACTTTTATAACTTAATAATAATAATATAACTTTTATAACTTACTCCCCTTTTTTAACTTAATATAACTTTTATACTTAACCACAAAGTCTTCTGTCATTTTAGAACTTCAGTTTGTTAAAGTATAGTTAATAAATAATTAAGAGGACAATCTCATCAAATATAAAACTTTTCCAGTCTTGTTACACGTAAGTATATTAAAATGCAAATACTTCTTATCAAGTCAAATATATTTATACCGCTCTTATCAATTAACGATAGTAAATACCATCGAAAGCAATGGATTTTTTATATTTACTGAGCCTTTAGCATTTTCCAATCAAGCTGATAAACAATCTTTCATAGCGATAGTTAAATAGTCATTATCATCCTCAGTAAAAATCTCAGAACTGATTAGTCAATTACTTCACTAACTACTTCCGTTTTTCGTGCTTCCACCGAGTGACTGAATTTTACTGATTTCGCAAGATGGGGGATAATCGCATTTCTTCCAGTCTGCAAGTCACAGTAAAAAAAAACTTCCCCACTCTTCTAGTCAGTCACAATCCCTAACCTAATTTGAGCCAGACAAAAGATTAGCAAAAGTCCCCGAGTTGCTCATCGTCGCCGTGCGAAAAGAAGGACCGGTTGCCAAACTTGCGAACTCGGGAAAATTTCAAAAGTCCGATTATTTACGGGAATGAGTTTCCTCCGTCACAAAACCCCTGCAGCCACTGCGATGTAATTGCTGCAATTAGTTCTTTTACCACTGGGTTGATCACTTCTCTAGCCTAATGAGATTGCTTTGTTTGACGCCAGCTGACTAGGTTGACTTTTTCTGCCACCCTTTCCTTATCAATCCCCTCTTTTACACTACATTCCCTCAAGAATCGATCCAGGGAAGATCGATGGATGTATGATTAATTGAATGAAAACACAATAAGTAAATTAGAATGGAAAACGAAGCACTGTGAGAATGGATCTTTTCACAGCTTTAGTTACAACTTTCCTTTACTTTGATATTACATTAGGTGTAATTAAATAGACCGGTACAGATCACTGTTAAAAGTTTTTAAAAATACCTAAAGAACAGCTGACACAGGTTAATACAGGTTTTTCATTTCACTCTTTCATATAATTCTGCGAATTAAATTTTAAAACGTATTTTTTTACTGTTGAACTGTTTGAGATATAGGCGACCAAGATTCGTTAGCCTTCTGCTTGGATATGAAATTGAAAACAAAGTAATAGTACTAGAATTTTTTATTTGATACTAAGTTTCATGGCTTTTGGTCTAAAAAATTTCCTTTTGAACATTTATCCTCAGAGTAATAACTTGCCAAATTACAATTAAATTTATCAATGGCAGTCCAACAATCAATCCGATGTTTTTAAGTACATTTTTAAGGTATGTAGCAACAACAAACACTATTTTGTGTGAACTATTGAAATTTTTATAACAAGTTTTCTCTGTGATTTCCTGATTTCATACTAATAAAAAGGGTTCAAAGTGGATATATTTGCATACTACTCTATAGTAGATCATGAAATTTGTATCTAAAATGCCAGTAAATAGCTCACTTTCAAGTCAGTGTATAAATGGTTTTTGAATGAAACGAGATCGATTCTTTAGTATTCGATTCAATTATTCACGGAGAATCGATTATCGAGGGTGAAATCATCGTCTTGCGTGCTGAAAGGGTTGAAAAGACATCTCCATCACAAGTGGTTTTGGTGGGGTTTTGTTTCCCTTATCTGCGCTGGGGATCGAGTTCGACGGGCATAAAGGAGTTTTCTGCTGAAACCAGCAAATTTCGCAGTGGCTGATAGTGTCAAGGAGGGGTGTGGAGGGAGAATTTTTTTTCGTTGGATATTCTCTTCCCTCCCCCCTTCGTCATTTTCTTCGAAGTCCACACGTGATGGAGGAGGAAATAGAACGCGTATTGAGAAACTTCAGCAATAATGGTGTAGGGTTGAGGAATCGTAAGATTAAGGAAAGTTCCAGGGGGATTTCAAGTGCCCTTGTGGGGGTTTTATACCGGCGAATGAAAATGTAAAAAACGGGAATAGGGAGTCTAATCGCCAATGTCTTTTATGAGGTGAGGACTCTTGAATAGAAATTGTCTCGTAATTTTTGAGGAAGTACGACAGAAGTTAAGTACGTAGATTATTATTGAAAAGAACTTCCTTTTTTCTGAATACAAACAATTCTTAAAATCAGATTGTCTTAAAAAATAATCCCTGCATTGACATTAACAATGAAATTAAGTTCCTTTTTTATTCGTTCGTCTTCAAGGAGATTAGTTTGGTTATTTCCCTGGTGATTAGAAAAGTGAACAATTAAAAATGAAGAAGAAATCTTTTTCTGATTTGTGAAGCATTCTTGTTTTTATAAGTGAGGAAATATTTTTAATCTCATGGTTGAAATGCTTTTTTTATCTTGGAATCTCTGGTACATCGGTGGTATTTAAGGAAATACTTAACCATTGATATTAATTTTAAGAAACGTAAGTACTTGAAAACAATATGTTAACAACTTACAGCATTTTTTTTTCCAAAATTTTTAAAACGGTTTATTTATTTTGATGGATTTTTTGAAACAAGTTTAATATTAGATTCATATGTATAAGCAACTTTTTAGTTTTCATGATGCTTTTTCCATTTAAAAAATATGTTTTAATTTCTCGTAAATGTTTAACTGAGTTTCGTTGCAATCTATTTCATATTATTATTAAAATTTGTTTACCCATTAGAAATGTTTTAAATAGAGTTCCCATTATACTCGTAACTATTCGATTAAGTTACGTAAATACTTTAACCAAGTTTCATTAATTTTTCTATGAATTTTTTAGTTCTAGATTTGCATTCCATCATCAGACTATTCTGGACCGTTTTGACAACATTTTTTCCTCTTATTAAACATACCATTAAACCATTCAACCGAATCCATTCTTTCGGAATATAAATACATTTTTATGTATATATTACGGACAAAGTGATTAATTGGGCATTATTAATAATGCCCAGAGTGAAGGCGGGCGAAATGATAAATTTCATTCATAAATTCTGTTGAATTTATCACTTTGCCCGGGCATTATTAATAATGCCCGATTTATCACATTGCGCGTAACATATATATTGTATAAATATTTATAAAAAATGTACAAAATATAAAATACGTTTAAAAATCCCATTAAAAAGTTTCCCTTAGCACTTCAATAACCATCAGACATCAAAGCTTGCGGATGGAACTAAAGCACAAAAAACACGATTAAACCGATGACAAGCGGCAAAACGCTTCAACCCAACTCTACTCCAGACTAATATATCCCCTCTGCAAGACGAAAGACAATTAGCTCCACTTCAGTTCACACCTGGCTTTTCCCTCCCCTTTTCATGCAACCGTTCACTCAGCTTTTATTAAGCAAAGTGCTGCAACTGCATTTAGATCTCTCTGCATTAATATTCGCTTGGCTACATGCGGGACTTGATGCAAGAAAGAATAAAAAAAAACGCAATTTGTTTCTTCATTGTAAACGAAGAGCATTAATCAAACAGAGACTCACCTTTGAGCAAATCGGGGAAAAATGTCCCTTCTTATATTAGTTTTTTTTCTGCAGGAGTGAGTGGTGCCTGCTATTTGTAGTCATGCAGAAAACCGTTCATCAATCTACGGACCACTCTTTCGGAAAGGATGTGAGGGTAAATATGATGAAAGGTAAAAAATATGAGGCCCCTTCTTTTATGTTTTGGATCTGGTTAAATATTAATTAACAAAAAACAAGGTAAAATAAAGTGTTGTTTATTAACTATTTTCGTTTGTTTGATATGAGATATAAGATTTGGTTGTATTATCAATTAAAATGAACTTATACAGTTTAGAAATGTGTTCGTATTTTCTTAATAAATCACATATTTGAGTTTAAAAAAAATATGACGCTACTTTAAGTTACATTCTTTCGACTGCATATTTGATAAAGCAAAAGGATAACTAAATTATTGTAATCTCTCTTTTGAGATAGAAGGCATTTCAAATAAATTTTTTTCAACAATTCTTTTATTTTTCATACTAAACTCACCGGAAATCAAAATAGGATAATTAATTTTAGAAGTTTTAGATGTTATTAAATTTTTATTATAAAGCTAGGGAAACAAAACAACCGTTCTTCCTCATTTAAAATAAACAAACTTTTCCTATAAATAAGAACCGTTTAAAATATAACAAAATAACTACCTACTTTAAAATTTCCTCAAACTGTGTTGTATGAATTGAATGTATAGCCAGTTATTATAAAAAAGTTTTAGTTTCAGTTGTTTCGTTTTACTTAGGGAACTATTTATTGATATTTTATCATTCTTAATCCTATTTAAGTTTTTATAAGCTGTGTAGATTTTAAATAAACTAAGTAGTAAACGAAACCTCTAAAGTAGACGGAAGAAAACCTTATATACAGTTATGATAAAGTTAAAATATTATTCATATCGACAAATGTTACATAAAAAGTGATGAGGTAAATAAAAGACGATTATTTATTTAATTTATTTAAAATAATTAACAATACTTTTATTTAGTCTAAAGCATTTTATCCGCCCGGTGCCTCATAAATTTAATATTCAAAGCAAATTTTCTAGAGTTTAAGAACAAAATTCACAAATAAATATAAATTCATAAACTGTTATGTACCAGCATCCATTTGTTAACCAACTGAAGTAAATCCATTTAAAAACGAATTGTTCATTATATAAACATTAAAATACAGCTAGTTAAACAAGAAGAATTATTCTTTTAAAGAAGAACATAAATTAAATAAGTCTTTACATATTAGTTTTAATTTTTTATGTGTTAAATAAGACTAATATTATTAAATAAGACAAAATATAGTATTGCCATTGTTTCGTTTTAAATCATCGGAAAATACATGCATATATCGCATATATCAAATCATCGCATAAATCGCATATATCAAATCATCAAATATCATATATCAAAATTACGCATATATCAAATCATTTGTTACAGTTATTAGTGTAAGTAAATTTAGTTAGACATTATAAGTATACATTAGTTATACATTAAAGTAATAAAACAAAGCATAAACTTCAAGTAAACTATACAGATGGTTTTATTTTTCAGAAAATTTAAATATGTAAATGAAGCATGTTTCAAAAACAGTAATCCTTTATTTGGTTATTGGATCATTTTATCTTACTTTATATTATCCTACTATGCGTTTTAAGTACTTAAAAATGATGCTCCCAAAAGAAATAAACACAAACTTAACTCTTTGTAAGTAAAAATAGAAATTATTTCATTATACTTTGTAATTTCTATAAATATCTTCTTTGAAACCTAGCAGTGAAAAAAAAACTAACCTCTCCCTTTTAGATACATTCAATAAAAAATAAAATGAGAAGATCATAAGGCTTCTAGGATTGATTACCGGAATAAGATTATCGTGAAAGAAAATATATGCAAATCTTGCTTCCTGCATAAAGCAATTAGGATATAATACAATCAATTTTTTTAATCAACGGTCTAAAATTGGCTTCTCTAAGCCAAATGAGATTTTAAACTACTAAGTTTTCTTTTTATGTGTATTACAGTAAATATGAAGGAGAAAAGTTTAAAATATAATTTTCAAGCGCAAACAATTTCATCATATTTCTAAAGGGAGGACTGTTTTTAAAAAGTAATACTCCGAAAAACTGGAAACATATCGTTTACAACAGCGGTTTTTGTAAAAGATAGATATTTACTGTAGAGATAGTCACAATTTTTACTTAAATTTTTACTCACATTAATTTGTTAAAAGCTCCCTTTAACTGAAATAAATTTAATCAAGCGTATAAGTAATGGAATGTTTGATCTCATCCCTAGAAGGATCGCATATGGGTGATATCCATTCACTTCTTTTGGGATTTTAAAGAAATACTGGGCAAAAAATATCTTAAAAAATACCTCTTACAATGCAATAAAAAATGCTAAAGCAGTTTTTATTTTAAAAACTGTTTAACCTTTTCAATCCAAAGCCACCCGATATACTATTGAATTTTAAAAATATTAAAATCAGCTTATTTTTCAATGATAAATACTTCAACCTTTCTTTTGATTAAAAGAATCAGTTAAATTGAAATTAGAATATTTAATCCTATCCCGAAGTCTCATTGTATCAGGTCCAGCAGTGAAAATTTAAGGTCTATCCAGATAGTCCTTAAATTCCCTATCCAGAGGAAATGGATACTGTATCCATTTCCATAGTTTGTTAAAGGGAACATAGTTTGATAAGGGGAGGGGGTTATTTAAACTTAGTGATATCACATCTTAAAAATTGTTTTTTTACTATTTTTAAAATGCTTAAAATTAATTTTCCTTCCTATCAGGTTGGATTCAGCTGTAAAAAGATTATATGACTTTCGTGTAATGAAAATTATAAAATGAAATTTATATTTTTGGATGTGATTAAATATTAAACTTTTAAAAGTGTGGCATCTCAACGGAGCGAGGGCATTGCCAATAATTTGTCACATCGTGTGAAATTAGAAGAAATTTGCAAAACACATCAAAGTACTGTGATGGGTAAGGATCAAGGTACTCACTTAGCGTGTAAAGCCTGGTGAAAGACAGCGAAGGGCACTTTCCCCGGACGTAGGTGACGTCACACTTGTAGGTTCCCTCGTCTTGCACCGTGAGTCCGTTCAAGCGAAGGTGGGCAGAGTGGTCGTCGAGGGAAAAGGAGACCCGCTCAGGGCCAGAAAAGTCCCCCATGGCCCTCGCCACGCCGTCGCTGTACAGGTACTCGCGCTTCCATTCGTTCGACACGTTCTTGGTCCATGTGATGAAGTACACCTTGCCACATGCGGGCAGGTCCACTTCGCAGGGGAGGACGGCAGAGTCACCGATGAAGCCCGACACAACGTGCTCCCGACCTGGAGAGAAAAGAAGACGAGTTTGTAACATGGGTGGTTACAGATTTAAATAAAATGAAAATTTTAGATTCAGATTTCTTCTCATGCAATGCTTAGTAAGTAACATCTACGCTTTTTCTGTATATTCTCTGTATGTTACCCTCGTCACAGAAACACGTGGACAATATACGTCATATAATTACTGTGTATCCTTAAGTGCTAAGTGACTTGTCAAGAAGTTTGATGATGTGGTTCTGAAAACTTGTAGCAGACATATCTGAACTTTGAAATCAGATTCTTTAATAAATCAATCAATTATTGCATTGGGAAAGAATGAAAGTTGACCGATGATTCAATTATTCGGGTATACTATATACAAGATGGTATTACGCACAACGCCTGATAATTTACCACTTAAGTATACAACAATTTATCGTCATCCTTTTCTTGAACTAAACCTTATCTCGGTTAGATCCTAGCAGAGCCCACACCCTTTCCAAAGTTGGCGATAATTACGCCATCTTTGTAACCCTACTTTAATACACAAGATTTCGTTTGGCGCCATCTTGTTCTGGTTTAGCGCTTTATTTAGGTTTGTCGCGAAGGGTGTGGGCTCTCCTAGGATTTTACCCCTTATCTCTCAAAAAGTCAAGTGATGCATTCAAACAGGCTGAACCAACTTAAAATTGTTCTTCGGGGTTATATCTTGTTTAGTGGGTTAATAAACAGTTGCTTAAGTTGATAATATTTCCACTATTGAGAGGATGAAATACACTCTTAACCATGGAAAAGAGAAGCAAGACAATAAATTGTATCTTGTACAAAAATAAAAAGAAATGACTTAATCTATAAGACACAGACATATTTTTAATTGAATTCTAGTTTTGATTGAAGAAGATTTCTGAAAATATTTTTTTAAGTAAAAACGCTCCATTTCTGTTCTCAGTTTCTTAAATTGTATTTATTTTAATCCCTTAAGTTTAACCAGTCAAATCTTTGAAATACAAAATCAACGTTTCAGTTTTTCTTCTCTAATACCTTCCTCTTACCATCTCACTGTCAGATTAAGACTGACAGCTTCTCTGCACAAACATTGCCTTCATATAGCCCACTTTTAAACCAGTACAAAAAGGTCTCTTCAATACTGAGATACTTAACTTCTCGAAACATTTTATTTTTAGAAGATTATTGTTGCCGAGGGAAAAACTCTTTGCCCTGTCTAAATTAACCCAGAAAACGTCACGTCGTTAAGCGGGCGAAAGAAAACCCATCAAAAAAAGGCAAAGGATATTGATTGAATAAAGAATAACTTTAAGAAACGGGCGCTAATTTAAAAATTTCCTCTTGAGTAAACGTATCATTAATCAACGAGAAGTGTTGCCAAAAAACGGAGGGAAATGAGAAGAAAAATTCACAGGAGGCTTCGTTCGATTTTAGATTTGCGTTCGGATCCACGTTTTCCTTTGGGTGTTTTTAAAGGGAAGTCTCAAAAACTGAAATCGTGACCAAGTATGATGTTTACTCAATCTAGTCATGTTTTGTTTTTATTGGACGGAATGGATAATGAAACCATATCCCTTGACAGCTAAAAAGGTAAAAGAAGTCTTCACTTTTTTCTTTATTGACTTGATTTCTTCGTGAGATTTGATGTGATGTGTGATCACTCTCACGCACATAAATTATAACTTTTCTTTAATATACGTAAATTTGTATCATCCATCAAACACACATGAAATAATTCTTAATTACATAGAAGACATTCCATAACTTGACATTAATTATGATTTTTAACTTTGTTCATCTTTCACTTCAATAAAGTAGCATTAGTATCTAAAATTATACATCGAATTACTATGTTGTACTTAAAAACAAAAAATCCAAATATTTAAGTGATACTTTTGATAAAAAGAGGCTGTGGAAAATCGTGGATCCTATTTCATTTTTAAATTGATGGATTTAAAACTCACACATCCCTAAAAAAAGTAGATAAGTGTTTTTCAAAAACTTAGTAATATCAGAAGAGCAAAAGAACCACAATTCGAAAATACAAGTTAACCAAGTTCTTAAGGTTCTTCATTCAAAAATACATGTTAATAAGGTCCTAAATTTCAAATAAACATTTTTTTGTGATTACAATAATTGGCTAAATATTTACTATCTAAAAACCCAATTCCCCTTCTAATAAAACAATTCATTTCAGCTATCCATTAATTACTTAAATGATGCACGACTTTATTTTCCTATGGTTGTATTTATGTAAATATTTTATCATATTAATATAAAGTATCAATTTACTCTAAGGTGGGTGTGTATTTCTCTAAGGAGCTTATAATTTTAAAAGATAAACGAAAAGTCAACAATCAATTTAACACAGATATTATCACATTTCAACAGTGATGGTTATAGCTTTCGCTCAAGAATTACTATCTTTAGGCTAAGCACGCACTAGAGACTTCTGTCACGACGACTATAACACTAGGTCACTCGAGAGCTGTGCATTTTTATGGCGAGATTCTTGGCAATAAGGAAGTTGCATGATTTTTTTTTATTTTATTAATCGATTCTTCATGCAAAAATAAGCAACTACCCAAAATTTGAGGCCGATTGAGAAATTTTTTTATTGCAAAAAAAATTTAAAAAGTCCCCTTTTCAAAGCGCGCGAAAACGCTAAGAGTTTTGGATGTGACGTCATCGTATGGTGATCATTGTTGGCAACGGAGTTGATGGTATGATTGTTGACGTCATCGTACGTGTTTTCACTTAAGCGTTTTCAGTCACTTGTTTTTTCTCGACTTTTAAATTAAATTTTTTTTGAAAAATTGACTTTACGACTGAATTGACTTTGAATTTTACAATACAAAAAAACACACGGAACTCTTGAATGTTTATGAAAATCTGACACATGCAACTTCATTATTGGCCAAGAGTCTTGTCGCCTAATGCGCGCGCTCCAGCTTCTTGCAATAGCCAGGGTGATAATTTTGTCTCAGTCGCCGTGACAAAGTCTCTAGTGCGCGCTTAGCATTACTCTAGTAAGGATTCCTAGAACTATTACCTTTTCTTCCTTTCAATCATTTTACAACTTTTTCGGATTTCCAAACATAATTTTAAAATTTGCTGCATCAAATACACACTATCGTCATAAAATAACTTAAATATTTTTTACAAATATATTTAAATAAAAATAATATACCTCCCTTAATACTCAACATAATGAATAATTCAATGTCTATCTCAAACAGATTAAAAATATACCTATCAATATAAGAGAGAACACTCTAAATTACATGAATCATCATCAATCAAATACGACACAAAGGAATTTTTCTTTTTCTTCATGATTCCATTTCAATAGACACTAATAATTCAGCTGGAGTAAAAAAAATTCGTCCATACATATTCTCGACACCATCTTGCATATTTTATTTGAAATAAATTGTTAATGTGGATCATATCTGTAATACTGTAATTCTTTGTTGCAGTTGAACTAAAAGTGTGAAGCATTAACCCCTTTGCGTGCGATATCATTTCTTTCTTATTAATTTTAAGCAATTTTACATCCATGCTACCGCCCAACCTGTGATGGATGTAGTGCTAATGCGTTGATAAAAAAGGTTAGCTGTAAGTGTTAAATTGAATGTGAGCTAAGTCAGTGTTATTGTTAATTTCCTTTCAATAAAAATCTTAGAGAGGTTTAGGCTGAGAAAATTGATTAGTTATTATTTTTTAATGTGTCGACTTAAATAAATCTTCGCTTTTATTGGAAATAGAGTTCTATTAAGGAAGTCATTGAATCCGTTTCTTAGAGTATACATTTTTAGTTTGGTTTTAAATTTTTTTGGTTTCGAGGTTATCCATCGAAAGCTACTTATCAATTAACTCCAAAAAAAAGAAAACAATTAATTCTTCCTCAAACGAGGTCAAAAACACTGAACTATAGTCTGATCTCAACAAGAAAACTTTGACTGAAAAACTAAACTTTGAAAAGAAGTTTAAATCTGAAGGATAGTCTCAGATTTATCACAAAACGTTTTTTTATCGTTTATGGGTCACCCTCTACCCAAAAATTGAGTGGAATCACCCGTTTCCATAACAATTGCCACGATATTTTACAGCTTCAAAAGTTTTTTATAAAGTGAAGATACAATAAAATCATCTAAAAGAGAAAATGGTAGAAATAGTACTTAAGAACTAAGATAAAAATACATTGGGTTTGGATTTTCAAATAAAACATTACCAGTTTAACATTTACACACTAAATAAACTAAACCCATTGGTGCAGCATCCCATAGAGGCCTATGGTTCTTTATTCGTTTTGATACCAATTACCTGGGGTACTATGCCATGTGTACTATTTAAGTATTGGTCAATCTAAAACACTCAAAAAACGTCTCAAGAGGAGAGACCACACATACATATGAAATACATCCTTATAATTTGAGTAAAATACCAATTTATAGGAATACGGGTAAAAGCGCTGCTGACATCCTTAGTAGGGTGGGTCATTTTCCTATGGTGAAAAAAAAATTTTACAAATTCTATCGGGCACAGCAAGAAAAAGGTGCCAAATGGTCTCAAACTAACATGTGTGAAATATTATTCCATTATAATAACTCTTTTTGCCTCCGGATTGGCCTCAAATGGAACAAAAATATGTAATTTTTCATATTTTTAAAAATTTTTATAAATTACTTATTTTTGTCGATAATTATTTAAAGTTCACAAATAAGGGTATTTAAAAGCAATTTTAATCATATTAGTCACATTTATGCATTTTTTATACAAAAAACAACTTCCAAAGTGGCAATATTAACAAAACAGGCGTAGAGTAGGAGGATCTTTTTTGCAGTGGATTGTCAGTGGCAGATTTTAAATATTGGTAGATCAGATATATTCTCCCTCAATTTTGGCCAGTGTAAAACGATATTTTTAAATTTCAAAAGTAGAAATAGTTGCATTTTTCATAAATGTCGCGCTTTCAAAATTCAGCAGACAGTTATTTCATTGGCTGGTCTTGGGAACCAAATGTGATCACATAAAATATGTTTAAACAAGTGTCTAATAGATATTTTGTTTATAGGCAATAGCAATATCATGATGAGATTCGCCTCAGTAATGATTTACCTAATTTTTTCTATAGCAATAGACTAAAACCCAGGCCAATAAATTTTACTTCTTTAGAGGGAGGATTGACTCAAAATAGCTTCTTAGCATTCCCTTATTTGTTCATAAAAGTTTAAATATAGCAAATTTTACTGTCTAAAATAAACACAAGTAAGTTATAAAAATTAATGTAGCTAATTTAAAAATTTTGAGGATAATACTGAACTTTGAGCTGAAAACGCTGATTTGACTCTTAAAATGTTTTAATTTATTTTTTAACATTAACCCATTAATGCCCAACTTTTTATTTTTCTTAAATATTTGGTAAAAACATAGTAAATAGCCCCAAAACCACTGGAAAAATAGTGAAAAAAATTCCAGGTTAAAATTTTAATTTCTACACCAAAATTAAAAAACATCCCTAAAAAGGGACGTCAGGCACGAATGCCCCCGTTGTTTTTCCCTATAGTAAACGCATGGTAGAAAACTTTTTTAAAGCCTCAAAACATCGTCTACCTTTTTAAGTGTAGCAAAAGTGATCGGAACCATACTGTAACATGAATATGAAAAAAAAATATTAATTATTTATCCAATTAACTGTAAAATTAACCCTAATTAACGTAATTTGAGCATTTTTATGCTCTAAAACACGTTTATTCTTCCCAAATCTATGCTAATTGCAAATTAATTAAGGTTTTTAATTGAAAAAGGCATTCTTTGTTTATGTGTTACCTCATATTAAGTATTAATTACTTTTACACACCTCAAATCCATAAGAATATCTCAATTTGTGAAGTTTAAGTCTTTCAAATGCCCATACTTTTTTCATTTTATTTAATTTAATTGTGCGGAACACGAATTTCTCCATAAAAATCAAGCATAAGTGGGATGTGCATTAGCAAGCCAGATGATATAGATTGATCTGCAGTATAGAACACAATGATTAGCGACATCTAATTAGAAAAAAGCCAAGAATTTATCACAAAAGCGACTTTTTTGGCAATTTTAATGACAAAAAGTCATTATAACTAATAATTATTAAACTTTTAATTAAAATACAACCGTAATATATTTGCATAAGTAAAAAATATAGTAAAATAATTAATTTATTCCTTTTAATTAATATAAATTAATTAATTCCTTATAATTTAAGACTTTTTATTCCATTAATTTGGCAAAAATAACAGTATTTTCCAAAAAAAAATGAACAAAAATAATAAATTTATGAGCTAAAATTAAAGTAATTTTATAAATATCAGTCATTTAATTCATTTCATAAGAATCCAACGCGTTTTTATGAAAAAATAAAGGAAACACTAGCATTTCACTATGGGGAAAACCACGGGGGCATTCGTGCCTGACGTCCCTTTTTAGGGACGCTTTTCGAGGGTCCAAAATAAGGTCAAGATAAAATATTTTGGAAAAATAAAAAAACACCCCAACTGATTTAATGTATAAACAGTAATATATATCGGCATTGAAAATTTTTTTAAATAACAACTAGGATTTTTAAGCTTTTACTTTTCAAATTTTTAAAAAAGCACTTTTCTGAAAAATTCTATCTTCCAACTTTAAAAAAAGTGAAAATTTTTTAAAATTCTGCTTTCTTCTTGTGTTCTTTATGTTTGATGAAGATCAGAGATACATCAGTGCAAATTTTGATTCAAAGGAACAATTTTTGTAGAAATAGGAGGATTTTAAAAAAACGTCCCTAAAAAGGGACGTCAGGCAGTAATGGGTTAAGGACTCCTATGGAGACACTTGGGATAGTAGGGTGTATCGAAAAAAACTTTTTTTCGATTTTGATGACGTAATAGTGCAGAAAAGTTGTCTAAGGTGCCAGAGAGTACCTGTGAATTTTTTCAGAATTTTTGGATAATTTCTTAATGTGCCACATTGGCCCTGAAGTTCCCCATGTTAATCCAATGGGGCGCGCCGCCAAAAAGGCCGAAAATCGGTTTTTCGCCCCTCATTTATACCCTAATCACACGACGAATGTCTCGTCTCGAGTTATGGACTCTATATGATCTAGGCTATCCGACAAAACTTGAATAATAGCCTAAATATCTATATTACGTTTTTTTGTATGCTCAAATTTCGTCGAAAATCGCGTATTTCCTCGTTCAAATCAGAGCCACAATCAACATAATATAGAGATTTAAGTTATTATTCAAATTTTTTCGGGTAGCATACATCATATAGAGTCCATAACTCGAGACGAGACATTCGTCGTGTGATTAGGGTAGAAATGAGGGGCGAAAAACCGATTTTCGGCCTTTTTGGCGGCGCGCCCCATTGGATTAACATGGGGAACTTCAGGGCCAATGTGGCACATTAAGAAATTATCCAAAAATTCTGAAAAAATTCACAGGTACTCTCTGGCACCTTAGACAACTTTTCCGCACTATTACGTCATCAAAATCGAAAAAAAGTTTTTTTTCGATACACCCTATGGGATAGACTATTCCTAATATGCCACTGAAATTTCAATGAAAACCTCCAACCTTTAAATATTATCCAAATATCCTCCTGAGGTTGATATCTTATAACCCACAAAAGGTACCCACCTTCTGACCTATCCATTGTTATTAAATTTAATGTTTTTACCATCATACTCAACCGGGAATAAAGGTTTCGCACATTTTTATGATTTCATAAAGAAATCTTTGATTGACAGTTCTAATCATTGAGATACTTCAAAATATGTTGTATTACAACTGAAGTATTTCAACTCTGGTTTTCCTTTTTAATTATTTTATAGTCTTCAATGATGATTTTTATACCATTTTGCACGTTTATATTTATGACAGATTCGTCCAATCGAGGTAAAAGCTCGATTTTCGTTTGTCCATTTTTACATGAAATTACTACATTAATCGAAACTTTGACGTCAATCCGGAGGCAAAAAAAGTTATCGTAATGGAATAACATTTCACACATGTTAGTTTGAGACCATTTGGCACCTTTTTGTAGCTGTGCCCCTGGGAAAATGTTAAAAAAATATTTTTGACCCACCCTAATCCTTAGCCTCAAAAAGTGCGATTTTTTCCTTGACTTGTGTTTCCTAAAGCCCTGGATACTCTACCTTCTACTATATAAGGTAGATGATCTAGGGCTTTAGTGTTTCCTGGCGTCCTAACAACTAAAATAATATCTTTTAACAAATACGGCATAAAAGTCGTAGTAATTATCCTACATTACTAATACATTTATTTACTAATACAATATCATTACTAATACAATACATTACTAATTATCATCACTGTAACATACAAATTAATATTACCTTATTCCCGAAGCCCCACTTAAACATGTCGATCAAACTTCGCATTATTTTCAAAGCACTCCATCAGACGACACAAAAACCACAGCTCAAAAAACTTGATTCAGGTCATTCCTTGACTCTCATTGTTTGTCCCTGACATACCCTCGGTACCATTGCATAACTTAAGAACCACTTCACCATTAATATCGATGAAGGATGGCAGGACAGAGATTATTAAGATCCTCATGTCAACTACCCTAAATAGCTGTCACTCACCAAAACACAAGCAGCCCGTTCTCATATGAGCGGGATAAATCAATATCAGGGGCTTGTTTTTTCCGTACCATATTGCGCAGAAAGCTCCTTCCCCCTTACCTTTTGTTTAGAAGGATGATTTTTTCTTCTGGCTTATCATGCTGTGGTGGAAGTACATCATCTTTTATTATAAATAACTTTCTAGAACAGCGAGAAGTAGATAAATGTGTCAGCTGCGACTGACGCGCTCTCTTTCGGGTGCGGTGAAAAATATGATGAAGAAAAAAGTTTAATTGATGACTTGTAAATGAACCTTATAAATCGCTAATGATAAGGCCTTAACGGAGGTATGGATGTTATCCTAGATGCGATTTTTCAAGTTTTCTTTGTTCCATCGCATGTTATTTTTTCTTTTTTTGGCGGCTATTGCACTTGTAAGTAAATTCGAAAATGATAAAGGGACGGGGTTTAGTGAATGTTGTGGGCATGCTTTTAATTTTTATCTGTAATGGATATTAAGTAACGCGAATTAGTAAAAAAAGTCCCATCATTTCGGGATAAAAAGATTGTAATAGTGAAATAGAAAAGGGAATTTGTTTTTTAGCGATTATGTTGATGAAGGGTTTAGAAGGATGGCTTATATATTACTTTGAAAGTAAGTAGCAAAATACTTTTTATAATTAAAATACATTGTTAAGCGATAGGAAAATTTAATTACTTACAATGTTTCTTATAAAAGTTCACCATGGAAAAAAATCGCCGGTCTACTAATTCTAAAACTATTTATTAAAATTATCTTCAAAGAAATAATTTATATCAGTAATTACTATTTTATTATAATTTACCTTATTTATCTTTGAACAGAAATCTGAAAATATATGCTTAAAACTTTGATACATTTAATAATATTTTTGTTAGGAAACATGCTTAAAAATTGTAATAACTTTAAATTTAAAATAGGAGACTTTTACATACAAGCCGTCAGAACAAATATTTGTTTTAATTAGTTACAAAGTTACAAACAATGTTTATATTAAATATAATAACTATGTTAATATTATAATATAATACATTTTAAAGAAACAATAAAAAAGTACTTTGAAAAAGCCCATTACTAACATATTCGTACCTTAAAAGTTTATAGTCCACTGAAAATAGAGTTGAACCTCAAACCCAAATTGCAATAGAAGGTTTCTCAACGGTTTTCACTTAGAAATGACCTCAATAATAACATACTAAAAATCGGCCAAAATCGGCCGGGCGGAAGTTTATTTTTTTTCAATTTTTTTTAAAAAATGGCCGAAAAAAAATTAAAAAAAAAAACAAAACAATAATTTAGACATGTGATACATGTTTATAGGTTATTTTTGAGTGCTGAAACCGAATATTGCATTTAGTTTGGAAAAAAATTGAAATTTCAATTTTTAAAATTAATTTGAATAATTATCTATATGAAAAAATTAAACCCCCTAAAAACCTAACATAACATCAAAAGAGATAAATCCAACATTTTTCATTTAGAAATGAACTAAATATTAACATACTAAAATTTAAAAATTTTACAAGTTAAAGAAGTTAAATTTTTTTTCAAATTTCCATTTTTTTTTGCGAAAAATTCATTTTTTTTTCAAATTCGTGCCAAAAACTTTAGAGGCTTTTGAAAAGGTCATTTTTCGGTGGATATTGTCCACAGATAGTTATATAATGGAAAACCGGTGGAATTGACTCTCAATGAATTAGTTAATTATTTTAAATTCTGATGTAAATATGCCAAAGTGTAACCTTTTTTCACATTTGTACTACATTTTACCAATTTCAAAATTTTAAATAAAATAATTAACTAATTCATTGAGGGACAAATCCATCGGTTTTCCATTATATAACTATCTGTGGACAATATCCACCGAAAAATGACCTTTTAAAAAGCCTCTAAAGTTTTTGGCACAAATTTAGAAAAAAATGCATTTTTCGCAAAAAAAAATGGAAATTTGAAAAAAAATTTTGTTTCTTTAACTCGTAAAATTTTTTAATTTTAGTGTTTAGGTCATTTATAAATGAAAACCGTTGGATTTATCTCTTTTGATGTTTTTGTTAGGTTTTTAGGGGGGTTTTAATTTTTTCATATAGCTATATTATTCAAATTAATTTAAAAAATTGAAATTTAAATTTTTTTTCCAAACTAAATGCAATATCGGTTTCAGCACTCAAAAATAACCTATAAACATGTATCACATGTCTATATTATTGTTTTGGTTTTTTTAAATTTTTTTTTCGGCCATTTTTAAAAAATTTAAAAAAAAATTAATCTCCCGCCCGGCCGATTTTTAGTATGTTATTATTGAGGTCATTTCTAAGTGAAAACTGTTGAGAAACCTTCTATTGCAATTTATTTGAGGTTCGGCCCTATTTTTCGCTATTTTCAGTGGACTATTATATTCTCAAAGCAAATACAATCTAGAATTACTAAGTTTTTTATAATGTAAATATTAATTATATAGAAATACTATCACTTTTTGCTAAAATATTTTCTTACATTTTGCGTTATATACCTACACAGCATAGAATAAACATTATTTCCCTAACATCACTATCTTACTTCCTAAACCTCGTATTATATCCGCTAAGTCCTAATGTTACCAACTCGTTTCTTAAAATAACTAAACATCAGTAACTACAAATCAGTAACTACAAATTGTATAACATAGGGCCTAAACGGTAATAGATATCTGTATTGCATAGACATATCGACGCCTCTTGGAAACGCATACGTATATCGATATAGTCTGTCTACCAGACAATCGGATAGTAAAGGAATAGACTTTCTCTACTAAGTGAGTTAAGGGGACTTATTCTGCTATCAATACTTGGATACGACTTGCAGTTAAAACGTAATCCCGAGATTTGTATGTAACCGTGATACTCATGCATATTCCATCTCTAACAAAAGAAGCATTGATTATTTAATGCATTGCTCATATTATTAGCAGCTGTAAAATCTTGCTTGGAAAGCATTATTTGTTAGTTATTATGTATCTCGTAAGGAAATATCATTTTTATATCAAATTTTCCCTACTTTAACCCGCGAGGACGCGCGTGGGGTCTGCGAGACCCCAACGCTTAAATAAACCTTCATAAAAACTCTAATTTTTAATGAAAATATATGAAACTCCGTGTAGCTGCCTAAAAGGTTTCCACCTATCACCTCATGAAGTTTAAATAAAGTAGGTATGTTATTTTCCGAGTTAGGTTGTTGTTTTTAAGGAAAATGCTTCCAAAACTGTGATGATTGGTGCGAGTTAAATAGCCAAAGAGGTTTCCAAAAGTAAGGAAGAGGTAACTATAATCCATAATTTTTCTTGCAAAAAAAGAAATTAGAAAATAAAGGATTTTAGAAAATAAACATCGGATCCACAGTTTAGCCAAAGAAATTCGTTAGCTCCGCTCACATTCCATTGCATTTCCTGTTTTCCTAGTCTTATATTATATCTTAATAAAAAGCAGTCAACTAATAATGCACATTAAACAATTAAATTATATATTTAAACTATCCGTGATAAAAATGTTGCATGCACTGAACGTTTAGAACGGAAAACGGTTTGTGGGGTCTGAGAGACCCCGCGCGCGTTCCCGTGTAACAGAAAGTAGCGCGCGTCCTCCCGGGTTAATGCAACCTTTAGTCCTACGAAACTCATTGATTAAATTCCCTAATGGCACCCCACGCATCTAGGTCTGTTTCAATGAATGAAAATAATACTGTAGATTGTTCTTGATAAAAATAGGATTAAATTAATGTTTAAGTACTAAAAAGTGATAATGTTTAATTGTAATATCAATTCTTGCAATTGGTTAAGCTTAACTTCAACTAGGATATAAAAACATGAATAAAATAATAATAATAAAAAGTTTTGGGCGTTTTAACAACATTGTTTACGGATACTAACTGTGATTTTAACTATTTTTTAACTATATATATTTCTTACGTTTATGTCAATAAAGCTTGTTATTCGCCCTAGCGCTGTTACGTTCATTTGGTCTCCAACGACATTTTGGCGTCCGCGACAGGACCTAGCTCCTATTACCGTGATTACAGGGATTGTGTTCGTTTACGGCTTAGTAATTTGCAAGTTGAATCGTGGTTTGAATTTGTAATGGCGGAGGAGACTGAAATCAAAAAGCAGAGAGGCTACCAGAAGGCTGCGCTGACACGAATTACTACTTTTATTGAGAAGGTCAGTGAGGCAACGGATGCGATTGATATCCAATTACGACTGGATCATTTGGAGGAAGTTTTCAGAGAATTTCGTAGTTTGGACTCAAGATTGAATGCTGGTTTATCGGAAATTGAGGACACCGAAAACAAATACTTTGAATGCAAATCCCGTCTTTTGGTATTGATGAAGCAGAGGACTGTTCCTTCGGGATCGGTGTCTAGTTTAGGTCAGGATGACCATGCGTCTTCGGGTTGCGATTTCAGAATGCCACGCCTCAATATTCCGTGTTTCAACGGTGATTTTATGGATTGGATGTCTTTCAAGGATTTATACGTTACCTTAGTGCACTCCAACTCAAGTTTGAGGGATATCCAGAAATTTCAATACCTTAAGGGTTTGTTGGGGGAGGTCCCGTCTGCTGTAATTCGTCACATCCCGATCTCCGAGTCTACTTATAAAGAAGCTTGGTCCAGACTATTAGGTCGTTTTGATCAGAAAAAAATGATTGTAAACTCTTTGATCACAAGATTTCTTTCCCGGGCAAGAATCGAAAGGTTGAGTGAGGGAGATCTTCGTTGCTGCGTGGATGCTTCGGAGCAGATCTTCGGAAGTTTGGCATCAATAGTTCCTGAGGAATCTCTCTGTGATGTTTGGCTAGTTCACCTGTTGCTGGAAAAAGTGGATTCTGAGACCCGACGCATTTGGGCAGAAAAAACCGTCGGCGAGGAATTCCCGTCACTTCAGATGCTCCTCACATTCCTGGGTGAGCGGTGTTCGGCCATGGAATCAATGCACGGAGACTCAATACGGCCGAGTACCTACGTCTCCCAGCCAGAGGTTATGACTGACGGATCAAATGGGAGTTGCCCAAAGTGTGGTGGTCGGCACTTCCTGGCCAGATGTTTGGGATTCATTAATTTGAACGCATCCGCCCGCAGGGATTTTGTGAGGAGGAGGAATTTGTGCTTGAATTGTTTCTCCGATAAACATACCGTTAGAGGGTGCAGCTCAAAGTTTTCCTGTCGAACGTGTAAAGATCGCCATCACTCTAGTTTGCACGAGTTTGTGGGAAACAACATGTTGGGTGCCGTTTCGGACTATACTTTAGGGGAATCGGATCGGGAGCCTATGTCCGTGAGGGGAGCTCCTGGCTGCATTTCCACTAATGCCGCTTTGTCTAATATAGCGCTTCTCCCCACTGCCTTAGTATCAGCCCGTAATGCATCCGGTGGGTTGACGGACATCAGGATCATGCTCGACTCCGGATCACAAACTACCTTTGTTTCAGAGTCAACAGTAAACAAGCTCCAGGTGAGACCGGCTCTCCATGGGCATATTCAAGTAAGTGGAATTGCATCCTCTAAACCTGTGACTACGACTGGCTCTGTTGATATACATATTCAATCTAAGCATGATTCCTCCCAGTCGTTTAATTTACAAGCCTATGTTTTGAAGAAGTTAACATCTGCTCAGCCATGTGGATCCTTTTCTTTTGATGATCGAGGGGCTTTGGTGGGGTTAAACTTGGCGGACCCAACATTTTCTAGCCCAGGAGAAATTGACATGATTGTAGGTGTTGATCACTTTTTTAGTCTGATACTTCCGGGACAGGTGTTGAGCTCCTCGGGAATTCCTATAGCTCAAAACTCGAGATTTGGCTGGATTGTCTTGGGGAGAGTTGACTTGCAATTTTCTCGGGTTAATTTCACTGCAAATTGTGCGGGTGTTGATCTTCAGTTTAAGAGATGTTGGGAGGTGGAATCCGTTTCTACCCGGAATAATCATGATTTAACGGACGGGGAGGAGTTTTGTGAAGATCATTTTGGAGAGAACCTAGGGAAAGATCCTGATGGTGGATTTGTGGTTGGATTGTCCTTTTTTAGTCCCCACTTGCATTTGGGAAATTCCTATAGCTCTGCATTACAGAGACGTTTATCTATGGAGAGAGGATTTGCCTGTTCGCCCTCTTTAAAGTGTGAGTATGGGAAGTTTATGCGTGAATACGAGGATTCGGAGCACTGGAAGGTGCTGGAATTGCTGTGGAATTCAAATTTGGATTTTGTTTACTTCAAACTTAATTTTGAGTTAAAGGTTCCTCTGACCAATAGAAAAATACAATCTCAATCTGCACGGGTTTTTGATCCACTGGGGCTTATATCCCCTGTAATTGTATGGGTAAGGATTTTTTACCAGAAACTTTGGATGTTGAAAAATGATTGGGATGACCCTTTGAATCCTTTTAGAGACAAAGACGGTCTGTTACGGGCAGGAGGAGGGCTGCTTCATTCTGATCTGTGCTTTAACCCGAAGCGTCCTGTGATTTTGCCTGGTACAGAACTTGCGCAGCTCCCCAGCTGATGGGGGACTTGCCTCAACCCAGAGTGCAGTATAACCGCCCGTTTACTCCATTTGAAGAGTTGACAACCTTGTTGTGCAAAATAGAGTCTGTGCTAAATTCTAGACTACTGGTGGCTTGAGACTATGTTTTAAATTTTTAAAAGATTTTAAAAATTGGGCAGGAGTATGTTTACGGATACTAACTGTGATTTTAACTATTTTTTAACTATATATATTTCTTACGTTTATGTCAATAAAGCTTGTTATTCGCCCTAGCGCTGTTACGTTCATTTGGTCTCCAACGACAAACATTTAATTTTTTTTAAATTGCTGGAACAATTATTTTATTATTTCTATTTAACTATTGTATTGTGTTCTTATCATAATATGTATCCCAGAGGGTAGTTTTCTTAACCATTTACATTTCAAACATACATGAGTTATTTCTTTCCTTGGTTCTTTATGGACTTGTATTTTGTGGCTTATTACTGAAATAAAAAATACTACTTTAATTATTTTCATATCCTTTATACTTAACCTCTTTTTTTTAGTTAAATAGTGTGGTTATATTGGTTTTATTACGCATTCGAATTGGGTTGAAGCATAACCCTTAGAGCAGGGGTTCTCAAACTTTTTCAGCCACGGCACCCCTAGCAAGCAAAAAAAATTTCCGGGCATCCCCAAAAAAAGGTTTAAATTTTTTTGGGTGAAAAAAGTGATCCCATTTAGTTTCTTTCTGCCTTTTTTTGTTAGAATTTGTTATAAAAGAAAAGTTGTAATTAAAAGCTAAAAGTATCAAAGGGGGGGGGGTCTGGGGGTCCTCCCCCAGAAAAAGTTTGGAAAGTTGATCATTAAAGACAGGTTTTTTAAGTAGTTTTAGCACACCTATTCCAAAATTTAGATTTACATTTTTGGCAGGATTTGCATTTTGATGAACTTAATATAATATAAAAAAAAGTTGTGAATAAATAATAGAGTTCCAAGTAAAAAAGGGGATGTGGAGGTCTTCCCCAAAAAATTTGGAAATTTAACCCTAAAACAGGGCCTACCTTGGTTTTGGTGTAGACCTACTCCAAATTTAGGCAATATATTTTTAGGTATAGGCTTTTGATTTTTATTAACTTATAAAAAAGTTTTGAATAATAGAGTTTGAGTACAAAAGGGGGGTTTGGGGTTTCTCCCGCAGAATCTTTTTGGTGCTAAAAATCAGAATTTAAACTTGTTTTGGTATGTATTCGTGTGAAAAGCAGTCTTTTTGATCGTTTATTTTGTGTAAGTTATAAAAAAGATATTTGGTATTTTACGAACGCAAGAATAAAAGGGAAATAGAGTGAAAAGTTGGATAATATTCACTGTTTTCACCCCCATAAACAGTTAAGAAGATTTGTTCCGTATTTAAATTTCGTAATTTTTTATGCAACTTTTCTTAGTAACTGTCCTGGCACCCCTGGCATACCCATGCAGCACCCCAGGGTACCGCGGCACACAGTTTGAGAACCTCTGCCTTAGAGCACCAAAATCATGTTTAAGTGGAACTTCGGGACCTGAATAGGGAATAGGTAAATTGAAAATTTCTTCCCAAATAAAAAGAAAATATATCGTTGCTCGGGAAATGGCAAGTTATAATCTGGAATGATCTCTGGATTAAGTGATCGTAAGTCTGGATTTGATCAAAATAATAGGAAGACAATAGAAAGGAATACGTAGAATGCAACTTGGAAAAACCAAAATCAGTTGTGAGGACTGTGATATTAAGGTAGATAGCTCTAGAAACTACCGAAATTTTTAAAACAATCATTATAAGCCTTGATTTTTATAAATTAATAAGTGAAGGGTGCCGTGTTGTGAGCGGACGTGTTGTGAGCGGACATATAAAAATCGTGTTGTGATCGGACATTGATTAAAAATCAAGATTGAAAATCGAGATCGAATCAATTAGCGATTTTATATGCTATTTTCAACTCATGAATGCTATTTTCAACTCAACTATGCAACACTATGCTATTTTCAAATCAAAAGAACTCTAAAATATTTATGGTAGTTGGGGGGGGCTGCCGCCCCCCCAAACCCCCCTGTCCTAACTATAACCAAACTCGTTTTGGGTGTAATCAGTAACAGTGACGATTAAGAATAAAGGGGGTGCAGTACTCTTTAATGTTACACAAAACATGCAAATCACACAAAGAGGGCATTAAAATAGCCAATATGAATACAAATAGCATAACTTACCTTAATTTACTTACGACTTTGAGAAAAGCAAAAATTTGGAAACAATTCCAGCATTTTCATTCGGCAATTAAAAAACTCAATAAAATAAGCACTAAACTAGATATTAAAAAATCGAATTCCAACATCAAAAGAACTGTAAAAAGTTTATGGTGGTTGGGGGGGCTGCCGCCCCCCCAAACCCCCCTGCCCTAATTATAACCAAACTCGTTTTGGGTGTAATCAGTGACAGTGACGATTCAGTAAAAAGGGGGCTCGGTACTCTTTAATGTCACACAAAACACGCAAATTACACAAAGAGAGCATTAAAATAGCCATTTTGAATACAAATAGTATAACTTATCGATTCGATCTCGATTTTCGATCTCGATTTTTTATCAATGTCCGCTCACAACACGATTTTTAAGTGTCCGCTCACAACACGTCCGCTCACAACACGACACCAAGTGAAGCAACTTATACAATAGTAAAAAATATTTATGATAACATAGAACCAGCAATGAAAATCTTAAAGGCTAAACAGCGAAAATGATTTCTTTACAACAAATTAATTTTTTTCTTCATAGTTTTCTTCCTTATGACGTAATGAAATAAAAATGCTAATTTCATTTAGTTTCTGAAATTTGTTTATAATTTTCCTCTAACCCGGATAAGTGGAATACCTCGATAAAACTGAAATGTTCGTCCTGAACGATTCATTCAACTTATTCAGGTTTGTGAAATGCATATAAAAAGGAGAATGCGGTAAGAAATTTCAAACTCTGCTTTTTTCCTAAGTTTTTTTATGGAAACAAACTAAAAGCTCCCCGTGCACCACAATATATTACACGGGGCTTACAGAAGTAAATAATTACAAGAAAAACACTATAATACACATAAAATAAAATAAAAATAAAAACTAAACTAAAAAAGTTTAATTTTTAAGAAGGTATGAGGCTTAGGTTATAGAAGTCTTAAAGTGCTAAATTATTGCTGTACTTAGGAGAAAAAATTATATTTTATGGCAGAGAGCTGAATTTTGGACTCCATTATTTCATATTTATCTTTTGAAGTTCTTGTCTGAAAGCATTTTTTATAAGTTTAAAATACATATTTTGCCTTTAAATAGAAAATCACCATTAAAATAGCTATTTAAAGTAGTACGTACATTTAACGTTTCATAAAATATTCATGTTTATCGACCTTTAGACGCATATACAAAAGCAGCCCTTTTTAGCACACTCTTCTAGTTTCACCAGATCAATCGAATGCACGTCATCTACTTTAAAAACCCCCACATTTTCCAAAAATGCAATTTAAAATCAAACTCCATTTCCAACACCGAGTTGTTATACATGTCACACAACCCAAACCCCACACAAAAAAACCTCTCCTGCGTGACACCGGTCTCCAATAATAACATCCCAAGAGCGACAATCGCCCCATTTTAAAACAGCCTTTTAACGGAAACCCACGCACTCAAGCGAATGGAATTAGAACGGGAAAACAGCGCAAGAGACAAAGTGCCCATATCGTCTGCAATTTAGAAGAATTGGGCATTCGAAGTTCAGTCATTAGGTGCCCAAAGAGTTGGTGTTTTCCTCACCGCACTCTAAACGATTGTTCCGGTTATCTTTTGCAGCCGAATAAATGTCGAAGGGTATTTGCTCGATCGTGTTCAAAAGGAGGGGGGATTCGAATTCTCGGAGGTTTCGAATTGATGTGCGCCAGGTGGAATCGCGGGGTTGCGTAATTATGAGAATGTGTACTTTGGAATGCGGGTGTTTTGTGTCGATGATGGTGTTTTGAAGCGGTTCGGTGGGACTAGTGAGTCGTTTGGCAAGATGGGTTTTGGTTTGTGGTGTGGGGAAACAAAGGAAAAATCCATTTGGCTTTATGGGCGCTGTGTGAAATGACTTGGGTTGTTAATGGTCTTATAAGAGAGTGAAGGTTTTGGTTTGTAAGAAATTACAGGACTGAAACTAAAGACACATGCTTGTATGAAAATAATTGATATTGGTAGGTTATAACTAGCGTTTGAAATTGTACTGGACTGCTGGTCCGGGACAACTAAAAAACGGCTTGGACCAGTGGAATCAGAAAATCACTGGTCCGACGGACCAGTGGTGAAAAAATATCCCACTCTCCACTCCACCAGTTAAGTTATGTATTAATTTGTGTGCAATATCATTTATTCAAGAAAAGTTCTTATTTTTTGTCAATTAGTGCAATTTCATCCAATTTGTATGTCAATTAGAGAAATTTTATTTAATGAAGTAGATTATTTTATTTGCATGTCAGTTGGTGAAATATTATTTAATCAAGAAAAATATTTAATAAATAAGATATTTTGAAAATTATTTGATTATTTAGTGCTATTGCTTATTTCTCATCAATTTATTTTTTAATTATCTATATATATAATTCTCTTACGTGACGCTGAAATTTGGTGGTATTTGTTTTCTCCCGTTGGCAACGGTTGGTTTGTTTTGTTTACTTTCGTAAATTCAAAAGAGCAGGAGTATTTACAATTGTGTTTACAAAGAAGTTTTAGAGGAGTAATGAAATAATGGGATAAGTAAAATCACCTATATCAACTTTTAAGTATAACATATGCATGTTAATAATACTTATCTGATATATTATACTCTGCTTATGGTGGTTTTTCTTGGCTAATGCAACAGTATCTATGAATTTTATAAACACTGTATACATATTTTTCATACACTGTATTTAATGTTTCCCTGCTGCATATTGCTATTTATAAAACTATATTTTCACCAATAAATTTAGTTGCTAATGAATCTCATCTAGGCTGTACCATCGTATGGCGAGCGAGCGTAGCGAGCACAGGATTGCGAAGCAATCCTAGGGGAACTGCATCAGCAGTTCCCGGGGGTTGGCGAGCGATAGCGAGCAGGGGGCGATAGCCCCCTAGTTTTATATAAATTTTATGTTTACAGCTGATAACTTATTATTCTTATTATTAACTTATGATAACTTATTAACTTATTAACTTATGATAACTTATTATTCAATATGTATTAATTTTTAACATTACCATTTGGTACTCCCATTCAGTGCAATAGTTACTTTATAAATAGTATTTAAATTTGTCCTTTTTTAATTTGTCGGACCAGTAAGACTGATAAAGCACTAGTCTGCAGGACCAGAGGATTTTTTCCCCGATTTCTAACGCTGGTTATAACACAGTTTTTTATAATATATTTTCATCTTATACAGGATGTTTCAGATAAGTGTTTCATAACTTCTAAGAAATGTAGGGCACACCTAGATGACTCAAAATCACCTAGGAAAGGGGGGGGTCGTAAATAGACCCCTAACGAACTTTAATAAGCAGGTATGGGAAGTTGTATAATTATCTGTGGAAATTGACACGTATCATTCTAAGATCGAAACAAACAATCGATTCAGGCATTTATTCTATAAAACCAATTAAATAGCTGACATTTCAGCTTCTAAAGTGGTTTTCATGTAACAAATACCGGAATCGAACGATTTTGCTGTTTTAATCCAATCATAAAAGGTTGCGTGTAAATTTCCACTGTCATCCGGCTTGGGGTGCATTTCTGACCACCTTTCCTAGGTGATTCTGAGTCGTCTAGGTGTGCCCTACCCCTCCTACCTCCTCCTTATACCCTCCTTGGGTCATGCGCCATAAAAACCCAATCAATCAACTGAAACACTCTGTATTTGCATACAAAAAGGTTCATCACCAAATGGGCATATAAAGGTAATTTTATTAAATCTATTCACATAACTTTCAGGTGTGCGTTTTTTACAACGACATTTGAAGTAGTTAAATGTCTGCGTTGAACAAATCTATCATTTTTTTAGGGAATATTTGTACTTTGAATGGTTTCAGTTGCCATGCTGAAAGTTCCAGAATCTTTTCAAAATTTACTTTTATTATACCTTAAGGTTATTTCTAGACCGATTCAGATCATGTGATAGATTTGGGATTATTTTGGAAAATTGCAATCAATTAGATGAGAAAGATCATAGAGATGGTTGCTTAATGTGTTAAAATTGTTAACTTTTAATTATCAATTATTATTTTTTTAATTTTTCTCACTCCTTTTCTTCGAAATATTTTCAACATTTCAAAACAAACATTTTCAAAAACATTAAAATTTAAATGACCCTTCCTGTAATTTCTGTTATCATATTTACATCATATAAAAATGTGTACAAGAAAATAATCACACTGCTTATTCTCTAAACTGTATGCAATAAGTCTTACCCATCCTAGATGGGTTTAAGTCCTTTAACATTTCTTTCAATACACTATGGTTCAATGCAGTTAACGTTCCCGCTAAATATTTCCTTGCTCTTTTGGACACCAAAAAGTAGAAATATTGCTAAATGATTTTAAACTTATAGATTAAAATGTTTAGTTAGATCAATAACTGTTCAGTTTATCAATAAAAATCCGAAAAATTTGACTATATTTGAATATATGACGTTTTAAAAAGCAAGGCGGTATTTAGCTGGAATGTTAACGGAATTGAACCCAATATATTTTATAATCTTTTACGGTTCAATTCCGTTAGAGTCCCCGCTAAATATCGCCTATCTCTTTTGGACACTAAAAAGTATAAATATTGCTAAATAATTTTAAATTCATAGTTTAATATATTTAATTAGATGTATAACTGTTCAGTTTATCATTACAAATTTAAAAAAAAAATTTTATATTTAAAAATTAAGCGTTCAAAAGAGATATGCGGTATTTAGCGGCGACTCTAACGGAATTGACATGAGTTACATTTAGCAGTCATTTGAAGTATTTTACATTAGTTACATTTACTTACTGTAAAAAGGTATCATCTTAGCTGAAAATAATTGAATAAAAGTTAAATTTATCTTAATTAGTACAATATGCATGTTTATCGGCATTCATGAGAAATATCCTAACAATGCCAATACATTGTTAACTTTAACAAACAAAACCTCTGTTAAACAATTTAGGCATAAATGCGTGCATTCATCTATTGTATTTAAAGCCTCTTACATAACTAAAAAAGAACCATTAAAGACGTTTAACTTTTAAACAAAGACATTAGCAAATTATCAAATGCACTTGGTTCATTAAGAACCCGAGTCGCATTCATTTTCTCAGTAAAAGTTAAATATGCCCACGGCTCCACAGCCATCTGTCTCGGAAACCACTACAAAAGATTTCCTTTCTCCAAAATGCGCAAGAAAAGTACGGGAGCACATAGAAAAAAAACAACCGTATGACTTTTAATCACTGTCTTAATATCCCACAAACAACAAAAGCAGAGATGAAATCAAGCGTTTTGTTGAGCTTAGCACTGTTTACGCATCCTGCGGGATTGTGGCGTTCCGTTCATTAATTGCAAATTGGGGACAATAAAGCCCGAAAGGGTTTCGTCAAAAACAGCAATAACAACGAATGGAGATAAAAAAATGGTTCAAAATGGGGGCCATTCACTCGTTCCGTTACATAATTACACTGGCGGAAAAAGAAAAGAACGACGGAGTTTGGTAATTAAGCGAGTTCAAAGCCTTTTCGCCCCGGAGATAAAAATAGCTTAATTCGCTTAATACAAATCAGTGGCTGCAGTTGTTCTAATCAGCCATCTTTGATGATACGCTCTGACATCGCGTTAATCGTCAGATTTCAATGATTCGGTTTCCTTTCGAAAAGGGGGTCGTGCCGCCCCCTCTTGCGAACAAGGGCGGGGTGTCGCGAGTGACAGCCAACGCCCGATGAGCTTTGTCGAGGGGTATAAAAATAAACGTGAATGGCATTCGAATGGGGCGGCTAATAGGTAGCTTCGGGCTGCGAAGGAAGCGTTTTTGATTCCGCAGTTCGCGTAATTAAATGAACGAGATGAAAGCCGTTGTTGCTGTCGATGCTTTTGTGAGTGTGAGTCCTTGGGATATTTTCATTTAGTTCCGCTGGCCCGATCGGCTGCCTTTCCGTTATGGGGGGATGTGATTACAGTTGTGCCCTTTTGAGCGCGGAAGAAAACCTTGATAAATGACTGAGGGGTTTTGAATGAGTTGGAAATGAATTGGAAATGGTGAGGTGTAGCGAGTTCTCTCCGTTTTGTTCTGCGGAGATTTATTAACGGTTTTGTTCTGCTTTTTGGTTATTTTCTAACTTCCTTTTTCTATAATTATCTGAGAATTTAATTTTAATATACCAGGGAATTTGATATTTGATTCGGAACTTACCTATTTTCTTTAAGTTTGTGAATGAATCTGAAACAAATGTGTCATGCCGGTATGCGCTAGCGTTGCGCTTAAGATAAACAATAAACAGAAGCACGATATTTACTTTGTTGAAAAAGAAAGAAGATTGTTCTGATTGATACGAAAATGTTTGGCTTTTAAATCTCTCTTCTAAATTTGCATATAATATACTTATTTTATTTAGTTAACGGTGAGTACGTTTTCCTAATCAAGAAGAAACCACGCCCCTCAGCACAAGGATGACCAAAATAGTTCATTTTAAACTAAGAAATAACGAGCCCCAATTAAAAATTAATAAATCTCTAGAACTACTTAGTTCAACTTCATTCCCAGGCCGAAGTCATCAAAATTTATGCTGAAAATATTTGCAATGTTTATCAAGGGAGAAAGATAAATTATTTAGTTTGGGGTTATAGCTAGCTATTTATTTAGACATTTTTAAAGAATATATGTAGAATAACAACCTTAGTTTAGTCCTATATTTTGTATTGAAAAGTTACATCTTTTTTATCAAGCAACAAATATCAAATATTTAGTTTCCAAATTACGTTTTTTTAAATAACGTTGACAAACTAACCTCTATCTTTCATATATTTTCTACTACAAAATTACTAAAAGTAATTACCTAAGTACATATTCTTAAGGGTTTTTTTATCAAGAAACACAGATCAAATATTTAAATCGGAGATAATGTAAAGTATACATTGAAATGAGTATCTTCTGGTAACTCTTCTAGGCTTTGGGTGCAATATGCTTATTTTATAATAATTAATCTAAATCTTCATCATCGTCACAATTTATTTTCTAGGCAAGGCTTTTGTCTTCAGTAAAAAAATATGCAAAAATTACCCTTTAACATTCCCAGAGCTCACATTTCAAATATTTAACTCAGGATAAACTAAATTTTAAATCCTTTCAATTCCAGAAGTCATGTCTCAATATATTCAGAAATATAAATTCACTAAAACCATACATTATAATCACACGCCATCAATTCTAATCAGGCTACCACATTGCTTAAAATTAAAATTTTATGCAGTCAATATACTTCTTCCTTCACCCACCTATATCTTTCATTCGAATGATAAATAGTTCAATTAATTCCAGGAGGAAGGGCATTAGTTTATGTTGACAATCGAAAATTCGATAAGGTGTAGAGAGGAGAGCCGAAAAGGAAGTTCCAAGAACCTTCCTTCGTCCTAAGAACTTCGTCTCCCTGGTGTATTGGTATTGGACTTCGACGCATTAATTCTGTAGGGGCTCTGAAGGTATTTAATGCTTTTCACGCAGACTTTAATGAAAGTTTACATTCGATAAGCTTGGCGATATATAACAAGATTATGGGGGCATCTCACATTTATTAAGTCTTAATTATAGACATCAATATGCATAAAATTATAAGCGTAACAGGAAAAGGAGTTCGAGGAGAAATTTATCACGCTATTTTACTGCGGGACTGGGAGTTTTACTTTACTTGTTAGGATTAAATTGATGGAAGAAACATTTCTTGACTTTGACTTTATTTAGACATTGACATTTGGCACTTTTAACTACTCACGTCCAAGCTGGTAGAAAAACATATTTTTAAATTAAATTTATATATATAACAATAGTTTTTACACTATATTACTATAAAAATACTTAAAATCGTATTTTAAGAAGTGGTGATCAGGGTGTTTAATTTTTTCCCAAAGGTTTTATTTTTTATGACATGGATGTTGGCTCCCGTTTTTATGTGATGAAAAAATTAAGTATTTTATAAATTGAGAACTGAACACAAATATTTGTAATTCGAAGTTTCCTTATTAAAACGTATATGTTGAAGAATATATACCAATTTTAATTATGTTTTATATCCTTTAGTGAATTGGAAAAGACTGGGTAACTTTAAATTTTTCATAAAAATATCTAGCTTCAAGGAGGAAAATATTTAAGGCGTGAAATAAAGTAATCGATATTTTAGCATTATTATAATGACGTCAAATCCACGCAGTGGGTATATTTTCTCACTTTAATCTAAAATACATATTTCTCTTTTTGCGTTAAGATATAAATAAATACTATCTCGTTAATCTTTCTTTTTTTTGAAGCATGTTCAGATTTTGAAGATTTTCAGATTTCTTTGAAAAAAAATATGTTACATTTTCCTCAAATCTAGATAAAATTATATATTAAAGCCTATTCCTATTTTTTCTAAAAATTCCCAAGGACTCCTCAAAGAGACATTAATGGTGTCTTTGAATTGATAAGGTCATCAAAGATACCTATAAAGCGCTAAAATTTAAATGAAAATTTAAAAAGAATCGATATACAATTTCGAGATTGACATATGGAATTGTTTTTTTTTCTAAAAAAGAAAAGGTTATGTTATGAGGGTGGATAGCTAAGTAAATTTTCAATTAAAATTTTGGTAACAAACAAACATTTTTGAAGATCCTTTTTTTTCAATTTTACCGTTTTATACAAATTTTAACAGTGCAAAAATCCATTCTTTACGAATTTTTTCTCCCTATGATTTAGATCAAATACCATCAGTTAGATTTTGGATAGCTTTATACCAAGGAGAGAGCTTTATACCAAGGTTTAGTTTATTGTCGTTGAATTGTACTCTCGAGCTTTTACATTTATGTTTCTCTAAACAACATATTCCCAACAGAAAGATTTACACGCCAAAATATATTGCATGAATCGTTCATACGCATCATTTAATACCCTAAGCTAAAAGCATACGTCAGACTTATTTAGATGTATGGCTTTTCTTAAAAACCAAAGTACAACCATCGCATCATTCACGGTAGACGGATATTCCACCCTCCAAACACACCCCCTCTCCAAAACCCCTCGCATCAAAATGCCCCATTTTTCACCCCAGGCCCCCAACGGATATAAGCATCTCAAAGTCTTTATCCACCTGTTCAGGGAGGGGGGGTGCGAGAAATCCGGAAACTGCCCGCCTGTCCTGCCTGACATCCGGAAGTGGGATCCCACGGGGTGAAAAATGTTGCCAGATTTTGGGCACGGGATGTGTTAGGTAAATCCGGGCATTCGTCAAGGGGATGAGGGCGAGTCAGGAAGGAGACGGAGTAAATGGGGGGTTTTGCAGACGATTCAGGAACAAATCGTCCGTTATTTCATTAGTCACGGGTCTGGGTGGGGGTGGGTAAGTTGTCTGCTGAGTCATTCCTTGTTCTTTAAAAAAATTTCGCTCTTTTCTAAGGGTGATGCCTGCCTTATTAGGGGTGGATATACCTCTTTGAATTATTTATGGAGGAGAGTGATGATATCCCTCGGTGGTTGTGTGGCGTTAAGAAGAAAATTAGGGTTCAATGGAAGATGAAAGATGGTTTTCGTCTAGGAAGGGTGTTTTAGAAAGGGTTGGGGGTGTGAATCCATCAGAATTATGCTTGATGGGAGAAGAGGAAGTGGCTATAAGTGAGTAACACCCTTTTTACGATGCTCGTATGACTGTACTAATGAGGGAGATGCTCTAAATGGAGAAAAAGTGGGTGTATATGTCATATTTTGAGTAATATTCCTATTCCCTTGAATTTATTTGAAAAATTGTACGTGATTGTTACGATTTTTGATTCCAAGTTTGTAAATTGTAAAATTTTAGAAAGTAGTTCTAAAAATATAATCTATAAATTTGTAATAATAACCCTGCTTATTGATTAAAGGGTTAAGGTTAAGGAGTAAGGTGTTATCCATAGTTAGAAATAAACTTTGTCCATAACACTTACTTGCTTCAACCATTTCAGTCCTTAGACTCACGAAATAGTCATTAAATCCTGTAGCGAAATTTGGTCTTCTCGGACTGAAAGGATTAATGTTTTCATTAATTTCAAGGAACTCATTTTAAAACCACACAATGGGCATGAAATAACTCCATATAAAATTTAGACCCCCAAGTTTTTTATATTTTGTACATGAATTCATATAAATTTGTTTATACTTAACTTGAAATAAACAAAGAATTGAACTAAAGTAGTAAATGTGTATATAATATTTCGACATTATGCGCAATTACTTCATAGGCATTAAATTATTTGTTGCTTGTTAGGCAAAATATCTTCATTGGAAATAGAATGTTAAAATCATGTTTCCAACCCTCCAGAACAATAAGCTGTTGATGCTTAGTAAAATGAGCTGAAAATCATTCACATTAAATTTTTAAAAGTAGCAAAAACCCCAATTACATTCAATATAATGATACCCTAATGATAAAACGGAATAGATATAATTGCAAACCATTCTTCCCTGCAATTTACATTTTCAATTAAGAAAAAAGAATAAAATAATGACGTACAATTACCAACAAATCCATTTCAAGCCGTGGCCCCAATTTCTTAATAAAGAAAGCAATTTCGATCCAATTTGGCAAATATCCCTCGCAAAACCTAAACAAACCTCATAACTACCTTCGAAAAATACCAATTCCTGATACGAATATTTTCAGTGAAACACCACAGCGACTCGTCCTCTTCAACATACCATTAGCATGGTTACTCCAACATAATGAGGGAATGCTGATGAGTTCCACAGAACCTATTCTTTCATCGTCTTTGTAATTAGTGGCGAGGTTTTTTTTATAATGACGACCGCCAATCTATTCTAACGAGTAATTCCAGAGAAACCATACCCATGTCACAGTTAAGTAGTCAGAAACCGGGAATCGAAGCATGACCAATGGAGCTCCATAAATATTATATGCTCAAGAACATGAACTCGATGTAATAACTAAGGTTCGTATTGATGAATGGACGGGGGTAATTTTGCGAAGCCTATAATAAAGCAGATTTCCGATGTTCTGTATATGTACGGAAATTGAATTGATTCTTAGTAATTCTGAATATCCTTTGTTTCGAGGTAGACTTTATTCCATGTGAAAACTATTGAGCCAAATGTAATCATTGCTTCATGACCTAATATGATTATAAAACTTTGAAACACCAGAAAAAAAATATGGCTGTCTCATTTTCAAAGTTGTTGTCATCAATGGTAATCAAATTACATATTTTATTGCATAGTCCATTTTTAGTTAAACATTACATTCCGTTACTGATGGTACTTTTTAAATTATATGGAATAGAATCCATAAAATGGTTTTACAAATTTGTATTTATTAAGCACAGTACAAAATATGGTTCGGAATAAACACGCAGTGTAGTAATAGTATTATAAAATTATTTCCCAACAAACGAATAGGATTGCTTTTTTCCAAGCTGTATTATGATTAATTTATAATTTAAAAATTTTCTGCCTAGGAATACAAACAAATTAGTGCATTATTATTGTTGAATTCTAGATCCGGTTTATTAATCTCTCTATTCTAAAAAAAAGTTTTTGTAAATGGTTTCCAGAGAAAGGCTTTTTAATTACTGATCCGTATAACATGTTTTTGGTATCAAACTGTTCGGATTCTTTTGAGGATGTGCAAAGTGCCTTTAGAATTTCTAAAAAAGTTCTCATTTCTAAGACATTTCCATTTTTCTGGATTACGGATAAGGTTGCAGTTAACAGCAAGAAACTGTCGTACAATTTACTATACCTCCAATCACAATGACCAACCGACGCTATTCATTAATGATGAAAATAATTCCTTTAACGCTTTAAAAATGCGCTTCAAAATATGTACTTTCTAAATAAAATATTTTTAAAAGACTGATAAGAGTTTTCCAGAAACTCACAGATCTACTATTCAAGTATTGAATTTCACACACCAAAATTAATTGTTTGTAAACATTGAGTGCAATATAGATTTTGTCTCTTATTATTTTTAATAGCTTAAATCGTATTGCTTAAAAAGTCTGTTTTAAAACTAAAACTTGAATGATAAAACACTAGATATTTTGACGAGTTACTAGGTACTATATTAAATTTAACAGTATCATTTCTGAACGTTTTTGTAAATATTGAATAACAATAGCACGAGCAGACTTGATGGATATTTTCAAGGAAAACGTGTTGATTAAATTATTGATAATTTAACCAATAAATATTCTAACTTTAAGGGGGGTGCTTCTGGAAAGTTAGTTGACGTTTTTTCTACTAATTGTTATAACGAATGTTTTATAAATAATTTTAGTGAGCAGGGTTTTGTGGGGATTGCGAAGCGATCCGAAAGGCCCTGCGTCAGCAGTTAACGGGGGTTGGCGAGCGATAGCGAGCAGGGGGCGGTAGCTCCCTAGTGTGTTTAAAAATAAGTTCTCATAAAAAAGTAAAGAGTAAAAATCTCAATTCATGATTCTGCTCATTTTCATGTGCATACTATGGAAGAGTGATTTTGAGGTAAAAGATAATTTTAAGCCTGTGTATTCATTAATGACCTGCGACTTCTTAGGTTAAAGCACAAAATTATATTATTCAATATTCTCATTTAATAATGCAAACAACATTTGTAGTGGAACTGGTCAAAAGGAAAGCGAAAAGCATGGGATTGTTTAAAGGTTTACACAAATCTCAAAGTTCACTGCATAAACTATTCAGGTTATCCAAAAATATAAACATAAACAGTGGATGATAAATATTTGAAGTGTCGAGAAAATTCAAGGCTTAGAGTATTTACCCTCCAAATTCCTTTACGGATGCTTTTACAGCATATCAGAAATGTTGGTATAGACGGGAATGAAAAATAGGTTAGTATCATACACTGTGGAGTCCGAAGCTTTGAATAGTTTGAAGTAGAAGCTTCGGATTTCAGGGGAGGGTACACCGTAGTTTTCCTATACATTATTAAGTAACATGCAATAGGAACTAGCATTTGAAATTATATTACAGGGAAAAGATAAAGTAAATTTAAAAGATATTCAAAAGTCATTTTTCTAGCGAGGTAGTTGAATAATTTCAAACTTGGTAGATTCTTAGAGCAATATATCTAATGGGTTTTACCCCATAAAAACATAAATTCAGTAAAGTGTCTTATTATTGAACAGTAAATTTTTTTTGTTGTTGTTGTTGTTGTTTCTAATGCCACTTGGAATATCCAAGCTCCATCCGCAGTGCGTACAGGATTTAAGGCAAAGGGGGTGCGGCTCCTGAGAAAGTGAGGCCCATGAAAGGCAGGAGTCCGACGCCTTTTTTTTTTAAAACAGTAGGTACTAACCGTTGCTAAAAACAATAGTAAAATGTTTTCATCTGCTAAGTTAAGTCATAATGATATGTACAATGACATGGGATTTGGACTTTGTACTACATTTTTTATTATTGTTTATTTCGTAGTTTCTACTACTGAATGAACATTAGGGTGGGTCATTTTCCTATGGCGAAAAAAAATTTTTGCAAATTCTATCGGGCACAGCAAGAAAAGGGTGCCAAATGGTCTCAAACTAACATGTGTAAAATATTATTCCATAATAATAACTCTTTTTGCCTCCGGATTGGCCTCAAATAGAACAAAAATATGTAATTTTTCATATTTAAAAAAAAAATTATATAAATTAAATTTTTTTTGTCGATAACTTCTTAAAGCTCACAAATAAGGGTTTTTAAAAGCAATTTTAATCACATTAGTCACCTTTATGTATTATCAATACAAAAACATCTACCAAAGTGACAATGTAATATGCTCTCATATTAACAATAGCCATAAAATAGGAGGCTCTTTTTTGCCTACAAACAGTGGATTGTCAGTGGTACATATTTTAAATATTGGTAGTTCAGATACATTTTCCCTCAAGTTTGGTCAGTACAAAGCGGTATTTTTAATTTTTAAAAGTAGAAGTAGTTATATTTTTCATAAATATGCCACGATTTCAAAATTCAGCGGACAGTTATTTCACTGGCTGGTCTAGGGATCCAAATATTATCGCAAAAATTTGTTGAAACAATTTTCGAGTGGATAGTTCGTTCATTAGTCAATATATTAGTTATGATTTGCCTCAGTCATGATTTACCTATTTTTTTGCTATAACAATAGACTGAAACCAAGGCTCATGAAATTATACTTTTTTGGAGGGAGGATTGACTCAAAATGGATCCTTAGCATTCCCTTATGCGTTCATAAAAGTTAAAATACAGCAAATTTAACTGTTTGAGATCATTACAAGTAAGTTTTGAAAAATAATGTAGCTTATTTAAAAAATTTGGGGATAATACTGAGCTTTATGCTGAAAATGAGGATCTACCGCTCTTCTTAAGAAAATGTTTCAAAATTTGACTCTTAAAATGTGGTTTCAATTTGTTTTTGGACATCAGTGACTCATATGGGGTCACTTGGGATGGAATATTCCTAAAATGCCAAAAAAAAATTCAAGGAAACCCCCAACTTTTAAACTATTATCCAAATGTTTACCTTTGGGTTGAAATATAACCCAAAAAAGGTACCCACCTTCTGATATATCCATTTTTATTAAAAACTAGCTGTTATACCCGGCCTTGCACGGGTGGGGTGTATAAATTTATTTTTTAAAATATTTCTTAAAATACATTTATAATTTTGTAAATTAGCAATATTACAAATCATCCCGGTATCCCAGGCGCCTCTTTCCTATCCCAGTGTTCCCGGTAATCTTATCCCGTTGCCCTGTGATCATGGTAATTTTTCTAATCCCGGCTGCGTTCCCGGTAATTTTCCTATCTCAGTGTTTACGGTAATTTTTATATTCCGGTATTCTGGGTGTCTTTATGGTAAATTTCCTATCCCAGTGTTCTCGGTAATTTTTTCTTCCCGATGTTCTCGCTAATTTTCCAATCCCGGTGTTCTTGTCACTTTTTACAATTCCGATGTTTCTGATAATGTTTAATAATATCTTGGTGCCTTTATAAAATAACAAATTTGAAACCGTAGTAAAAAGTCTAGTGAACAAATTAAGAAATTTAAAACCAGTGTTTAAAACTAAAATAAAAGATCTAGTAAACGAAAAAGTCTAGTGATCTGTGTCTCATTTGAAACAATGTTTTATTTTTAACTCGTTGTATGACTGGTAAAACAGGTTTTCAAACACGGAAAAATAAGTGAAAAAAAGCAGGAAAAACGGGAAAAAAAGAATGAAGGACTGATTTTCTCTTTATAAATTATAGCCTATGTGTTATTCTGATGTATAAGCTACATTATGGTAAAATTTCATTAAAATCCATTCAGTAGTTTTTGCGTGAAAGAGTAACAAACATCCGGACAAACATTCACAATTATAATAGTAGTAGGATTAATGTTTTTAAAATCTTACTCAACCGGGGAAATAAGAGTTTCGCACTTTTTATGATTCCAGCAAGAAATTTTTGATTGCCAGTTCTAACCATTGAGATATTTTAAAATATTTTGTATTATAACTCAAGTATTTCACCTCTGGTTTCATTTTTGATAATTTCATAGTCTTCAATGATGATTTTTATACCATTGTGCACATTTACATTCATGACGGATTCGTGAAATCGAGGTAAAAGCTTGATTTTCGTTTGTCCATTTTTACATGAAATTACTATATTAATCGAAACTTTGAGGCCAATCCGGAGGCAAAAAGAGTTATTCTAATCGAATAATATTTTACACACGTCAGTTTGAGACCATTTGGCACCCTTTTGTCGCTGTGCCCCTGCGAAAATGTGAAAAAAAAAATTTTGACCCACCCTAATGAACATCCCTCTGATATTAAATTATCTATAAGAAAACTTTCCTTTGAATTAAAAAACAATCTCCGAATTAAAAATAAATTGAAATTAAACGAAAGAGAAAATCAAAAATAAGAAAGGGGCTGGATATTGTAGCATTAAATCGATTTCTAAGGTTTATAACATCTAAGAAGTTTAACAAGTTAATACTCAGTTTTAAAAGTACAAAAAAAATACATTTCTCCTTTTTCGGTATAAAAGTTAGAGATAGAATCTAACTCAATTCCAAGAGTCTAGCCAAAATAAATATTTTTTTCTAAATTTATCAACCGACAAACAATTCAGCATAAAACAAGATCCTTAAATTACATCCCTCCAAACTTCTCAAAGAACCAAATCTCTCAAACGAAACAAAATAATGGTCAACCGTCAAAACCAACAACCTCATTAACCGAAAACCCACGCACCTCAAAACTAACCACGGTTAACAACCACTAAACGAACAATCCCTTTGATTCAGGGGCGCCCTAATATGTGAACACCCCCTCTTTTCATTTCCTCAATTTCTCAGACGACTAGTCTCAACCACCAATTGGTTCGCTCCAAAGAGCACCCGAGACGTCTCCTGACACCTGAGCAACGCTTGCCTCCCCAGCGGCCGCCATTTTTTCCTCTTTTCCTCTTTCCTACTAACGAACTTGCCCGAGAAAAAAGCTCTTGCACGTAACTAACTTTTGAAGGTTTTTTTCCCTTCTCCCTCCTCTGGAGCAGGAGGGGGGAAAATAAAAGGCTTGAAAGAAAATCTCACTCTGAGGGTTAATGATAGATGAGTGTGTTCTGGCGCTGGCTCAATTTGCCTGGGCCTTTTTGTAGGGAATTGTTGGTGATTTTTCCCCGCCGGCCATTTAAGCAGTTAATTTGGGGACAAAAAAAACGCGTTTTAATTTAATTTTTTACCGAGGTGGAGAGGGGGTGTTTGCTGCCGGGGATTATGTGTGTGAATTTGTTTATGCGCGCCTTGTGGGTCGGGGTATCAAGATTGCCCCGCCAGTGGTGATAAGCCCCCGAGTTTGGTTTATTAGGGGGAGGGAAAAGTTTGGGGAAAATTAGTTCCGTAATTTTTTTCCGAAGCGTTTTACTTTTTGAAAATGGGCTTTGTTTATAAGGACGCTTAAGAAGTAATTGAAAAATATGAAGGGCGAATATTAGTCTTTAAGGAAAGGCATTTCGTGGGATGGAATTTACATTTTTTTGAACCTTGTGTATGAATAAATTATTGATAAAATTATTCATTAGAAAAGTGCAAAAATGTAAATTCAATAGAA
This sequence comes from Tetragnatha versicolor, assembly GCA_024610705.1. NCBI lineage: Eukaryota > Metazoa > Arthropoda > Arachnida > Araneae > Tetragnathidae > Tetragnatha > Tetragnatha versicolor. The sequence continues at coordinate 43,008,710 of JANDEH010000002.1, read as the reverse complement.
AATAGAATAAAGTTAAACATAGTTTTATGAAAATTTTTTCTTCATTTCGCCATTAGTATATTTAATCTGCTTCCTACACTGAAAAGAAACTATTATTTAGTTTGTTTAGATTAGACAGTCTGTTTGTAACAACTTTTTTTCAACTATATTAATCCTACTCCCTCTTGAGACGGTCTTGGTATGCAGTTGATGAATAAGTTATAAATAAACTACTATGTAAGCTGTGATTAAAACACAAATGTGTTTTAGTTGGCTTATGAAAACTTCCATTTTATATAAAAAATGAGGAAATTTTGGAAAATACATTAAAAGAGTAAATATCAAAAACAATATGTGATAATGTAAATCATTATTAGCTACTAAACAACAAATACTTTTATTTAACTTGAGTTTATCACAAACTATTCTGTAAATTTTTATTATTTAAAACGAATTAACTATTTAAACTAACTAAAAACGAAGTGTCTAAATCGAGGAAAGTTGACCCATGCTAAAGTATTAGCGAAATTCTTTAGAGTTGAGTTGTTACTTTCGAGGAGCTGTGCCATAGATTTTAATAGCAAAATTAGTTAGAGTTGTGTCGCTACTTTCATGGATTTAGACAGTGCCAACTAAAAATGATCTTTGGAAAATACTACAAAATGCACTTATATTTAAAAATCTAATCAAAGAAATGAATAGATTTCAAACCAAGAACACCCACCATTCCCTAATGCATAGAACCAAGATGTCACAAAGGCATTAAACTTCATCCCGAATCGTTAGCTAGACCGTCAATTTGTTAAACTAAAAGGTTTCAAACTTCAACTGACATCTCCATTCACTTAAACTCAAACTCCCAACCAACTATCCCCTCTCAAAATACAACCACAGCACTCCCTCCCTTAACATACGCGGCATTAACACCACCCTTAGATACCGTCTACGCAGCCTCTTCGTCACCGAGCACTACAAATTCCCTGGCCCCGAGGGAAATTCACAAGCGATCAACCCCGATGAGAATACATGGAAAATAAACACCTCATCAAACCCAGCGGAAAGTTCGCCCAAGATTCTGACAGTCTGTTTACTACAGCTTTTCTCCAACTATATTGAATCCGTCGCCCTCTGGGGACTGCCCTTCCCTTAGGTAATGCGCCGAGAGTCGTTTAAATTGATATAAATTCTATAAAAATACGGTTTAAAGACTATCTTTACGCATTTACGAAGATCCTGGCTTGCTTTTCTTTGGTGGAAATGTTTGAGTTTCTTGAGAGGGTCCGAAGAAGTAGTTAGGTGTGGGCCATGTTTTGAAATGGGATGTCATGGATTATGCAAGGGCTGGACCCGGCTTGCTGATGGAAATGGGGTTTTCTTGTCGTTTTGGGGATCAACTCTCAAGTTAGCTTAGTGGGATCTTTTTGTCCTACGGACAATGGGTTTGCAACTATGAGGTTTGGTTTAAGATAGGTAAGGTTTTTAGTTAGGTAACCCAGTTTTTTAAGTTAAAAATCTTTCGATTCCAAAATATGATAATAAAAACTTAAATGTTGATTTCAAATTATTACGTTGTGTATAAGTGTCAAAAATTCTCAAAAACTATTGTAATGTAATAAATTAACCATGATGTAAATAGTGCACTAAATGCAGCAACTGTAAAACATAATGAACTTGACATACATAAATAGAATAAACATAAAGAAATAGAACATTAAGTTAAAATAATTAGATGTAATGTAAGATTTGTATGCTCGTAAGTTCAATTTAAAATTCATATAGGGGCAGTCAATTTTATTACATTTTAAATATACTTACAATAGGGAAGGAATTGAGTAGCGCAGTCATATATTATTGATTTAAAATGTATACAGCAAGTGTTGAATTATATAACTGAGGAAAGAAGTATTATTAATATCCAAAAATATATTCCAGTCATGACTACAATATAAACTGGGAAGGATATTTAATGCATGTAAGCTTTTTCAATATGAATTAATTTGCAACTTATAAAAAATAAAAGTTGAATAAAAGCCCATGAACAAAACTTTAAAAAGCTTTAAAATTCAAATTTGATTGATACAGATGCTTAAAAGTATAAAGAACTGTTTTTGGTTCAAGCCTTCAACTATATTTTATTTACTTTTTCTTAAAATTTAACTGGGTTTGACTGTTGGAGAACCTTAAATTGCCCTTTATGATCTCTTTGAACGGTTGCCAAACTCAGTCAGTCGTAAACATAATAAAGAAAGAACTGCAGGAAGTTTTGAAGTTTCTGGAACTTTTCATGAGGTTTGTTTTAGTTATTATTTTAGTTCACTTCATCTTATTTCAACTTAATCCTGTCAAGAAATGCCATTTATTTATAGATGGTATTGTTTGCTTTTGTTTTTAATAGTGGTGAAGGGAATATTTTATAATTCTTATTTGATAATTAAAGTAAAAATGCATTCACTATGAGGAGCATATTTTATAAACCATTCGGTCAACTTATTTTTAAACCTATTCAATTGTATTTTAATTATTGACCACTAGAAACACATATTTTGAAATATACGTGCGTAATTATTTGAAGAGATTATATGCAAGTTAAAATATAAAAGTTCAAACAATGCCCATCTTTTGAAAAAAAACACTATATAAAAATAAAAACACTTTAATGATAAATATTTTTAAATTAATAGGAGTGATTCTTCTGAAAATTTAGACGAATGTATCGTATTAATTTAAAAAGCAGCTTAATTATATTGATTAACATAAAATTTATAAAGCTACCTCACTAACTACAAAATACTACATTTTTATGGCTAAGGTAAGGAAATTATCGTGCTATTAATTATATCATAGCTTATGAAAACCCAATTGCTCTATTTGCCATTAATACAACTTAACAAGATAAAATGTAAAGATCACTGGAAAATGGGTTTCAACTTGATGGTTGGTTTAATGGGGTTTAATAATAAAAAACAAATCAAGCTGCATGATTCTGAGAAACTCTCTTTTCCTTGGGGGTAGAGTTATATAAAGGCTATATCAACTTAACAAAGTTTTTTTTGGTGGAAGATGTGTTATGAATGCAAAAACAACTCACACTCAATTAGACTAGATTTTAACATATTTTACAACTAAAAAAGTACTATTGCCAAGGTTTTAATGATAGAATATTTTCTAAAATAGCACGAAAAAGGGGCAACTTATTTTAAAAATAAAAATAGAAAACAAATTAAAGGCTAGTTTTCAGTTTAAAAATCAATTTTGGAAGCAAAAAAAGTTATTTTACTAAGTAACTCAACAACTCATAACGGGGTAAAATCCATTTATTAAAATATGTGTGATCTTTTATTTCAATTAATGCGTAGACTCTTAGTGATATCCAAATGCGTGAGTAGACCCACGTTTACATTCAAAAAAAAAACTTTATGCTACAAGTTCAATAAATTGCACAGCTTTTTACACATCAAAGTAAAAAGCCATTATAAAACATATTGAATCCCAAATACTTGAAGAACACTATCCCTTTTCTGCATTTAACTATACCGTCATCCAAAGACTGCTCGACTTAACCAATAACAGATAACCTAACTAAATGTTTTTGTCAGTAGCTTATAAATTCACCTCCTGATCAATCCATCAATAAATCGATTCAACCGCTCTCAAACCCCACTTCAGCAGGGATCAAGCTGCAGAAGATAAACAACCACTCTTCGATCCATCACCAGCTATCACCCCCACCTGCAACACCCCAATCGGATATTCCTGGAATGAAATTTTCGTTACGGATCAGTCCTTCCCCCATTAGTCGCTTTCAAGGCCATTTGCATAAAGAGCGAACCATCTTAACCCTCGGCGGGTCCTGAATGCAAATAATAATCCCACTGTCCTCCTGAATTCCGACAAAAGATGTTATCTGTGGGTATTAAAAATCGATCTCGGTTCGCCTTCAAATTAGTTTCCCGGTAAGTAATTTTGTGCGAGAATGAATCGAATGGTTTACGTAATCTCGGAGGAATTCACCTTTTCTGTGATTTCCGAGAACAATCGTCGTTGGGGTAAGTGAGGGATTTCTGAGGAGGGGGTGGAAATACAAGTTGGGAGTTGGGGTGCATTATTTGTGGGTGTTTGTGTTTAAGTTAAGAGTTAAAGGAGCTTGAAATGTCCGTGGTTTCTATATTTAGGGCAATTTGTAGGATTATGTCATATTGGCTGGCCGTGTTATATAAGGCTGTTTTCTTAGAGATCATGAATTTTGCATTAGGGGAAACGGAATAGTTCATAAATTTATAGATGGGGTTGCAGACTTTAATATGTAACTAAATAGCTAATTTATTTATAAACTAATAATTTTAATTACTTGTTTATCTATTATTTTCTTTTATAAACCAAATAAGAAAGATAATTGGTTGGGTATTTGACACCCAGATTGCATATTTTTCATTATACAGTTAACATTATTTTTTGTCATGGAGTTTTGAAAACAAATTTAACCGAAAAACCTTTTTCCAATAGTGTATTACAGTTTGCTTGGCAAGGTTTCAGGAAACATTTATAGAAGGACCTCAGAAAAACCTTCTCAAAACCCGTCACCTCAGTTTCTAACTTTGTTTTTAAGGTCTTTCCGTAAGGTCTCAACGCTAACCTTAAATGTATCATAGTATTATAAAATGCTTTTTAGTCCGTTTTACAAATAGTTTCATGAGTTGAAAATATTACAGGAAAATTTTAAGAGGAAATATAATATCTGATTATGTTTCAATCTTAATTTACATTACCCAAATGGAAATTTTTATCGGTTATGTTAAAGATCCATCTTTCCCGAATTAGTTTGTACCAAAGAATCAATAAAAAAAACTCAGAGCTTATCGCCGATGTGTTCAATTGAGTAAAAAACTGTCCATAAGTTGAGAGACTGACTGAAAGTAAAATGAACAATCCCCACAAAACAACACCATAAGCTACACTCAAGCTAATGACATTAATAGCACACACTTTCGAAACATTAACGGTCCTCGAAAAAAACTAAAAGAGGGCATAATTAATATCAGACCTTTCGGTAATTAGCTAATTTAATACTCTCATCACAAAGAAATCTCCGTTACAAAAACATCGCAAGCCAGAACTTGTCCCCTTGATGCTCCATTAGGTAAATAAATCATTTAACGAGTGCTAGATCAAAGAGCAGAGGGGCTTCCACAAAAACACGTGATAAGCTTAACACATTAGAAAATGAACGTGGTAAACGTTCCCCCTTTACCGGTTCTAAGTTTCCGCAAAGAGAATTATTTGAGATCTAATTTACACCTTTTGTATGAAAGTTCTTAATTGAATTAGGAAAGACTGCGAAAATCAGCTTACGGTTAACGTTTTTTATGCTGATGAGGAAATGAGTTGTTTAGTCTTTGAACTGATCACGACAAAAACAAAATGGAGGAAAATAACAACTTTCGCTGAATAACTATTGATTCCTATGGTTTCAGAGGTGCACATTTAATTATGCTTGTCGTTTGAAAGTGATCAACAATAAGTGAATAATCTTACCTCAAGAAAAATTGTGTTTAGGTTCTTTGAGGAAGCAATCTTAATATCAGTTGTTTGTTAGAAATAAAAAAATTAAAAACTTTGACTTTTAAATGATGATATCAGGTACATGTAGGCTGGGCATATTTGCTGACGATGTTGTTCTTTGGTGTTCTGGAACCAATTTCAGAGGCATTGAGGACAGCATTAATCTTGCACTTGGGGAGGTGACCAGATTTGCCGAGGGGCACAAGTTGACTTTTAACGCATGCAAGTCTGTAACCAGCTTCTATACTACAAATAGACATCTTTATAAATACCAACCTAACATATACATTGGCGGCCAGGCCTTGAAGTATGAAAGGAATGCCAAGTACTTGGGATTAATTTTGGACCAAGAGATACTGAGTAACAAACAAATAGAGGCTTTGGAGGTGAAGTGTAGGAAGAGACTCAATATTCTAAAATACATCTCTGGGCGTGACTGGGGGGCGGATGCCAAAACTCTAAAATTGACTTATACATCCCTCATTAGACTAATATTGGAATATGGATCCCCCATTTATTTTTGCGCCTCTGATTCTAACCTCAATAGGTTGGAAAAAGTACAAGTCAGCGCGGAAAAAATTATTGCAGGCCTGAGACGAAGCTGCCCAGACAACATCGCTCTTTTTGAGTGCGATCTTCAGCCTCTGAGCCAGAGAAGGAATTCTTCCCTCGTAAAATACTTCAACAGGCTGATTAGTGTGGGCGACCAAAACAGAACTGCCTCCTATCTCAGGAATTGGAGCAATAATCAAAGACTAAAAAGAAACAGTCCCTTTTCTCTGGCAACTGCACAGGGAATTATCACCCTACCACCCACTGGTCTCATAGAATATCACTCTTTGAACCCAAGCTTTAGCCCTGATAGAGATTTCAAGGCGGTCCACTTTCATACTGAACTACTGCATGTAGTTAAAAAAGAAGTGGACAACACTGAATTCATGAAACAAATGGCCCTTGAAACTATCAACCATATACCTAAAGAGACCCTTCAGATGTTCACAGATGGCAGTAGGAGTGAACAGTAGGGTGGAGTGAAACTGGCCAAAAATGACAAACTTTGGAAATTAAAATCGCCTGAGGTGGAAATAGGTGCCATTTACGATAAAACTTAAAAATTCAAAACTTGAGTTTGATCAATTAATATCTTCAGGTTCCACATTCACGTTAAAGTTTCGAAGTTTCATCAAATTTTACGTAAAAATGGTTATAAATGATTCCTACACAATTTTAGCTTCTTTTTCAAACTATAACTGGTTGAGTTTATATTCTTAGGATGTCAAACAACATTTTAAGACCTTCTATGAACCTGAAATGGGGGGAATTTCCGATTTTTCAAGCCCGAAATAAGGGCGCATGCCATTAAAATAGTCTAGCGACCGAAAAACAAATTTTTGAATATCGGTACCAAATAGAGCTCAAAAGTTGCGTTTTACCCTCCTTATTCTTGGAAAAATAATAAAAAAATTCGTTAAAAATAATTTAGGTGTGTTTCGGCCATAAAATTTGAAAAAATGGATCTTTTGCATAGGTATAATGGGAAAAGTCTTAATTAATCAAATTAAAGTTTTAAATGTTGTAAAAGCTTATAGTTACCTTAGTTTAGAGTATTAATAGTCAATAATACTTTTGAGTTCATTATTTAATTTTTTTAAATCCAATTAACAGCCTAAAATTGGAAATGTGGATGAAAAAATTTAAAAATCCCAAAATTCATAAACTTTAAGTTCAAATATTTTATGTAGTCTGTAATACACATTCTTGTTTACATAAAATGCTTTTAAAACATTAAGGTTGATATTTTTACAGAAAACGGACGAAAAAAGCGTATATTGCACTACAGGCATTTTATTCCTAACTTTAACCTAAACTACCACTTTTTGTAACAAGTCTTCAAATTTAAGTGACGAAATATCAAATAAAAGGTTATGATTTGTGTTATATATAAAAAGGGAAAATTTAGGATATATTTTAAGTAATTTTAATGCTCTGATCTGAAAAAATAAATATCAATAAGTATAAAAATGAATTTTTCTCTCATTTGGCGATTCTAGGCTGTATGCCTTATCTACTTAGCTCAAATTACAATGAAATACCTTTTTAAATACTTTTTTGACGATTAAAACACCTAATTAAGGCAACTATAAGTTTCTATTACATTTAAAACTTTAATTTGATTAATTAAGACTTTTCCCATTATACGCTATGCAAAAGATCCATTTTTTCATGTTCTAGGGCCAAAACACACCTAAATTATTTTTGACAAATTTTTTTATTATTTTTCCATGAATAAGGAGGGTAAAACGCAACTTTTGAGCTCTATTTAGTGCCGATATTCAAAAATTTGTTTTTCGGTCACTAGACTATTTTAATGGCATGCGCACTTATTTCGGGCTTGAAAAATCGGAAATACCCCCCCCCCCTTTCAGGTCCATAGAAGGTCTTAAAATGTTGTTTGACATCCTAAGAATATAAACTCAACCAGTTGTGGTTTGAAAAAGGAGCTAAAATTGTGTGGGAATCATTTATAACCATTTTTACGTAAAATTTGATGAAACTTCGAAACTTTAACGTGAATGTGGAACCTGAAGATATTTATTGATCGAACTCAAGTTTAGAATTTTTAAGTTTTATCGTAAATGGCACCTATTCCCACCTCAGGCGTTTTAAATTTCAAAAAAAAAGTTTTTCGCTCCACCCTAGTGAACAGGGTTATTCAGGTAGTGGTGTTTACATAAAGACTCCAACTTCTACCTTCAGTTTTAGCTACAAGAATTCCGATTTATGTTCCGTGTTCAGATCTGAGCTTATTGCTATTGAGAGGGGTCTAAGTTTTGTAAATAACTTAGTTGAGCCTGTTTTTGATGGCATATGGATATTGACTGACCGCCGATCTTCAATACAACATCTAAGTCGCTGGAATGAGGTTGGAGACAGAGCTGGTTTGTCCATTCTAATGTTGGCTGATAGACTATCTGAAAGATTTCAGGTCCATTTTCAGTGGATCCCCTCGCATGTGGGGGTCTTTGGTAATGAGAAGGCGGACTCACTAGCAAAGGCTGCAACCATGGAGATTCTTCAGCCAGATTCGCCTTCCAAATTTGGAGAGGTTTTCTCTGAGAGTAAGAGGAAAGCTAACAACCTCTGGAAAGTGCCCCCCGTACATAACCTTCCTACCCTCTTGAAAAAATAGTCACATATTCCCCTCGTGGGGTCTCTGAGGACCCCATGCGTAAAACATGCCTATGACTCTAATAAAGGTTAAAAATTCCTTAAATGGAGAAGAATTGTCATTTTTTATTTCTAGAAAGATGCTTCAGAATAATTTATCCAATTTTTTTGGTATTTTTCTCATTTTTTTCGTCTTATTACGGCTTAATTGGGTTTCTTTTGATACACGTTTTTTATAACATCTGGACCTTCAAACAAGAATTAAATTACAGAAATGAACTACATTGAAGTTGTTTTACTTAAAATATTTATAATCACACTGTTTAAAGCATACTAGTTGATATACCCGGTCTTGCACGGGTAGAATTTAGTAGTTTATTTTAAACGATTTATGAAGTTGCATAGATTCTCTATTCTGCATTATCAGCTACCTGTCACCCCAGATTAATTTATTTAGTATTATGAAACATGTAAAGTTTGGATTCTTCTTTTTAAAATTGAAATAATACAAAAAAAATGATCGGTTCAGATTTCTTAGTGAAATCAGTATCTCGCTTGCTTATGTAAGTTTTAACATAAAATTGGTTTTTTTCTTGATAATTCTTCGAAATCACATTCTGGACTTCCGTAAACACTCATAAATATTTGAAAGCATTCTTATTTTTCAAAGAAGACTGAATATAAAAACCTATTTACAATCAACCATGAATTTATATTGTTTTTGTAAAGAATGTGTTCAACAGGAAGTAATGGCGACAGTTGTCTGAGTTTTTTTTGCTGCAACTGTTAGATACTCAAAAGATTTCTATAAATAGCATATTTTTCTTAGAATGTGAATAAAAAATTTTAGAAATAGCGAGTGATTCAATGTATTTAGCCGCAATCTCCTTTTTGTAAAAAAAATGACAATTTCTACGAAAATATCTATCTAATATTTCTCCAAACGTTCTAAACAAACATGCAAACCTTTTTTTATCTATAATACAACAAAAAATAAAATACTAAACTTTATTTGATACTGTTTTACCGCCATTCATGGCTGGGGTCTCAGAAGACCCCAGAGGGGGAATATGTGACTATTTCTCCCAAGACACTTAAAAATGGAATAATAACTCCAAAATTTTTAATCATTGTACAACTTTGCGTAATTAAGGAATAGTAGCATCGGAAATTGTCAAAACAAAAATGCATGGGAGATATCAAGCGTCAAAGTGCGTCTGGGGTCGAAAAAGACCCCAAAGGGGTAGGAAGGATAATTGGTACAAGAGAGAGCGTCCTGGTGGTGCTATTTCTTTTGGGGGCTCACGTGCACAGCAAACTTGTTTTTCCCGCTTTGCTAGTGGACATTTGGGGGGTCTCACCTACGAAAGGGGACGAAAGGTTTTTAAGACCTGCACAAAGTGATGTAGATGTGCTCAGGCCTCTCCTGAGCACATTTTAACCTGCTTAAATTTTAAACTAGACGAGGTTTTATTAAAACCTCTATTGATTTTAGATTTTATTGAAGTTTTTGGACTCGTGGAGTTGATCTAGTTGACACGCACACGCACACACACACACACACACACACACACACACACACACACACACACACACACACACACACACACACACACACACACACACACACACACACACACACACACACACACACACACACACACACACACACACACACACACACACACACACACACACACACACACACACACACACACACACACACACACACACACACACACACACACACACACACACACACACACACACACACACACACACACACACACACACACACACACACACACACACACACACACACACACACACACACACACACACACACACACACACACACACACACACACACACACACACACACACACACACACACACACACACACACACACACACACACACACACACACACACACACACACACACACACACACACACACACACACACACACACCACTTTTTCCGATATATAGTCGGCTAGACTAAAAGCTCTCCATCCGCTCTCTTGCGTTGCCTTCCTATGCCGTGCTGAGAGAACAAGGACGAAACCGTTCCATATCTAGAGGCGACGCTTGAGAGCTGGAGTTTTCTCTAATAATACCTATTGCTTTTGCACAAAGTGGACCACCCTGAGATATATTCTCAGGGAAAAGTTGCGAAACCGCTTAGCTGTCATTCCGAGTTCTAGATGTTTTACTTATTTTAAAACCAAGAAAACCACTTTATTACCTCTCACCACCTGCAGTTACCTCTCACCCTACAATTTCCATCGTACAACAGAAAAAAACCGTCCGCAACAACTACCATATCACAACACCGACTTTCCTACCATCAACAGCAACAAACACACCAACACGACATATCCCACACATTTCTCCCCACCTGTGCCAAAAACGTCACCATAGTTTCTCGAACCGAACCCACCAATAACGTCCACAACGAACTATCCGATCAAGTGGACAAGCCTCGCCATTCATCATCGATTCCCATCATCATGCAACAGCACCACAGCAGCAAGTATGATGTCGCAGGATGCTTCCCATCCCAAGTGTTCTTTCCGTTATCACAAGGCAGCTTTTTCCCCTTTTATCTCAAGGAATTGGATATTTATGCCCTCCTTGTTTTCCTTCGCATCCCGGGTTATTATGGAGCTTGTTTCTTTCATGAAGCCGCAGCGATGATTTATGGGGAGAAGGAGGCAGAGGAGCCGTAATTCAGGGCTCTGCTCTTTGCCGTGTTTATGTGTTTGGCCACCGTCGGTGGGAATGGATTGGACTGGGGTGTCGTGAACTCGGTGACAGAGTCGTATGTGTGACGTTGTTGTAAGTTAGGGAGGAGTTTGGTGTCACTTATGTTATGAATGAAGTCTTCATGGAAGTATTTTGGGTGGGAGGAATTTTAATAACGCTTCTCTATTGTAAATGGAGGATTAGGAAATATTCTACACCAAGAGTGTGGTCTTCCAGTAATGGGTTATCCTCAATATTTTCAATAGCATTCGTCAAAAAATGTAACGTTTTAAGAGAGAGATATAGTTCACCAAGCTTTTAAAGCTCTAATAAAGCTTATTATTATTACTATTATTATTATTGTTATTGGTATTGTCATTGTAGTTATTATTATCATTATCATTGTCGTTGTCGTTGTCGTTGTTGTTGTTGTTGTTGTTACTATTATTAATACTTGAAATAGAAGCCGACGAGGGCTTTATAAAAACTTTAGTGAAAAACTGTCTGCATAAAATATTATAATTAAAACATTAGGGGACATCCATAAATTACGTGAGGTGTTTTTCCAAAATCTGGACCCCCCCCTCCCCCCTTGGTTAGATTTAGTGAGATTTTGCTGGACCCCCCCTCCCCCTAAGTGAGATTTACCTACAACCTTTAAAAATAATTTTCTATCCAATTCGTTTGCATTTTGTGCTTCACAGCACCTAAAACTTTTCCAGGAGGAAAAAGACATTGTTCCGCCTAAAAATCACCACAGTATCTTATCTGTGGGTATTATTCCTTTCTCAAACTTTAAAAAAATCGTTTAATTTCTAACTTAAAAAGTTGACGTGAGATTTTAATCGACCCCCCTCCCCCGTTGGTGAGATTTGGTGAGATTTTTCCAAACCCCTCCCCCCTTTTTGACCTTACGTAATTTATGGATGTTCCCATTATAGGCATATTTTAAATATATCTTAATCTCTATTTTCAATTTGGTACTTATACTTTTTCAATGTCTTGGAAGAGAAATAGTTTATTTCGATTGGTCTTTTGTCCTCGACATCAATCTAGAACTGTTTTGCCAAGGGAAAGTTGTGTTCACATATTTGTCAAACGTCTCCACTAAAGTTATGCAAGTCTACCCTGAAAAATATCTAAGATTCATATTGTAATGTTCTAAATATATATTGTAAAGAAAAAAATTAAAGAATTATGCATCTCAAATAAGAACAGGATTAAGTACCCTCGTTAAAACTGAAATAACCGTCATGAATACATCCGAATAAGATAGTTTTGAAATTTGGTTAATTTTTTATGCCTATCTGTATCATAAAATATTTTTATTGAAACAGTAATAATGTAATAAAATTTAAATTTTTAAAACACTCTTGCAACTGGCTCCTTTGTGTGGATTATTTTGTGAACTATGCAATAAGTGTGCTTGAAAATTATGAATGCTTAAAATAATGGACTTTAACAAGCATGAAACTTGGTAGGTTAAATCAATAAGCTTACCTTAATGTTTATGTGGGGCTCATAATTTATCAAGAGGAAAGAAAATTTATGACGTTTTGGAAATTGCTAGAAAACATTAAAAACAAACATAATTTTTCCTCTTTTAAACTTAATAAATCACCTCGGTTAAATTTTTACATAATAACAAGCTTACAAACCTCATTCTCAGACCTACTATTAACCCATCCTGTTCCAAATACTTAATTACAACGTTTAGCAATAGATATTTGCCTTGGCACGCTGCCACAAACTAACAACAAATAGTCTCTCTCTCACCCCATAACTTCCATTTCCCTAACCATAGGCAATCTTTAAAAATCTTCCCTTTTAACTTTTTCCCGCATACACCGCGCTGCAGTTTTTGTCCGAATCAAGAGGTTTCGAAACTTAATAGCAAGCTAAAAATTTTTACACGTTTAGGAGTCAGGGATCGTTAATGCAAACTAATTGAGTTCTCAAGAGAGTGCCTGGGCGAAAAACGAGTGTTTGAAGAAACCGGCGACCAACTGTTGCTGCAGCCCTCAGACTTAATTACGGCACTTAACAATTTTTACAATGTACTTAATTATCTTCGCAGTGCCGATAATGGCACTTGCATTCAAGTAGGAAAGGGTGATTTTGTAGCGCCGGCGCTAATGTGTTTTAAATTTAAAATACACTAAATTGATTTTTTTTCTTCTTGTCAGAGAGTGAAGAGGGGAACTCTTGGGGAAATCAAGTATTAATGACATAAAAATGGGGCGAAGGGAGAATCAAGCTGACGCATGGGAAGTTTTTTTGTGATGTTTTGTTGTTGTTAATATTTTTAAAATGATTTCGGGGTAATTTCTTTTTTATGCTGCTGATAAGGTGAGTGTTTGATATCACCCTTGAAGAAAATGTTAAGTGCCGTAAGTCTTTGTTCATCACAAAGAAATTGGAGGTTTTATATTAAATTTACGTAAATATTTCTTAACCTGTATCCTGCCATGGTCCTAAAAATTGGACAGTATAGATATGCCACTTTTACCAAAACTACTTTGAATATTTTGATGAAACTTTAATGTATATTGATATTATAGACTTGTATCATTATAATTTTTTTTATTGCAAGTCTAAATTAATATTTAATCTTTTCAAAAAAAGTGAGGTTTTAGGAAAATATATTCAGAAAATAAAAAGCGCAAAAAGTTTTCAAACAATCTTAGTGCCCTAATGAACTACTACCGTCTTATTAAACCATTTCATTAGTAAGCAAGCGACTAAATTTAGCATTCAAAAATATTACAGTTACATCGTAAAAAGAAAAACACAATGTGTATCGTATTCTTATTGTTTATCACATCATACTAAGATTATGCGTAAAACCACATCATACTAAGAGTGTACGACAAATAACCTTAACTCTGCTGTTCTGTTCGGGTCTATTTGAATTTGACCCAAAATTTTTTTCATTCGCTTCTTGAAAAAAAATATTGAATAGAGGTATTTTAATGAAACTTCATTACTTTGTTGGAAAGTCATATAAATATGTAACAAGGGATTTTAATTATTTTAATTTGCAAGGTATATTTTTTAACATAGTCTTAATGTACTGTAATATGACCCGATTCATAGTTATTTCCTTTCACTCAAATCATTTCATAATTTTTTTGTGGAATAACTCTACAGAAAAGAATAACAACTTTTTTAACATCCCATTTTGTATTTTGGTTACACTAAGCAAGTGTAAAGTCAAAAGGTTGATTCAGTTGGCAAAAAACTAAAATATTTCCAAATTTAATTTTTTCTTTTTGTATTTTTGTTTTATTAAGTACTAGCTGATATGCCCGGCCCTGCACGGGTGGAGAATATAAATTTATTATTTTTAAGTTTTCCCAAATACATTTATAATTTTGTATAATCAGCATTTACCAATTATCCCGGTATCCCAGGCGTCTTTTTCATATTCCGTTGTTCATGGTAACTTTTCCTATCCCGGTGTTCCTAGTAATTTTTCTTATCCCGGTGTCCCCGGGTGGATTAAAATTACTTCAGTTCTCAAGCAATATAATTTTTGAATGATTTCCACATTTACAACATGGAAAAATATTATAAAAATTATTTAAAATTGCTTATATCCCTTGATTAATTAAATCTTCAGGAATTAACGTTTTCGGTGAAATTATTCAATAATTATAAAGCTTATTCCATTTTGCAATTTAAAAAAAAATCAATATTTTCTAGTTGAAAGGGAGTTTTAATAGTTTTTGTTTGTTAACCAACTTTCTTAAAAGCTAAAATATTATCACCTTTTGATTTTACATCCTCGTTTCCATGGAGATTAATTTAACAACATGATAATCAATAAATCTTTTAAAATATAAAAATTAGATAAACTCTCAAATAAAAATATGTTAAACTATACTTAAAACTTTTAAATTTAATTGAAATAGATTTTTAAATTATTAACATAATTTTTAAATATACTTGTAGTACCTAGTGTTTCAAATAAAAACTTGTGGTTTAGCATTAAATTTTCTTTGTAACAATGGAGTAAGCAGATCTCTTCTTGAGGAGAAATAAAGCTATTTCAGCAAAATGACAATAAAAAGAACAAAAAAGGGGTCAAGGGGTCAATTAAAGTTCTCGAAACATAGCCTATGTTTTTTCTGGAGTTTTTTTACGTATATATACCAAGTTTGGTGCAGATCGAAAGAAAACTGTGGATTTGTATAAAAGACAAACAAACAAACATACATATATACCCACACTTAATTTTATTATATTAGACTAGCTGATATGCCCGGCCTTGCACGGGTGGAGAGTATATAAATTTATTATTTTTAAGTTTTCCCAAATATATTTCTAATTTTGGATAATCAGCATTTCCTAGTAATTTTTCTTATCCCAGTGTTCCCAGATGGATTAAAATTCCTTCAGTTCTCAAGCAATATAATTTTTGAATGATTTCCACATTTACATTTAAAAATTAATCTAAAAAGTATTTAAAACTGCTTAGATCCCTTGATTAATCATATCTTCAGGAATTAACGTTTTCGGTGAAATTGGTCAATAATTAAAGTTTATTCCATTTTGGAAATTAAGAAAAAAATCAATCTTTTCTAGTTGAAAGGGAGTTTTAATAGTTTTTTGTTTGTTAACCAACTTTCTTAAAAGCTAAAATATTATCACCTTTTAATTTCACATCCTCGTTTCCATGGAGACTATTTTAACAACAATGGTATTCCATAAAACTTTTAAAATATAAAAATTAGATAAAATCTAAAATAAAAATATAGTTAACTATACTTAAAGTTTTAAATTTCATGGAAATATATTTTTAAATTAGTAATATAATTTTTAAATAGACTTGTACCTAGTGTTTCTATTAAAAACTTGTTGTTTAGCATTAAAATTTCTTTGTAACAACGGAGTAAGCAGATCTCTTTTTGAGAAGAAATAAAGCTATTTCAGCAAAATGACCATAAAAAGGGTCGAAAGAGGGTCAAGGGGTCAATAAAAGTTTTCGAAACATAGCCTATGTTTTTCCTTGGGTTTTTTTACGTTGGTATACCAAGTTTGGTGCAGATCGGAAGAGAACTGTGGATTTGTATAAAAGACAACCATACATACATACATATATACACACATTCAATTTTATTATATTAGATTTCTTTTTTGTTAGAATGCTAAAAATAGCTAATGAAATGAAACTTGTGATATCCGAAAGAAAATATTACACTAAATGGGAAATTAGTGGTGTTTTTCATGGCCACTGTCCTTTGACCAACTTAACCATTAGGTATGGGATACGTTTGGACTTATTTAGGCAGTAAAACTTTCTCAGAACCTAAAAATAGAATTGGTAACCAGAAAAGAACAAGGATGAAAGCCAGAGAAAATTTGAGGTATCAGAGTAATGGCATGAGTAATTTTGTAAATTCTGCAATGCGTTTTCATTGAAATTAAGTACAAATATTTAGTCAATTTTATTATTTCTATCGTATTTCATAGTTTTACTCAATTAATTCATACTAGTTACATTTAATTGCAGGTATTTTACTACTGTTTAACCTATTTCCTAAATTCCACCATTCATTTACCGCTAGAAGTGATATTTTTTGTATCGAGTCATATTGACCCAAACACTACGTACGATGTGTAAGTGCGAACAGAACAGCAGGGTTAAGTAAAACAATTATTTATATTTTATTAAAATTTGTGTAACAGCTTTTCATACCATCTTACCAAAAAATAAAAGCGTAGATATAAGTGGTTCGGAAAAATTTTCACATATATTTATAAAATACACATACGCACATATTGAAACGGTGAATCCCCGTAGCAAAGTATAAGTAGAAATAGTTAATATATTATTAAATAAATATGTAAATGTAATACGTTGTTCTTTTTTAATGCAGTATCAGTAATAAAATATTAAAAAGATTTCTAGAATCTTTTTATGTAACCACCGGGGGTTAAAGGCACCAAATTACAGGTTAACTCAAATATATTATTAAAAATTTACTACGTAAAATGTTCTAAAAAGAATACAGGGTGTCTCAAAACGACCGCATAAACTCTGCACAGATAGATATCTCGTTGGGAATACATAAAAATGCCCAAAGAAGCGTTCCTCTACGATCCATAGTTTACGAGAAAAATTCGAAAAACAAAGTATGACGTCACTGCCGGTGCAAGAAAAAAACACTTTATTGAACTTATCAACAGCAGTATTATGCACAATTTAAAGCAAATGTCCAAAGTGTCCACTGTATGGGGTCATCTCAAGGAACTGGTGTATCGAGATGTAGTGACAACACAAATGCACTTAGTTACTCGTCTGCATGCTGCTTGTACTTCATTAGACTCCGCGATGCTGCAACGTGTGATGACAGCCATTCCAAGGCGTGCTCAAGCCTGCCTCGACATGCACGGTGGACACTTTGAATATCTGCTTTAAATTGTGCATAAAACTGCTGTTGATATATTCAATAAAGTGTTTTTTCTTGCACCGGCAGTGACGTCATACTTTGTTTTTCGTATTTTTCTCGTAAACTATGGATCGTACAGGAACGCTTCTTTGGGCAGTTTTTATGTTCGCCCAACGAGGAATCTAGCTGTGCAGAGTTTATGCGGTCGTTTTGGGACACCCTGTATAATAGTATCTACTTATAATTTTACTTAAATAAATGCGTTTTTTCGATGATTCGATGCAATTCATTTTAACTTATTTAAAACTTTATTGAAACATTGCAATTTCTAAAGATGAAAATCCAGGGAACAGTTTCGGTCTCTATTTTAAAGACACTTCGCAAAGCTTGATAAGAAGTGTTTACCTTGTAGCACAGCTTATAAAAATATGTCAAGTTTACGTAACTGCTACTAGAAGATGAAACTCGGCCATACATGACTAAAATTGGATGAATCTTGCAAATTTTAACTGTCTAGTTTAGTTAGCGCGATTTAAACATTTTCTAATTATAGGTTGGGAAAAATTTCAACTATTCAAATCTTTTTTGGCCAAAGGCGCAATATTTCTGATGAAATATGCTTAAAAATATTCCATAAATTACTATTTTCAAAATTCTCTAACTAAATTCACCTTCTTATAAAAATTAATGCATAAAAAGATGTATTGACTTTATTATTTATTTTTAAAATTTTAACTTGAATGCAACTGACAGACTGAAAAAAACTGCATTCTATTGGCACAAATGGAACAATGAGTTAATTTAAAAGTATGGCAGGAATGGCTGCAAAAAAGTGTCAAAATATGAAAGGGAAAAAATATTCAATGCGATGTTGACACTTAAATACCTCGAGGTATAAAAAACGTACGCTACCACAGAATTTTTTGAGACTCATCAAAAAATACTTACAATAAATACTTGAGGTAAAAAAATAATTCCTTTATTATTTTCTTTTAACCAACGCAAAAACTATCGAAGAAAGAATTTTAAAATCTAATTTTGCCTCAACAATAACAGTGTTTGCTGTGGAAAATATTTTTTCCTCTAAAGCTGAAAGATTCTAGAATTACGCTATATTATTAAGCTTCTTATGTTTTTTTCTATTTAAACTTACTAATTAGGTTTTAAATAAAGTTGTATAAGGAAATTAGTTTACTAAATTTTAATTTTTTATATCTGGTATTCTTTAGGCATTAAGGTTTTAATGAATCGAAATTTTAATTGATGGAAGAAGAGGTAGTAAACTCCCTCGCATAGAAGAATGATAATTATCGAAAATTACTTTAACTATTGAGAAACAATGTCATAGTGCCTATATTTAAAAATACTATTATTTCCATTAATTATTTCATTCAGTAGTTACTTTTTTATTGGAATAAATATGGATATTCGTAATTCCAGTGACAATTTTTTAATTGTTTCATCCGCAATATTTAAGGGGATTTGAAACACTTAAGGAATTTTTGAGTAATTATTTTGAATGGAATACTTATGTAATTAGTAATTAGGGATAATACAAGTAAAGTAGGGACTAAGGATTAGAACTAAAGAGCATTTTCCGAAATGATAAATGATCAAATATGGTTGTGCCTGACGTCATCTGGTAGAATATGTAAATTATTGTCTGAAGCAGAAAACAGGTGGAAAATATTTAAAATTAAGAATGTGTTTGTTTTAATTATGTTTATGTCTAACCTCTTTAAAAATATAGGCTCAACCTGCATTTAATTTCAAAGAACTTAAAACAAAAGATATCATTTAAATACTCAAAGAAAGAAAACAATTTTCAAAATCCTTCTTATTTATTGCTCATCAAAATGTGAAAAAATATAATCATATAGTACGTGATTTTATAGTTCTACGCTATGGAAGGTATCCCCATATATCTTAAAACAAAATTTCTCAAACTCATTCAAATAATGTGCAGAAGTTACTACACCTAGATTCTCTCTCTTATTCCGCATAGGCTCTGGTTCGATCGAAGAGCCACAGCTGTGATATCCACTGAGAAAGAAATGTTTATATTTCACGAGAAGGGGTTTCTATTTTCTCATCCTCTACTCGCGGAAAAAAAATTCTGCATTTTTCTTGTGGTTGCATGATATCAGAAAGATATTCCGGATAAAAATATCTGGCTTTCGATCTTTTTCACTGTTTTCACGTTGAGAAGCTCAATTGTTTCGTAGGTGTGGGTGTGTTAGTTTTCTTTTTTGGAAGAATTTTGGGAAGAACTCATCACAGAAAGAGATCAACTGCTCATCTTATAATTTCCTGCTGGATAAATTGTCGTTCACAGGCATTTCTATTGAATGTTTCAAAAAGGCACACAGTTGCGAAATCAGTTTATGATAGTTTTCGAACATTTTAAAACGAAATGAAGCAGCTATTAAGGTACCAAAAAACTTGTCAAGTTTTCTCATGTAATAAACTTATGAACAAAAAAAATTTAACGGACTAAAAGAATAGAATAACAAATTGCATACTTTGCACTCAGACTATGTATTATTAGATCGAGTTGAAACATTATTGAAAGAATAAAATAGTTATCTAACAATGAGATAAAAACTAATATCCAAATTATATCTCATCGCAGAAAGGTTGAAATATTCCAAAATTAAACTTAACTATAGTATTAGTTTTGTACATTGTAATTTTTAATTTATAAATTTTCTATAAACAGTGCAAAACATTTTTCAGGCTCCCCGAGAGAACAAGTTAAAATAATTTTCCATTCCTTTTTTGCAATAAAACGTAACACTACGAACGTACTAATTCAGCTAGACACTGAAACAAACTTTACAAAAACCAGTACAGAATAATTTATACATACAATACTGATAGGCTTAAGAAAGAAAAATGTTTTTAACACTTCTAATCCAAACCGCACATACGTTTCGTATAGCAACCAGGATATAATATGTTGTATTATAATCACTACTTGCTTAAATAAAACATTTAAAGCTAGTGCATAACGTCATGCCATTCATACCTTCAAGGTTTATTTAAATCACCCTTTCTTTATCATTAGCAATTTTATTTAACTTGTTTTTCCATATTAGAGAAATCAGAAGAACATGCATCGATATGCTCTATATGGGTTTTAACGTGAAGCATTCATTAATAAAACAGTAAGGCTTTAGAAAAATAAACTGGCAAACCTATTCATCTAGTTTATATAATATGAGATGTTTAGAATAACAGTTGTGTAAGTAAAAGTATCTAAATCGGGATAACCTTGTTGATTCGGATTTTTAAGTAGTTTTTATGGCTTAGTTTTTCTATTCAAAAATTAAATAACTATACCGTAATAATAACCCCAAACATATCCACAGTGAAGACGTCACAATAAAAAATATTCAATATTTCGATACCTTTTTAGTGTGACTTCAACCATTTCGATTCTTTGCAGCTCAGAAATAGACCAGTCCCGATGCTTGCACGCCATTCTTTCCACTTATAGAACCCACACTCATACATACTTTATAACACCGTCCAATCATCGTTCAAACCGGTAGGTAATAATAATGAATACAACCTACGTGCCGCGTTAACGCAAACCCTAATAAAAAAAATCATGGATCTGGATAATGCCACCGATTGTAGTGCAAAAAAATCATGAATGAAAGACGAATGAGGACGAAGCCTACTTCCGACTGGTTTGTTATGAATCTAATTGTTTTTCCCTCAGTTAACGAGCTGGGGCTACCGTATAATTGATTAGACTAATGACAAGCAGTGGTCGTACCGGATAAAAATAGTAAGACCTTGTAATTAACGTTCGCGCTTTTTCATTAAACTGGATAGAACCGGTTCATGCTTACTACATTAACGCGGCGTTGGTGACTTAAAAGCCTGGAGTGCATTAGGCGACTTACTTCGTTGGCAGGTGTTTTTTACTGTTTTTTTTTCATCTCAATATGAGGGCCGAATTCTCTTTCGTTAATTTCATTACGTATGGAGATAATTATGCCTTTTTCGTTGGATCTTAGGTTATTATTATTAATTCCAAATAAGCGAGAGATGGTGATTTTGATTCTGCTCATTTGGGAGAAGGTGTGGATAACATGAGGGTGTTTGTAGTTTCGAAGATTTATTCGATTTTTAAGGAAATCAGCATCCTATTTTTTATTTAAGGCAGACACTTAAGATCTCAATTAGGTGTAGATTTATGGTTGAGAAGGTATAAGTTTTTTTTCTCGTCTGGAATAAGTCGCCTGATTATCTGTTTTTGAATAATTTATAATAGTTAACTGGGGAATTCCATTACTTTTTTAAGGAACACTAGAAACTAGATTATCGACGTGCATTCTTTTTTATTTAACCTAGAAATGTTGGAAATGGTTAAAACGTGGAGGTAATTGTAAAAACAACATAATTTGTCTATATACACTAGTCTCACTTTTCCATTTTTAAAGCAATTAAGTTCTTTTAAGTCTGTTAAAACATTTTTAAAATAGTGAGTGACTAAGGATATTAAACTTAGAACTTTATTGTGTAAACAGGAAACCTTAAGCATATACGACAAATAACGGAATTAGCAGACGGAATAAAGACGGAAGGAGACCATACTATAAAGAGATAATTTAATGCCAAATCAATTGTTAGCCAGGGCAAAAAGTATCAATCTAATAAATCAAAAAAAGGAATCGGGTTCTAAAACCAATAAAATATAAGCACCAACATATTGCTTAAATTTTGACGGTTATTTGTAAAATGTTGCAAATAAAGGTCTGATCTGCAAGTCTGAACCCTGCTAATAAAAGGTATTAAAGATTTTAAATAAACCTTCAAATTTCACTATGAATTGGCTCCAATACATTTGAAGTGACACATAAGATGAATCATCACCTCCCTTGACAAAACCAATTCAAAAATCCCTTCACCAGAACTCCTATCCCATCGCTTTCCACAAAACCCTTTTTAACAACCCCAAAACACCTACATAGCCCGTAAGCGAACCCAACCACAAATCACACCTACACGAAACGGAACTTTGACGGAACGTTAACGGCGGCCTATTTATCGGCGGAACAGCCAAGTTCAATTAAACGTAGAACACCAACCAAAACTGCATTTAGCATCCACAATTAGACGGCATTAAATTCTCGCCCATTTGTGACGGGTCCCGAAAATTGCAAACGGTCGATGCTACGGCACCATCCATTACCGAAAGCCCGTTACGCGTAAACCAATTCGGCGTGACCCGGGCCGCATCGCATTATTCAGTCGCAAATTAAGCCGTGTCACTCTTGCGGCCCTCTAATGTTTCATTTGTGACGTCAAAACTGGGCCTTATCATTAGGCTTAATTATGCCTGGCGCCTACCGGGCGTGAGGAGTGAGCGTTTTGAAGAACTGGGAATGAATTTAAAGTGGTGTTTTGGAAAGGGGAGGGTAGTGTATGGGGGACAATCTTTGAGTACTAGTGGTTTTGGCCATGTAGGGTTTCAATAAGTGTTAACGTCAATGTCACCGTTTAGAAATTGCAAAGGGTTTCATTTAGAGATCGGTAAAATGAAAAACATCTTTAAAAAACTGTAGAAAATCGGATATGGTTTTGCATTGAGAGTTAACATGTGAGAAAACTAGACCAAAGAAAAACCTAATTTAGGGTACTTTTCGAAATCAATCTTTTAGGGTCTTTTCAAGGTATCAGAGAGACAAATAAAACTAGGTTATGAGATATAGTGTCTGTAAATTGTATTTCGTATTTTTATTCAGCCATTTTTTCAAAGCAAATTTTAAAAGTACAGGATTTGTTAAGTAAATGCGTTGTGCCCATCAGTTGCTGTTATTTACATTCGAGTCCTCTTACTTCTGTAAAATGTTGCTCTATATATAAGTTATTCTATGTTTGTGAATGATGATTTGTAAATCAGGGTAAGAGGCATTAAAACGACTTTAATAAACACATCTAAAAACAAGGGGCTCAGTTGCTTGCGTTTTAAAAATGCGTTTACTACACTGCCTCATTTATAAAAGGAAATTTATTAAATATTTCTTAAACCATTTACCATTTAATTACACTCTTAACTTATCTTACAATATATGATGAGTTTTTTCTTAAATAATACAAAAACATCATTCCAAAACATCGACAGTACCAAAAATTATTGGAAATATGAACTATCTGAAAACACCTGTTTCAACGTATTTTAGAAAACACTAGATTAATTGAATTAATTGAAAGGGGTGTTGGACTTTTACATATAATACATATACATATCTAAATATTTCACAGTTTCATTTGAATCATTCAACCCTCCAAACTATACGTTGACAACTATTAGTCCTCTCTCTATTCCATTTTAACAGTCTGACATCCATTAATTAAATTACATTTATCGTTTACTGACGATATCCAGGCATTTCACCAGCACAACGTAGTCCCATCTGAATCGATACTCCCAGTCAGAAAACCCTCATAAAACTTGAACACATGAGTCAAACACTCTTTGATATTCCTATACGATAGTTCCACACACATACATATAGACTTTAAATTCAACAAAGCATTTCGATAGCAGTTCCAGTCTATCCATCTTCGTAACGGTCTTGACAAATCCATGGAGTGAATGAAATAAATATCAGTTATGCATCAGGGCTCATCAACATGAAAACAAGTTTAGTACCTAGTTGTAAGGATATCGATTGGGGAAATTTATGCGTTTGCGTTACCAGCCGACTGTAATGGGGGATTCTTAAGAAGGAACGGGTCATTAACCAAGGGATTTTCAGTCCTGAAGGCCAAGAACTTTCACCGTAGTAGATGAGCGGAGTAATAGGGTGAAAACAATAAATTCAAATTCTTTATTACGCGTTTAGGAATTTCCTGCTGCAAGGTTCTGCTAACTATGACCTGAAGATGAATTTAATGGATTTGAGATGTCGTCTCAACCAGGGTCGTAATAATTATTAGTTTTACTTAATAATTCTATTTTTTCTACTATTATTAAATATTTTAAGAGGAAATTTCCTGTATTTGAGACATTTTGTAGAATACCCAACGTGTATATTTACCCAATTTTAGAAACGTTGAAATTTCAATGTTTTCTCCGTGCTTTAGTCATGTTATCCTTTTACGTTTATTATCACAATAAGCTTTTTTTTAGAAAAGATACACTCATAATATTAAGAAACATAAATAAAATGACAGACTCTAAAAATGCTCCCAAATACCAAGAACGTCTTTCTTAAAAATCGTTTTTTTTTAATTAGCCATAATTTAATAAAATGCATGTAAATTTAACAAGTGCAAAAATGCACATATCTGATGTTTTTAATGTGTTTAAATTCAAATTTTAAAGATATGCGGAACATATAAAAAGTGAACTAGGCTTTTTAAGCTGAATTAGTTTCCCATACCTCCTAAAATATTTCCCAAACAAATCAAACACCATAACTTGTCATCTTTATTTAATCCCACGCTCAAATTCCCTCCAGAACCAAACCTAAACAGTAAACGTACCTCAAAGACGTATTTTGAATTTTATCAGCTTACTTCAACAACATTATTACGCCTAAATTAATCACCGCACAAAACATGAAACACAACATACACACCAATATCCCAATATCCTATCCTCTTAGCAACGGCCCGCAATCAAAGCTTTTATGCCCCCGAAGCAAACAAACTGTAGCTGCAGTATTTAAAACAAACTGGATGACGTCATCCTTTTCTTGAAAGAAGGAAAAGAAGAAAATGTCTCAATCGGCCTCCCGGAGCGAAAGTAATATGGCGGGCCTCGCGTGACCAGGTGGAAGGAACGGCGGAAGGTTTTACAGTTGGAACCACTCAACACTCGCGGAGGCTGTTGCTACTGAATAATAGACTTGACAAGGCCCATAAATTATTGCTGATTGCGTTTCTTTGAGGGAGAGGAAGAGTGTTGGACAACTGATCGTTGGGCGAGCGGTGTTTTAGCACAGAAGGTGATAAGGAGTTGTTTGGTTGTGATAAATTAATGAGTGTGTTTGGGGGAAACGTGCACGGCTGTGGACGTAATCGGATCCATATTTCTTCAACATAATTGAAAGATTTCTTTATAGAGATAACCATATATTGGAATATTATACATAATTTTATATAATGAGGTATTTGCATGAGTGAGGGATTTGTTGATTTTATACTTTTTCGATACATTATGGTCTAAAACTCCTAAATTTCTGATTTTTAAGTTCAAAATGTGTTTTAAATAATTTAAAATCCAATTTTATTTTTGCCAAAACGTCAAAAAAGTCACGTTATCAGAAAACGGGCTTCTATTGGATGTGACGTCACAGCGCATGATTTGTGATTCGAAAGTGTTTTCGCGCCCAAATAAAAAACGAAATTTCAAAAATTTATATTTCAGAAACTAGGCTACAAAAATACTTGATGTTAACGTCATTCTTCATGGTTTTTTATCTACTATGTTAATAAAGTTTAATCTCAAAACGTGAGAATACCTCATTAACCCCACAACAGCTGTTTTAAATTCAAAAAAATTTGTTTCAGGTATAAGCAATAAATAATACAAACTTTCTGAACTCTTTTATTTTTTATACTTTAAAACTTGAGGTACATTATTTGGTCTCATGAGAGACACTGGATTATTTTCATTTCCGTGTAATCTGACTAATGTACGTACTTCTGTAATTATGAAAAATTTTATCGAATTTTTTTACAATAATATTATCATATGTAATTACTATACTATCTTATTACTTATAGAACTCTTTTCAGGTACAACTAAAATAACTTGTGATACAGCTCTTTAGGGGCTGTATCACCAATTAATTTAAGTTTTGATTTTTTGTAAACGAAAAAGACCTACGGTACCTTATTCGTTTTCTTGACCGAGGACTTATATGTAAATCGATCGTTTTTATGTAAACCACAAAAAATCACTCTCAACACTTTACATTTGGGATAGTTTATTAAAGTTCAATACATATAAAGATTCACTCATAACTTTTGTTAAACAAGATTTTTCGAACGAGTTTAAATCTCGTTCGCAAAATCAAGCCCGATATTAAAAATTCACTTCCTCCAAGATTTCATCATCTTAACACTACTTCTCAAACACAGAAATACTCCACCCCCAGATGTTAAAAGGAAAGCAAATTTCTATATTAATTTAGTGAATTTATGAAGAATGCTAATGAAGAATGCTGCTAGACGCTTTAGATTAGTAACAACAACAGAATCTTCTTGCTAGACAAGAGAATCAAACATTTTTTAAAGCATTACTTAAATATTATAATGTATTATACTTTATTTTAAATTTATTCTAGTATTCATTTCAGTTTAAATCCATATTCAACCAATTCCTCTTCAAATATCCCCTCAATATTGATCAATAAATGACCGTTGTTTATTAGCAACTAATTCTCTCAGCTGAATGCATTCGGCATAAAGGTCCAATGTTATCGGAGTATTAATATTTTAGTTTTCATCAGCGAAATCAGAACATCAGTAGAACTAAATTTGGTATGCGTAACTAAAGCAGTAGTGAGTATAGAGAATTCATTGCGTTATAGCTGCACAAACTTTAATAAATAGGTAATTAAGAGATGTTTCAATACACACAGATTCAATTCAATAAAGGACATATATTTGCCTGTTATTGTTGGTTTTGGATTCAATTGATGAAATATTTTATTAATTATAACAATTTAACAATTAAAGTAATTAAATAACTTAATATCAAAAGAAAAGTTCAGAAAATAATACAGTTGTAAGAGTAAAATTTGCAATGGTGTTACAAACGTTCGCGAAATTTATTTATGTGTGGTTATATTATTATAATAGTATTAGCAATGCAATTTTCAGAGGAAAAACGTTCAGTATTTTAGTTTTGCTTGTTGTCAAATCTCTTTGAAGATTGTGTTTTTATTTCTATTCTTAAAATAGTTTATATCAATTATTACCTCTTTGTTAGTGCTCTTACTATTAAACTCTGATGTTTGTTAAGAAAGTTGCCTTTGTTGGAAATCTTAAAAAGCATTTCAAAGAGACCAAATAGAAGTTTTATGAAGGAAGAACTTAAGTTAAAGCTTATTTTGAATTATATCTTTCTAAACGCTGTTAGAGTTCTCATTGCAAAGATTCAAGCACCTTTAATATCAGCCATTTAAACCTTCCTTTGAAAAGACTGAAAAGATCCTTTTCCAGACTATATCCCTTCTAACCTTTTGAGGAGAAACACTTTAAACAACTTTGAACGTACTTCTCAAAACTAAATTCGCTTTGGAATTGAAAGTGAGTGATGAGTGAAAACAAAAATAATAACTCTCCTTCTTACAAGTTTACGGAAAAATCAGTTTTTTTTATTTAGAAATGAAAATGAAAATAGTTTTGCGATATTTAATAACTTTTCTTTTTAAGAGGACGAGAAATTGATGTTCATACTTATTCCATTCTATTTAAGTAATATATTTTCATTTAAAAAATGCAATTTTTCTATAATTTCATATTATGAAATAGTTAATTTATTAGTTTTTATGACACAAATAGTACAAAAAATACTATTAGTTATTAAATTTATAACCGAAAAATCATGTATCAACTAATTGTGGTGGTAGGATAAAAAGATGAGAACCGTTTGAAACATGAATCTGTAACTTTTGCAATTCATTTATTTGCTTTGGATAAAAAAAATTAATAAAAAAAACTTTAATAAACTATAGATTAATAATATGTAATCTACATTTTTTTTCGAAATATCTATCGCGGGAAAAAAATAAACGTGGTATAAAATTATGTAGAAAATGCATGCACTCAAAATAAAATCTTATTTATACATTTTCATTATAAGTTTAAAAGATAAGTTAAACAGCGTTATCTGAAACCATTTTTTTACTAAGATTGGTAAAGCAGATTATGTACAAAAATCCCCGATTTTCACAAGTTACATAACAAACTCGATCCTTTCTTCCGGACCAAAATCACCCGATACGTCAAACTTCTTTACGTCATTCAGTAAACAAAAGAAATTAACTCTTTCCACGAAAGAAGACGAACGCGCTACAACTTATAAACTATTAATAAAGGAAAACAAAAGAGAAGCTGAGTTGAGAAATTTCATACCCTGATAAGTTCAAGAAGACCCGTTTGTGCAAAATCACCCACCATCTAAAATTAGTAATCCGCTTAAACGAGAAAAAAATCATCACCCCCAAAAAATCCGCACTTTCTACGCAGCGATATTTTTCAATAAAAAACGTCATTAAAAGTTAAAGGAACTTTCTTTAATTTCACCGCAAATATGAGACGGAGAGAGCTCCCTACATTGTTTCCCCCTTTTTATCTTTTTATTTCTCAACGGCGGATTCCATCATTAAACTCAAGGTAAATTAATAACGCCCTGGGGAGAGACGCGGCGAAGAATTTTCGAAATAATAACAAACAAGAAATTAAAAGAAAAGAACATAGCTGCTGTAGGGATAAAAACCGGGGAAAACATTAACAAAAACCCCAGCTTTTGGTTTTAATCATCCACCGGGGGTTTTTATCGCTTTTTTCCTTGTTCTTTTCCACCCTCTTGTGCTTGAGACCGATATTCTATTTAACATACTTGCGAACTGAGGCGAACTTTCACCATATTTGACGCTAAATAATGAAGTACCGGTTCGCACGCATACGACTGGAAAATTCATTTCCACCAAAAAAACCTTTCCCTTGTCTGCCATTTTTAACCACCATCGGGAAGGTCATTAATGAATTTTTAATGCGGATTTCTCCGAGTGGAAATGGCTCGTTCGTTTTGATGAGGGGAAGAATAAATGAATTTTAGATTACGCGGTAAAGAAAGAAAGCGCAGAAGGAGAAATAATAGTTACGGGCCATGCACTGGAGCTGTTGTTTTCTCAAAATAGTCTGTAACCAGTCTGGGAAGAGTCTAACAACTAGGTATTAACTAGATTATTTTCTTTCTTAATGGTGTTTCAAGTAGTCTCCCGTGTTGCATCTGTTTTTTTAAATGTCTTAAGCGAAAGTAAATTGCAGGACTTATTCACGTGTCTTTTTGTCTTGTCAAAGATACAAGGACTATATTTTGATGGAAATTAGTTTCTTAAGCTAAATTTAGTTTTGCATTTAGTTGAAAAAAAGACATAATAATCACGTTGTCTCATTTTAAATTCAAATTAATGATGTTCTGAAATGAAATAGAATTGTATGGCAGGATTTTCTGGGAGAAAAAACGTGTCACACACATTTTGTTACGTATGATTTTATTGTTATTCGTACATTTTTACCTAGGTGTGGATTAAGATGGCATATGGGGCATATATTTTGAAAGGAAACGTATTTCTAAAAGAAGTTAAACACATTTTAAAAATTCAAGCTTTAAAAACCATATCTAATGATACTAAGAAATGAAAAGGTTAAAATTTATTATCACAGTGAGTTTAAGTAAGTAAAAAACGTTCTCTTTTGAACATATAAAAAACAAAATTTCAAACTCTGTATTAAAGTAATTTTCATACAAAGGTATATTTAAGAATAAAAAAGAATCCGCTATTTATTGAAGAAAGAAAGATTTATAATGAAATTATATTGTCTTTAAAAGTGCTTCAATAAAAAATATTCCTTTGTATATGTACTGAACCTTCAAGAAGTTTTCTATCTAAATAAAGATAAACATTTTCTATCACTAAATAAAATTAATTAAGAACAGATATTACTTGATTTACAGTAAATATAAGGTTTTAACTATGCATAAAATAATATATATTTGAATTATTTCAGACAGTGCGTTTGAGTTGTCACGACTTTCTTATATACCAATTGCTGAATAACTGTGTGTGTGCTTTTGTACTAGAAATCATTTAAAATGTTTCATAATTGAATCACCATGCGCCAGTTGGAAGAGGGAATAAGTCCTAAAACCAAGTTTTGAGAAAATCGAAAAAAAACTGTATAAGTAATAGGGTGGGTCAAAAATATTTTTTTCACATTTTCCCAGAGGCACAGCGACAAAAGGGTGCCAAATGGTCTCAAACTAACATGTATAAAATATTATTCGATTATAATAACTCTTTTTGCCTCCGGATTGGCCTCAAAGTTTCGATTAATATAGTAATTTCATGCAAAAATGGACGAACGAAAATCAAGCTTTTACCTCGATTGCACAAATCCATCATGAATATAAATGTGCACAATGGTATAAAAATCCTCATTGAAGACTATAAAATAATTATAAATGAAACCAAAGTTGAAATACTTGACTTGTAATACAACATATTTTGAAATATCTCAATGGTTAGAACTGGCAATCAAAAATTTCTTGCTGAAATCATAAAAATGTGCGAAACCTTTATTGTCGGTTTAGTAGGATGGTAAAAACATTAAATTTTTAATAAAAATGGATATGTCAGAAGGTGGATACCTTTTTTGGGTTATAAGTTTCAACCCCATGGAAAACATTTGGATAATAGTTTAAAAGTTGGGATTTCCTTGAAATTTTTTGACATATTAGGAATAGTTCATACCAAGTGTCCCCATGTGATTCCCTAATGTCCAAAACTAAATTAAAACCACATTTTAAGAGTCAAATTTTGACATATTTTCTTAAGAAGAGCGGTAGATCCCCGTTTTCAGTACAAAGCTCAGTATTATCCCTTAAGTTTTTAATTAAGCTACATTACTTTTCAAAACTTACTTGTAATTATCCTTAACAGTTAAATTTGCTATATTTTAACTTTTATGAACGCATAAGGGAATGCTAAGAAGCTATTTTGAGTTAATCCTCAAAGAAGTATAATTTCATGGGCCTGGGCTTCAGTCAATTGCAATAGTAAAAAATTAGGTAAATCATGACTGAGCGCATCATAACTGATATTGCCTATGAACGAACTATCCATTCGACAATTGTTTCAACATATTTTTGCGATCATATTTGGATCCCAAGACCAGCCAGTGAAATAACTGTCCGCTGAATTTCGAAAGCGCGGCATATTTATGAAAAACACAACTGTTTCTATTTTGAAAAATTAAAAATACCGTTTCATACTGACCAAATTTGAGGGAGAATGTATATGAACTACCAATATTTAAAATCTGTACCACTGAAAATCCACTATAAAAAGAGATTCATATTCTACAGCTTTTGTTAATATGATAGCATATTATATTGACACTTTTGGCAGTTATTTTTGTATTAATTAATTAATTAAGGTGACTAATGTGATTAAAATTGCTTTTAAATACCCTTATTTGTGAACTTTAATAAGTTTTCGACAAAAAAATTTATTCATAAATTTTTTTAAAAATATTAAAAATTAGGTATTTTTGTTCTATTTGAGGCCAATCCGGAGGCAAAAAGAGTTATAATTGAATAATATTTTACACATGTTAGTTTGAGACCATTTTGCACCCTTTTCTTGCTGTGCCCGATAGAATTTGCAAAAATTTTTTTTCGCTATAGGAAAATGACCCACCCTAATAAGTAATGGAATTTTCATTTTATAGCCACCAAATTTTAACTGGAAGTTCAGATCCCTATTTAGAAAACAGAGAAATCATCAAAGCAAATATAACTATATTGAAAAATACTTTACAGTCAAAATAAGTTAATGGACTTATTGCCTTTTTCCCCCTTTTGAAATTTTTCTGATGAAAAAATGTTTAAAAAGCCTTAAATTCACATTTAAATTATATTTCTCCTTATTTAACACAACAAGAGGATAAAATAAAAAGAATAAGACAAATAAAATTCGAAATTATAGTGTAATTGAGATATTAAAGTAGTATCAATGGAGTGAGTGTATATAAATGGAGTCAAGTTTGAAAAACAATAAAATTAAGAGAAAATTTTATTTTGACTTAGTTTACAGCACAGAGAATATGAAAAGAAAGACAAATTAACTTAAATTCCAAATTAACATAAAAAATACAATGAATGGACATCGATTTCACAAATTCAAGGGGCGATATCTTCCTATAGGGGTTAGTTATTTTTCCCCTCTCTTCACCCATGGGTAGAACAAAGCTTGGAGATCTATCGTTTTGAGCACAAAAAGTCAATTTGTCATTTTTTGGACTTATTCCCTTCTTCAAACTGACGATTCAATTACAGAAGTAAACTTTCCAAATTACAAGGACATGTAAAAAATCCAGTGTCTTATCAGACCAAATAATGTAATATAGTTCAACTTCAATACTTACATCGAAAATACCATATTTTCGAACCAAATATCCAAATTCTGCAAATGAATATAACTTACAAAGGAAAAAGACTAAAACCTAAAATATCCAAGCATTTCCTAATTATAAAAAAATATTTTTCATCAAATAAACATTGTAGGTATTTGAATCCGAAATTAAAATTACTCTTTCTCAAACTTAACCTTAAACAAATTAATTTCACACAACGTAGAACTTCAGATATATTATATTCACTTACAAAGTTCAAATAAATCCCGTTCGGAATATCAAAACCGACATTACACATTCACTCCTTCGCAATCTTAACACTCCTCCACAACCTCAGACACATCCCCGCAACTGTTTCTCTATTCGAAGAGGAATAAATCTCCATCGGCCCCTGACTTCCGATCCCTACGCGGAGAAAGTGCTCAAGAAAGAGGAATTGCGGGAAGCAATCATCATAAACACTCAAAGAGGATCGTCTCGGCAAGGATTCTTTATTCCGAAATGTAGGATCATAAAATTCCACATTCTAGGGATGGATGAGGAGGGAAGTCCTCGGACTGGAGATCGGTCAACTGGTTCATCATCATATGAGAAAACTGAGTTCGAGGGATTCGATTGGAGGAGATGCTTGGGAAGAAGCCGTTTATGGTAGAGAAGAGGGGAAATTTATTCGTGTACAGTTTGGTTAAAGGATCAGATATTGCTGATTAAATTTGTATATTTAGGGTGAGATTTCATAGGAGTGTCTTTAGAGCTAAATTGCATTTAATGGGAATGAGGTATTCTCACGTTTTGAGATTAAATTTTATTAAAATATTATATAAAAAACCATGAAGAATGACGTTTACTTCAAGTATTTCCGTAGCCTAGTTTCTGAGACATAAATTTTTGAAATTTCGTTTTTTGTTTGGGCCCGAAAATACTTTCGAATCACAAATCATGCGCTTTGAGGTCACATCCAATAGGAGCCCGTTTTCTGATAACGTGACTTTTCTGACGTTTTGGCAAAAATAAAATTGAATTTTAAATTATTTAAAACACATTTTTGAACTTAAAAATCAGAAATTTGGGAGTTTTGGACCATAATGTACGAAAAAGTATAAAATGCAATAACAAATGAAATAAATATAGTATCATGCAAATAACTCATTCTAGTGTTGCGCTTTGATTAGATATTAAAATTTGTATTTAAATTCGTTATTGAATGACTACGTATCTCTGCGTTGGATATACAAAGTGAAAGATGTGTTCATTAGCAAAAATGACATGTCTTTCTGTGAAGCGTGTATTACGTAATATGGTTTAATAAATACGGTAGAGGCGTTTTAGAGCGACCCCTCATGGAGCCAACAGTATACAGTCGTTTTAAGGAAAGTACATTTTAACGAAAAAAATACCACTGTGGTGAAACAAACCGTTCTTTTTTACTGGTCGTCGTAAAGAATGGGTGCCTGTATTGGGCGGGGGTCGTTGTACACAGAGGTTCTAATCAGTATTACATTTTTCATAATTAGGGTAGCGGTACCATTAACTTACAGTGCACCAGTAACTGGCATATTGAGTTATAGTTCATTATAATAAGATTATTATTGTGAACTTGAAATAAATGGTGGTTTCTCTTAATATTTTAGACACTTATCTTTAACTTTATGCAGTATTTTATTTATTTTCTGCCAAAGGTTTCTAAGTTTAATAAATTGAGGATTTCCATTTTGTGTCGAAAAACTTCTGATTTTCAGAGGTTGGCTTAGTACTGAAATGAAGGACACACATTTTTATTTAATGCCTAAATTGAGCATATTTTCGATTTTGAAACATTTTTCATTTTTCATGATTTTTTCATTTTAATCGGGGTGACAGTTACTGGATCAAAAAACCCATTTGCACCAGTAACTGACATGGGTGACAGTTACTGGTGTTTTTGCGAAATTCAAGGAAATTAAATGAAAATTCTAGGGATTATTGTGGATGCAATTTAGAATGTTGTTGTGCAAATAAATTTTAAAATTTAATATTTTTCCAGTAACTGTCACCCTGTCAGTTATTGGTACTGCCGTATGTCAGTTATTGGTACCGGCACACAACATAGCTTTTATTCTGCACATTGTAATAGAACATTAGATGTTATAAAATGTAGTCGATCGTCTTTCTCACAAAATAATTTAATTACATTTTTAAGTAATCAGATAACCAATTTCCATAAAATTTTAATTTAACGTTTAACTTGTTTCAGTATTTTATTGTACACCTTCCCTTCCTCTATCGTTCGAGAAATCTTTTATTGTTTATAATTTATAATTTAAATACAATTCGAAAATTTTTTGTGAATAAATTCTTATTAATGTGAAATCGCTTTTACTTTGTATCATATTTATAGTATAGTAAGATGGTAGGTCTTATAATGTCCCATAAATGATCCTATTTTATGTATTTTTATTTTCCCTTCAATATTCTGTAAAATAACTTTAAAGATGAAAAATTTTTGCTTTTATTTTTTTATGTAGGCTAAAAAAAGGTAGCTTATTATTTATTAAAGGCATTTCAATGTGACAGTTACTGGTGCAGGACATGCCAGTTACTGGTGCAAAAATTTTCCCCGGTGTGTCAGTTACTGGTGCAGCCACCATGCCAACTTAAAAAATATTTTAAAAATAGAAAATAATTACTTAATCAAACAAATTGTGTACAAAACTAATGTTGAAACTTCCTTTAATTTTTCCCAAGAAGAAGTTTTTCCAGGATAGTTTTATTCAGTAGCAATAGCTAATTAATCAATTTTATTGCTCTTAAAGTGACAGTTATTGGTACCGTTACCCTATATATTAAATATTAATGCGTTATACGGCTAGTTTAATTGTAGATTTCTAAAAATTGAAAAAAACTATCAAATGTTAGCGTTTAACGCTGTTTTAAATTATGTAGAGAGTTATTCTGTGTGTGTAAATATCAAAAATAATTCTTCCAGAACTAATTTAATCCGGAAATTACATGCCAAAACCTCATTGCAAAAATCTAATAACTATATTCTAATTTTCTTTGAAACCAAAATTAATCAAATTAAGAATGCATAATCTTAATTTGATTTATTTACCATCTAATGTAATTTAATTTTCCTAGATGAAGTCCATTAATAATTTATTGATTCTTTCGAAAATAATATATCTTGATTAGAATTTTATCGGAGTTTCATAGTGTTTGAAGACCCAATTAACATGCATTTACCCCAAGGCCCTCATCAGAGTTCGGCAGAGAAGCATTCACAAATAAAAAACCATTCCCAAATCGAGATTAAAGCAATTTAATGTACTTCTTTGAAAAACATCTCGAATCATTCCAGTAAAGAAACGACAAAGCAAAGAGGAAAAAAATAAACCTCCAAAATAATAAACCTCTCTTACAGCCAGAGGCCATAGAAAGAAAGAAAAAAGTCGTTCCACCGACCTCACGTACATTCATTTCTCACAACAAAGACGCACACAGAAAAAAAAGAAAGAAACCGCGACATTTCATCCCAACCGGAAAAACGGGAGAAAGAACTGAAATAAAAGGGCAATCCCGGAGAAAAATATGCAAAAACTAATTCTCCCGGAGAAAAATATTACATTTCTCTCGGAAACCCACTTGAATAAATGATGCCGACCCGCCTGCTACGATCAAAGTTTCAATTTGCATGTTTCTTCATCTATAATGAATTCGTCCGACCCGCGGCTTCAGCGTGGGCGTGCGACCTTCCACCCCTTCGTCCCTAATCTCCGAGCGGTTGAGCGATCTCCAGTCTCGAATTTCAATAATTAACAGAACGTGGTGGTGGAGTATCCCCACCCCTTAGGAAAAAGGGGACTCCCCCGTTCAGTTTAATGGTGGTCGTAGATTACCAGGGGTGTATTTATTCCCCTTTCGTACTAGAGGGGGTTGGATATGCCTTTAATTATCCCCTTTCTTTTATGCATTTGCCCGGCGAAATATTTATCTTCAAAGAGAAGTTTAAAACGATAGGGCTTTCACTTATTTCCAGGGTGAGGGGAAATCGATTGTTTAACAATTAGAAGGAAATGCTGCAATTATCATTAAGCAAAAGGGTGAATAGTTTCGGGAATAACCAGGAGAAGAGGGGATCTATTGTTAAGTAAGAAATGAGAAAGATTGAGTTTAATGAATTTCCTTCGAAATGAACTTATCGATGAAGGAGTGGATTGTTTTTACCTTATTGAGAGTATTTGAGTAAAACAAAAGAAGAATAGGAATCAACGTGTTTTTATGGATTCTTAAAAGCTTTTACAAAATTAATAATTTCACTTTTAAGGAAACAAATTTGCACTCCCAAAAAACGTGCCGATTTCATGTATCCTGATAACTTGTGAACTTATTTTATTATAATAAACAAAATATTTATATCAGCTTTTTTTAATGCAAAATAATTTCCAGATGAGAGCTTACGGGATATCCAATAGGAGGGTAAACGATAAGAAATATCTTATATTGTTTTGTTGCATAACAAACTTTATACATCTATAATTTTTGTAATATTTTCATAGCCTATAAACTACTATATTGAGAAACTATAGGTATTACATGATAAAAGTATAATATAAAGTATAATAGCATACGCAGAGTTCGAGAGTAATCAACATAAAGTATATTCATCAGACACAGTAAATTTTGCTCTAATTCAGTTTCATAGAGAGTATTTATAATAAATAACTTTGAAATAACCTATCATGCGTTCATGATTATTTCCTGTAAGAAAAATATTGTAATGGTGTTTTCACATCTCAAACAATTACGCGGTTACGAAGGCTTTGAATGAAAATGAATGACTTTATACAGTTTTGATAAATTGGTAAGAGTTTCAGAGAAATTCTTAGAAACTCTAGATCTTATGAGATGAAAAGTATCATAGCCTTGAACCATAAAAAAATATCCGCCTGTAGAATCATGATGTTTTTCTTTCTTTCAATGTATAGATTTTTAATATTCGATTAAATACATGATAGATATTATTTGCTAAATATTGCTATTACTAACTTAAAAAATCTCCATAAATGCACGGAGAATATGATGTGTCTGTGACTTTTATATGAATGCTAAATTATATTTATCTTATGTATCTTATGAGCACAATAAATGACTAACCTGAACTATAACAATCCAATAAGGACGATTACATATTAACATCCCTTTCGCTTAAGCAGAGGAAACAAACTCAACCTTGCATTACTTAATCCCGAAACACTCCTCCTTTTCTCAACAGAACGACAAAATGAAAAAAGAAAACCTCTGTCCAGAGGATCGAAACACCTGTTTTCCACGAAACGAATTCACTGAACAATGTCGCAATGCAATGCCCTCACATCCTTCTTCGAACAGGTAATTAACGGTAATGCAAGATCCCGTTTTATTGGACCGGGATTGCTAGGAAAAGTGTCACATTTACGCTAATTGCCTCTAAGGACGCATCTTTTATTTCCACTTCGGCTTTTTATCTATTCGTATATATAGTCCGAGTATTTTGTATCGTCAATTTGTCTTGGAGAATATTTATTGCTTTTAAGAGGTGGTCAAACAGAGTTAGATTAGAGTTCCATTAGTGAAAAAAATAGGAAGGGTATTCACCTATTCTAGTAAAATGGAGAATAGTCAAATATTTAGTTTGAGAATAAATTGTACATTTAAGCTACGAATTCAAACGCTTTTATAGTATATTTTAGTTTTCCGTCTCATTTTACAACTTAAATTTAGTCATCATTTATTGTTTATAACTGTATTTTCGAACCAAAATACACATTTTATAGAAATAAATATAAATATGTTAATAGATTTTAAAATATTATAGAAAATTTCATCAAGTGCATTTTAAATTACGAGCAACAATTTCATACTATGAGCATTTATATAGTATCATTATCATAAGAGAAAATATTAAGAGGAATTATCTTTTTATAACGGAGGAATTTGAAGTTCTTTAAGGTTTTTTAACCTAAAGCATTGTTTCGAATTTTAACCCATTAGCGCCCAGTGATCTATTTTTAGATCGCTAAACATAGTGTCATAAATTATTTTTAAAATGTCCTTAAATTCACCCAACAGTAACGAAACTGCACGTATGTCAAGAGAAAACATCCCTCAATTCTAATACCATGATTTTTTTATATTTGCTTCATTTATTTTGGGACAGTGATAGGCTAAAGTTTGTCTCAGAGTCTCATTCTGCTGTTTTTTCATCTTCATTTGCGTTTTTTAAGAAAACAGTAAATTTATACCACTAAATGAATCCTTTTCCAGTTTTACTTTATATTTATAGATGTAGCTATTGGGATATAATGCAAAGTTAAGTCAAAATAATTTATTTAGTGAAAAATCAAGTACAAATACTGCTGATCTAAAAATAGATCACTGGGCGTTCGGGCTTTTATTTTTTCTGTGTTGCTTACAATACGAGTATTTATTTTTTTCATCTAAAACTGATAAAATGTGTCTGAGAACACTCAGTAATGTTTAAGATGAAGTAAAATATTGATTTTCTTGAGAAGTTGAAAATTATATTATTGGAAATTAAATTTTAAAATTTAATCTGTCGAATAAAAATGGTTGGTAAGCCATTATGATTCATTTCTAATAAAGCACAGCATTGGAACTAGTGGTATAAAATTATTGGTGTTATTCACATAAACGTATTTTATATGACACAAATAGTTTTGAAATACTTCACAAGGGAAATTATAAAACAATTAAAGGTTATCAAGAACTAGGAAAATCTCAAATTTAGAGTTACAATATTTTTTTGAATTCGCCCTTATCCAGCCTTTGTAATCTTAAAATTGAAGTTATGCCAGAGTAAGAAGTTTATTGAATAGGTCAGCGAAAACAAGCAGCAATTTTGAATGTTGCCACGTAAGACAAAAGCACATTTTATTTCATGAATGTTATTAATTTTTGGTAAACCAATTTACAAAATTATCAAAAAATTAACCCAATGCACTTTATTTTACTTATTAGTTACAATTTTATGTCATTTCATATGTTTTCTATAACATACTTATATCTAAATCTCAAGTTCTTGGTTCGATTTCCCCTTTTCCTCCTAAAATTACTCACAACATAGGCTATTTGTGTACTTATTTTTTGGTAAATTATTTAATTTTATTACTATTTAATTATTTTTCCACATATTTATGAATAAATACGCGTTTTTTAAATAGAAATACTAATAATTATATTTATTTTATAATTTTAAGTATTTTTTTTAATTTAAACTAATACTTGGCTTTGTGACAAAAAATATCCTCCGAACACCCAGTGATCTATTTTTAGATCAGCATTTTTTGAAAAAACTAATGACTCTTTTGACAAAATTTGTTCATAATATTCATATTAAAGGCAAAATACACCAGATTCCTGATTTTTATTCAATTCGCCCCACAAAAAGTTTGCTTGGGCGTTAATGGGTTAAGGAACATACAATAAGTTTGGCAATGCTATGATTTGAGTATTACGCCATGCATTCTTTTTAGAAAATTACTTATTTGAAACATTAGTTATATTTCTAAAGTAAATTGTACTCTTCAAAACACAATTTACACATATAAAGAAAGATCCGTAACATATTTTCTTTATAACATTAGATTAAGTGGGTTACCTTTTACTTTAACCTTTACTTACATCCTTTTACTTTAACCAATATTTCAGACTTTTTCTGGTGACTTCTTCCATTTAAGTCTTTATAATTGAGGATATTGGCGGAGAATGGCATTCCCGGTTAAAAACTCAGGTTAAAATAGTTAAAAAGACTATTCAATTTAAACTTCAAATAGGTTTGTTTTTTACGGATAAGATTTCTAATTATTCATGTAATTATAAGTTTTTAAATAGTATTTTTCAGATAACTTAAAATTACGTTTTTTTATATATTTTATTAGATTCACATGGTTTGTTTTGTTTCAAAATGAAGTACAAATATTTTCGTCTGGATATTTTTACTCAAATTTAAACAAGTTAAGAGTTTATTTACCATTATAACTTCTAACCAATTATATTTCGCTATAAATATTTGTATTCGTAACTACTAGAAGAAAATTCAAATAAATTCAATCAGTTTTACTGAACAAAAGAAATATTTAAGGTATCGTGCATCGATATTTATG
The DNA here is from genome assembly GCA_024610705.1 of Tetragnatha versicolor. Taxonomy (NCBI): domain Eukaryota; kingdom Metazoa; phylum Arthropoda; class Arachnida; order Araneae; family Tetragnathidae; genus Tetragnatha; species Tetragnatha versicolor. The sequence goes on along the minus strand of JANDEH010000002.1, from coordinate 42,967,544 downwards.
TATTGAAATACGATAGTTCATTTTGAGAGTTATTATATGTGTACTTGTATAGCCATAAGCTTATTTAAATACTTATTTTTAACATTATAATTAACTAGCTTTTATACCCGGCCTTGCACGGGGGGGAGTTTATAAATTTATTTTTTTAAATGTTTCTTAAAATACATTTATAATTTTGTAAATTAGCAATATTACAAATCATCCCGGTATCCCAGGCACCTCTTTCCTATCCCAGTGTTCCCGGTAATCTTATCCCGGTGGTCACGGTAATTTTTCTAATCCCGGCGGTCCCGGTAATTTTCCTATCTCAGTGTTTACGGTAATTTTTATATTCCGGTATTCCCGGTGTCTTTATGGTAAATTTCCTATCCCAGTGTTCTCGGTAATTTTTATAACCCGGTAATTTTTTCCATCCCGATGTTCTCGCTAATTTTCCAATCCCGGTGTTCTTGTCACTTTTTACAATCCCGATGTTCCTGATAATGTTTAATATCTTGGTGCCTTTATAAAATAACAAATTTGAAACCATAATAAAAAGTCTAGTAAATTAGTAAGTATAGTGAACAAATTAACAAATTTAAAACCAGTGTTTAAAACTAAAATAAAAGATCTAGTAAATGAAAAAGTCTAGTGATCTGTCTCATTTGAAACAATGTTTTATTTTTAACTCGTTGTATGACTGGTAAAACAGGTTTTCAAACACGGAAAAATAAGTGAAAAAAGAAGAAAAATTGGAAAAAAAGAATGAAGGACCGATTTTCTCTTTATAAATTATAGCCTATGTGTTATTCTGATGTATAAGCTACATTATAGTAAAATTTCATTAAAATCCATTCAGTAGTTTTTGCGTGAAAGAGTAACAAACATCCAGACAAACATTTCACAATTATAATAGTAGTAGGATTGGAGATGTTTTACGGTAAAGTTACTGAAATGAAAAATTATACTGAAACTTTTCCGGCAAAGTTTTAAAATCCACAGAAACACACACAAAACTTCAAAAGACACCCATTTGAACAAATATTTTGTAACAAGCCACCTATTAAAAAGTTCGAAGTCACGCAACTCTTAGCTAGTCCAACAACTACCTACGCAAAAATGTTGCCAACCCTCATCCCAACAACAGCAACCTTGTCAAAACTCGTAAGAAAAAACACCCGCTGATTACATTAACCCACATCCATTGGAAACTATTTACATAAACGTAATTATTGAGCCTATACCTGGCCCCAAATAACTTTTTTTCTGCACATGGCGTAATCATCAGCTATTTCTGAACAACGCATAACATATTCTACCAGTTGAATGGAAGTCTGAGTAAAATGTAATTGCCAGTTCGTGAATAAAATCGCTTGATAACGTTCGAATCGCGTGAGGACTGCCCTGTGTGCTCCCCTTACAGTCACCCTTTCGCTAGGCTGTGACGGTAAGACCGTTAAATAGCACCGATTGTTCTCGAGGGAACAGAGGTTCTCATGTTACTGGTGTAGGGGGGGGACGTGAAGTTTCCTATTGGGCTTTACACGAGTTGGAATAGTTCATAAAAATGTGAATGGATTGGATTATTCTACGAGAAAGAAATGGTAAACCACTTGGTTTCTGGATAAAAAGTGGTGAAACTCGCTATTAAGAATATGGAGTTACCGTAAAATGGGGTTACTTTGGCCCTTACGGGTAACTTTGGCCCAAGCATCGAAAAGTGTTTCAAAGTGATAAATATGTATGAAAAAATAATTTTATCACCTAATTACTGCTAGAGCCCACAGGTGGCATTGTTGTCAGACTGTTTGCAAAGGGTTGTCTTAAAATTCCGAAATTTGCGATCACTGGAATGTTTTAAGCATCGGTACCTCTAAAACGCTACTTTTTGTCGTCTTCCTACTTTTCTATAGACATACTCATAAAAAATTGATTCAAAGCAGGTAAGTCATATTTTTGGATTCATTGTTAAGCGTTTTAACATGTTTTAATGTCATAATTTAAATTTGTTTTGTGGTTTCCTGTGCATTGCGTTTTTACTACGTTGGGGTAACTTTGGCCCACGATTTGGGGTTACTTTGGCCCAATGGCCATTGGGCCAAAAATAACCTGAAACATTAAGACAATGAGGGCCAAAGTTAGCCTGAATAATGTTTTTCCAATGGCGAAACGTGCATGTAATCCCATTTGTAACTTGCATCCCATTTGTAACTTGAAAATAAAATCAATGGTACATCGAAAAGGTTCACATTTATGGATTTTCACCTAACTAAGCTTTAGAAAACGTTGGTTTGGTAATATATTATTAATGGGCAATATACCTATCGCTGGGAATTGTTTAAAATTGTTTATAGCTATCAAAACACTGATTTTTTATGATTTTTAAGGGTTGGGCCAAAGTAACCCCAAGTCAGGGTAACTTTGGCCCAAATTTTCAAAAAAATATTAAAAATATATTAATTGTTCAAAAAAACTTTAAAAGGTTTATATCATATTTAACGGTGCTAAAAATAATATGAACCTCTCAAACAATCATATTTTATTTGGTTAATAACTTTAATTTGCTTTTAAAGTGAAAAAAACACTCCATTTGGGCCAAAGTAACCCCATTTTACGGTACATTCTAACTGATTGAAACATTATTTTACCAAATATTATTATTAGTATACAGAAGATCCTATAGTATGAAGAAACATTTTAAACGGGTATCATTTTTTTGCAGATGTTACTAGATTTACAGTAAATTTAAGGTTTTAAGTATATTGTAATAGAAATTCTTTAAAATTTTTCATAATTACTGAAATGAACTTGTCAAATTACACGGAGATGAAAATAATACAGTATCTCATCAGGCCATTTAGTAAGAATTACATTTATTCTTAAACATTTTCATCATTCGGACAATGCATAAGTTTAGAAATTGTAGTATCATAAATGACGTTAGAGTATGACTATTCATGGGAGTGCTTTGTTTATTAAAGTAAGTAAAAGAAGTGGGATTTATACACCATTGATTTCTATGGATTTTATTAAGCTAGCAAAACTAATTAAGAATAAAGTTAAACAGTATACAAACCTTTGAAAAACTATATAGCAAAGTTGGCTCTAAATATTGCGAGTAAAAAGATATTTCTAAATTACACATTCGATATTCAAAGGGTATTTTAATAATAGTGACGAGTAAAAAAATTATTAAAATAATATGTTTTCTTACACTTTTCTTAACGTATTATACATTATCTCTGGTGAAAAATACAAATATATCTTTATTATCACAAATATATCTTAGGATATATTTCTATGTTAAAAATGGTTACTTTATTATTTCACTCACTTTTCAATAATAGTGACGTAATCTTAGAAAACGTAGGCGTAATTTTAGAAACGTAGGCGTAATTTTAGAAAACGAACGCAAAATTGTTAATCGATGAATTGTTTACTTATATATATATATAATTTTATATATATAATTTTTTAAAAAGAATTTAGAATGTAACATATATATATATATATATATATATATATATATATATATATATATATATATAATAGTAAAATGAAATAAGATAAGAATGGGAAACTCATCAGTGGCAGCCCCAATGAAACAGAAAATACAGGGGTGTTTCGTTTTTGCAACGTGGCAAACGGCAGAGAGCCGAGAGCCATGTTGCAACTGCCAGACACCCAAAACAACTAATAAACTTTAGAAAATTAGAATACAATGAAAACTAACAAAACAAAAGAAACATACCAATCCGTATCCGAGAAACAGCCACAGGAAAAGTTCCAATCACGTCAAAGTATCCAAGAGCAGCCATCTTGCCTCCACCCTCTACACGTAGTAGTTTTAGGAAGAGGAGTCATATACTCATAGCACTTGACGTTTACATAAGACTCCAGCAAACCAATAAATAAAGTGGTGACTGTTTGTTAAATGTATTTATTGATGAAAGGCAACGGAAAGCTATTGTTTAGTAATTTTTTGTGTAAAAGGCCAATTTCAAGGTCATAATATGAGTTACAGCAGATGTTTAAAACTCTAAAACTCTGTGAAATTATAATGCCAGAAAAAACTTTTTTGCTTAGGCAAGAAGACCAATGTTGTAGGGTGTTGATTTTAAATTGGAAATCTCTTCTTTTATCATAAATGGTGAAATCCACTTTGTCATCTTTCAAAATGATCGCTAGGTCTAAGAAATTGGCAGAGCAATGATCTTCATTAGTTTTTTTAAGGATAAGACTGCTAGGATAGATCTCACTAGAAATATTTTCAAAATCATCGAAATTAACACATAGCAGGTCATCTATATACCTGCAGCACACTCCCATGTAAGGAACTTGTTCTATAGTGAATTTTCTCTCGAAATAAAGTAGAAAGAGGTTAGCCATGGTTGAGCTGAAATTGGATCCCATAGGGATTCCATTTGTCTGCAGAAAGATATTATTGCCGTTGGAAAAATAATTATTGTAAATACAAAATTTAAGTAACTCTTTAAAAGAGTTTTTATCAAAACTGCATTCAGCAATACTGCAAAGGCTGACAATCGCCTCAAATAATAAGTCGAGAGGAATAGAGGTGAATAAATTCTCAAAATCATAAGTGCTAATACTTGAAATATTCATGGAGTTGAGCACATCAATGGCTTGTTTGCTATTATCAATTATCCAGAACCAACTCTGATCAAGATGCTTCAGACCCGACAAAATTTTCTTCAGTCTATTCTCTAGTTCAACTGCCAATGGCTTACCGATCGTGTTGGTTGCAGCACAAATAAATCTAAATTTTATAGGGTTTTTATGAAATTTGGGTATGGCGTATAGGTAAGGAAATAACTTTCTTTCGGGTAATTTTATTTTTAATTTTTTATAAAAAGCAAGAAATTTTTTTGTAATAATTGTGTCTTTAGTGTTGATTAATTTATAGGTTTCTGTGTTGAGTAATTCTTTTTTTAGAATCTCAACATATAGCTTTCTGCAACAAATAGAATAGTTACCACTTGCTTTATCCACACAGGTAAACACAAATTTTCTTTGCAGATCTTTTAAATAAACAATATCCGTTTCATCAATATCATTAAACAACTGATTTTTGTTTAAATACAGAGAAGTATAGTTATTGAATGATTTGATCATTTTGCTTTTGTATTCGTTGAAGGCTTCAAAAGGGATTTGAAATCTATATGATGTTTTTAGTGTAAATTTGTTTAAATCCTGAATAAAGTAAGCCAGGGCCTTTTTGAAGGAAATATAGTTGTTTGTACGGTATTTACAACCGAACTCCAAAATGTTCCTCAGATTCGTTTTGTTTATAAAGGACAAGTCTCCAGTGATGATATGCCCATAATGTTTGTTGTAAAACACAGTATCTGAAAATGCGGAACATTCACAACCTGCATCCAAAAAGTCAGTATAACTTTTAGCGGCTTCTTTATAATTGAAAACCTTTTTTGAAAATGGTTGATTATATTTAAAGACAAACTTGATATTAAGTTGTCTACCTAAAGGGAAGCAATCTGAGACAGAATCATGCATTTTAGAGAACCTGATCTGATCGTAAGATTTTTGAAGAAAGTGCAGAACAAAGTAGCTGGAATTCTTTTCTGTAGATGTTTTTAATTTATACAGCAATAAATCTTTAACTAAAAGTTCAAAATGCGTGTCTTTTGATAACACCTCGGATAAAACTTTGCTGATTTTTTTCAATGTGCTTTGATTAAGAGAAAATATTTTTCTTTTCACAAGTTCAACATCAAAGTCCTGGTTAAAAGAAGATTCAAGTTGCTTCAAAAAAGATCTAGGATTGATTGCGTTAATATTCCGTGAAAATAGATGTGTTCCTCGTTTAAAACGTTTGGTGGGACCATTAGAATTGCAATAGAACAAGGAATAAATACAGGACCTTTCATTATTAATTAGTTTGGAATTAAAAAAGCTATTTAAACCATAGGGATAAATTGATTTGTGTTCAAGTATATAATTGGATTCCAAATTTAACCTTTCTTCTGTATTGTCACAAAATTTTAAAATACGAATACTAACATTGTTAAATCCATGTAAGAAAAAATGTTTGATCTCATGGTCTTGAGATCCAATACAGTTATTTGTGTGTGAACGATGATTATTAATCCTGAGGTTCAGAGCCGTACCAGTTTGGCCAATATACTTTAAACCACAAGTTTTACAAGTAAGGCAATAAATCAGATTATCTTGTTTACAAAAGTAACCACTAAATTTGATGCTGGAGTCCAAATCAGCCATGGGACAAGTTTTGCATCTAGTATCTACAGGGGTGTTTCGCCTAAGCAAAAAAGTTTTTTCTGGCATTATAATTTCACAGAGTTTTAGAGTTTTAAACATCTGCTGTAACTCATATTATGACCTTGAAATTGGCCTTTTACACAAAAAATTACTAAACAATAGCTTTCCGTTGCCTTTCATCAATAAATACATTTAACAAACAGTCACCACTTTATTTATTGGTTTGCTGGAGTCTTATGTAAACGTCAAGTGCTATGAGTATATGACTCCTCTTCCTAAAACTACTACGTGTAGAGGGTGGAGGCAAGATGGCTGCTCTTGGATACTTTGACGTGATTGGAACTTTTCCTGTGGCTGTTTCTCGGATACGGATTGGTATGTTTCTTTTGTTTTGTTAGTTTTCATTGTATTCTAATTTTCTAAAGTTTATTAGTTGTTTTGGGTGTCTGGCAGTTGCAACATGGCTCTCGGCTCTCTGCCGTTTGCCACGTTGCAAAAACGAAACACCCCTGTATTTTCTGTTTCATTGGGGCTGCCACTGATGAGTTTCCCATTCTTATCTTATTTCATTTTACTATTATATAATACTAAGGCTTTCTTTATTATGCTGCTTATGCGCTGGGTAAGCCTAGTTCTTGTTTTTTATTGTCTTATTAAGATTGCTATCATATATATATATATATATATACACATCAAAAAGTTAATTATTAAATTATATTTTTCAGAATAAAACTTTAACTAGACTTTTAGACTTTTTTTTTAAAAATAAATTCAAATAAGATTGAAAGTAGTAATTTTTCATATATAAAAACAGGAAAAGAGAATCCAATCACGCACATCGTAGTATAAATTCCAATTACAGAATATATAGTTATTGTTTATTTTAAAATTCTAACTTCTTTTAGTGATTTTTTGGGGGGGATTAAAATTTTGAAACAAAAGGCTAACAACTCCTATACCAACGGTTGTTTTGATGTCTTCTTCACCAGAAACTCAAGACACATTTCAAAATAATAATTACCAAGTTCAATTTTCGAAGCAAATAGGCTTATCGATCGAGATTTCAAAAGATAAAAAGATTCTTCCATACTCCAGCACCTATAACCCAACGCAATTTAATTAAAAACCTAATCTGGCAACTCTCAAAAATGCATGACGTCACCTTCGAAAACCAGTCCCTTCAGAAAATCACCGAAACTTCCGTCTTCACAGCACAAAGCACAAAATGAAGCCAAATCTCTGAATTTTTAAAACTCCAGATTTACGTCAAGAATAAATTGAATTTTCCAAATCACTCTAGTTTCGCTTTCTCTACCCTGCCATCCTTTCCTTTCACTTCTCCAGATAACCTTTCTCATTTCCCGTTCGAATTATAATGCGACCGGAAATTATTTCGCGGCTTGTTCTACACACCCCTTTTTGTTCTTGCTTTATCTATCAGGGGCGCGTGGCTTATCTGCGAGACAATGTCACATAAAAGTGAAATTACATCGCCGATTTGCATATATACGCCGCGGTTTACTTTATTGCGATATTTAACGCTAATTACTTTATTTTTACTGCAGTGGAGGCGATTGATTCGATAAAAATTGAAAATGAGGAAACCGAAATTGGATTTTCTTTCCCAGCTCCCTGTGATCGCGGATTTGCTGAATATTTAAACATCTTATGAATACAAAATGCAACGCTTAAGCATCCTCTGAGGAATCCCCGTTTTATAATTTTTCGGCAGGACTTTTAACTGGAGTTCATTTTTATGCGATATTTAAAGTGGGAATTAGCTGCACGACATGACAATGAAGAATTTCACATTTTCTTTTAAATTGGTGCAATGAAAGAGTTCCCGTAAAATATTTATCGCTTACAATTTAGTATCTAATGATGTACATGAAAATGTAATAAACGGGGAATTAGCGATAATGCGAACTTTTAAAAGAAAGCAAGTCATCATTTTGTTTGCTATCTTTTATTTTGTTAATGCATCAGATAAATTTGTAGAATGATTTGAGAGATTAAAAATAAATTCGCCATTTCTTTGTACGTTTGTAAATTTTTATAACCTGATTTTTTTCTCATAGTTTTTTATGGAATTAATGTTAAGTAGTAAACTTAGTTTTTTTACAAAAAGCTTATAAAATGTATATATTTTTTGGTAATTATAATAATTACCAATTTAATGGCTAGTTTGTTAAGTTGTTATTGAAATGGTTGATATAATGATGTCAAGATTTTATTTTTTGAACTTAAAATACATCATAACAGAATGTTTTATTGCTTTTTTCACTTTCGAACACAAATTATTTTCCACTGAACTTAATTTAATTTAGATATAATGGAACGCATTTTCATTTTTAATATCTTTAAAAGAAATTTTATTCAATTTTATTGATGTTATCTAGAACATTCATGTTATACTATACAGTAAAGCACCGTTTATACGTCTTTCAAGGGACCGACATAAAACGGCGCATAAATGAAAAGACGTATAATTGAAAACAATTTTGATTATTTGAATGAATTGGGACTTAGCGAAAACGACGTATAAATGTAAAAGACGTATAAATGAGAGACGTATAAACGGTGCTTTACTGTATATACTTTTAATGAAAATTCAAAAACACATATTTCAATTAAACTCTAAGCAAATGTACCTATTATAATTTAACATCTAATGAAACTAAAGAGCATAATGTGTTATTCCAGGGGCAAAAATGGAAATGTATATGAACATTTACAAGAAGTTATGCCAGTATGCTTTATATTTTTTTCATTATGCAAAACCTTGCCATCATCACATAAGCACATAATCTAGAAGATGTTACTCTTCGTGTAGTATCGTCTAGCTTATCCATCAAGCTTATCAAAGTATAATAGTATTTTAATACACATACAATTACATGAACTAAATTAAATACTAAAGGGCTTTAATTAATTCTAATTAAGTAATATTAATGCTGAACTATTTAATCATCTTTAGTAATTCAAGTTTTGTGTAATGCAATACTTCGGAAAAATAGGGAAATATCTCATTTTCTCCTCTTATTAAATTCCACTAATTTATCATATTTATGTAATATTATTTTGACCCCTGATGACTCTTAACCTTGCATCCATCTCATCATCAGACATAACATGAAAAAAGCTAGAAAAAATGTTAGTGCACATTAGGTTTTATCACATCATTTAAAACCAATATATTCCAAAAACTTTAACATTAACCCTAAAACACCAAAAGCAGTAAGGAAGCAAAACTAACACGAATAATAACTCCAGATAGTAGAAGGTAACCATACTAAAACAAATACGACTATCTCCCCAGCACTCCAGCATTGTCCCAGATACAGATAGAACCGCCACAAAAATCCCCTCTCTCCATAGATCCACTCTCCACACGCTATCTACTCCCATCCCCAAGATTTATTAATCTGCAGCGAAGACAACTCGGAATAAAAACCAATAATTAATCACACACGGAATCCGTCGAGAGATAACATTCCGATTCCCGATAAACAGATTTCCGGTTCCTCCCCATCCGAGGACATAATATCCTCGGTGATGCATTCGGGAAAAACGGAAGGGGGAAAAAAGAAACTATTCCTTTCTTGTGTGTGTGTGTCGCTGCTTCGATCCATTTTCTCCTGATCGCAGTGGGCGTTGTTTTGACGTTCCAAGACGCCTCTGGAACATAAAGTTTACACACCCTTTATCACGAAATAATTTATCAGCGGGGGTGGTTTTGCATCGCGCTGCTTTGGAATCGGATATTGAAGTTGTTTTCGATGCGTTCGGAGTGAGTTATTAGGGAGTGGTTTGTGAATGTGAAGTGAGAGATTGGATCTTGAGTTTCTTTGTGAATGCGTTTGTATGGTTTTATTCAGTATATCCATTCCGATTGAATTAGATTTTGAAAGTATGCAGTCGGTGTTCGTCTTCTGTACAAGTGTTTGACAGAAGTTTAGTACGGATATAAAGCGGTTTGGAAAGAAATGAGAGGGGCTCCCTAGGGATCAAAGGAAGGATTTCTGAGGGACATGCATACTTGCCAACTTTTAAAAACTTACATCCGTAAAACTTTTTGAGTAACATTACGAAACTATAACTTGAGGCTTTTCACGTTAACAAGCCTGAAAAACATGAGTGAGAATTCCTATCTTGGTATAATTTTTCCCCGCATTGCGAACATAATACAAGAAGAAGCAAACTTAATGATTGAGCTCGTGTAAAGACTCGTCGGCATGATGAATCCGAAAAACACTTGCAAAGAAGCTAAATTTTACTGACCAAAATTGAGAAAATCATAAGGAAAGAGATTATTTGATACATTTTTAGCGTCACTACTTTATAAAAATTATAAGTTTTGAGAAAGAACAAAATGAACTATTTCCTCAGGATATTTTAGAGTTGAAAAGAAACTATTAATTACTAAGGGATATTTAATAGTTAAAATAATGACAAACTTAAGTTGGATACTTCTGAGAAAAAGAATTGTTTGTTGCTCTTCACAAGGGTAAATGTACCAAGAAGAGACGCAAAAGGAAGAAAAATAATTGTACTGAGAGTTAAGAAGCCAATTTCAGTTAAAAAAACAATATTCTATAAAATTTGATAATATGTAATTTTTATTAATAAAAGGTTGAGGTATTTAGTAGTATAACAAAAAGTACTAAATTTTCAGGAAACGTGACGTCCCAGGACAAAACGTATATCATTTTCGAATTCAGCACACGAAAAAACATCGGGTTGAATAACCAAAACAGCTCTCCGAAAGTTTTTTTACGGCGGTGTGTGTTTCTTCATTCCCTATTTTAACAGGCACTTTCTTTATCCAGCTTTTTTTTGCCCTTCCCCGTTTGGACCGGTTAAAATAAAGTCTAGGGTATTTCCCTTGCGTAAAGCCGGTGGTTTAATCAACCAGTAAAAATTTAAATAACACAATTAAGTTAAGTTAAATTTAATATAACACAATTAAGTCAGGCACTCTTTGTTGATGTTATAAAAATACGACTGTTAATTGGCTACTAATACTTTCATTTACGAGTAGGTTGTACTTAAGCGCTGTTATTTAATATTTAGACACAAACCCTGTAAGGAGATGAACGATTTTCAAAAAATTAATGTTTGGAACAGTTTTTGTTCTGAAGCCAAGTATCAAGTATATTTATTTTATGTCCTAATACTCAATAAAAATAATATTTTGTTCTCAAGTACAAGAAAAGTAAAATGACTGGGTAGGGAAAATTAACCTAGTAAGATATTTAATGACAAATACAAATTTGGATACTATTTTTTCTGAACAACGTCAAGTTAACAAGCTTCCTTCCACCAATCAGGATGAAACTAAATGAGCCTGAATTAATTTTATGAATAATAGAGTTAATATTCGTAATCCAACTTTAAGCTAGGTCAAGTAAACCTAAGAAGTTTAAGCTAGAGAAAAGTTTGACTTTTTATCTTGTTTTAATCATTTTATACATTACTTTGGAGATTTTGCTTATTCTTAAAGTAAATCAATCTTTGTTTTTATGTCCGGTGGTTGAGAAAAATAGCATCTCACTCTTATATGAAAAGAAGAAGATTGACCTCCTTAAGCAAATCATTCAATTACATATTTCACAATCTAAATTTGAAAGAGTAACTGTATAAAACTAGTATCTGATGAAAACTAAAACACCATGGACGATCCTTCGTACAAGTAAACGAATTATAAGTTCAAAAAAGACCAGTAAAAGTGAAATTATTTCACAAACACCAAACATGTTCAAAACATAGAAGAATGCTTAAAATTAATTGAAATTAATATCACTAAACTGTATTACTAAACACATTGCTTACACATTTTGGAAAATGGAATAAACATTCCATTATTCAGTATTCGTTCGGTAAAGTTATGTTTGCGTCATGAATTTCTATTGTCGTAAAAGTAATATTTTAAAAATTCCAGTGGAACATTTTGGCCATAAATGGAAAGTTTGTTTTATCTACTTGAATTTCCGAAAAAAAAACAAGAGTCTAACATGAACTTGGGAAACATCTGCAAAAGTAGATTTGAGTGAATAAATTTTGAAATGCACTTTGAAGATAGTCGTTTTAAGGCAGAGGTTCTGAATATTACATGAAGGAATGCCTTATCTTTTATACTTTGGAAATGAATGTTTCCTTGAGTAGAATTCGGAAATTCTGTTTTTCTCAATTGTGCTACTCTTTGAAATAACTATTATGAAGCGTGGGAGTATAGCGAGAGGAACGCATTTTTTATACAAAGATAAGGATTAATCTGATATTTATTTAAAAATATTATGAAAATGAATTTGGAACACTTTTATAACCATTTGTTTAAGATGATTATTTACTATTTATGCATGAAAATAAAATGAATTTGTTTTTCAAGACGGAATAAAATCTCGAGATGCGTTACTTTTTTCTTAAAGTTTGTTTTATAATTATAAAGCAAAAGTATACTAAAAAATATTAGCAAGAAAATATACAGTGTTATCTATCGACTTATACAAAATATTTTCCATACAGTAACTTCTATCAGATATAAAATAATAATAATAATAATAATAATATTATACTGAACAAAAATAATTCTAGACATCCCGTGGATTTTTAATATTTATTTTGACGTGTATTTCTTAAAAGAGTAAAATTTTTATTACTCTTGGATGTTAAAAAATTATTTACGTTAAAAGAAAACTTCATGTTGGAAACACATTTAGTGTAAATATCAAGTGTTTAAAACAGCTTCTTGTTTAAAGTATCAAAATATTTCCAAACATATATCTTAATTCTAAAATAAAAAAATTGTAATAAATTATTTATAAAAGTATCAACTAACCTGGAAGAATCTCCGAATTCCCTTTGACGAAAACAAGGTTAAGTAAAGCAAAAAGCACAAGTTCCAAGATGAACTTTGAAGATTTCATGATTGTATTGCAAAACAACACTTTCAGTTGTTAAATAACTGTCTTCTCTTCTTGAACCTATCGAATGTTTATCACAAGCAGCGTGGTTATAGTTTTGTATAACACCACAAATAACCAGAAGAATATCACTTAAAAACGCTTTAGGCTAATATATTTCCCAAAACTTTCGGATGTCCATCCATAGAAAATACTTCACTCAGGATTTCATATCACATGAAGAAGTTTATTACAACCATTAATTCGGAAAGAAGAGTTCAACGACAGACAGTTTTTGGCATGTGTTAAACTTTTCAATTCATATATAAAACTCTCGTCCAAAAAAGTCCTCATTAATACATCAACGCCCCTAACCCATTCAAAAAAAAGTAACTTCAGAGTTTCGAGTTGTTCATTAATTAACTAAACTCACACGCGTATTGAAGAGTCACACATATCATCGTAGCTAAAGCAACAGAACATCTCCATAGTCCAATCACGACTATCCTTTCAACAGTGCTGTCGATACCTCAAGCACGGGGTGAGACAGATTGAGCCACCTGTCCGGATCCGGGGAACCTGCACTCTCGTCTATCCGGCAAGCGAAAGCCGGACTCTTCCATACGCGGGGATGCTTTTAACATCCGATATCACTGCGGCGATCGCAGCGCCCCTAGTGGCCGACCTGCCTGACACCGGGGAGAGGTGGTTGGATCATAAATAACCGGTTACTTGGGGGTTGAGGGTGGCCCACTCCGATGTTCTCTATCAATCCCATTCCTCTTCTGGGTTTTGGGGGTGGGTGGGGGTGTATTTATTTTTCACGGGTTCTCTCCCCCTTCCGAGTTATGGGCTCAGATTCCATATGTTGCTGCGGATGGTTCTCTTTTCTCCGGGGGGCAGTTTGATTAATTTATTCTGTGGGGGGCTTTGGGGGGAGTTGAATTGGTTTTTTTCTGGGGTTATGAAGGTGGTGAGGGAGGGTAGTGGTATTTTGGTATTATTATTTTTTCTTCAACTCTAGGAGGATAATAATTTTGTGATGCGGATAAAGCCTAAATGAAAGTGCAAAAAAGCATCCTGAAATTTCACAATTTAGTTTTAAAATATATTGCTTGAAGTTTATGTATAAAAATACCACGTTATACGCGATAATTCGAGGTTTCTGAACTGGCGGCATTCAGTATTTTCGTGATCCGCAAAACCTGCTGATGAAATTAACTTCCTAATGGCGGTTTCTGAAAAAATATAGGATTATGCTCCTAGAGAGCCCACATAATGTAACTTTACCTTAACACTGTTTTGCATGACATCAAGTTATGGAGTATTTTTAGAATTTTCTATTACAAAACAAAAATTTTCCTAATTTCAGGGTTTAAAGCAAAAACCTAAATAAATTGCCCTCTTGATAAACGTTTCGTATCCTTGGTTTCGTGTGGTACCGAAAAACTATACAATATTATCAAGAGTCGATTTACAAAAAATGAGTTAAAACTACATTTTTAGTGAAATTTTAGGAAGCATAGCCTCGTACCACCTACTTTATATGTAAATCTTGGTATATATAGAGAAGGAGAGTTAGAGGTTGATTTATAAATTAAAAACGCATAAACTATTATACTTTTTTGAATATACTTTAAGCTCTATAAACTATAAGCTATGATCAATGAAATTGGTTAATATTTAAAAAAATAATGGTTTTTTACGTATCCTTAAATGATCATACTTAAAGTTTCAAAAACCAAAATAATAAAAGTTAAATAATTATGCAAATGATTTAAAATAAATAAATGAAATAGAGAAATAAAAATTAATATCATTATCTTATAAGGGGTTCCCATTTTTATCAATTTATTTTTTATTAATTAGATATTTCCGCTCTATAGAATATGTTCGCACAAAAATCCTTATTCAAAATTTAACAAACAAAAAATATAAAAATGTATCCCTTACGGCCAAATCTGAAAATACTAGCAGGTCCACTTAAGAATCTATCCTGACTATAACATATGTTGGTACACAAGGATTACTTTTAAAAATGCAACTTTTTATGCGAAGAAAAACTTATATTTTTAGATAGAAAAAATCTTTCTTTAAAGCGATTCAAAAAGCTTGTCTTAATTTTAGTTTAGTTAAACACAAAACAAGATTGATTTTATGTTACTATACTTAAGAATTCATAGCTATTAAAATGCTGAAGAATGTCACACATTATTTGGGAAAACTTCTCGTTAAGTTTATATTATTACTGGGAAATTAATCTGTAGTTAAGTTCTTTGCGAGTTTAATTATTCCTTACTATCTAATAATTACTATATCCCATCATTTCACTAGAGCAACGAAATTCTCCATTGCCGTGCCAAATTAGTTCTTTTAAACTATCTCTAATTAAAGAATATAAATAGTAAAGTTCTAAACTATATCTCTGTTTCCTTTAATTTAAAAATGCCCTTTCTGAATGGTTGAATAATCCTTTTTAAATCTGGATTTTAATGCAGGGAAATTACTTTTTCTTGTTCTTATGTAAGTTAAGAATACTTTTCGAATTAATGTGCATGTGGAATCCTAATAAGTTCTCAGCGTTATTTTAATTTAATTGCTATTTCATTTCTATACGTTTTAAATTTTATCTATTTAAAATTTCAGTTATTGGTTTAGAATATTTTTTTCAACTGCCAAAAGTAGAATTAACCAAAATAAAAGATGCTCTTATATTTTTATAAATTTATTTTATGAGTGAATTTAATATTGAAAATTGGATATGATTAGTTTAGATTTATCATTTTCAATGAAATATTAAACAATTATATTCATCTAATACAACACAATTTCATTTCATGGAAATTTAGTTCTACTTAAGTTTATACCTATAGGTGGTTTAAATTAAAAATACTCGTCATTTATAATGTAAAAATCTAAAAGATAAGTTATTTTCACTTTTTTTTATATCAACTTGGGGGCTATCTCCCCCTGCTCGCTATCGCTCGCCAACCCCCGGGAACTGCTGACGCAGTTCCCCTAGGATTGCTTTGCAATCCTGTGCTCGCTACGCTCGCTTGCCATACGCTGGTACAGCCTAGATGAGTTTCATTACCAACTCAATTTATTGGTTAAAATAGAGTTTTTTAAATAGTAATATGCAGCAGGGGAACATTAAATATATGTATGAAAAATATGTATACAGTGTTTATCAAATTCATGGGTACTGTTGCATTAGCCAAGAAAAGCCACCATATATCAGCCAAAAAATAACATGTATATGTTATACTTCAAAGTTGATATAGGTGCTTTTACTTACCCTATTATTTAATCACTCCTCTAAAACTTCTTTGTTAACACAATTGTACTCCTCCAAATGTTCCACAATTGCACAATACTCCTGCTTAGAACTACAAGCTTAGAGCTACCGTCACACATTGGGAAAATAATTTCTAGCTCTACTTAAATCCATCTTTAGATTGCTTTTAAATTTACGAAACGTAAACAAAACAAACCAACCATTGCCAACGGGAGAAAACAAATACCGCCAAATTTGAGCATCACGTAAGAGAAATATACAGGGTGTTTCAAAATTGCGTTGCACGGCTTTTATTCGAAACCAGCGCCTCCTAGGGTCATGAAAGTAAGGTCTACCCCTAGGTAAGTGACCCTGGAGAATCCATTGAGATGACTTACAGCGCCCCTAGCGGGGAAATAAAAAAGTTAAAAAAATTAATTTAAAAACTAAAGGAGATAGAGCAAAAACCTCAGTGAGAGTATTGTTGCCAACGTCAAGAAGAACTCATTGAAAAAAATTTGATCAAAATATCTTGAATATTCGCGGAGATATTAGCATGTGAAAATAGCACTTTTTCAGGGGTCAAAAAGTAAAAAGTTCGCATATTTGCAAATTTTTTTTATTTTTTGATCAAATTTTGTTTTCTTTCAACTAAAAAAACACAAAACTACACAATAACACTGAAAAATTTGCAAATATGCGAACTTTTTACTTTTTGACCCTCGAAAAAGTGCTATTTTTACATGCTAATATCTCCGCGAATATTCAAGATATTTTGATCAAATTTTTTTCAATGAGTTCTTCTTGACGTTGGCAACAATACTCTCATTGAGGTTTTTGCTCTATCTCCTTTAGTTTTTAAATTAATTTTTTTAACATTTTTATTTCACCGCTAGGGGCGCTGTAAGTCATCTCAATGGATTCTCCAGGGTCACTTACCTAGGGGTAGACCTTACTTCCATGACCCTAGGAGGCGCTGGTTTCGAATAAAAGCCGTGCAACGCAATTTTGAAACACCCTGTATATATAGATGTTCAACAAATAAATCGAAATGAACTTAAAACTTAAATTTTAAAAAACATCAATTAAAATAATGGTAATGTCTCAAACTGAACTCCACTTTGAAAAACCCAAAAACAATTTTTTTCTCCTATTCCCTTTTTGGTTGAAACACTTCATCTGACGGATATAAATAAACCAAGTAAACAAATTCCTCTCATTATAGCTGTTGACAAAACGGATTGTGAAGGACTTTAAGTCAAAACACGAATCCATCATTAAAATTAATGAGCAAAAACTCCTGTGATATTGACAGAAGTGTTATTTTTCTTCCCGTAGAAGTCATCTGTCTCTGAAAGTACACTTCAAATGGAGCTATCACTTCAGTTACACTGCCAGGTGAAAAAAATGCAATACCGGCCATAACTATAAACACGTATTAAAATATATTTCTTTGTTAACAATATTTTAATAGAATTAAATTTGATACTATAGCAATGAATCTAACGGGTCATAAATGTATTACTTATAAAATTAAATACATACTACTATAATTTAAAATAAGCTTTTATATGTTTATTCTTAAATTGACTAAAAAGAAAGTACCATAAGTAAAGCAATCACCATTTTAAAAAATGATTTTAAATTAAACTTTCGAAACATTTTCTACATAATAAATGTATAATAATCGGTCTTGATTTGTATAAAAAACAATTTTTAAGGGTTTTATAATTTAGCCTAATTTTGCTCTACTTTTATATCTCAGAAACTTTCCAATGATGAAATTATAAGTTCTTTATTAAATTTTTTTATCCAACAGAAACTGATACTCTACCTAAATTCTATCTTCACATTGAATTAACAAAAGGAACAATGTTATACACAGACTTAAAATGTAAGAAATCATGAACTTCTATGCTAAACTTACGGCCATATTCACAGTTTTCGAGTTGACACCGGTGTCAGGTAGCACTAGTTTGAACGGGCAAAAAAGTTCACACAGATTTGATCCGATTCCGTATTCATTGTACTCGGATTAGCTGACATTGTTGCTGGCTTTGGCGATTGCTTGGCGAAGTTGATTTACGCTCTCTGATTGGATAAAGAGAAGCGCGTCACTTGAAACTTGTTTGTTTAGTAAATACAAACACGTGTCAATGCTTTACGCTGGCTGAGCGGCTTAGGTAAAAATACTGCAATGTTTAATGCAATCGTAGAACTATAGATCAAATTAAATTAATTACTTTGAGTTTTTAACCTGCTGATATATTTATAAACTGGCATATAAAGCAACATATTTATCTAATCTTTAGTACTTTAAACTCAAAGGCAAAAACATTAATTAAAGCGTTTTGATCGTTTATGGCGAACAATTTATTTACAAAATATTTCCTTAATCCATTTATTTCGGGTCGTCTATCTGAGAATTAAGTTAGTACTTTGTGGTACCCGTGCTGGCATAGTTTTAATCAGTTTTCTGCCGACCTTTTTTTCTTAATATGTATACAAAATATTGTATCAGTTATTTTTTAAAGCTTTAATTTTTGCAATTAACATTATTTGCGCTCAGATTAAAATACGAGCAATCTATCATTTATCAATAATTTAAAAGGAACTAGATTATAGAAATAACTTAAAACCTATACCATAATAATGGATAAAAAACAGTGAAGAGAAATGCAGGTGGCAAAAGAAACTTCAACCAAAATAAGCTGCTCTCGTGGAGCGAAAAATATAACCATCGATATAAAAAATAATAAAGGGAGCTCTGAGTAGAAAAAAACTAATTTTTAAGTGCTTAGTATATTACGTTTATAGTAGGTACCCGACCTTTATAAATTAGCTTTTAGTATTAATTAAAATTTTAAAACACAAAAGCATCGCATAAGGTATGCGTTATGTTTGGAACAATTTTGGAAACAATTTTGGATTAGTAAACCTACATGTTTTGAAACTCAATAAATAGTAAATATTAAATCTATTTGAAATAATATACAAGATATTATATACCTATCAGAGTATTACCTATCAATTTAAAACTTCCCTAAAACTTTCCTTGATCAGAATATTAAATTTTAAAGCTATTAAACAAAACTAGGGGTTAAAAATATTTTTCCTTTAGATGTTGACTGTAATAAACTTTATTTTATAATGATTTTCAGTTGTTAAAGACTCATATTTTTACAAAATTTAGGGACAAAAACAGCTGTAAACATACTATATTTTTTATTTGTGGAAAAAATTTTATTGTGAAAATGACCCTGTTAAATACAGAAGCAAAGGTTAAGGTACAGGGAAAGCTCTCGAGAAATTTTGTAATTGATACAGGGTTAAGACAGGGTGATGTGCTGTCCACGACACTTTTTAACTTCTGTTTAGAACACATTATAAGAAAAATTTATTCTAGTCGAGGAGGCACAATTATAAACCGATCATTGCAAATTTTTGCATTCGCAGATGACGTGGACTTGATGTCCAGAACCGAAAAATGTCTGATTGAAAGCTATAGAGATTTAGAAAGAGAGGCAAAGACTGTGGGACTGTTAGTTAACAGAGAAAAAACCAAATATGTTGCCATGGACAGAGGAAATGGATCAACTGCGGGTTCAGTAACTGCTGAACTTGGTTTTGAAAGGGTGACAGAATTTAAATATCTAGGTTCAATTATCACTGACAAAAATGAGTTAAACCCAGAGATAAAGGCTAGACTGGCGGCTGGAAACAGATGTTATTTTTCAATGATAAAGTTGTCTAAGTCCTCTCTGCTGTCAAGAAAGTTAAAACTAAAATTATATAAAACAATAGTCAGACCTATCGTTACATATGGAGCAGAAACTTGGACAACCACTCAGAATGAAGAGAAAAAACTTATTACATTTGAAAGAAAGATATTACGGAAAATATATGGACCAGTCAAAGATGGAGAGGTTTGGAGAATTAGGAGCAATTTAGAGTTAAGTGGACTATATAAAGAAAAAGATATTGTCAATATTATAAAATCTAAAAGAATACAATGGCTTGGACATCTGGAGAGAATGAGTGACCAGAGAGCTACAAAGAAGGTCTACAGAGGAAAAATAGAGGGTAAGAGGAAGATCGGACGTCCTAGAAAGAGATGGCTGGACGAGGTTGAGGGAGATTTGAGGAAGATGAGGGTGAGAAATTGGAGGATAAAGGCCAGGGATCGGAGAAAGTGGAACTGTCTTGTGAGGGAGGCCAAGGTCCTACATGGACTGTAGAGCCGAGGAGGAAGGAGGAAGGAACAAATTTTAAAATGTACTTACTCTAAGTGGTTACTTAATATTATCTTTATTTTTTTATCTAGCAAAAATTAATATGATCAAAAATGAAATAAGAAAAGAATAAGAAACAAAAGAACTTAATAACCTAGGATTTGTATTGAGTTCTCCCAATATATTAAAAAAGGCAATCAATTCTGTCTGGATAGTTCATTTAACTTCCATGCAATAAATAAGACATTTTTAAAAATAATTCAAATTTTGATTTCTTTTGAATTTAAAAATGATATCTGATTTGAAGAAAGAGAATTAAAGTTCTTAAAATATTAGCCCTGTAAGTTAATATAAAAAACTAGGGAGCTACCGCCCCCTGCTCACTATCGCTCGCCAACCCCCGTTAACTGCTGACGCAGGGCCTTTCGGATCGCTTCGCAATCCCCACAAAACCCTGCTCACTAAAATTATTTATTTATAAAACATTCATTATAACAATTAGTAGAAAAAACTTCAACCAACTTTCTTGAAGCACACTCTCTTAAAAGTTAGAATATTTATTGGTTAAATTATCAATAATTTAATCAACACGTTTTCCTTGAAAATATCCATCAAGTCTGCTCGTGCTATTGTTATTCAATATTTACAAAAACGTTCAGCAATGAATCTGTTAAATTTAATATAGTACCTAGTAACTCGTCAAAATATCTAGTGTTTTATCATTCAAGTTTTAGTTTTAAAACAGACTTTTTAAACAATACTATTTAAGCTATTAAAAATGATAAGAGACAAAATCTACATTGCACTCAATGTTTACAAACAATTAATTTTGGTGTGTGAAATTCTATACTTGAATAGTAGATCTGTGAGTTTCTGGAAAACTCTTATCAGTCTTTTAAAAATATTTTTAGAAAGTACATATTTTGAAGCGCATTTTCAAAGCGTGAAAGGAATTATTTTCATCGTTAATGAGTAGCGTCGGTTGGTCATTGTGATTGAAGGTATAATAAATTGTACGACAGTTTCTTGCTGTTAACTGCAACCTTATCCGTAATCCAGAAAAATGGAAATATCTTAGAATTGAGAATTTTTTTAGAAATTCTAAAGGCACTTTGCACATCCTCAAAAGAATCCGAACAGTTTGATACCAAAAACATGTTATACGGATCAGTAATTAAAAAGCCTTTCTCTGGAAACCATTTACAAAAACTTTTTTTTAGAATAGAGAGATACATATTCTTAAACAACATTAAAATATAACATGCATTTTTATTCAAGAAATAGTAATTTGAGCAACTTTTTGAACATAAAAATCCTTATACTAATTTAGACCATGAGTTTTTGAAACAATATTTTCTATTATTGTCATACTTTACCTTTCAATAATTTTCTACTACTCTCATTACTAAAATAAACATAATATAAAAACATACCTTTATTTTGTATAATTTATTACATCATCAAATAAGAAACACAAAGAAATTATGATACTGTGGTAAAATATTTTATTTCACAATTTAAAACTAAAACTATTAATAATCATTAATTTTCAAATTATTTTTCATGGCCCAAATACAGACTGAAGCTAAAGGAAGGTAAACATATTGGCAGCTGTTACATGATACCTGTAATAAAAATAAAAATCTAAGCCCTCAAATATTAAGATTATAATTAGTACTAATTGAAAAAAAGATTAATTAATTTTTATTCTTCATTGAAAGCACAATACATTAAAACAAATGTTTTGCTTAGAAAATGAGTGTTCTGGTTCTAACAAATGTTTTTTTAACATCAGAAATTCAATTTCTTATTTCATTAGTTTCGTTTGCAGAATGAAAAATAAACAAACGGAAGACGGAACAATTCTCGTATATAGTGCTACTGCATTAAAATAGTAATTTAACTGATTATATTATGGTTAATGAATATTTTAACAGCTTATTTACAATAACTTGTCAAACTTTCAATTTAAACTATATTATTAGATGTTCGCCTGGGCTGGATTTGACTGTTTTAAAATCATAAATAGATAAGAACTCAAAAAGTTATTAATTGATTCAAAACATAAAACGTTAAACAAGAGGAAAATAAATATTGTAGATAGGAGTAAATAAGAAAATATTTTAATGCCGATCTATTAGGTCTCTCATCATGTTTTACTTCGTAGTTATCAAGTAGTGTATGCAATGAGCAAATTACAGATAGACATTTTTACGAGAGGTATTTATACAAAACTTACCTCTATGTTCTTCATTCCATCGTAGAAATTGTTTTTCGTTGCAGATTTGTTCACTCGGGCTTTAATATTCTGGTTCGGTTGTTGAAATTTCTTTGCGAAAAACTTCGGTGGCCGCCATTTAATTTCTCTGTTTTATGGAGAAGTAGCGACTGCGCATGCGCTAATTCTGATTTTAGAGTTGACACCTCGGCCTCTGGGGTATCAACTCTAACACAGTTTTCGGTGTGAACTTTGTACTATGAATACGGTTTTTGGGTTTTTTTGGACTTGACCCTCCGTCGCCAAGGTGTTAACTCTGATTCTGGTGACTGTGAATATGGCCGTTAGTGCGGTGAGACAAGACCGGCAACACACAAGAGCAAGAATAAATCCGGCAATAATCCCGTAATAAATAATATAGACGCGAGATATAAAATATGATGTTTAATTTTCAGCAGATCACTTTTTTCAATTTGAAATGAGATACATAAATTAAAATCATAATCTGTAATATCATCAATCGCAAAGATATATAATTCCGTTTAATCTAAACATTGCCTTCACTGAAGTATCTTGCACTGGTGACCAAGGACGTAGCTCCGAATCGAGGAATTCATCATTTTTGGTAAATATATTTATCGGTGGTCTTTTAAACTTCTGCGATGTCGATTCCCGAAACACCACTGCCTAACATTTCGGCGTCTACTTTACAAGTTAACCGAGTTGGGCTCAAGCTCCCACCATTTTGGGATAAGCATCCGGATCTTTGGTTTGCTAACATCGAAGCCCAATTTAGAGTTTCGGGAATTACTCAAGATGAAACTAAATATTACAATGTAATTTCTGCTTTAAATTCTGATGTTTTGAGTTACGTTAGTGACATCGTTTTAACTCCACCGGATGTTGCAAAGTATTTCACCTTAAAAAACAGATTAATAGCTGAATTCTCCGATTCGGAGCAGCGCAGAATTAAAGCACTCCTTTCTGAGTTAGAACTTGGAGAGGATAAGTCATCGCACTTATTAAGAAAGATGAAACAGATGGCAGGAAATTTAGGGGACGACTTTTTAAAGACCCTATGGCTTCAGCGCTTACCTTCTCAGGATCAAGCCATACTTTCCGTTTCTGAAGATGGATTAGATAAGCTAGCCGTAATGGCTGATAAGATCCATGAAGCGACTGGTGCCAAAGTTGAGGAAATTCATTTTCCTACACCTTCACCTCCATCAGAAATATCGGAGTTACGTGCCCAACTTGCTGAACTAAATAGAAAATTCGATCGTCTTTCCTTCAGAGGTCGGGAGCGATCAAGAGGGCGTAGGCGAAGATCCGTATCTGGAAATTCTGGGGCAAGAGCATCAGGTGACGAATGTTGGTACCATAGAAAATTTGGAAACAAGGTATATAAATGCATTTCCCCATGCCGGCATAAGTCAAACTCTCCCAAGTACCTCTTTGATAAACCGCAGGAAAACTAAAAAAGAAGTCGGATTATTCGGCGCAATGCGACTTCAAACCAGACAACAAAAGCCGCCTTTTCATTTTTGATCCTCAATCTAAATTAACCTATCTAATTGACAGTGGCAGCGATGTTTCCGTTTTACCAATAGACCAATTTTCGAAATTTTCAAAAAATAAGTCCGATATTACGTTATTTTCGGCTAACGGATCCCCCATCAGTACCTACGGTGTAAAAGTAATTAATTTAAGTCTTAATTTACGTCGAAAATTTCAGTGGCCTTTCATCTTAGCAAATATTAAAAAGCCTATAATAGGAGCTGATTTTTTACGTCATTTCGGTTTACTAATTGATCTAAAACATAACTGCCTTAAAGATCCCTTAACTAATCTCACTACTAATGGAAAAAGATCAAACGATAATACCCCTCAAATAACCCTCATTGCAGGTAATTCGGTTTACGGGGACCTTCTAAAGAAATATAACGAAGTTGTGCGACCGTACCCCAAAGTACAGGAAGCTAAACATAATACAGTCCATAGAATTGTAACCCGCGGCCAACCAGTTTTCTCTCGGCCACGCAGATTACATCCGGCTAAGTTGGTTGCGGCGAAAAGAGAGTTTGAGTACATGTTGGAGCAGGGCATTTGTAGACCTAGTTGTTCTAACTGGTCTAGCCCTCTCCACATGGTACCCAAAGATGGGAACGATTTCCGCCCAACTGGAGACTATAGAGCCCTTAATAGAATCACAGTACCCGACAGATATCCCTTACCCCACCTCCAGGATTTTTCAAGCCAATTACACAAGACAGTTATTTATTCAAAAATTGATTTAATTAGAGCCTACCATCAAATCCCTGTACACCCAGATGATATCCCTAAAACTGCTATTACAACCCCTTTCGGCCTGTTCGAATTTGTCTGCATGCCTTTTGGATTATCCAATGCCGCCCAGACGTTCCAGCGCTTTATCAATGAGGTCTTGAGAGGGTTAGATTTCGTTTTCGTCTACTTGGACGATATTCTTATTGCAAGCCGTTCAGCGGAGGAGCACCGAACACATCTGGAAGCTGTCCTCAAACGCCTTTCGGATTATGGTATCCGCATCAACCTGAAAAAATGCATGCTAGGCGTTCCCGAATTGCCTTTTTTAGGATATTTAGTCAATAAAGATGGCATCCAACCTCTCCCTAAACGCGTGGAACCAATTTTAAATTGCACTCTTCCGGAAACAATAAAAGAGCTACAGAGATTTCTTGGGTTGTTAAACTACTATCGCAGAAATGTGAAGAACGCAGCCCACATCCAAGCCCCTTTAAACGACATGCTGAAAGGAAATAAAAATAAAAGAAATGCTCAGATTGAATGGTCAGACAATCAAAAATCTGCATTTGAGCATTGCAAAAAGCAGCTTGCGGAGGCTACCTTATTGGCTCATCCTGACCCCGACGCTCATTTTGCATTATACACCGATGCAAGCGATACCGCAGTCGGTGCTTCCCTAAATCAAATCTACTTGACTGGGAAGGAGCGTCTAGTTCAACCTTTAGCTTTTTACTCAGCCAAGTTGTCTCCGGCTCAACAAAAGTGGTCCACTTTCGACCGGGAGCTTTACGCAAGCATTTCAAACACATGCTAGAGGGACGGATGTTTACAATCTTTACAGATCACCGTCCATTGACTTACGCTTTTCTTCAAAAAGCGGAAAAATGCTCTCCCAGACAGCTACGCCATTTGGACTTAATTGGACAATTCAGTACGGATATCCAATATATTAAAGGTTCAGAAAATATACCTGCCGATATGCTATCCAGGATTGAAGAATTGGAATGTCCAAATGTGTTGGATTATGCTGCTGTGGCTGCAGCTGAAAGTACAGACGAGGAGTTACAGGACCTTATAGCAAATGAACCCTCCTTAAAATTTCAGAGCATGATTTTGCTTGGTACTTCAGTGAAAATTTTATGCGATACTTCTACACAAAATGTCCGACCTTACCTTCCTTTGCAGTTCCGTAAAATCGCCTTTAATACTCTCCATAACCTAGCCCATCCTGGTATCAAATCCACACTCAAACTCATGACGACCCGTTTTGTCTGGCCTGGAATTAGAAAAGATGTCACTGATTGGACCCGCACTTGCATACCTTGCCAGAGGTCCAAGATTTACCGCCATACCAACAGCCCACTGGGAAGTTTTAAAACCCCCGACAGCAGATCCGAGCATGTCCACTTGGATATAGTTGGACCATTACCACCTTCTCAGGGTTTCGTTTATTTGCTGACTATGATTGACTGGAGCACTCTTTGGGTTGAAGCTTGTCCAATTCCAAACATTACAGCCGAGACAGTGGCAAAGGTGTTTTTTGAGAATTGGATAGCCCGTTTTGGAATACCTAGGATAGTTACCATGGACCAGGGAAGGTAATTTGAATCCCATTTATTTTCAAATCTCACTAAATTCTTGGGAATTCAGCACATACATACTACTGCCTATCACCCCATGTCCAACGGACTGGTAGAAAATTGGCATCGTACACTTAAAGCCTCCCTAAAAGCTCATCTTACAGACCGATGGACCGAGGTTTTGCCCATGGTGTTGCTATAGGACTACGTTCAGCCTATCGGGATACAATAAAAGCCCCCACAGCTGAGTTGGTTTACGGGACAGCCCTGAAGTTGCCGGGAGAGTTTTTCTCTTCATCACCAAAAGACTTTAATGCAGCGGAGTTTGTGCAACATCTAAAGGAGTCTATGCAAAACCAGTCTCCAGCCCCCACCACCAGTCACTCTTCGAGAACTCCTTTCGTGTCAACACATCTTCAGCATAGCAGTCATGTTTTCGTGCGCCACGATGCTGTTCAGCCACCCTTAAAGCCCCCGTACGACGGACCTTTCTTAGTTTTGGAACGGACTGGTAAAGTTTTCAAACTTCAAAGGGGAGATAAAGTGCAGTATGTCTCAATAGACCGTGTTAAACCTGCTTTTCTGCTTAAATCAGATGCAAGAGAAGAGGATCGGAACCGAGGGACCACTCGTTCCGGACGGCAGGTGCGTTTCCCGGATCGTTTCGAACCACAGTAACGTTACCACTGGGAAGGGGGTACTGCGGTGAGACAAGACCGGCAATAATCACGTAATAAATAATATAGACGCGAGATATAAAATATGATGTTTAATTTTCAGCAGATCACTTTTTTCAATTTGAAATGAGATACATAAATTAAAATCATAATCTGTAATATCATATATAATTCCGTTTAATAAATTATATCCTTTTAATCTAAACATTGCCTTCACTGAAGTATCTTGCATTAGTAATGTTATAAACTTTAAAATCTTATGTCCAATTCCAATGTGTATACTGGGCCTGTATTTCTAATTTATTTTTTACTGTCGTAATTTATTTTAAAACACTAATAAATAAAAAGACAAAAATAGTTCAGTTCAACATTTAATAATCAAACATTTACAATGCAAAAATATTTTTCAAATATTTTTGTTTCAAATATATATGTTGATTTGGTTACGTAAATTTTCCGGTTTGTGTAATTGATCTCAAGGATCCGCTTATAAACCTTCGTCAAGTAAGAAAGACACAACAGAATTTTTACTGACACAAGGAAGGAAAAATACACCCAGGGCGAGGTAAGAATCGAACTGACGACGGATACAGTGCGCAGACTGCTGGCATGAAGGGCAGTGAGTAAATTAACAGTCCATCCGTCCCCAAATATTTTTGTTTAGGATCAAAAAGTTATTCGACTTAAAATTCCATTACTTATGCACCTACCTACCAGAAACTATTTAAATTTTGCCCGAAAAAACTAGTACTTTGTTTACAACATAACACAACGTTTATAAAAACTGCAATAGTATTTTTTTCACGTCTTCAAGAAATAAAAATAATTTATTTCCACACATTCGGAACAAGAAAGAAACACACAAAATTTAAACATATTTAAGACACCGCATAAATATTCAAGCCATGAAACTCCTTTCAGCGAGACCATTGAAACCGTTATTATCTCTCAGAATAACTCCTCTAACTACCATAAACTAATTTAACACTACTTAACTGATTACCATTACGCAAAATGCCAGATCCATTAATAAGTCTGCATCATTCCCCCAGAATACTTATCTTTCAATCTTTCAAAACACACCAGTTTTAACTAACCATAAAAGATCTCCAAAAGCACACGAAAAAAAACGTTATACTTAGCATTGTTCTCCGTTATAGTTTCGTTCGATTATTTATCACCTTAATGGTTGATGTGTGTATAGTATAATAAGAGAGGGAGGAATCCGCTTAAATAAGGCCTCCCTTACGTGAGCCGCATCAAAAAGTATTGGACCATCAGAGTCCATACGGAATGAATAATAACAAACCCACGAAAAAAACTAGAAAATGGATTTCGGCAGCAAAATCGATGGAAAGAAAAGTGATACTTCTCCATAACCATCCAAACTAGAGGTCCATTAACCCATTTATATCAACTAACCCCTTCTTTGCTTTCTTTAAAACCCCATTTTCTGCGTGTGACATCTATTAATCTTTAGGTGGGGGTCTGACAAAAGCGTCCTTGGGTTTATGTACTTGAACCGAACGCAAAAGTGTCCGTTAATTAACACTCTGACGATAAACTGCCGAAAATAATTACGCAGGAGGGGGTGTTGGCGAACGATTAGAGAGGGCCTCGGAATAATTCGGATTCGAGGAATGTCTGACGATTGTGTTGAGGTAGGTGGGAATGGTAGGGGTTGTGTTGTTGTGTTGGAACGGATAAGGGGGCTCTGAGAGGTTCTGATAGGGGTAGGTTCGTAATTAACTTCCAAATTGGACCCACCTCAGCGGATTGTCGAGTCGGAGGGAGGAGATTTTGGGGACTTTGCATATTTTCTTGGAATTAAGACGGGTGGGATATTCTACCTCTGGGTGTGTTTGTAGAGGTATGTTGAGAGGAATTTGCAGGCATACGCTCGTCAAAAGTCGATGTGATCAAGGGAGTTATGGGAGGAAGTCATAATTTCAGCTATACTCTATTCATTTTCAATTGGCGCCTGAGTGCATTTCCTTCCCCCCACTACTGAATCGGTAACCATGGAAACTATCAACGTCAAAGTGGCTAAGAAGGCTTACTATTAGCTGCTCAAAGAGCATGGGGGATACCTCAAATAAATACTAAAGTTAACAACAAACAGCATTTATTAAACATAAAAACAAACATCAACAAAATTTAAGAACAATAAAAGAAAACATTACAGAATGAGTTGACACGTTTCCTCCTGCATAAGAAAAAGAGGTGTAAATAACAAACAGCAAATTCTCCTTTATACGGTTGTTCGCAAGCAGTTACAGCTACACAAAAATGCAGTGATAGAGTGTGACGCCACAAGGGTAACCAAGGTTACGCTTTTACTGAGGGGGAAAGCACTATTTCTCAGACGCCTATTCAAAATAGACAGAGTATAATATTTTACCTTCTTTAACAACTCTTTGGTGCGGTTCTTACTATTTTGACGTTTGCGATCAGGAGATGAAATTAAATTCTTCTGAGATAGATATAAAACAAAAATGTGAAGTCAAGTAAGATTGTTAGCTAAAAAACAAAAAAAAGAAGACAGGCCGAGAGATAGAGAAATAGTATTGAAATATAGAACTGCATTGCAAGAACTGCGCAACTTCCTTTCTTATAAGGGGTTGGCAGATAAAAACTATAGATAGATAAGAAAAATAAACTTCGTATCAGGTAATATGTAAGTTTCATGTACTGATAAATTAAAGAGGATATCGCAATATTCCTGCTTTCATTCATAAACTGCGTGTTTTCTCGTAAAATGTCAATTTCACGGTTTTAAATTCAAAGAAACTTTCCATAGAGTCATGAAACTAGAGTGTACTATGTCAAAGGGACCATGCTGACTTTATTGAGACCACTATAAGCTATCCTAGAAGCAAAATAAAGAAGTTTAAAAATTAATTTATAAATTAAATAAGATAGAATTAAAAAAATAAAAAGAAATATGCGTGTGCAAAAGGTTTCATAAAAATACTTAATTATTCAATATTTTCTCATGAAGCTTTCATGAAACATTTTTCTGTTCTTTTTAATGATATCACATACATTTTCTTACTATAAATTACATCATGTTACGATTACGCACCTAATAAATAACTTATGGCAAGCTCATATCACTATTTGAATGGAAAAATTGAGTTTTTTTCTTAAATACACTCATTTTAAATTATGCGTTTATTTACGTCTCTGTGGATAAACTTAATTTAAAAACATATTTACCTAGGGTTTACAGTTCTTATGAAAAATGTCTCCATTCGTTTTTAATTTATAGTTTATCCCCAAAGTTTTGCACTATTCATAGGAAAACCAATTTCCCTCCCAATTATTATTCAAATGGAAATTTCGCTAGTCTATAAGTAAAAACCTTATTTCAAACGCAACTTATTTTCCCGTTTTCTTACTTCACATCGCAACTTCTAAAACATAGTTTCTTCTTTTGAAGAAAACACCCTGTTTACGTCATATAATTCCGTAAATCCCTGTTAGATTTCTCCGCTTTGCTCCCCTCATTATACACGTTTGTTTAAAAATTTCATTTTAATCTTTATTTTTAAAAACACACAATTTTTAGGTTTATTGTTATTATAAATGGGAGATGGGAAAGTAATGAGGTAAAGGACATTCTGCGTAAGTCATTAAACAAATTATAAAGCCCGAAAGCGTAAATCTTTCCAACATGTTTAAAAGGAAAATCGATTCTGCGTCCCGCATGGATCGATATTTCTTTCACGATGTTTAATTCAACACTGATTGGCTTTAAAAACTGAAAAGCTCTTATGATAACACTATATTGCTCTCTTTAGGAAAGTAATGACTTTTAGTGCAGATAATGGTCGTTTGCTAAAACATAAGGAACATTAAATGAAACAAAGCAGTAAATGAATTTGCCGAGACTTTTTTCTGATGTGTATTATGTAGGTATTTTATTATAGTGGGATATACCTCTTTTATGTTTCCCTAAAATATTTAAAAATGTAATGCCTCTATTTACTTTCTTGAATGAATTCTATTAAGATACAAATTTTCCAGTTTTATAGATTTGGTTGAGTCTGAAGTTCATTGAACCTATTTATTTCCGGATACATTTTTATAAAATAAAAAATTCTCAGTAAAGAATAATCAGTTGTTCTTATTATATACAGAAAGGAAACCTTTTTCTAGGGAGATAATGTTTTTTTTTAAAATTATTTAATCATGAGTATAACTCAGATCGATGTGCAATCGAAATGTTTCGCTGTCTTTATGAATATATGAATTATATATTTCACATTAGTTTTAAATTAAATGCACCAAAAATAGGCGTGTTAATTCGTTTTACTAAATTCAAGGACAACTGTTCTGCCGTCCTAAGCGAAATGTACAAAAACAAGTTTTCTTAAAACTTCATTTTCTTTCTCCCTTGGCGCGTTTTTAAATTGGCGAGAATGTATCACGCTACTTCCAAGCCACTAGAATGGTTAGCATGATCATCAAAAAAAACTCCTTAAATATCAGAATTGAAAGCAAACTGATATTTTTGGGCGTGTTCGTAAAACCTCACGAGTTTAAGTTCGAACGAAAAAGTATTCGGGTCACGTGATCTCAGTTTCACGAGTTAAAGTGTGGTTAAACGAATGACTTTAGAGCTATTTTCGGTGCACTTGCGCTTTTTTGCGCTACTTCTCTTTTTTTTTACACAACATTCATTTATGAGAGTCGCATCCTATTCGAAATTTGATTGCGTTCAGTTAAGTATGAACATGAATAAGTTGTTAAAATGCTTCTGAATCGGTATTTTTCGACGAATCTACAGAGAAGACGAAGAAGAAGAAGAAGAAATCATTACAAAAATTTTATTAAATCATAATAATCGAGAAACGGAACCTAGAGTATAAATAAAAAATTATGTGGAAGAGGTGATTCCTCGATATTCGTATAAAGATTTTAAAAGTCATTTCAGAATTAACAGAAGAACCTTTGAAGTTTTGATGAATCATATTATGATCCATGAGGAAAGCAAGAAAAAGGCTGGTGGCCCCGGTGAAATCCAAAAAGAATTGTAATAATCGAATCGAATTATAAATGAGGGGTCTGGGGCCCTCTCCCAGAAATTTTTGTTTAAAATTTGACCCTATATAAAAGTGTTTTAACTTGTTATGGTACAGCTCCCGCAAAAAAAAAAACGTTACAGTGGGGTTTGCGGGCGAACCACTTGGGTGAGGAAGACAAAAGAGGGGTCGTTTTTCATTAATTATAGTATTCTTTGACCAAAAAAAATTTTCGAGTCCTTAGGGGATCGTCTTCATATTAAACGAAGCACTAACTTTCTTTTTTCCAATGGGGACCCCCAATTATTATTAGTTTTTCTGAAAGGCCATCCCCCCAAACCCTTAAATACCCAGTTTCATCCAGATTGATTAAAAAAAAAATTTTTTTTCAAAAATAAACTTAAAATTTTTTTTTAAATCGTTAATTTTTTATGGTAATCGATTCTTGTAGTAATTTTATGTAGGAAACCAAAATTTCAATCAATTTTATCCAATAGTTTTTGATAAAAACGAATTAATATCTTAAGGGGCCGTATACCGTTGCCGAATGCATACCGCAAATGCTCTTTCTCGTTCGTTTTATCAAAAACTACAATTGAAATTTCGGTTTCCTTCATAAAATTTCTACCAGAATCGATTACCATAAAAAAAATTCACGATTTAAAAAAAAAATTTTTAAAGTTTATTTTTGAAAAATAAATTTTTTTTTAATCAATCTGGATGAAACTGGGTATTTAAGGGTTTGGGGGATGGCCTTTCAGAAAAACTAATAATAATTGGGGGAATTCCCCATTGGAAAAAAGAAAGTTAGTGTTTCATTTAATATGAAGTCGACCCCCTAAGGACCCAAAAAATTTTTTTGGTAAAAGAATACTTTAATTAATTAAAATCGACCCCTCTTTTGTCTTCCTAACCCAAGTGGTTTGCCCGCAAAACCCACTGTAACGTTTTTTTATTTTACGGGAGCTGCACAATGTTACATACGCTACAAATTCGCAGATAATCCTCCATTTTATGGACAGTCGTCACCTTAGTATCAAAAACTACTATCTCCATTCGGCAACCTTCGGGAATCTCGATCCTTGGCGATCAGATCGGTGGAGAAGCTCGTTTTTTGTTTGGAAGAGCTGCCATGATCGAGTAGAAAAGATCAAAACCAATCAAATTATTTTCTACAACGATCTAAACGGGATCTAGGGATTCCCGAAGTTTGCCGAATGAAGATAGTAGTTTTTGATACTATTAGTATCAAAAACTAGGTGACGAGACGGAAGACACAACCTCTAATCGAGCAGCGGAGACGTAAAATAACTGGATCTAACGAAGAAATTTCTCCGTGCGGTTTCATGCGAATTTTTTTCGGTTACAGATAATTTTGGAACGAGTAGTTAAACGCACCGAAAAAAACCAATTCGATAAAGGAACGCACAGTTTGAGAACTAGTAACGCATGCGCACGGTTAGCTTTTCCGAATGAGCCCACTGATTACGTACATCTAAAATTGCCATAGGGTGCAATAACTTATAATTATAAGTTTTTTACTTAATTATAAACAAACGCGCTCACACAACCAAGACACAAACATAGAAATCCCAAACTGAGCACGGCTGCAGCAGACGAATAACTGAAGCCAACGAAGAATTTTCTCCGTGCGGTCTCGTTCGAACTAGTTCGAACGGGAGTGAATTTTGGAACGGGTAGTTATCTGCACGGGAAAAACCAGTTTAAAAACGAACGCACGATTGGAGAACTCGTTTAACGCCATTCCTTTTGGTCCCAAAAGATTGTGTGTGAAGTTTCAGCCCCCTAAGTTAACTCTAGGGTTTGCCTGTAGAGCCCCAAAGTTTGAAAAAGTGGAAAAAATGACCAATTTTCAGAATTTTAAAAATTATATTTTAAGATTGATACTGCGATAAAACTGATTCAAATGTGTCATTTAGGACTTATTTTGGGGGAATATATTTACTTATGTGAATTAACTGTACCCTATAGCCCCTATAATTTAAGATTAAAACTTACTACTTAGGGACGTTGCACTCGCCAAAGCTTTTAATGCACTACCGGTGTACGAAATGAATTAAATCGAATTTTCTTCGAAGAACCTCCCTCAAATGATGCCATTTGGAGCTAAAATGATATTATAAATTATAAAAACCAGTGAAATAACAGTTTTTGGCCCTTCCACTGAGCTTTTGATGTAAAAAATGTTTTTATTTAAAATTTCTCGTTTTTAGCTGATAAAACCCAAAATTTATACTAAAAAAGGGGGTTGTTGTACTTCTTAGATACCAAACTTTGAAATCTATATAGGGGTTTCATTTTTAATGAGTAGAATTAAATTTTAAAGCGCACAGATTGGAAATGACATGGATAATTCATATACCAAATGTGAAAATCTATTTTCTTTTTAAGTTTGGAAAACTACTTCCTTTCAACGTATTAGGATAAAGTTTGAATTGAAAACTAACTCCTACTAGAATTAATAGAATCTCCTTAACATTTCAACCAAGATTCACAAGTATTAAACTATTTTCCTAACTTTGAAAGAAGAAAATAGATTTTCACGTCAGGTATAGGAAATAGCCATGCCATTTCAGATCTGTGTTGTTTAAAATTTAATTATACTTGAAAAAATTAAACTCCTATAAAGGTTCCAATGTTTGGTATCTAAAAAAGTTCAGCAAACCTCTCATTTAGCCTAAATTTTTTTGTTTCATCAGTTGGAAACAAGATATTTTGAAGAAAAGAACTTTTTACATTAAAAGCTCAGTGGAAGGGCTCAAAATTGTTATTTCACTGGTTTTTATAATTTATAATATCATTTTACCCCCAAATGGAATCATTTGAGGGAGTTCCTTCGAAGAAATTCGGATTTCATTAATTTCGTCCACCGCACCGTCCCGAAGTAGTACGTTTTAATCTTAAGTTATAGGGGCTATAGGGTACAGTTAATATACTTAAATAAATATGTACCATCTAAATAAGTCCTAAATGACGCATTTGAACCAGTTTTATTTATTTCAATCTTATACATAATTTTTAAAAATTCTGAAAATTTGTCATTTTTCCCACTTTTTCAAACTTCGGGGCTTTACAGGCAAATCCTAGAAATAACTTAGGGGGCTGAAACTTCACACACTATCTTTTGGGACCAAAAGGAATGGGAAAAGCCCTGGGGAGCAAGGTTTTTCTAAAAACGGTTTTTTTAGACACCCTAACCAGGGGTTCCCAAACTTTTTATGTTGCGGAGCCCTTTTCCAAAAATAATTTTTCAAGGTATGAAAAGCAAATTACATAAAACCCATTGATACAAGAAATAAAAGCATAATAAATGCAGTAGCGTATATAGAAATTCATTTCGGGAGGGGTCCAAAATTATTCCTCATCCCCTCCCATGCGTATTTAACAGGTTTAACGTAGAATTTGCATCTAAGATAATTTAATGCAAGATAAATTGTGATTAATTAAGTTCCAAGTACGATAGGGGGTCTGGGGGTCCTACCCAGATAATTTTGTGAAATTTATTTAAACTGTTAGTTTTTAAACTTGTTTTTACATCATAGTCCAAATTTAGGACTTTCATTTTTAGGTAGGATTTTTATTTTAACGAACATATTATAAAAAATTGAGAATAATAAAATTTCAAGTACAATAGGGCCCCAGAAGAATTTCGAAAATTTGACCCAAATTAATAAGGTTTTAACTCTTTTGGTACACGTAATCAGAATTTCCGATGGGAATGCAGGGCCCCCTCGCCCCCTATATAAACCACTGCATAATGGAATATTTTGTTAACAAATTATATTTTATCATTGGATGCAATGTGTGTAAATCTTTATTTTAAATTTCTGAATATTAAAGCTATCACTTTTTAATCATCATGCCCGAGATGCATGAACAAAGGATTCATACAGAAATCTGTATACCTGTAAATTTTGTTTTATACGAAAAAGTTACGTCAGAGGTATATGTCGAATTTTACTTTTCAGAGGGGCCCAAAATCATTCCTTATCCCTTCCCATGAAATAGGATTAATGTAGCTTTTTATACA
The DNA here is from genome assembly GCA_024610705.1 of Tetragnatha versicolor. Lineage (NCBI taxonomy): Eukaryota > Metazoa > Arthropoda > Arachnida > Araneae > Tetragnathidae > Tetragnatha > Tetragnatha versicolor. The sequence continues at coordinate 42,931,057 of JANDEH010000002.1, read as the reverse complement.
TTTCTTTTTGGCATAATTTGCATCTTAAAGAACTTAATATAAGAAAAGTTGTGAGTAATTAAGTTCAAAATACCATAAAGGGGGGTTTTGGAAATTTGACTCTAAAAATAGGGTTTCATGGTACATCTATTCCAAATTTTGAACATACATTTTTAGGTAGGATTATGATTTTGCTGAACTTAGTAAAAAAAGTGTTGAGTAATAAAGCTGCAAGTATAAAAGAGTAGGGTACATCCCCAAGAAAATTTTTGGAAATTTGACCCTGAAAACAGGGTTTTAACTTGTTTTGGTAATCCAAAATATACTTGAAAAAAGACAAAAATCAGAAATAAAAACTAAAATCCACAGAGCCCACTTCATTGGAGGCTCCACACCAAATCCACTTAAATTTAAGGGTGACTTTAGAGCTCTAAAAAATTTGGGTAGGAAGGAGCAAAAATAAGTTCTAAACAAGAAACCCCTTGTAGAAAGTTATTTATAAAACATTTCAGAGCAATGCAAATTAGAAATTATTAAAAATGTATTTATTTCAAATTTCTTCGCCGAGCCCCTGGAAATGCTTTGCGGAGCCCTAAGGGCTCCTCGGAGCACAGTTTGAGAACCGCTGGTGTACACAATCGCTTAGGACGGCAGTGTAGTGCTTTTTAACGTTATGTATGAATAAGTGGATGATCTTGTCAATAATCAGGAATATATCTGATATGAGGAATGTGTGTTAATATGTATGGCTATCTAATGTTGTTAACTTCGTTGTATTTGATAGTTTATTGCTTATTTGGTTATTATATTTTTCATTGTATTATTTTTTTAAATGTTTCATTTAGCTGCTTGCTTCCCATTAATTGTTCATATTTTGTTTGTGACTGCATTGCATCTATCGGTTGTTCTTTTTTGTATTGCATTTTTTCTGTAACCACCGTTCGGTAGAAAGCTTCTCGTTGAGAGGAAGAATATTTTTCTATCTGATAGATGAACTGGAATGTGTTGAAACATAATAGTATAAGGAGGTTGCTAAGGGAACGTAAGCATACTAGGTGACCCATCTTTTACTATTTTGAACCCCCTTCAAGTAGTTTTCAAGTAGTAATTCATAAAAACCGTTTTCAATCATTTTTTGCAACCAGAAAGTTTAAAAAATGTAATTTGGCTCAACTTGTCTTTATTAATATAGCGCTTTCCGTGTGACACCAAGAAGGCGTGCATACTTATGGAAACAAGTGAAAAATATATTATCCAGAAGAAAAAACTTATGTAAAATATATTGTAACAGGAACTTAATTCTCAAAAACGAGTATTTTTTTCTTTTATTAATGTTTATTTTTCATATATTTTTCTCTAGATGATATTGACTACTTGACGAAACTCTAAGCCCCCACCCCTTCCCCTGTGAACAAGCGTGGTAGTTCGAAGACCTCCCTACCCCTGAATGGGTCACGTAGTATGGGTACGTTCCCTAATCGTTCAAAATTATGTTTTTAAGGAGAAAATGGCTTAGCGTGCTAAACGTACCTTTTTATTTAAAAAAGTGTTAATCGTGGTAAAAGTACGTTCTTTTTTACTTCCCAGTGCCACAGAGATCCATCATATTTATTTTATTTCTCAAAAAATGAAATGACAGTAAAATCCAGGCATACTTCCAAACCCTTTTAATCAATTAATCGATAATTCAATGCATTCTTTTGTTCTTTTTTCACTCAAAGAAATTTTGAATGATTCCAAAACGGTATCAATATATTTCAAAGAAAGCTGAAGAACGAAAATTTTTTGACTGAAGAAGTAGTAGAATTCCGCCAATTGTATAAATCAAATACATCGTTTTTCTATCCAACAGAGTGAAAGATTGATAATTTTCGCAAAATAACGTTTTTGAACCTAAGAAAAAACTGAAATCAAACATCCGACGAATAACTGCAGTCAACAATCTAAATCCCCGGTATCTTTCAAATTTACTCCCAGCAGTCGCACACACGGGCCCAAAAACGATTTCCCAGAACCAAATCAGCATGCTGACTCAGCGAAAAATAAAGCGATGCAAAAACTAATGGAACAAAAAATCGACACGCGCGGAGAAAAATCGCGGAAATGCTAAACAGCCGTAAAGGGCCGCCTTTGATATCTCCAACTCCTCATCCAGCAACGGAATAACTGTTGCTGCGAGGAACAAAAAGGCAAGAAAAGGAGGTCCCTGCGATATCCACTTATTTGATAAGTAAAAGGGAGAGAGACTTTCTGCTGGGGTATCGAGATATGCAGCTTTAAGATCGTGTTTTTATGAGAGTAGTTTATGTGGCACTGAATGAAACAGGCAGATCGCAAACGAAGCCACTTACTGGGAGCCCGGATTTTTCTGGGGCGGTTTTTTATGCGTGTGTAGCGTTCTGGCGCAGTTACGGCGTTAGTTTGCACCCTTAGCTTATTCGTGCCTGCTTTATTTGTGGTGGGTGGGGGTCGGCCACACAGTGCGGGGGCGATAACCGCAGTGGATTAAGGTAAAGAGTGTGTGGAATAATAATGCACTAATGAGTGCTGTATTCATTAGGGAAGGGATTGGAGCATCGATTGAATGCAAAGAAGATGTTTGGTCTTTGAGTATGTGTTTGGAGTTTTGCTTCCGCTGTGGTATGGGTACAGCATGCAAAAAAACATATTATTTCAATCAAAATATGAAATTAATAATCTATTGCAAGTAAAGTAAATCCAAGTAAACGGGTAATTTTAGCAAATATATCAATAGATTTCTCTGAAGAAGGATAAGAGAGAAATTTATACATAAATCAGGCGTCGATAACCTCAAATTGTATAAAAATACATCGTTTTACATGGGTGAGATAAAGGATATGACTTGAAAATCTTGTGGTTATCCAAGGTTATTCTTTAGACTTTGAAAATATTCAAAAGGAAGTTATAATTCATATTAGATAAACTTTTCAATCCTAGACCGCCCAAGATCTACTTTGAGTCTTATTGAACATTTGAGGTGGTCAGGACAAAGTATTAATGATGTCTGTTTTCTGATTTCAAGAATTAAAAAATGATATAAAAGTCCCTATGTACCTAAAATAACCATAACTAGGAAATATTCTGCTTGTAAGAATAAACAATGAAAGTGGTAGAGATATACTATGATATTTCTAAGATGGCATCCAGTAACATAATTTAAGTACTCTGATATAATAGCTCCACAAAATTCTCAATAAGAAAAATGAACTGATCACACAGCAACATACGTTGTTGCCAATTCTCTTTAACGAAAAAATCCCTCAACAAACACATCTCCATCACACACATTGTCACTCCACAGATATAATTGGACCGCTCCACCACCAAAAAAGAACCTCCATAATTCAGCATCCCAGACAACCCCCAAAACCTCCATCCTCCTAGCTCAACCCGGCACCAGTCCCTCAGCCCACAGGCTCTCGAAAAAGGGCCGAAATGCATAAATAAATAAGCGGTAACAGGACGGAGCGATGTCAGCCTGCATATAATGAAGGAGCTGCTTATTGATAGCACAGCAGTATGCTGCGCCCTGGCAATATATACGGGGAGAGGAAAGAAGTGGCGTTTTCTCGACTAATGAGGAGGGGTTTGTCTATCGGGGGGCGATGATTTCTAAGGGGGTGGCGGCACGTGGCGTCTGTTGGGGATTTCTAGGGGGTGGGAGGGTTGGATGTTTTGTTTCTGTAGGGGTGTGGGTGTTAGCGACAGGTTGGGGTATGGGTTGTTGAAGGGAGTTATCGAAGCCTTTGTTATGGAATGAAAGAGATGGTGTTGTTTAAGGTTGTATTTTGTAAAGAACTCTCCCAAAAGGTAAAAACTTATATTAAGGGGCAGTTCATGTAGCGCCGACTAATAGGGAAAGTAAATTTTGAGACGTTTGATAGGTATAGATTGGTTGAAACAGGACTTATGTTTACAACAAAAGAACTAAATACTTTTTCTCTTTGTCTGTCCTTAATCAAGTAGTTATTTTTGTAAAATTTACCTCTTATTATACCTGGGAAACTAGATTCAAACACAAACTTTTCAGATTATAAATTACCTTTGAGCTGAAGCACCATTAATACAACATATTTCCTTTATTGATAAATTTTGTCTTCCCTTAAAAGTAGGAAAAGATTACCACCTATGCCTTTCTGTTAAGTTTTAGTCACCATTTTATTCTAGATTCCATGGAACCAAAAAGCAAATAGAATTTTTAGTAATAAGAATTTAGAAATAAATATCTCTGTGAAATAGATTGAAACTTCAGTATTTTCTTCAAAACAAACTTCCAATCATCCATGACACTGGGATGTAGCAATTTCTAATAATCCGCAAAAACGTAGTGTTCTGAAGTGATACAACTTTCTGTTGCCAAGCGCCAAGTAAATATGACCCAGTAAAAGTATAATATTCTCAGAGGAAAAATCTCTTGAGACCGATATTTTCTTCTCTCTGTCTCTTTTGTTTACTACTGCTCCTACCTTCATTACAGTCTTTCTCTATCGTGTACGACATTGACAATGATCGATTGAGGAGTGAATACCCTTGTATACATATCTTTTTCTGCCTTTGCCTTTTAGGAAACTCTGGGGTTATTACCGAAAGTCGTTTGCCAGTATTATGAGGGTAATGGGATAATGCATTCTTTATGGAACCGAAACTTTCAGAAAACGTTTGCAGTTGTTCGTGAGAAATATAGAACCTTGTAAAAATGTATAAATATTCCGTAAGTGTATGTTAAAACTTTTTTGATCTCTTAAAATTAGGGTTTTTGAATTCGATAGTCAAGTTTTTATTTAAAAAATTATGTTCATAGTTATGTTTCTTAAATAACTTTAAAAATTACCCCTTGTTCATGTTGTTTATGTATAGTACTTAAAATATCTCCATGAAATTTATTTATCTGAGTAAATTGGGGTGCTACTCATTGATCGATACAGCTTTACTCAAACAATTATAATAGACTTATAAAGAAAAAAATTGAAAATAAAAAAGTAATAATATACTGATATGTTTTTGACTCTTAGATAGGTTCATTATGAGAGAATTAACGAAGGTGGGCATATTATACTCTGGAATTATATTCACTAAATTGTAATGCTTTCCATAGTTATCTATATTTAAAAATCTAGTTAGAACATTATATCCACTACTTATCAGGAATTGAGATTACACTTCTGTAATATTAATTATTTCTTTTTTAAATGTAGTATCTTAAGAATAATGAAAAAACTTAATAATTATTTTCTTTAATAAATATCTTTATAATTTTCCTTTAAACATAGTCATAATATACAAAAACTAAAGAATGCTTATTACTTCAGAAATATTATCCAAAGGTAAAAGTTTTCATAAACATATCATAAACATTTCATAAAAGATATAAACTTATTTGAAATTACCCAGTAAAGATGGCCGTTAAATACCATCTCCTAAATAAGAATTTTTCAGTAATTTAGGGGTTAATTTTGCCTTAAAGCATCTAACAACTGAATATAAACACTTGAAAACCATTACAAATAGCTTTTTTCATAACCATAATTTATAATTTGATTTGCGTTCAAATATGGAAAAGTATAAATGTTGCCATTACAGAATATAACAACGTCTCATCGTATGAAAATATTACAAGAGCGAAATCACTATGTCTACCCCATTTCTTTTAAACGAAACTTCGATAAGCTTAATTTAAAAACCTTTATATTTATCAATCCTCTACCTTTTCAATTTTAACTCTAACGAAAAACGGAACTGAAACCGCTGTAAGTGACTGAACATACTTTTATGCCCTTCAGGAATTTTCACCTACACAGACGTTAAAATCACTAATTTTTCACACAAGTCACCTGCTTATGTATATAATTAGTGGTAATAGTCTTAAACGCACCCTCATCAACCTATTATTACACCATTCACTCCGCGGTGAAGTTTCCCCGAATGGCACTTACTGCCCTTCAGGAATTTTCACCTACACAGACGTTAAAATCACTAATTTTTCACACAAGTCACCTGCTTATGTATATAATTAGTGGTAATAGTCTTAAACGCACCCTCATCAACCTATTGTTACACCATTCACTCCGCGGTGAAGTTTCCCCGAATGGCACTTACTGCGTTTTGGAATTCGGTAGTCCTTTCCTTCCATTACACGTGAAAAACATCTTAAAGTAAAATGAAACCTCGGTGCAAATGAAATTATTTCCTCTCACTACTACTCCACAGAAAGAGACTGTTGTGCTTTTAAACTGCATTACAAAGAAATCCCCCGGTCGGACTTATTTTCTTAAGAAACAATTAATTTCCCGGCCAGTCTGCTAACCCTCATATTATACATCCTGGAAAATTCCATTTACGGATTTAAATTTCGGGAGCTCTCTCCCGACCAAACGCCTGGGATAATAGAAATACTCCCCCTTAAGTTAATGCATTCCGACCCTTTTCTATTTGTTTGTGCGAACGCTCATTTCATTTCATTTCCATTTCGCTATTTGCGTTCTGAGGAGAGAGAAAAAAACACGAGAGTCGACTTTTGCTGTTTCTTGTAACTCGCGAGTTGTTCGTTTTGCAATTATGAGGAGTAAGTTAAAGAGTCACGCTGTGTTGGGTTTTTCGGAAAGAGCAGTGAACTCTAACACTGTGTGCTTTCGTTTTTTAAAGCTTTTGATGTTAGAATAGATGCACGCCTGGAAAATATATAGACTGTTCAGACGCGACTATTCTACCTCTCATATAGACACGACTTACACACGGTTGACACGACTTACAGACATGATATAAACATGGTTCTTCGACAAGTCCACCAAAACTCAAAATACCAGATTCCTTGAGGGGAGTACAAAAAAATAATCCGTAAACTGCGTCATCTTTTTGAAGAAAAAAGAATGGTTCAAAATGACGTCATATCCGGTTTACACTAAAAAAAGTTTCATAGTTATTTGCTCAATCTTGTTCACAAAGATTTTAAATGCATCCACTGCCCATGCTTCCAATGAAATATTAAAGTTTTGATTGAATATGGTGTCATATTTTTAGAATAAAATAGGAATCCCGTAGTTACAGTTAAATGTGATCTATGCAAAAAATTCAGCTGTACAACTTGCTAAGATTGGGAGGACTTCTTAAAAGAGCCCGAATAAGCAAAAAGCATACAAAACAACATGGTTTGAATTAAATAATTGCACACTTGATAGCCAAAAATAAATTTAATGATAAAATTTCGAGGAAAATCTTAAAAATAGGACCTCAGAGCTTAAATAACAAGCATATTGTTTACTCGTCAAAAGCTATATCTCGCTACAGGGGGGTAGATATTTTCCCCTCTTTCCATTCATATGTGTTGGTTCAAAAATGGAGATTTGAGCACAAACGTCAATTTGTCATTTTTTGGAGTTATTCCCTTTTTCAAACTTCTTATCATTTTAGAGTATTGAAGGTAGTTCTTAACAAACTTAATACTATGTAAACTCTCAGACTTTCACGGCTAAAATTATGAATTGAATTCATAAAATCAAACTTATCCGGGATATAAGGCCGTGTTCTATTTTTATTATTATCATAGGTTTCGTCCCTCTCTGTGGAGGACATCATCAGTGAAAACATTATAAATATTTAAAAACACAATAACAATAATGCAGCTTTCACAGCAAAGCATGATTTACGACGGCTACAAGAAAGATAAAAGTTGAAGTAGAAGTGGAAATAAAAATACTATAGTGACCAATTAATTTTCATCTGGGCAAATATCATGATTTCGGCCCTTAAACTATTACTATTGAAAACGTTATGTGTATAGACGAGTTCAACCGGAATAACATCTTACTTTGACCAGTTAGCCCTTGAGAAATTCCAGTATATTCCCTAACATTAAAGATGAATCATATTTCCGGTTTGAACTATAAAGTGGAAGTTGTTTTCGCTTTATAAATTAACTCGTTCTATACTTTTAACTTGAATATCTGGATTTTTAACTTCATCTGCAGTCAGAAAAGAATATTCTTTATTACTAAATAATTTATTCCGAAACTGTTGGCTAAAATTCTGAAGATATGATTAACCAATGACTTCTAATGCGAGTATTTTTAAGATATTTTTTCGAAAAGAAATTGTTCTCTAATTTAATTTTTTTTAATTTTTCTATGAGTATCATTATAGACTTCGGTGAGTACCATTACTTTACCCATTAGTTGAAATTGTTATTTCAAATATTTTTCAGAACGTTTGCAACGCACCAATTTGTGTAAAATAGGAATCACAAAAATCAAAGTTTGATGTTAAACATGTTTTTGTATTTATTTGATTTTGAATAGTGTGAAATACTTTTAAATTTATCACTAGTTCAAAAGAAAGGAAAATATTAATTTTAAGATATTGATTCCTTATTGTTATTAAACATTGTTCGTTGGAAAGTAAAATTAACTTAAAACTATAACCTTCTCTTTACGCTGTTTTCATCAAAATCTTATAACGACTTTCTAAATTCAGCCTTATTAATCTCCCATGGTCTGCTGCCAACGGGTCTTCCTTAACTTTCTACGATGATTGATTTCCTGAGAGTATTTTTTATTGTCGCTAATGAAAAAACTGCATTATGTATCAGAAAATATTTTCAGTCAGCCCAAATTCCCTGAATCTTATTCGAGAATGATGGATTAGTTTCCAAGTAATCAACACATCCCAAATGGGTTTAAAACTTGAGTGAGTATGGTAAGAAGAAAGGAAAAGACCGTAAAATGGATGTCTAAGAGACATTGGATTTTTTTGTGCTCTTGATAGCCCCAATATAATTACTGAACCTTAAGATTGTTTTTATGGGATAAAATAAGCCAATAATTTTCTATTTTCATCTAAATTTATTTCTCAGACATGTTAATTGTATACATTATCTGCTTATAAGATTTATCCATTAAGTAACAAATTGTGTGAATAAATTTACAATAACTTGAGTATGTGTAGTTTATATTTTATTAAATGAGGGAAAATATTATCATTATTTAATTCATTAAATTAGCATATTCATTCAGTCAAGATATTGAAAATTAAGTTTTTACATTGGAGATTTACTGAAGATTTAGACATAAGATAACATGAAAATACATATTTTAACATGTTATTAAGAATCGGGTATCTAATAACTTAAAAAAGATTACAGAAAGTATTGCTAAAATTAATTTAAATAGTTCACATTCCCCATTCACTGAAAAAATTTATCACAACCCACTTGTTTTTCACTTCGACTAAATAATAATTCTGTTTAGTTGAAAAAAATAAACAGTATTGTCCTAAACATGTTAAAAATGAAATAATTACCAAATTAGGGAGTATTATTCATTTTTATTTCAAAGGAATTGAATTTAAACCACGGGGATAAAAAAGGGTGTTTCATGTGAATTAGTTATTAATATGCGTAAAAAATTACAACATTACTACCACGTGTCTTGAAAACGATCTTTGCACACAATCATCATCGGCACTTTTTGCCACGGAAATATCGAATTACCCCGAATTCCCCATTTCAAACAAAAATCAAATATTTAAAATTATCACCCTCAAGAAATGGATTTCTTTTGTCTCAACAACATTAAATAACTCGCTTAATTGCAGAGTAAATTAAATCCGAGCCACATTAGTAAATCTCTCAAATGACAATTAAGATTTCTTTCATTGATGCCTTTTGGATTCACAGCAACTCTGAATAATGAAGTAGAAGCGCCATTGAAGGAAGAAATTCCTCTGAAAATGATTACACGCAGGCTTTTAAAACTCATAAGCGTACTAAATTACCGTTTATGGCTTAATTTTTGTGACAGTTTCCGACTCCTTTGTAGCGAAGGGCGTCGTTAAAACAATTTCAAAGAGATGGCTTTCATTTTCGAATGGCTCGACTGAGATATTATGGCTCTGGAAATCTCTGGCAGCCCCCGAAACGCATCGCCATAAACATTTCGAACGCTTGGAAATGACGCTTTTGTTCTTGCGGAGAGCGTTTTTTTACCCGGGTAAAGCATTAATGCGGACAAACCGGGTAAGTTTGCCCGGCGCGCAGTTTGTTAATTTTATTGCGGCAGAAAAGAAAATGGCGTCTTAACCAAAGCAGTAAATTTTTCAGCGGAAAGTAAATATTAAAATATCTTGCTTTCGAGGTGATTATTTGTAATGGGGGAGAGGGAATTGCTTTGACGCCCTTTGGGTGTTTCGCAAATTCGGTAAAAAAACACTCCTCAGATTATTATTTAAATGAACTGAATATTTCCCATTTGCATCCAAGCCCCATTTTCTTTCGCTTTGATTTAAAAATGGGCAAACGCATCAAAAGAAAGATGGGCACGCATGATTTCTAACCAAATTGTTAATGTAACAGAAGTGATGTAGAGTTTCTAAATTAAGTGTATTCGCAATTAATATGTTGTTTCGAACTCCTGCGTGATAGTAATTTCCCAGAAGCGATTGCAAAAAAATCATGTAAGTGTTGATTTTGGTTGAAGTACTTGCTTCATTGCTTTTAATTTGTATGTCGATAAAAGGGTTTTAGATGCATGAATAATTTATGATTTATCATGCTTTTTAAAACGAGGTGAGTAAAAAGAAAGTATGAATATTAGTTTTCATTAATTACTCAGTGGAATGATTTTACCTCTTTTTAAAAACTACACTGATGGATAGATCTTCCATTGCTTAAAAAAACTAAATACGAATATTAAAATAAATTATGTAGTATAAAAGGCCTTTATTTCAGAAATGGGTTTGAAAATAAGAGCTGCGCCATAATTAATGTTTCTATTTTTAAAACTTAATTACCACTACTCTATTTAAGGCCAGTGAGGAGGTAGTACTTATTTGTTACTGAAACCACTTCGTTGGTTTAGGATTTTTTTTAATTCAATGGACTAGAAAACTCTTTAGACCTTTGGATTGATAAAAAAATTACCATTAAAATAAAATTTTAACTGACTGACCAATTTCTTAAAAACTTGAAATAAAGATTCTACTTTAAATGCTATAAATTCCGTTTTAAACATTATATCCACTTAATAATGAAATTGTTTCAAAAAGTAGGTACTTTATAATTAAACACTTTTGACAAATTTTGCAAAGCTTTGCAACTTATAAACTGAGATTTGCTTATAAACTAAAGCTACTACTTTTTTTTCTGATTTAAAAATCTAAAGTTCTAAGCATTTTAAAAATAACCAAAACCTAACTGAAAAATCACATTTAAATCAGAATTAATTCAGTAAGAGATTAAGTAAGTAATTCTAAAGTGAACCAAGAAAGACGTAATCATAAAAGTTTTAATACATTTTTCTATTAATTCTTAATACGCTTAATTCGGTCTGAAATAAACATAGCATAATCTGAAGACATTTTTCTTCTGATAACCGGGTTTTTTTTAGCAAAATCATATTACATAAAAGGCGTCTTAAATTTCAAATATCCAGTTTTTGTATTTATATCAAATTTCTGGCAAACCGCTTAAAACATAAATTTAATGACCTTCGTGGAGGAAAAACGACTTTCAAGTAAATATGAGGTTTCAAATTTCTCTTAACGTTGATAATTTCAAATTTCCTTACTTATACGATAGACTAAATCTACTTTTTTCTGATGGAACTCATTTTTTTAACTAATCCGATCTACCTCCTGAGGGATTTGGTGGGCTCATTATAAAAGACAAGTATAATGCTCCTGCGGTTTCTTATTTTGCTGTCTCCTAGAGAATATGCTCCTTCTCTGTTAATTAAAGCTTACATCGATGGAAAAGCCTCCATAAAATTAGATTTTTTATAATCACAATTCCCTGGAGATGTAGTTTGCTGAATCAGATTCATTATACTGACGACGTATATGTAATACACAGACTATCACAGGGTTTTGCATACTAATTAATTAATTACATTATGTTTCCGAAGATAGCTTCTTTTCAGATTGAATGCGCTTAGAAAGCTTCAATTGAAAGAAAAAGAGTTTATGTAAGCAAATTTCTCGTTTTAAAGGGTAAAAGCAAAAAAAGTTTGCATTAAATTATCATAATTATAAAAAGTATTTTTATTTTGGTCGTAAATGTAAATAATTTCAATCAAATTTTTAGTAAAGTACACATTTCTTAAGATTTCTTCGAGTCTTTAATAAATAAACTACGGTCGTAAAATATTAGATTTTCTCATTAAACATTTTTATTTGAGATTTAGTTATTCAGTATTTTTTTAAAGAAAAAAGTGATTAAAAAATTTATTATTATAAAAAGAACCATTATTATTGCTTTATTTTCATTAAAATTTAAAAAAAAAATTTACTTTGTTAGATTCAAATCCACTCCTAGAAGAATAAAAATTAATTTACCTTAGATATAATTTTAAAACGAACCAAATAATAATCCTAATTAAATTGACTGTTTATTTTAAATTGGAAGCTAAGAAAAAAATTAGAATAAAACATTTTAAAGGTGCTATTCACCTAAAAAGTGATTCTAATTCAAGTTGAACTTTTAAAAAGCAGTAAAAAAGATCCTGTCCAGAGTGTCGCCACCACCAGGATTGTAATAGCGCCCCCCTGGGAGAAGAAACAAAATTGTGGCTTTTTTTGTGCAGCGAACCTTGTGTCTTTGTTGTGCATGTGCGGTGTTTAATAAATGGTTGAAAACCGAAATGACTGCAAATTATCTTCGGTCCATCCTGTCTAATTTAAGTGAAATAGTATGGTTACCAGCACAAACAGACCCATTGGTGAGGATGATCAGATATTTCATTTGTGTATTTCCAAAGCAAAGAAGTGAACTTGTGAAAGAAAAATTTGAAAATCCGAAATTGACCCATAGACGGTAGGTATTGTACTCGTTAAAATCCTATCAGTCGGTAGAGCAATAAAAAAATTAAAAAATTGCCTCTTCTTAAAACACTATAAAAGAGAAGGGCCTTTATCAATTGAGCAGCTAAGGATGAAAGTGGCATAAGTCCAAAACTACAAAATTTGAGAAAAGCAAGGATTTGGAATTCTGGTTAGATTCTTTACCTAGTGTGGTAGTCGCCTAAGTCAAAAGCTGAATGATTAGATGTAAGAGTAGAACTATCTAAAAAAAACGTCTCCATAGGAACAACACAGGTGCCGTTAGAGGAAATCTTCAATTACTCTAAACTTAGTTCAGTGGACTTGTTCAATTATAAACCAGTTCAATTATAAACGAAGATAAGGCATTGTTTGAATCATGGTTTTAGAATGAAGGTCAACTAAGACAGTAATAGTTATTGTTGACATGAGTAACAATCATTTGGTCATGAGAGGTGTGAGGTATCTTGAGACATACCCTATCATGCCCCCTTACCTAAGTGTTCCATATTAGTTTATATTAAACTTAATTATTCTGCTAGGTTAAACGAAAATTTCGTTTTTAAAAAATTAATATATACATGAATTTCATTCTCAACATTAATAACGCATCTCTTCTTGAAAAAATGATTTTCAAACTGCATGAAATAAGTAACTTACCAGCCCACAAAATAAGGTGACATTTGTAAATAATTATACTATAGACTTACCAAAGGTGCCAAACCCTGTTAAGGAGTATATTTTAATGTAATTTTTAGTATTATTATTATTATTTTTTTATCATTAGAGTGGAATCTAATGTGAGCTATGTCCCTCTTCCATACTAAATCTTACGCTGGAAGTAGAAATACGGAATCCTTGATAATCACCTTAATATCCCCCGTTCACGTGAATCTTACACTTAAAAACCATAGGCAAACAAAACCAGTCAAAAAAACCACCAACACAAGAAAACGGCCAAAAACTGACGCCCACATCCTTTTTACCACCGCCAAAAGAGCGGGCGGCTTAAGGAGGGAAACAATCCTCACTTCATCAATCAAGCCCGGGAAGAAATCACTTTGTTATCTCAAGTGCGGGGATGTATCAGCACAATCCCCGGGATTTTTACTCCCGGAGAGGATAATAAGGAGAAATGAAGGCGCCGCCAATTGATTTCGGGTGGATAAGAAATTGGAAAGAAGTGCTTCCTTCCTTCCCGGGGAACTCGGTTACGGAGGCTCCGATAGAGATTAGTGGGGATCCACGGGGTGACTCGTGTTTCCGGCAACTGTGTTATTGTCCGTTTCTGTTATTATTTGAATTTGTCTGCAATATAAGGACTGGACTTCAAAAGGGAGCTAAGTGCCAAAAGTAAAAAATAGGAGTTAAACCGGAAAACCAATCTAAGTACTATCGCCAACAACCAATAAAGGCGGCTTCGTGCCATAAAAATTATTAGTTGTTTAAAATTAGCCTGAAAGATGGCTTTTTATGTGTATTCCTATGGAGAATTAAATTTAAAACGATCAATTACGGAAAAATTACTCTTTGGCACTTAGATCGTTTTTGAAATCCAGTCTGCAATTGAAGAAGTACGAAAGAAGCGAACTGCTCGTAGAAGGTCACAAAGGTCTGTTTCTAGAGAGCCTTATTAAGTTTGTGAATTTCTGAGGTTATAACAAAAATATTTCACGTTTTTCCTTCTCTGCTTCTTAATAAAAAATCTTACTTCCTTTGTTGTGTGGAAATATTTCGAGTATTGTTTTTCTGTACGGAGTTGAACCATAGAGGAAAAATGAGGAGCAAACAATCAAACCATGCTTTCTCCTTCAAGTACAAATTTTCATGAAACACAAAAAACTAATAACTTAAAAATAACTAATTTAAAAACCTAATTATCGTTTGTTTAGTTCTATAACGAGTAACTGAGAAGATTTTTAGTCATAATTTACCTAAAAACTTAAAATTAATTATTAAAAATTCATTTGAAATTTGGAGAAATCACGTTTTGATCGAACACATAGGAGGAAACCTGGTTTGAATGTTTCCAACGTGGACAAAACACTTTTTTTAATGAAAAAAATTTAATCCTGCTCTTCTCAAAAACTATTCTTTTTATTTCTGATATACAATGTAAATTTTAAAAATAAACATTAAGTGATTTCGAATCAAAAAGTCCCCACCAATATTTTTACATCACCAACTTTACCCTGACAAATGAGTGGGTCACGTGACGATTGGCTGTTATCATTGGCTGCGACTAGAGGAATCACTGTTCGACTGAAAACAGGCTCTAGAGAAAACACTTTTTGATTGAAACATTATCAATTTTCTAAGTAGTTTTAAAATAGGTTACAACTTGTTTTAGTTGAAGATAATAGCATTATTTTGTGTAGTTTAATGTGGGGATCATGAAAATAGCAGTAACTCATTTTTTATTTTTTTGGAGAAAACACGGTTTGAGTGTTTGCTCCTCAAATATAAGTGGAGTAAACAATGATAGAGAGATTTTAAAGGTAAAAGGTGAGTCTTAAAGGTAGAGAATGGTTGATACAAATACAAGGTGTCCCAAAAAAGACCTGACACATTTTAAAAATCAATAACTAATTACTCGAAAACTGAAAAGAGATGTCATACGCAGTTAATTGCATCATACTCCTAAGACTCCCAGGAGTAGGATGTAACAAACCGGTTATTTTTATTTTTCTAGTTTTCATGTTATTAAGTTATTGATTTTTAAAACGTGGTTTTTTAGCGCATTCCTCTAGTAGTTATATTTTAGGCAAGTAATAATTTTAAAGCAACAACTCATCTCTAGAAGCTCTGCTAATGTCGGGTGCCTCCTACTCTTTTTCGGAGTCGGTTTAATAAGAATGCGCGCTCCACTTTTAGTTCTCCTTTATAGGCCGAACACACTAACAGCAAACGAGATAGGATACACCAAATAAACTTTATTTACCACTAATGCTTTTTATAGGGGGACGTCATCTGTGTGTCGGTAAGAGTGAAGTAGATCAACTTCGATATATTTCAAGTGGAAATATAGATCTTTCTAATTATTAGATATGACTTTTGAAAAGCATATACTTTTTTTATAATGTCACAATTTTTTTGTCATTTTGTATACCTGAATGCCTCACTGTTAATTTATGTATAGAAGCCTAAATAGTTGGAGTAATCAGAGACACAGTAAAATGTGTTGGTTTTCCTGGTGTCTCAAAAATTTCGGTCAATACATAAACCAGATGATGAATTCCGGAAAAAAAATATATTGCATTACCCATGCAATAAATTTATCTTTTACTGTCAGGAATTTACCGACCACCGGTTTTACATTGATCGAAATTTCCGTAAAACCGTTTTTCCTTTATTATTTGATAACACCGGCACACAAAAAAAAGAAGTGGAATGTACTTTGGACAGGACCTACCTACCGACATGTATTTCGACCCGCTGAATCTGAATTTCAAGTCCGTTTGGCCCAGTCACCCTCCAGTTTTGAGTAAAATGCAAAAAAGCCTCAAAAAAGGCCCAAAATTGCACTGCAGTCACAGCAATGAAAAAATTTTTGTGGACCCGGATCAAGTATGATTTTTGTGTATTCTAAATAACTGAATCTAAATCTGAAAGTTAATTAGCCCGGTGAGCAGTCCAAATTTGAAAAAAAAACAACGAAATGAACCATGAAAAAATGAAAATGAACCATGAAGTTAGTCACCAGTTGAAGTTTTTCAGAAAAGTTTACAAGTATGGTTAATTAACATTCTTCAAAACATTTCTCAAAAAACTTCAACTGGTGACTAACTTCGTGCTTCATTTTCATTTTTTCATGGTTCATTTCGGTTTTTTTTTTCAAATTTGGACAGCTCACCGGGCTCATTAACTTTTAAATTTAGATTCAGTTATTTAGAATACACAAAAATCATACGTGATCCGGGTCCACAAAAATTTTTTCATTGCTGTGACTGCAGTTTTTAGCAATTGTTGGCCTTTTTTGCATTTTACTCAAAACTGGAGGGTGACCGGGCGAAACGGACTTGAAATTCAGATTCAGCGGGTCGAAAAACATGTCAGTAGGTAGGTCCGATTCAAAGTACATTCCACTTCTTTTTTTTGTGTGCCAGTGTAATTAGAAATGTGTTATTGTCGTTTTGTAAAATGAGGAAGTTGCATGATTTTTTTTGCAACTACCCAAAATTTAAAGGCCGATCGAGAAATTTTTTGATTGCCAAAAAAATTAACAAAAATCCCCTTCTTAAAAGCGCGCAAAAACGCCAAGAGTTTGGATGTGACGTCATCTTATACTAGGCATTGTTGAAAAGCAATGGAGTTGATGGTATTATTGTTGACGTCATCTTATAGTTTAAACAGTAAACGTTTTCAGTCACGTGTTTTTTTTCTCGGCTTTTAAATTAAAATATTTAATTACCTGTACATTTTTTTGAAAAACTGACTAGATATTTCATTTTACCATACAAAAAACCATACGGAAAACTTGTTTGTTTTTGAAAATCTGATACATGCAGCTTCCTTATTATCTGAACCGTGTACCTAATCAGTTTTGTTCTTTATTTAAATAATATATATTTTCCTTATGGTCCAAGAAAGATAGCTCAAAAAAGGGGTTCAAGTGGAACAAATTGTAAAAGAAAGTTTGATGGGTGATTCTTATAAGAAATTTTCCGTAGAAAACGATGGTGAAAAGTCTATCAAAATTAACCGTGTCCTTTAGCCAATATGGCGGATTTTCTAAAATGGCGGTCACTTGTTTTTAACTTATTACATCCTAAAAATCGTTAATAAAATTATAAATTTTGCAGTAAATGATTAAAATTTAAAAGTAAATTTATTGTGGAACTGTTTTTTCTCTCTTACGATAAGTCATTTATCCAATATGGCGGATTTTCCAAAATGGCGTCCACTAATGTTTAAAATACATAAATTCTGATGATAAATTCGTAATTTATGAAGAATGGGGTTAGTATTAAGTCATAATACTATTGATAAAAGTTTCCTCCCCCTCAATGTATCAAATATGGCGGATTTTCCAAAATGGCGGCCACTTATTTAGATCCTTTTTATTTTTTATTTTTATTTTCTTAATAATTAAAAATATGAAATGTTATTAGGTAAAATATAAGCACAACACTTATAATTTATTAAAAATTACGGGTAAATAATGTTAAAGGTAGGTATAGAAATTAAAAAATTACCATTTACCACTAAGTTTGAAATATGCGGCCGCCTTTTTGGAAATTATTTCTATGTATCGCAAAATCTTGGTTAATATACCATTTTATAGGTAATTTAATATAGAATTATCTATTTTATGCCAAAATAAAATTTATTTATATGTAAAAACGTTAAAAATAAAAAGGATCTAAATAGGTGGCCGCCATTTTGGAAAATCCGCCATATTTGATTCATTGAGGGGGAGGAAACTTGTATCAATAGTATTATGACTTAATTCTAATCCCATCCTGTATAAATTACGAATTTATCATCAGAATTTATGTATTTTAAACATTAGTGGACGCCATTTTGGAAAATCCGCCATATTGGATTAATGACTTATCGTAAGCGAAAAAAACAGTTCCACATTATTTTTGCAACTAAATTATAATAATTTACTGCAAAAGTTTTATTTTAGTAACGATTTTTAGCAAATAAGTAAAACACGATTGTCCGCCATTTTGAAAAATCTGCCATATTTGATACATTGAGGAGAGGAAACTAATATGATTATTATTAGGACTTAATTCTAACCATATCCTGCAAAAATTACGAATTTATCATCAGAATTTTACTTATTATAAACATTAGTGGACGCCATGTAATGTCACTTTTTGTGTTTGTTCTGTAATATACCTACTAGAAGTTTTTTATGTTATATTGACATTAAATTTTATCTAAATTGAATATAATTGTTTATACTTATAATTTGTTTAATTCAAAGCCAATTTAAAATAAAAAATATAGTATCCATATTATTTTAAGAGAACATCCTTCGGTTTCAGTAACATGTATTGTATATAATATATTAAGTAAAAAATCCATGCATTTTAATAGAATAAAATGTTCACAGTTTTTGTTATATGCTTATTTATACAGGGTGTTTCAAAATTGCGTTGCACGGCTTTTACTCGGAACCAGTGCCTCCTAGGGTCATGGAAGTAAGGTCTACCCCTAGGTAAATGACCCTGGAGAATCCATTGAGATGACTTACAGCGCCCCTAGCGGCGTAATTAAAAAGTTAAAACAATTAATTTAAAAACTAAAGTAGATAGAGCAAAAACCCCGATAATGAGAATATTGTTGCCAACGTCAAGAATAACTCATTGAAAAAAATTTTATCAAAATATCTTGAATATTCGCGGAGATATTAGCATGTGAAAATAGCACTTTTTCAGGGGTCAAAAAGTAAAAAGTTCGCATATTTGCAAATTTTTCAGAGTTATTGTGTAGTTTTGTGTCTTTTTAGTTGAAAGAACATAAAATTTAATCAAAAAATCAAAAAAATTTGCAAATAAGCGAACTTTTTACTTTTTGACCCCTGAAAAAGTGCTATTTTCACATGCTAATATCTCCGCAAATATTCAAGATATTTTGATCAAGTTTTTTTCAATGAGTTCTTCTTGAAGTTGGCAACAGTATTCTTATTGGGGTTTTTGCTCTATCTCCTTTAGTTTTTAAATTAATTTTTTTAACTTTTTAATTACGCCGCAAGGGGCGCTGTAAGTCATCTCAATGGATTCTCCAGGGTCACTTACTTAGGGGTAGACCTTACTTCCATGACCCTAGGAAGCGCTGGTTCCGAATAAAAGCCGTGCAACGCAATTTTGAAACACCCTGTATATAGTACTTCTGAATAAAAACTCAGAGAAAACTGTTTTAAAGGCTGAGTACATAGTTATTACTTTCCACAAAGAAAATTACTCAGAAAAAAGTTACATAAGATAATCTACTTAGCGCTTTTTAGTAAAAATGCTTAGTTAATTAAAGAAAAGTTATTGTTTAATATTAAATTTGTTCTTATTAAAAAAAGATTACCATAAATTTAAAAATGAAGAACGTTTGTAAAAAATATTTATTTTGACAAGTTCCGGAAAAGATAATAAAAACTTTTTTTAAGGCTGAAAAAATTATATAGGAACAAATTCCTTTTCATGCTTTCATAGTTTTGAATAAAATGCACGAATTTAATGTAGTTTCTGATACAAATTCATTAATCAACAAGACTCGAAGTGTATATTTTTAAAAGAAATGTATCTCATCAACTCTTACTTTTGGGGTTTAGAATGTTTTTATACCTTTAAAAGTTTTTGTCTTTTTGATAGCTATATTTTTCTAATAATTGTTTGACAAATTTCTAAAATTATCTTCAAATGTTGATGATTTTTTTACCAAAGTGAATCATAAAGTAGAAATCAAGTATAAAACTGCTTGATTGGGCCACACATTAAAGTGTTCCTTATTATTTAGAACGGTTAAAGAGAAATTAAATCATATATTGAATTAAACATTTTAAAGAACGAGGAAGTAGAAATTAATCAAATAAGAAATAAAATTACTTCCTGGGTCCAGAATATTTTTGATATCCTTAATTCAATCCCTCTGAAAAATGTAGAAACGTTGCCTATCCCACATTTTTAATTCTTAAATTTCGGGAAAAAATCATTAATTATACAAAACTGAAACATATGTTGCATAATCTAATCGGTTTATTTTTTCAGGTTTCAATGAAGGAGATAATTATACCTTAATTTCGTAAGTTAATTATCTTCATCGAGTTTTGCAAAAACTTTCCAAGCTATCGAAATACTTTTTCGTGATCTAAAATTTAATGATGAATTCTTTCAAATTTATCACCAAGATTAACCGAGATGCATCATCTAATTCCACAAACTGATAAATTTGTGAAACGGGGTAAAAATCTGCGGTAACATTTCTTTACTCTCTTTTTTTGTGTTCGGATTCTCATTTTTTTCTGCCCCCCAAAAGCGGGAACCGATGCAATTATCGTTTTAATTTCACTTGGTTTGAACCAGGAAACAGAAAAAAAGAATAGGTCCCAGAGTTTTGAAAGAATCTTATTAGCTTAAATAATTAGCGTACACTTTAAAGAGTTGTATCTTTTTACACAGGGGGAAAAAACCTTTCGGGGGCTCTTCAGAAATTCTAGGCGTTGCTCTCTTCGCATAGCCACAGGCAAGTTTCGCATAGCGTCAAATTAAAGGTTTTGTAATTCATTAAACTCGAGCTTTTCCCATGCGCTTGAGTCTTTGAATAATCGGGTTAAGCCTCGATCTTTCTCTGCTCGAATGAACATGTAAACTGTTTCGGAGAGCTGGAAATCTGGGAACAATTAGTTTTTAAAGATCCTCTAAAAAAGGCTCTCCTGTCGATGTAAAAATGCCCTCTATTACATTGAAGCTCCCGGATTAAATGTACTTCGGGAGCATGGGACGGAGATAATGATAAAATGGAGTGAGCATTAATTAAACCTTGGGGTATTTGTGTGATACTGAATAGAATGTAGCTTTTTGCAGGCTGCAGTTTTTTTCCGGGGGTGGAAGTTTTCACTTTATTCCTAGCATGCTTTAAATAACTTAATAACTAACCTTAAATATTCGAAAAGCAAATAATTCTTATGTGTTATGCTTTAAAATTAAATTTTTATCAAGTCTGGGTGGACTTTATAGACTGGTTCGTGCGTAAAGCTTGTGTAAATTTAGGAGGCGACCTCTTGTTTTTTTGAGAGTGTGGTTCCAATAATCTCTTTCATAAATAGTTTGCAGCTTTACTTTGCAATTTATTGGTTCATTTATTTTATTACAATAGGTACTTCATTAAGGCTATGGTGGACACCAAAAACTAAAACTTTTTTGTAATTCTTAACCTACATTCTTAAAATTTTCAGTGTTTGTTCATAAGCATGATCAAACACCCCTCACAAATTTTCAAATAAAAAACTTGGTTAGTTTTTTTTAATTTAAATTTTAAACAAAAATTAACTAAATTTCAAAGTGTTCCATGCGGCTTCAGTTTAAGCCGATAATATCAAAACATCCCTAAAATATCCTTCTTTAGTGTAAAATTAGATTCTTGTAAAAATCATTTGGTTAGTACTTGTGCGAAAAAAATATCCGTCAAAATAAATGAAAATTTTACAATTCTTACGATATTTTCAACAAAAAAGTGCGTAAATGGCCATACTTTTTAAAATATATTTTATGTCATTCCCAATTATACAAGAACTTATAAACCATTAACTATTTTTACAAATCAAGTAAAATTTTCAAAAATATTTAAAAACTAAGCTGCATGGAACAGTTTGAAATTTAGTTAATTTTTTCTTTAAATTTAAATTAAAAAAAAATAACCAATTTTTTTATTTGAAAATTTGTGAGTGGTGTTTGATCATGCTTATAAACAAACTATGAAAATTTTAAAAATGTAGGTAAAGAATTACAAAAAAATGTTAATTTCAGTTTATGGTGTCCACCAGAGCCTTAAACTTTGATCAGTTAAAAGATACTGTTTTTATGTATTTTTCCCTTGTTAATAAGTGAAAACACATTATTATAATAATATTTTGTTACCAAAATTACTATGGGAATATTTTATTCTTTTCCATATTTTAAATTTTACTTTTCATGAATATGCTGCAAAGGCATTAAAGATATAGTTGCAGCTATGATTACTGCGTAGTATGTATTAATCTGTAACTAAAATAGTACCATTGTCTCTATCTGTATTGAAAAAATATTACTGAGTCTAATTTGGGAAATCACTTAATCCCATTATTTCCAAGGTACTGTAAAAAACCTTGATCAAAAGTTAATAAGAGTCTAAAACCATCTTCAAAAAATACGCCGAGTGGTTATTTTATTGAAGATTGAAGACGAAAGACGAATACATGACCCAACACAAAAAATACGCGCCGAAGCAAAATCCAAAACAAAAACTTAGACGTAACGTTCAGAATACAGAGCACCACAGTGGCGGGCCTCGAGTCTTTTTTGAGCGGCACCTGTGGCGGCCGCTTAAGTCATTACAGTACCTACTAAAAGACTAATATAGTGTCATTATGTTAGAAAAGTTTAAATTAACAAAGGTTTAAAATTATTTACCCTGAATGTTAAAAAAAACTTTAAAAATTAGACTTATAGAAATTTTCTGAACTACAACGCAAAGAAATGCAAAGCAATTAGGTATATAATATGTCTTTTAGCACCCAAAAATCTTATGCGTGAGGAATCTAAAATGAAATCTTGGAATAAGACTAGTATGGAAGCGGCCTCGAAGGGTAGAAGGGAAAACGCGTTCCTTGCGAAGAATCATTGCAGGAATATAAAGTTGTTCTCCACTCAACAATAAGCCTTTTCCATCCTCAAATCCAATAAATCTAAGTTATGAAAGTGAAACATATTTTTCTTCCCCTTCGCTCCTTGCGCGAGAGTGAAATTTTCCAGGAAAAAATCCTTTATATATCGAAATATTTGGGGAAGGAATTGAAATTTACTTTTCCGTTTTCGGTTTGGGGAGCTAGTGATTCTCTTTTAAGGAGTTATAAGTTATTTATTTATTTTTCATCCTGTTTGCAACGGTCACAGTTACAGACCGGATGTCTCGAGAAATAAAAAAAAATCAGAAATAAATAAATAAAAACCAGGCCATCCCCAGGCCAGAAGCAGCTTTACTAGATTTGGATCTATATTTATGTTTTTCGCTAACTTTCTCTCAAACTTCTGTTCCCTAAAAATTATTTCGTTTGTAACATTTCCTTCAGAGAGTATCAGTCTTTTTTTCCGGCAGTTAGATAGCTTTCGGATGTGTCTATCTATCTTACACTTTTTGGTGGTACCGAGTTACGCTTCAGATTGAGGTTGTTAGTTATAAAGATGGTCGCTTTTCGTTTGTTGTAAATTGGATTTCGTACAAACAGTTGTCACGCTATACAAAAAAAATTAGTAAAGCCGATATATGTGTTTTATAAATTCGTTTAGGATCAATGGTTTCCCAGCAGGGATTTCGTTAAAGGTTTTTTTACCAAATACGAAAAAAACTACTCAGACTGCTAATATAATTTAGACCATTTTTGAAAAAACAAGAGAAATACTGCTTAACCAATGATAGTAAAAGGGTCAAGCGATTTTGACAGACTTGGAGGGGAGAAAGGAAGAAGCTGAGTGGCAGTTGATCGAAAGAGGAAGATATATTAACTCCCTCTAACCTTAGTTAGACCCTCTATATACATAAAAAATCAGTATATTTTGAATAAAATAAAAAAATACTAAAGCAAAAAATCACGTGACCCGTTTACTATCGTTGGCTAAGGAGTAGTGATATAGATATGAAATAAAGTTTAAAAAAACATTCAGCATGCCTTTTACCCTCTTTTTTGTACTGTTTATAAGTTGAATGCTTTAACCTAAAAAACTGACGCATGTAACATAACCAATTTGCTATTTATTTTAGCATTTAACTTGTTGCGTCGTTGTTAATCAGATAAAGGTGTCAAAAAGGGGAGAACAAAATAAAAGAGAGGGAAAACAAAGTAACGCATGAAAAGGAAAGAGAAAAAATACAGGTATTGAAGAAAAGTTAAAAATAATGTGAGTCGATGAAGGAAAAAAGATGGTAATAGGGGTGGTAAGAGAAGAATGAAGAGATAAATATATTACTCTTCTTCTTTTTATTCTTCTTAATATTTATAAACTTTTAATTCAACAAATTTAGTATAATCTCAATAAATTATATTCAATTGTCAATCAATTTAAACTAAAGGACTTACTGATCAGCCAACGATAGTAAAAGGGTCACGCGATTTTTATAGACTTAGCACGGCCGATAGTTGGATAACCGGTGATAGTTGGGGTCCTTCTTCTATATACAATAGGGTGGGTCATTTTCTTATGCCGAAAAAAAGTTTTTCAAATTCTAACAGGCACAGCAAGAAAAAGGTGCCAAATGGTCTCAAACTAACATGTGTGAAATATTATTCCATTATAATAACTCTTTTTGCCTCCGGATTGGCCTCAAATGGAACAAAAATATATATTTTTTCATATTTTTTAAAAAAATTTATAAATTAATTTTTTTGTCGGTAATAATTTAAAGCTCATAAATAAGGGTATTTAAAAGCGATTTTAATCATATTATCCCGATTTATGCATTTTTAATACAAAAAAACAACTTCCAAAGTGGCAATATAATGTATTACCATATTAACAAAACAGGCGTAGAATAGGAGGATCTTTATTGCCAACAAACAGTGGATTGTCAGTGGTAGATTTTAAATATTGGTGAATCAGATACATTCTCCCTCAATTATGGCCAGTGTAAAACGATATTTTTAAATTTTAAAAGCAGAAATAGTTGTATTTTTCATAAATGTTGCGCTTTAAAAATTCAGAGGACAGTTATTTCATTGGCTGGTCTTGTGAACCAAATGTGATCACATAAAATAGGTTGAAACAAGTGTCTAATGGATTGTTTATAGGCAATAGCAATATCATGATGAGATTCGCCTCAGTAAGGATTTACTTAATTTTTTCTATAGAAATAGACTAAAACCCAGGCCCATAAATTATATTCTTTAGAGGGAGGATTGACTCAAAATAACCTTTTAGTATTCACTTAAGCGCTCATAAAAGTTTAAATATAGCAAATTTAACTGTCTAAAATAAACACAAGTAAGTTCTAAAAATTAATGTAGCTAATTTAAAATTTTGAGGATAATACTGAACTTTGAGCTGAAAACGCTGATCTACCGCTCTTCTTAAGAAAATATTTCAAAATTTGACTCTTAAAATATGTTTTTAATTTAGTTTTTTAACATTAAAAACTCCTATGGGGACACTTGGGATGGACTATTCCTAATATGCCACTGAAATTTCAATGAAAACTTCAACCTTTAAATATTATCCAAATATCCTCCGGGGGTTGATATCTTATAACCCACAAAAGGTACCCACCTTCTGACATATCCATTTTTATTAAATTTAATGTTTTTACCATCCTACTCGACCGGGAATAAATGTTTCGCACATTTATATGATTTCGGAAAGAAATCTTTGGTTGTCAATTCTAATCTTGAGATACTTCAAAATATGTTGTATTACAACTCACGTATTTCAACTCAGGTTTCCTTTTTAATTATTTTATAGACTTCAATGAGAATTTTTATACCATTTTGCACGTTTACGTTCATGACAGATTCGTCTTTTCGAGATAAAAGCCCGATTTTCGTTTGTCCCTTTTTACATGAAATTACTATATTAATCGAAACTTTGACGTCAATCCGGAGGCAAAGAGAGTTATCGTAATGAAATAATATTTCACGCATGCTAGTTTGAGACCATTTGGCACCTTTTTGTCGCTGTGCCCCTGGGAAAACGTAAAAAAAATATTTTGACCCACCCTAATATACAAGCAAATGTATCTTCCTCTTTTGATCAACTGCTCCTCAACTTCCACCTAGGAAGCGTTGTCAAAATTTGTTGTTGGTTCCAGCGTTGTCATAATCACGTGACACTTTTACTATCGTTGGTTCAGCAGTAACTGCAGGTATCACCTCCATTTACTAAACTTAAAACTACTTGATCTACTAGATTTCTGAGTTTGTGACGTAATTTTTGCACTAGCAATATTTTTGCATAATTATTCTAAAAAACGATATAATTTAAAAGTATTTTTTGTGTAAGTGTATGATACTTCCAAAAAAAATCAATCCACCCTCACCTAACTAAAAATTACGAAAAAAATCACCAAAGCTTACTATATCTACTTCATACCCTACAAATAATTAATACCTCAATTGAAATTTCCTTAACAATACAATAATTCATGAATAATTCCCCCAAGACAAAAAAAAATTCCCCAAGACAAATGAAGGATTTCCTTCATTTGACATCCGTCACATCAACACCCTCTCCACGTCATTAATAGCCAAGAATATTCTAATAATAAAACAGCTGTTGACACAAATCTCGGCACTCGATTAGAAAGCTATGGCAAGGGATCGATAGTGCTGAGATGGAAGGAAAAGAAAGTCCTGTCACTTGCATAGAGAGGATTTGCATGGATATAAGGAAGTTCCAGAGGGGAAATATATTTGCTTTTCTCTGGAACTGGTGTTTTTGTGCAGTGGATTTTCTACGGGAGTTGGTGTCTGAGAGTGATTGTGATACGTGTTTCATGAGAAGGATTGACGACGTTTTCCATGTCAGAGGGCGCTTATTTTTAGTTGGATGAGGGATTTATTGTGAGTTATTTGCTTGAAAATTTCATTCTTTGTTATTGTCGTTAAATACTTTATTTTATTGTGATAATTTGGCAATGCTGATAGGCTTAAACAGTCAATTTTCAATAGTAAACATTTTTTTCTAATACTATAATGTATCTTAGGGGAAAAAATATTCATAATTCTTTAATTGGAAGCATTAGGTATAATATTCGTAAATACTGAAATTAGAAAAGTCTATCTGAGGATTTCAAACACACCACGGGATTCATTTTTAATAATGCCTAGGAAAAAATCAGCAGCATTTCTTCAAAAAAGTGAAGGGAATTCGGGCACTTTGTCTGCAGTTTTCTTAAAAAACTCTTCAGTTTTTTTATAAGACCGCTAAAATGCTTTTAGGATGTATTCAAAACTGCTGTAAAAAACTGCAGACCTAAGTGCTTAAGTCCTTTTGCTAAAAATTAACCACAGATATCTTTGAGAAAACTGCACTTTTGACGCTTTTTTGAAGGAATTTTGGACATGTATTTTTGCTGGGTAAGTACCTATTCTTCTTTAAATAAACAATAATAAAGATTTGCAAATTTGCAAGTTTTTTCAATTTTTTGATAAAATTTTGCCTTTATTCAACTAAAAAAACACAAAACTACACAATACAACTGAAAAAAGCCTCCGGTTCCCTCCATAAGATTAGCATTGGACTCGAGACAAGCGGCATGATACAGTTTGTACAGAATTTTGGACAGAACTGGATGCGCAGAGACGCTTTTAAGCGAGTTGTCGTCTCTCTCTCTCGTATACAGGCTCTCTAACTGAGGTTTTCCCTCTATCTCCAATAGTTTTTAAATTAATTTTTTTATTTCGCCGCTAGGGGCTCTGTAAGTCCTCTGAATGGATTCTCCAGGGTCACTTAACTAGGGGTAGACCTTATACTTCTGTGACCCTAGGGCACGTTGGTTAAAAATAAAAGTCGCGAAACGGACTTTTGAAACACCCTGCATATCATATATGTTTGGAAGGCTTCAACTGGAACACAATTTTAATTTGACTAGAAGTTCACTACCACTTGTTGTATATTCCATAATATTGAAAATAAACGGCATTCCCGATATTCTAAACTAAATACACTGGTGAAAGTCTTCATAAACTTTGTGACGTCACACAGTTGAACTCCTCTGTAATTCATGTAGTAAACACAACATTATTTTTTAAACAGTTGTTACTAGAAGTTATATAGAGGCACATTGCGATAGAAATTGGATTGAGAAAATTAAATTGCATTTAGATTGTTTGGACACTTGAATAATCTTGGAAAGCATATTCAATCAGTGATAGTCTAAATGCTTTTCAATTTTAACCCATTCATTCCTAGCCACCCAATTATTTTTTCGTACGATTTAGCAGCGGCAATATCGAGCGGTATAGTACTGAAAGGGTTAAAGAGCAGTTTTAAAAATGTCCAGTTAAAAGAAAAAATATAGTTGAATATTCAGACAAAAATCAATTGTATGTATAAACAATTTAACAGTGGCATAGCTATAAAAATATTTTTAAAAGTAATATTAAATTCTAGGGTAGATAATATGGATTTAATCTTTTACAAAGGTCTAAAAAGGAAAACGTCTGACTTTCAGAGAATATATTCCGAATTCCCTCCTTTGCTTTGCCATCAAATTAAACTCACTTAAACTAAACATTTTTATTTCCTGCCCAAACCCCCTAACTCTCATATCCCCTCAAAAAATAAAAACCTTAACCCACCAGTCGAGTTAAGCCCTTCCATTATTAGCATCTTATCCCCGTCCGATGCGTTACAAATCAAACCTCAGCCATAACCCTTCAGCACGGTCGCAGCGATCCCTGCGCCCCGGCCAATTTAATTACGCTAACTACCGGCCCCAGAGCCGTAAACCGAAATCCCCGGTGGCGCCCCTGCCGCCCAGATTGGGTATCGCGCCCCTTTTATGGAAGGTCCTGATGAGGATCGTTGCGATTTTACGCCCGCCTAAATAATGGCTGGGACTGGATCAGCGGGGCTTTTCTGGACTGGGACTTTGCTGGGCCCGGTTTTTATGGGGGTTGGGTGTTGAGGGTGCCGATATGGGAGGTGAAGTTAATTTTTTATGGGTGGGACGAGAATTGTCAACTATCTTTCAGTGGTGGTTATTCTGAGGTGTGGTTTGGGTGATCTGGTTGGAAAGTTACTTGAGATGGGTGTTAATGCATATATTAATGGCCAACTATAAAGATTTGCCCATAAAGGTATAGGGGAGTCACATTCATCAATATGGTAGTGCTTTAAGGTACATACATAAGAAGTGTACTAGATGTTTTTCTAACTTATTTTTAATAGATATTTTTTATCGCCAGATCATTTATATTCAATTAATACAAATTTGGGATTCTCACGCCTTAAAGGTCACCAAACCTTTCTTTTTTTCTTATTTTCTAAAATTTATTGTGAAAATTTTTTTAGTAGATACTATAGTTAAATAATATTTTATAACAAAAAATATTTAAAAAATCTTGAAGAATTTTTTCGTTTACATAGTCAAAATATATAATCAAATTAAACCTTGAGGGATGAAACAACTCTTTTATTTTTAAAACGTGTTTTATAAAAAGAATAATGAAAACATTAATGAAAAAATTTGTAGATAGTGTAAAATTTTATACCATATCAAACCTTATAAAATTTTCTGAGGAGTGAAATGAGTATTTTATTCATAAATCCTACTACTATTATAATTGTGAATGTTTGTCTGTATGTCCTACTACTATTATAATTGTGAATGTTTGTCTGTATGTCCTACTACTATTATAATTGTGAATGTTTGTCTGTATGTTTGTTACTCTTTCACGCAAAAACTACTGAATGGATTTTAATGAAATTTTACAATAATGTAGCTTATACATCAGAATAACACATAGGCTAAAATTTATAAAGAGAAAATCAGTCCTTGATTCTTTTTTCCCCATTTTTCCTGCTTTTTTTCACTTATTTTTCCGTGTTTGAAAACCTGTTTTACCAGTCATGCAAGCCAATAATAGGAAATTTTAGTACCAGTGTTGTAGTTACTAGGCAATTTTATTAACCTCTATATAAATAAAAACGTTTGTGGCTTGGTGTGTATGTGTGTTCCGCATGTCCTTTTAAACCACACCGAAGGCGTGGACATTTCCTCCATTTCAAGTTTTCTTTTCCTTTGAAATAAATATATTTACTGAAAAATATAATTATTTTCATGGAAAACGAGTTAAAAATAAAACATTGTTTCGAACGAGACAGATCACTAGACTTTTTCATTAACTAGATCTTTTATTTTAGTTTAAATTTGTTTATTTGTTCACTAGACTTATTAATATACAAGACTTTTTATTATAGTTTCAAATTTGTTATTTTATAAAGGCACCAAGATATTAAACATTATCAGGAACACCGGGATTGTAAAAAGTGACAAGAACACCAGGATAGGAAATTTACCATAAAGACACCGGGAATACCGGAATATAAAAATTACCAGAAACACCGAGATAGGAAAATTACCGGGAACGCCGGGATTAGAAAAATTACCAGGACCACAGGGATAGGAAAAATTACCGAGAACACTTGGATTAGAAAATTACCGAGAACAACGGGATAGGAAAGAGGCGCCTGGGATACCGGGAGGATTTGTAATATTGCTAATTTACAAAATTATAAATGCTAATTTACAAAATTAAGAAAACTTTTAAAAAATAAATTTATACACCCCACCCGTGCAAGGCCGGGTATAACAGCTAGTATATTTATAAAAGTAATTATGCACAAATTAAATCATGTGATTTCTCTTTAAAATGAGGGGGTTACACTGTATTCTTGAATTTGTGTTTATCAATACAAATAATAATGTAAAAAATCTTCAATATTTTTATTCGTAGATATATAGTGCTGTCCTTTAAAAAAATTCACTCCAAATGTACCCTAAGAAACTCCTTGAGATAATATTTTAAATAAATAAATGAAATAATTCTAACTTCTCATGTACTCTGTCTTTCTATGTCATTTAGAGTGGCAGGGAACGTAAAAACAAATCAAAGAACCGTTTATTTATTTATTTTTATTATTATTTTTAATAAGCAGATAATGTCAACTTTTGGCCAAAAATGTGTTTAGTTATTCAGATTTTGATGCTGTAAAAATTTATCTTAAAAATCTAAAGATTTTAAAGCATTTTTCATGTGTTTTTTATATTTCCCATTACTATGACAATAAAATATTAAAATTTCAGCTAGGTCCGGCAATTAGTGATCTTACGGTAGACTTTGAAATGAAGGGTGAAAAACCCATATGGGAGCTAAAAAAACCCATTGTTCCCTTTTTGTATTAAATGACAAAATAAAATTAATGAAGAATATTTAATATTATTCATGATATGCAACTAATTATGCAAATGGAATACTTGTTTCACAGTAATTCTCGCAGTTTTTTTCAGTATTTTTGATAAAAACTCAATGATACCAAAAATTGCCATTTTCCATGCAAAAATAGCACTTCACTAGATTTTACTGGAAAATGAGTTACTGGGAGTTAATTGTAGGGGGATTAAAATAAAATATCCTTACCATTTTTAAGGCTTCTTTATAAAAAATGTATGAGGTATTTGTTTTCAAAATCCGATAAAAAATACACCAGTAAAAAAGCTACTATCGTAGTGTTTTGAAGACAAACTCCTGAGGAGAAAAACTTTTCACAGTTTTAAGGAGACTCAGTACCCAAATTTTTATTTTCTTTAATATACAAATTTTTTGAAGTACCTTAACGTCAAAATATTTGTAATGACCATTTAAATATTTTTTCTAAATTTTTGAGTATTTTCAATCATGTGTTTTTTAGGAATATTTTTTTTATTCTTATTTAATGGTATGCCAATTTGTAACTGAGAGTTGAATTAAAAATACTAAGCACTAAAATGTTAGAGATGATAATAGGGGCCCTTCATTAATTACGTAAGGGTCCCGAGGGGGAGGGGGGGAAAATTCCAATTATTCTAATCAAGAGATAATAATATAATAGTAATATGTAGCTGACAGCAAGAACATTATTTATCTGTTGGAAATTAAAAATCTATGATTTACGTCAAACTGAGAGTTTTCTAACATTTTATTATTTTATACAAATACAAATTAAGTCGACCAACTACAGGCGTAAGCCCAGCAAGGTTGGTCCAGTCTTTTTAACCCACACTACCGGAATACCAGTATCTGTCAATTTTCCTCTTGAACTCGTTAACCCCACTTGAATTTACAATTGTTTCAGGCATCGCATTCCATCTATCCACTACCCTATTAAAAAAAATAATGCTTCCTACAATCCGTCTTAAATTTTCCTTTATTCAATTTGAATTTGTGACCCCTTGTTCTATAACCCGTATTGAAATCTAGTCCCTCTGTGTCCCCTTGCTTTACCATTTTAAAAAGCTGAATCAAATCCCCTCTAATCCTTCTTTTCTCTAGAGTGAACATATTTAGCTTCTTTAATCTTCCCTCATAACTTAAACTGGATATACCCTTGACCATTTTAGTAGCCCTATGCTGAACCCTTTCAATTGAATCAATATCTTTTTTTAAGTATGGAGACCAAAACTGAACAGCATACTCTAGATGAGGTTTCACCAAGCCTCTGTATAGTGGTAAAATAATATCTTCGGACCTTGAAGAAACAGTTTTTTTAATGTATCCCAATATCATATTAGCCTTTATACTAGCAGATGAACACTGATGAACCCATTTAAAGTCTTCATTTACTATCACCCCTAAATCCTTGATCATATTACCTTCTTTAACTTTGTTCCCTTGCAGATAAAATTCTGCCCTACCATTCCCCCGACCTATATGAAGTACCTGACACTTACTTATGTTAAAGGACATACCCCATTTTTCAGCCCATTGTGATATCATATCTAGATCCCTTTGTAAATTTTGTATCTGCTCCTGAGTATAGTATCAACCCTCCCCCAAATTGTTAAGTCATCAGCAAAGATGCTGATCTTGTTCCTAATGTCCCGACTAATATCGTTAATGAATATTATAAAGAGAATTGACCCCAATACTGACCCCTGTGGCACCCCACTCATGACCTCCGCCCACTGAGCAATTACCCTTGACTTGCACCCTCTGTTTCCTACCTATCAACCAATTCCTAATCCACAGTAGTGTTTTACCTCTGATACCCAATTTTTCCAATTTGAGTAGCAATGCCTCGTGTGGAACCTTATCAAATGCCTTTTGAAAATCTTTGTAAAATATGTCTACACTATGTTTTTGATCCAACTCCTTTGTTACTTCGTCGTAGAATTTTAAAAGATTAGTTTGACAGGATCTACCCTTCCTGAATCCAAACTGATTGTCTGAAAGTAAGTTACCCTCCTCCAAGTATAACATTATATGCTTTTTAAGTATGGTTTCGAAAATCTTACAAATGACTGATGTTAAGCTTACTGGTCTATAATTGCCTGGATCCCATTTTGCTCCCTTCTTATATATTGGAGTTACATTAGCTAATTTCCAATCTATTGGCACCCAACCCGATTCGTATGTTGATTTAAAAATTGTCATTATTATGTCCCCTAATTCCTCTGCGCATTCCACAAGCACTTTTGGATAAACATCATCTGGTCCTGGAGCTTTAGTTGGCTTTATGCTTCTTAAAAGATGTATTATTTCCTCCCTATTAAAACAACAGTCCGAAATTTCCACCCTTCCATTATACTCTAATGCATAGTCACAGTCACCCATTAATTTAAAATTCTTATTAAAAACCTCCATGAAAAAATCATTTAACACCTTTTCCATACCTATAAAATCCTGAATAATTGTGTCCTCTCCTAATTTTAATGGCCCCAAGGTAGAGCTTATCTTATTGTTCTCCCCTGCATAAGCATAAAATTCTTTTGGATTTTTAATGATATTCCTAGCCAGTTTTTTCTCTAAAGCCCTCTTCTGCCTCCTACTGATATTTTTGAAGTCTTTCCTAGCCTTTAAATAAGCCCCCCTATCACTATCCTTCCCAGTACGTTTGTACAATTTATAGGTTTTTTGTTTCAACTTCAATGCCTTTCTAGTTTCCCATGAAAGCCACATGGGTGTCAATTTACGCGCTTTTCCCTTTAGCCTAAATGTAACATTATTTTCAATCACCTTATTTAAAACCCCCTTAAATTCTTCCCATTGTTGGCAGGATTGTACTTCTTTTAACCCCTTACTAAAAGCCCCCTTTAATTTATCCCTTATAATTTGAAAATTAGCCCTCTTAAAGTTTGGAATAATCCTTGTATTACAAACTGCTGTATGCTGGAAATTTATTCTAAACCTAATATTTCTATGATCACTTTCTCCTAAATTTTCCCCTATGGTTAAATCCCTGATCTTATCTTCATCACTGGTGAAAACTAGATCTAAAATGGCCCTATCCCTAGTCCCTTCATTGACCATCTGGTAGAGGAAACAATCCTGAACCACTTCCAAAAACTCTGAGCCTTTTCCAGAAACTACATGGTTGTTCACCCAGTCAATATTAGGATAATTGAAGTCCCCCATTAAAACGATCTCCCCCTTTTGACAAACTTCTTGAATTAATTTACACATATCCTTATCCTGTTGTTCACTGCTGGCTGGAGGTTTGTAAATATTTCCTACAATTAATCCTCTCCCTTTATCGTTTATTAGTTTCACCCAGACTGATTCAATACCCTCAGGCTTACAATTCAACTTCAATTCTGAGCAAGTTACAGAATCCTTCACATAGACTAACACACCTCCCCCTTTCTTATCCATTCTATCATCCCTAAAAATTGTAAACCCATTTATCTTTAAAATTGATGATCCTCATTGTTTGCCCAACTTTCAGTAATTCCTATAATATCAATAGCCTCAGCCTCCACAATTCCTTTCAACTCATCCATTTTATTTCTTACGCTACGAGCATTGCAATAAAACACTTTTAAATAGTTATCACCTACTTTATTGAATTTTTCCCCATTAGATTTCTTAGCATGTGTGAATGGCCAAAAACAAGCTTTTGAATTATTCCCATAAAAGTATTTTTTTAAACCACCAGGTTTTAGCCTTGCCCGCTCATAAACTAGTTTTTTGAGTTTAAAGTGTTCAAAACCAGCTTCCCAACCTCCCTGTTACCTAATCGGCTCAAATGCACACTGTCCCAACCCAACCATTCCCTCCTGCAATCCTTCCAAACATCTAAGAATCTAACCTCCTCCTTCTGACACAACTCCCTCAACAACCCGTTCATCCTTTTGGCCCTTTGATTTAACCACCCATTATCTACCCCATACCTAGGTAGTAACCCCAAAACTGTAACCTCTACCCCCTGAGACTTAATGCCTCTCAAAAGTGTTTCCGTCACCCTCATAAACTCATCATTATCGGTCTTCCCTACATCATTAGTTCCCACCCACACAACTGCTTTTTCCTTTCCCTTAACAACACCCGCCTTAGCTGCCTCAACTACATGTTGGACCCTGGCGCCTGGCAAGCAACACCTTGCAAAATTGCGCTTTTTACGCCCTACCATGTCTCCCAAAACCCTAACCATTGAATCTCCAACGACAACCCCTTTGGTTTCCATATCAACCTCATCCTTCTGATCAACCTCATCCCTCTGATCAACCTCATCCCTCTGATCAACCTGACCTAAATCTACACACTGAACCCCCTTCTCCACTCCCTCAGCTAACCTCAACTTCAAATCCTCCAACTCCTTCCTCAAGTCACCCACCTCCAAGCAACTCTTACATTTAAAATCAACCTCCTCTGACATTTTAACCCCACTCACACCACTCCTATCTGCCTCAACTAAATTCCCAAACAAGTCACCTTCCACATACAAATCCCCACTAGCTCCACCTGTTTTCATCTCCTTTAACATCCTGACAAAACCCATGCTAACCCAAGTGACAATCAATGTACAGAATAAGCTCTAAACAAAATCAAACGCACAGAAAAAGCACTTGTTCAAATACACAGAAAAATCACTACACTATTCAAATATACAGAAAAAGCCGATATTTTAAAAACCTATAACTTTATAGTAGTCAATGAACAACTCAACTCATTGAGAATGTGAAAAACGGGCCACGTGTATAAGAGCCCTACTTAATAAGTAAAATATATAATTCCTAAGGTTAATAAACACTTAAAAACAATTAGGAATAGTTAAACTGACAGAAATTCAACCTATTAAACTGAAAATTGACCTAAATAGATGAATAATTTATCAAATAATCGCTTACCAAACGGGAGCTTGAAAACCGCAACGCACTCACTCGGCCACCTAGCGGATTATTTTGAAAAACATAATGGAATATTACGTAAGAATAGGGGGGAGGGGTTTGAAAAATCTTACATACCCTTACATGGGGGGAGGGGGGGTCAAAAATTGCCAAAATCATCCTTACGTAATTAATGAATGCCCCCTTACAACAGCATTTTGTTCGATTTAAATATCATATTTTTTAAGCTTTTTATGGAGAAAAAATAAAAAGTGTTTTTTTTTAATGACAGCACTTTACATTTAGAACGTGTGCAATGTGTATGTGTATCAGATATTATCAGCTAACACATTCTTAAATTTCCAGAATTTTATCCAAAACGAATTTTTAAAAAGTTTTTAGAGTCAAATGTAAAAAAAATGAGGTGAGACCCTTATAAACCCTCTTTGTACTTGGAACCCGATAAATCATAAAATTTTTATGACAAGTTTATTAATATGATTTAATTTATTTCAAGACATATCTTAACCCCCCATTCTAAAAAAAAACAAAAAAAAACGGATCCTTTAATTTTACCTATGTGGGAAATAGTATACACGCCTTTCCATTCTAATATCTCTTCGTTTCCTCCTCTGGGCGTTCTAGAACATTTTTGAATGAGCGGATTCACAGTTGCAGAACAGGTTCCCAGGTGTCCAAGACCGGACACATCAGGTGAGAGTGACCGGAAGAGATATCACTTTGAAGAATTTTTGAAGACAGCAATCAAACTCCTGTTTGGATTATTTTTATTACATAAAAATTTTACTGTACAAGAACTGTATTATACAGGGTGTCCCATAAATAATGGGTCACACTTCCAGGGGGGATAGAAGACACCTAGACGAGTCAGAATCACATAGGATTCGGGGGTCCCAGACCAAATCCCAGGGAGTTAAAAATGGAGCGACACCCCAAAAAAAGTATTGAAAAATTCAATTTGTAAAAGAACTGCTATTGGTAAAAATTTAATTATGGTCTCTAAAATTGTGGTTTAATATGATCTTTAATATAACCTCAAAAGTCTTCACCTTAAAAATTTTTTTATTATGGAAAAAGTTAAAAAAACCACAAAAAAATTTGAAAATTCTGCCTAAACCTCATTTTGTATTTCGAAATCCTGTCTTTTGATTTTATAATCTGAAAGATCATAGTTGTAAACCCTTAAGTCCAAAGTTTCACGTAAAAACCATCAATATTAAACGCTTGAGATCCTGTTAAAGTTCGTTTCTTGCTTTAGCGAACTGGTTTCCTATAGCCGTTTCCAAAACGACAGTCTGCGGACGAAAAAAACGGACTTATACCGTGCTTTAACAGGATCTCAAGCATTGAATATTTATGTTTTTTACGTGACACTTTGGACTTAAGGTTTTACAACTATGATCTTTCAGATTATAAAATCAAAAGAAAGGATTTCGAAATACAAAATGAGGTTTGGGCAGAATTTTCACACTTTTTTGTGGTTTTTTAACTTTTTTCATAATAAAAAAATTTTAAGGTGAAGACTTTTGAGATAATTTTAAAGATCATATTAAATCACAATTTTTGAGACCATAATTAAATATTTATCAATAGCAGTTCTTCTACAAATTGAATTTTTTAATAATTTTTTTGGGGTGCCGCTCCATTTTTAACTCCCTGGGATTTGGTCTGGGACCCCCGAATCCTATGTGATTCTGACTCGTCTAGGTGTCTTCTATCCCCCTAGAAGTGTGACCCACTATTTATGGGACACCCTGTATAAATTTAAAGAAAAATCGGTATTACTTACAAAGAGTTCAATTTGAGTTCTCGTACATTTGAATATCCATTAATTTTATTAATTGGGAAAGCATTGTTAAATCAATAAAAGTACGTATGTAATTTTTAAAGGGATGGATGGAATTGGTTTTAACATTAGAATTTTAATTCTAATATATAATACAGAACCACATATAAAATATACTTTTGTTTTATGTAGGACTTACTAACGAACTTAAATATTTTCTAATTGCTCACTCGACTTAATCATATCAAACCATTTCATTTCCCGTTATTATGGTTAAAATGAATTTTCCGGCACTTTAAAAATCCCTATGAACCATTTCCCTACATTTGTATTCCTCTTTCAACTCTGATTTAAAAGTTCCATTAGAAATATTTATTATATTATATAAATACCAAGGGTTAAAATATGCTTTCCGTTTTAAGACCACCAGTATATC
The DNA here is from genome assembly GCA_024610705.1 of Tetragnatha versicolor. Lineage (NCBI taxonomy): Eukaryota > Metazoa > Arthropoda > Arachnida > Araneae > Tetragnathidae > Tetragnatha > Tetragnatha versicolor. The sequence goes on along the minus strand of JANDEH010000002.1, from coordinate 42,892,511 downwards.
TCAATAAACCGTACGGATATAAAAAAATCTCAGCCTTCAATTATATTACTATTCAGAATTCAAAAGTTTCTTTAGGGAAATGCTTTCTCTCATTGTAAGTTTTCTCACTCATCCGCGATGAGCTGCTTCACACGCCCACTTTAGTTACAGCTCAGCTCTTGTAATGTATTGTGTTGTTTTAAAAAATCTTTAGGATTGTGTAACTTCATCTTTTGGCTTAACTTACAATATTAACTTATATTTTTATACATAATTGTCTAGCCTATTTAAGATACATCTGTAGATTATAAGTCAATCACAGGAATTTCTCTTTAGCATACGCAGATAAATAAACCAAGGGCATATATTTATTTTGGGTTTTAGTCAAGTATAATAGTGGCTAAACAACTTTATAACACGGTACTAACTTTAATTTCATCTGTTTTTGAAATTCTCGCCCCCAATTCAAATCACTACTAATTCTTACATCAATCAATCATTTCTTATACTCCTTTTCACACAAGACTTTCAACAAGTTTGAACATGTGTGGTTTCACAGGTGCAAAACAAGGGTTGTTAACAAAGATTTACCTTTCGCAAGGTCTACTCTCTTTCAAGAAAAAAGCTGCAATCGAATGCTAGTTTTGAATTTTAAAAAACTTAACTTAATAAGTATAGAAATTAAAAGAAAAACGATATTACGTTAAAAGAGTTCAATTTGAGTTCTCGTGCATTATATTCACGAATTTTTAGACTTGAAAAATATTTTTAAATCAATAAAAGAACACGAGTAATTTTTAATAAAATAATTTCCTATCATCTAAATCAAACCATTCATTCCTAACTGAATCATTCCATAAATAGCAATTTTAAGGGATAGAAAAAATAGGTTTTTAACCCTGCTGTTCTGTTAGGGTCTATTTGACCCAAAATTTTTTTCAATCGCGTGTTAAAAAAAATTGAATAGAGTTATTTGAATGAAACTTCATGACTTTGTTGGAAAGTCATATAAATATCTATATCTAAAAGGAATTATAATTATTTTAATTTGCGAGGGATATTTTACAACATAGTCTTAATGTACTGTTCGGGTCAATATGACCCGATTCTAAATTTTTTCGATTTACTCAAACCTTTTCATATTTTTTTGTGGAATAACTCAACTGAAAAAAATAAAACTTTTATGACATCCTTTTTTTGCATTTTGATTTTCTTTCTTCTTGGTTTTTTTGTCATTTGACACTAAAGCACGTGGAAGGTCAAAAGGTTGATTCAGTTGGGAAAAAAGCAAAAATATTACCAAATTTCATTTTTTCTTGTTGTATTTTTGTTTTATGAAGTATTTACTTTCAGTTAGAAAGCTAAAAATAACTAATGAAACGAAACGTGTGCTATCCGAATGAAAATGAGAAATTAGTGTTGTTTTTCATTGCCACTATCTTTGGACCAAGTTAACCATTAGGTATGGTGTAAATGTGGACTTTTTGTGGTAGTATAACTTCCTAAGAACTGAAGCATAAAATTTATTACAGGAAAAGAACAAAAATCATCGCCAAGAAAATTTGAGGTATTGGAGTAATGAGTAATTTCGCAAATTCTGCAAAGCGTTTTCAATGGGATTTAGTACAAATAGAAGGAAAATAAATGTTCAAATGTAGATTATTTTTGAAGATTTGAGGAAATCACTCTTATTTTCATACAGTAAAGCAGATTAAAATATGTTATGAAGGGGAGGGAATCAATTAAAGAAAGTAAAAGAATGAAGAAAAAATTGAAATTTCTATCGGTCCCTAAGATGAAAAAAATTAAAAAAGTACTACTTTGTTGTGCCATACTTTTCCTTTATGTAAATTGTCAAAATAGTAAAACATTTCAAATTTCAATTAAAAATATTTTTAGTTAATTTTATTATTTTATACGTATTTCATAACTTTACTCAATTATTTCATAATAATTACATTTAATAACAGTTTTTTTACTATTATTTTACCTATTTCTTAAATTCCGCCATTCATTTACCGCTAGAAGTGATATTTTTTGTATCGGGTCATATTGACCTTAACAGAACGTGCGTGGAGTAAGTCGGAACAGAACAGCAAGGTTAACATTAGGTTTTTAATTCCAGCATTATACAGAATTACATATAAAAGGATTATATTTTCGCATGCAATACATGGATTATGTCATGTTCACGAATAATACTTGTGTTCATCTTAAGCCCACCAACATCCTTTAGTACACCGTATGTATATTAAAAGGATGGATTCCTCAGTTGTACTATTTCCATTCACACATTGACAGTTTCCTTGAAGGGGCTTTCTCCCATTGTGTGTTTTCTTACTCATATTCGATGGTGCTGCATCACACGCCCACTTTAGACCTCACATAACAAAACTAGCTAGACACTCTTCTTCCTTCTTACTATAAGGGCTAATACAACGAGATTCATATAGAAATGCATTTTTTAAAGTAACCAAGTCATGGATGGAAAATTAATTAACACTAATTATCAAGCTATTGAAAAACATTAAACAGTCAAGCAAATGCATTAAGTTTAGTCCTTGAACAATGCTTAGAATAATTTTAAGTATATCATAGATAATACATGGTTGTAGTAGTAATGAAAACTATTAATTTTGGACTTAAAGGATTCATAGGTTATCTTTTAAGAATAACTGTTCATCGCAAACCTTTGTTTTCTCTATTATACCAACTTTATTATCGAGATTTCTCCCAAACTATAAAAGTTATTAATGGGTGAAATGGATATTTTTTTCATTGGGTAATTATCAAATTATGCTGTGTTAATGGAATATAAATTACGCAGATAAAAATTAAACCATCCATGTTGTATTCAACAATAAAAATCTTATTTAAGCAATAACGGTTTTAAACTTTTCCGCTAACTTTTTGAGAGTTATTCTTACTTTAAAGAACTTTAACAAGGGTTCTCTAATGATGTTTGACTCCTTTTATAAGTATACTATTAACCTAACAAGGTAAATATTAACAAACTACCCTCTATTTCTTTAATTTTAAATAAAAATTTGTATAAAAACATATTCTTGTCTGTTAATTATAAGTTATCACATCTGACAAAAACCATATAAGGCATCATTAAAAACAATATAATTATCATTAAAACACATTATTTGTGTTTACTGTTATAGTAATGCTGATTGACCCCCTTCCCAAACTTTTTTTAAACATCCTTCCGTTGACCTTGAATATGTGTACCTGTGTTAAAATGTGTTACAAAATTATGTAAAATAATTGTATACTTTACTTAAACTTTTTTAGTTTCGATGCAAATGCTACATTGGTGGGAAAGTTTAGAAGACATGTTTGTTTCTAGTCATTAAAAACTGCTCAGAGAAAACAAATAAGTGAATGTTTATGTTAATTGATTTAACATCACTTTATTTCATTTGACTATGTATTTAAATAATTTATTGAATTATCTAAAATTATTTTGGTGAAAGAAAATTCTTCCCTGGACCCTACTGTTACAGAAAAGCGTCGTTAATAGTCTTATTTTACTCTTTCAAGTAAGAAAAAATATACAACTTAAAAACCTGAAATAAGTCACATTGTCTTTGTATTTTTATTCTGCTTGATTTGATGTACATCATGACCACCTTTTTTAGTTTTTTTTTTCAGAATTAAAAAGAAATTCATAGCTTTTTTGAAAATTTTTGTGAAGAGAATTTAAAGTTTTTTTAACTCCTAACATAAACATTTCTGCCGACGAAGAAAATGTGACTGATTTCAGATTTTTAAGCTATACAGTTCTAGTGTTATTAGGTGTTTAAAAATACAAGAAAAACACCTTCGAAAAAGCTCTTTTGACATTAACACTAATTATCAGTGACAATAACACTAATTTTTACTAAATTAACCTGAGTCTTATGTAAGGATATCTGAACCACCACCACAGATCCACCACTGGTGATCTCTTATTATTAAAAAGTGTGTAAAGAAAAGGAAAGAAAATAGTATAGAAAATAATATTTATATTATTTCTTTTACTTTATATACCTTGCAAAGAAATACTGAAACCTTTTCTTTACAGAACTATGGAACCTCATCGTGTGCATATTCCACTTCTCTACTATCGCACACCAGGTGATGTTTGTAAAGTTTTAAAGGAAGCAAAGGATAGGCATCCAGATTTGGTTGAGTATAGCTTTCAAACGTAGGGGAGGGTGGGGACGATTGTTACAAAATGTTTTATTTGATCTCAAACTAAGCAATTTTTTATGTTAGAGTTATGAAAATTGGTATGAAAATAGGTTGATATATCCCAATTACAATTTTGTTATGAAAACCGTCCGGTGGACATGCATTGCAATTTAGTAAATAAAACATCGAAAATCGAAAAACGTTACAATCGTCCTAACTTGAAGGGTCAATTGTAACACATATAAGGGTCAATTGTAACACAACACAAATTCATAAATATAGATAGAAAATAATTCAAATTTATTAGCAATTAATATTTTCTTGTTAAATAATAATTAAATACATAGACTAGAGTGGAAATAATGAACTTTTCACTCAAATAATGAGTTTTAAATAATAATGAATGTTGATGGTAAAAAATAGTAAATAATTATTCAAAAGGGCAAATAAGGTATTCATAACTTAATTCCCATGTAGTACAACGAATGTGGGACCATTTTTTGCACGAAAAATGGTTCCTCTTACTGCCCTTGATCGAAAACTTTATTGTGTTGATTATAACCCATTTTAGGATTTTCATTTTTTATTTTCTTCTGACAGAATATGTGTAATGTTACATAAAAAATATCGTGCTCACGAGCAACACTTCTGATAGACTTTTTAGACACAGAAACCTCAACAGCTTCTCCCTCCATTTTTTCTAGACTAATCAGTCCCCTTTCAGTTTTCCTTTTACGTGATCTCAGCATCCTAAAACCGTAAAAATTCATAATTATATGCCAATATTGAGGGTAAGTATGAATTATAAATAAATACATCGAAAATACTTTTGAAACATGTTATTTTCTACATTAAGGTCAGTTGTAACATGTTACAACCGTCCCCGGCTGAAGTGTTACAATCGACCCCACGTTGCCATTTTTAGTTAAACCCTCGTTTTCCACGAAACTAACAACAGTATCATCTTGAAACTAAGCAGAATAAAACTAGGATACATGTACATACAATACATAAAATCAGTGTTGTTGTGCTTCATACCTGCAGTGCAGGAGAAGGAAAGTTACACAAAAGTAGAAATTTACTTCGATGCTCGAAAAACACTCTTTTCCCAATTACACAGCCATAACTCAAATGTCAGCCTTGGCAATCTCTGATATTCTTTCATTTAACTTCCTTTTACGTACTGTCTTCTCCTTTTCGCCCAGGCATCCTCTCATTTTGAGGAAATCAAAGTGTTACAATTGCCCCGCGTTACAATCGTCCCCACCCTCCCCTACCTTCAAACTCTGTTTGCCCTCGATCCACGTAGGGTGGACCCTACGTTAGTCTACCTCTCCTTCCAACGTTCCCGAGAACATGGAATCCAGTGGTTGAAGCAGAAGGCTGAATTATGGAAAATAAAAATAATTGCCGATATGCATGATGGCTCAACGATGGTTCGATTCAGGACTTATGTAGAAGCTGTCAAGTTTGCATTTCAATTTGATGGTAAGTTGATTTTTCTGCCTTTTAAGAATTAAATATTTTAAATTGCACTAGTATGTATGAAATAAAATGCAAAAAATAAATTTCCTAGTGCAAAAAGCAACTTTTTATTTTTACTTAAAAATCTCTATTTTCAGTATTTCCTTTTCAGTTCTGTCCTATTTTTCATACCCATTTCTTTATTTTCATCAAGAATTTAAAGTTAAAGGATTTTAAAATTATTTAAATTACTTCTGTTGCAAAATTTCAAACATATATATATCAAAGTTAATTTTACAAGATATACATTTAATTTCATGCTTTTATTACATAAACCTTAATAATGTTTCTTCTTGAGGAATTCTTCTCTTATTGCAATTTTGTTTTAGGTTTTGGATTAAGAGACTTTTCTACGTGTTTCACAGTGAGGGTAACATTTTTCGTTACTGAAAAAATTCATCAGGTTTTAAACGGCTTTTCCCTGCTGATCATGCAGGATTTTCGTAGAAGACAAGGACACCTGCTTCATCAAGAGTTTCCTACTCCCTCAGAACCAGAGACACACCCAGATTTGTCTACTATTTAAGAACCAGCTGCACACGAAAATTTGCCCGAGCAAGACGCGCAACAAGATTTGCTAGCTACTCCAATACTATCTTCTGAGGAGGAAATAACCGTTGAGAAGCAACCTCCTACTTCGTCGAACAAGCGGAAGAACGAGGATGAGCATGGGGACCGTAAAAGACTGCACTAAGACGGTGCCTTATATTTTTCTGACTACTTTACTTATAGAGACAAAGCTTACATAGATAGAAGTCCCAGCCTGGCTTAACACCGCTCATCAACTATTCCATCGACATCTGAGGGTGGGGGGACTGTACCGAAAAAACCGTCAGGGAGAGATGGGGTGCAGTCCCTTGGGGAACGATGGTAGCCCACCTCCTAGTGGTGTTCTCTGGAAACGCTGGATCTCGGCGGCTAAGAGGCTACTGAAGACTTGTGTTCCTGTTTTGGAAGATTTTGCTGCCATGTCAGATGGGGAGGTGTCTTGGATTGGTATGTAATCTTAGTCGTTCTTTTACTAAAGAAGTATTTTACTTCAGGAACTTTTATTAAATGTTTATTTGTTTAGGGTCCCTAGGGATGCATGTAAAACATGACTAAGTGGGCGACAATGAGCCCCTTGGGTAAGGATGACACCCTCACATAAAAATGTGATAATACAAAACAACTTAATTTTTACAAAACTTAAATTAGGTTGTTTTGGGGGACTCACGAACCTGTCATGTTGTCCGGAACATGAAAACGCTGACTCTCGCACCTAAGAGGCTATACTGAACATGCCCTGAATCCCGAACATGTGTTCCGGTTTTGGAAGATTTTGATGAAAATTAAAATGGAGAGTTGACTTGGAATGGTACGTGATATTAGTTCTTTTTTACAGGAGTATTACTTTTATTGGATGTTTTAATTGATGTTTTTATATAATGACATCGTTTCTAAATCATACAAATTTTGTAATAACTTGTCATTAGAATTTCTTTTTAAATCCATTAATTCTAACAATATTCAACTATTACACAATACTCATTTGTACTAAATAAACTCTGACTTTTCTTATTGCTAAAAATAATTATTGCCTTCTCATCAATATGCATAATATGGATCCCATTTGCTCGTATTAACTATTAGTTTTAATATTCAATAATTTATTCGAATGAAGTAACTATAGGTTTGGAGGAAGTCGTTTTAAAATGTTAAATAATTTCCTCTAATTATTAAAAGCATATTAAAATATCTCTAAAGTATTCCAGTAATATTATATTTCTTTCACAAATATTAGCCGTTTGATTCAGACACTAGGGGAAAGTCGGACAAAACAAGGTAGGTGGCCGAAACATAGCTTTGGGCTTTATTCATTGATTTGGAGTGATATCTAGCGAAAACTGCTAGAACTATTTCCAGGCATGAACCCTTACAATTTCCAGTAAACAGAAGTAATGCTTTAAGTAATCCAGAAGCTTTTGAATCCTTTTCCAAATATGAGATTTTGTCAAAACACCACAAAAACCTTGTAAAAAGAACCAAACCCATTATCCCAAAGTAAGTTAGTTTTAACACTTTTTATGTGGCAGCATATTCAAACACGTTCCATTAAAAAACTCGTTTAGAAAATATAAAATAAAAATCTATATCAAGAGTACCGTTTTATCTTGAAATTCGGGGCAGTGTTCGTCCAGGATTTTAAAGCAGGTTCACGGGAGGCAATTAAGGAGGATGAATTGCTCTATCGTGGCAATTACATGCAAAAAGCTCTCTTTTAGTGGCATTTAATCATGCTGCTAAAAAGGGGGAGGGCCTCGGAACCTTAACACCAAACGCATAATTATGTACTTAGTATCTCCGAAGCAAATACATTAACACTCAACGTTTTAGACGAGCACGAAATTAAATATTTATAACACGCTCTTTAGAAAGTGTTTTGACATCAAGATTTAAACCCCTTTCCGTTGTTAAGGTTCATATTTTTTCAAGGAATGTATTTATTGCACTAAACGTTTTATGATATTTTTCAGATGCTATTTTTATTTGTTGTAATAAATAATTAATATCGCAATTAGCTCAGAAACTTCTTACAAGTAGGGGAGTGTGGAGTCAAATGTAACAAATTTACAATTTGATATTAAACTAAGCTATTTTTGTGTTATAGTTATGAAAAAAGGTCGATGCATCACAATGAGGTAGTTGCATGATTTTTTTAATCGATTCTTCTTGCAAAAATAAGCAACTACCCAAAATTTGAGGCCGATCGAGAAATTTTTTGATTGCCATAAAAATTAACAAAATACCCTTTTTAAAAGCGAGCGAAAACGCCAAGAGTTTGGGATGTGACGTCATCGTACGATTGTTGGAAAGCAATGGAGTTGATGTTATGATTGTTGACGTCATCGTTACTTTTTAAACAATAAACGTTTTCAGTCTCGCGTGTTTTTTTTCTCGAATTTTAAATTAAAATATTTAATTACCTGTAAATTGTTTTGAAAAATTGACTAGATATTAGATTTTACAATACAAAAAACCGTGCGGAACACTGGTTTGTTTTTAAAAATCTGACACATGCAACTTCCTTATTACAACTTTTGTAAGGAAAAAATATGTGAATGGTCAATGTCGACTCCACTTAAAGGGTCAATTGTAACATAACACATATTAATAAAATAGACAGATAATTACACATATTTACTTTCATTAAATTTTTCCTGAAACACACCGAACCCAATTTTTACTGGGGAAAAAATAACCAATTTTTCACTTAAAAATTTCCATGGAAACAACACAAATATCCATCGTCTGACGAGGTTTCATTTTCTCTGAATATTTAAGTTTTTTTATGGGGACTTCTTTCCTTTTACTTTCTAGATTTTGGTCAGATGGGGATCTCTCTCCTTGACTTCCCTTTTTTTTCATTTTGTATCGCTTTTTGTTGTACAGCTTATATTATTAATATATGTTATGAATATGAGACATTTCCAAAAGGGTAATAACCTCCTTAACTTCACCAACAGTTTATCAATTATATTCAACTCTCAAAATCAGAATTACTGCAGTTACTAGGAACTTATAAATTATAATTAGTAATTTTAGCTAGTATAAACTAGTAATTTTAATTATCCGTTAAACTTGAATTTATGAAAAAATTTTTAAAGGGGGTAGTTTTCCTATAATGAAACAAAAATAGTGTATTACTTGTTGACCATTTATAATCAATCATGAATCATATTCACAATAGTTATAAATGAACATAATTAAATACATTTTTACCAAATAACTTTATAAATTCATTTGGAATAGCCTTTCGGTCAAAGCTGCTAGGATAATTTATTGGGCAGTAGAAAATACGCTTCCGTTCATTCTATATCTTTATTTTCTTTAAGGGGTCATAGGACTCTTAAATCTTCAAAAAATTCGATTTTTTGAAAAAAATATATGTTATTCTGTATACAGTTCTGCTTCATTTAAAACAAACCCCATAAAAAATTCCAATTATTTATAAAGTTATAGCCAAAAATGTATGTAAACAAAGCCCCCTGATTGTAAACAAACGCAACTTTAAAGTCATTTTTCTCAGAATGTGTTTTTTTCCGCTTGCGCGCATGATTATTTTTTAACTAATGTATATATAAGTATGAAACTTCCAGGATTTATTAATTTCATTATTATCTTTAATATCCACCAACATTTTCATCCATTTTCAATCATTTTGTATATTTTAATCATGATAAAAGTCTGAAAATTATGCCCATATTTGAATAGCTAAAACTATGTCATTTTAAAAATATTAAATATTCTCTAAAATAGTTAAATGCTGCTGGAATATATAATAACAATCATCTACTTTAATTGTATGCAAAAATAATTCAATAATATTGAACTGTTTGGAATCAATCATGCGCGCAAGCTCATGGTGTATGAAAAACCGCTATCAAACATGCTTTTTTCGATAGTATATTTCATATTATTTAAAAAATATATTTAGTTTTAAAAATATTATCCATATTCATGAAGAATAGTTCTTTCTAAATGTGAAAACAGAACAACTTTATAAAATTTAGTTAAGGATATATTTAATTTTAAAAATTTGTAAAGTTGTTTTCACTGTTTTTCTTGTTAAGAGTCCTATGACCCCTTAAGGGAAAATTAACAAATTACTTATTAGCGCCAGTTCTCTTATTTTTAGTCATTTTTCAACCAGTTATTTTTAGCTTACCAGAAATTCATTTTATATTCCCCAAGGTATTATTTGTTAACACCAAATAAACTACTTTGATTTTTCGGAGGATCTTAATAAAATCGTAATTTTAAAAATCAAAAAGCATTTTTTATTATTTTTATATGGTCAAAAACGGTCGCTATACATAATTTTTTTCAATTTGGATCAAGTTGTTTTGTTTTATGTTATTTTTTTAATTAAAAGGAAAGAATTCTTATTTGAAGAGTAATATCTATGAATGATGAGAAATTTCCTTTTCCAAAGATAATGCTGATAAGAACATCAAAGATATTCCCAATTTACAATCCTGAATATCCATAGCCAATATCCTACCTCATATAAGGGGTGCAAACTTAGGCTTCTCAATCGTGGTAGGTAGCTTTCTATTCCCATTTGAATATGTACAATAGGGTGGTCGCAAGTAACATGGGGAAATTTTTTTTTCACCGGATCATCGATGGAAACCCCCTAAAATGTGCCAATAGGCTAGAACATAAGATTGACAAAGTTTCAGCTCAATCGGATAATATTAAGACCCGCCTCATTGAGGTCAAAGTTCAGAAAAACAGCGATTTTTAGCAAAAAATCGTAGTTTTTCATCTATTGGGTTGTCCCATAAGTTCTGTTACTTTTTACGAAATTTCGTGTTTGAAATTTTTTTATGAAAAACTGGTAATACGTGGAGATTTCAAACAAAGAGGATTTTGATCTATGTATATTTATGAACATAACGTGTGAATTTGGCAGTTCTCATGATATTATTTCTTTTCAAAATGGCGGTTTGAAAAAAAGACAAAAAACGACGATTTTCACGTAATTTTTGTCTTTTGTTTAAAAAACTGGGAAGAACTCATAATTCATGGCTAAAAAAAGTTTTACAGTATATTTGAAATGTTTCGATTAAGGTGTCATAATTTCAAGATGATTCAATAAGTTTAAGGTAGGAAATTTCGGCTTTAAAACTTCATATATTGCTAATTTCACGTGTTTTTTAAAGCACGCCCATTGTTTTTCTAAGCAGCTGGTATGAGGCAAATAAAAGGCAGATGTTTTTTGAACCATAATGCTTTTTTACACAGTTTAAACATTGAAAGAACCTTTTCATATTATAGGTGAATAGATATATTTCTAAATTCCAACGAGTTGTTTTTATTGTACATTTTTCGTATGAAGCAAATAATTGCTTTGTTCGCATAGCGTATAAACTCAGCGAGTGTAATTCGGATAAGCTAAAATGTTGCGCGCTTGAATTGTGCGCACTACTTTATAAACTTAATTACAGAGATAATTTAATATACTGCATATTTTGAATACTGGGGTCTATCTGTAAGCTTTTTTGTTGTTTTTGATGATTTTTTGTGAGAATTTCTTTGAAATGACTAACATTACTGAGGAAAGTTTTTTGCAATTGATGTTATGTTTGAGACCGAAATTTCCTAAGTTAAACTTATCGAATTTTCTTGAAACTATGACATCTTAATCTAAACATTTCAAACATACAGCAAAAAAATTTTTAGCCATGAATTATGGGTTCTTCCTAGTTTTTTAAACAAAAGAAAAAAATTACGCAAAAATCGTCGTTTGCGGTCTTTTTTTCAAACCGCCATTTTGAAAAGAAATAATATCATGAGAACTACCAAAATCACACATTATGTTCATAAATGTACATAGATCAAAATCCGCTTTGTTTGAAATCTCCACCTATTACCAGTTTTTCATAAAAAATTTTCAAACACGAAACTTCGTAAAAAGTAACAGAACTTATGGGACAACCCAATATAAAACTGAAACTGTTCGTCTCAGAAGCATGATTATTATCTCATTTGATAGTAAATCTTATTGGTTTGATGTTAGACCTCATCCACATTTTTTAACTCAAAGTTATGGGGGTATATCAGCATTTTTTTCAGGTGAAATCAAAGAACAACGCCTTGAAAGTTAGCTTTCTTGCAAAATCCAAAAACGTCATATTATTCAACCAAATCTATTTTTTAGATTTTTATATTGTTATTTTTCATTTTGTACATTAAAAACGCTTCAGTTTGAGGTATTTTCAAAACAATATGCAACAACAAATAAATTTAAAATAGTAAAAATAATGGGAAAAGGGGGAACAATACAAAGTGTACAAATGTATGTTATTAATTATATATATAGTTGAATTACCGTTTTTAATATTTAAAACTACAAATTCAGGTGTTACTGGTATCATGGTTAAGCTATGGTAGTGTTTGATGAGTCCGGTAAAAATGTGCCCATATTCAATTACAAAATATAAGAGAAACTGACGCTGTTTTTCCTTTTTTGTCAAAAAAAGGAAATGAATAGTCTTGGAATATTTATATTCACTTCTCTACTTTGCTCATTAACAATGCTTAAACCAGTTATATTAACCTTTCCATCAATATAAGGTTAAAATGTAGAAAATATCTGAACTTTTAGCAAAAAAATCGTACTTTTTCATTCTTTAAAATTAAAGCTATTAGTGCTAAAAACCTTGGGTTTTTGTCTCATTTCTTAAAAATAAGCTTGACTTAACATTTTTTCCAGAGGGGTATTAAGCTTTTTTTAAGGTCAGAACATATAAGATATCCTCGGAATCAATGCTTTACATTTTTCTACTCCTTGGAATATTTTGTTCGAACGACTGCTCCCTCAACGCCTCAACTTCCCCTCTTAAGGTGTATGGGGTATATCACTCATTATAACAGATTCGGTATCCATTCTCGAGCACCAGTTAGATTAATAGAACCACCCGAAGTCTCTTTTTCGGTGCAGTTGTATAAAACGCCCTGCAAAAAGAACGACGCTCTCTTCTCTCCGTATTTTGTTGATACCAAACTTAATGCCCGAAAGCATCTTGAACTTTTTTGTGATAATTAAATATCATGCTTTAAACTTCATTGACTGCTAAAATGTGAAAAGCCGCACGGCTACCCAACGTTGGGTGACTCATTTCATTTTTATGAGAAATAATTATGTGAAATGAAAAAATGACTATCGGCAAGGATTCCCTATTTTCGTGTCGGAGACAAAGCTGGTAGCGATTTTAAGTCCCCTTCTTTCTGAGCATATTTTTTCGGACTCATCAAAAGCTACCATATCTAAGATATTACGACCTTAATTTTTAGTTTAAAATAATACAGATGTAGTTATATTTACTTAAATTAAATATAAGAATGAGATATTGCAGAAAATATCTCATTACACTGTAGAAAACATTGAAGAATATTTTAAATTTTAACTTAAAATAAAGTTTCATTTGCAGTTCAGCCACTTGTTGTAAATTGGTATTATTTCTTCCAGATGTTTTCATTCTTGAATGTGTTCGTGTTGGTTCCTTTTCCCTCTTCCAGAAATAAAATACTTATCTTTTTATTTTCGTTTGTATTTATTTCAACTTATCCTATTGATCAAATTGTTTCTCTAATTAAATAAATGTTAATCTTCTTCAATATATTTGATTACCTGATGTTATTTACCCCATTTCTGTTTCCTCATTTTTACTGCTTATTTTACTACTTTAAATTGATTATTTGTTCCATATTCTTTTGAAAATACCTCTAACCATGGGTGGATTTAGGTGATGGACCCTGGGGGGCACACTGGAAATCTTGGGGGGCAAGATGTCCCCGATGACTTTGGAAACATGATATTCCATTATAAAAACGGAATTTCTTGGAAAAATTTGGGGGGGCATTGCCCCCCATGAGCCCTCTTAAATCCACCCATGCTTCTAACTGAAGAATCCTCATTGATGCAAAAAGTGAAAAACACCAAAAAAAGTTCAAAAAAACCTTTTTAATTGAATAATTAGAAGATTTTACGAATTTGCTGGAAAACTAACTTTACAGGGAGTTCTTCAACCTTACCTGACAAAAATGTTGATATTTCACTCTAGAAATTTTATAAAAAAAGTTAAGGGGATCTAACTTCAAGCCAATAAAATTTACTATGAAATGAGACAAGAACCATATTTTTAGGACGAATAGTTCCGATTATATGGTCGAAAAACTACTTTTTTTTTGTTTTTTCTGAACTTTGACCTCAATGAGGCGGGTCTTAATATTATCCGATTGAGCTTTAACTTTGCCAATCTTATTTTCTAGCCCATTGTCACATTTTAGGGGGTTGCTACCAAAGAAATTCGAAAGTTGATTTCTTGCGACCACCCTAATGTACAACTACGAAACTACGAGATACATCAATCATTACTCCGATTTTCTTTTCCATATACTACTCCCCGACATTTTCCTTCAGTTGCGACCTTGAAAGGTCACACGTGTGTATAAGAAATGTAAACAAACTACTTACTTCCTTTTAAAAGAAAGGTAGAGAGCAACAGGGAGAGATATCAATTCGGAAAATCTGATTTCAGAAGTCGAATGCTTGTTATAAATTTTGCAGATGATTAAATTTGAAAAATATACTTTCTTAAGGATATAGAAATTTTTAAAATAAAAATTTTATACTAAAACGTCGTAATGGTGCTTTTGAATAATAATGTATATTATTTGATAAGTCCATATTAATACCGAAAAACACGTGAAATCAGAGGGATGCATACAGTAAGAATCTAGCCTTAGGTCCAGCATAAAATCCACTTTAAACAGAACCAAATATAAAAACATTAGGAATTCTGTTATTGATTAAATGACAAAACTACTTGATTTTTAAATGCACGTGGCTCAACTAAAGAACGTTTATTTCCAATTGAATTTAAAATGAACATGGTTTATTTTGTTTTAATTAAGATATTCGAAAGACACTACACTGTAAAAAAATCTTTCTTCAATAAACGTAAATTTCCCGGCAGCACAGCTGCCGGATTATTTTCATCATTTGAGAAGGTATCCGTATTTTCTTTTTCCGTCATTTGAGGGAATGTTCGTTTTGTATTTTTCTTTGAAAGGAGGGAAATCTTCCGTTATTTTAGAGAACGTTCGTTTAATATCTTTTCGTCATTGGAGTGAAACTTTCCGTTATTTTAGAGATTGTTCGTATTATTACCAATATTATTGTGATTCAGTATATTCCTGATTATAATTTTGAAAAAAAATGACAAACAATCCGTAAAATCCAAATAGACGATTCTTTTAAATAATTTACACTACCGATCACAGTAATACAAGTCTAATCAAAAGTTACAAGTTATCACAACTATTTAGATCACATTTTTGCGATCTAATAAGACTAGTTAGGTATGCAATATTTAAAGACTTCAGCTACGTGGTGAAGAAAGCGATCGTACGATGTTTAAATATCTGTTTAAAAATAGTATATCAGAGTATTTCTATTTTAAAGCATGGTAACGTTTACTACGGCCGTTGCTAGGCTGGCGACGTACGTCGGACGCCAAGCGCCACGGCCACGGCTGCCGACGTACTGTTTTGTACAGTATTTCACAATCCCTGCAAGATTTTTATACTTTATTAGCAATGCGCATCCTTGTGGACTTGATTCTTGCTGTTTCTATAAAATATTTTAGAGAAGTAATTTTATTTTCAATTAATTAATAATTAAAAAATTTAAAAAAAAATTAGATAAAGTAAAACTTTTAAAAAACACAATGAATTTAATTAAATAAGGAATGACAGAAATTAATTCTTGCAATTTTTAATGGAATAATAAAAATTTAAAATTAAATTTACTGTAAATTACTAACTGGGGTTCGAACCTACGACTATGTGCACTCCAGACTGACACGCTACCACTACCCCATTCGAGCTACCCTAGGTTCTATCCTAAATACTTTAAACCCACGCCTTTAACCCGATCATGCGCACAACGGTTACCCGTCGGCAGCCTAGTCATTCCCGAATAGGGCCAATAATACAAAAAATACGAGGGTTGTTTTTAAATTAACTTCCGTTTTTCTCCTGAAAAAAAAGTAGTAGGAACTTCAAAACAATTTTGGTGCAGGTAGTTAAATACATCCTTCAGGTTCAATTTGCCACCTTACTGAATAAAATCGGACATTTTTTCTATTTTTTATCAATTTTACAAGCGCGCTCCTCGAACTATTTTCCCGCCAACCCATAGAGAATTCGGCTTTTTTTTCTCCCTTCGCTCCGTCCGCGATCACCTGCCCACCCATTGTTTAATGTTAATGCCTGCTCGCGGACGGAACGAAGGGATAAAAAAAGCCGAATTTTCTATGGGTTGGCGGGAAAATAGTTCGAGGAGCGCGCTTGTAAAATTGATAAAAATAGAAAAAATGTCCGATTTTATTCAGTAAGGTGGCATATTGAACCTGAAGGATGTATTTAACTACCTGCACCAAAATTGTTTCGAAATTCCAACTACTTTTTTTTCAGGAGAAAAACGGAAGTTAATTAAAAAACAACCCTCGTAAAAACAATATATTTAACTTACTTACCCATAATAAATTTGCTGAAGGATCGTTTCGCCTGAAGACGCTTGCACAAACTTCCATTACTTATTTACAACTATATTTGAGTCTCACCAGAACTAGTGGAGAAATAGTACAATACGCATGCGTGAGGAGAGGAAAATTAAAAAACGGAAATTTCACGATGAAAATTCCGTTTTGTAGTTTACGGAATTAATCCATGAAAAATTCACGGAAAATAATACGTTAAAAGACGTTCTTTTTTTACAGTGTAGGATAAGCGGAGTATTAAACGTAGTTTTCATAAAAATGAATCAATAATTTAAGTAAATACAATTAGAGTACACGTATTAGAACTGCACATTAAACCCTAGGTCATTGCGATTGCTTTTCTAATCATCTTTCTATTTCTTCTCTTTTTTACATTTTAACTCTCTTTCTACATTCACTCTTTCATATTTTTCCTATTTTACCCTCTTTTTTCACCTGTTTACTTTCATTATCGCTATGCATTTTTATGCTAACTTCAATATCTTTCCTATATTCTCTACTCTTTTTTTCATCCTTATCTTTTTTTGGCCCTTTTCTTCCTATTTATTGTTTTAAGACTATTCAAATAATTAAGACTTCGAATAATTTTATTCATTTGCTGTACCCCTATCCTATCAACAGTGGCACAACAGAATAATGCTCTTTAAAAATCGAGATAATCTCAGGATTTTTAATTGACTATATTAACCGTATTTACGAATTAAAAAAACATAATTTACTCTACATTTAAGGGATCCTGTATGTTTTCCATCCGTGCAAGGTCAGGCATTTCCACTTGTTAACTTATAGACCTTTTTTTATTAAATGTAAAGAACCTTTAAACTTATGGATATTTTATTAGTTCATTTCTTTTTAATATTTAACACAACCTAATTTTTTTCTCAGTCCCGTATCATTTCTTAATATATACTATCGCTTCAAAGAAATCCATTCTTAAATTATAAGCGAATCCCTCCAGCAAAGATGATTCAGATAAGTATGCCAAAGACATTCATGCCTATATTTCTTGCTTTTAATCTTTATAACCGTAGCTAATCCACTTTTTAACACGGTACAAAAGAATTTCACCTGGGGGGAAATTCACACGCCCCCTTTTCAAATATCTACGAACTCTACCATCAATCACTAGATTTACCGGACGTCTCGCCCCCTGGATTGATGGATATTCTGACAAGTAGGGTCAGCTTCCCCTGCAACCCCTGCTGTTTTATGGCCTTATCCCCTCTCCTTCCAGAAGAGGGTTGCAAGACTCACAAAAGGGTTGCCCTATTTGGCGAGATATCGGAGACTGAACTATTCCAATGTTTTTATCTATACGGGCCCCTTTAGACGGAAAAAGGTCTTGGTTCCTCTAATTCGATTCGGTTGTATATCTGTAGGCAATAGCCTTTGAAATCGACATTCTTTTGAAAAGGGGGTCACGCCTGATTACCATCAAATTTCTTGCAGTAACATATCGGCCAGCGATTTTTAACCACGTGTGTAAGGACTTCTATAACCACGTGTTTATATTAAAATTAAAAAATTGAATAGAAACTAAACTATAATTACAGTACTATGGAAATATAACTTAACATGGTAAAATATTAAGTCATTTTAAAGTAGACAAATACTTACAGACAAAAACTTACAAAAATAAATAAACAAAAAAATAATTAGAGTAAAATTAAATTAAATATGAATTAAGCTGTGTTAGCTTCTCTAAATTAAAGAAAATTTCTAAATCATAAATATTTTTTTAATCGTATAAGAAACGGTTAATATTGTAAATTTATAAAAACCTGCAACTCAAAACTTCTTTATAAAGTGCTGAATCTCTTGTTTACCTTCCCTCAGAAACTATATTAATTTTACAATTTTAAATATTTATATTCATGTTTTTAATTCCACTTGTGAAACTTGACCCAATGTAGGCATTTATTAATTTTATAAAAGTTAAAATATTTTACGGATCAAAATGATTGGCAGTAGACCAAATTTGTTTGAAATAATAAAAAGACACATAATTGCATACGGATTTTACAGTAATAACTAAACATAAAAACCAAAATCAATTTAAATCAGCCCAACTTTGTTAAGTTAAAACAATGAAATTCTTATACATGTAATTAATCAATCTAATTAATTTATCTAGTTTTGTTTAAAAGAATGATTCATTTTCTTGTAAAAAACAGCATATTTATTGATAGAATTTTTTTAGCTTATGAGACTATTAAACTCAGGCGTAACAGTTTTGACTGGTCGGTCATGGAAAAATTAAAATGTTGTTTTTAAATAATCTACTTACATAAATAAACTTAATATTAATTTTTTGTATCATAAGACGCAGTTGATGATACAAATCAAAAATTATTTTGGGTAATTGAATCACTTATTTCTTTAACATGTCAAATGCCAATTTATTTGTTTTGAGAAAAAACATAAAAACTGTACAGTTAGAGGCTCACTACATTTTATTGAAAACGTTAGTAATTTTTTCTTAAAGAATACCTCATTTGGAGAATACCTCATGTTAATGACAAAAAAATTTCTTTAAAAAATTTATCCTTGCAAAATTTTTTTTGAAAATTTTGCATTTTTTGACAGATTTCTGAAATTAATGGTGTGTTCAAGCCTATTTTCATGACTTCACTCTAATTTTTTGAGGATTCGACAATGAAAATGGGTATTTTAGTTGAAAATATAATTTCTTTTTAAATACTATAACCCTTAAAAATTATTACATAATTCTTCTTTTTTTCTTTTGTTTAGTAGATATATAAATACTTATTTTTTAAATGGTTTAAAAACTTATTTAAACTCTAAACTCAAAATTACTGGCCAGCCAATTCAAAATGTTCATATAGAAATCTTCAAGGTCAATTAGATGGTGTTTAGATGTAACTTTGTTCTATGTGATTAAATTCTATGTGCTTTGTATATTTTTAGTGAGAAATCAAGACATGGTATTTATAAAGTTCCTTTAAAGGAGATATAATGGTCCAGAAATAATTTCTTTACATTAAACAATTGATTTCCAATTTATGATATGCGAGGAATTGATCATTATAAGTAATCCATCAAAAAAGTGTTATGTTTTAACTTTCTTTTAAACTGAAACTTTTCTTTTTATGAGTTAATGATAAGTACAATTGTTTCAGTTCATAGGGAGAACAGCTTGTTGTAACAAATTTTATCAATGGTCGAAATGTGATTTTATCTGCTTTATAAAAATTAAAACATTAATTTTTCCCGTAGTCACAGCAGTTTCAGCTTTTGGGGTTTATTTATTTAGCTTATTTAGTTCACATACTGTATGGTTTTATAAAGGATTTTTCCAGCTAGTAAACTGAACCAGAAAAAAAGTGTTTTTTTAGCCTATTTCTGAAATAAAAACTGAGATTGGATTATATTCTATGTACTTTTAATAAGCTTTTAATTTTGTGGGACCGAGTGCCATGAAAATCTCATCGAAGGCCACATGCATACACTGTTATAGAAAACACATATGTAATGCCTATAAAGTCAGTTGACTTAAAAAAAGTTTTTTTTTAGAAATTCAATTTAACAAAGCAAAAGCAATATATGTGGAGTCGCTTATGTTATGTTTCAAAAAATGTTTTGCTGGAGCTTAGTGAGTGGTATCATTTGATTCGTAATGACGTTTGCATTAACGTGGTACCAGGTGTTTTTTTCCAAATTTCGTGCAGGGGGCGGGTATGACGTCATGAATGAAAGATGGCTACCGCAGGAAAAATGCTGTAAATGGCGAAATAGAGATAATATCGGAATTATTTTGGACGAAAATATCAGAAATAGATAGATTTATCGAATAGCTACCGAAAAAAGAATCTAAATCCATAGAAAAGGGAGTTTATGAAGACATAACGAAAAAATGGCTATTTTTACCAAAAACACAGTGTGAGTATTTTGTCATAAAATACTTTAAATAGATGCTATTTTCAAAGTGAATGTAATGAAAATATGTTCCTAAATATAAACACAACAATGAAACAAAAGGCGGATATGACGTCATAAATCCAGGATTGCTGCCACATACAGTCAAAATTTCTAATTTTTTATTCGAAATTTTTTAATTGCAAATTATATTGCACTCTAATGAACGTAATGAAGTTATTTTTAGACTAAAAGTCGAAAGTGTTACTGACTAAAGTTGAAAAGTTAAGGTGCAAATGAGAATTAAATTATAGGTGTTTAGAAATAATTCCGGAAATATTAGTGTTAAGCCAAGTTGTTCCAAGTTGACATTAACTAAGAGGAAACATTAGATGTTTTTAAAAATAATCATTTTTGTTTAATTTAATTAAAAATAACAACATACAGTAAATAAGAAGTATCAAGTAATTTTTAAAATGGAAAATATATACTTCATTAACAAATTAAACTGTTAGGAAATTATAGAGCATAACGTCATAGCGGTCAAATCACGCTGTAGAATTTATTTTGGGCTTTCATCGATATTTTAGTTCTTATATGATTATCTGGAATCCCTGAAAGTTTCATTAAAGTATCACATTTTGCAGTTCTTGGTCATTTTTATGTAGTAAGCCACCCAACTATTTGATAGTTAACTAGGAAATTGATTGTTGAAATTTATCAAGTCTTTTATATATGGTTTATATTTTCCTAGCAGTTTAATTTGTTAATGAACTAATATTTTCCATTTATTATCATTATAATCTATAATATTATCCTCATAATTACTGATTTGGATGATAAAAATCCGGTCTTCCAGGATTTTGAGAATAAAATCAATTGAGGACTTAAATGTTTCACCTCCCAATTAATTCTGTAATTGTACCTGATCCTGACTGTATTGTTATTAATACCCTGGATGATCTCACCTGTTTTTTAAAATCTGTTAAAAGTAAGTCCAATCATAATATTTTACATGTTAATATTCGAAGTCTGCGTGCAAATTTTGATGATCTTGTGGCTCTCTTATCCAATGTTCTCTGTACTATTTCAGTTATAATTCTATCAGAAATCTGGATATATGAAAACGAAACCTGTTACTATAGTTTGGAGGGCTTTAACTCTTTCTTTTGTTGTAGAGATAATAATCGATCTGGAGGAGTCGCTGTTTTTTCCAAATGTAACTTAAATTTTTCTAATATAAATATTAACTTTACATCAGCTGAGGTGATTTTGTTGCATTCAAAAACCTTAAATTTTGCAATATTTGCAATCTATCGTAATTTGGATTTCAATGTCGATCATTTTAATTCTGAACTAAAATGTGCTTTGCTTAGTTTGAACTTTTCTAATGTTATCTTGATGGGAGATATTAATATCAATATATTAGGAATTGAACTTAATACATTAGAATACTTGAATATTTTGTCTGAATTTGGTTTCCATAGTCATGTTACGAAACCAACCAGAACTGTTTTGTCATCGTCTACTTGTATTGACCATGTTTTCGTCAAAACAAATTTATTTTCTACCAAGACTGGGATTTTTATCTCGGATATTAGTGATCATTATCCTATTTTATGTCAATTTAATTATTTTGAATCTTCAGATACCAATGATCCATTGGAATCTTCATATGCTCTAAATCATTCCATGTTTTATAATTACTTAGAGACATTCAAATTTAAAGTTAATCCTAATTCTAGTCTTGATCACCAATACCAGAAACTTGTCTTTAATTTACAAAGCATTAAAAATAACTGTAAGTTTTTTAAATTTTCAAGAAAGAAACCTAAAAAGCAATGGGTTACCCTTGATATTTTAACTCTTATACGTAGAAAGGAAAAGTTATTCAATAAAGCCAGAAAATACCCATGGGATACCGTATATAAAACAGCTTATAAAACTACTGTCTCTGAATTAAAAAACTTAATTAAGTCAACAAAAGTTCAATTTTATCGAAACAAATTCGAAACCTGCAGTACTGGCAAACAAAAATGGAATTTTGTTAATAGTATTGTTCTTAATAATGTAAAAGATAACTCTAGAACCTTGCCTGACAACTTTGAGAATTCGATCTTAGCTTCTCAGTTTAATATGTTATATAATAATGCTACCCAAACTGCAACGAATATTGATTTTACTAACTGTCAACAGTATATATCACCTTGTTTATCATCTTTTGTTTTTTATGAAGTTACCGATCTTGATATATTTGATGCTTTAAAATCTTTTTCAAAACTTAACTCTTTTGATTATGATGGTATCAGTGTGAAGTACTTAAAATTAATTGCCCCTAATAACATTGAATTTTTTGTAAATTTTATTAATTCCTCTTTCAATACTTGCGATTTTCCCGCCTCTTTAAAACGGGCAACTGTTTCTCCGATTTATAAATCTGGAGATAAGAATATTCTTTCTAATTATCGACCTATATCGATCTTACCCTCACTCTCTAAAGTTATTGAAAAAATTATTGTAAAAAAGATGTATAATTTCTTGTCTCACACAAATTTCTTTGCCTCTAACCAATATGGGTTTACACAAGGTCGATCTACTGAAATGGTTCTTTTAGAATTTTCTAAGTTTATTGTGAATAGTGTGGATAAAAGCAAAGTTACCGTGGCAATTTTTCTGGACATAAAAAAGGCTTTTGACAACGTCAACCATTCTTTATTGATATACAAACTAGAAAGAGCAGGATTTAGAGGATATATCTTAAATTGGTTGATTTCGTATCTAACAGGAAGGACACAAAGAGTTAGGGTTGGTAACAATTTAAGCGAGTACTTGGTAACAAATCGAGGTGTTCCTCAGGGTTCAATTTTGGGTCCTTTGTTTTTTTTAATCTTCATTAATGATTTTTGTAAATTAAATCTTTCAGGCAAGATATTAACCTATGCTGACGATTCTGTCTTATTATATTCTTGTTCCACTTTAAAGGAACTGGTGACTCAAATTGATTCTGATTTAATCGAAATAGACAAATGGTTCAATGCTAATGATTTAACTTTAAATTTAAACAAAACTAAATACATTAATTTCAGTTTAAGACCATCTGAGTTACCATTTGACTTAAAATATCACATTTCATCATGTAAATCTAAAAACAACTGCCAATGTCATATTCTTGAATGTGTTCAAAGCTACAAATATCTTGGACTTAATGTAGACTCTAACTTGAAATGGAAAACTCATATATTTGAATTGGGGAAAAAACTGCGCTTTATTTTATTTAACTTTTACCACCTAAAAAATAAAATTGATCTGTCCTTTTTAAAAACTTTATATTTTTCTTGGTTCTATTCTTTAATAAATTATGGTGTCACTGTTTGGGGTGGAGAATATAGATCCAATCTCCAACCTTTAACTTCTATTCAAAATAAGATATTCAAAATTTTAAATCAGCAGTCATATCCAAATAATTTTAGATTACTCAAATTATTGCCTCTTCGTCACAACGCGTTTTTTCGTATTATACTTTATCTTTATCGGAATAAATCTATATTTAACACTATAGCAAGACCATATAATACTAGAGCTGTAGCAACTTATCAAATCCCAAAATTTTCTAAATCAATTTTTTGTAAACATTTCTTTTACCTCGCACCAAAATTATACAATAGTTTACCTTTAAATCTAACCTCCATTATTAGATATTCAGAGTTCAAAAGAAATTTATTTGAGTTATTAATTAATATCGACGACCTGGATTTATATTTTTCACTTCAATGAAGCATATTTAGTTTATGGTTTACCAGCTTGCTGCCATCATTATTTAATTATTTAGCTATTGTTTTTATTCAGTTTTATGCTTTTGTTGTAATATGTCATTTGTCTGTATAATTTCTTTTTCGCCTGTACGGGAAGTTTCTTCCCCTTGGCGAATCACATATCTGTCTTTTTTGTGTTTGTTCTCTATGTGTAATAAAGTTCTATTTAAAAAAAAAAAAAAAAAAA
Source organism: Tetragnatha versicolor (assembly GCA_024610705.1). Lineage (NCBI taxonomy): Eukaryota > Metazoa > Arthropoda > Arachnida > Araneae > Tetragnathidae > Tetragnatha > Tetragnatha versicolor. The sequence goes on along the minus strand of JANDEH010000002.1, from coordinate 42,867,837 downwards.
ATGGGGTAGGGAGATAGAAAAAGTTCGTTGATTCTTTCCTAACCGTAGTGTAATAGCTGCCATTCACTCATTCTAAAGCAACTTTTTTTTAACTTTTATTCTAATAAATAACTTTATTACGTTCATTAGAGTGCAATAATTTGCAATTAAAAAAATTTCAAACAAAAAATTAGAAATTCTGACTGTATGGCAGCCATCCTGGATTTATGACGTCATATCCGCTTTTGTGAATAACAATGAAATTTTCATTGTTGTGTTTTTAATTAGGAACATATTTTCATTGCATTCACATTGAAAATAGAAAATAGCATCTATTTAAAGTATTTGATGATAGCTATATTGATAGCCATTTTTTGGGTTATGTCGTCAACTCCTTTTTCTATGGATTTAGATTACTTTTTTTTGGTAGTTATTCGATAAATCTATTTCTGAAGTTTTCGTCCAAAAATAATTCCGATAATATCTCTATTTCGGCATTTACATCCTTTTTCCTGAGGTGGCCATCTTGCATTCATGACGTCATACCCACCCCCTGCACAAAATTCGGAAAAAACACCCAGTACCACGTTAATGAAGACGTCATTACGAATCAAATGATACCACTCACAAAGCTCCAGCAAAACATTTTTTGGACACCATTGTTTTTTGACACAAGCGACTCCACTACAATGAGAATAACTTTAAATGAAGTGGTAATAATTATGTGATATCGGCTCAATTTGATAAAAGTCAAATGGATTATCTTAATCAATATTTATTTGCATAATTAACTTATTAAATAATTAATATTAGGGGTTGACCTTTTTTAGACTTTCTTTAATAAGTCATTTTAATCTTTAATTAGCATTAATAATCATAAAATAAATTTCTACAATTTTTTATTTAGCAGAATGTTCTTAAAGTGGCCATAACTGGTACATTTACCCTACTTTTTTTTAACAAAAGCTTCCTTCCCTTAAAATATTTTTACCGTGTCCTTTATGGTATTTTATATATGTTTAGAGAATAATTATAACATTTAAATTTCATTTTTTACCTATTATACATTTAAAAATTATGTATCATGTAAAATTCTTTATAAAATTGTATATGTATCAAAAATTTTTTATCAAACCCAAACATGGTTGGGCATAAACTCTAAAAGTTTGTAAACTTATTGTTTGTTGTTAGATCTAAAACTACAATGCTACAAAAACCTAGCACTTTATAAGTACATCTATACTTATTTCGTTAATTCGATTTTATTTTTAGAATTATTTCTTCTGTTTCTGTATTTCATTTTTACCAGTTTATCAAAGTCAATTTCTTTACTTAAAATGTTCATCACTCTTCATTCCCACGCCACCTAAATGTTTACGTACAACGGATTCTTGCTTGGACATGGTCTAAATTCGTCAGATCATGTGGGAGATAAGAAACAACAACACCCCTTTTCCGTAAGGGGACCATCTATATATTTACGCCTTTTGCAATCAAATTTAAAATTGGCGAACCTGGCGCAGTATCCATTTCGCCAAACGGGGACGGAGAAAGACTCGCCACCAAACCCTTCGTTAATTGACAGGTGTGATGGATGAGAAAGGGAGGGTCGTTGGGGTCGAGTACAATGGCGGGGGCGAAACGTCCTAGACACCAATCACTATTTTGAAACTCCTTTTGACGTTATATAGGACAAGTTTGAACTTGTGCGGATTCACAGGTGGGAGGAAGGTATTTACAAACATTCTCCTTCCGCAGGAAAAGCAGTGGAGTGTGTGATTGGGGGAGCGATTTCCCTTCAGAAAATCTGAAAACCGCAAATGATTGTTTGTTTAGAATATTAAAAACTTTACTTTAAAAGAAGTATAGAAATTCAAAGAAATGATAATGCGTTGATAGAGTTAAATTTCAACATCAAGGAAATTAATTCGAGAAATATTTATAAATCAATAGATGATCACGTTTACTTTTTAAAAGGATGATTGAATGGGTTTTAACACACGTTTTTAAAATTAAAGTTACAATAAACTTTATATAAAATTTATATAAATTTGTTTTATGATTTATTAACACAATCAATTAATATTCTAAATACGACTTACATCAGTCAAACCATTTTTTCCCATCTAAGTTAAGATAAGTATTTTTTCCCATTTTGTTTTGCTTAATAAAAGGTAATGGATACTAAATTAACTCCTTTGAAGTTAAGAGTTGCTGGGGCATTAGATGTAGGTTTGGAAGCAATGAATCAATAGTTGAAATAAATACGATTAGATTACAAACATTTTTGCTATCCTTAACCTTATGTTTTAATTTATATAAACCCCTTAATTTTCAACAAACACAAATGTAATTGAAGAATGTTTAATTTACTCCCTGCTCTTCCGTATTTAGGCTTATTATTATGAGCATATATGGGTGTTTTAATAAGTACCATTTATACTTTTTTTATATTTTTGAAATTATATATTTGATTATATTTGGTTAATTTACTTAATAGTGCCTAATGTCTCGCATTGAAAAGAATGTGCGATGTTACAAGATATGCATAAAACATATAATCAAAATATTTCTCTAAACAACTTAATATTGTTTTATTTAGGGCTCACTCTAAGAAATTTGTGATCTCTGCATATTTAATTTAATGGAGTTTTTTGTTAATTTAAACGCAGAACCTTTTACCCTAAATTAGAATAGGTCGAAAATGGTGTGCAAGTTCTAAAATTATGAGATACTTAATAATGGAATCGAGTCTTTAAAATACAAATTTAAATATTCACGGATGTAAATCAGAGATAGCAGATTTGCCCCTTTTCTTTGAACTTGAAATACGTTTCCATTGTCCACGTGTAGGGCACTTCTTTCCTTTCCCCGGAGAAGTCCTCCACGTGGGAAAAGGATAATTTGTCACGTGATCAACCCCTTATGTAACGTCTCTCGAACGGTCATTGGCTGTCCAGAACATCCCATTCCAAACTTTGTTGAGAGTGGAGTTTATAATGTTCAGTGTAGCAGAGTTCTAGAGTAGTGTACACTGTGTTTTCCTTGATCAAGTGATCTTCTTAAGTTTCGTAGCGCTGATTTTTTACATTGTGTTAGATTTGTTGAGTTTAGTGTCAGATATGACGATTTTAAATTCTAGCTGTGTTTGTAAAGGAAAATGTGCGGCTCCATTAGTGAATCCTGCTCCACCGTTGCCGATGAGGATTTTTTGCCAGCCACTGATTCCTGATGTTGTGGTAGCCTGGTATCCGGGAAAAATCCATCGTCCTGATCTTGTGGTAAGAAACATAAATCGGATTACCAAGAGCGTCGAACATAGTATTCGGTATGTACAGCTTTTATGTTTTGATTTATATATTTTACAAGTACTTTAATATAATATGTTTAAAATAATTGTATTGTACTACATGTTTAGAGACAATAGATTAATTATCGTAATATTATCCACTTATATTAATACATCCATTCACTCTTCTACATTTTTATGTATCGGTATTTCAGTTATTGTATTTTGTTGGTTGAAACTAATAAGTGCTAATGACGCGTTTTGGGGTATCAAATGGTTTTTTAGACAATAAGGAAGTTGCATGTGTCAGATTTTCAAAAACAAACAAGTGTTCCGTATGGTTTTTTGTATGGTAAAATGAAATATCTAGTCAATTTTTCAAATAAAATGTACAGGCAATTAAATATTTTAATTTAAAAGTCGAGAAAAAAAAGGGGACTGAAAACATTTATTGAGTTAGTGGTTATTTTATGAGTTAGTACATATTGCAATGAGGTATATTCAATAAAAAATAATAATAGGTATAAAATTGATGCACTTCGAAAGTTTCTTTATCTGTGAAGTTTATTGTTAATTTCGGATTCCATTGTTTTTCATTTTTAAAAGTTGTTTTTATATTTTTGTCATCAATAATTTCCCGTTTGGGAATAAAAAGCTTTTTTTAAGTTTTAACTTTAAAAGATTTTTATCAAGCAAAATATACACTTAAATAGTAGAAAAAAATAATTGATGCATCTTTTTGCCTCCGGATTGGCCTCAAATGGAACAAAAATATGTAATTTTTCATATTATTAAAAAATTTTATAAATTAAATTTTTTTTGTCGATAATTTGAAAAAGTTTTTAAATAAGAGGCAATTTTAATCATAATAGTCACATTTATGCATTATTATACAAAAACACAACTTTCAAAGGGGCAATATAATATAATAATCATATTAACAAATCCGGTCAATATCATAATATCACAAGAATGTTTATGTCAAGTATAACATCATCTGATTATAACAAAAAGTTTATTTGTTTTGTTTTTAAGCAGTCTCTCCTAACTCTCAGTAGTTTATTACCTTGCACAACGTACAATAAGTTCTCTTTGTACGAAATACTGAGGGTGGAGCGAAAAACTTTTTTTTTGGAAATTGAAAACGCCTGAGGTGGGAATAGGTGCCATTTTAGATAAAACTTAAAAATTCAAAACTTGAGTTCGTTCAATTAATATCTTCAGGTTCCACATTAGGGTGGTCGCAAGAAATCAACTTTCGAATTTCTTCGGTGGCAACCCCCTAAAATGTGCCAATAGGCTAGAAAATAGTATTAGCAAAGTTTCAGCCTAATGGGATACTATTAAAACCCGCCTCATTGAGGTCAAAGTTGAGAAAAACAGTGATTTTTAGCAAAAAATCGGAGTTTTTCGGCTATAAAACTGAAACTATTCGTCTCAGAAGCATGATTCTTATCTCATTTGATAGTAAATTTTATTGGCTTGAAGTTAGACCCCATCCCCATTTTTTAACTCAAAGTTATAGGGGGCATATCAGCATTTTTTCAGGTGAGATCGAAGAACAACGCCTTGAAAGTTAGCTTTCTTGCAAAAACCAAAAAACATCATATTATTGAACCAAATCCATTTTTTAGATTTTTATGTTAATATTTTTCATTTTGTACATTGAAAAGGCTTCAGTTAGAGCTATTTTCAAAAGAATATGCTACAATATATAAATTTCAAATATTAAAATTAGGGGTAAATTTGAGGAACCAGAAAGGGAAATAACACTTTAAATGGGAATTATTAACAGATTCTTATGTGAAATGACCCCCTGAATCCAAATCTGACCCCCGTTTTTTCCATCATCCTCATATTTTCGGGGAACAGCCCCTCCCCCTTTTTTACGTTTTTCGATGATTTAATGACTTTGAATTCGATTTTCAGAGTCGAGAAGCATTACTGTAGTCTTTAAATTACTCCCAAGTGGACAAGAAAGGTTAAAGTTTCTAAAATATGAAAGTTTGAAGAAAATGGAAAAGTTTAAGGGGTGATTACCTCCCTAACATGCAAAGAAATCGTGAAAATAGGTTATTTTGCATTATTTTTCGGGTTTTTTACGCATTTTATTTTTAAAGATTCCTTATCCTTCCTAAAGACCCAAATTTAATGAAAATATGCTTAAATATTTTTTACTAAAAGCGGTTGAGGTTTTAGTTCCCCTGAAGCACCCGCAAAAGGGTTCAGAGGACTATAGGAATCATTTTCACACTACTTGTGTCTTTAGGAATTAATATTCATGCTTTGGAAAGTTTAAAAATGAAATTGTTCATTTATTTTAAGCATTTCCCAAATTTAAAGTGCAATTATTTGTTTAAAGCTGTTATTAAATGAGCGTGGCTGATGATAATAATTTAGCACTTAAAAGTTTAACTGGTATACTAGGGTATGTTGGAAGCGCCCCCGAAGAATTGGGGGGTTGGAAGGAAAAGGGTGTAATATTTGAATTCAGAATGTCATTACAGAAATTCTGTTATTGACTTTCTGACTTTTTTGTACTCTAAAATGCTGCATTGTAATACTCAGGTTTGTATCTGTCCTTTGACAGCTTGAAACATGGAATTTCCCCTCATATACCTGTGGTCATGTACTTATGAACTGAGGAATTTTCACTAAAATTCATAATAAACCATGTCATTTTAAAACTTTCCAAAGCATGCATATTAATTCCTAAAGACACTAATCTGAAAGTGATTCCTATAGTCCTCTGAACCCTTTTGCGGGTGCTTTAGAAACACCTCAACCGCTTTTAGTAAAAATATTTAAGCATATTTTCATTAAATTTAGGTCCTTTAGGAAGGGTAAGGACCCTTTAAAAATAAAATGCGTAAAAAATTACAGAAAATTAATGCAAAATAACCTATTTTCACGACTTATTTTGCATGTTTGGGAGTAAATCACCCCTTAAACTTTTCCATTCTCTTCAAACTTCTATATTTAAGAAACTTTAACCTTTCTCGTCCACTTTGGAGTAATTTAAAGACTAAAGTAATGCTTTTCGACTCTGAAAATTGAATTCAAAGTCATTAAATCATCGAAAAACGTAAAAAAGGGGGAGGGGCTGTTCCCCGAAAATCTGAGTATGATGGAAAAAACGGGGGTCAGATTTGGATTCAGGGTGTCATTTCACATAAGAATCTGTTAATAGTTCCCATTTAAAGTGTTATTTCCCTTTCTGTTTCCTCAAATTTTTCCCCTAATTTTAATATTTGAAATTTATATATTGTAGCATATTCTTTTGAAAATACCTCTAGCTGAAGCCTTTTCAATGTACAAAATGAAAAATACCAACATAAAAATCTAAAAAATAGATTTGGTTCAATAATATGATGATTTTGGTATTTGCAGGAAAGCTATCTTTCAAGGCGTTTTTCTTCGATCTCACCTGAAAAAATGCTTATATACCCCTTATCACTTTGAGTTAAAAAATGTAGATTGGATCTAACTTCAAGCCAATTAAATTTACTATGAAATGAGATAAAAATCATGCTTCTGAGACGAATAGTTTCAGTTTTATAGCCGAAAAACTACGATTTTTTGCTAAAAATCACGGTTTTTCTCAACTTTAACCTCAATGAGGTGGGTCTTAATATTATCTGATTGAGCTGAAACTTTGCCAATACTATTTTCCAGCCTATTGGCACATTTTAGGGGGTTTCCATCGATGATCTGGTGAAAAAAAATGTTTCCCATGTTACTTGCGACCAACCCTATTCCACATTCACGTTAAAATTTCGACGTTTCATCAAATTTTACGTAAACATGGTTATAAATGATTCCTACACAATTTTAGCTCCCTTTTCAAACCATAGCTGGTTAAGTTTATATTCTTCGGATGTCGTCAAACATCCTTTTAGGACATCCCATGGTCATGGACCTGAAATGGTGAGAATTTTCAATTTTTCAAGCCCGAAATAAGGGTGCATGCCATTAAAATAGGCTAGCGACTGAAAACAAAATTTTGGAATATCGGTGCCAAATAGAGCTCAAAAGTTGGTTTCATGGTCAAAAAAAATTATCAAGGGTATTGCGCTGTGATTTGAGCTATGCAGTTAAGGTATACAGCTTAGAAACGCCAAATGAGAGAAAAATTCATTTGTATACTTATTTATATTTACTTTTTAGATAAGAGCAATAAAATTACTTATAAAACACCCTAAATTTTCTTTAACTGTATATAACACAAATAATAACCTTTTATTTGATAGTTCGTCCCTTAAATTTTAAGACTTGTTATAAAAAGTGGTAGTTCAGGTTAAAGTTTGGAATAAAATGCATATAGTGCAATATAACGCTTTTTTGTCTGTTTTCAGTAAAAATACAACTTTAGTGTTTTAAAAGCATTTTATTTAAACAAGAATGTGTATTACAGACTAAATAAAATATTTGAACTTTAAGTTTATAAATTTAGGGGTTTTAAAGCTTTTTCATCCAAATTTGCAATTTCAGGCAGTTAACTTGATATTAAAAAATTTAATAAAGAACTCAAAAGTGTTATTGACTATGAAGACACCAAATTAAGGCAACTATCAGTGTTTATTGCATCTAAAACTTGAATTTGATTGATTAAACTTATCCCATTATACGCTATGCAAAAGTTCCATTTTTTCACATTCTAGGGCCAAAACACACCTAAATTATTTTTTACGAATTTTTCTATTATTTTTTTATGAATAAGGAGGGTAAAACGCAAATTTTGAGCTCTATTTGGCACCGATATTCCAAATTTTTTTTTTGGTTGCTAGCCTATTTTAATGACATGCACCTTGTTTCGGGCTTAAAAAAACGGAAATTCCATCCCATTTCAGGTCCATTGGAGGTCTTAAAATATTCTTTGCCATCCTAAGAATATAAACTTAACCAACTATGGTTTGAAAATGGAGCTAAAATTGAGTGGGAATCATTTATAACCATTTTTACGTAAAATTTGATGACACTTCGAAACTTAAGCGTGAATGTGGAACCTGAAGATATTAATTGATCGAATTCAAGTTTTGAATTTTTAATTTTTTTCGTAAATGGCACCTATTTCCACCTCAGGCATTTTCTATTTCCGAAGTTGGTCTTTTTTGACTAGTTTCGCTCCACCCTAACTGACAGTCTGATCACTGGCTACATGCAAAATAGACAGGGAAAGCGTAATTCTTAAAACCATTTTATTTTGAAGTAGATCCCTTAGAAAAAGATATTCTATCGGTTATCTTGTACAAAGCTATTTGAATTAATCAATAGGGGTAATACAAAAATTTAAATTAGATAGAATTTGAAATAGATAGAATCCTTGCTTTTTATCGATCATTTTTACTTATCGCAGCAATGAATTTCCACAAAAACGAATTGATGTGAAACATACAGATGATGATGGAAAAAACTTTTTTTCCCTAATTATTTTCTACTCCAAGCTAAAACATTTTGGCAAGAATTGGAATGGGAATAATTTGAATAAATAAATTCAAGTTCTCAAGCGAAATTTTTATACCTTATGTCACTTGTATTCACTAGCGGGTAAAATAACCGTTTTTTTCTATATTTTCTATATATCTAACAATTAATTACCATTAAATAGTTTTAGGACTTAAATTTCACACGCCTATACTAATTGACTTAAAACTCAACTTATGACAAACCTTTACTAATAGACCTAATGATAGTTTCTGATGAACATAAAAAAGTCAAATATTGTCTTTTTAATGTTTCTTCTTTTTCCTTAATCTTGCTTACATATTTAAAAACAGACAATATCTTTACAACAGTGCAAAAAAGCGTGTATCTATTCCTTTATTTAATGTATCTTTCAAAGGCATACTGAAACCTCTTTTTCTTACAGAACTATGGAACCCGATGGAGTGCCAATTCCTTTTCTTCGATATGATTGTCCTTCAAGTGTATGCAGCGTTCTACTCAAAACAAGAGATATGTATCCAGATATGGCTGTCTACAGTTTGAAAACAATTTTGCAAACCTTCTATGCCCTGCACCCTAGTATGGTGGATCATACGGAAGCCACCTTCACTTTCCAAAGATCTCGGAAGAAGGGACTCCAATGGCTCCAAAATAAATCAAAAGAGTGGGGATTAACCATTTTGCAGGACATGCCGGATGGGTCCAAGAAGGTTCGATTTAGGACCTATGTTGAAGCACTTAAGTTTGCATTCCGGTTTGATGGTAAGTTGATTTTTCTGCCTCTTCAGTAAAAATATTAAATTGCATTACTAAGTTGGAAATAAAATGCAACATATTTCTTTGTAAAAAAATGTTACTTTCTATAATCATTACTTAAAAATAATTTTAATGGAAATGATAGGTTACTTCCTGCTTTCAACCTATTTCATACCAATTTCTTTGTCTATCAAATGTAAAAATTTAGAACATTGTAATATTATATAATTTATACATAAGTTGCGAAATTTCAGTTTAGTTATGCGAGTAAAATTAAATAGCAATGTCTTTAAAAAAATCCTAAATAATTTGTGTCTTAAATGTCTTTTCCTTGGACCATTCTCTTATTGCAATTTCGTTTTAGGCTTAGGATTGAAGGATCGCCATTTAAAGTTCATCCTGAGGATCACTTTGCCCGTTTCTTATAAGATCCGGGAAGTTTTGGAAAGGCTGTCTTTGGTTTTCCAGCGGGATTTCGTCAGTAGACAGCAGCCGTTTGCTCCAAATCCAGAGGTGGAAGTCACACCTGCTTTACCCATGACTCCGCGTGAAGTGTTCGTTCAGGAGCAAGGCACTTTTGCGAGGAGAAGGAGGAGAAATGAGGACGAGCCTCGACCCAGCAAAAGACGCTGCTTGATATGATTCTGTGGACTTACAGTGGCGTGGCTAGACTAATGTTGATAAAAGTAGACACACCGCTCATCATCTACCCTCTCTACTATGAGAGGGGGGGCTGTGCCGCAAAAACCGTCAGGGCGGGACGGGGTGCAGTCCCTTGGGGAACGATGGTAGCCCACCTCCAAGTGGTGTTCCCTGGAAACGCTGGCTCTCGGCGGCTAAGAGGCTACTGAAGATTCCGAACCTGTGTTCCTGTTTTGGAAGATTTTGCTGTAACATCAGGTGGAGAGGAAACTTGGAAGGGTATTATGGTGAAAATGAAGTTGTTTGTATGGTATGGATGAAAGATGAAGGGGTATCGAAGAGGAGTTTCTAAAGTTCAGTTGTTGATAACCCAGGTTCGATGAAGACTCTTCTGATTGTGAGTGAAATAGTAAGTTAGACTGGAGAAAGGTAGAGAAACGGTCATACCTTTTCTTAGATGTTGGAAATGCAGTCAATGAAGGCTTCTAGAAATAGTGTCTTGGCAAGATGTTAAAAACAAACCAAGATCATTTAACTAATCACTCATTTATTTTTTTTTAGCACAAACGCTTAGAAATTGAAACTGTTCAGTTAATTCAATAAATTAGACACTTCATAAATTCACTTCATAAATTGGACACTTTTTCGTGGTTGCAAGTTTTTCAAAATAGTCACACAAGGTTGTGGATTGACACATTTTTGGAACACATTATGTAGTTGAACATTCCATAACGATAATCATTTGTAGACACAGTAATTGTACTACATCGGGTTGAGTCATACATCGGGAAAACTGGTTCGGAGAATGTAATAAGCAAATATGATGAATGATGATACTAGCAAATTTTGATGACTGAGGCCGCGGACTGTACCGCACGAGCACCTCGCATAGGACGTCTCGGCAGACCCGCCTGGGTCTCCGAGAAATATCTGCTTGCAGCTACATTATGGGGACCGGAGCAGCATAGGTTCGAGAGAAATTGAAGAGAGCGGAGAGGGGTGTGGAAAATTGTGTGCATCGGGTTAAGTACTACTATTACAAACCTATGATGGCGAGCGCCATAAAAACCACAATTAGCCAAAGGTTAATTAAAGAAAAGGCAGGAGAGGTTACCGAATGGTGAAATTATCTCCAGAATTAATTTTGAATATTGGCGATAGTATGATTACGTTGGGATGGAAAAGTTATGTCTCGGCCGGCGACAGAGAGGAGGAAAGCATGGGAGTGTTGATAGAATAATTAACTAACGGCAGAAGAAACGGTGTAATTTCGATTGATAATAATTTATGAGATGCGCGTGATGCATAAAACCGACAGTTTCCATGGAATATAAGAAAGGAGGGTTATTAAGGCCTAAAATAACTAGCGGAAATTTTGAAATTAAAATGGAAAAATATACAAAAATATGGGGTGGTGTGAAACATCACCACAGGTATGTAATCTTAGTTCGTCTTTCACTAAAGAAGTATAATACTACAGGAACTTTTATTGAATGTTTATGTGTTTAGGGTCCCTAGGAAAGCATGAAAAACATGACTAAGTGGGCGACAATGAGCCCTTTGGGTAAGGGTGACACCCTCACATAGAGTGATAATACAAAACAACTTAATTTTTACAAAACTTAAATTAGGTTGTTTTGGGGGATTCACGAACCTGTCATGTTGTCTGGAACCTGGAAACGCTGACTCTTGGCAGCTAAGAGGCTATACTTAACATGCCCTGAATCCCGAACATGTGTTCCGGTTTTGGAAGATTTTGATGAAAAATAAAATGGAGAGTTGACTTGGAATGGTACGTAATATTAGTTCTTTTTCTACAGGAGTATTACTTTTATTGAATGTTTTTATTGCTGTTTTTACATAAGGACATCGTTTCTAAATCAAAGTTACATACTTTGTAATAACTTGTCATTAGAATTTCTTTTTAAATCCATTAATTCTAACAATATTAAACTATTACACAAAAATAATCTGTACTAACTAAACTTTGACATTTCTTATTACTAAAAAGAATCATTGGCATCTCATCATTATGCATAATATGGTTCTCATTTGCCCGTTTTTAACTATTAGTCTGAATATTCAATAATTTATTCGAATGAAGTAACTATGGGTATCGTTTAGGAAGTCGTTTTAAAAAGATAAATAATTTTAAATTTCTTCTAATTATAAAAAGCATATCAAAATATCTTTAAAATATTCCAGTAATGTTATATTCATTTCACAAATATTAACCGTTTGGTTCAGACATTAGGGGAAAGTCGGACAAAACAGAGTAGGTGGACGAAACGTTGTTTTGGGCTTTTTTCATTGATTTGGAGTGATATCTAGCGAAAAACGCTAGAACTATTTCCAGGCATGATAACTTCCAGTAAACAGAAGTAATATAAATTAACACATTTTGCAAAAGCAATCATTTTTAAGTTTATGAGTAAAGCTTTTTCCATTTTTAGCATCAGCAATATTACGCCACCAATCTTAAATATTGCATAAGAATTTAGGGTAGACCGGGGCTAGTTGGCCATAGGGGCACGTTGGCCCAGTAGCGATATTTCTTGCGTTTCTCAATAGATGAGGTTGTAAGTCGAGTCAGGTGTGTATTGTGTGTCTATCTGCCTTCCCTGAAAGTTTCATTCAAATCGGAGCACCCATTGAAGAGTTATCGAGAAAAATCGAAATTCTGCTAAGGTGAGTAAATTTCATTGCTTACATATTGTTGTTTTTTATTTATATTTAAAGTGTACTTTGGATTTTGATTAACAGTATTCAGAAATGTAATTGTTTGAAGAAACTATTGGTCATGATTGCTTTTTGAAATTCTTTCAGAATAATTTTGCACACACGTGTAAATTGAAAATGGCCATGTGGGGCAAGTTGTCCCTTTTTGCACGGGGCAAGTTGGTCCGGTATGGGAACGTGCCCCAGATGAGTTTAACGTTTAATTCTGAGTAATGAATTTAAGTTGTCATGCCATATACCTCTCTAGCCTACTTAAACAATATATTTTTTCTGTGATTTAGAAAATTACTCGGTTTCTTATTTAAAATCGTAAATTATTCACATAAAAGACCTACCAAATAAGGTTTTTATTGGGTAATTTTAAAAAAAAATTTTATATCATAAATGCTTGGTTACTAAAAATTTTGTTTTTATTGTAGATCTTAAAATGGTTCGCAACTATGTAAGAAAATCAGACAGAGCAAATTTTTCTGAAGAGACAGTGAAAGCTGCTGTGTTAGAAGTGGTCTTCATTACAAAATCATTTTTAAAACTTATTTTTATTAAGTTTCTTCTCCTTTTAAATCTTTCAAATAAATATTTTTATGGAAAATAATGTTTTAGAAACAGCTTTCTCACTCATCTATTGTATTAAAAATAAAATATTTTTTACATAAAAATATTAACCAAAAGAGTGGCTTCAATCTGGTATGTTTTATTAAAAATTTTAAATAATCATTGAGTTTTTGTTCAAATGAAATGAAAGTTAAACATTTAGGTAAGTTTGTTGCATTTCTGTAACTTAAATCCCATAAGAATATTGAATAAGCAAAGTGGGCAAACTTGCCCCACAGTTGGGGTAAGTTGGCCCATTAGACTAGGTGTGAGTTTCAGCCTTAAACAAATAATAAAAAATATATATTTCAGGTTTTTTCTTGGGGGGCTACATTCTGAAAGTTCATGGATAGTGTTGATTCAAAAAATTTTAAAAAAGGATGAATTTTTAATCTTTTAGGGCTCTTTTTAGAAAAAGTGGGCCTACTAGCCCCGGTCTACTACTCTCTGTAAGTGCAATGCATTATACCTGATTATTTATTTGTTATTTTAGAAGTTTATGTTGGTGCCAAATAGTTTTTTTATTAACGACAGTGTAAAATTTTATTTTAAATTAAAAAAGACACGGTTGGACAAATTTGGGATGCGTGGTAGTCGGATGAAACTTGCATAATTTGCTTATTCTCTTTTGCCATCTCTATCATCTTTTGCTTGCATTCTAAATCTAAGGAGATTAGGACATAGAGATTTCACAGCAAAGGGTGTTCAGGGTCAAAAAGCATTACTTAAGTCTTTAAATTATTCCCAATTGCTGAAAGTTTAAACTTCTAAAATATGAAATTTTGTAGCAAATGGATAGGTTTAAGGGGTTATGACCCCTCTAAAAATGCAAAAATTAGCTAAAAATTATATAGGTTTTCATACGTTATTTTTTCCTCTATTTTTTAACGCAATTCACGTTTGAAGGATACGCACCAATGTTTTTTACTAATAGCGGTTAAGGTGTTGGCATCCCAGAAGCCATCGCTGAAGGGTTCAATGCCGCACTTAGTGTTAAACTGATCTACGAAAAAAAGGCAAAATGCCACTGACGGCATTTCAGCTGATTCTTGTGTTAAAGGACCTACTGAATATAAATATGACACCCATTTTCCTCCATCACCCTCAATTTTTAAGGGGACGCCCCTAATTGTCATCCACAGCCGTGCATCTAACACCTTCAAACATTTAATCCTCATTCCCTAAAACCAGTCAGTTTTTGAAGAACTGAAGAGTTTCTACTTAGGATAGACTTAAATTATAAAAAAACGTTATTCTCAATCTTTTCAAATCATCAATATTAATTCCTGATCTCGCAAGCGCCTGCGTAATTCAGGCAGTCTTCCGAACTCTTCCGCGGTAGCTTCTGGGGCGCTAACAACTCATTCACTTTTAGTAAAAATAGTTGATGACTATTTTCATTAAATTTGGGTCCTTTGGGAATGGTTAGGACCCTTCAAACGTGAATTGCGTAAAAAATAAGAGGAAAAAATAGCGTAAATACCTTTGAATTTTTTGCATATTTAGGGGGGTTAAAACCCCTTTAACCTATCCATTTGCTACCAAATTTTAATTTTAGAAATGTCAAACTTTCTCGTCCCTTTGTGAGTAGTTTAAAGACTTAAGTAATGCTTTTTGTTCCTGAAAATTGAATTCAAAGACATTAAGTCATCAAATACCGTAAAACGGGGGAGGGTCTGGTTCCCGAAAATGCTGAGTCAATTCAAAATTTTAATGGTGATTTTCATGTTTGGTGACCCAAAATCTATAATACATGACTATTTTTATCGAAGAAATTTTTTCATTGTTGAACAGTGTTTTCATACAAACCAATAATGCTTAAAGTAAAACCAGAAGCTTTCGAATCCTTTTCCAAATATGAGATTTTGTCAAAACGCCACAAAAACCTTGTAAAAAGAACCAAACCCATTATCCCAAAGTAAGTTAGTTTTAAAACTTTTTATGTGGCAGCATATTCAAACATTTTCCATTAAAAAAACTAGTTTAGAAAATACAAAATAGAAATCTATATCAAGAGTATAGTTTTATCTTGAAATTCGGGGCAGTGTTCATCCATGGTTTTAAAGCAGGTTCACGGGAGGCAATTAAGGAGGATGAATTGTTCTATCGTGGCAATTACATACAAAAAGCTTTCTTTTAGTGGCATTTTATCATGCTGCTAAAACGGGGGAGGGCCTCGGAACCTTAACACCAAACGCATAATTATATACTTAGTATCTCCGAAGCAAATACATTAACACTCAACGTTTTAGATGAGCACGAAATTAAATATTTATAACACGCTCTTTAGAAAGTGTTTTGACATCAAGATTTAAACCCCTTTCCGTTGTTAGGGTTCATATTTTTTCAAGGAATGTATTTATTGCACTAAGCGTTTTATAATATTTATCAGATGCTATTTTTATTTGTTGTAATAATTAATATCGCAATTAGCTCAGAAACTTCTTACAAGTAGGGCAGAGTGGAGTCAAATGTAACAAATTTACAATTTGATATTAAACTAAGCTATTTTTGTGTTAGAGTTATGAAAAATCACAATGAGGAAGTTGCATGATTTTTTATATTTTTTTAATCGATTCTTCTTGCAAAATTAGCAACTACCCAAAATTTGAAGCCGATCGAGAAATGTTTAGATTGCCAAAAAATTAACAAAATCCCCTTTTTAAAAGCGCGCGAAAACGCCAGGAGTTTGGGATGTGACGTCATCATACGATAAACACTGCTGGAAAGCAATGGAGTTGATGGTATGATTGTTGACATCATCGTTACTTTTCAAACAATAAACGTTTTCAGTCACGTGTTTTTTTTCTCGAATTTTAAATTAAAATATTTAATTACCAGTAAATTGTTTTGGAAAATTGACTAGATGTTTGATTTTACCATACAAAAAACCATATGGAACACTGGTTTGTTTTTACAAATCTGACACATGCAACTTCCTTATTACAACTTTTGTAAGGAAAAAATATGTCAATGGTCAATGTCGACTCCACTTCAAGGGTCAATTGTAACATAACACATATTAATAAAATAGACAAATAATTATACCAATTTACTATCATTAATTTTTCCTGAAACACACTGAGCCCAATTTTTACTGGGGAAAAAATAACCAATTTTTCACTTTAAAATGTCCATGGAAACAACACAAATATCCATCGTCTGACGAGGTTTCATTGTCTGAATATTTAAGTTTTTTTATGGGGACTTCTTTCCTTTTACTTTCTAGATTTTGGTCAGATGGGGATCTCTCTCCTTGACTTCCCTTTTTTTTCATTTTGTATCGCTTTTTGTTGCACAGCTTATATTATTAATATATGTTATGAATATGAGACATTTCCAAAAGGGTAATAACCACAGACAATAAGAGACAGACCGGTCAATGGGCGGCCTACGACATGAACGCCCTCAACCCGCGGTACCTGCACTAAAACTATTGTTACAGTTAAGTTTTTAGGTCTGGCAACCATGGAGACGTTTTGCGAAGACGTAATCCATCGACCATATGATCACCAGGATCGCGATCCTTGGCGATCACATAAGCCAATTAAATGGTTTTTAAAATTAAAAAATATCTTTTTTTCAACAATTTTTTTAAATTTGCTATTATAATAGAAAATTTAAATTAAATCATTAAGGTTTGTTCATTAACAAAATTTCGTGATCGCATATGATGAAAAACTCGATTGTAAAAATACAATCTTAAATATAAAGTATTCAAGAATCACACAAGTAAATAATGAATCTACATGATTTTATTAAATCTCATATTTCAATAACTACAAATATTTGTTATAATCGCTTGGCCTTTTAAGACAAACATGATGTGTAAATGAAGTTGCAATCCTCGTGAATCTAAACGAACACATATTTTGCAAATACGAATCCCAGATCCCAGGCACATTCGAAATGAATTCTTGACAATAAAATTATATAATACTAGTAAACATTTTCATCTGAATTAAATACATACGCCTGTAATTAACGCGAATTATACTGAATTCTATCAGGCTTAGAAATCAAGATCAAGAATGCAACACGGATTTTCCAATACATTGCAAAATAGAGAAGAAACTAGATAAAATGTGCCTTAATGCAATAAGACACTGTTAAAATGATTTATAAATCTTGAAAACAATTTAAAAGAGTACGATCAAACGATTTACACAAACTTCATGTTTACTTTCCAAGGACGGATTAACCCGGGAAAGACTGAATTAATTTTTTTTCTCAAATTAAATTTTCCTCCTTACTGTATGCTTATGACATGTCTTGAAGTAGCCTAAAACCATTTTTTCAAAAAAAATCTTATTATTTTAGTCAGAATAGGGTGGTACCATATGGTACCGCTAGGCTCTTACACTACCATTTTGTGCACCGTACATATTCTTATAAGTTTGAGATTTCAAAGTCAAAATAATAAATTTATCACACTTTTATCACTTTATTTTCCATTTTTAAGTAAACCAACAAGTACAATTACAATTTAGGCAATGATGATTGACAAATTAATTATTAAATAGTTGATATATATACCAATTAGTAGTTATGTTTTGCTCTTAAAATCCTATTATCAAATTTATTTCTAGAAATAAATTTTGTACACACTAGTCTAAAGGTGATAGACAAACTTTTGATACCCCGAAGTAAGCTGATTTGATACGGAATTGATAGTTTTTCCAGTTTTCTCCTCATAATGAGTGTTAAAATTAGGAATTTTGTTAAAAAACATAAGTTTTAGGCTTTAAAAATTTCATAAACCATATTTTGTATTTTGCGTCTATAGTTTAGTTGAAGACTATGAACATTATATTGATGATTTGCATGAAATACTACCATATTATAGATCGATATTCCAATCAATCACTTATAATATGAAATTTTTCTTATTAAATTTAGAATTATTGGCCTTAAAAATTATAATTATCGGAAATACACTATAAATTCAATAAGTTATTAGCATAATAAATTATTATATAGGTTTTACCTTAAAAATTAACTGATTTCACAGCATATAAAACGTTTGAAATAAAAATACACTGCTTCAAAATATTAGTACTATTTGGTAGTGTAAAAGCCTAGCGGTACCATATGGTACCGCAAGATTTCTATACCAAAATTTTCTACCTTAAAATTATTCAATCTTTTCCAAATTTGGGCTATTATTGTATAATACAATTATAAATAATAATTCACCATTATTTAATCCATTCACTAATTTTAAGTATGAAGAAATGGCACTTACATTTTCAGACGAGCCATTTTTCGCCTGTCTTAAAAAACACGTTTTTCATTAAGCCATTAAGCAAGAATTTATTTAAATTATTAGTTATTAAATTGCTGTTTACTAAAGTTTGGTCCATGTAGTAGTGACATCTACCATCAGAATGAAAAAATAAAAGTATTTTGGTAGAAAAAAGCCGTTTTTTCGTAGTGCTGTTTGCCGGTACCATACGGTCCCGCTAGTCCTTCCCGGGTTAAGGGGAGGGGCGGTGGGGGCGATCGCCCCCCCCTTGCCCTGGAATGAAAAAAATTATGATTTCAAAAAACAAAAATTGGGCATAGTCCCGAGTAATTTTTACTTTTCTTTTAGTTTGTTAAAACCCAGTTTTTTAGGGGCAAATTTTCAAAATTTTTTTGGGGGAGGGCCCCCAGGCCCCCCTTTAGTATTTATACCATTATTATTTGCACTTTTTCCTATAATATGTTCATTAAAATCTAAATTCTACCTAAAAATGTATGTCCAGATTTGGGTTTACGTGTACAATAAAAAACGTTTAAAATCATGTTCTTAGAGTCAAATTTCCAAAAATTTTCTGGGGGAGGTCCCCCATACCCCCCTTTGAAACTTGAACCTTAATTACTAAAATCATTACTTATATAAATTTTCTCTTCAACGCAAATTCTACCTAATAAAGTGTGAAAAGGCTACATAAATCTTATTAACATGAATGAATGGGGCTGCAAAATATTTTTAAGCCCCTGCCAAAACTAATTTCCACTGAATTAAAATAAAAAAAGAGCTTCCACCAGTGCCCGTATCATAGGGGAGTAGGGAGTTGACTTCCATTTCAAAATTATTATGTCTATAATGTTGTTTCTTGCCTTGAAAATTCTGAAGGTTATGCAAGGAGTGATCCACCTATTTCAAAAACAAAAACCCTCACTCTTTCCATGCAATCCATAAAACTTTTAAATAATTTCCTTAAAGGTCAAAAACCCTTCTCGAAACATTACTGTGGCTACGGCCCTCTTTCACGGGGCTTCAACATTGTTCTCCACAAACATAAAAAATTTATCCTAAAAAATCAGACCGCCCCCCCCTTGAAAAGTTCCTTAATCCGTGCCTGTTACTTTCGAAATCGAATATTGCAAGTTTCGTCAACAAAATAAAAGTATAAGGATTTAGATTTAAAAATATTAAATTAATCGATTAATGCCGGTTTCGCTTGTCACAGGCGCCACTTGAGCTCTCTGGATAAGCCCCGCCTATTGACCGGTCTGTCTCTTATTGTCTGTGGTAATAACCTCCTTACTTCACCAACAGTTTATCAATTATATTCAACTCTCAAAATCAGAATTACTGCAGTTACTAGGAACTTTAATATTATAATTAGTAATTTTAGCTTGTATTAACTTGTAATTTTAATTATCCGTTTAGGAAAAAATTTAAAAGGGGCAAGTTTTCCTAATGAAACAAAAATAGTTTATTACTTGTAGACTATTGATAATCAATCATGAATCATATTAACAATAGTTATAAACGAACATAATTAAATATATTTTTACCATATAATTTTATAAACTCATTTGGAATAACCTTTCGGTCTTAGCTGCTAGGATAATTTATTGGACAGTAGAAAATACGCTTCCGTTTATCCTATATCTTTATTTGCTTTAAGGGAAAATTGACAAATTATTATTAGCGCCAGTTCTTTTATTTTTAGTCATTGTTAAACCAGTTATTTTTAGCCTACCAGAAATTCATTTTATATTCCCCAAGATATTATTTGTTAACACCAAATAAACTACTTTTGATTTTTCAGAGGATATTAATAAATCGTAATTTTAAAATTAAAAAGCATTTTTTTATTATTTTTATATGGTCAAAAACGGTCGCTATACATATAAACATTTTATACGGTCGCAGGGGGTATTTTTTCCAACCTTGCAAAGCCAGGCATTTCAACTAGTTAACTTATACACCTTTTTTTTAATAAATGTATAGAATCTTTAAATTAAATGGCTATTTTAATAGTTCATTTCTTTTTAATATTTAACACAACCTAATTTTTTTTCTCAGTCCGTATTATTACTTAATATAATACTCTCGCTTCAAAGATATCCATACTTAAATTATAAGCGATTCCCTCCGGCAAAGATAATTCGGATAAGTATGCCAAAGACATTCGTGCCTATATTTCTTGCTTTTAATCTTTATAACCGTAGCTAATCCACTTTTTAACACGGTACAAACGGATTTCACCTGGGTGGGAAATTCACACGCCCCCTTTTCAAATATCTACGAACTCTACCATCAATCACTATTTCGAAACTCCTTTTGACGTTATATAGGACAAGTTTGAACTTGTGCGGATTCACAGGTGTGAGGAAGGTATTTATAAATATTCTCCTTCCTCAGGAAAAGCAGTGGAGTGTGTGATTGGGGGAGCGATTTCACTTCATAAAATCCAAAAACCGCAAATGAATGTTTGTTAAAAATATTAAAAACTTTACTTTATAAGAAGTATAGAAATTCAAAGAAATGATACTACGTTGAAAGAGTTCAATTTCAACATCAAGGAATTTAATTCGAGAAACATTTATAAATCAAGATCACGTATACTTTTTGCTAACTATCCTTAACCTTATGTTTTGATTTATAGAAACACCTTAATTTTCAACAAACACAAATGTAATTGAAGAATGTTTAATTTACTCCATGCTCTTCCGTAATTAGGCTTATTATTATGAGCATGTGTGTGAGTTTTATAAGTATCATTTATATTTATTTTATGTTTTTGAAATTATATTTGATTATATTTGGTTAATTTACTTAATTAGTGCCTAATATCTCGCATTGAAAAGAATGTGCGATGTTACAAGATATGCATAAAATATACAAATATACAAATACAAATACAAATTAAGTCGACCAACTACAGGCGTAAGCCCAGCAAGGTTGATCCAGTCTTTTTAATCCACACTACCGGAATCCCAGTATCTGTCAATTTTCCTCTTGAACTCGTTTACCCCACTTGAATTTACAATTGTTTCAGGCATCGCATTCCATCTATCCACTACCCTATTAAAAAATAATGCTTCCTACAATCCGTCTTAAATTTTCCTTTATTCAATTTGAATTTGTGACCCCTTGTTCTATTACCCGTATTGAAATCTAGTCCCTCTGTGTCCCCTTGCTTTACCATTTTAAAAAGTTGAATCAAATCCCCTCTAATCCTTCTTTTCTCTAGAGTGAACATATTTAGCTTCTTTAATCTTCCCTCATAACTTAAACTGGATATACCCTTGACCATTTTAGTAGCCCTATGCTGAACCCTTTCAATTGAATCAATATCTTTTTTTAAGTATGGAGACCAAAACTGAACAGCATACTCTAGATGAGGTCTCACCAAGCCTCTGTATAGTGGCAAAATAATATCCTCGGACCTTGAAGAAACAGTTTTTTTAATGTATCCCAATATCCTATTAGCCTTTTTACTAGCAGATGAACACTGATGAACCCATTTA
The DNA here is from genome assembly GCA_024610705.1 of Tetragnatha versicolor. Lineage (NCBI taxonomy): Eukaryota > Metazoa > Arthropoda > Arachnida > Araneae > Tetragnathidae > Tetragnatha > Tetragnatha versicolor. Next base: position 42,845,642 of record JANDEH010000002.1, on the reverse strand, counting down.
AAGTCTTCATTTACTATCACCCCTAAATCCTTGATCATATTACCTTCTTTAACTTTGTTCCCTTGCAGATAAAATTCTGCCCTACCATTCCCCCGACCTATATGAAGTACCTGACACTTACTTATGTTAAAGGACATACCCCATTTTTCAGCCCATTGTGATATCATATCTAGATCCCTTTGTAAATTTTGTATCTGCTCCTGAGTATCAACCCTCCCCCAGATTTTTAAGTCATCAGCAAAGATGCTGATCTTGTTCCTAATGTCCTGACTAATATCGTTAATGAATATTATAAAGAGAATTGGCCCCAATACTGACCCCTGTGGCACCCCACTCATGACCTCTGCCCACTGAGAATAATTACCCTTGACTTGCACCCTCTGTTTCCTACCTATCAACCAATTCCTAATCCACAGTAGTGTTTTACCTCTGATACCCAATTTTTCCAATTTGAGTAGCAATGCCTCGTGTGGAACCTTATCAAATGCCTTTTGAAAATCTATGTAGAATATGTCTACACTATGTTTTTGATCCAACTCCTTTGTTACATCGTCGTAGAATTTTAAAAGATTAGTTTGACAGGATCTACCCTTCCTGAATCCAAACTGATTGTCTGAAAGTAAGTTACCCTCCTCCAAGTATAACATTATATGCTTTTTAAGTATGGTTTCGAAAATCTTACAAATGACTGATGTTAAGCTTACTGGTCTATAATTGCCTGGATCCCATTTTGCTCCCTTCTTATATATTGGAGTTACATTAGCTAATTTCCAATCTATTGGCACCCAACCCGATTCGTATGTTGATTTAAAAATTGTCATTATTATGTCCCCTAATTCCTCTGCGCATTCCACAAGCACTTTTGGATAAACATCATCTGGTCCTGGAGCTTTAGTTGGCTTTATGCTTCTTAAAAGATGTATTATTTCCTCCCTATTAAAACAACAGTCCGAAATTTCCACCCTTCCATTATACTCTAATGCATAGTCACCCATTAATTTAAAATTCTTATTAAAAACCTCCATGAAAAAATCATTTAACACCTTTGCCATACCTATATCATCCTGAATAATTGTGTCCTCTCCTAATTTTAATGGCCCCAAGGTAGAGCTTAACTTATTGTTCTCCCCTGCATAAGCATAAAATTCTTTTGGGTTTTTAATGATATTCCTAGCCAGTTTTTCCTCTAAAGCCCTCTTCTGCCTCCTACTGATATTTTTGAAGTCTTTCCTAGCCTTTAAATAAGCCCCCCTATTACTATCCTTCCCAGTACGTTTGTACAATTTATAGGTTTTTTGTTTCAACTTCAATGCCTTTCTAGTTTCCCATGAAAACCACATGGGTGTCAATTTACGCGCTATTCCCTTTTGCCTAAATGTAACATTATTTTCAATCACCTTATTTAAAACCCCCTTAAATTCTTCCCACACTGTTAAAATGCATGTGCTTAAAAATGAGTACTTTTATGTACTTAGATTTTTCAAGTATATTTGAATTAAAAATGAGTAAGCGGCGTTCTCAGTTTTGAGTACGTTAACACGCTTAAAATCCCACAATTACAGAAAGGGCGAATATTTTATCATTTTGAGTGCAATGAATTGAACATTTGTAAAAAAAACCTCTTTATCATAATAAACATAAGTTATTTTACGATAAGAAAAGAAAAGGAATTTGTATTTACATCGAAACGAACGAACTATTTACTATCGCGGCGAAATCAAAGCAAGCTCTACTGCGGATGAACACAAAGTTTTGGTTCCTGGTTCCTCGGCGTCGCCATTTTTTCGAACGAACAATTTTTCGCTTTCGCTGGAACACTGATAGCTGGATGGAATATAATAAGTCGAATTTTGAAAGTAAGTAACGTTTATTTTCAATTCAAATTGTGTATAAGAATGGTTTTATTTGAAAGTATTGTATATTTTTGATCTTAAAAACATCTTTACACTGTTAATCCGAGGTATTCAGATTTAAATCAAAATGATTCATTTTTGAATACATCATGTGAGCGAAATGGCTCCAAATCAAAACTACTTAGATTTGAAAATTCGATGTGCTTATATTTGAACTAGAGCATGTTCTTGTTTTCAAGACCCTTATGTGTTCAAAATCGATTATGCGCCTGCTCAAATTTAAGATCTTTATTTGTTTAAATTCAACACTCCAGGTACTCATTTTTAAAACCATCCTCTGTTTAGAAACGACTCATCACATGCTCATTTTTAAAACCATCCTCTATTTAGAAACGACTCATCACATGCTCATTTTTAAAACCATCCTCTATTTAGAAACGACTCATCACATGCTCATTTTTAAAACCATCCTCTATTTAGAAACGACTCATCACATGCTCATTTTTGAGACTTCAATCTTCTTAAAATCGACTAAAATGTGTTTATTTCTAAAACTCCCTATTGTTTAGAAAAGACTTTAGGGCTCATTTTTAGACCTTTTTTACTCAATACAAAGCTTTTTGAAATATAAACATCTTTTTTAATTAACTGCAAATATTAATGCTTTCTTTCTTAGAAGAATATTAAAAGACCTCTCATTAAAGTCGAGAGCATTTTTTTAACAATCTAACAATATTGAGACCTGAGTTCTTATAATATTTGAGAAGCTATTATTTGAAATAAATGTGAAATGAACAGTTTAATCAGTTATTCATAAAACAGATACTTATAAAATTTATTTAAAACACAATCTTCAGTAATGGTAATTTGATTTAGTAATTAATCGGGGCGTTATCAAAGGCCCCCCCGAAATTTCAATGTAAATTTTTTACTGTTTTTACTTAAAAATTCGTCTTAAAATGCATAAAACCCCTACTTTTAAGGCTCAAAATTCAAAATTTTTTTTGGGGAGAACCCCCAACTATTATTACAGATTACAGTCGTTCCTTGAAAATTTTGGGACTTACAAGAGAAAGAGTGGGAACTCGGTGAGGGAAAAAAGGGAAGAGGGACTCCAAAACGAGTTAAAATCCTGCTTTTAGGGTCATGTTCCAAAGTCGGTCAGACCCGATTTTGGAACATGGAACTCTATCATTTACAACGTTTTTGTAAAAAGTTAGTCGAAATGCAAACATCCAACCGAATTGGAAATAAATTCTTGAAAATGTATGTCCGAAATCCAGATTAGGTGTACCAAAACGATTTGAAAATCTGCTTTTTAGACATATTTCCAAAAATTTTATGGGGGAGAACCCCCAAACCCCCTTTAGCATATTAGAAGACGATTTTAATAGTGAAAATTCTTTTCCCCCTCCAAAAAAACAAATACTGGATCCACTGCTGTCACTTACCTTGGTCAACACCAAAATCGAACTAAAGTTCAAGAAATTTTTGGCCAAACCCCCCCTCCGAAAAAAAAAGTCTAGCTACGGCCCTGTAATTAACAGTTATACAAATTAACTATTGTATGCAATATTGAGTCGTAAATGACTTTAAAATTAATAAATCTTAAGTCCATGCTTTCGAATAACAAATTTCCTTCCTCCATTAATTTTCAAAAGCTTTTTGAAATTGTTTTTTCTTGTACGGGATAAATTGGATTTCATATTTTAACTGTTTTTCACCGCAAAAATATAATTCTTCTAATGATATAATTAAAAATATTCATTTTGCATACAAATTAATGTTTTTATAGAGAAGTATCGTATTTTTCCAAATGGCCCCCCCCCGAAAATTTGGTCTGGAACCGCCCCTGGGTCCTCCCCAGAAAAGATTTGGAAATTTGGCCTTATTAACAGGTTTTTAACTTGATTGGTACATTAAGTTCAAATTTCGGGGAAGGGGCAGGCTACTTCAGCCCTGGTTCCCGAGGTTCCCTGGTTTGATATCCCTGGTTCCAGACCAATGGTCACATGAAAAATTTATTAAAAAATATATGTGAATTATTAAAAATAAGTTTATTTCTCCTCTTTTAATATCTATGAATGTAATTTAGAATGGAGTTATAATTTTGAAGAGAAAAATAATACTGTCTCTAATGTGTTAAAATATTGAGTGTCTTATAACTCGTCCAAAAATTTGCAAATTAATTTTGATGGGAACAAATGTTCTAACACCCCAACCCTCATGGTGCCTTTCTGAGAAATAACTTTGACATCCTATGAATATATGTTTGTGAACATGCTTCTTAGAGTTGTAAAACGAGAAAGTTCTCGGAGGAATTTTTTAGGATATTCTATTTTTCGCCGGATAAATGGAAATAAATGTAAATATATTTGATAATATGAATTGGTCAGGTATTATTAATGTTAAAAACCTGAGAATTATCTGTTGAGAAAATATTTAAAAGCATTTTTAAAAATTTAGTTTACAGAGAATAATTTATCATGAGAATATTCTTAGAGTAATTAGTATTCTAAATTTGTATTTTAGATGCAGCTTGAAATCCGGAACCATTGTTTCTTCAAATCTGCCTGCCGGCTCCAAAAACCACCTCCATTGGGATATCGGTAGTACACTGACGCCAACTGGAATTGCGTCGTACCGGTTCACCAGATTCACCGGCTTGTACTCCATACAGGCAGTCAGGCGGCAGGTCCTCAGCCGAAACCTCAGAACCAACAGCATCGCTTCTTCCTCTTGGTGTCGGGACACGATGACCAGGTGATGGATTCTACTGAGCCCCCCCCACAGCACTCCGCTCCCAAGTTCTCGCTCTCCTGGGGAAGAGCACCACAGGAACGCTTGCGCTGTTGACCGCAGGAACTTGCTAGGGGACAGGTTGAAAAATCCACAGTAATCCAACTATGCCGTCTTCATAGCATACACGATGAAAATGCATACTACATATATAACGTGTTTGAATCAAGTGAATTCGATGAACAATTGAACATGTGCACAGTTTATAATAAAAAATAAAAATTTAGTTGATTGTGTATAAAGATATCAAATATTTGTACTGATATGAGACTTCATATGAGAAAGTCATAAGTTGGATTCAAATATATAGGTAAGTTACTTTAAAACAAACTTTGTTGTACCCAGTGAAGTTATGGTACAATTTAACTGTTGATATATATGCTTCGTGTTTAGAAAAATTGTTTATATTGAATTTACTAAGCTTGATACAGCTTGTAGTTTTCTTTTATCTAACTTGTTTACTTTAAAGTTCCTGATTGATTTAGGTTTGTTATCTTTAATTATATTGCGACTCTTTTCTGTTAGCTGGGTGCAAGCAAAAAATCGCCATTAAAAATCACAAAATTATTCATTAATATTTGTTTATAGTTGAACTTGTTTTGCTTACTATTAGTTAATATATAGTTGAACTTGTTTTGCTCACTATTAGTTAATATTTGTTTATAGTTGAACTTGTTTTGCTTACTATTAGTTAATATTTATTTATAGTTAAACATTTTCGACTTTTATTCTGATTGGCCACATTTGTGCCTGGCTAACAGAAAAGTACCCTCTTTATTTGTTATATTCCTTGCATTTTAGTTGCATTTGTGTTTTTGGTAGGGGAGAATGGGGTAGGATGGGACATCTTAATATCTTAAAAAAATTAAGAGTTTTTGAGTGTCCCACCAGGTGAAATAGCTCCATATTTGTTGCTGTTACGGTAGAAGTTAAAAATATAAATTTGCAGGTCTTTCAGATGACAGTGTGCTACTTTGTTGACAAATATAAAAAATTTAAATACTTCAAGTTGTATAAAATTTTAGGGGGCATTTTCTTTGGAGTTTATGGCTAGTGCGTCGTATCCTACGAAGTTTGGACCCAGTATCAGCTTCCGAGGTCATGCTGTCTCCTTGTCAGTTTCATCGAGTTCATGCCCTTTGAACAATTTGGGGTTATTGTCTGACAACTAACTGTTGATATATGTGATTTATTTGAGGGTTGTGTGCCTTTGATCTTGCAAAATAAGTTTATTTTAAATATTAAATGCCCAAGACTTAACCCCCTTGAAAAATCATGATTGATGTATCAGTAAAGTTTTTGCATAATTTAACATTAGGATTTAATATTCTATGGCCCATAAATGTGTGTTTTATTAATCCTTTCAAGTAAAAAATTTTGAAATTGTTTCTTTACCTATGTATGTCTTGATATCAACTTATTCTTTTGGAGCTATTCTCTCATTCTACCTAAACCTATCTATTAGCTGAATTTTCAGCTGATTTACAAAATTTTTGGTCCTACATTCCTTATAAACTTTGTATTTTTTCTCTGTGGTTAAAAACTTATTTCCAGAATAATTCTCATGTATGTAATATTTTTCTGTTTATTTTATTTTAATAAAATAATTTCAAGTGAAGTGTCATTTTATTGTGTTTTAAATAAATTTTATAAGTATCTGTTTTATGAATAACTGATCAAACTGTTCATTTCACATTTATTTCAAATTATAGCTTCTCAAATATTATAAGAACTCGGGTCTCAATATTGTTAGATTGTTAAAAAAATGCTCTCGACTTTAATGAGAGGTCTTTTAATATTCTTCTAAGAAAGAAAGCATTAATATTTGCAGTTAATTAAAAAAGATGTTTATATTTCAAAAAGCTTTGTATTGAGTAAAAAAGGTCTAAAAAAATGAGCCCTAAAGTCTTTTCTAAACAATAGGGAGTTTTAGAAATAAACACATTTTAGTCGATTTTAAGAAGATTGAAGTCTCAAAAATGAGCATGTGATGAGTCGTTTCTAAATAGAGGATGGTTTTAAAAATGAGCATGTGATGAGTCGTTTCTAAGTAGAGGATGGTTTTAGAAATGAGCATGTGATGAGTCGTTTCTAAATAGAGGATGGTTTTAAAAATGAGCATGTGATGAGTCGTTTCTAAATAGAGGATGGTTTTAAAAATGAGCATGTGATGAGTCGTTTCTAAACAGAGGATGGTTTTAAAAATGAGTACATGGAGTGTAGAATTTAAACAAATAAAGATCTTAAATTTGAGCAGGCGCATAATCGATTTTGAACACATAAGGGTCTTGAAAACAAGAACATGCTCTAGTTCAAATATAAGCACATCGAATTTTCAAATCTAAGTAGTTTTGATTCGGAGCCATTTCGCTCACATGATGTATTCAAAAATGAATCATTTTGATTTAAATCTGAATACCTCGGATTAACAGTGCATTGTTGGCAGGATTGTACTTCTTTTAACCCCTTACTAAAAGCCCCCTTTAATTCATCCCTTATAATTTGAAAATTAGCCCTCTTAAAGTTTGGAATAATCCTTGTATTACAAACTGCTGTATGCTGGAAATTTATTCTAAACCTAATATTTCTATGATCACTTTCTCCTAAATTTTCCCCTATGGTTAAATCCCTGATCTTATCTTCATCACTGGTGAAAACTAGATCTAAAATGGCCCTATCCCTAGTCCCTTCATTGACCATCTGGTGGAGGAAACAATCCTGAACCACTTCCAAAAACTCTGAGCCTTTTCCAGAAACTACATGGTTGTTCACCCAGTCAATATTAGGATAATTGAAGTCCCCCATTAAAACGATCTCCCCCTTTTGACAAACTTCTTGAATTAATTTACACATATCCTTATCCTGTTGTTCACTGCTGGCTGGAGGTTTGTATATATTTCCTACTATTAATCCTCTCCCTTTATCGTTTATTAGTTTCACCCAGACTGATTCAATACCCTCAGGCTTACAATTCAACTTCAATTCTGAGCAAGTTACAGAATCCTTCACATAGTCTAACACACCTCCCCCTTTCTTATCCATTCTATCATCCCTAAAAATTGTAAACCCATTTATCTTTAAAATTGATGAATCCTCACTGTTTGCCCAGCTTTCAGTAATTCCTATAATATCAATAGCCTCAGCCTCCACAATTCCTTTCAACTCATCCATTTTATTTCTTACGCTACGAGCATTGCAATAAAACACTTTTAAATAGTTATCACCTACTTTATTGAATTTTTCCCCATTAGATTTCTTAGCATGTGTGAATGGCCTAAAACAAACTTTTGAATTATTCCCATAAAAGTATTTTTTTAATCCACCAGGTTTTAACCTTGCCCGCTCATAAACTAGTTTTTTGAGTTTAAAGTGTTCAAAACCAGCTTCCCAACCTCCCTGTTTCCTAATCGGCTCAAATGCACACTGTCCCAACCCAACCATTCCCTCCTGCAATCCTTCCAAACATCTAAGAATCTAACCTCCTCCTTCTGACACAACTCCCTCAACAACCCGTTCATCCTTTTGGCCCTTTGATTTAACCACCCATTATCTACCCCATACCTATGTAGTAACCCCAAAACTGTAACCTCTACCCCCTGAGACTTAATGCCTCTCAAAAGAGTTTCCGTCACCCTCATAAACTCATCATTATCGGTCTTCCCTACATCATTAGTTCCCACCCACACAACTGCTTTTTCCTTTCCCTTAACAACACCCGCCTTAACTGCCTCAACTACATGTTGGACCCTGGCGCCTGGCAAGCAACACCTTGCAAAATTGCGCTTTTTACGCCCTACCATGTCTCCCAAAACCCTAACCATTGAATCTCCAACCACAACCCCTTTGGTTTCCATATCAACCTCATCCTTCTGATCAACCTCATCCCTCTGATCAACCTGACCTAAATCTACACACTGAACCCCCTTCTCCACTCCCTCAGCTAACCTCAACTTCAAATCCTCCAACTCCTTCCTCAAGTCACCCACCTCCAAGCAACTCTTACATTTAAAATCAACCTCCTCTGACATTTTAACCCCACTCCTATCTGCCTCAACTAAATTCCCACACAAGTCACATTCCACATACAAATCCCCACTAGCTCCACCTGTTTTCATCTCCTTTAACATCCTGACAAAACCCATGCTAACCCAAGTGACAATCAATGTACAGAATAAGCTCTAAACAAAATCAAACGCACAGAAAAAGCACTAGGTCAAATACACAGAAAAATCACTACACTGATCAAATATACAGAAAAAGCCGATATTTTAAAAACCTATAATTTTATAGTAGTCAATGAACAACTCAACTCACTGAGAATGTGAAAAACGGGCCACGTGTATAAGAGCCCTACTTAATAAGTAAAATATATAATTCCTAAGGTTAATAAACACTTAAAAACAATTAGGAATAGTTAAACTGACAGAAATTCAACCTATTAAACTGAAAATTGACCTAAATAGATGAATAATTTATCAAATAATCGCTTACCAAACGGGAGCTTGAAAAACGCAACGCACTCTCTCGGCCACCTAGCGGTATATAATCAAAATATTTCCTAAACAAATTAATATTGTTTTATTCAGGGATCTCTCTAAGAAATTTGTGATCTCATCATATTTAATTTAATGGGGTTGTTTCATTAATATAAACGCAGATCCTTTTACCTTAAATTAGAATATGTCGAAAATGGTGTGCAAGTTCTAAAACTTATGAGATACTTAATAATGGAATCGAGTCTTTAAAATACAAATTTAAATATTCACGGATGTAAATCAGAGATAGCAGATTTATTAACAGAAATACTGCAACTCCCTTTCTTTCTTTCTTTCTTTCTTTCTTTCTTTCTTTCTTTCTTTCTTCTCCCTTTTCTTTGAACTTGAAGCACTTTTCCATTGTCCACCTGTAGGGCACTTCTTTCCTTTCCCCGGAGAAGTCCTCCACGTGGGAAAAGGGAAATTTGTCACGTGATCAACCCCTTATGTAACGTTTCTCGAACGGTCATTGGCTGTCCAGAACATCCCATTCCAAACTTTGTTGAGAGTGGAGTTTATAATATTCAGTGTAGCAGAGTTCTAGTGTAGTTAGTGTAGTGTACACTGTGTTCCTTGATCAAGTGAGCTTCTTAAGTTTCGTAGCGCTGATTTTTTACCTTGTGGTGCATTTGTAGAGTTTAGTGTCAGATATGACGATTTTAAATACTAGCTGTGTTTGTAGAGGAATATGTGCGTCTCCATTAGTGAATCCTGCTCCACCGTTGCCGATGAGGATTTTTTGCCAGCCACCGATTCCTGATGTTGTGGTAGCCTGGTATCCGGGAAAAATCCATCGTCCTGATCTTGTGGTAAGAAACATGTATCGGATTACCAAGTGCGTCGAACATAGTATTCGGTATGTACAGCTTTTATGTTTTGATTTATATATTTTTACAAGTACTTTAATATAATATGTTTAAAATAATTGTATTGTACTATGTTTAGTGACAATAGATTAATTATCGTAATATTATCCACTTATATTAATACATCCATTCACTCTTCTACATTTTTATGTATCGGTATTTCAGTTATTGTATTTTGTTGGTTGAAACTAATAAGTGCTAATGACGTGTTTTGGGGTATCAAATGGTTTTTTAGACAATAAGGAAGTTGCATGTGTCAGATTTTCAATGGTTTTTTGTTTGGTAAAATGAAATATCTAGTCAATTTTTCAAAAAAAATGTACAGGTAATTAAATATTTTAATTTAAAAGTCGAGAAAAAAAACACGTGACTGAAAACGTTTATTGTTTGAAGATGTCAACAATCATACCATCAACTCCATTGCTTTCCAACAATGTTTATCGTATGATGACGTCAACATACGATGATCCCAAAATCTTGGCGTTTTCGTGCATTTTTTGAAAAGTGGATTTTTGTTAATTTTTTGGCATTCAAAAAATTTCTTGATCGGCCTCAAATTTTGGGTAGTTATTATTTGGGTAGTTATTAGGCTTATTTTTGCAAGAAGAATCGATTAAAAAAATTTAAAAAAATCATGCAACATCCTCATTACTTCGCGTCATTTTATTGGTTAAACAACTTTCATTTAACTTAGAATAGAAAAACTTTATGAGTTAGTACATATTGCAATGAGGTATATTCAATAAAAAAATAATAATAGGTATAAAATTGATGCACTTCGAGAGTTTCTTTATCTGTGAAAATTATTGTTAATTTCGGATTTTATTGTTTTTCATTTTTAAAAGTTGATTTTATATTTTTGTCATCAATAATTTCCCGTTTGGGAATAAAAAGCTTTTTTTAAGTTTTAACTTTAAAAGATTTCTATCAAGCAAAATATACACTTAAATAGTAGAAAAAAATAATTGATGCATTTTTTGCCTCCGGATTGGCCTCAAATGGAACAAAAATATGTAATTTTTCATATTATTAAAAAATTTTATAAATTAAATTTTTTTTGTCGATAATTTGTAAAAGTTTACAAATAAGAGCCTTTAAAGGCAATTTTAATCATAATAGTCACATTTATGCACTATTATACAAAAACACAACTTCCAAAGGGGCAATATAATATAATAATCATATTAACAAAACAGGTCAATATCACAAGAATGTTTATGTCAAGTACAGGGTGTTCCAAAAAAAGCCAAAAAAAGCCCCTAACTTTAAAAAATCATAGAAAATAAACTATTAGAGATAAAAATATGCCGTTCGCTGCACCTTTCTTCAAATGCCCGTAAATTTTTGTACCCAAATTTTTGAAAAACCGTAGTTCTCACGTCAATTCATAGATGGAAGCACTGTTCTCTCGAGAAATTTAGGGAAAGTTATCCTAAAAATCCTTTTTACGTTCGTCGTAGGGAAATCAAATTTGGGGATAAAATCGATTCTAGAATCGAGTAATAATGAAGTTTTTTGAAATCGAACCTTGGTTTCCAGTAGATTGGAAGGGATCTCAGCGAATTTTTTTTCGATTACAGGTCACGCGCTTTAGATTATTCTATTGTAGAGGGAAATGAATTAATAATGTTATAGGGATCTGATGAAAATACCTTTTACACAACTTCATCATCTTTCCCGCAATAGAAACTACTTTTTGCGTGATAATTTGATAATAATTTAATTGATTAAATGACTGGGACGTGCAAGAAAATTCTCAGGGTTCGTACGAAAGGGTCCGCGACTTTATCGGAGTCGTCCGCAGTTTTACTGGGATCGCTTCGCAACCTCACTGGAGTGGTCCGTAGCTTTATTGGATCGCTTCGCAACTTCACTGGAGTGGTCCGTAGCTTGATTGGATAGCTTCGCAACTTAAGCGGAGTGGTCCGTAACTTACCGGAAGTGGGCCTTAAGCCACCGGAAGTAATCCGCAACTTCACCGGAGTTGCAACTAACCGGAAGTGGTTCGCAAGTCACCGGAAGTGGTCCGCAACTTACCGGAAGTGGATCGCAAGTCAACGGAAATGGTCCGCAAGTCCGAAAGTAAGTCCGTGTCATAGGTCCGGAAGTGACCCATACTTACCGGTAAGTTGCGGACCACTTCCGGTGACTTATGAACCACTTCCGGTAAAGTTGCAGACCACTTCCGATGACTTGCGGACCACTTCCGGTGACTTACGAACCACTTCCGGTAAGTTGTGGTCAACTCCGGTAAAGTTGCGAAGCGATCCAATAAAGCTGCAGACCACTCCGGTGAAGTTGCGAAGCGATCCAGCATTGCCTAATTAATTGTCATGGAGGCATTCAGAATTAAGATTGATTTAATTGGTTCTCTCAAAATTACAATTGAATTAAAAATCCATCGTTGTACACCAGATCCCCCCCTCAAGAACAATATTAATTCATTTTCCCTACAATAGAATAATCTGCAATGCGCGTGATCTGAAATCGAAAAAAAAATCTCTAAGATCCTTCCGGTCTACTGGAAACCAAGGTTCGATTTCAAAGTACTTTATTATCATTCGATTCTAGAATCGATTCTATCCCCAAATTTGATTTCCCTATGACGAACGAAAAAGGGATTTGGAGGATAACTTTCCCTAAATTTTTCCAGGGAACAGTGCTTCCATCTATGAATTGACGTGAGAACTACGGTTTTTCAAAAATTTGGGAACAAAAATTTACGGGCATTTGAAGAAAGATGCAGCGAACGGCATATTTTTATCTCTAATAGTTTATTTTCTATGATTTTTTAAAGTTAGGGGCTTTTTTTGGAACACCCTGTATAACATCATCTGATTATAACAAAAAGTTTATTTGTTTTGTTTTTAAGTAGTCTCTCCTAACTCTCAGTAGTTTATTACCTTGCACAACGGTACAATAAGTCCTCTTTCTACGAAATACTGACAGTAGGGTGGAGCGAAAAACTTTTTTTGGAAATTGAAAACGCCTGAGGTGGGAATAGGTGCCATTTACGATAAAACTCAAAAATTGAAAACTTGAGTTCGATCAATTAATATCTTCAGGTTCCACATTCACGTTAAAATTTCGAAGTTTCATCAAATTTTACGTAAAAATGGTTATAAATGATTCCCACACAATTTTAGCTCCCTTTTCAAACCATAGCTGGTTAAGTTTATATTCTTAGGATGTCGTCAAACAACATTTTTAGACCTCCAATGGACCTGAAATGGTGGGAATTTCCAATTTTTCAAGCCCGAAATAAGGGTGCATGCCATTAAAATAGGCTAGCGACCGAAAACAAAATTTTGGAAAATCGGTGCCAAATAGAGCTCAAAAGTTGCGTTCATGGTCAAAAAAATTAACAAGGGTATTGCGCTGTGATTTGAGCTATGCAGTTAAGGTATACAGCTTAGAAACGCCAAATGAGAGAAAAATTCATTTGTATACTTATTTATATTTACTTTTTAGATAAGAGCAATAAAATTACTTATAAAACACCCTAAATTTTCCTTAACTGTATATAACACAAATAATAACCTTTTATTTGATAGTTCGTCCCTTAAATTTTAAGACTTGTTATATAAAGTGGTAGTTCAGGTTAAAGTTTGGAATAAAATGCCTATAGTGCAATATAACGCTTTTTTGTCTGTTTTCGGTAAAAATATCAACCTTAGTGTTTTAAAAGCATTTTATGTAAACAAGAATGTGTATTACAGACTAAATATAATATTTGAACTATAAGTTTATAAATTTAGGGGTTTTAAAGCTTTTTCATCCAAATTTGCAATTTCAGGCTGTTAACTTGATATTAAAAAATTTAATAAAGAACTCAAAAGTGTTATTGACTATGAAGACACCAAATTAAGGCAACTATCAGTGTTTATGGCATCTAAAACTTGAATTTGATTGATTAAACTTATCCCATTATACGTTATGCAAAAGATCCATTTTTTCACATTCTAGGGCCAAAACACACCTAAATTATTTTTTACGAATTTTTCTATTATTTTTTCATGAATAAGGAGGGTAAAACGCAAATTTTGAGCTCTATTTGACACCGATATTCCAAAAAATTTTTTTCCGTTGCTAGCCTATTTTAATGACATGCACCTTATTTCGGGCTTAAAAAAAAGGAAATTCCATCCCATTTCAGGTCCATGGGAGGTCTTAAAATATTCTTTGCCATCCTAGGAATATAAACTTAACCAACTATGGTTTGAAAATGGAGCTAAAATTGAGTGGGAATCATTTATAACCATTTTTACGTAAAATGTGATGAAACTTCGAAACTTAAGCGTGAATGTGGAACCTGAAGATATTAATTGATCGAATTCAAGTTTTGTATTTTTAATTTTTTTCGTAAATGTCACCTATTTCCACCTAAGGCATTTTCAATTTCCAAAGTTGGTCTTTTTTGGCTAGTTTCGCTCCACCCTAACTGACTGTCTGATCCCTGGCTACATGCAAAATAGACAGGGAAAGCGTAATTCTTAAAACCATTTTATTTTGAAGTAGATCCCTAAGAAAAAGATATTCTATCGGTTATCTTGTACAAAGCTATTTGTATTAATCAATAGGGGTAAAACAAAAATTTGAGATATCTTCTTTACTAGATAGAATTTGTAATAGCTAGAATCCTTGCTTTTTATCGATCATTTTTACTTATCGCAGCAATGATTTTCCACAAAAACAAATTGATGTGAAACATACAGATGATGATGGAAAAAAAAACTTTTTTTCCTAATTATTTTCTACTCCAAGCTAAAACATTTTGGCAAGAATTGGAATGGGAATAATTTGAATAAATAAATTCAAGTTCTCAAGCGAAATTTTTATACCTTATGTCACTTGTATTCACTAGCGGGTAAAATAACCGTTTTTTTCTATATTTTCTATATATCTAACAATTAATTACCATTAAATAGTTTTATGACTTAAATTTCACACGCCTATACTAATTGACTTAAAACTCAACTTATGACAAACCTTTACTAATAGACCTAATGATAGTTTCTGATGAACATAAAAAAAGTCAAATATTGTCTTTTAATGTTTCTTCTTTTTCCTTAATCTTGCTTACATATTTAAAAACAGACAATATCTTTACAACAGTGCAAAAAAGCGTGTATCTATTCCTTTATTTAATGTATCTTTCGAAGGCATACTGAAACCTTTTTTTCTTACAGAACTATGGAACCCGATGGAGTGCCAATTCCTTTTCTACGATATGATTGTCCTTCAAGTGTATGCAGCGTTCTACTCAAAACAAGAGATATGTATCCAGATATGGCTGTCTACAGTTTGAAAACAATTTTGCGAACCTTCTATGCCCTGCACCCTAGTATGGTGGATCATACGGAAGCCACCTTCACTTTCCAAAGATCTCGGAACAAGGGACTCCAATGGCTCCAAAATAAATCAAAAGAGTGGGGATTAACCATTTTGCAGGACATGCCGGATGGGTCCAAGAAGGTTCGATTTAGGACCTATGTTGAAGCACTTAAGTTTGCATTCCGGTTTGATGGTAAGTTGATTTTTCTGCCTCTTCAGTAAAAATATTAAATTGCATTACTAAGTTAGAAATAAAATGCAACATATTTCTTTGTAAAAAAAAATGTTACTTTCTATAAGCATTACTTAAAAAGAATTTTAATGGAAATGATAGGTTACTTCCTGCTTTCAACCTATTTCATACCAATTTCTTTGTCTATCAAATGTAAAAATTTAGAACATTGTAATATTATATAATTTATACATAAGTTGCGAAATTTCTGTTTAGTTATGCGAGTAAAATTAAATAGCAATGTCTTTAAAAAAAATCCTAAATAATTTGTGTCTTAAATGTCTTTTCCTTGGACCATTCTCTTATTGCAATTTCGTTTTAGGCTTAGGATTGAAGGATCGCCATTTAAAGTTCATCCTGAGGATCACTTTGCCCGTTTCTTATAAGATCCGGGAAGTTTTGGAAAGGCTGTCTTTGGTTTTCCAGCGGGATTTCGTCAGTAGACAGCAGCCGTTTGCTCCAAATCCAGAGGTGGAAGTCACACCTGCTTTACCCATGACTCCGCGTGAAGTGTTCGTTCAGGAGCAAGGCACTTTTGCGAGGAGAAGGAGGAGAAATGAGGACGAGCCTCGACCCAGCAAAAGACGCTGCTTGATATGATTCTGTGGACTTACAGTGGCGTGGCTAGACTAATGTTGATAAAAGTAGACACACCGCTCATCATCTACCCTCTCTACTATGAGAGGGGGGGCTGTGCCGCAAAAACCGTCAGGGCGGGACGGGGTGCAGTCCCTTGGGGAACGATGGTAGCCCACCTCCAAGTGGTGTTCCCTGGAAACGCTGGCTCTCGGCGGCTAAGAGGCTACTGAAGATCCCGAACCTGTGTTCCTGTTTTGGAAGATTTTGCTGTAACATCAGTTGGAGAGGAGACTTGGAAGGGTATGTAATCTTAGTTCGTCTTTCACTAAAGAAGTATAATACTACAGGAACTTTTATTGAATGTTTATGTGTTTAGGGTCCCTAGGAAAGCATGAAAAACATGACTAAGTGGGCGACAATGAGCCCTTTGGGTAAGGGTGACACCCTCACATAGAGTGATAATACAAAACAACTTAATTTTTACAAAACTTAAATTAGGTTGTTTTGGGGGACTCACGAACCTGTCATGTTGTCCGGAACCTGGAAACGCTGACTCTTGGCAGCTAAGAGGCTATACTTAACATGCCCTGAATCCCGAACATGTGTTCCGCTTTTGGAAGATTTTGATGAAAAATAAAATGGAGAGTTGACTTGGAATGGTACGTAATATTAGTTCTTTTTCTACAGGAGTATTACTTTTATTGAATGTTTTTATTGCTGTTTTTACATAAGGACATCGTTTCTAAATCAAAGTTACATACTTTGTAATAACTTTTCATTAGAATTTCTTTTTAAATCCATTAATTCAAACAATATTCAACTATTACACAAAAATAATCTGTACTAACTAAACTTTGACATTTCTTATTACTAAAAAAAATCATTGGCATCTCATCATTATGCATAATATGGTTCTCATTTTCCCGTATTTAGCTATTAGTCTGAATATTCAATAATTTATTCGAATGAAGTAACTATGGGTATCGTTTAGGAATTCGTTTTAAAATGATAAATAATTTTAAATTTCTTCTAATTATAAAAAGCATATCAAAATATCTTTAAAATATTCCAGTAATGTTATATTCATTTCACAAATATTAACCGTTTGGTTCAGACATTAGGGGAAAGTCGGACAAAACAGAGTAGGAGGACGAAACGTTGTTTTGGGCTTTTTTCATTGATTTGGAGTGATATCTAGCGAAAAACGCTAGAACTATTTCCAGGCATGATAATTTCCAGTTAACAGAAGTAATATAAATTAACACATTTTGCAAAAGGAATCATTTTTAAGTTTATGAGTAACGCTTTTTCCATTTTTAGCATCAGCAATATTACGCCACCAATCTTAAATACTGCATAAGAATTTACCCTCTGTAAGTACAATGCATTATACCTGATTATTTATTTGTTATTTTAAAAGTTTATATTGGTGCCAAATAGTTTTTTTATTAACGATAGTGTAAAATTTTATTTTAAATTAAAAAAGACACGGTTGGACAAATTTTGGATGCGTGGTAGTCGGATGAAACTTGCATAATTTGCTTATTCTCTTTTGCCATCTCTATCATCTTTTGCTTACATTCTAAATCTAAGGAGATTAGGACATAGAGCTTTCACAGGAAAGGGTGTTCAGGGTCAAAAAGCATTACTTAAGTCTTTAAATTATTCCCAATTGCTGAAAGTTTAAGCTTCTAAGATATGAAATTTTGTAGCAAATGGATAGGTTTAAGGGGTTATGACCCCTCTAAAAATGCAAAAATTAGCTAAAAATTATATAGATTTTCATACGTTATTTTTTCCTCTTATTTTTAACGCAATTCTCGTTTGAAGGATACGCACCAATGTTTTTTACTAATAGCGGTTAAGGTGTTGGCATCCCAGAAGTCATCGCTGAAGGGTTCAATGCCGCACTTAGTGTTAAACTGATCTACGAAAAAAAGGCAAAATGCCACTGACGGCATTTCAGCTGATTCTTGTGTTAAAGGACCTACTGAATATAAATATGACACCCATTTTCCTCCATCACCCTCAATTTTTAAGGGGACGCCCCCTAATTGTCATCCACAGCCGTGCATCTAACAGCTTGAAACATTAAATCCTCATTCCCTAAAACCAGTCAGTTTTTGAAGAACTGAAGAGTTTCTACTTAGGATAGACTTAAATTATAAAATAAAATAAGTAAAAAAAGATGTTTTAAAAAACGCTTTTATTGAAGTGTTCTAAAAGGTCAAAAATAATTTATTCGGTTTGACAAATAATTTATTGGGAAGTAGAAAATAACTTTTTGGTAAGTAAAAAATAACTGATTTTCTAATCACTAAAAATAAAAGCGTGGGTGCTAGTAATTTATATATATTTTATAATTTTAAATTTATTTATTTATTTTATTGTTATTATTTTATTATTTATTTATTTTTTAAAATTTGTACAACTTTACCTGAAGGTATGGACCCGTATAGGTAAATTCAATACACACAAGGACAGTAACACTAACATCTATTCCGAACGAGGATTCGAACCCCAGACGTACGGCTTTGTAGTCAGATGCTCTAACCACTAAGCTATTACGTCGGCATTTATGTATAATTTTACATAAATAAAAATACCTAATAGAGAATTTAAAGTGAATCCATCCCACCCAAACCTCATAAATGAGAAATTTGTAAATTTTTCTTTATAGAACATAGAATAAAGAAGTTAGAATAAATAGTGAATAAAGAATTACTAGCGCCCGCGCTTTTATTTTTAGTGATTAGAAAATCAGTTATTTTTTACTTACCAAAAAGTTATTTTCTACTTCCCAATAAATTATTTGTCAAACCGAATAAATTATTTTTGACCTTTTAGAACACTTCAATAAAAGCGTTTTTTAAAAAATCTTTTTTTTACTTATTTTATTTTCTACTTTTCAGTCATGGCATTTTTTAACAAAAACTCACAAGAAAAAATGTATTTATTTCAACCATATTTATCTTATGTTAGGATGGAATTTTAGTTTTTTACAATATAATAGTGAAACATAACGCGCATCCACTCACTCGCCGATGAAATCCATCGATATCAAAAAGATTCACAAGAAAAGATAAGGCATTCAATAAAATAAAAATAACCAATCGTAATCTCAGACAAAAATAAAACTCAGAATTAGTGTGTATCAAGGAGCAAACAATATTATCCAGTCTTTTCAGTAGTCCATAAATTATAAAAGTAGCATACTTTTCTTCGCTCGCGATTCCTCGGGATAGGACACCAATTTTCGGCGATTTCTCGCTCTTCTGGCGGATTTCTTTCTCACGGTTATTATCTTAAATCGCTAATTATCTTAATTGTTAATTGGAAGGTAAGAAATCACGTTTTGAGGATTGGATATTGTAATGATATACCTAATATATTATCCTACAGGTTTTGGGAGCCATGTGCTTCACGGAAGTGTCTCAAATTTGAATTAAACCGATAACTAAAAACACTCGTTAATTACCTTAATTACGGAGATTTTGACTATTTGATTATTTAATATTGCATTGTCATCGGGTTTACACCATGGTGCAAGGTTTCAGAACTTTATATCGTTTGGAAGTGCCTGAAATTTTATGTACAAGAATCCAAAATGTGTTTTTAAAATTAGCGGTTTATCGTCAATAATTAACATAATTTCTAGGCAATTCTCATTTTGATGACTGGATATTGTAAAGCTATATGTAATACATCATTGTACACATTTTGTGGTCATAGTTCTTTGGGAAAGGTCTCAAATTCGAGATATTCGGATAATCAAAATTACTCCATAATTAACTTAATTACAGTGGTTTTGATTGGTTGATGATTGAATATTGCATTGTCATGGGAATTCTACCATGGTGCAAAGTTTCAGAACTGTATATTGTTTGGAAGTTCCTGAAGTTTTATATACAAGAATCCAAAATATGCATTCAAAAAAAGTGATTAATCATCTATAAATATCATAATTACTGGGCAATTCTCGTTTTGACTTTTGAATATGATGAAGTTATGCCTAATACACAATTATGCACGTTTTAGGGGGCATAGACCTTTGGGAAAGGTCTCAAATTCCGGTTTTTTGTTAATTAAAAATACTCGTTAATTAACTTAATCCTTTGGTTGTTTGACGAGATAATGATTGGATATTGGAGTGTCATGAGGGCTACACCAATGTGCAAAGTTTCGGGGCCCTAACATATCGGGAAGTGCCCGAAAATCGAGTTTTAAAATTCCACCCGTAAAACGCCGCCAAAAGCAAGTAGAATATAAGCGAATCCCTCCAGCAAAGATAATTCAGATAAGTATGCCAAAGACATTCGTGCCTATATTTCTTGCTTTTAATCTTTATAACCGTAGCTAATCCACTTTTTAACACGGTACAAACGGATTTCACCTGGGTGGGAAATTCACACGCCCCCTTTTCAAATATCTACGAACTCTACCATCAATCACTATTTCGAAACTCCTTTTGACGTTATATAGGACAAGTTTGAACTTGTGCGGATTCACAGGTGGGAGGAAGGTACTATTTACAAACATTCTCCTTCCGCAGGAAAAGCAGTGGAGTGCGTGATTGGGGGAGCGATTTCCCTTCAGAAAATCTAAAAACCGCAAATGATTGTTTGTTTAGAATATTAAAAACTTTACTTTATAAGAAGTATAGAAATTCAAAGAAATGATACTACGTTGAAAGAGTTCAATTTCAACATCAAGGAATTTAATTCGAGAAACATTTATAAATCAAGATCACGTATACTTTTTGCTAACTATCCTTAACCTTATGTTTTGATTTATAGAAACCCCTTAATTTTCAACAAACACAAATGTAATTGAAGAATGTTTAATTTACTCCATGCTCTTCCTTAATTAGGCTTATTATTATGAGCATGTGTGTGAGTTTTATAAGTATCATTTATATTTATTTTATGTTTTTGAAATTATATTTGATTATATTTGGTTAATTTACTTAATTAGTGCCTAATATCTCGCATTGAAAAGAATGTGCGATGTTACAAGATATGCATAAAATATATAATCAAAATATTTCCTAAACAAATTAATATTGTTTTATTCAGGGATCTCTCTAAGAAATTTGTGATCTCATCATATTTAATTTAATGGGGTTGTTTCATTAATATAAACGCAGATCCTTTTACCTTAAATTAGAATATGTCGAAAATGGTGTGCAAGTTCTAAAACTTATGAGATACTTAATAATGGAATCGAGTCTTTAAAATACAAATTTAAATATTCACGGATGTAAATCAGAGATAGCAGATTTATTAACAGAAATACTGCAACTCCCTTTCTTTCTTTCTTTCTTTCTTTCTTTCTTTCTTTCTTTCTTCTCCCTTTTCTTTGAACTTGAAGCACTTTTCCATTGTCCACCTGTAGGGCACTTCTTTCCTTTCCCCAGAGAAGTCCTCCACGTGGGAAAAGGGAAATTTGTCACGTGATCAACCCCTTATGTAACGTTTCTCGAACGGTCATTGGCTGTCCAGAACATCCCATTCCAAACTTTGTTGAGAGTGGAGTTTATAATATTCAGTGTAGCAGAGTTCTAGTGTAGTTAGTGTAGTGTACACTGTGTTCCTTGATCAAGTGAGCTTCTTAAGTTTCGTAGCGCTGATTTTTTACCTTGTGGTGCATTTGTAGAGTTTAGTGTCAGATATGACGATTTTAAATACTAGCTGTGTTTGTAGAGGAATATGTGCGTCTCCATTAGTGAATCCTGCTCCACCGTTGCCGATGAGGATTTTTTGCCAGCCACCGATTCCTGATGTTGTGGTAGCCTGGTATCCGGGAAAAATCCATCGTCCTGATCTTGTGGTAAGAAACATGTATCGGATTACCAAGTGCGTCGAACATAGTATTCGGTATGTACAGCTTTTATGTTTTGATTTATATATTTTTACAAGTACTTTAATATAATATGTTTAAAATAATTGTATTGTACTATGTTTAGTGACAATAGATTAATTATCGTAATATTATCCACTTATATTAATACATCCATTCACTCTTCTACATTTTTATGTATCGGTATTTCAGTTATTGTATTTTGTTGGTTGAAACTAATAAGTGCTAATGACGTGTTTTGGGGTATCAAATGGTTTTTTAGACAATAAGGAAGTTGCATGTGTCAGATTTTCAATGGTTTTTTGTATGGTAAAATGAAATATCTAGTCAATTTTTCAAAAAAAATGTACAGGTAATTAAATATTTTAATTTAAAAGTCGAGAAAAAAAACACGTGACTGAAAACGTTTATTGTTTGAAGATGTCAACAATCATACCATCAACTCCATTGCTTTCCAACAATGATTATCGTATGATGACGTCAACATACGATGATCCCAAAATCTTGGCGTTTTCGTGCGCTTTTAAAAAGTGGATTTTTGTTAATTTTTTGGCATTCAAAAAATTTCTTGATCGGCCTCAAATTTTGGGTAGTTGCTTATTTTTGCAAGAAGAATCGATTAAAAAAATTTAAAAAAATCATGCAACATCCTCATTACTTCGCGTCATTTTATTGGTTAAACAATTTTCATTTAACTTAGAATAGAAAAACTTTATGAGTTAGTACATATTGCAATGAGGTATATTCAATAAAAAAATAATAATAGGTATAAAATTGATGCACTTCGAGAGTTTCTTTATCTGTGAAAATTATTGTTAATTTCGGATTTTATTGTTTTTCATTTTTAAAAGTTGATTTTATATTTTTGTCATCAATAATTTCCCGTTTGGGAATAAAAAGCTTTTTTTAAGTTTTAACTTTAAAAGATTTCTATCAAGCAAAATATACACTTAAATAGTAGAAAAAAATAATTGATGCATTTTTTGCCTCCGGATTGGCCTCAAATGGAACAAAAATATGTAATTTTTCATATTATTAAAAAATTTTATAAATTAAATTTTTTTTTGTCGATAATTTGTAAAAGTTTACAAATAAGAGCCTTTAAAGGAAATTTTAATCATAATAGTCACATTTATGCATTATTATACAAAAACACAACTTCCAAAGGGGCAATATAATATAATAATCATATTAACAAAACAGGTCAATATCACAATATCACAAGAATGTTTATGTCAAGTATAACATCATCTGATTATAACAAAAAGTTTATTTGTTTTGTTTTAAGTAGTCTCTCCTAACTCTAGGTAGTTTATTACCTTGCACAACGGTACAATAAGTCCTCTTTCTACGAAATACTGACAGAAGGGTGGAGCGAAAAACTTTTTTTGGAAATTGAAAACGCCTGAGGTGGGAATAGGTGCCATTTACGATAAAACTCAAAAATTCAAAACTTGAGTTCGATCAATTAATATCTTCAGGTTCCACATTCACGTTAAAATTTCGAAGTTTCATCAAATTTTACGTAAAAATGGTTATAAATGATTCCCACACAATTTTAGCTCCCTTTTCAAACCATAGCTGGTTAAGTTTATATTCTTAGGATGTCGTCAAACAACATTTTTAGACCTCCAATGGACCTGAAATGGTGGGAATTTCCAATTTTTCAAGCCCGAAATAAGGGTGCATGCCATTAAAATAGGCTAGCGACCGAAAATAAAATTTTGGAAAATCGGTGCCAAATAGAGCTCAAAAGTTGCGTTCATGGTCAAAAAAATTAACAAGGGTATTGCGCTGTGATTTGAGCTATGCAGTTAAGGTATACAGCTTAGAAACGCCAAATGAGAGAAAAATTCATTTGTATACTTATTTATATTTACTTTTTAGATAAGAGCAATAAAATTACTTATAAAACACCCTAAATTTTCTTTAACTGTATATAACACAAATAATAACCTTTTATTTGATAGTTCGTCCCTTAAATTTTAAGACTTGTTATAAAAAGTGGTAGATCAGGTTAAAGTTTGGAATAAAATGCATATAGTGCAATATAACGCTTTTTTGTCTGTTTTCGGTAAAAATATCAACCTTAGTGTTTTAAAAGCATTTTATGTAAACAAGAATGTGTATTACAGACTAAATATAATATTTGAACTTTAAGTTTATAAATTTAGGGGTTTTAAAGCTTTTTCATCCAAATTTGCAATTTCAGGCTGTTAACTTGATATTAAAAAATCTAATAAAGAACTCAAAAGTGTTATTGACTATGAAGACACCAAATTAAGGCAACTATCAGTGTTTATGGCATCTAAAACTTGAATTTGATTGATTAAACGTATCCCATTATACGTTATGCAAAAGATCCATTTTTTCACATTCTAGGGCCAAAACACACCTAAATTATTTTTTACGAATTTTTCTATTATTTTTTCATGAATAAGGAGGGTAAAACGCAAATTTTGAGCTCTATTTGACACCGATATTCCAAAAATTTTTTTTCGGTTGCTAGCCTATTTTAATGACATGCACCTTATTTCGGGCTTAAAAAAACGGAAATTCCATCCCATTTCAGGTCCATGGGAGGTCTTAAAATATTCTTTGCCATCCTAGGAATATAAACTTAACCAACTATGGTTTGAAAATGGAGCTAAAATTGAGTGGGAATCATTTATAACCATTTTTACGTAAAATGTGATGAAACTTCGAAACTTAAGCGTGAATGTGGAACCTGAAGATATTAATTGATCGAATTCAAGTTTTGTATTTTTAATTTTTTTCGTAAATGTCACCTATTTCCATTGGCATTTTCAATTTCCAAAGTTGGTCTTTTTTGGCTAGTTTCGCTCCACCCTAACTGACTGTCTGATCCCTGGCTACATGCAAAATAGACAGGGAAATCGTAATTCTTAAAACCATTTTATTTTGAAGTAGATCCCTAAGAAAAAGATATTCTATCGGTTATCTTGTACAAAGCTATTTGTATTAATCAATAGGGGTAAAACAAAAATTTGAGATATCTTCTTTACTAGATAGAATTTGAAATAGCTAGAATCCTTGCTTTTTATCGATCATTTTTACTTATCGCAGCAATGATTTTCCACAAAAACAAATTGATGTGAAACATACAGATGATGATGGAAAAAAAAAACTTTTTTTCCTAATTATTTTCTACTCCAAGCTAAAACATTTTGGCAAGAATTGGAATGGGAATAATTTGAATAAATAAATTCAAGTTCTCAAGCGAAATTTTTATACCTTATGTCACTTGTATTCACTAGCGGGTAAAATAACCGTTTTTTTCTATATTTTCTATATATCTAACAATTAATTACCATTAAATAGTTTTATGACTTAAATTTCACACGCCTATACTAATTGACTTAAAACTCAACTTATGACAAACCTTTACTAATAGACCTAATGATAGTTTCTGATGAACATAAAAAAAGTCAAATATTGTCTTTTAATGTTTCTTCTTTTTCCTTAATCTTGCTTACATATTTAAAAACAGACAATATCTTTACAACAGTGCAAAAAAGCGTGTATCTATTCCTTTATTTAATGTATCTTTCGAAGGCATACTGAAACCTTTTTTTCTTACAGAATTATGGAACCCGATGGAGTGCCAATTCCTTTTCTTCGATATGATTGTCCTTCAAGTGTATGCAGCGTTCTACTCAAAACAAGATATATGTATCCAGATATGGCTGTCTACAGTTTGAAAACAATTTTGCGAACCTTCTATGCCCTGCACCCTAGTATGGTGGATCATACGGAAGCCACTTTCACTTTCCAAAGATCTCGGAACAAGGGACTCCAATGGCTCCAAAATAAATCAAAAGAGTGGGGATTAACCATTTTGCAGGACATGCCGGATGGGTCCAAGAAGGTTCGATTTAGGACCTATGTTGAAGCACTTAAGTTTGCATTCCGGTTTGATGGTAAGTTGATTTTTCTGCCTCTTTAGTAAAAATATTAAATTGCATTACTAAGTTAGAAATAAAATGCAACATATTTCTTTGTAAAAAAATGTTACTTTCTATAATCATTACTTAAAAAGAATTTTAATGGAAATGATAGGTTACTTCCTGCTTTCAACCTATTTCATACCAATATCTTTGTCTATCAAATGTAAAAATTTAGAACATTGTAATATTATATAATTTATACATAAGTTGCGAAATTTCAGTTTAGTTATGCGAGTAAAATTAAATAGCAATGTCTTTAAAAAAAATCCTAAATAATTTGTGTCTTAAATGTCTTTTCCTTGGACCATTCTCTTATTGCAATTTCGTTTCAGGCTTAGGATTGAAGGATCGCCATTTAAAGTTCATCCTGAGGATCACTTTGCCCGTTTCTTATAAGATCCGGGAAGTTTTGGAAAGGCTGTCTTTGGTTTTCCAGCGGGATTTCGTCAGTAGACAGCAGCCGTTTGCTCCAAATCCAGAGGTGGAAGTCACACCTGCTTTACCCATGGCTCCGCGTGAAGTGTTCGTTCAGGAGCAAGGTACTTTTGCGAGGAGAAGGAGGAGAAATGAGGACGAGCCTCGACCCAGCAAAAGACGCTGCTTGATATGATTCTGTGGACTTACAGTGGCGTGGCTAGACTAATGTTGATAAAAGTAGACACACCGCTCATCATCTACCCTCTCTACTATGAGAGGGGGGGGCTGTGCCGCAAAAACCGTCAGGGCGGGACGGGGTGCAGTCCCTTGGGGAACGATGGTAGCCCACCTCCAAGTGGTGTTCCCTGGAAACGCTGGCTCTCGGCGGCTAAGAGGTTACTGAAGATCCCGAACCTGTGTTCCTGTTTTGGAAGATTTTGCTGTAACATCAGGTGGAGAGGAGACTTGGAAGGGTATGTAATCTTAGTTCGTCTTTCACTAAAGAAGTATAATACTACAGGAACTTTTATTGAATGTTTATGTGTTTAGGGTCATTAAGGAAAGCATGAAAAACATGACTAAGTGGGCGACAATGAGCCCTTTGGGTAAGGGTGACACCCTCACATAAAAATGTGATAATACAAAACTTAATTTTTACAAAACTAAAATTATGTTAGAAAACTCCAGCTCTCAAGCGTCGCCTCCAACCGTGGACCTGTTTCGCCCTTGTTAGGGCTCATCAGCACGGTATAGGAAGGTAACGCAAGAGAGCGGAGGGAGAGCTTCTAGTCTCCCTCCTTTTAGTAAAAGCTCTTTCTTTAAAAGGTCTTTTAGTAAAAGCTCTCCCTCCGCTCTCTTGCGTTACCTTCCTATACCGTGCTGATGAGCCCTAACAAGGGCGAAACCGGTCCACGGTTGTAGGCGACGCTTGAGAGCTGGAATTTTCTCACATATTCCTCTAACCAGAGGTAGTGGTAAAATACTCCCTTTTCATAAAATTATGTTGTTTTGGGGGACTCATGATCCTGTCATGTTTTCCGGAACCTGGAGACGCTGACTCTCGGCAGCTAGGAGGCTACTGAACATGCCCTTAATCCCTAACACGTGTTCCTGTTTTAAAAGATTTTTATGAAAAATAAGATGGAGAGGTGGCTTGGAATGGTATGTAATCTTAGTTCTTCTTTTACTACAGGAGTATGACTTTTAATGAATGTTTAATTTTCTCTAGGGATGCTGGTCAATGAGCCCTTTGGGTAAGGGTGACACCCTCCCATGAGAATGTGTTAACACAAAACAACCTAATTTTTGCAAAACTAAAATTAAGTTGTTTTGGGGGACTCACGAACCTGTCATGTTGCAAATTATTTTAGGATTTCGATTGATACTAGGCAAGTTTCTAATAGACAGGAGAAAACGTTTGAAATATGTCTATCTATGAAAGACAATGAATTTTATGAAGAAATAAATTATCTTATCTTCTATTAATAAGAGTCAACATTTTTTTAATTATAGAAATATTTTTCTTAATTTTTATTCAGATGCCACTGATACGAAACTTAACACTCTAATATCAGGTATCAGATAAATACAATGCAATTACAAATTGTTTCTTCAAAATGTTGATAGAGAGGAGATATTACACCGTGCATTCAAATTGGTATCATTTCTCCTGAATATTATGTACACAAATCCTTTATTTTTTGTTGTTAGAAAAAAAATATAACGAATACCCTTAAAAATTTCCCAAATCGACTTAAATGAACGCTTCGAATTCAGACAAAAAAAGGAGAAGAGGATGGAGATTTTTTTTTTACTTTAAATTAACTTAATTTTTTTCAATGTGCTCCCCTTACCCCTACATGACGAAACGTGGAATATCAACGTTTCTTATCACGTCACGTCCTCTTAAAACCCACACCACGCCAACCTTCCTAAAAATGCGTCAACTTCGTCTCGGCAAAACCCGCTGCACAAATTTATGCCCAGCATTCCGACAAAGTAGGAAAATAAGCCTAAACTAATAACCCATCCTCCCTCCTATCTGATTGCATCCAGCGCACGCATGCTGATTGGGAAAATGTCGAATCTGCAACACTGCAACAATTTGCAAGGTCGTGTGTCCATCGAGGCGCGCCAACTGATTGCGCGGCGCCGCGCTGCGCCGTTACGTGCGTCGAATCCCAACGGGGGTTTTTATAGCGATGCTGTGCGGAAGTTTAGTTTGTTAGCAAGGATTCATATTCAGGGAGGGTGCGCGTTTTTGGGAGGGGGGAGTGGAACCTTCAATGCAGGTGTGAATGAATGAATGCGTGTGTTGCAAATAGGTAGGAAGGATATATGTATGTCTGGAGGGTGGTGTGACAAACGGATACAAAAGTTTTGCTTTGGAGAAATACATTGTCCACAATAACGAGAGGATAGGATTAGAGCTAGTGAATTACGTTATCCGGAAAAGAGAAATTAGGTCTCAGAAGTCGCCGTGAATATCTTTGATACAGAATAGCATTTCAGTGGCGCGTGTAAGAATAGTGTTTGGGGAATTGAATTAGCAGTAGGATGAAGACTTAAAGAAATTGTGATGAAAAGTATACTAAGATCTTTAAAATAAGATATTAAAAAATTATTTACAATCATGTTACAAGGAGGATACAAATTATCACTTTTCTGTAGCTTTCATTCTTAAAAACACCCGTTGCCTCAGTCCTTTTAAATACGCTCTTATTATGTTTAAATTTCTTTATTATGCTCTATCTAGAGCTCAAAGATCATTCAATATTATCACTTTTGGTATTCATTTTGGAGGAATCAATTTAAGTGAAAAGTGTACCTTTGCATTTAATTATTAACTCCTCCACTTTTCTATGCAAAATAGTGGTTCATAAGAGTAAATCACTCAAGCTGAATAAGTACACCACCTTTAGTGTTACATTATACAGTAAAGCACCGTTTATACGTTTCTCATTTATACGACTTTATCATTTATACGTCGTTTTCGCGAAGTCCCAATTCATTCCTATTCTTTTTAATACAAAAATTCTTCGTTTATACGACGCGCAATATCGGTTATACGTCGTTTTCGGCTGTCTTAAAATTCTAAAATATCCAGTATCAGTTGTTATTCCGTGGGAAAATTTCCCCAGGAAGGTTGAAGAACACTGCATTCCTTGGCCGTTGTTGGGGGCATGACCAATGGAGTGGGGGTGAGTAAAAGGGCAGTTCGTTGAACTGATAACGGGATGAACTACACGGTGTCCCCTACGTTTCGCCGTAAACCACTTTTCCTTCCCCCCTTACATCCTGCTGCACTTTCCCTGTGGGGAGTTTTCGGCCAAACCTCCGAATCGAATACCATAGAATCGATGCCGAAATGCTGAATCGAATGCCTGTGAATCAAACCTACTGAAGAATCGATTCCTAGGAATCCTGGGAAAGTGGGGAAAGTAATTGGCGAAACGAATTGAAGCTCTCCAGGGGGCACGGTGGTTTCTTATCTAAACACAGGTGTTTATAGATGTTGAATTTATCACGGTGCTACCCTTGTATTTTGAAGAATGCACAAGGAATGTATGACGAATTCTTTTTCAGCATGGTGAACTAAACTTCTAGAAAGTGAAGATGGGAAACTTTCTTTACTTTCTTTTAAGTAAAAAATGTAGTTAATATTTTTAGCTGCGTCATAAATTTTAGGCTAATATAAGAAAGTATTAGATTGGAATAAGTTTTTAGCTGAGGAATTCAGTATTTAATATTTGGGGCCAAATCTTGGTAAATAACGTAAAAAGAAAAATTGAATATTCATTAAAATTCCTTTCTTAATAATTATTTTCTCAGGAATTTAATTAAATTTTTCGGTGAAATTATTCAAGATTTTCATAATTAAAGCCTATTCCATGGACACTATTTTAACAACAATGTTATTCCATTAAACTTTTTATTTAAAAATTATATCCTGAAAAAAATATATTTTAAACTACACTTACCAGTTTTAAAACTTTTAATTTCTTTGAAACAGATTATAAAATATTAGTATGATTTTTAATCGATGAGTTATATCTAGTTTTTCTGTTAAAAAATTAATATTTTGTGTAATCTTTTCTTTTTAACAATGGGGTGAGCCGTGAGCAGATATAAAGCTATTTTCAACCCAATGATAGCAAAAAGGGGTCAAGGGATCATTTAAAATTTTCGAAACATAGCCTATGCTTTTCCTTGGGTACGTAAGAACGGAAGTTAAAAAAATGGATTTGTGTAAAAGACAAACACACACAATCAATGACTTTTATTATATTAGATACCTCACAATAAGGAAGTTGCATGTGTCAGATTTTCAAAAACACAAGTGTTCCGTATGGTTTTTTGTTTGGTTAATTTAAATATCTAGTCAATTTGATTTTTTTTTTTTTTTTTTTAATCTTTGATGATTTGATAAGGTACTTATTCAGAAATTTCTTTTTGGCAACGCTGGCTGCCTGACGATCTGACGTGTTTTTCAGAGCTCTATTGAATTGAGCTATTTTGAAATTATTTATCAATATTTGTATTATTTAACATGATTTTAGGTTAAGTTAATTTACAATATGAATTTGTGACAACCAATTCATGAGAACTTTCAACTCATAACCAACCTGACGTAAACCGAAGTAAACGTTCACGAACTTGATCAAGATGCAGTGCGCCATGTGTAGCCAGGATTTGAAATTTCCAGAGGAAATTCTCAAATGCCATGTGTGCTCACAGCAAAGCCACCCGACTTGCGTTGGAATTAGAGAGGAAAAATTTCGAAAAATGCAACCAGCGCAAAAACAATCATGGAAGTGTGGAAAGTGCCGGTCTAATCCCCCTGATCTGAAACCCAAAGCGCCGAGTCTTCAACCAGACCTATCTGTTCCTCAAGATCAAAATGAGGCAAGTAAGGAATTTCTAACTAGTCTTATTGAGGATATGATAAGTGAAAAGTTTGACGACCTTAAGAGATACATCAAAAATGAAATTTCGGATCTGAAGCAAACCATAGAATTCAATTCCGGTTCCATCAAGGAACTCTCAGATAAAAACACCAAACTTGAAAAAGAAATATCAGCTCTAAACAAATCCCTAAAATCAACACTCATTGAAAATCAACAATTGAAATCTCAGATTGAAGATCTTACTCATGAAGTGATCGACCTTCAACAATATTCTAGAAGGACTAATATAGAAATAGCTGAAATTCCAGAATCTAGTGAAAACACAGAAGAAATTGTTAAAAAAGTGATTAAAGCATTAGATCTAAACGAAGAAGTAAAGATTTCGGCAGCTCATAGAATTCCAACTAAAAATGTAAACAAACAGAAACCTATCATTGTCCAGTTTCAGACGAAATATGAGCGAGATATGGTCATCAAAGCCGCCAAGTCGAAGAAGCTCTCAGCCCAGGATGTAGAGATAAATTTCCCCAATACACCAATTTACATCAACGAACATCTCTGTCCTGCACTGAAGAAAATTTACTTTGAGGCACGCCAATTTAAAAAAAAACACAACTACCGTTTTTGCTGGGTCAGGGATGCAAAGATTTTCCTGCGGCAGGAAGATAACTCTAAAGCAATCAGAATAAGAAAAATGTCCGATTTCCCTGATGTGCCACAGTAAGTCCTATTTCCCAGCAGCTACTTCTCAGTGCCAAACTATTGACAATCTAAATAACTTACCTGCTTTTATTTCTAGTTTGAACATTCCCGCAAATTATAATATGTTATCTGTTCTGCATTTTAATATTAGAAGTTTAAGATCTAATTATGATGAATTTTTGGCTCAGGTAAATGACTTTCTTCCCGTTCTAGACTGTATAATATTAAGTGAAATTTGGATCTACGAAAATGAAATTCAATTTTATAATATCCCTGGTTTTAAAAGTTTTTCACAGTGCAATGTATCTAATAGATCAGGTGGTGTTATAATATTTATTAAAGAAAACCTTAATTTCGTTCCCATATCAATTCCTAGGTTAAATTCAGCTAATATAATTGCTTTGTACAACCCAGATATTAAACTGAACATAATCGGTATTTATCGCTTTCATTCTTTTACGATTGATTTTTTTCTGAGTGAGTTTAGTACGTTATTACCAATGTTTACCAATAACTCAATTATAGGTGGTGACTTAAATATAAATTTATTAGATCATATTGCCTGTAACGACTATCTAGACCTATTGTACTCAAATGGCTATGAAAGTATAATTAACATTCCTACTCGAGAAACAGAAAATTCATCCACATGTATTGATCACTTTAATTTAAAATTTTCAGGTAAATTTTCTTTTGATTGTTGTAGATGTCTCAGCTCCATAACTGATCACTATCCAATTTTCCTTGCTGTTTCATATTGTTTTCAATTGAAAAGAATCCCTATTTATAATGATGCCCCTGTTTTTGAGGTAATTAATTTTGATAAACTGGATCGAGTTATCAAATCTACTGTATTTGAAAGAGATAATGGAAATTTAGATGTTACCTACAACAATTTTATTAAAAAACTTCAAATATGTGTACAATCTTGCACCAAAAAAATTGAGAAAAAGAATCACAAATCAAAAAATAAATGGATATCTTCAGAAATTCTAAAAGAAATCAATAAAAAAGAAAAATTGTACAAAATAAAAAAAAGAAATCCTAATGATAAAACAGCTTGCTTTAACTACTCTAAATCACACAGATTAGTAAAAAAACTATTGAAAGAAGCTCGCTCCAACTTTTACAAAAAAGAGTTTGAAAATTGTTCTGGTAATTCAAAAAAGGAATGGAATATTGTAAATAATATATTGGGATGTAAAACGAAAAGCACCAAAAAAACTTTCTCACAGGCGGATGTAAATTCTTTTAATGACTTTTCCTCAAATATTGGTTGCAACATTGTGAAACAGAGTGATAAATACCGGGATTTCGTTACTCCTTGTGTTAACTCTATGGCATTTTTAGACGACGTTTCAGAATCTGAAACTCGGGGTATCATTCTAAATCTAAAAAATACCAGCTCATGTGGTTACGATAACATAAATTCTAAAGTTTTTAAAATAGTCAGTAAATATCACTGCAATTTTATCCAATCTCTTTTGAATCAATCAATTAAAGAAGGCAAATTCTTTGAAGCTCTTAAATACTCTACTATCGTACCTATTTTAAAGAATGGAAATCCCGATGTTTTCACTAATTACCGCCCAATTTCTTTGTTACCTGTGTTTTCAAAGATAGTGGAAGAGGTGGTATCTACAAGAGTAAAAAAGTTTTTGACCAATAGCAATTTCTTTTCTAACAACCAGTTTGGCTTTCGAGATAATTTAAGTACCACAAATGCCTTAGTAGAATTTTCGACCTCTATTACTAATAACCTTAACAACAACTTAAAAACCGCGGCTATTTCTTTGGATATAAGCAAGGCTTTTGATAGTGTCAATTATGAGATTC
This sequence comes from Tetragnatha versicolor, assembly GCA_024610705.1. NCBI lineage: Eukaryota > Metazoa > Arthropoda > Arachnida > Araneae > Tetragnathidae > Tetragnatha > Tetragnatha versicolor. Next base: position 42,811,755 of record JANDEH010000002.1, on the reverse strand, counting down.
TTCTTTATAAATTAAATAGTGCTGGTATCCGAGGTAACTGTTTGAGTTGGTTTCGTTCATTCATATTAAACCGGAAACAAAGAGTTAATGTTAACAACATTTTTAGTCCGTTTATTGCCTCAAAGAAAGGTGTTCCTCAAGGTTCACGGCTAGGTCCTCTGTTATTTAATATATATATCAACGATTTTTGTAAGCTAAATCTACTGGGTAAAATCTTAACTTTCGCAGATGACACAATTATTTTATATTCTGCTAGATCGTATGACCAACTAGAAAATTTAATTAATCAGGATCTATTAATAATTTACAATTGGTTCGCAAGTAATGAACTAAAAATAAATGTGAACAAAACTAGTTACATAATATTTTCCTTACAGTCCACTTTTCATGAAGATCTTAAATTATACTTTTGCGATTGTGAAAATAAACAGTGTGAAAATCATTTTATCAAATACACTCCAACAATAAAATATTTGGGTATTTTGTTTAATAAAAACTGGAAATTCAAAGATCATATAAATTCAATAGGTAGTAAGTTAAGATACATTTTGTTCAGGTTTTATCACCTAAAAAAATATATTTAGTGCAGCAGCTTAGCACAAAAATCTGGCAATTCTGGCTACCAGCATGAAACTTGGTACACTTGTTCTTTATGATATTAGGGTCTAAAAACCACCGGGACCCTAGCTCTGCGACCCCCTGATAAGGAGGAATCCAAGATGGCGCCCAAGATGGCGCCGAACTCAAATTCACCTATTTTTGCGTTATTAATGTCGATTTCTAGGTTTTCAACCATGCAGAATTCAAAGATTGTTATTCAGAAGCTCTAAAAATTGACTTTTTCCATGTTTTAAACTTTTTTTATCAATTTAAATGAGATTAATCTGAATTTTAATTAATCCGTTACAACTGCTTTTTAAGTAGATTTGTATGTTTGAAAGTAAGCCAATTCTTTAAAAAAATGTTGTAAGCTATGAAATATTTACCTACGTGAAGTTAGATACTCGTCAGTTTACAAGGGAATCCAATATGGCGTCCAAGATGGCGCCGAAATAAAATTCCTCCATTTTCGCGTTATTAAAGTAAATTTCTAGGTTTTCAACCATTCAAATTTTTAAAATACTTATTTAAACTTTCTAAATACTTACCTTTTCCATGTTTTAAGCTTTTTTATACATTTAAATTAGATTAATCCGAAATTTAATTAGTCCGTTACAACTGCTTTTAAATCGATTTTTTTGTTTTAAACTAAACCAAATTTGTAAAAAAAAATGTTTTAAACTATAAAACATTTACCTCCGTGAAGTTAGATACATGTTATTTTACAAGGGAATCCACAATATATATCCTTCAAGATGGCGCCGAAACCATATTCGTTCATTTTTGCGTTTTAAAGTCAATTTCTATGTTTTCAACCATTTAAATGTTTAAAATGATTATTAAGAATCGCTAAACACTTACCTTTTTTTTAATAACGACTTCTTTTATCCACCTGGAAGAAAGATAGGCAAGATGTCGACTAAAATTAAAATAGTCTATCATAGCTCCGATTTCAGTCTATTTCTAAATTATAATTGAAGCAAATTCTTTTCTGAAAATATTAAATACTTTATCTCCCTGAAATTAGCTACTTGTAAGTTCACCTGGAAGAAAGAACTTCAATATGGCATCCAAAATTAAAGCATTTAAAAACTGGGTTTGATAAAAATAAAGCTACTCGACTAAAAAAACCCCGAAGCATGTATGACAAAAAAGCGAAGTTTATTTAGTTACTTTACAAATTGATTACTGTACAGGTACACACTGTCCATCACATGCACAAAGTGTTGTGCAAGGCAAGTTTACTCTGGAACATTTACAGTTTTTAATGCACATTGTTTTGCATCTGCAGCTAATCAGTTCCTTGCAATCTGCAGAAGCTTCAGGGAGATTGCTCCAGTGCGGTTCCAAGGAATCTAAACATTTTTTCCATCCCCAATGATTGACATCTGGTAATAAAATATTTTTTTCGAGGCAATTCGCCCATATGTACGATTGCAACACTGACCTGTTTAAATGTTGACGTAAAGCCTCTAATGTAGGTGGAATATTTTCAATAGATCTATTTTTTTGGCTAAATAGAATACGCCTACATTCATTAATGGATTCTGTACTACTTGTTAAGTCGTACAAAAGTATGGTAAATCTTTTAATGAGTTCAAAGTCAGAATCTGCTACAAAAAATTTCGATGAAAGTCGTTTAAAAACTTCTGTCATGTATGGCAACTTTTTCCAAACATTCCATGCTTTCATTTTTCCTATTCCATAAAATGAGGAAACCGTGTCGCATCCAGTGAAAGCATGAAAAAATGGAAGGGCTTTGCACTCATCAGTTACCAAATCTTTAATTAGTCTACTAAGGGGAAACTTAGTTTTGTTCTTCCCAACTCCAAAATCCATCCATAATTCTTTCAGACCAAGACTTCTCAAGGCTTCAAAGACTCCGATAGCTATGACGATTACATCAGAGTCAACAGTCTCAATGCATATATTTTTATGTCCTGCCAATACTGAATCCTTTGCGTGTAAAAAAATTCTGGTGTCAGCTTCTTCGTGAGAGCAAGGAGCAATATTCTGTGCGTTGAAACTGTCTGACGAAGAAATTGTCATTTCTTCTTTGGTTAAAACCAAGAGCTTGTCTGGCAGTTCTATACAACTCATTTCAGAGGCAAGTAGGTTAAATAGTTGTATTTTGTTCTCATCCACATTCAAAAATTTGCTAAATGATTTTGGAAGTGGTGTACTACCTTTTACGATAATGGGTTTCCCCAAACCCCTTTTTGTTCTCGTGTCGGCTTTTAAACTGTCAGGTAAGTAACGGTCGAATACAACATCGACTCGGTCGTACTTACTCAATCTTCTTAAAATAGCAGGTTTAAAAACCTTTTCGAAATATTCGGAAAATGTTTTTGCCATCGAAGTTGGTAAAGAATGTACAAGAACAGATCCGTCTATTATGAGAGAAGAACATTCTGAAATACTTGTGCTTCCTTGATCTAACTCTGGGTTGCTTGTCAAGCACTTGATTACTTCAGACTTTTTATTTGGTCTTCGCAATTTTCCGAATTCACTCAGGGAAGGTGGGTAAGGGTGGTTTTCATGAGCGAAAAATCCCAACACATCAGAGTCTCGTATCTGACTTGCAATATATAGCTTGCAAAAAACATTTGAATCCTTCCTCAGCTCCTTAACCCGCATCTGCAGCGAATTTTTAGAGGGTTTTATTTTTTCTTTAAACAAGATCAGGTTGTTTCTATTAATTACTGCATTTACTGAGGTACTTCCTTGTATCAAACGTTCATTCACATATTTTTCATAAGATCTTTTTCCTGTATCATGGGCTTTTCGTACAGATGCTTCTGATTCTTCAGGCATTTTGGTTTTTGTCACTGCAGTTGACAAAGAATCCTCTTCAAATGGATTTCCATACTTTTCGAAGCAACTCACTACACTCAAGATATCTTTTAAAAACATTTTCTGAAAGGCCTCAGTGTTTTCTCTATGTTTTGAAATCCTACATTCTTCTCCTTCCGAATCGTCATCTATATTATAATTCCAGAGGTCCTGAAATTCTAAAATCATTTCAGCAATAACTGGCCCAGCTATCATCCATTTGGAGAGAGCAGAAGGATTCTCTAATAAACCGATAGCTCCACCAACTCCTTTTATCACTTTATTGTTTTGCTCGTGTAATTGATCGTCAGCTATGCAGGAGAACTCTCTATTGCTTTTTCTGCTTACAAACTTCCCTTTCATGAATTCATCATGGATCTTAGGATGACGAGTTTCTAGTTCCTGCAATGTTTTCACGAAAATCGGCAACCAGCGGGAATAATGGATTTGATCCATTGCGAACATCCATGGACATATCTGTGTAAGAATAGCTTTGAAATTGGTGTAATTTCCTTCACGAAGGCTTTGAACGTAAGACAGTAAAAGTGTTTGTAGCGTCATAGTTGTTGACCAATACAAAAACTGCGTCGATTCTTCTTCTCTTTGGTCACTCCAGTCTTTAAAATTTAAAGTTGTATCATCTTTCTGATAGGCGTTCTTCTTTAAAATATTTAGAGCAGCTAATGTGACCTGGTGAGCATATCTTGTTCTTTTCACATGTGAACAAGAAAGAAATTTTTCAGCTTTGCCTGTTGTAGTAATGCCTGAATTCACAAGGATATCAACCCAACCAGACCCCAAAAGCCAAGACCCAATCATCCTCATAACAGCCATTTCAATGTGGAGGCCACCCATCATAACTACTACTTTATCTTCGCCAAATTCTTCTGGATAATTCCACTGGAGTTGTTTGGCCAATGCATATATTGGTTGATCGCCAGTGATAACCATGATTTCTGAATTCAAATTTAGTTCTTCATATACATCTCTTATTCGAAGTAGGCAATGAGCAATGACTACAGGGGATTGAACTTTTTCATTTAAAAGTGGCATTATCGCATTATTGCAAACCATAACATTTTTTTCAGGATTACAGTTGGCTGATGAAAAAGCAGACCATGAAATGTTTTGTGTAGAAGCGCATGAGTCTAAGTTATTGCCTTCTACTGTTTCAACTATTTCCTCTAACCATTTTGTGACTGTTTCAAAAGCTAAGTCACAAGTGCTGCTCTCAACATTTACAGTAGACAAAGGTAATCCTAAGAATTTGTTAGAGCAAGATAGAGGAGCCACTTCAGAATATGATGCAAGAAGTTGCTGAGTAACATCTTTTTCTTTGAAACCTCCGATTATCTTAAAGGTTTTCTTTTTCAAGTAACAATCTGGATGTTGTATAATTGTAATACTTGTACCGTGAAAAGAGCTCGAAGCAGTAGTTGATGAAGGGTTGTGGTCAATGTTGTCGATAACTGCAGTAGTAAAGACATTAGGATGGAGTGATATTGGTACAACTTTTTGTGTTACTTCGTACTCTTCACAAATTCGATTAGTTGTGGTGGCTAGTACTTGTTGAACTCTGTCATAAGAAACACACAACCCGAGTTTATTGAAATCACGTATTAATGTTTTGCTCCTGCAAGTTGAATATAGTCTTAAACCAACATACAGAGGAAGTGGTGTTTCACGGTCAATCAAGTGTCTCATTGATTTTGTTTCTTCTCTTCGCTTCGATTTAAGAGCGTTGAAGCGAATTAGCTGAGCCAGAGATAATAAAGGGGCTTTCTGAAGGTTAATAGCAGCATAATCTTCATCAAAAGACCCTTCTAAAATCATTTGCAAAAGTAGGACTAAATTTTTATTTACACATTGTGTTGGAGTAAACTGCTCAGAAAATGATCCTTCGAATTGTGGAAACTCTTCAAAAATACTCTTACGTACTATCTTAGCTGCTCTTGCAAGACACATACCATCACTCATTGCATTTTGACTTACTGCATCTCGAAAAGCATGCCCCACAGACTCACGAAAGAAAAGTATGACATCTCTTCCTGACTTGCTGAACTCTAGTTCTGGAATCAAGCCTAACAGATGTTCACGCAGTCGTAATCGATGAATTTTAGGATCTTCTACTCCAAAGCTTTTCATGGTATCTTCCATTTTTGTAGCTAGCATGGTCATTTTAAAGATAGGCGAAGTCTGTGGATTGTATGTATAAGTCGATTCAATAAAGTCCACTAATTGCGAAAGAGCTGATCCGTACGCGAAACGATGGAAATCATTTTTGGAATCCTCGCTGATGTTTCGTCGCTCGTAACTACGGAATTTCGTTCTATACTTAACATAACAGAATTTATGATATTTTGCTTCTTGCGCAACTAGGTCTGGAGAAGACAGTTTGGCTAAAATCTTTTCATCCTCGAGTTCCTGTGCCATGAAAATTATATTTGATCCTATTTCAAGTGTTTGAGCATTAACTAAACGGTTCTTTTCATCCTCGTATTCATCACAAAAAATACACGTATTCTTGATGTCTTTTTTCAATACCTTTGATCTTGTCAGACATTCTTTCAAAATAGGTATTGAAGGTGTTTCTTCGATTTCCTGCACTTCTTCCTCTTCTGCTTCTACTTTTATTATATCCGCCTTCAGCCCTTTTTTAAAACGATCAAGTTTATACATACTGAACTTTGTTTTGCATACCTTATGATACACTGCATTGTTACAAATCATGGTCTCTGCTACTCCCCTTCCATCATTAATTCTAGACAAATCAATGGAATTAGGCAAAAGACCTGATCTTGAGAATTCCTGTAGAATATCCGCCAAAGTTATTAAACCTTTTCTTGTCCCCTTCTGAAGATGAGCATTTGTATATTCTTGGCAAAGTATGCATTTCTTCCAATCAATAGGAGATAAAAATGGGTCATTTACTACATGCAGTGTTTTTCTCTGGGCCATTTGCTTCAGAATGTTTCATTTATCTTTAAAAAGGAAACTAAATTTAATATTTTCTTTTCAATAATGAAGATGAGAACGAATATGAGTAAAGTATAATTCTTACCGAATTCGATTATCTATAAAATCCAAAATGTAACTCCAGTGCTTTGAAAAACGTAGAGATTATGTTGAATGCTTCCAGCGATTTATAAACACACAGAATAGAAAGGGAAAGAAAATTGTTAAGATTGTCGATGGTGGTCACAGTTAAAATTTTAAACCTCTTATCACAACAGGTGTGAAAGGATCTTAAAAGGAATGCCGCCTGCGTGATTTATTACAACCCGTCGAACCCCCGCTGACTACTTCAAGTGACCGTCATTTCCTGTCAAAAATTCAAAGTAAACAAAAACAAATGGAGCACATGTGTTCCCCCTTTCACAGTGATATTTTCTTATTGGGTCGTAAATTACCTAACTTGAACAGTTGGGTGATGTTTTAGTACCTTTCGGTAGTTTTCAAAGAAATGCATCTGAAGCGAGGATATGATGTATGGTAGGGCGCAGGCGTTAAGGTTTCTAACGATAAATTTCTCCAAATTACCAAAATCTGGGAAGGAAAGATTGAGACATTTTTATCCGTTGTTTTTATAAAAGCAATTTTTGAATGTATAGTCGGGTGGTTTAGTACAAAAAAATGACCGAAAACTGCAAATTGTGATACTTTTATGAAACTATCAGGGATGATATATCAACATATAAGAAGTAAAAAATCGATGGGACCCCAAAATTTTAGCACGTGGTTTGACCGCTATGACGTCATAACAAAATGGCGCCCCTAGCGGTCCCAAAACGATGTCGTGGTAAATTTTTTAACGCTAAACACGTTTTGAGCTCTAAATATCCTTGAACATATCCTAAAAATCAAATATTTTCTAATATTTACTTACTCTAGGAATAATAGGGGGGGTTTCATTAGAATGACGTCATTATCACTTTGGTTGACCCGGCGTCCAATATCCATGGTGATGATAGTTTTTCTTGGTTTTATTTACCTTCCAGATCCTATTTACTTATTATTAAGTGTGTAAGGAAATGTATTTTCTAAATATAAAAAAGAATATTTGAGTTTTTGGGGGCGTGGTTTACTTAATTGCGCATATTTACAAAGGCGTCAGTAACGCAATTTTTAAACAATACTGAAATAAAGTTCTAATTGGGATACCAACACCAAACTTTCAGGGAGGATACATTATCATATAAGAACTGTAAAATCGATGGGACCCCAAAATTTTAGCTCGTGGAATGACCGCTATGACGTCATAACAAATTGACGTCCCTAGCGGTCCCAAAACGATGCCGTGGTAATTTTTTTTAAGGCTAAACACGTTTTAAGCTCGAAATATACATGAACATATCCTAAAAATGAAATATTTTCTAATACTTAATAGTGGGTGGAAAAATAGGGGAGTTTCATCAGAATGATGTCATTAGCACTTTATTCACTCTGCGTTCAATATCAATGGTGACAATAGTTTTCCCGATATTATTTACCTACTAAATCCTATTTATTTGTTATTAAGTCTCTAAGGAAATGTATTTTCTAAATATGAAAAGAATATTTGAGTTCTTTGGGGCGTTGTTTACCTATTTGCGTATTTTTACAAAGGCGTCAGTGATGCAACTTTTAAACAGCACTGAAATAACTTCTAATTGAGATACCAACGTCAAACTTACAGCGATGATAAATCATCATATAAGAACTAAAAAATCGATGGGACCCCAAAATTTTAGCCCGTGGTTTTTCCGCTATGTCGTCATAACCAAGTGGAGTCCATGGTGTCAGAAAACGATGTCGTGGTAATTTTTTTAGAGGTATTCTGTTTTGCGTTTAACACTTAATTAAAATGTTAAATGTTTTTTAATTAAGTATAAATATATAAAATAATATAAAATAAAAATGCATTAGATTCGTGAAAAGATAGATCCTTCTTAAGGTGAACGTTGTTAAGGTGGTATTGTTATATCACCATACTAAACAAAACTGCACCCTTAAAACAACTCATAGCTACGAGCACAATTTTTTTTGACGTCATAGCTGTCAAACCACGCTCTAAAATGTTGGGGTCCCATCCAAGGTTAGTAGAGAGAGAAGGTTGGCTCATCCGATGTAAACAAAGAATGCCCGTGACGTCGATAGGTGGCAGTGAAAGGCGCGCGAAATCATTTCCATAGCGACATTGTGCAGGTTTTGTAAGATTGTTGTTTATCTGGTTATTTCTCTCATAATCCGTTGTTATCATTATACATTTTTGTATTTTGCTTGATTTAAGCATATCGATTACGTTTCTTCAAATGTTCTTTAACTGAACCAGTCTAGCCGTGACTGAACATAATTCAATTCTGAATATTTTGTTAACTTTTGGATTCAATGTTGATCAATGATTTGTTGTGATATTGTGTGTGAGTGTGTTTACACCTGAAGTCAAACATTTATAAATTCTGCTTATTGAATGAACATTAACTTGGTCAACTTTAATATATCTATTCCCCTATTAATTTTGATCATTGGTTTAAACTGAAATACTTAGCTATGTATTTTTTTTAAACTTTTACTTTTGTTTTCAAAAAACTTGCTGAATGTTGCTAAATCACTTGAACAAAATAGCATTGCAATTGGGCTGTATGTAGAGCTAATTTTAATTATTTCTTTTATATTATTTAAATATTCATTTGTTATTAATTCTTACTATGGAGTAACTCTCGATAAAATTATTTGTGTTGTTTGAAAGATATGACAATTGACCATTCATTTAAATTTACAAATGAATTTTATTTAAAAAATTATTTATTAAATGTTATGATTGTGATAGTATGAGGAAAGCTAGATTTGATGCACCTTGAATTATTAGAATTATTTTATTAAAAAAGATTCCTAAGACTTAAATTTTGTAATCAAACCAGACACTTAATTTAAAAAGAAAATATTCCCTTATAGCCAAACAAAATAAACTAAGAAAATGCATTTTATAAGAACTAATAAATGTTTTTTGTGTACTAATGTTTGTTTTACTAGCTGAAAATTACCTTCAATCAGGTAAGGGAACGTACCCATACTACGTGACCCATTCAGGGGAGGGAGGGGGGTCTTCAAAATACCACGCTCGGTCACAGGGGGGAGGGGGGCTTAGGTTCTCGTCACGTAGTCACTTTCTTCTAGTCAATAAGACAAAATTAAGCCAAATTAATTATTGATATTTGCCAAATTAAGACTAATTAAGCCAAATTTATTAAAAATTAGACAAATTAAGCAAAATAAATTTTTTTAAACTTTCTGTTTGCAAAAAATGATGGCAAACCGTATTTAATTACTTCGTGAAAACTAGAGGGGGAGGGGGGGTCTTGGCATATACTACGGATGGTCACCAAGGGGGGAGGGGGTTAGTATGGGTACGTTCCCTAAGTTTGGTGCAAAATGCCCTAGAGTGGGCCATGTGCCATAAAAAGTCAATTAACCAACCAATCAATTGGGTAAGTAAATTTATCACTAGTCAGGGAAGTGTAATATTTTCACGTCAACTAAATTGTAATGTTCTAAAAGATATTGCCTTCTTGAATCGGTTAATTTCATAGTTTTGCTGAACTGTAGATTTTAATCGTTAAGGATTTTCAGCAAAATGTACATGCCAGTGTACTGATGCCTCTTCCAAGGTAAATTGATCAATAGTCTGTATAGTGCAATTTAATTTCATGTCTATTATTAAATTCTGTCTTAATCTGTTTCTTGAATATTAGATTTTTTTGTTAAGTTTTCAAATTTTATTAAGGAATATTGTTGATGTTTTAATTTTTAATAAAAAATATAATCACTAAATGCTTCTTTCATTATTTTTATTTCTCAAAGTAAATTTTTCCACTTTTTACACCAGGTTCTTTTTTTGTTCAGTATAAATAACAGTTGTATATCCAGTTTTAATAAATAAACATTGAGTGGAAAACCAAAAAAGCAAAATAATATGAACTTCAATTCTAAAATGTAATATTGATTGCATTGGAAGTTAGAGGGACCCAGAAAAATCTTACACATGTCCAAGTAATAAAAACAAAAGTTTTAATGCTTTATTATAACACCCAACCAAAGGGTTACTAATTATTATGCATAAAGGAATTAAAAAATACTATAGTGATTTGTTGCATAACACTATTTAAAACTTTTAAGAATGATTATTGGAATATGTAACATTCCTCAGTTCTATTAATTTTTTTATTGATTGGGATGGCATGTGGATAATGTATAGGGTATTTTCACATCTTGATAAAAACTATTATATCAAATTTATTTAAGTCAGCAGGACAGAAAAGTTGTACTGGTAATTAGGGATAATTAAAAAATGTAAATAAAAAGGTTTAATCCAAATTTGTCTGAAAAGTTTCATTCACGGGGAAAAAAGTGCAAAATGATTTGTGTTTTTTGCCTCATTTTTTTAATTAACTGATTTAATTTTACTTTAATATTTTTCTTAGTATTTCTTCAATATGTTATAAAATTAAATAATAATTATACAACATTTTTGTACTTAGAAGTATAGTGACTAGAATAAGTCACTATATTGTATACTTAGAAGCTGTACAATTTCAAGAGGAGTGATGATAAGTATGAGAACTAATGCATAAACAAAGCGAGATTAATAATATCCAAAAACGTTTAAATTGCCAAAAAACAGTTATAACGGAAGAAAAATGTGTGGTATATTATAACAGGGTATTTTGACTCAGGTAGCAGAAGCAATATAACCGGAAAAATAAGCAAAAAAAGAAACTAAATCGATCGGATTTGCCCATTGAAAGTCATGGGTATTGAGCAGTAGAAAAGCGAGCCGCGCCTGGCCGCGCCACCTTCCCACGTCATAGATCACGTGGTTAAAGCGAATGAGCCAACCTTCTCTCTCTATAAACCTTGGGTCCCATCGGTTTTCAATTCTCATATGATGATCTATCATCATTGAAAGTTTGAAGTTGGTATCACGATTAGAAGTTTATTTCAGTACAGTTTAAAAGTTTCATTTTCGACGCCTTTGTAAAAATACAAAATCATGTAAACCACTCCTCCAAGCACTAAAATATTCTTTTTATATTTAGAAAATACATTTACTAATATACTTAATATTAAATAAATAGGGGATCTAGAAGGTAAATAACAACAAGAAAAACTATCACCACCATTAATATTGGACGCAGAGTAATCCAAGTGATAATGACATCATTCTAATGAAGCCACCCCTCTATTATTCCTAGATTAAGTAAATATTAAAAAATATTTTATTTTTCATATATGTTCATGGATATTTGAGCTAAAAACGTGTTTAGCGTTAAAAAATTTACCACGGCATCGTTTTGGGACCGCCAGGGACGCCATTTTGTTATGACGTCATAGCGGTCATACCACGAGCTAAAATTTTGGGGTCTCATCGATTTTACAGTTCTTATATGATAATTTGTCATCCCTAAAAGTTTGGTGTTGGTATCACAATTAGAAGTTTATTTCAGTACTGTTTTAAAGTTGCGTTACTGACGCCTTTGTAAATGTGCACAATTAAGTAAACCACGTCCACAAAAACTAATATATTCTTTTTAGATTTAGAAAATACATTTCCTTAGGCGCTTAATAATAAGTAAATAGGTTCTGGAAGGTAAATAAAACCAAGAAAAACTATCATCACTATGGATATTGGACGCCGAGTGAACCAAAGTGATAATGACGTCATTCTAATGAAACCACCCCCTTATTATTCCTAGAGTTAGTAAATATTAGAAAATATTTTATTTTTAAGATATGTTCATGGATATTTAAAGCTTAAAACGTGTTTAGCGTTAAAAAATTTACCACGACATCGTTTTGGGACCGCTAGGGGCACCATTTGGTTATGACGTCATAGCGGTCAAACCATGCGCTAAAATTTTGGGGTCCCATCGATTTTTTAGTTCTTATTTGTTAATATATCATCCCTGAAAGTTTCATAAAAGTATCACAATTTGCAGTTTTTTTGTAATAAGCCACCCGACTATGTATATATTTTTTTACTTTAACACCTTCTTTAAGGGACTATTTTAATTTCAGTCCTCATCCCTCATCCTGAACTTCTGTCTTCAACCATGACAAAAAAAAAGTAGGTAAATTGGAAGAGATAAGTTCTTAAAGTTTCTTAATAATTACTTAAAAAATTGAAATGGTTGAAAACTTAGAAATTTACTTTAATAACGCGAAAATGGAGGAATTTTATTTCGGCGCCATCTTGGACGCCATATTGGATTCCCTTGTAAACTGACGAGTATCTAACTTCACGTAGGTAAATATTTTATAGCTTACAACATTTTTTTAAAGAATTGGCTTACTTTCAAACATACAAATCTACTTAAAAAGCAGTTGTAACGGATTAATTAAAATTCAGATTAATCTCATTTAAATTGATAAAAAAAGTTTAAAACATGGAAAAAGTCAATTTTTAGAGCTTCTGAATAACAATCTTTGAATTCTGCATGGTTGAAAACCTAGAAATCGACATTAATAACGCAAAAATAGGTGAATTTGAGTTCGGCGCCATCTTGGGCGCCATCTTGGATTCCTCCTTATCAGGGGGTCGCAGAGCTAGGGTCCCGGTGGTTTTTAGACCCTAATATCATAAAGAACAAGTGTACCAAGTTTCATGCTGGTAGCCAGAATTGCCAGATTCTGGTGCTTTTTTGTGCTAAGCGGCCGCACTAATTAACTCTGATTTACTTTTGAGAATATATTTTGCTTGGGTTCAATCTCGTATACAATATGGAATTTTGATTTGGGGTGGTGACTTTTATTCAAATATCAAGCCTTTGCTTACTATACAAAAGAAATTTTTAAGTTACTTTCCTCTTAATAATCTTTTAAATGCACGTCAGTTATATGTTCTCAATTGCCTTATTTTTCTGAAGAAATATCCTGGCTATGCCACGATAAACCAAAATTTTTCCTATAACCTTCGAAATCATAACTACTATAATATACCTATTCCTCACAAAGAAATATACAAAAAACACTTCCAATATCTTTCTGTCACTTTTTTTAATAAACTTCCAAGCGAAATTCAATCTCAAACTAACATTAAATACTTTAAGAAATTGTGCATTGCATATATTTTGAGTCTAAATAGCATTGAGTCCTTATTCTAATTTTGTCAGGTTTAAATATCATCATTTATTCATTTTTTCTCTATAAACATAGAAATTGCCAGCCAAGCCTTTTTGTTTTCCTTTTTTATTTTTTTGTTCTTGTATTTACAATTAATTTTTAAGTGTCTAGTGTTAAAAAAACAACTTCTTCCACCATAAACCAAATCGATTTTTTATTTTTGATCTTACCTTTAACAATGATATTCCATGACCCCATGGACGAGCGGTAGCTCCTTTGGGAAATGTATGTATTCGATCAACTGCGTTTGTATTTTTTTCTGTTCTGTTCTTTTGTTTGTCCAATAAAATCTTCAAATCAAAAAATCTTCAAATTTGTCAAAAAAATGTACAGGTAATTTAATATTTTAATTTAAAAGTTGAGAAAAAAACACGTGACTGAAAACGTTTATTGTTTAAAGATATCAACAATCACACCATCAACTCCATTGCTTTCCAACAATGTTTATCGTATGATGACGTCAACGTACGATGATCCCAGACTTTTGGCGTTTTCGCGCGCTTTTAAAAAGTGGATCTTTGTTAGTTTTTTTGGCAATCAAAAATTTCTCGATCGGCCTCAAATTTTGGGTAGTTGCTTATTTTTGCAAGAAGAATCGATTAAAAAAATCATGCAACTTCCTCAATAAACCTTATACAGAACAGAATGTTTTTGTCTAAACGAGTTAAAATAACTTTTGAAAATTTAAAAAAAAAATCTGAGATTGAAGATTCTTTTACTGTATTTTTTTAAAATACACATATTTAGTAAAACCTTATAGGTACCGGAATTTTATATAGCAAAGTGTAATTTAAGATTTAAAACTGCGATAAAAGAAACTCCACATGTACTATCAGTACTCGAAAGTATCCATTTAATTAATTAGCTCTAGTGGATAGAATTTTCTAAAGATGATTATTTTATTTGTTCTCATTCCTTAATTTTCAATCGAAAAATATTCATGACTAAAAAAATAATCGTACGTATACAGAGTACGTTTCTACAGAGATTATAACCCTTACCTATTTATAAGTAGGATTTATCGATCGTTTTCATTCTTATACAATTGAATACTTTCTTAATGATAACTTTGCTATCACCTTTAAGTAAAAATGCAATAATCGGGGAGCAGATTTAAATATATATTTAGTATTGGATCTCGTACCTAGTGATGACTACCTTGCTGTACTTGTATTGTACAGTATTGGCATCGCGAATTTCAATAATATTCGAATTGGAGAAATTGACAGTTCTTGAACTTATATCGATCATTTAAGTAAAATATAATTCTCAAATCAAAATTTCTAGATGTTTACGTTCCATAACTGGTCATTATACCTTTATCAATAAAGATTAAGAATTTTTAGGCAGTATAAAATTTTTTTACAACCCAGCATTTTGGTTTTCCTGTAAAATTTATCGTTTAGTGTGAAAAAAAATCGCTTAATTATCCTTTTTCCAAACAAATAATCTTAATAAGAACAGGCTGATGCAATATCCTTGAATATTAGTAAATCTTATGACAGCTCAAATCAGGAGATTGTTTTCTGTATAAATGAAATGTAGATGGTATTCTGGGAAACTGTTTGAATTGGTTCCAATCTTTAATACTCGAAAGCAACGCGTTAAGTTAAATATTTTATATACAGTCAATTTATCTTTGTAAAAAATGTAATACTAAGTAAATTCGTTTGCATATAAATTAATATCTCTCCTTAAATTTTATAATTTAAAATAATGAAAATGATTTTGCATGGATGGGTTAATGGGGTATATACTATTAGATCCCTCTGCGGTGAAATCACGGATTTAATGCAAAATTTTAGTTTGTGGTTGCAGTAAAGTGGGAGATTAACACTAATATTAAGCCATTAATTAACTTACCATTATACTCTTTGCGATTTTTGTTCCCGATTACAATTATTAGAATTTTTTAAACAGCAATATATATTGAAATTTTTCGTAATATTACACAAATATACCACGGAAGAAGTATTATTAAATAATGTGCCACACATTTCCATTCAATATATTTGCAAACTGGTATGAAAATTTGTAGTATGCTTTTATTACACTATTATTTTAGTATTAGGATTTATTATTTAGTACACTGCTGTGCAAAAATTAAGGACGGAACTGTTTTTTCAACTTAACAAATAGTAGAATTATTGTTTATCCATGAAAATCATACCAAAAGATGTTTATTTGGTGAGAATACAGGGCCCGAGAAAAAAATTTTCCCTATCAATATTTTAAGGGGGTAAATGGGCCCTCCATTGATAATGGAGTTCCATTACACATTTAGAGCAGTGACAGAAACTTCTATAAAAGAGGTATTTAACCAAAAAAATTTAAGTTTTTTGCAATGAATATGATTATTTCTGAACTCAATGCAAATTTTAAAACGTTTGTGCTCCCTTTAAATGGTATTTTTTAGGTTTTATTGAGATATCGGTCTAATTATCATTTTTGGCAAGTTTTAACTTCTGGGTCATTTTTGGTGAGTGGTATCTTAGCGTTAACCATGTTTTAGTAGGTCTCACACATGCCTAATTGCGTTTGGGTCTGGGAGCCTGAAAAGTATCACTTTATTCTTTCAATATCGTTACCTATGAAAAACTTCGAGTTAGTCAAATTGTGATTTTCTGCCTATTTTTCACTAATAAAGAGAAATCCTTGACCCGATTCGATCTCTTTAAACTTCATTTTAAAGATAATTGAGATATTTTTACAGATATATCTTTCTTTTCAGCCACGTTTAAGTCCATAAACACTAAAAATGCTTCTTTTTTTGAACGTTAATAACAGATTTCCTTTCTGTGAAACTATGCAATTCTTTGTGCCGTTTCAGCACCCCTTAAACACAGAAATTTTCACTGATATCTGCAATTGCGTACCTGTGCTCTCATGTCCCTTATACATCTTTTAGAAGACCTCTCGGGTCAAATATTTCTCTTTATTAGTTAAAAAGCTGCAGAAAATCACAATTTCACTACTTCAAAGTTGTTCATAAGTAACGATATTGAAAGCACAAAGTTACTTTTCAGGTTCCCAGACCCAAACGCAATTAGGC
Source organism: Tetragnatha versicolor (assembly GCA_024610705.1). NCBI lineage: Eukaryota > Metazoa > Arthropoda > Arachnida > Araneae > Tetragnathidae > Tetragnatha > Tetragnatha versicolor. Next base: position 42,795,113 of record JANDEH010000002.1, on the reverse strand, counting down.
ATGTGTGAGACCCACTAAAACATGGTTAACCCTAAGATACCACTCACCAAAAATGACCAAGAAGTTAAAACTTTCCAAAAATGATAATTAGACCGATATCTCTCAATAAAACCTAAAAAATACCATTTTAAGGGAGCACAAACGTTTAAAAATTTGCATTGAGTTCAGAAATAATCATATTCATTGCAAAAAAACTTTCTGTCACTGCTCTAAATGTGTAATGGAACTCCATTATCAATGGAAGGCCCATTTACCCCTTTAAAATATTGAAAGGGAAAATTTTTTTCTCGGTCCCTGTATTCTCACCCAATAACTTATTTTATACCCAGTGTTATTCTTAGTATTTTTTTGGAGGAGTAAAAATACTCCTTGACTTTTTTAGGAGGCGTGAAATTTATTTATGAAGAGTGAAATACCCCCCGGAAATAGCATAAACCATATATAAAGAGACAAACTTTTTATAAAAACGCTCTTTTAATGGACACACTGAAATAGAAAAATGAAGATGCTATTTTGGTTGTTAACAGTTAAAGCATCTGTTAATATAAGTAGAAAATATTAAACATTATAAATAAAATAATTTTTTTACATTAAACATTATAAATAAAATAATTTTTTTACATTAAACATTATAAATAAAATAATTTTTTTACATTAAACATTATAAATGAAATATTTATTTAATGTAACAAATTTGAGTAGAACGATTTTTTTTATTTTGGTTGGTGCCATGCGTTTTTTAAGCAAAACGTTTGTTAAAAATTCAAAGCGTGAAAATACGCCTGCCTAGTTTTTAAAAGCGTATTTCCTATTTTCAATGCGTGAAATACGCTCTCAGAAGCGTTAAAATTATCACTGTTTATACCCAACACTTATTTTATATTTTATACAGGGTGATTCAAAATTCAACATCAATATTTGGTGATGAGGTAGAGGGGACCTAGACAAGCTATTTAGAATAGGAATGAGGGGGCGCAGCTATAGAGCTATAGGACCTAATGTAGTGCGAGAGCGTTACAAAAGGCTGTTTTGATAAAGCCCGTTAAACGAAACAAAACATAATGAAATGAAAAAAAAAATACTGCATTGGGTAAAGCAGTATCCGTTCTACTTACTCCTTAAATTTGATAGAATTGAATTTGATAGAATTAACTTTTGGAATTTCCGTAAAGCAGACTGGAACGTATTCACTGAATTAACTGAGCAGATTTTCTGTGAGGAGAGGATCGTTGACGACCTAGAGACTAATTGGACCTTCTTCAAAAATACTCTTCTTAACTCTGCCAAACATTCTATCCCTAGAGGAAATTATTTAAAGCCTAAGAGACTATATTCACGTATCACTCCTGCGATCACTGCTTTAATTGAAAAAAGAGATGGGCTGTTTCGGGATCTTCAAATGTCTAACAATGATGACCAAAGAATAGAATTAAACAAAATCAATGCTGAAATTAAACAGGCATACGCCATTAACAAAAGGAAAACTTGGATAGAGATGTGCAGTAGTATTGATGCAAGAACTTCTAACTCAAAGTTGTGGAAGCTCGCAGCGGCTCTTGATAATCATCAACCTCAAATTGAAAAGTGTAACACCATCATTGGGCCAAATGGATGCATATCGCAAAGCGATAATGCAGCTGCAGATACTCTAGGAGCACATTACAAGCAAGTGAGCAATCTGAATTTTGACAGAAATGACAAAGCAACTGAGAAATGTGCAAGAGAGAAAGTCCACAAATGCCGTAGCTCAAGCCTTGGTGATCCTATTTTCATTACTAATTTTGCAATGCATGAATTGGAGACTGTGCTTGGTGATATAGACCCTAAAAAGTCCCCTGGACCAGATTACATCCACGGCCAAATGCTCTTGCATCTTGGACCCCATGGTAAACAGACACTGCTGGACATTTTTAACCAGTCGTGGAAAAGAGGCCGTGTACCACTTGATTGGAAAAGGGCAACTGTGATTCCTATCAGGAAGACTGACAAGCCAGCTAGCTCTGCTGAGAGCTACCGCCCGATCTCCTTAACTTCTTTGCCATGTAAACTAATGGAAAAAATGCTGCTGCACAGACTTTCCTTCCATCTCGAATCAAATGACCTGCTTCCTAGGGAGCAATATGGATTTAGGAAAGGCCATAGTACAATAGATCAAATTCTGTATTTTTGCCAAAGTGTTAGGGATGCACACAACCTAAAGCCTACAAATCACACTGTGGCCGTATTTTTGGATTTGTCCAAGGCCTTTGATAAAGTTTGGAGACACAAACTGGTTGTAAAGCTCTTCGAAGACTTCGGGGTCAGGGGCAATGCTCTGCCTTGGATTGCCGATTTCCTTAAAGCAAGAACTATCAGGGTTAAATTTAATAAGTCCCTGTCTAAGGAATACAGGCTTAATCAAGGAGTCCCCCAGGGCTCAGTTTTGGGGCCAACACTTTTCTCTCTCTTCTTTGCCGGGATAGAGAAAGTGATCTCTAAGAGATGCAAAGTTGGAGTGTTTGCTGATGATGTGGTTCTCTGGCACTCTGGTCGTGATGTTGCGAATATCCAGGACACTATTAACCTCACACTTAATGAAGTGAGTGAATTTGCTGAAGAGCACAAGTTGACTTTTAATGTCTCCAAGTCTGTTGCAAGCTTTTATACAACCAATAGGCACATCTATAATTATCAACCTACCATATTTTTGAATGGCCAGGCCCTACAGTGTGAAAAAAATGTTAGGTACTTGGGTTTTGTTATGGACCAGGAAATTCTCGCAAACAGGCATATACAAGCTCTGGAGGAGAGGTGCAGAAGAAGGCTGAACATTCTAAAATACATTTCTGGTCGTGATTGGGGAGCGGATGCAAAAACTCTCAAGATGACATATACCTCCCTCATCCGACCAATTTTGGAATATGGGTCTCCCATTTATCTCTGTGCGTCGGATTCCAACCTGGATAAGCTGGAAAGAGTTCAAACAAGTGCAGCGAAAATCATCACAGGACTGAAACGTAGCTGCCCCGGCAACATTGCTCTTTTTGAGTGTGACCTTCCGCCATTGAGCCTGAGAAGGAACTCGAGTCTTGTGAAATATTATAGCAAGCTTTAGTGTTGGTGATCAAAATAGAACCTCTTCCTATCTGAGTAACTGGGAAAATAATGAAAGGCTGAAAAGAAAGAGCCCATTCTCTCAAGCAATTTTGCAAAACATACTTGCCTTCCCAATTGATGGCCGAATTGAGCATCACTCCTTGAGAAGATGCTTTAGCCCTGTCAGGGATTTCCAGTCTGTTCATTTCCACACGGAACTAATGTATCCATCGAAAAAAGATGCTGATAACCCTGAATTTATGAGACAACTGGCTCTTGAGACTATCGATGCTATCCCTAGTAATTCCATTCAAATATATACTGACGGCAGCAAAGGTGACCAAGGTTGCTCTGGTAGTGGTGTGTACATCAAGACCGGTACTAACACTTATAGTTTCAAATTCAGAAATTCAAATCTCTGCTCTGTTTTCAGGTCAGAGCTGATAGCTATTGAAAATGGCCTTAGTTATGTTGATGGTATCGCTGAGCCTGAATTTGAAAGCATATGGATTCTGACAGACAGCAGATCTTCAATTCAACACCTAGGTAACTGGAAGGATGTCGGAGACAGGGCAGGTACATCTATCCTAAGGTTAATTGACTGACTCTCTGACAGGTTCGAGATGCACTTTCAATGGATACCGTCTCACGTTGGAATATTTGGGAACGAGATGGCTGACTCATTGGCAAAAGCTGCTTCAATGGAGTCACCTCAGCCTGATTTACTTTTTACTTTTGGTGAGGTTTACTCTGAGATAAAGAAAAGAAATAGTGACATCTGGAAAGTGCCTCCTGTGCATGACTGGTACTCTATTAAGCACCCCGGTGGTGCCCTATCCTTTACAGGCCAGAGAGGCAGCCAGACTGCTTTCTCTAGGTTTGTCAGCGGACACTTGAGATGCCTCCAATTTAATCAGGGACAGAAGGTTTTTAAGGTTTGCACGAAGTGCAGAGCTGCTCAGGCATCGCCTGAGCATATTTTAATCTGTACCGATTTTAAACTTGACGAGGTTCTTTCTGACAGATTTTTATTTCTTGACTTTCTGAAAGTTCATGGACTCCTGGAGTTGGTCTAATCTTTATTGGGCCAATTGGGATTAGCAACAACAACAACAACAACAACAACAACAGAAATTGAACCACTGGCTAAACCGTGGGGTGAGTTTTAAAAGTGCAATATTAATCTTTTAGCCAAAGAATTGAGTTTCTTTAGAATGTAATAGTAGTATTTAGAAAAATGATGATAGGGGATCGGGGAAGGAATTTCAATGATAATACATTTCTTTCAACAAATTAGGGATCTTGCATGATCATTAATAATTCATTCCCTAATCATTTCATTTTTATAAATACCATTTCACTAAGGAAACTCCTTTGTGTTGTAAAGGCTAATCCTTCCCTACATTTCAGTGCTTAGTTTCTTTAATTCCAACTCTCCGTTACAAATTGACACACAAAAAAAACATGTATCCTAAAAAACCCATGTTTATAAATACTCAAAATAAAAGAAAAAATATTATTATAAGGGTTATTTTGATTGAATAGAATATACTTAAGATAATCAAAAATAATTAAAACCAAGTTTATTACAAATTATTTCTAAAATTAAAACAGTGATAAGTCAAGGTTTTCAAGATTTCGAATTCAAAAAACAACGACATAGCGTTTTTACTGTTGTATTTTGTCGAAAACAACCTACTAAATGAAAATTCTCTATATAATTTTTATAAATAAGAAAAAAAATTGTAACTGGCACTGATATTTAATTCTATTTGCATAATTAGTTGTACATATCATAAATTAAATACTATTAAATATTTTGCGTTAATTTTTATTTATTTTGCCATCTAACCCAAAATTAAAATGTATTTTTTAGACACCCTATGGGTTTTTTTCACCCCTCAACTCTACGCTTTCTAAGAAACCAACTAATTGGCTCAGTACACTATCTATCCAATATCCAATACAAAAGACAGGATATCAAAGGGCGTCAGACATTTACAAGTCATAAAACTGTCACACGGTCGGTGCACCACAGGGTTTCCATTGGGAAAATGCATTCGATTCTACTCCAGAATCGATTTCTTTGCCCGATCCCGAAATGTGAGGGAAATATCGGTGGTTAAGGGGGAGGGTAGAGGGGACAGTAAGGATTTTTTTTGACAAGGGGGGAAGGAAAAACGGAATTCGGCGAAACCGGGGTATCACCGAACTACACTACAGTTTTATGGCCCTTATCTCTGGTTAGGGGGTCTCCAGCACCCCCTGCAGAGGAGAAGAATTCTTTTGATCGCTAAATGACCCCACAAAGAAAGCGGGACTATAAAACTGCCGTTATATACTGTCTGTCTATCACATTTTTATGACTTAGTTAAATGACTAAAAATGTTCTTAGATCATAAAAACAAAAATTAAAAAAAAGCCTTATCACTGCTTATGTGAACTAGCGACTTCCAGGGCTCTTCTTGCAAAAACAAAAATTAATAGTCATTAGTCATCATCAAAATTTAGTCATTTTACAGTAACCCTATCACTATAAAGGTAGGATTTCTTTAATTTTTATGTTAAATGTTTTAATATTTTAAAATATTTAATTCTATTTTAGTTTATTAGTTAATATTTTTCAATTTATAGACTGTTTTGAAGTAATTTTTTTTCTTTAGAAAAACCTAAAATTTAACGTATTTTTATAAATCTGCATTAGGAGCGTTATAAACCTAATATTAAGGACATTTTCGTTTATACGTTTTTTCATTTATACGTCGATTTACGTCGGTCCCTTGAAAGACGTATAAACGGTGCTTTACTGTAGTAAAATTTAAGTCAACATTTAACCTTATTTTGCTTCGATTGAAAATTAATTAATTCAGATAGGTATAACATAAACGATTAGGAAAAAACCCCTTTAACCACTTTCTTTTCAATAATTGTCAACTCCAAAACAACAAAAACAATCCGACTTTATTCAAAACGCAAAGGAAATCTCCTCTTCAAACCTATCCACAAAGATAACTTAATAACCATCAAAACAAATAAGAACTTGAGTGTCTAAAATCATAAAGCCTCGAGGTAGGCAAAGCCAATTTATACCTACATATAGAAAAACCTTCCTCCCTCCTCAAAGAAAAGAACCCGAGAAACTCTTCCTTCTATATGAAGGTAATACCTCTCTCTTCCGCACCCAAAAACTTCACTCACCAAAGAATAATAATAAAGCGATAGAACCAAGTAACGGAAAAAAAGGAACGGAAAAAAATCCCTTTTTCCATTCCGAATGTTTTCATTCCGAGTAGCCCCACACATTTATGAAAACCGCACCAACCGACTTCTCTCGCGCCCAGGGCAATCGGCTAGAGAACGAGCACCCCTTTTTCACCCCGACCCCGAACATCCCGGCTTTTATAAGATAGAGGAAGTTCTATTTGACGCCAAGGAATGCCCCCCCCTCACGAAAAAGAAGGGCGAATCGAACAAATAAAAGGGAAGGAATCTGGAAATCCCTAGGAAACGAACGTTCTGCAGCCGATAAACATCGCAGCTACCCCTTTTCCCGGAAAATCGATCCTGGGAATAAAAAGGAGAAGTGGAAAGTTAGAGGCAGGGTGTGTCAACACGGCGCCATGGACCCACGGGCTGCCTATGGCCTGGTGTTCTGTTGTTTCTCTCTGCCCCGTTTCCATTATGGACGGAAAGGCAAACCTTTTATTTCCAGGTTTTCGCCGGGATCACAAATGTCCAATGATGTGGAGTACTTTGGGGCGGTTATACGGAGTGTCTGTTTGCGGAGAGGGAGAATTAGAAACGATTCTTGGAATTGGTGAGCAGTTTCTTTGAAGAAGGGGTATTCGAAAAAGATATTTGGGAGGTTTGGGGTTCTTAAAAGAGTGTTGTTTCAGTAAAGTCGTTCTGTAGTAATAGTAAACTTTAAAGCATAGTTCAAAAACTTGATTTTTGCTTTGTTTAATTTTATTGTTGATTACTTATTTAATTACTAAACTACAAAATATTTTTTGGGAGAAAATGTAAATGTGGTATTCCTTTCCATTCCATTTCTTCAAGAGTTTTGACCTTTTCAGACATAGACAGCCCGAGATCGCCGTTAAATACGGTAGTATTTGGGGTGATTAGGCCTGAAAGAGTTGTTGTTGTCGTGTGCCACTTGGAATTACCAAGCTCCACAAAGATTCAAGGAAAAGGGGGTGCGGCTCCTGAGAAAGTGAGGCCCATAAAAATGAAAGGGTTAGGGTTTAGTTCAGCATATTTAGTGTATTTACTAATCTTGATACTGATAGATAAATGTAAAAGTTTTTTTTCTTTGTTCCAACAGAGCACAACTAATACAGTTATTTTTTAACAAATCACCTGTCGATAATATTTACATAACTAAAAAAAATTATAAAAATTTTTTCTAAGTAAAAGTAATATAATAATAGTATAGTAAGGTAAGTATAAAAATATAATTAAAAAAATCTAAGAATTTCAATGAGAAAATAATAAAAAAGAATAAAAATTCTTCAAAGTAGGGTTATATAGTTCAGTTTTTATTAAATTAAATAAAATTTGATTAGAAGGATTTGTCTATTCTTTATATCCCGGTGGTTAACAATCCTCTACATTTTACAAAAGAATTCCTTTGGAATATTTTATTTATCTTTCTCCTAAAAATCGATTAAAAACTTTACAAAACCAATCGTAAACACCAAACTAAAATGTTTAAATTGAGAGTTCATATAAAATCTACACATAAACTTTAAAGTGTTCGCATAAAATGATTTATAATACCTAAGTTACGACAAGACATTTCTGTTCTCTAGTAATTCAAACTTTCTTCAAGAAGAATCAAGTTACACCCCTTTGTGCTTAACAGGATTTCAATTTTGAAACGTGTCATTTCTAAGTTAAAATACTGTCAAAAATCGTTTTACCTCTTTCTACCTTAAAGGTACTATTTTATGTTCTTATTTTTTTTTGAAAAAAAGTATCTTTCGAAACATTTCAATCTCTTCAAAACGCGGTGGAATTGCATTTGAATAAGAAGTGGGAATATTCATGAATTTCCCAGTCTGGTGTTATCTCTTTCTGACAGGTAAGGTATATGTTTAGGGAGCAGATACTTCTCAGAAATTTTATTCAGTTTTGACTGTTGAGTTTTACGCTTACTGAATAGTATATCGAATATTTTTGAACGCCATCTAAGTTGTATAAAGGGTATATTTTCGTTGTTTGCATCGGCATTCCGTGTAAATTTCTACAAAAAATTTTCCTTGATGCACGTCCTGTTTTTTTTTTCATTTGTATAATGATTTCGCAAACCTGTTTCAGATGTATTGCCTCAAAATCCACATCATATGCAAATTGTTTTCTATTGAATTGAAATGAAAAAATGTAAAAATTCTTTAAGTAGAATCATTTGATATTAGAGCAAGATCCCGTGAACCCCAGACCTTCGTTATTTTGTAAAAGCTGAAAACTTGTCAGCGCATGCTCCCAACTCAGGTAAGAACGATGGACCATTATGAAGTTTGGGTTACCCTGGCTTTGGCAGGTAAACGGTACTAAAGGTGTGTAAAATACCGATCTACTTTCGTCAAATTGTAAAGTATGGTTTTTTGGTATTACCTTCAGAATATTATAAAAAATCACGTCATTCATTCCCAGACACTTTCCATAGTGGCAACCCCTTGCCAGACACCCCTAATGTTCATGAAATTATAATTCTACTTACGTTATATTGTAAAAGCTGATTTTTATATATAATACTTGGGTAATAGATAATGTTTCCTCATTAGCCAGACATTTTTGATAGTTCCAACCCCTTGCCAGACAAGCATGTAGGGTAGCTGTAGGAGCGAGCGCGAGAGTGTATACTAGGGTGTATCGCTAGCAAACTTAGAGCAAAAATGTGCACCTCAAAAAACTTTTGAATTTAAATATCCGTGCTCGCGACAATCTAGTGAACAGGCAAATATAAAATTTAAAAACATTAAACACGTCTGATTAAGACCTACGAAAACAATGAAAAAAATGAAACTTTGATGCTTAATAATTCCAAAACTAATTAGAATTTTTTAAAGAATTAAATGCCAATCTCTTTCTAAAAAATAAGAATATAAGTGCTTAAAAAATCATATTGATACCGTGATAAGTTTTCATTTTAGGTAGAAAAAAAAGAAAAAGTGTCAAAAATTTCGAAAATTAAAAAATCAATTCCTCTAAACCAAATTCGAAATTCGAAAAAAGGGCAACGTAGTGCACATCTACATACTTCAGAGTATTAGGTTGCAAAAAATCATAGTTCTGTGGCAGTCACCAATGTGGCGGACGGCCATCACTCCAAGTTGTTGTTGACGCAGAAGAGGAAATCAAAAGCCGGGCATTGATTAACAAAAACTTAACGTTTATTAAAACTTCACAACATTTTAAAAAGGTTAGTATATATACAAAAGGTAAAGGTGCGTGTGTGCGGTAGTACTGATATACAATATTGCTGCTATTTATAATGATGATAATTCTAACGATTAAGATTAAAATATACAAGTTAAAATCTGCATGTAATAAAGGTTTAAAAGTTCTATTGTAAAAAGGTTAAAAGTTCGATTAAAGGTAGAGAGTTCGATGCCCACAGGACTCCCCCGCTAGTTCCTTTTGGACGAAAACACAACACTAGGTCTTCCAACGGACGCGGCGTCCTGAGCGGGTTGTAGACAGTGGCGTTCCTAGTACCCCAAGCAGTGTCGGCGAAACTGGTTTGCGAGGCCCTAATACCAGATTTAATGAATTATTGTAAAATAATTGAAATTTTTTATAATTAATAGTATTATTATTAGCTTAATTAATTAAAAACTTAATTAATTTTAATTAAGATTAATTATAATTTTAATTAATTTAATTATAAAATGTAGTACTTTAGGATAGTCTGAGCAAATGGCAATTTTTTTTCACAAATCTCGTAAAATTATACTATTAATTTCAGAAATGAATATATAAACTGATTTATTATTGCTTTTTTTTTAACTTTTTATTACTTTAAATGTAATTTCAAAATTTTGAAACTTACGAGTTAGTCCATGGCCTACGTTAGTCCGATTGGATCAAAATCAAGCCAGTATTGAACTAAATATTTTATTTACAACAAAAACTTCCAAACGCCAGTAAATAATAATGTACTAACAAAATATATTGGCGAATAGAGAAATTTATTTCGGGAGGGGCCCAATATTATTTTTCAGCCCCCTCCATAGATAAATTTATTACCTCCAATTCAGTTTTTTATACATATTTTGTTAGAATTTTACATATAAAAGAGCTTAATCTTAAAAGTTATGAATGATTTAGTCCCTAGCACCAAAGGGGGGTCTGGGGGTCCTCCCCCAGAAAAATTTCAAAATTTTGACTAAAAAAAGCTGGTTTTTAACTAGTTTTTACACACCTAATCCAAACTTTGGATTTAAATTTTTAGATAGGATTTGCATTTTATTACTACTAACAAATATCAAAATTAAATAATAACTACCAACATTACGTTGGTTTTTTTAATCCGAACTTAGGATTTAAATTTTTAGATAGGATTTGCATTTGGGTGAACTTATTGTAAAAAAAAGAAATCAAAGTAGAAAACGGGATTTGGGGGTCCTCCTCCAAAAATTTTTTGGAAATTTACCCTTAAAACAGGGTTTCAACTTGGTTTTGATACCTCGACCTAATTTTGAACGTATATTTTTAAGTAGGATTATGATTTTTTGATGAACTTATTATAAAAAGTTTTATACAATAAAGTTCTAAGTACAAATGGGGGTTTGGGGGTCCTCCCCCAGAAAAATTTTTGAAATTTGACCCTAAAAAACCGGGTTTTAGTCTGTTTTGGTACCCTTGTATAATGTACTAATGTATAACCCCTTGTATAATGTAAAAGAGGCCTAACGATTGGACTCTAAAAAGGCCTCGCGCTGGAGCTCCAAAAAAAAAAGCTTCGCACCTGGGCTCCCCAAAAGGCCTCGCGCACGGGCTCCAGAAACATGAAGACATGAAAAAACGTTATAGAACACACATTATATCTTTGTAGTTAAACACGGATTCAAATAGTTTAAATTCTTGCGAGGCCCTTAAAGTGCGAGGCCGTCGGCGGGGGCCGACGTCGCCGACGCCTAGTTACGCCTCTGGTTGTAGAAACTCTCTGGGGCGGAACATCGGAGTTAGTAAGCTGTAGGTCTGCAGATAAGGAGTATGCTGGTTGGAGACGGTCTATGGACACTGTCTTAGCACAGCCATTCACGTCGCACTCGAAGAACTTACGATGCCGCTTTATCACCTTAAAGGGGCCAGTATATGGTGGAGTCAAAGGTTTCCTCACGGCGTCGTTTCTGATGAATACATGTGAGGTAGTTTCCAGATCTCTATTCACGTAGACATCTCTAGTTGTATGATGGGAAACAGGCACTGGACGAAGGCTCCGCATGGTCGCTCTCAGGTGGTCGATGAAGTCGGGAACCGGAACAGGAGCTGAGTCGCAACCTCGTAGGATTTCTCCTGGCAAACGAAGTGTTGAACCGTAGACGAGTTCAGCTGGGGATGCTCCGATATCCTCTTTCAGCGCACATCTGATCCCGAGAAGGACTGTGGGCAGGACCTCCATCCACTTCTCCGTGTTGTGACACATGATTGCGGCTTTTAATTGACGGTGGAGACGTTCCACGGCTCCGTTGGCAATGGGATGGTATGCAGTCGTACGGGTTCGATGAGATCCTAGGAATTTAGTGAGGCTGTTGAAGAGGGAGCTCTCAAAATTTGATCCTCGATCCGTTGTTACTACTTCAGGCACTCCATATCTTGAAATCCAACCGTCGTAGAACGCTCTCGCTGTCGTCTCCGCTGTCTGGTCTCGCAGGGGAAAAGCTTCCGGCCATCGGGTGTAGCGGTCAACGCATGTTAGAAGGTAGCGGAAGTCCCTAGATGATGGCAGGGGTCCAACTACATCAAGATGCACGTGTGAGAACCTGGCGGAAGGCAAGTCAAACCTCGTCAGTGGAGCCTTAGTGTGACGCTTGACTTTCGAACGTTGACAGGAAAGACAGGCTCTGCACCACGACTTGACATCCTTATTCATGGTACTCCACTCAAATTTCTCCTTTATCAGCTTCAAACAAGGCCTATAAGCTGGGTGAGAAAGACTATGAATGCTGTCAAAAACTATTTTCCTGAAAGATTCAGGGACATAGGGTCTAGCAACACCAGTAGAAACATCGCAAAATAAAGGTTTAGAGGACATAAATTTAGTGGGAATAAGTTTCAGACACGTATCCGAATCCACCAAGGAACGCATCTCCGGGTCGGATTCCTGAGCGGAGGCCATCTCATCGTAATCTATACTAGAGGGCAAGGTAATCTCAGAAATCCTGGATAGTGCGTCAGCGACACTATTTGCTTCCCCGGAAACGTACCTCAGGTCAGTTGAGAATTGACCTATAAATTCTAGATGTCTAGTTTGACGTGGAGAGCACCTATCAGGTCTCTGACCAAACGCATAAATGAGAGGACGATGGTCCGTATAGATAGAAAAGTTCCTACCCTCCAAAAGATATCTAAAGTGCTTAATAGCAGAATATATTCCAAGCAGTTCTCGGTCGTAAACATTGTATTTAATTTCAGCTTTGTTTAACTTACGTGAAAAAAACCTAAAGGTTCAACTCGATTGTTTACCTTCTGCTGCAATACAGCGCCGAGAGCAATGTCAGAAGCATCTGTAAAAAGAAAAAGCTCTGCGTTAGGTACAGGAAAAGCTAGCAACGTGGCTTTTGCCAACATCTCCTTACAGTCGGAGAAAGCTTTCTCGGCTTCCTCGGTCCAGGTGATGAGAGTCTTGTCGTTCTTCTTCTTACCCGCAGTTAGAGCATGTAGAGAAGACTGCGTACCAGAGGCGTTCTTCAGGAACTTGTGGTAGAAGTTCGTCATGGCCAGGAATCGCCGCAAATCTGAAACGGTTTTAGGCAAAGGAAATTCGGTTAAAGCTTTGATTTTATCAGGCAGAGGAGAAAGTCCGTTCTCTGAAACTCTAAAACCCAGGAAATCTAGCTCTTTTTGCCCAAATACACATTTTTTAAGATTTATTACAATACCATATTCCTGTAACCGAGTGAAAACTCTGGCAAGATCTTCTTTGTGGGTAGCCTCGTCGTTCGAAGCGATGAGAAGATCATCTATGTAGGCAAAGACGCAATCAATGCCTCGCAAGACTTGATCGATGAACCTTTGAAAGCTCTGGGCTGCGTTGCACAAGCCGAAGGTCATTTGACAGTATTCGAAAAGACCAATCGGGGTTATAACTGCTGTTTTGGGAATATCCCGCGGTTCAATAGGGATTTGATGGAAGGCTTTCACCAGATCCACTTTGGAAAAGACAGTTTTACCTGCCAAGCCTAAGGCGAAATCATGAATGTGGGGAAGGGGATATCTATCAGGGACCGTAACGGCATTGAGTCGCCGAAAATCTCCACAAATCCTCCATTCATCGTTTGATTTCCTAACCATATGAATCGGGCTTGCCCATGCACTTTTAGATGGTCTTATTATTCCCTGTTTTAAGAGGTTTTCAAACTCTTTTTTCAAAAAATCTAACTTTTCTGGCGATAGCCGCCTAACTCTTGAAAAGACAGGTGGGCCACGAGTCTCAATACAGTGTGTGACTGTATGCAGTTTAGCGTTAGTGTTAGACAAGGGCTGCAAGAGTAAAGGGAACTTATGCAAGACTTTTTGGAAGGGACAATCGTTACCAATCAAAGTAAGACCCAGGGAAGGACCTGACTGAACAGTACCTTTCCTAGAGAGAGAGGTTACGCTATCCACTAAACGGCGGTTCTTAATGTCCACCAGTAACCCGTACTTCTCTAAGAAGTCTGCGCCTAGAATGGGATGGGATACGTCAGCAACTATAAATGTCCACTCAAAGTGACGACGTAAACCAAGGTCTAAAGAGATGGCTTTAATACCGTAGGTTCTAATTGGTGAACCGTTTGCTGCGTACAAGGTCAGACCTCCTGAGGAGTTTTTTGAACCGGCATGGATTTTACCTAAACAACTGACTTCTGCGCCACTATCAATGAGAAATTTAAATCCGTTAATTTTATCCCAGATAAACAAGCGGCGGTTTCGAGGGCTACCATCTGCTGCCGCTATGACAGTGGAGCCTACTTGTTTTCCCGAAAGTTACAGGGAGATTTACACTTGAGAGCCTTTTCAGCATACTTAGCATGGTACCAACAAAGGTCTCCATTACCTTGATCTCGTGAACGAGATCGCCTACGAGAACGGGAAGGCTGTCTTTTAGGACTGCGTTGTCTAAAAAGTTTGCCAACCTGATCCTTCAAAGCTGAAATTTCAGCTCGTAAAGCCTGTATTTCGGATACCGCTGAACCAGAAGCTTGGTTTCCTGAAGGGGCAGGTACCTCTGAACAAGAAGCAACATTCCTTGATGGGGCAGATACCTCATGTATTTTATCGGCAAAATTTGCCAAGGCATTTAGGTCACCCGGGGCTGCCGAGAGGATCTGCTGGGTGTTAATGGGGAGGCGTTGTCGCCACAAAGTACCCAGAGTACCATCATCAAATTTTTTATCAGCCAAATTCCTCATCTCTCTGAGCAATTGGGAAGGCTTCTTATCCCCGAGATCAAGATCCTGCACAAGTAATTTAAGCTTTTCTGATTCAGATTGGGAGTGGACCTCAATTAATCGTGACTTTAGGGTCTGGTATTTATCAGAATCGGGTGGATTGCGCAAAATGTCTCTAACAGACGCAAGGATTTTGTAATCCAAGGCGGCAACCACATAGCTGTATTTAGACAAATCTACTGAAATACCAGAGACGTAAAACTGTCTTTCTAGCTGAAAGAACCAAGTCTCAGGATCGTAATCCCAAAAGGGCGGTGCCTTGAATGATACCCTAGCCAATTCAGGCTCCTTTGAGTCAGGTTCAGTATCAGGCTGTTTTGATGCCTGTTCGTTTGGATCCTCGTTAACCATATTGAAACACAGAGATCACTAAAATGGCCAACGCTCAGAAACCCAACCGCGAACCTGATGGAAACAGAGACATGTCTAAAACTTACCCGATCCAAAAAAGCTGCAGGACGTCAGCATATGAAGGTTGATGAGGGAACTCAAGAACATCAGATCCTCAAAGTCAACGTAGAAACTCCGTAGACTGAAGATACACCATCATTTCAGAAATCGAAGAACGGGTGAACTCAGACCTCCGAAAAATTCACACTCCGGTGTCAACCACTGTGGCAGTCACCAATGTGGCGGACGGCCATCACTCCAAGTTGTTGTTGACGCAGAAGAGGAAATCAAAAGCCGGGCATTGATTAACAAAAACTTAACGTTTATTAAAACTTCACAACATTTTAAAAAGGTTAGTATATATACAAAAGGTAAAGGTGCGTGTGTGCGGTAGTACTGATATACAATATTGCTGCTATTTATAATGATGATAATTCTAACGATTAAGATTAAAATATACAAGTTAAAATCTGCATGTAATAAAGGTTTAAAAGTTCTATTGTAAAAAGGTTAAAAGTTCGATTAAAGGTAGAGAGTTCGATGCCCACAGTTCTGCTGCTAATAGATTTTGCTGAACTGGATTACCGGCGAAAAAAGAAAAACTTCAACTTTGACCTTAAAAATACCCCAGAACTAATTATCACATCAGTTAGCTTTTTGTTCTAGAATGTGCCCCAAATATTTCACTACAAATATTTCAAATTTCATAAACTTCTATCTAGTAGTTTTTGCGATATGAGAGTTCAAATAGTTGAAAAATTAAATTTTCTGAAACAGCGGCGGCGGTGACACTAACTTTTTTTAATATAGAGAGAAAAAATTAAACTTCCACCCGGCCGATTTTGGCCGATTTTTAGTATGTTATTATTGAGGTCATTCCTAAGTGAAAACCGTTGAGAAACCTTTTATTGCAATTTGTCCGAGGTTCAACTCTATTTTCAGTGGACTATTATTTTTGCGTGAAAAATAGATTAAAAAACTAAAAAGAACTTATGTAGTTGTAGCATCGAATGTCTTTTCTTGAGATGTTTTTGAGATTTACACAGATTAATAGTTGTATAAATCTGTGCCAAAAAGTTAATTTGCATAAGTCATTGTAATCATGCCATCTCACTCGCACCCATCCATAGGATACTGTCTCGCGCTCGCTCTACAGCTACCCTACATGCTTGTCTGGCAAGGGGTTGGAACTATCAAAAATGTCTGGCTAATGAGGAAACATTATCTAACTATTACCCAAGTATTATATATAAAAATCAGCTTTTACAATATAACGTAAGTAGAATTATAATTTCATGAACATTAGGGGTGTCTGGCAAGGGGTTGCCACTATGGAAAGTGTCTGGGAATGAATGACGTGATTTTTTATAATATTCTGAAGGTAATACCAAAAAATCATACTTTACAATTTGACGAAAGTAGATCGGTATTTTACACACCTTTAGTACCGTTTACCTGCCAAAGCCAGGGTAACCCAAACTTCACAATGGTCCATCGTTCTTACCTGAGTTTGGGAGCATGTGCTGACAAGTTTTCAGCTTTTACAAAATAACGAAGGTCTGGGGTTCACGGGCTCTTAGACTATATGTTTTTTTTCCGAAGTCAAGAAATTTATGTTTTTTTTATTTTTGTTCAGATGTATTAACACTCATAGTTTGTAATTTTTTAAATTGTAGCTTTAAATTAATTTCAATTCAATTTAAATTATAAAAATTGAATTAAAGTGATCTTCAATTTCATGAAAATTTATAATTATTTTAATTTATATTGATTTTTATGTGTTTTCAATTTATTACTCCTTTTTTTAAACTTTTCTCGTTTTCATCAATTTAAGATAAGGAAAAAGGGGAAATACTTCAAAGAGCATATCTAAAGGTATAATCGAAAATGCAAGATTACCAAAACATCATACAAAAATCGATTATATTGCTATTTCTATTTATGATGGAAGCATATGGTAAAACGGGGCAATTTAACACAAGTGCACGTGATACACTTTCAATAACTCAAAAACTATCATGGTTATTTAGGTCGTGTTTTTACTAAAAGTTGTTTTTATATGCCTAAGCATAACATATTAAACTGTTAATCTCTGTAACAAGTCCATAAATTTTAGTGAAAGGAACTAAATTTGTTTCGTAAAAAATTTTCAAAAGTAAATTTCCAATTAAAATGTCAAATCCTGACAGCTGTCCTTCCTGAACCTATTCTACTTGGAATAAAGAGTTGTGTAAATTCAAAAAACAAGTTTATCCTTGTTACCAATAGGAGGTATACTTAAATTTTGGTGTCGTGCTCTGAGCGGACATGGATAACAAAACCGAGATGGAAAATTGAGATCGAATTGATGTTATGCTATAGCTATATGTACTGTAGTATAGTATATTGGCTATTTTAATGCTCTTTTTGTGTGATTTGAGAGGTTTGTTTAACAGAGTACCGAGCCCCCTTTTTTCTGAATCGTCACTGTTACTGATTCAACCCAAAACAAGTTTGGCTATTGTTAGGGCAGAAGGGGTCTGGGGGGCTGGTACCCCCCTCAACTACCATAAACTTTTTACAGTTTTTCTTATGTAGAAATTCAAAATTTAATTTTCAGTTTGCGTGCTTAATTTATTGAGTTTTCCTGCAAAAGAGCATTGAAATAGCTAATATTAATACAGATATTATACAAATAGCATACAAAATCACTAACTTATCGATTCGATCTAGATTTTTTATCAATATCCTCTCAGAGCACGATTTTTAGATATCTGCTCACAACACACAACTTAAATTTTAAATAGCCTTTGCCATTTTTTAATTAATGGTTTTTGCTCAAAAACAACAAATTAAGCAAATTGGTACACTTTGAGGTGGAGTACTTTCATACACTCAAACATTGATACACATAAAAGTACCCTTATTTTGCGTTGGGAGATAGATAAATATCCCTCAGAAATTAAAAAAAACACCAGTTACGGGTAAGCTAGATCTACAGTCAAGAATATGTTTGTCAATTTTTTTCTTTGGGTTTTATTAAGTGTTTGAGATTGGAAACTGCTTGCATTCTAACTATGTGTAGTATTTATAAATTTTCTTAAAGAAAAGGCTGTTGATAAATACATGACCAAACGACGGAATCAGGGACTCTTAAACAACTGAGAATTTCAGGTAACAAAGAACTATATTTGACTAAGTAGTGCTATAACTGGCCAAAAACAAACCAGTTAATCAGTGTCGTATATTTTTATTTTCTGGATGATTTTCGACCATTACACATTTGAATTTTATTCAACTTATTCAGGAGCAAATTTACCTTTGAAAATTAGCATCTTATTTCCCTAATTATATATTTGTTAAAAATAACCATGTGTTAAATTTTAGATTTTTTTTATCATTGAATGTTGAATATAAAATATGTGATTTATATTCAAAAAACGGTAATGTAAAAGAGCTTAGAATATCTCTTAAAGAAATAATGTTTTTTATTTTCCAAAATTTCTGTTACTTATTGCGAGTTTTGAGCAAATTTAATCACTTTATCAAGATGCCAAACCGGTGAGGAACTACAAAACTACTACTATTACAAAAAGTCGTCATATTTTAATTTTCATTAACTTATGTTTTTTGTGAATAATTTCATAAAATTGAATCATTCTTAGATATTTTTAGAAAAAAATAACTGAATAAATCATTTTTTCTACTGTAAAAAATTGATTTTAATTTTGCTGTATAAAACAGCCCCACTTTCCCCTACTTCAAGCATCCCTTTAAGCGGTTAAAACTAGAATATTTTCAAAAAAACCAGCCCATTTCTTCGATTGTATCTCAAACCCCCTTACAAATAAAACTTATTATCTTAGATTAAAACTTAGGGGGATGCTATGGATTATACATAAAAGTTTTATTTAAACTAAGTTTAGTTTTCAAAGTTCTTATAATGAAATTACATTACAGTACTACGGTTCAAACAAAGGTTTTGTCCTCAATGTGTCTGAAGAAATCTTAAAAATAGGAGATTCCCTTACTAAAATATTTCTCCCAAGTAAAAAAGAGGGAACAACTCCAATAAACACTCTCTTCCCTTTATTAAACACCCCTCAATCCTTAATGCAACTCCGCCCTACAGCTTGCGAAACTCATATCTGGAGGACTTAGGGCAGACCCTTCGCCAGCAGAAGAAAAGTCGGTCTTATAAGACATAAACTCCCGAAATAACCCGAGCACTGCCGAACTAACCCTCGGCGATAACGAGGAGAACGACTCAATATTCATAAAACATTCAGCGGGCTCGGCGCAATAGTTTCCCGGGACTCTGATCCCGCTTTGACTAAAATGGCTGAAAATCGCAGCACCTGAGAAATATTCTTAGTTATATAGTACCGCACTCCCTGCTTCTGCCCCGGTGCACTCTGTGGAAATGGTATTCCTAAATTCAACACAATGATTTATTTTTCTTTTGGTTTCGAGCTGAGGAAGTTTCTTCTATCGCCCGGAATGAAAGTTTTTACGTGCTTTAGTTAAGAGGGTTGGGCCGTTTTATGCATAGGGATATTGTTAACTAGAGAGCGCACTTGGATGTAAGCCTGAGTGGCCAAAAAGAATAGTGTTAAAATGAATATTTAACGCAGAGAGGATAATATAGATCGGGCTAAACAGGACGTAGAAAAATCATCATCTTGCATAAAACTGGTTGGATATTAGATATTAAAATTTGGTTTGGTTGGTTGATCAATTTTTTTAGGAGGTGAGGCTCATATTAGAGCGTTAGACAAGGATTGAAATACAGGAAATCATGCCAAATAAAGGAAGTAAACCCCATCAAGATTTAATTTTGAATCGCAATGATATTTATATTCTCAGTCCGAGCAAATTAGAAGAAAAAACCTTTTAAAGTAAATTTATTGATTACATTGGGACAAATATGTATTTAAAAATTTCGTACATTGGAAAAGAAACAATTTTTTAGTACCTTTGGAAAAATTTCGGATTCGCGTACGCAGTTTCTATAGGAAAACAGGATGATCCAAGAATTTACAGGTATCATCAAAAAGGAAGGTATTGAATTTTTCAGTGCTCAACCTATTTGGTCTATTCTGTGGCCAATATAGGAAAACGAGATGAAACCGAGGTGGCTTTAACAGGAGAAGGGATTGGATGCACTCTCTGTTCCTTCTACATCTATGGTTTTATGGGAGTCAGGAACTGTGCGTCTTAAGAGGTTTGGATTCTGGTGGTAATATATGCACGCCTATGAGGACTTTTTATGATTTTCATATGCTGGGCGATGTCTTTTTTCGTCTTCACTTTATTGCAGGGTTCTTAAGTTATGAAGTGCTGAAGTAGGTAACTTCATTTCCGTCCAATCTTCTCAAAAATTTTTAGGAGTTTTTCTTAAAGAGCTCTGAGTGATGGGGCTAACCATGCTGCCGTTTAGTAAGCTCAAGAGGAAGATGAAATAATAAATCATCGCCCTGTGTGCTACAATCATGGCCTAGCTCCTCCTCAGAAAGTGCTAGAATAACTGAGATGCTGGAATATCTTGAATGGTTAGCTTGTTCAATAATAGTTGGGGGAGGGGAAATAAAGGGTTTAATAAGTTTTAGGCATGTAAAAGGTAATGCATACAAAACTGCGTAATTTTTAAAACTTTATCAAAACTGCAACAAAATAGTCAAAAAATGTCATCTTTTATGGATCTTTTTAACTATTTGGTCTTAATTTCTAGTAGTGCCTATAAAAAATTAAAAAAAAACTGCAAAATTTTAAAATTTAATTTTGTTTTTCTCTTGCTAAACTTTGTCTTTCGAATTTAAAATTGGTGTATAAACTATTCATTTTTCGTCTGCTTAAAGTAAAGGAAAATGTTTTTGAAGTAATGTTGTAAAATTTTGCAAGTCATCATACACACACATAAATAAATTTGCAATTCATTGACTCTCAAAAACCCTTCAACAAATTTTTTTTTAAATTCCAATAATTTGAATAAAAAAAGTACATAAAACCTGGAAAACTAAACTATTTTTACAAAAATATCAAAAGTAATTTCAGGTTATTATTTGAAATTCAGTAAACCCATTAAATAATAGGATAAAAACCCTGAAAAAATTTTCAGTTGCACACATTTTTAGAAACACTGTTTAACACCGACTTCCCTATTATTTGTGAAAATAAACTTACGTTTAGTAAATTTTTGAGGATCTAGATTTTATTCCCCTACATCATATTTGTGCGTTTTCTTACCCTCCTCTCCCCTACTATTGTGTGCCTTGGAGTAAAATGGATAACTGTTATTTTTTTAGCAATACACTCTAATTATAACGGATTTTGTTGCGAATTTGACAAGGATTTTTTTCTTTTTTTTATGTTTAAAGGCATTCAATGTTTGGCATATGAGTTACTAAACAATGTAGCGTGAAAAATCAATAATATGTAATAGTGAATCTAAAAATAAAAACAATGAATTTAATGACATAATATTCCAAGAAAACTCAAAGTTTAAGCTTAAAACTTTAGGCTGTTGTATAAAAAGCACAAGGAATTGTATTTTTTTTTGTACAAAATATATTGGTTTCTTTCTGCTTAAATTCGGTTATACAAAATTTTCCTAAAAATTTTAGTTACAATAATTAGATATTCATGAAAAAAATGGAATATCTCATGTCATATATTCACGGCTGTTATCTAAGCATTGTTGAAATAACTATTGACTGTTTGAATTAGTTAAGATTATAAATTTTAAAATTTATCATTTCTGTCACATTTTTCATGCATAATATCATACTATTTTACCTTTAATAAATAGATTGGTTTAGTCCAGGGAAGGCCAACCCGCGGCACGCGTGCCACAAAGTGGCACGGCTGAGTAAAACCAGTGGCACTCGAAGACAATGAAAAAAATTGGGAAAATAACAGTGTGAAAACATCAAAGAGGTTTCAATGCTCCCTCAATCTCCTCTTTACTTAGTTTTCTGAGAACATAATTATATTTTTACTGTTTTACAATAACTTAGAATAAAATCTTAAGCAGTAAAATTTCATGTGAACTAAATCTTTTTTTCGGTGATTAAAAATTAAGTGGCCTATTTACCCCAATTATTCTAATTTTCTTATTAATTTTAAAACCAGCTTTATATCAGATCTTAAAAACGTGTATGGTTCTCTTTTCATTGAGGCCCTTCTAAACCTTTTCAAAAAATTATTGATTTTAATTATTTTCAAAGCACGTTTAAGTCCATTTTCTATAAATTTCTAAAAATGCACCCCTTTATATTACTTTAAAATATACACAACGCAGATTTAATTAAAATTCCCACAATCACTTTATAAACGAATATTTCTTTATTTTTCAGTACATTGAAAGTGGCACGCATAATTTTTGCTTCCTAAATAGTGGCACGCTTCCGAAAAAGGTTGGCCACCCCTGGTTTAGTCTAAATTACGACTTAATTCAATTTTCCTACATTATATTTTAGTTTCATATCGAGCTATCATTTCAAGTTCAGTATTCATAAGATAGTTGGAATATTAAAATTTTTTAATATCACATTTCTATTAGAAAATCAAAATAGTATAAATAAGAAGTTTACTATCCAGCATTTTTTTTAATTATTTGTATAACATATTTTTTCATGACTTTATCAACTTGAGTATACATCTTCACTTATAACATTTTCTTTTTATAGTTAATATCTTTAATTATCTAGATTTCCAAAGAAGAAATCTATATATATAAAATCCAAATACGGGTGATTCATTCATCATCATTCATAACACTCATCACGAAATCTCCAAAACTGCCGGACCGATAGGCTTGAAATTTGACAGAGACCTTCCTTTCAGCCATTAGACGCGCACTAAGAAACGATTTTAAAATCGAACGACTCCTTCCCTGCTTTTCGGCGCTTTTTCGACTCCGTTTTACCCATTGAAATAACATTGTGCATTGTTGAAATGCATAAATTGCAGTGTTTACTTCTCTATCTTAAGGCGACGTCTTGCCTCACTTGAATGAATATAACTGATTAACATTTATACATATTTTATTATTTACAACAAAATTTATGAAGAAAACAGTGTGAATATCTGTATTTAAATATTATAAAAGTTATCAGAAAACCGAAGTAAATTAAAATAATTAATTTACTTTCTTTAATATTTTAATTTCTCAAAAATAAATATATTTAAATAGCAAGAATTTAAAAGTTTCCAAGGAAACAGAGCTAAAATTTCATTGCTTCATAGCGGAATTGGTTTACTAGACTATAATCACTAGATTTTTATAAAACTAGCAATCTGTTTTTACTCTTTCAGAGAAGCTTTTAAAGAAGTTGGTTTTATTAAAAAGAAGACAAGCTTACTTGATAACTTTTTATCGAGGGATTTTTGAAATTTATTTTTTGCGGAATTTTAAAAGGATAGCGGGAATACTTTAAGAAAATTCTGTTTAAGATTTTAAACACTGGATTTCAAATGACAGAGATGATTTCAAGTAGATTGTTTTTATCACATAGGAAGGATAAATGTTTAATAGACAAAAAATCGGGATGGAATGAGATATCACAGTTGGAACTGGGATGAGAAAAGGGCACCGGGAATACTGGGATGTAAATTATCGGGAACACCGGGTTACATGGGCGTAGCCAGGGTTCCACTTAGGGGGGGCAAGCAGGGTCGACCTTTTGTTATGTTTGTGGAGAATAACTTTAAAGCCCCGTAAGAGAGGGGTTTTGACCTTTAATAAAATTAATGTACAAGTTTTGTGGGTAGCATGGAAACAATGAGGGTTTTAGAGGTAAAAGTTTTGGTAATCTGACACTAAAAAGTAGTTTTGTGACAATAATATTTGAATGGGGTCAACTTGGTAGAGTTTGCGTCGAAGAAAAAGTAAGATTGAGTAATAAAGGTTCAAGTTTTAAGGGGGGTCTGGGGGTCCTCCCCCAGAAAATTTTTGGAAATTTGCCCCTAAGAACATGGTTTTAAAATGTTTTTTGGTACACGTAAACCCAAATTTGGATATACATTTTAAGGTAGAATTTTGATTTTAATGAACTTATTATAAAAAAGTGTGAATAATAAAAGGTACGAAATACAAAAGGGGGGCTGGGGGCCCTCCCCCAGAAAATTTTTGAAAATTTGTCCCTTAAAAACTGGGTTTTAACTTAAATAAAAGCAAAGTAAAAGTCAATTACTCGAGACTTAGGGGGGGGGGCAGCTGCCCCTCCCTGCACCCCCTGGCTACGCCCATGCCGGGTTATGAAAATTATCGGGAACACCGGGTTATGAAAATTATCAGGAAAACCGGGACATTAAAATTATCGGGAACACCGGGTTATGAAAAGGTACCGGGAAAACCGGGATATGAAAATGTAGCGGGAACATCCGGATATGAAAAGGTACACTTTAAAAGGTACATTTTAAACACTAGATTAAAAAAAAGAGATGATTTCAATGTGATTTTTTTATCACATGGAAAGGATAAATATTTGATGGAATGAGATGTCACAGTTGGAACTGGGATGGGGAAAAGGAACCGGGAATACCGGGATGAAAATTATTGGAAACACCTGGATATGAAAATTATCGGGAACCGGGGTATGTAAAGGTACCGGGAAACCTGGGACATGAAAAGGTACCGGGAACACCGGGATACGAAAAGGTAGCGGGAACATACGGATATGAAAAGGTACCGGGAACACCGAGATATGAAAAGGTACCGGGAAAACCCGGATATGAAAAGTTTCCGGGAAACCGGGTTATGAAAACTATCGGGAACATGAAAATCGGAAATGAAACTATCGGGAATATGAAAAAGTACTGGGGACACCGGGGTTATTGGTGATTCGAAAAATCGGACATATAACTTGGGAGAACTTTAAAATAGGAATTAATACACTCCACCCGTGCAAGGCCGGGCAAATCAGCTAGTATTGCATAAATGGAAAAAACACAATGTTATAAACATATTGGAACTATACATTCATTATTTTTAATACAGATAAAATGCCATTTAGACAATTTAAAGTGCCTTACTAACCTTAATAAGTAGGGGGATATTTTTTATTAGCCCAAATCTTAAAAATTTGATTTTTAATTGCTTTTTATAACTTGATGAAATTTGGGTCTATAGGTACAACCTGAGACCGCACACCAAGATCCGTTACCTTTTGGCATTTTTAAATAATTTGTTTTACAATTAATAAAGCATTTTATAAGAAAACAATATGAAATGAAAAAATAACTATCAATTTGTTTAGAAAATTTGCAAACGATTATTGTGAAATTCACGATATTCCAAAGATGAAACTTATGGTAATTTGGACTAAATCAATCTATTTATTAAAGGTAAAATAATATGATATTATGAATGAAAAATGTGACAGAAATGATAAATTTTAAAATTTATAATCTTAACTAATTCAAACAGTCAATAGTTATTGCAACAATGCTTAGATAACAGCCGTGAATGAGATTTTCCCACTGTGAATAAATGGATATTAGTAAAAATTAAAACCCTATAAAACTAAATTAATCAAGTTATATCTATTATTTCATTTTTAAAAATTATTTTGAACTATCATCTATTAGTAACAAGCGCCAAAAGACAAATTAAATTAGTAGAAGTTAGTTATTTTCGTCGGTTTTTATGCACAGTTTCTCATAGGATTAACATTGGGAGACCAACTTCCGGTATGTTGTGACGTAGCGATATTTTATGAGCCAACCTTTAGTACTCTATAAGGGGGTTCAGTACCCCAACACCTTAAAAAGATCGATTTTGAGATTTTGATAAATTATAAAAGTGCTAACATTTAGCTTTCCAACGATGTATTACTTATGCCTGTAATCGGTTTTAAAGCATACTAAAAATTGCTTTAAAAATGTAAAGAAACCGAAATTATCTATGCCGCGCCAACTTCGAAAGCTAATATCTCAAAACTGTGTTTTTAAGCCTTCGATGTACCTTTTCTAGCAATCTAACAGTTGAAACATCATTATTTTTTGCACACATGTCTGTTATGATGTAGTTGTTATACTGAAATGAGCTTTTAAAAAAATATCTGTAATTTTTTTTAAAATATCACTTTTATCAGGAAAAAAATGCAATATTTCAAAAATTTTAGAGATGCAATGTAAAAAGTTCAATAAAATGGGTTCTAATTAATCAATTACTTAAAGCTCATTTCAGTATAACAACTACATCATAACAGGAATGTATGCCAAGAATTATGATGTTTCAACGGTTAGATTGCTAGAAAAGGTACATCGAAGGTTTAAAAACACAGTTTTGAGATATTTGCATTCGAAGTTGGCGTGGCATAGAGAATTTTGGTGTGTTTTCATTTTTAAAGCAATTTTTAGTATGCTTTAAAACCGATTACAGGCATAAGTAATACACCGTTGGAAAGCTAAATGTGTGCTCGTTTATTATTTATCAAAATATCGAAATCGACATTTTTCAAAATGTTGGGGTACTGAACCCCCTTAACCTTGGATATTCCCACTGTTTTTCTTCTTAAATTTTGTTGTAAATAATAAAATATGTATAAATGTTAATCAGTTATATTCATTCAAGTGAGGCAAGACGTCGCCTTAGGATAGAGAAGTAAACACTGCAATTTATGCATTTCAACAATGCACAATGCTATTTCAATGGGTAAAACGGAGTCCAAAAAGGGCCGAAAAGCAGGGAAGGAGTCGTTCGATTTTAAAATCGTTTCTTAGTGCGCGTCTAATGGCTGAAAGGAAGGTCTCTGTCAAATTTCAAGCCTATCGGTCCGGCAGTTTTGGAGATTTCGTGATGAGTGTTATGAATGAATGAATGAATGAATCAGTGGTATATTTGGATTTTATATTATACTAGCTGATATACCCGCCGTCGCTCGGGGGGAAAAGGCTTTTCAAAATGTGTTAAAATAAATAAGTATTAGTTTCTTCATTATATTCCTTTCCAGGGCATCATTTAAGGGCATTATGGCCAACTGCATTCCCGCTGGGGTTCTTTTTTGATGCTATACTTCCTTAAGATATAAAACTATAAAATTACCTTCTTTTTAGAATAAATGTGTGAAATCCTCATTTTTAAGACTGATATTTTCAAATTAGAAAAAAGTTGGTGGGAGACTATCTTAACCCCCTTATTTCAAGGTGTTACATCTTTGTTCTCTTCAATATCCTTTGTTCACTCCATCCATTTCTCCAATTGGTATTGCCTTGAGTGGCAAATTCTTCCACCTTCACTTCAAATAAAAGTAAAGGTCTATTATTGAACAGCGATTTCTACTGACTTAATAATTATTCCCCCCTCTTCATCCCGCTGTTTTTATAAAGTTCAAAGCAAATTAAAATGAATACTTTCCTAAAAAACTTTTCGAAATAAAGTGTTAATAACCGGTTTTTAAAATCTAAATTAAAAAAGGTCAGGGGGAGACCCCCTGAACCCCCCTTGGTTGATTTATTACCAACTCATTCATTAAAGAAAGTACCTTCAAACATGAAATAAAAGTAGACATCATTTGAATTATTGACATCAACTATCTAAAATTCTTCTGATGAAATATTATTATTTTAAATTTTTATTCAATTTAAAAAAAATTTTCGGTTAAATAGTTTTAATTTATTGTAAAAAATTGATTTTATCACAAATTATTTCTTTATCATATTTTTTAAAAAAATTCTACTCGCTATAAAATATTTTTAAATAAATATTTCTAACAATAGAGGTTTTGCCTCACTTGGAAGAGATAGATGTAGTTACTATTTTTTCCATACATCAACGTGAAAAATTTTGGAGTTTTAAAAGTATTTTAGCAAAAAAAATCCTTTAGTTGCAAAAAAGTTAAATTTATTCTCATTACATTACATCTGACGCTTTACCATATTCATTCCTTATTACAAAACACTAAGCTCCTAACTCCAACTGTTCCACACTAAAATATTCAAACAAATAATAACCAATTTTCATGAACAAGTTCCAAAAGTATCAAACCCTACCCTTTTATCTCTTTGCAAGCATCACATCCACCTGATATATTCATAGCAAAGGAAAAGGAACCCATATTAATACCAGGGTTTATTTTTGGTCCTCCTTCCCCTAAAGGTTTTCCTTGCCATAAATACGACCGAAGGTGGCTCAAACCGAAAGGAAACACGTGTTTACCGAATTGATTTTTATGCTTTACAGACAGTAATAATGATCCTTTTAATGACTCTCTTGGGGGATCACTGGCACTGCGAAGAAGACTTCATCTCTGCGGGAGAGATAGAGGAAATTAATGATTTTCCCTGCGTTAATAAAGTTGCATTAAAGTTGCAGTTACTCTGTCTTGCGAGGGAGGAATCAGAAGCAGGCATTAAAGCTATAGGATTGTGTTGCTTTTGGATGGGGTTTATCGCATTGGTCTGTTCTTGATTTTCTAAAACAAGTAGCGTAGAGAGTTGAAGCTGATTTGGAGGTTTGTTTTTAATGATTAAGTCTCAGTGTTTTTTTAATAATTTTATTGATCATGTTTGTATTAGTTTTATAGCATGCGTACAAAAAATCTGAATTTAGAGATTTTGTGCGATTCCAGTATTAATGATTTTGTAATTGAGAAAAATTGTTTATTTTAACTCCGCGTATAAGCCATCTCTTTGGCATTAAAATGTTAAATGTATGCGATTAGGGGACATCCATAAATTACGTGAGGTGTTTTTTCCGAAATCTGGACCCCCTCCCCCCTTTGTGAGATTTAGTGAGATTTTGCTGGACCCCCCTTCCCCCCAAGTGAGATTTACCTACAACCTTTAAAAATAATTTTCTAACCAATTCGTTTGCATTTTGTGCTTCACAGCACCTAAAACTTTTCCATTATTAATGATGTGGGGGAAGGACATTATTCCGCCTAAAAATCCCCACAGTATCTTAGGGAACGTACCCATACTACGTGACCCATTCAGGGGAGGGAGGGGGGACTTCAAAATACCACGCTCGGTCACGGGGGGGAGGGGGGGGGCTTAGGGTTTCGCCACGTAGTCAATTTCCTCTAGTCAATACGACAAACTTAAGCCAAATTAATTATTGAAATTTGCCAAATTAAGACTAATTAAGCCAAATTAATTATGAAAATTAGACAAATAAAGCAAAATTAATTTTTTTAAACTTTCTGTTTGCAAAAAATGATGGCAAACCGTATTTATGAATTACTACGTGAAGACTAGAGGGGGAGGGCGGGGTCTTGGCATATACTACGGATGGTCACCAAGGGGGGGGAGGGGGGTCAAAAATGGTAAAAAATAGGTCACGTAGTATGGGTACGTTCCCTTATCTGTGGGTATTATTCCTTTCTCAAACTTTAAAAATATCGTTTAATTTCTAACTTAAAAAGTTGACGTGATATTTTAATCGACCCCCCCTCCCCCCTTGGTGAGATTTGGTGAGATTTTTCCAAACCCCTCCCCCCTTTTTGACCTCACGTAATTTATGAATGTCCCTTTATAAGATATTTTTTAAATTTAAATTTAGGAGGTAAAAAATATCTCCTAAAATAATATACCGATCTACCGTGTCAACACAGGTGGATATAAAAAACTAATTTAAATCATTTCCCATCGATGTGTTACGACATTATTCCAAAGAAAAGTTAATCAAAAGAGAATTATCATTAGGTTTCCGGGAATTGGATTAGTAAATCCCAGAAAGAGAAAGTCTAAAAATCATACCAAACAAGCAATTCTAAGTATCTTGCAAAGTTGAGGATACCTTCTAAAAAAAGGGACCTCCTCCCGAAAAAAATCTTCCCTAACTTAATTTCCCGGTTCGCAAACTTCTCTCCGAGAAGAAGGGGTAAATAAATAACACAACTACACCTCCTTTTCTTTTTTTTGAGTAGCCTCTTTCACCCCTGAAGACTTCCCAGAAAGAATCCCTAAACAGTGTCACCCTTCGTGTCTCCTGAGGGTCTGTTAGGCCAATGAGATTTGGTTGCACGATTCGGGATAATTCGGGGAAAACGGATGCAAAGTGCATCGATTTTTTAGACAGTGTTCGATCCTGTTTCTCGGTGATGGATTAGCAGTTTTAGGAATGTGTGTGGCTGGGAAAGAGATTCCCTCTTATTTGTACCTATAGAGATGTGTTTTACTCAGAAAAGGTTGTTTTTATTATTTTATTTGTTTTGATTGTTTTTTTTTATTATTTTATTTGTAATCACATTATAATTTTCTATAGGCTGCCCATATGGGTCTCTGACTCCTGGGCAACTCATACATCAAATTTTCTGTATTTATTTATTGTCATTAATTTCTTGTTTTTTATGTGTCTAATTTTGTATCAATTCTTTTCGTATCAATTCTATTGAACTTTTTGGTCATGATTCACATTAAATCAAAGACAAATCAAAGACAAAATTATTGAATATTGCAGTGCCACCTCATTTTATTTAAATAATATTTAATTTTAAGTGTCTCAGCTGAGTGAGTGGCAACTCCAATTTTCATTATGATCCAATAGTAGATCCTGTCAAACTAATCTTTTAAAATTCTACGACGAAGTAACAAAGGAGTTGGATCAAAACATAGTGTAGACATATTTTACATAGATTTTCAAAAGGCATTTGATAAGGTTCCACACGAGGCATTGCTATTCAAATTGGAAAAATTGGGTATCAGAGGTAAAACACTACTGTGGATTAGGAATTGGTTGATAGGTAGGAAACAGAGGGTGCAAGTCAAGGGTAATTATTCTCAGTGGGCAGAGGTCATGAGTGGGGTGCCACAGGGGTCAGTATTGGGGCCAATTCTCTTTATAATATTCATTAAAGATATTAGTCAGGACATTAGGAACAAGATCAGCATCTTTGCTGATGACTTAAAAATTTGGGGGAGGGTTGATACTCAGGAGCAGATACAAAATTTACAAAGGGATCTAGATATCATATCACAATGGGCTGAAAAATGGGGTATGTCCTTTAACATAAGTAAGTGTCAGGTACTTCATATAGGTCGGGGGAATGGTAGGGCAGAATTTTATCTGCAAGGGAACAAAGTTAAAGAAGGTAATATGATCAAGGATTTAGGGGTGATAGTAAATGAAGACTTTAAATGGGTTCATCAGTGTTCATCTGCTAGTAAAAAGGCTAATAGGATATTGGGATACATTAAAAAAACTGTTTCTTCAAGGTCCGAAGATATTATTTTACCTCTATACAGAGGCTTGGTGAGACCTCATCTAGAGTATGCTGTTCAGTTTTGGTCTCCATACTTAAAAAAAGATATTGATTCAATTGAAAGGGTTCAGCATAGGGCTACTAAAATGGTCAAGGGTATATCCAGTTTAAGTTATGAGGGAAGATTAAAGAAGCTAAATATGTTCACTCTAGAGAAAAGAAGGATTAGAGGGGATTTGATTAAACTTTTTAAAATGGTAAAGCAAGGGGACACAGAGGGACTAGATTTCAATACGGGTAATAGAACAAGGGGTCACAAATTCAAATTGAATAAAGGAAAATTAAAGACGGATTGTAGGAAGCATTATTTTTTTAATAGGGTAGTGGATAGATGGAATGCGATGCCTGAAACAATTGTAAATTCAAGTGGGGTAGACGAGTTCAAGAGGAAAATTGACAGATACTGGGATTCCGGTAGTGTGGGTTAAAAAGACTGGACCAACCTTGCTGGGCTTACGCCTGTAGTTGGTCGACTTAATTTGTATTTGTATTTGTATTTGTAATATTAAATCTTGCAGGAGAAAGTTTTGGCTGGTTTTGTTTAAAAATAGTTTGTAATAGGTGTGTAAAGTTACTTTTTGAAGCTCAGCTCTTTAAATTATTTTGCAAGTTTCAGTCAAAGGATTTTCTTTTTATTTTAGTCAACATTTCGTTTTTAACGTTAGGAATAAAAAGATGTGTTGAAGAAGTTACTACTCCCCGTGGTTCTTTTTTTTCAAAATTAGAAATAATTTCGTACAAAATTGCATACATTGTACCTAGGGCCACTTGTTTTCAATGCATCTTAACCTTCCTACCCCGCATGGGGTCTTTTTAGACCCCAGACGCACTTTGACGCTTGATATCTCCCCTGTATTTTTGTTTTGACAATTTCCAATGCTAGTATTCCTTCATTACGAAATGTTTTACAATGGGTAAAAATTTTGGAGTTCTTATGCAATTTTTAAGTGCCCTGGGAGAAATAGTCACATATTCCCCCTCTGGGGTCTACTGAGACCCCAGGTATGAATGGCATAAAAAACTATCAAATAAAGCTTAATATTTTATTTTTTGTCATATTATAGATAAAAAAAAGGTTTTTATGTTTATTTAGAACGTTTGGAGGGTATCACGAAAAAAACGTTCAATGCATAAAACCGTTCAGACAAAAACCATTCAAAAAACAGAAAAACTCATAGCTTTACACATGAAATAAATTTGTTTGTATTTTATTGAACGGTTTTTGAATTGAACGGTTTTTTCGTATATCTATTTGGAGAAGTATTAGAAAGACATTTTCGTAGAAATTGTCATTTTTTTACAAAAAGAAGATTGCGGCTAAATAAATTGAATTACTTGCTATTTATTAAATTTTTTATTCATATTCTAAGAAAAATATGCTATTTATAGAAATATTTTGAGTATCTAACAGTTACAGCAAAAAAAACTCAGACAACTACTGTCGCCATGACTTCCTGTTGAACGCATTCTTTACAAAAAGAACGTGATAAATAATGGCTGTGACATTAAATTCATGACTGCTTGTAAATAGGTTTTTATAACTAGTTTTCTTAGAAAAATAAGAATGCTTTTAAATATTTATCAGTATTTACTGAAGTCAAAAATGTGATTTCGAAGAATCATCAAGAAAAAGAACCAATTTTGCGTTAAAACTTCAGTAAATAATATTCCTTTACAACTAAAGTGTTGTATTTTTTAAACTTTTTTCAAAGTTCTATTCATTGAAAGAATTTATAACTTTTAACTTAACCCTTTCGCGACGGGCACCCCTACCACTCAGCTGCTCTCACGGGACGTCACGCGAGAAGAAAGAACATTTCCCCAGGGGACGGGCACTTCGCGCGTCTAAGATGAACATCAGAAAAAAATCGTAGAAATTAAAATTATTGTCCAAAATACCTAATTTTTGACATATGATCAGCAAAACACCTTTAAAGTAAACTAAACTCATTGGCGCAACAGCCCTAGTGGGCCAAGGCCTACGATACCCATCTTCGTTTTCGTGACCGTGGGCCCTGGGGTGCAAGTTGTTAGGCATGTGTCCCGGTTAGGTGGTCATTCTAACGCGAGACCCCCAGTGTTTAGTTCCCAAGCAAGCTTGGTCCTCATTTTATCGACCCACTGAAGGGATGAAAGGCTGAGTGGACATCATCTTCAAATCTGACCCTCAGTTCATCCTGATAACTTCCGATTTTTGTTTGGTGGGTACAAGGAACACAAAATAACCCCTTTTTTGTACATGAAGAAGTCAGATTTGAAGATGCGGAGTGATGAAATAGAGCACCATCTCTATCTATGAAATAAAGACCCCCCACCGGTAAAGGGGCCGTTTCTGGTGGTTCAGGATAATAAGGTCAATATCCTTACACATCTGGTTGCTCCTTATGCAGGAGAAATCGGTGATAATTTAACTTCCAGGGATGGTAATTGCAGAAAACATTGTGCTACCTTAGTTAATGATTTTCTTCAGGATGAAGAAATCGCTAGAAAGGGATCGACCAGCACGTTCTTTCGACATGAATCCAATAGAACAAGTCTAGGACATGCTTGAGAAACCAATTTCTGACCATCCAATATCTCCCAAACAGCTCAGGTGCTGAAAAATGCTCTAAAAGGGGAAAATGGAGAAAACACCCCAGCCCCTCAAAAATAAACAAACAAACCTGGTGGCAAACAGTCCCACAACGTTGTTTTAAGTCAGGAGAAAGCATACCCTATTGGAAAAAAAATTTCCTTACCGGAAAAATTAAACCGGCTTATGGAACACCGGGTCTAGTATGATATCGGAACCAGTATCATATCGGAACCGATATCATACTGGAACCAGTGTTCCATAAGCCGGTATATACTGGTTCTGGTTTATACTGGAAATACTCCATAACCCGATATCATACTGGAACCAGTGTTCCATAAGCCGGTATATACTGGTTCTGGTTTATACTGGAAATACTCCATAACCCGATATCATACAGGAACCAGTGTTCCATAAGCCGATATATGCTGGTTCTGGTTTATACTGGATACGGTATGATGATGGACCCAATACGTACTGGAAACAGTATCACTTTGATCAGGTATTATACTGGTTCCAGTATTTACTGGGGCTGGTGTAGTATCTGATCCAGTATCGCACAAGAATGGGTGTTTCATAAACCAGATGACTCAGCACTAAGTCCAGGATGATCTGGTATACCAGACCAAGTATAAAACACTGCTTCTAGTGTGACCCTGGTTTCATTGCAAGAATTCGTGTTCATTGTTCGTGCTGTAATGAATATCACACCCAGTACAATACAAGAATAGTTCACAGAATTATGTTTATGTAATGGAAACACAGGTGTTTACAAGAAAAAACACACAATACTAAAATAATCATAAGTATCAGCAAAACAGGGCTCAAAGCAACACTTTAAAAATATAGAACATGTCAGAAAAAATTCAATATTGTAAAATTTTTCTTGTTTACAAATATAGATCAATGAACAATGCAAATTGATGATGATGATGTCGTGTCTATGATTGTGCAACTATATGGCTCCAAAGCTGTCGAAGACAGCTTTTGCAAACTTGACAGCCCTATCTGTATAGAGTAGGTCTACTGGGTCCTCCAAGCCGATATTAAAAAGTTTGGCCTGGATTGCTGGACAGCTGAAGATGTGTTGACGGAACTGTGGGTTGTCATCTGGTCAATGAGGACAAAAGTTGATGGAACTACGCTGTCGGTCCGCAGAAATCCTCATCCCCTTTATATGATTTGTCCTCTTAGTCTGGTTATAATAGTCGATATGGCTCTGTCGCAGTTCAGTTCCGTAATGGAGTTTCTTTTAACTTGCTGACCGATTAGTCTTCGGCCAGCAACAGCATTGGCGTCAATGAGGGTTAGGCAGTTGTATGGCTGAGGAGAGAACAACGCAAATTAAGAAACCAATAGCAATTTTTATTGCACTTGAATAAAAAAACATGACTTATTAAAATGAATAATTGGCGTACATAGAAATTTATTTCAGGAGTAGCCCAAGATTATTTTTTAGCCCTCCATGCATATTAAATTGGTCCAATATAATTTTTTTGTACATTTTTAGGTAGAATTTGCATCTAAAATAACTTAATTGAAGTTTGACTCTAAAAAACATGTTTTTAATTAGTTTTGCTGCAACTGGATAAAAAATATAGGACAGTACAGGACAGGGGTTAAAAATATAGGACAGCTATGAACCCTGACAAAGTAATAAAATAAAAGTTTAATTAAAGTTCAATTAAAATATTTTTTTTTCGGATAGCATTTTTTAACTGTCACTGTGGAGGATAAAGCTATGACCTCCTCCTTCCCCAAATAATTCTTCAAAAAGAAACGAAATCCATCTAATAGCTAGGGTTATAAATAGAAAAAAGATTTTTCAAGCATCATGGTAAAAAAAATAAAAACACATAATTGAGACTGATGTGACATTGACTACAATGAGGAATACCAACATTTTCTGAAAACAGAAAAAAGGCATTTTTCCAGTTAAAGAAATATATCTAAATTCAAAAATTGACATTGAAAATTTCCAAAAAATTAAGTTTATTCAATATTTTTAATAAAAATAGATGATCCGAGCGAAGAGAAAATCAGACTTTGCAATTGTTTAGGATTGAATGATGTCACATCTGTTTCGGCCTTACTTAGTAAAGTAAAGGCAACAATGGATTTGAATCTTAAACCCTTGTTTGAAGCCCTTAAAACCAATGTTTTGGATTAAATGACGTCACATGCTGATTTCCCAACCTTTTTTTTTAAGGAAAACTTTGAAATTAAATTTAAAAATAACTAAGCATCGTAATTTTAAAAAAATTGAGAGTATATTCCTCTTTTGAATAATTCTATCGAAAAATAAAATAAAAATACTGGAATTGCCCATTCATGTTTTTCCATATCAACACTTTGGACTGCATTCCCTTTAAATAATGCCAAGCTGTTTTTAACGCCAAAGGTTCAAAATACCACTAAGAATAACAAACCAGCTTAAAACCCATGTCACATATATAAAAAAAGCAATGATTATCAACTACTTTTGTATCCTTAAATGCATAAGATATGCAAATGAACACTGAACAAATAGTAAATTTTAAGAAAAGGGTACAGGGGTAAAGATTTCCTAAGCATAATTACAAACACTAGCGGATCCAGGGGGGCTAGGGGGCTCAAGCCCTCCCAAAATGAAAAGTTTTACTCTATATAATGACATTTTATGCACCAAACTGAGTTAAAACCCTGTTATTTTAATATCAAATTTTAAAAAATTTTATGGGGGAAGACCCCCCAGACCCCCTTGGCACTTGTAACTCTGTTATTACAACTACATTTTACTGAGTTTGTGTCAAAATGCAAAAAATCTATATCCGAAATTCGGATTCAAAAATTTTTAAAAATTATTAAGACCTTCAAAAATTCTGTATTATCGTCGGTATCAAAAAACTGTTAAAAAGTATAATGACATGAATCGCCACGTTAATTTTTATTACTGCACTGAAATTCAATTCAATAATATACTTTTCCAAAAAATTTCCCCAGATGGCTAAAATTTCCCCCATCCTAGATCGCCAGATCGGACATATTCTGCATCCCTGGTTTAAACAAAGAAGGGTTCTTGCATAATATCCTGTCAACCATTCAAAAAGGGGATGTGGAGGTCATCCCCCAAACAATTTTGGAAAATTAACCCTAAAAACAGGGCTCGCCTTGGTTTTGATGTACCTTCTCCGAATATCGGGTTTGTATTTTTAAGGTAGGATTTGGAAACAGTTAAGAAGATTTGTTCCATATAAAAAATTTCGTAATTTTTTGCAACTTTTCTTGGTTATTGTCGCGGCACCCCTGGCATACCCTCGCGGCACCCCAGGGTGCCGCGGCACACAGTTTGAGAACCTCTGCACTAGAGCAAACACCACTATCTTTATCAACAGTAAAGAAAAACATTAAATTTTTAAGAGATTTTAATAAAAAACCGACTGTTGAGGAAAGTAAAATGTAGCTACTTACTTCAAGTTTTATTCCTTCCACAACATGTATCCAAACACCAAGATCACAGGAATAAAAATTCCAATGCAGCCCCATCTGTTAAAGAAACAATAACATTATTTACCACATTTCATGAATATAATCTGAAGAGATTTGCCCCCAGCCAGTGGCGTAGCCAGAAAAAAATTTCGGAGGGGGATGTTGATTGTTGATATTTCGGGAGGGGATATGGGGTATTTTTAGTGGTTTTCTCTGGTCAAAAAGGAAATTTCCTGAGTTTCGGGGGGGATACATCCCCAAATCCCCCCCTCTGGTTACGCCCCTGCCCCCAGCTAATCATTAAGTACCTAACCATTAATTTATAATAGTTAACTACTATCCTGAAGGAGGAATCCTTTCAATTCGAAACCGCGAAAAAAAAATTTATAATAGTTACTTTTACTTATTAGTTAGCAATGTCGGGCATTATTTTTTTGTTGGGACACCTAAACAGCTTGTGAATTACAAAACATATAACTTAACAGAATTGACTTAAAATGAAACCTACTTTGTTATGTTAATCGTTTTCATCAGAGTACCATTACATTTTTATAGACAGTAAAATGTGGAGCAGCTTTAGAAAGAATCCTTCAGCTGCCAGATTCACCCACAGCTCAAATAATGACAACACTTAAGTATGCTGTTGTGGGTGTGGTTACACATGGTGGCTGGAGGATTCTTTCTAATGCTGTTTTAAAAAATATGAATTCTTATTCTTACCCTAGTAAATTTAACCTCTTACACGGTTCATTGATGGCTGGTCCAGTATAAACTACTTAACTTTTCCAGTTCTACTCAGCTCAAAATTTCCATTGAATTCAAAAATAAATTTGGGGGGCTAGGTCTCAGATGGTTAATCTTCTCGTTAAACCCTCCAGCATCTGTAAGACATAATCAATTTTGTATACTTAATTTAACCAAAACTTATGACTTCAACAGATGTATTCACCACTAATCTAACCAGTAGTAAACTGGCAGTCCCACCTCTGATTGGCGTTAACCTAGTTTCACAACTTTAAAGACTGAATCAAAGTTTGACTGCCGGTTAAGCACTGGTCAGGTTAGTGGAGAATTACACAGAGAACTACCCAAAACTTGCCCCCTGGACCTGCAACCATTTTTTGAAATCTACACTAAGCATGAAAGCGGTTTTTGTTAATCAGCCCAGAAAAAAAAGAACAATAAAAACATTGTTTCTCTGGAGGAAGAATACCATAAACAAATGTGAAATTTTTTCCATGGAGAAATTTTTTGGCATGACCTCTAGATTATTTATCAACAAAAGTCCTAATGAATAAACATTCAATACTCTTGATCTATACTACAAGGTCTCCTTATAGTTTTCAAAACAAAGTTTAGTCACTTTAAGGTGTCTCTGTTTATACATTTTCAGCCATACATTATATTGAAACCATTATATTCTACTGTTTAATGTTGGGAAATATTCTGGGTACTTTTCAGTTAGCCGGGCGCAACCATAAAATTACCAAACAATGCAGAATTGGTGACCGTTGACTGTTTTATCATTAGCTGACTTAGCTTGCATTTGGTTCACAGTTGGTGACATTTGCACCCGGCTAATGTAAAAGAATCAAAAGAGTGAAAGACAGAAAATTACAACCAACCTATTAAATCAAAGAACCTGCTTGTGTATGTGCTTTCAAAATCAAAACAAAAATTCCAATTAAACTAAGCACACAACCATTGAAACAAAAAATATACCAACATCAACTCCATACAGCTATTGATAATTATTTTAATATTTTAAAGACAGAACAGCTTTGATAAGAGTTGACCAGCCGCCATGTTTACCCACAGTTCAAATGATGACACACAACCACATAAATTTAATTTGAGCTGTGGATAAACATGGTGGCTGGTGGACTCTTATCGAAGCTGTGCCTAAAGACTTCCAAAAATAAAACCCATAAATGTCCAGTAAAAAACCTAGTAAGTCATACACCGCTGGAGCACAACACAGCTATCATTACTAAAATAATACAAAAAAAAAACAATACTTATTTTGCAACCTCCATTCATATTTTACCTCTCAGTCAAATAACAGATAAAGACGTAAAAATTGTCTTATTGGTGAGATTACTTTAAAAACGTATATTACTAACCAATGATAAAAATAGCTTTCTGAATGGCATGCAGAGCTGATCCCGATTCTCAAATTTATTGTCACTGCAGTGGTCTGTCCAAGGCAATTTTACTACCGTTTTCCAGTACCTTCACAATTTCACCATTTGATGAAAAGGTACTTTCAGTCACACCATATATTTTTGAAAGAAAGTTATTTAGGAAGCTATGTTCTCTTAAAAGTTAATTTTTATCCATTCTAGACTAAATTTTCTTTTGTTTTTAGTGTTTAAAAATGTTTTACTTGTTATTTTGAACAAAAATTTTCACAAATTCATAGAAAATTTTCACAAATTAGCACTAAATTTTCACAAAATAGGTACCTTTTTAAAAATCCTAGACAGACCCCTGCTGCTTAGGAAACACTTATTGTGTTTTGAAGAGACTTAAAAAGGGTGGCCAAAAACAGTCCTTTTTTTTCAAGGAGTGAGCCATTTCTATCTTCCAACATGAAGAACATGAAACTTGGTCTAGAAGAAATTCAATTTCTTATACCAATCAGCGAAAATATATTATTTAATTGGATAAATATTTCATACCATTAAATATCACACTTTGATTTTATCTGCTTTCGTTTTTGCACAACCCGTAGCAGCGATGTATCTTGTAACAACTTTTACAATAATTTTGATTTGAAAACTTAAACAAAGTTGATAAAAAGATTAATATAAAATAATAGGGCAGAAATCAAATAACTTGACTTACCAATGCACTCTGATTTTCTAACGGAAATTCACGGAGCACACCACCCAAAACAAACAATAACAAGTGGAAGTAAGAGTTGAAGTTGTTTTCCAATTTATTCTCACAAATTATTTTATTATTTTTAAATTAAAATTCCGAAGTGTATATTTGGACGGCCAAAACGGCCAGTGGCGCATGCGCTGTAGGTCTCGTGATGACGTAGCAGTCTCGGCGCTTAGTGATGGAACCAATGGTACGCCTAGCCGTGGAAGTTATAGTAGAGTTTAGTTGAAAAATAGCCGTGCAAATATACAGTGCCTTAAAATTCGGTGAATTTAGATTCAAATTTGTGATAGGCACTGTATAATTGGACGGCTATTTTTCAACTAAACTCTACTCTAATTTGCACGGCTAGGCGTTCCATTGGTTCCATCACTAAGCGCCGAGACTGCTACGTAATCACGAGACCTACAGCGCATGCGCCACTGGCCGTTTTGGCCGTCCAAATATACACTTCGTTTGTGATATAAGAGAAACATTTTAAATATATTGTTAAAAGAAAGAGCACAGATTTTTTACAGATCTCTGATTGACGAACGTCGAACAATGTTATTTTTTTTGCGTGTTTTGGCACTTAAATTTTTTTGGGGGGGGTTAAGGTTTGGGGTCTACTCCCCCCGAAATTTGGAACGATTTAATACATTAGTAATGTATTAAAGAATCAAAGTCAATATTAGTTTGCGGTTTTTCTTATAGAATTTTTTTTTAAATGGCTAAAATGGTCCAAAAACATTATTTTTTGTAAATTTCTCTGGAACTAAACTAGGTAGAGCTTAGAGTTTACGAAATTCTAATTTTTTGGAACGAATTGCTTCAGAAAAGTGTTACTTCACTATCCGGAGTGTCCTAAAAAGTGAAAAATGGTCCGGGAACGTTTTGGCGGGAAAAAAGTGGAAATCTTAATTTTGACCCATCCCCTAATGCGATACATGGTTCGATTCCTTAATTTAAGAGTGCACATATACCGAAATTTCAGAAGTCTAGAGCAAGCGGTTCGGATGTAATCCGGGAAAAACGGAGTTTTGGGAATATCGTTTTTTTAGGAAAAACTCTTGATTTAACTACCGCACACCTTAATGATTCACATATTCGTAATCTGTGAAAATTTCCCAATTTACCCATATAAGACACTTGGGGTGGGGTCGAATTTTTTCCGTAACTCTCCTGACATGACTTGTCCCAAAAAATGGAGTGTTAGGCATCAGATATAAGTAGCCCCAATCATGTTCTAAAAAAATCCTGGATGACGAAAAAATCACCGTAGATTCCCGTAATTCTGGAAAAACTTTGCCATAACTATTAGTTACTACAAAAAAAATTCAAAAAATTATTAATATTAATATTTTCGGGTTTATAAGCTTTCTTTGGACTTGTGTTTTTTCGTCGAAATCTAAACTTTTTTCAAAGTCTAATCACTGCCTTAATTAGCAACTGATTTTCACCAAAATCGAATATGAGGTGTATGGTAGGGTATATTTTAAGATTTTGAGGTCAGAAACTCGATATCGATTTTTGATTTTGGTAAGAACTGCGACTTTAGTGCGACTTACGTACAGGTCCAGGGACCTTAATTTTTGTCACAAATTAATGGAATTCCAGATTCTGAGAGCTTATGGGATTGCAATGAAAGAAAGGTTAAAGAGATTGCCACCAACCCTATGAAAATTGTTTAAAACACGGAATTCTGAAAAATTCAACAGCTCTCTTCAGTGATCTACGGTGTTCATAAGCCTATATCGGTTCTATAGACAGCCGGTTTTTAAGAGGAGGGTATAATTTTCATAGAAAGTAATATCGTCGAAAATATGTGTTCCGGTGTTAATATGCTTCCCAACTTAGTTTTAAAAAATTACTTTTAAGTGCAAGGGTATTTTTTAAAGTTCAAATCATTCAAAGTTGATCTGTACATCGAAAAAGATATTTCAACCCTTAATTTTTTAAGTGAGGGGGAACAGTGATGTTAAAAAAATGTAACGATACCATTTTATTTTTTAAAAAATTGCTAAAGCTGTGGTTGGGATTTAGTTTGGTCTTTTATTTCATTTAATAAAAGTAATTGTCTATTTTAATGCCTTATTTCTATTCTCAGATCTAAATATTAAAAATTATTTAAGTCGGAATGCTGCCAGGAAATTTCGAAAAATTTGTATATATCTACAATGGACTTTCATACTCTAGTTGCTAGACTAAATTTAAAATTACCAGTATGCTTTCATACTGGTTTCAAATTTTCCGGAATATTTGAAAACTTGTATGGTTTAATACTGGTTTCGAAATTTCCAGTATATATGAAAACCAGTATGAACATTCCTAGTATGGTTTAATACTGGTTTCAAAATTTCCAGTA
The DNA here is from genome assembly GCA_024610705.1 of Tetragnatha versicolor. Classification (NCBI taxonomy): domain Eukaryota; kingdom Metazoa; phylum Arthropoda; class Arachnida; order Araneae; family Tetragnathidae; genus Tetragnatha; species Tetragnatha versicolor. The sequence goes on along the minus strand of JANDEH010000002.1, from coordinate 42,752,525 downwards.
TATTTGAAAACTAGTATGAACATTTCTAGTATGGTTCAATACTGGTTTTAAAATTTCCAGTATATTTGAAAACCAGTATGAACATTTCTAGTATGGTTTAATACTGGTTTCAGAATTACCAGTAAGATTTTTATACTGGGTTGAAATTTCTAGTATTATTTTCATACTGGTTTTGAATTTCCAGTATGGTTTTACTGGTTCCAGTATCATTTTTACTGGTTCCAGTATGATTTTGATACTGGTTTTGTGAACTTTTTCCAATAGGGTACCCCAAGCAAAATGGGGTTTCAATTAAGTATTGATAGATTTTTCAGTTTTTTTGCTTAACGTGCATTAACATTGCAAAATGTGCATTTTCCAATTTTGATAAAAAAAAGTAAAAATAAAATTTTTATTTTGATAACTGCATGGATTTAGCTTTGAAATGGCCCAAAGTTTATGAAAAATGCGTGAAAAACTGCAAATTTTTTATTTGCTTGCCAATATGAACCAAAACTACCAATATCCTTTAATTGTTGTGAGCAGTGTATATGTTACCGCTAAAGTTGATAATTAGTTAATCTGAAGAATACCTAGGTAAACTTAAGATTAACTGATTTCTGTCGTTAATGTGCGGATTTTTGAGTTTTTCGCATTTTACCTAGGGAATCTACACTATAACGGCCTCTTGATCGTTAAAGTTCAAAATAGTTTGTTTCGTTCAATACTTTCTGTTAAAATGTTGAGGTGCTTACTGCGCCATGCGCTTACCCCTGCGCAGTTGGGTTTCAATACGTAGTTTGTTGTCATATTTGGTGTTTTGATTTCAAATTTAGAGCGTAGCACTGGTAGTTGTCATGTTGAATGTTAAAACAAAATAATACAAGCAAGTAAGTACTGTAAATTTACATGATTAAGTACAGTATATTACTACTAAAACGGGTATTTTGAAACAATTGTGTTGAAGCTCCGACTTCAGAGTGACAGAGATTTCTTTTAACGAAAGCAAATGTCCCAGCTGTTGAAATATCTTTTCAACAAACGTTAATTCAACAATCGCTGGAACCTGGGCAAGGGTTTAACATATGTAATCGATCGCGAATCCTAGCAATAGTTCAGTGCAGGCTGCCAGCCGATTACACCGCGCTTTCATTGAGATTTGCTAGTTTAAGTGCTCATTGAAATACGCTGTCAAATCGAGATCGAAAACCACAATTGATACAAATCTCAGTTGGTACTTTAATATTCTATTATTATTGTTTTTATATTCTAGTTTTAAAATTGCTATTTCATTACTATTTTTGTGGGATTTGCGTGTTTTGTGTAATATGAAAAAAGTACCGATCCCCCTTTTTTGATTCGTTATTGTTACTGTTTACCCCCAAAACGAGTTTGGTTATAGTTAGGGCAGGGGGGTTTGGGGGGGGGCGGCAGCCCCCCCAACCTCCTTAAACTTTTTATAAAATAAAATAAAATTTTGTACTTTAACGGATCACCCTCGTTAATATGTAAAATAACTGATTACAGGTAGTATGCAGATTAACGAGTGTCTAGTCGGTAGGGTGCAGAATACCTAGGTAATTTCAAGATTACCTAGGTAATCTTAGAAATTGAAAAAAAATTCGCTCTTTAACGGATCACCCTCGTTAATCTGCAAATTACCTAGGTTATCTGTAAATTAACTGATTTCCGGACTTTAACTGTAACATATATAGTACAACCTGGAACTTGTCTGCTTAGTTAGTGATAATTTAATATCAAAACTTTTTATCTCTCAAACATTTCAATAATTTAATTCGGATCATTACCACGAAAATATCAAAATAAAACTGTTACTAAATATTAAATATTCCTTTTTAACTTATTAATAACTTAATGGATAGGGGGCAACCGCCTCCTGCTCGCATACGCTGACCAACCCCCGAAACTGCTACGCAGCTCTTTACATTTTACCAGTTATGATGACAACCATCATCCGCATGGAAAACACTTTACTAAAACCTTATTATATACTTTTTATCTAATCAATAATTTATTTTAGAAATTTTAAAAATAAACTGCCTAACAAATTTTAACAAATCTTGAAAACCTCAGAATACATCCAACTTACCATTTTAAAATACATAATAAACCAAAGGAACCTAAAAACTATCTCTAAAAATAACCTAAGCATTTAATCTTTGGCAGAGTAAAACCAACTTCCTAAAAATCCTCTACCTTTCACCCACCGGCACAAATAACACTAAAAAAAGCTAAATTATTTATTTCTCTAGTAGTTCAAAAACATCGGAGTAGCTTTTAAAGATTATTAATCGCTAGCAAACTTAGAGAAAAAACCTAAACATACAAAACTTTATTTAAATATCCGTGCTCGAGACAATCTAGTGAACAGGCAAATATAAAATTTAAAAACATTAAACACGTCTGATAAAGACCTACTAAAACTATGAAAAAAATTAAACTTTGATGCTTAATAATTCCAAAACTAATTTGAATTTTTTAAAGAATTAAACGTCAATATCTTTCTAAAAAATAAGAGTATAAGTGTTTAAAAAATCATATTGATACCGTCATTAGTTTTCATTTTAGATAGAAAAAACGAAAAAGTGTCAAAAATTTCGAAAACTAAAAAATTAATTACTCTAAACCAAATTCGAAATTCGAAAAAAGGGCGACGTAGTGCACATCTTCATACTTTAGAGTATTAGGCTGCAAAAAATCATAGTTCTGTTGTTAATAGATTTCGCTTTACTGGATTACGCGGCGAAAAAAGAAAAACTTCAACTTTGACCATAAAAATACCCCAGTATTAATTATCACATCAAGGGCCCTACTACGCACTGCGACGAATCATTTCACCAAAAATAATTCGTCGCGACGAATCTGGAGATTCGTCCAAATGAATTCCGCCAAAAAATTTAGGACAACCACGCATTGTGCGAAATAGACAATATGCACTATGTTACGAAACATCCTAAAACTTACCCAATTTACTAATTCGATCATGAAAAACCCAAAAATCAACTTTAAAAATCACAAAAATTTTAATTTAAGCGCAAAAAGTGTTTAAAAAAAGCCCTTAAGTCACCTGACTCAAAACGGGGCGTAACCTTGTGTGACGTCATACTTCAAGAGATTTGTTTCAGGCAATACTGTTTTGAGCACATGGAGTATAAAAACTTACTTTTTTGAATTCTCCCGTTATACATCTGTTTAAGACTGGATAACACTGTTCTTGAAACTCAAAAATGTTCTTTTTAGAATTAAAATTTTATTCCTTTTGTACAGATTTCTTGTATTTTCATTCAGTTTCTTAGCATTTGGACTAACTTTGGAAATTTTGTAAATAAATAATGAATGTCTTGTAGGTTTTTTCTCACAATATTAAGTTTAATTATAGTCCGTATAAAATATTTAAAATATCACTAGTAAAATAAAAATGTAAAACATATTTAAAAACCGAAAAATCTTTGAATTTTTGAACTGTTGCAACAGTAAATAATTTATTTGACTTCATTAAATTCTTTCGTTTATTAATTTAAACTGATGATAATCAAGCATTCCATTTATAGAAATGTCAATGTACTAGTATCACAAAAATTCTAGTTTTCTTTTGCTATGAATTATTACATTTTATGCAGCTGGCATCACGTTTTTGTTTGTTTCTTTGTGTCTCTAAGCATAAAGTTACACTATTTATGACGAATTCTTTCATTTTTTGGTACTGAGAAAAACAATTAATCTGGTGTTCTAACACTTGTATTTTTGCACATAGGTACTAAACATCCTTTATAGTACTTTTTTACTTGTTTAGGGCCGTCCATAGCTGCCGAAATAAGAAACTACAGGCTACCAAAAAACCCCAACATAAATGCAAACACCATTGCTTTTCAATGGATGCCTTTCGCGCGTAATTTGAACTTGAAGTATGACGTCACAAGTCAGAATCGTCAAGCACTGAAGTTTTTGTTGATAGTGACGTCAGAGCAACTTTAAATGGGTTTTAAATCGAATTTATTTGATCGAATTGCAGTTTAATTAGCATTTTTCAACGTAATTTTTCATGCTCTTTCTTTTTAAAATGAATTTGAAAATCATGCATATTGTCTTTTTTGTGAAATCTCTTAACCAATCGCAGCGATTTCGGCCTCCACGTGACTGGTTTTCTGTTTCCCGCCGTCTTTCTTGTTTTTAGTTTTGAAAATTAACATTTTTTTTAAAAGCGCGTTAAGACTTCGGTGGGCGTCTGAGAGTTATTTACAAAGCAAGCAGGATATTGAAATTTCGGAGAGAGGGAATTCTTAGTAAAATTATTGAAAAGTTCAATTTGTAGAAGAACTGCTATTGGTAGAAATTTAATTATTGTCTCAAAAATTGTGGTTTAATATGATCTTTCAAATTATCTCAAAACTCTCCACCTTAAAATTTTTTTATTATTAAAAAAGTTAAAAAACCACAAAAAATGCGAAAATTCTGCCCAAACCTCATTTTGTATTTCGAAATCATCTCTTTTGATTTTATAATCTGAAAGATCATAGTTGTAAACCCTTATGTCCAAAGTTTCACGCAAAAATCATCAATATTAAACTTTTGAGATTCTGTTAAAGTTCGTTTTTTTGCGTGCGAAAACTGGTTTCCTAATAGTCGTTTCCAAAACGACAGTCTGCGGACGAAAAAAACGGACATATACCGTGCTTTAACAGGATCTCAAGTATTGATAATAGATGGTTTTTACGTGACACTTAGGACTTAAGGGTTTTCAACTATGATCTTTTAGATTATCAAATCAAAAGAAAGGATTTCGAAATACAAAATGAGGTTTTGGCAGAATTTTCACATTTTTTTGTGTTTTTTTAACTTTTTTAATAATAAAAAAAATTTAAGACTTTTGAGATAATTTTAAAGATCATATTAAATCACAATTTTTGAGACCATAATTAAATATTTACCAATAGCAGTTCTTTTACAAATTGAATTTTTCAATAATTTTTTTGGGGTGTCGTACAGTGGGACGAAAGGGTGTTTTCACTGGACATGCCTTTTTCACCTTGTTATCTAAACGTAAAATGTTCGGTCTGGGTGAACTTTATGTATTCTTTTGCGCTAAATTGAATAGTGAAGACTGTTTTAAGATTTGAATTAACCCATTAATGCCCAACTTTTTATTTTTCTTAAATATTTGGTAAAAACATAGTAAATAGCCCCAAAACAACTGGAAAAATAGTGAAAAAAATTCCAGGTTAAAATTTTAATTTCTACACCAAAATTAAGAAACGTCCCTAAAAAGGGACGTCAGGCACGAATGCCCCCGTTGTTTTTCCCTATAGTAAACGCATGGTAGTAAACTTTTTTAAAGCCTCAAAAACATCTTCTACCTTTTTAAGTGCAGCAAAAGTGATCGGAACCATACTGTAACATGAAGATAAACAAAAAATATTAATTATTTATCCAATTAACTGTAAAATTAACCTTAATTAACGTAATTTGAGCATTTTTTATGCTCTAAAACACGTTTTTTCCTCCCAAATCTATATTAATTGCAAATTAATTAAGGTTTTTATTTGAAAAAGGCATTCTTTGTTTATATGTTACCTAATATTAAGTATTAATTACTTTTACACACCTCAAATCCATCAAAATATCTCAATTTGTGAAGTTTAAAACTTTCAAATGGCCATACTTTTTTCATTTTATTTAATTTAATTGTGCGGAACACGAATTTCTCCCCAAAAATCAAGCATTAGTGGGATGTGTATTAGCAAGCCAGATGATATAGATTGATCAGCAGTATAGAATACAATGATTAGCGACATCTAATTAGAAAAAAGCAGAAAATTTATCACAAAAGCGACTTTTTTGGCAATTTTAATGACAAAAGGTCATTATAACTAATAATTATTAAACTTTTAATTAAAATATAACCGGAATATATTTGCATAAGTAATAAATATAGTAAAATAATTAATTTATTCCTTTTAATTAATACAAATTAATTAATTCCTTATAATTTAAGACTTTTTATTCCATTAATTTAGCAGAAATAACAGTATTTTCCAAAAAAAATAAACAAAAATAATAAATTTATTAGCTAAAATTAAATTAATTTTATAAATATCAGTTATTTAATTCATTTCATAAGAATCGAACGCGTTTTTATGAAAAAAATGAAGGAAACACTAGCATTTCACTATGGGGAAAACCACGGGGGCATTCGTGCCTGACGTCCCTTTTTAGGAACGCTTTTTGAGGGTCCAAAATAAGGTCAAGACAAAATATTTTGGAAAAATAAAAAAAACACCCCAACTGATTTAATGTATAAACAGTAATATATATCGTCATTGAAATTTTTTTCGAATAACAACTAGGATTTTTAAGCTTTTTCTTTTAAAATTTTTAAAAAAGCACTTTTCTGAAAAATTCTATCTTCCAACTTAAAAAAGAGTGAAATTTTTTTAAAATTCTGCTTTCTTCTTGTGTTCTTTATGTTCTATGAAGATCAGAGATACATCCGTGCAAATTTTGATTGAAAGGAACAATTTTTGTAGAAATAGGAGGATTTTTAAAAAACGTCCCTAAAAAGGGACGTCAGGCAGTAATGAGTTAAAGGGATGAATATCATTTTGTTCTATAATACCATATAATATTATACGTAATCCGTATCGAAATACAGTAGAACTCCAATTATCCGAACTCCAACTATCCGAATCGCCGATTATCCGAATCGATTTCAGAATTAATAAAAAAAATTCCGCCGCGAATTTTGCCGTTTTTAATGTTCTTTTTCGTGTTCTATTTGACATTTCTATGTTCGCTTTGTTCTTTTTTCGTGTTCTTATTCATTAGTTATTCAGGGCCGAATGCAGCTACGTTCTGTAACGATTCAATGAACCGTAGAAACGTTCTAGGGAACCGTACTTCGTAACGTTTTAAAACGCCTGCTCCTGACCAGGCGTTCAACGACGATCGGGGATAAATATAATTTTTTCCTCCTATTTTTAAACTTGCATACAGCAATTAATTATAGTAAACCCCTTTTTTTCGGAAAAAATCCAATTATCCGAATTTTTGATTATCCGAATGGGGTTCGGTCCCAATTGATTCGGATAATTGGAGTTCTACTGTATTTAAGTACAAATAAAGGGGTATGATTGAAAATAAAGCACAGAGTATTAAAATAGTATTTTCAAAAATTACTAATATAATCTAGTAGTACTTTCATTCAGTTACATCCATATCAACATCTTCAATGCAGTCCAGGATGTCTGTTGAACTATAAATACAGTAGAACTCCAATTATCCGAACTCCAACTATCCGAATCGCCGATTATCCGAATCGATTTCAGAATTAATAAAAAAAATTCCGCCGCGAATTTTGCCGTTTTTAATGTTCTTTTTCGTGTTCTATTTGACATTTCTATGTTCGCTTTGTTCTTTTTTCGTGTTCTTATTCATTAGTTATTCAGGGCCGAATGCAGCTACGTTCTGTAACGATTCAATGAACCGTAGAAACGTTCTAGGGAACCGTACTTCGTAACGTTTTAAAACGCCTGCTCCTGACCAGGCGTTCAACGACGATCGGGGATAAATATAATTTTTTCCTCCTATTTTTAAACTTGCATACAGCAATTAATTATAGTAAACCCCTTTTTTTCGGAAAAAATCCAATTATCCGAATTTTTGATTATCCGAATGGGGTTCGGTCCCAATTGATTCGGATAATTGGAGTTCTACTGTAGCATTATTCGATTCGAAACCAAGAAACTACCATAAAACTACTGATTGGAAACAAACATTTAAAAAGGTCTTATCGGTTAGTTTCTCCTGGAAAAAAGTAAATAAAATTTTAAATTGAAATTCGAATTTTTGAAGCAATTAACTATTCAACTTACGTTAAATTAATTTAATTTAAGTATTTTAAAACTTCATAGCTTCAAAAATTCGAATAAAAATCTAAAATTTTTCAAATTAATTTTTTCTTTCTACTGGAGAAGCTAATCGATAGGATTTTTTAATGCCGAGTAAAATATTTAATTTAATTACGAATGTGAAGTTGTCATGGCAACCATATTATATAACTCGTATTTGTCGATCTTTGACTCTGATATAACCATTTCAAACAGGGCTAGCGGACAAAATGGGTAAAACTGGGTGGTAATTTTTACATATTTTGTAGAGAAATATCTTAGCTACACATCCGTGAAATCCTTTCTTTGAAGACTTTTGAAGCTTTTTTGTACGAGACGATTTTCTAGACGCTTCAATCAAAAAGTATACCACTTTGTAAACAAAGTACTCATTTTGGACCACAAAGGGTTCCAATATTTGTATTTTCCCACACACATATACTCCTATACTATATCTTAGCAGTCTATAAAAAATTAGGACTGGACATTTATTTTATATTCATTGCAATTCTATTAAACGAGAACGAGTCGATCATGAATTTTCATCGTGACAGCCCATTCGTCCCAGCGTTTTACAGCTTTTGAGTTCGAAAAAAAGGTGGAAAAACTTATATTTTGGAAACAAAATTTCGTGTCTATAGTCCTTGGAGTCGGTAAAATATATTCTTATGCTTTTAAAAGCCGAATAAAAACCTTTAAGTTTTGACCAATGTCCAAATTTTAACATGGGTTCGTCCCACTGTGTGTCGCTCCATTTTTAACTCCCTGGGATTTGGTCTGGGACCCCCGATTCCTATGTGATTCTGACTCGTCTAGGTGTCTACTATCCCCCTAGAAGTGTGACCCACTATTTATGGGACACCCTGTATTTTAAATGAAACCAGGCGTGGATCCAGCACAGGTCCAGGGGGGGCACTTTTCAAGACAATCACCTTTACCTTTTGGCAAAAATGTCAAATTCTTGGGGATTTTCTAAAAGTACCCTTCTGGTACCGCTGTGGAATATGGGGGTCCTCCCCCAGAAAAATTTTGAAATTTGACTTGTAAAAGTAGAGTTTTAACGCATTTTAAGAAGCTTTTTGGGGCCCAAGAGGGGAATTTTCCAGACCATAACCAAATACCAGACCATCCCACCAAAATAATGTCAAAATGTCGGGGATTTTCCAAAAAGTATCACGCAAGATCCCCTTGTGATACCGTGGAGGGGTCTGAGGGTCCTCCCCCAGAAAAATTTTGAAATTCGACTGGTAAAAGTAAGGTTTTAACTCACATTTTGAGAACATTTTTGGGTCCAAGGGGAGAGGTGCTTTTTTTACACCATTCTAATTTTTTTAATAAAATAAAGTTGGTCCCATGGAACCCCTAAATTTTTTCGTGGGCGGAACCCACTTTAGGAACCACTGCTCTAAGGACAAACACCATAAATAAAACAATTCTATTTTCAAAATGATTTTAAGTTTTTCTACATAAATTAAAAAAGTACCATCCATAAAACATCTTTAACATAAATTTTTTTTCAAAAATATTAAACATTCAAAAAAGGAAAAAATAATTTTTCTTAGGTGAAAAGATTGGAAGAAAGTTTCTTCCAATCTTTTCACCTAAGAAAAATTATAGGTAATATTAGGTAAGGAAAATTTTACAGTGTTTCTTCAAGAAACACTGTAAAATTTTCCTTACCTAATATTTATTTCCACACATTAAATCCAAATAGTAAAACAAAAACAGTTTATTGAACAGATATTTACACAAATTAAGACAAATTTTACAAACAGTATTTCTAGTATCCCAAGAATCAGTAGAAGCGATGTATATAAAAATATAAGACAAATTAAAGAATAAATAAAATAACACAACTGAGGTTCCCAGTTACAATATTACAAAATTTGAATAAGAAAAACCAGCCACATAAAACAAGTTTTAGTGATATCTAGGTATAATTTACAAAAATGAAACATTTTTCCTTTTAAAAAATTATCATCAATTTTCAATGATTTAGACAAGTTGAAATAGATGCCTTGAATTCCTTGATGAATTTTGACAACATTATAATATTCTACAATTAGAATTAAACATAGAAGAAAATTTTTAGAAATGATTACACAGATTATTGTTGAATTTATTACCTGACTCAAAGAAATTTTTGCTTTACAACACACAATAGTCAACTAAGGCTACAAACTATTATGCATAAAAATAAATAAGTTTGAATATATAAAAATAAGTTTTAAAATAGTAATACAAAAAGCACTACAATTTTGTCAGTGCAGAGGAATCATAATAAAGCTATTGTTGATGGCTTTGAATGCAACCAACACAGATACAAAATCCCCTGAAAATTGAAGAATTTAAAAAAAAAGAAATTAAAAAATTAAGTATTTTATAGAGATTGCAGGTATTTCGAAACCATCTTTGGAACAGGTTTAGTTAAAAAATAGGTATATTTCAATTTTATATTTTCAAATTAATTTATATTTCATTACTCGAGAAAAGTAATTTGAACTTACTCAAATATTTAAAAACTTCAAAAAAAGTTCATCATGGCTTCATTTAAAATATACTCCTGTTCATAAAAAATGCAACACCATGAAGGACTTGTTAGATTTTGATGAAATTTACACATCAAGTGATATTTGTGAATACAAATAAATGATATAATTTTCAGAACAAAGGAATAAAATTTAATATCGAAAATCGGTGTTTAATGTCTTCCATACGCGCTGCAATGAGAGCCTCTATACGACAGGTCATCGGATCAAACAGATTGAAATTTTGACTGAGGAGGTGATTTTCATCTAAGATTCATCCCAAACCCAAAGTTAGCCTTTATTGGCAACATAAGAAGCATTTTAAGCATGAGGACAAACCAACGAAATTTTAGTCGAGCTCCATAGGTGAAATTTTGGATGAAGAAATTTGTCGAGAAAGAAACTGTCTTTATTGGATGTAAAGTAAGTTTGGAACATACCAAAAAAACATGTGTACGGGATTTGTTCTGATGAATTACAGCTTCAGGATCGCCTAAAATATAGGGTATAACTTTTGGCTCCAAAAATTTTTAGAAATTTTTTTTAGAAATGAGATTGCCCTCATTTTTTATCTAATGAGGTTGCCCATGGTACCCAATAGTGCTCAAGGTCAAAACACTTCTCTTCTACACCACAGACTCAAGATAAAACACACCAAAAATTGCGATTTTCGGCATAGGGTCCAAACCCAATTTAGGTCTCATATTAACCAAAATTGATGGGGGATTTCTTTAAAAGGACCATTTGTTATCAGTAATCTTGCGAAAATATTCTTTTGTGCATCCCATGGTAGCTTTATGCACCGATGGAATTCCATCAATGGAGCGCTGTAAAAAAGACGATACTTGGGGAATTTTGGTGCAAAGGCGACCGATTAACTGATGGAGCAGACAATGATAGACCTGTAACAGTATTCTAACAATTTGAAACATGTCGAAAAGTCACTCAATGATCCGGCACTGCCATGCGAATGAAGCCTCTTTCATCCCGTGGTGACGTGACTATAAAGGGCCCAGACCCCAATTTTCAACTCGCCTCACCCTTTTTGGACCTCTGCTTTCAAACCCATATCAATACTGTCCCGTTTCCCTCCATCTGACCAGTGGTAAAACAGTGTGAAAACAATCCTCTGGGAGGCCTAACATTAATCCTCTTTAAAACTCTGTTAAACCTTCATATGACATCCGTTAAGGTCTAAGGGGTATAATAACATCTAATGACAAGATAATCAACGGTAAACAACCTTCTTACTAGCCCTTAACGTCCCGTTACAGTCCCCCAAATATACGAATAAATCAGTGGTTGAGAAGACACTGCTCAGCTCGCGCATGCGCTATAGCTCTGAATTTATTGTCATTTGATAATCAAACCATAATGAAAATACCCTGAAAATTTCAAGTTGATCGGACAATTCCTTCTTGGTGTTGCATTTTTTATGAACAGGAGTATATAATCAATAAACTGAAGGGTAAACAATAAGGGAAAGGGATAAAATCTCGAATTACAAGTCAACAGTAATTATAAGATAGGCGTAGTTCTAATTTAATAATCAATGCATAACTCAACATTAATTAATATTTTCACAAATAAAGTTAGTAATGATGAACCGTTAAAAGGTAAGAATAGAATTGAAACGTACTTGCAAATAATTGGCTATTGGAAGGTTCTTTTTCAATAATTTATAAAGTTTGCATACTAAAAAAACGCAAGAAATAAATTAAAGAAACACAAAACATTTGTAACATTAAATAATATAGTCCTCATCAAATAGTATTACCAGACGATATTTAATCAAAAAATAAGCTCACTGTGTATGCATTTTCAGTTCTAGATCACTCCCATTTCATTTCAAAGCAAGATTTATTCATTTAGCTTACTTTTTTTCATTTGATATTGGGAAATTTTTAATAAATAGCAATATATTTTAATATTTCGCTTTTTTCATTTTAAGAACAAAGATTCTAAACATTATACCTCCAATTGTTTTTGAAAACAAACATTGATTTTAAAGTTATTAAATATCCAGTTCCTACTTAAAATTTATCCTTCAAACAACAAAAATCTTCATTCTGGAAGCCTCTATAAATAAATATTAGTATTCATCATAACTGGACGCTAATGTTTACATAATTCAACTACCAACAGTAACTAAAAGAAAAAAGACATTATAAAAACAACACAAAAAAGAGACTAAAATTGTGGTAATTAAAATTAAAGCAAAAATATTTAACGAAAGAGCAATATTCTTAATCAATGAACGAATCGAACGCCGATCTCAATATTCTGCAAAAGAAGCATTTTTATATTAAAACAACATGGATTTTAGCAAATCAATAACACAATGTTAAATATGCGAATGACTTGAAAAGAATGAATTACCTTCTTTCCAGAACTTATTATCATTAAATATCGGTAATGATCCTACATAATATGAATTGAAAACTAGTATTTCCTTTACTAATTTCAATAAAATTAAGTTTTATCAGGATTTATTATTCTTAAAAGAAGCTGTATTCGTATTTTTGTTTATGTTTACAAAAGGATGATGTAATCGATACAGGGCATTAAATATAGACAATGATACTACATAATATAATTTTAAAACTATTTCCTTTACTAATTTCAATAAAATTAAGTTTCAACAAAGTAAAAGAATGAGACTTACCTTTGTTCCTATGGATTCTTGTTCTCTCTTGGAATGCAGCAAGAGCCAAATGTTATGATTAAATTAAATGACGGAATTGATTTCACCGCCCAATTAGGTGGTGAAATGATTTCTCCCAAAAAAGTGAAAAAAGACGAATCATTCGTCGTGACGAATGAAAAGTCGAAGTGCGTAGTAGCGTTTTTAAAGATTCCGCCAAAATGATCACGTGACCAGCTTCATTCGTCGCGACGAATGATTCGTCGCAGTGCGTAGTAGGGCCCCAGTTAGCTTTTTGTTCAAGAATGTGCCCCAAATATTCCTCTACAAACATTCCAAATTTCATAAATTTCTATCAAGTAGTTTTTGCGTTATGAGAGTTCAAAGAGTTGAAAAATTAAATTTTCTGAAACAGCGGCGGCGGCGGTGACAGTAACTTTTTTTTAATATAGAGAGATTATGAGTTTTAATAATCAGTATGGTGAGTAAATAGTGAGATGATGTATGTATATCAGTTCCACAACTTAACAACCAGCTTGTGGTATAGTTTTGGGGCTTTGAAAATAGGTGGCTACACGAATCACCCCTATTTATGTGAAGATAGGGTTTTTATGATTTCATTAAAACTGAAGTAATTTAGGGAAATAGTAGCATTTTTTGAAAAAAAAATGTATTTTTCCAGGTAAGGTTGATCTAAATTTAAAAATTGGCATGAAAATAATCTAAAAATTTAGTTAATTAAATATTTAAAAGTAAAAATTGACAATCCCTTTGTCTTTGTTTAGGATTCAATGACGTCAGATCTCTTTCGGCCCTACTTTAAAGTGAAAACCAACAATAATTTTACAATAGATAATTGTAGCATCTCTTAAAATTCTAAATATTCCATTTTAATTCTTTAAATATTATCTCCTGATTCCAAAAATACGCTTGTCTTTTCCCACAAACTTTTTTAAGGTCATTATGACGTATAGTCCACTGAAAATAGAGTTGAACCTCAAACAAATTGCAATAGAAGGTTTCTCAACGGTGTTCACTTAGAAATGACCTCAATAATAACATACTAAAAATCGGCCAAAATCGGCCGGGGGAAGTTTAATTTTTTTTTTAATTTAAAAAAAAATGACCGAAAAAAATTTAAAAAAAACCAAAACAATAATATAGACATGTGATACATGTTAATAGGTTATTTTTGAGTGCTGAAACCGAATATTGCATTTAGTTTGGAAAAAAAATTGAAATTTCAATTTTTAAAATTAATTTGAATAATTAGATATATGAAAAAATTAAAACACCCCTAAAAACCTAACAAAAACATCAAAAGAGATAAATCCAACGGTTTTCATTTAGAAATGACCTAAATATTAACATACTAAAATTTAAAAATTTTACGAGTTAAAGAAATTAAATTTTTTTTCAAATTTCCATTTTTTTTTGCGAAAAATGCATTTTTTTTCAAAATTAGTGCCAAAAACTTTAGAGGCTTTTGAAAAGGTCATTTTTCGGTGGATATTGTCCACAGATAGTTATATAATGGAAAACCGGTGGAATTGACCCTCAATGAATTAGTTAATTATTTTAAATTCTGATGTAAATATGCCAAAGTATTACCTTTTTTTCACTTTTTACTACATTTTACCAATTTCAAAATTTTAAATAAAATAATTAACTAATTCATTGAGGGTTTATTTCACCGGTTTTCCATTATATAACTATCTGTGGACAATATCCACCGAAAAATGACCTTTTCAAAAGCCTCTAAAGTTTTTGGCACGAATTTGAAAAAAAAATGCATTTTTCGCAAAAAAAATGGAAATTTGAAAAAAAAATTCAACTTCTTTCACTCGTAAAATTTTTAAATTTTAGTATGTTAATATTTAGGTCATTTCTAAATGAAAACAGTTGGATTTATTTCTTTTGATGTTTTTGTGAGGTTTTTAGGGGTTTTTTAATTTTTTCATATAGCTCAATTTTCAAATTAATTTTAAAAATTGAAATTTCAATTTTTTTCAAAACTAAAGGCAATATTCGGTTTTAAAACTCAAAAATAACCTATAAACATGTATCACATGTCTATATTATTGTTTTGGGTTTTTTTTAAATTTTTTTTCGGCCATTTTTTAAAAATTAAAAAAAAATTAAACTTCCCCCCGGCCGATTTTGGCCGATTTTTAGTATGTTATTATTGAGGTCATTTCTAAGTGAAAACCGTTGAGAAACCTTCTATTGCAATTTGTTTGAGGTTCGGCCCTATTTTTCGCTATTTTCAGTGGACTAGTATTTTAATAAAGAAAGCTCCTAACAATGTGACGTCAAGTGTTCTCTTGAAAATGTGGGAAACGCCGTTTTCATCGAAACACTAGGCTGTAAAAAAACTAGAGCTCAGTCTTTCCAGTCTTTCAAAGCAGGATGATAACAACAAGCGGGAGCAAGGCACATTTAACGCGTCACAAGCTGTTTCGGCTCAGACAGAAAATAAGCTATTTTTAATTGAAAATAACTTAATATTTAAGGCTTTAAAAGGTAAATAAACCTCTCGCCACCCCGGACATCATATGAGGCTCGTACATTATGAGCTCAATTTTGGTATGATGTAAACACGAAAATTTATTTTCTTTTCATCAGTGACTTCACTGATTCATGTAGATCACATATGGGACTTCTACATGGTTTCTGAATTCGTTCCTAAATGGCAGCAAGATTATTTATACTTTAATGTTACATTAAAAGCTGTGATGCTTGAGAAAAGAAAATACTAGCTAGATACTAGCTTCTGTAGAAAATTTTTTATAGGTTGGTATATATGTTCTTATTTCGTAATCGTCTAATATTATGACCATGTCTTTTAATAAGTTCTAAACCAAGTACTTTCTGTTAGAATGAAAAATATATGGCCCATATGGCCTCATATGAGGCTCGTAAAAATAACTAGGATGGATTGCACTCAAGGAAAAAAAATTTCCAGACAAATTATGGGGGCATTTTGGATGTATTGAGAAGAAGAAAAAAGTTTTTTCATATTTTTGATGATCTGGTGCCAATAGGGTTAAAATGTTTTTGGAGGTTTTAAGCCATTCTGAACACATTTAAATTAAAAAACATTTGACTGCAATGGGCAATACTAGCATTTATTTTTTATTTTATTATTCAATAGAGGTCCTTAGAGCGGAATATACGCGCAAAAATTTTTTTAATTACGATGATTATTTATTTTTTTTATGTAATTTCAAAGTTTGACTTCAACAAAAGGGCGTTAAATCGACCAATTTACCAATGTGACGTACTTCTCTCCTATACATTGATTTTAAACAATGCTTTAATTAACATTTAATAAAATCTTTCGTGCTTTTAAGCTGTGGTCAAACGCCTACTGAAGATGTCCGGTGAAGTTTTCGGACGAAACGTTTAGAGTTTTAATTAAATATTTACTATAATTTTTTTACGTTTGACCACAGCTGAAAAGCTTGAAAGATTTTATTAAATGCTGTGAAAACTTCTCTTCGTTAATGCTTTAATTGTTTAAACAAATCAAAGTCATTGTTGGGTTTCACGTTAAAGTCTTATACAAATCGTCGCCTTAGAATCAAAAACTACTATCTCCGTTCGGCAAACTTCGGGGACCCCGATCCTTGGCGACTTATAATCAGACGCCAATTCAAACCACTCCCCATAAAAAATCCACCAATTAAATACCACTAAATCAAAAAATAATAATAATTACTTCAGATCGTTGCAGGCGCTCATTTGATTGGTTTGGCACTTTGTCAGCTCGATGATGTCACCCTTACGAACCAATGAAATGAGCTTTCTCGCTTGCAATTCCGAATATTTCCGAATCAGACCAGAAGGCAGTATTATTTTGATTTTAAGATGAAGAAAATATTGCCCCTGATATGGCAACCTGCTTACGATATCAGACCGTCAAGATTAACATTGAATCTAGCTCGTTTCGCAGCAGCCAATGAAATAATTGGAACTCTTTTTTCTTTATAAAAGAAAAACTAATCATGGTAAAAGTACAATATTTTAAACACACATACAATTATTTTTTACAAAAATATTGTCGTTTCGTTTTTTAAAAAATTCGAATCAGTTTTAGAATTATTAAGATTCAAAGTTTCAATATTTTTCCTTTCTAGGACTGAAGTGAACAACAATGGATAGCAGCAACCCTTTAACAACGCCAAAACCGCCAACAAAACGAGTAGAATGAACAACTACTGTGAATGAAGCTGCGTGAATTTTCAGAGATAGTAGTTTTTGATTCTAAGGCGACGAAATGGTTTGGTGATTTTAAGGCTAAGCGCGCACTAAGAGACTTCTGTCTCGGCGACTTAAAACACTAGTCACTCGAGAGCAATGCATTTCTATGAGGAAATTCTTGGCCTAGTGATCTTGGTCTCGTCGCCATGTGCGCGCACTCTAGCTTCTTGCAATAGCCAGGGAAGCAATTTTGTCTTTGTCTCCTAGTGCGCGCTTAGCCTAATCTCTGTATAAATAAAAGGCTAACGGGCGATGTATGTATGTATATATGTATGTATGTATGTGGGTATGTCCGGGGTAATCTCTTGAAATAGGCCATGGACCGAAACCAAACTCGACGTATAGACGTATTCCGAGTCGGGGAGTAACTTGGGATAGTTTTCAAAGCTTTAAAATCGAATAATTACGAGTAATTAACGAATTTATAGCCCGAAACGCTTATTTCTCCATTTCTCTACTAGAGTAGATCTGCTCGACTCACTATTGTAAACGAGATGAAAACCTCCAAAAATCAAATATTTTAACAGGAAAAACTCGATAATTGTCCATTTAAAAACTATATCAGTAGTAAAAACACCAAAATTAAATCAAATAATTAATTTTGAAACGTTAGTTTCCCCTATTTTAAGATATTTTCCTTTAAAATTTAAATATTTATGGAAAATTGTAAATTTTCTTCATGGAAAACGACTTGAAAATAAAACATTGTTTCCAATGAAGCGGTTCACTAGGCTTTTAAATTTACTAGATCTTTTATTATTGTTTCAAATTTGTTATTTTTGTTCACTAGACTCATTGCCGAGAACACCGGGAAAAGGAAAATTACCGGGAACATCGGGATAGGAAAAAAAAGTACCGGGATTACCGGGACATAAAAATTACCTCGATCAGCGGGATAGGAAAATTATCGGGAACATCGGGATAGGAAAAGTACCGGGAACATCGGGATAGGAAAATTACCGGGAACATCGGGATAGGAAAATTACCGGGAACACCGGGATAGGAAAAAGGCGTCTGGGATACCGGGATGATTGGTAATTGCTGATTTAAAAATTATAAATATAGTTTTAAAAAATTTAATTTAAAAAAATATATATACACTCCACCCGTGCAAGGCCGGGCATATCCGCTAGTCTCTGTATAAATAAAAGGCTAACGGGCGATGTGTGTATGTATGTATGTATGTGTGTATGTGGGTATGTCCGGGGTAATCTCTTGAAATAGGCCACGGACCGAAACCAAACTCGACGTATAGACGTATTCCGAGTCGGGGAGTAACTTGGGATAGTTTTCCAAAGCTTTAAAATCGAATAATTATAAGTAATTAGCGAATTTATAGCCGAAAACGCTTATTTCTCCATTTCTCTACTAGAGTAGATCTGCTCGACTCACTATTATAAACGAGATGAAAACCTCAAAAATTAAATATTTTAACAGGAAAAACTCGATAATTGTCCATTTAAAAAGGATATAAGTTGTAAAAACACCAAAATAAATTCAAATAATTAATTTTGAAACGTTAGTTTCCCCTATTTTAAGATATTTTCCTTTAAAATTTAAATATTTATGGAAAAGTGTAAATTTTCTTCATGGAAAACGACTTAAAAATAAAACATTGTTTCAAATGAAGCGGTTCACTAGACTTTTCCATTTACTAGATCTTTTATTATTGTTTCAAATTTGTTATTTTTGTTCACTAGACTCATTAATTTACTAGGAAACATTGCCGAGAACACCGGGAAAAGGAAAATTACCGGGAACATCGGGATAGGAAAAAAAAGTACCGGGATTACCGGGACATAAAAATTACCTCGATCAGCGGGATAGGAAAATTATCGGGAACATCGGGATAAGAAAAGTATCGGGAACATCGGGATAGGAAAATTACCGGGAACACCGGGATAGGAAAAAGACGTCTGGGATACCGGGATGATTGGTAATTGCTGATTTAAAAATTATAAATATATTTTTAAAAAATTTAATTTAAAAAAATATATATACACTCCACCCGTGCAAGGCCGGGCATATCCGTTTGTTATATAGCTCAGTGTTTCAAATTTGTTATTTTTGTTCACTAGACTCATTAATTTACTAGGAAACATTGTCGAGAACACCGGGAAAAGGAAAATTACCGGGAACATCGGGATAGGAAAAAAAGTACCGGGATTACCGGGACATAAAAATTAACTCGATCAGAGGGATAGAAAAATTATCGGGAACATCGGGATAGGAAAATTACCGGGAACACGGATAGGAAAAAGACGTCTGGGATACCGGGATGATTGGTAATTGCTGATTTAAAAATTATAAATATATTTTAAAAAAATTTAATTTAAAAAAATATATACACTCCACCCGTGCAAGGCCGGGCATATCAGCTAGTTTTAAATATTTAATTAACTAAATTTTTTTAACTTTTCATGTGGATTTTTAGATTTAGATCTATTTCCTTTACTGGAAAAATGCATTTTTTTCTGTTTTCAAAAAATGCTGGTATTTCCCATTATCCATTGAACCATTGTTTAAAATAAATGTTTAGGATTGAAGTACGTCACATTTTGACATTTGACGTTTTAGCGCCCTTTTTAAAGTCAAAACTTTGAAATTAAATAAAAAAATAAATTAGCATCGTAATTAAAAAAGTTTTTGGGTGTATATTCAGCAGCAGCCTTATATAAAAACAGCAGCCGTTTTCCTAGACATAAGCAAAGCTTTTGATACAGTCAATCACGATTTACTTCTACATAAACTTCACATGATTGGAGTTAGAGGAAATACATATGATTGGTTCAAATCGTATTTAAATGACAGGTCTCAAATTGTTAAAATTAATGATATTTGCAGCTCCCAAAAACTTATTAGAGGTGGTGTTCCTCAGGGTTCTATCTTAGGGCCATTATTATTTTTGATTTTCATTAATTACTTCTGTAAACTTGATTTGAATTGTGATATTATTACATTTGCTGATGATACGGTTTTGGTTTTCTCGGCGGTTAATTACTCTGAGCTGTTTAAAAAAATTGAAGTTTGCCTACAAAAAGTTAATATTTGGTTTTATAATAATATGCTAAAGCTTAATGTTTTAAAAAATAAATTTATGATTTTTTACCTTAAAACTTCAGTGACTATACGGGATTCCCTAAAAATCCATAAACCAAATTGTAATCGTGAGTGTAATGGTCCTTCCTCCTGTGATGTAATTAAGTGTGTTGATACAGTTAAATATTTAGGTCTACATTTTGATTCTAATTTAAAATGGAAATCCCATATAAACATCTTGTTAAATAAATTGCGTTTTATTAATTTGAAGCTGTTTAAATTAAAAGGTATAATTGACCATAAATTTCTAACAACAGTATATATTTTGCTTGGGTACAATCAACAATTAATTATGGAATAACGTGCTTTGCATCTGATTATTATAATAATATTAAACCGCTTATTCAGTTACAATAAAAGATTTTATCTCACTTAAAATATAATTCCCTGCCTAATAATATCTTAACAATCAGAGAACTGTATATTTTTCGTTTATTACTCTTTATATTTAAAAATAAACATTTATATGAAGCCAAAAATATAACTTCTTATCTTAGAAACGCTAAAGGTAACTTGTATATCCCTAAATCTAGAAAAGAAATATTTCATAAATCTCATGCCTTTTTGGGACCATACATATTTAATAAACTTGAAGAAAGTCTTAAACTAACCAACAATTTTCACAAATTTAAATCCGGTATTCATCTTTTTATCTCAGGACACTCAGATATTGAAGCTTTGTTCAAAATTCCTAAATAATAAGAGCAGCTCTTGCCACAAGATAAAATATTTTTTTTAATTTAGGTTCCCTGGGCGAGCCTTTGGCTCTTTGGGATCCACATAATCAATTTTTTTGTTTTTATATGTTTAAACAAAATGTCAATATATGTATATTTTTCCCTTTGTGTTTTTGTACTTTGTCTTTGTGTGTTCCATGTCTTATATATGTTTTGTCTTTTGTCCAATAAATTTGATTTGATTTAATTTGATATTCATCTCTTGGGTACCACTTGGTAGTCTGTTTTTATTCATATTCACTTTCTTTTTTTTCATACCCTATCCTTTTCATCACCTAATTACATTTTTTACTCTTCTATCTCTCTGGTCTCTCTCTCTTTGTCTTTCTCTTTTCCATCTATTCCCTCTCTCCTCTTTTTATCTCTTTTCGCTTTCTTTTTTCATACTCTTCCCTACTCTCTTATTTCCCCTTCCTCTCTCACTTTCTCTGTTTCTCTTTATACATATTTTGATAATTTTCACCTCTTTCACTTTTAACTTCTTTTACTAGATCTTTCCTTTTTCTGTTACTAAAATTCATTTAGCCCATTGCTCTTTCTTTACCTACTCAATCAAAATTATCTATCATTTGATGTTGATTGAATTCAAGGATAACTTTTGAAACATATTTATAATTTATATTATAAACCTTTTCTCTAGCACTTTTCGTGCATTATTGAACCAATCAAAAACCAACCAACCTTTTCCCATTTTATCACACTCTTATTTTTTCACTATCTCTATACCCCTTTCTTACTACACCCCACACCATTTCTCATCTCTCCCTCATCATATAATTTTTAAAGGTAACCTAATACTGTGCAGAATCTAGCTCCGTGATTCCACAGGTTCTTCCTTCTTTTTAACCAAAAATCCAAGACCGTGCGGGGGCTGATCCGATCTTCCGGGAAGAACCCGAGAGGAGGAGGAGAAGCAGGTCAAGTGTCCGGCACTCTCACCCCTTCCCGGGAACAGGTCCCTGGTTTTCCCGGTAAAAATTTTCGATAATCCGTAAATGGATTATTGTCATTCATTTCCACGAAGCTCTCCGGCGAAGGGCTTCTGGAGTGCAATCAATAGGCCGTCGCAGCGGTGAGGCTTCGAGACGAGTCCGTCTCCGCCATACACTTGAAGAGGGAGATACTTAAAAGGGACATTTTCCCATCTTATTTCTATCATCGTCGTGATTGGGGAACGTCCGAATAGAAGCTTAGATAATTTGGAAATGTGTATATTATACTCCAATCTATCTTTAACTTTAACGGCGGAAGAGTTTTACCTAAAAGGACCCGTTCAAACATCGGGGGAAAATATTTTTAAAAACGTATGCCTTCTTTTTTAACCCTTTCTGTCCTTGCCGCCTCAAATTTTCCAATTCAATAGCACTATCGGGTGTCTTAGGATTGAAAGGGTTAATTCCCGTTTTAAAAAATATGAGAATTCTCTCATAATTACGTAACCAAACCAGTGGCGGATCCAGGGGGTGGCACTCTGGAAAGTGCCCCCCTTGGAGACCCAAAAAGGTTCTCCAAATTAGTAAAAACCCAACTTTTACAGGTCTAATTTCAAAATATTTTTCTGGGGGAGGACCCCCATACCCCCATTAGTATCAAAATGGGGTATTCAGTGTTTATTTTTAGGAAATTCCCAAAATTTTGACATTTTGGGTCAAAAAGTAAAGGTTATAGTGTTGAAAAGTGCCCCCTTAGACTCAAAACTTTTCTAAAAATGAGTTAAAACCCTACTTTTACACACCAAATTTAAATTTTTTTCTGGGGGATGACCCCCAATGGTACCACAAGGGGATCTTGTCTGGAAAAGTGCCCCCCCCTTGGAGCCGTGCTGTATCCGCGCCTGAACCAAACAGCCTAAGTGTCTAAGTCAGTGTTAGTTAACTTAATCCATATTACCCACAAGCTCCCATGGTGGATGGTAAGAATTTAGATCGCTTTAAGTATGTTGAACAGAATATCCCACTCTGCTCTAAAATGTATTCTCCCTACAAAACATGGTTGAAGTACATAAATTATACAGGGTGTAAAGGAAAGTCCCTTTACCCTGTAATAAATTACTAACGGAGCAAGCTAAAGCTATGCAGTTAAGGTAACGGTATAGTAAAGTGACTATGCGCAATCGAATGCGCCCTCTAGCGGAAATTTTAGGAGTTAAAAATTTTATTTTATAAACTATTAGAGATATGCTAAAATAGTCAATTACAAAGTTGTAGAGCATTATCGATTTTTTTGGAAAAGACACCTTAAACACAAAAATATCTAGAATAGAACCCCTAAAACGCACGCTTAATTAGGTTGAATTTACGTTGATTTTACGTCTTAAAACACTTCTCACAAGGCGAAAATGAGAAATTTGAAATTTAATGACTTAAATAAATGAATAATATTCTTAACTCATTAAGGCACTGTATATTTGGACGGCTTTTTTTTAACTAAACTCTACTCTAATTTCCACGGCTAGGCTACAGCTCGGCGTTTCATTGGTTCAATCACTAAGCGCCGAGACTGCTACGTAATCACGAGACCTACAGCGCATGCGCCACTGGCCGTTTTGGCCGTCCAAATATACACTTCGACTCATTAAATTGAAAATTTCTCATTTTCACCTCGTGAGAAGCGTTTTAAGACGTAAAATCAACGTAAATTCAACCTAATTAAGCGTGCGTTTTAGGGGGTTTATTCAAGATATTTTTTTGTTTAAGGTGTCTTTTCCTACTAAATCGATAGTGCTGTACAACTTTGTAATTGACTATTTTAGCATATCTCTAATAGTTTATAAAATAAAATTTTTAACTCCTAAAATTTCCTCTAGAGGGCGCTGCGGTTGCTCGCATTCGATTGCGCATAGTCACTTTACTATACCGTTACCTTAACTGCATAGCCTTAGATTGCTCCGTTAGCAATTTATTACAGGGTAAAGGGACTTTCCTTTACACCCTGTATACAGGGTGTTTCAAAATTGCGTTGCACGGCTTTTATTCGGAACCAGCCCCTCCTAGAGTCATGGAAGTCAGGTCTACCCCTAGGTAAGTGACCCTGGAGAACCTATTGAGAGGACTTACAGCGACCCCAGCGGCGAAATTAAAAAGTTAAAAAAATTAATTTAAAAACTAAAGGAGATAGAGCAAAAACCTCAGTGAGAGTATTGTTGCCAACGTCAAGAAGAACTCATTGGAAAAAACTTGATCAAAATATCTTGAATATTCGCGGAGATATTAGAATGTGAAAATAGCACTTTTTCAGGGGTCAAAAAGTGAAAAGTTCGCATATTTCCAAATTTTTTTGGGTTTTTTGATTAAATTTTGTGTTCTTTCAACTAAAAAAACTCAAAACTACACAATTTCACTGAAAAATTAGGAAATATGCGAACTTTTTACTTTTTGACCCCTGAAAAAGTGCTATTTTCACATGCTAATATCTCCGCGAATATTCAAGATATTTTGATCAAATTTTTTTCAATGAGTTCTTCTTGACGTTGGCAACAATACTCTCACTGAGGTTTTTGCTCTATCTCCTTTAGTTTTTAAATTATTTTTTTTAACTTTTTAATTTCGCCGCTAGGGGCGCTGTAAGTCCTTTCAATGGGTTCTCCAGGGTCACTTACCTAGGGGTAGACCTTACTTCCATATTCCTAGGAGGCGTTGGTTCCGAATAAAAGCCGTGCAACGCAATTTTGAAACACCCTGTATATGTTTGATAAATAATTACTTTCGGCTGTAACACAAGTAATAATTTTATTATTTAACTCTGAATTATAAATATTGCCAAAATATTTCTTTCTCTACAAATTCAATTATGTGTATACCTGGTGGGAATATTTAAAAGACACAAACGTTTGTGGGTACATAAGATTGACTACCCTTGGTCAAAGTCCTTATTAGTCTGTTTTTTTGTAATTGCTCCGTTAAACAATGCATTGAATAAAAAAATCAGAATCATGAATAATCAGATGTGATTATTTCCATTTAAAATCTTACAAAAAAATATAACAAATATGTTTAACTCTGAAGTAAAAATTTTTTGGGAATGATTCATTCTTAAAAATGTTTTAAAATAACTATAAACATTTTTAACACTAGAAGCTCCGAGGCGGTCATTTTGACCGTTTTGCGTTTTCAAAACGAATTATCTTCAAAAGTATTTGAGTTAAGATCTTCTACTTTTATGACTTTTCCTAACTTATGCTTCTACATATTATTGCCATCCAAATTTGGTTTGGTTTGCATAACGGGTTCCGGAGATATTGAAAGAACTACCTAGAACCCTCAAAAACAGTCATTTTGACCGTTGAGTATTTTACGTACTTATTTATACTTTATGGCTCAAATATTGATATCTTTTGGTTCAAGGAAGTTCCTAAGGGGGTTCCTCCACCAAATTAAAAATATTTTGGGGCTTTCACTGTATAAAACCCTAATATACATCTTTATTTTGTGGCATATCCCTTTGCTAAGCTCTTTATATTTTCCAGCCCTGTTTTATCGTTTTGAATGAAAGATTAATTATTTCCTTCTTCGAAGGGTAAGAATATTTTATTCTAAAATAATTTATTAGGCTTCACAAGATTTTTTATGTGGGAAAATATAGACACACATGCCTAGTATCTGTAAAGACACATCATGTTATAGTAAGGAAAGACTTGATTCATTAAAACCAATTTGGATCAAGTTATGAAAAGTTAACACTGTTATAAGGAATGTTTTGAAGCATACCAGAGTTTTGAGAAAATGATATTGCTAAAAAAAATTTTTATACGATATTATGCCGTTGATGAAATGGCTAGGATATGCACAGTAATTCTGGATCGGGATGAAAGAAGGTAAGGAATTTTTGTATCTATGTATAGTTACACTGTACATTTAGATTGTATATCAAAAGAAATTTAGTAAAATAATTGGCAAACAACAGTTTGTGTTTTATTTAGGAGAAAATTAAGGTCATTTAAGGCCTATTACTTCTCCTTAAATAACATGCGTAAGTGGCGTCACAAAGACGTCACCAGGGTCAAAATGCAAAGTTTTGACAGTACCAAGTTACTGATTTATGCAAAAAATAATAAAAGTATGTGTTTGGTAAATGTTCTTTAACTTTTACAAACATTATTAGATGTATGTTAATTTGGCTTAAAATTATCGTTTTTGTTTAATTTACTACCAAAAATCGATATTAAAGATGTAAAAATGCTTTTACATTTTGTATAATTGATGTTATTAACGGTATATACAAGCATATTGTGCAATTTTTAGCTCTTAAGTGTATTTTCGCTAAGAAAAACCTAGCGGTCAAAATGACTGTTTATGAGGGTTCTAGGTATGAGGCACTTGCCGGAGCTTAGTGTTAAACCATGTTACTATGAAAAATATTTATTTATCCATTAAATTATGTTTAATCCAAGATTATAATGTATTTTTATCTCTTATAAAAAATTATAAAGTGTTGAATCCAGTAGATAATATTTGTTAAAGAGTATTAGCAATTGAGTCCTTTTTTCGAATCCCAAAAGAACTGAGTAAATATTTCTCTTTCTTCATTCCAGCTATATAAGCTTGGTCTAGCTATTTGGGGACCATTTTTCCTAGAACAACAACTCATATTTTTTTTGAACTCATATTTTTTCAAAACGTTTATTGCTCTTCATTTTTACACTCTCATACAGAAAAAGATGCCACCTACATAACAAGAATAAGATAAAAATAAAACATCAAAAAAACTGATCAAAACTAAAACTTAAATAGAATTTGGAAAATTCTCTAAAAAAATTTTACCATGATGTGATGTTATTAACTAAATTAATAAATTGTATATTTAGGTTCATAAATGAAAATTTTGTTTTGTGTTTTAATATGTTTAGGAGCATATAAATTTAGGTAGTTCTAAGGACTATCGAGTTATTATCTAAATTGTTGAGGAAAAACTTGCATATACACCACACCGATCTTCGGAATTTAGGGTATAATTAAGTGAGATAGATTATACTGATCTAACTTTACTGTGAACAACGGTTTTGTTCACGCAATGAAACAATACCTCCCATAATTTCTGGAAGCACTAATTTTTATTATTCTTTTTTTAAAATATAAAAGCATCCTCTTCAGTATATGAATCGTTACAAACAAATATTTTTATAATCAATAAAATATTTCTTTGAATTATTATTTATCCCTGTGACGTTCTGTTATTATGATTTTGTAGACATTTTTAGCTTATCGAATGTTTGAAGCATTTATAAAAATTCTTATGTAAATGATTAACGTAAGTCAAAGAGAAAAAAACTTAAAACTGTCAGTGAGTCATAGTATTTGAAATTTGATATTTTATCCGTGTATTAAAGGACCTGTCATGATCAATTAATTATTTAATGATATATCAACTTAGGTTTTAAACAATATATAGCTCAAAATGAGAAATATATGCAATTATGCGGATTTGTATGAAATTTAAATGGGTACTCATGATACAATAATATTTCGATACATTCTATAAATCAGTAAATTGAAATTCAATTAACCTATTAATACTAAATTTCAATGAAATGTATGTATTAAATCTAAACCAATCGGAATGTATTTAGTAGTTTCAAAAACAACCACAACCAATGAACTAATCAAAACATCAAGCGATCGAATTTCAACTACGCATCCGCAGAATAATATTTGCATATATGCACCACTTCAAATAGATACATAATTCACAAAACAAAGGAATGCCGAATCCCTCCAAAATTATACACTCTAAATAGAGAGATTGAATCTTTCGCATCAAACCGTAATACCGAACAAAATGTTCCAAGAAACCAGCATCCCAGAGAGATAGTAAAGGCTTGACGGCGCATTGGTTGAAACCGTGCATTAGGGTGTCTCAAAAAAAGCCTTTTTTCGAAAAACCTCGGTCCCCAGGGCTTTTCCCATTCCTTTTGGTCCCAAAAGATAGTGTAGGAAGTTTTAGCCCCCTAAGTCAACTCTAAGGTTTGCCTGTAGAGCCCCAAAGTTTGAAAAAAGTGGAAAAAATGACCAATTTTCAGAATTTAAAAAAATTATGTTTAAGCTTGATAATGCTAATAAAACTGGTTCAAATGCGTCTATAGGACTTATATAGATGGAATATATTTATTTATATGTATTAACTGTACCCTATAGCCCCTATAATTTAAGATTAAAACGTACTACTTCGGGACGTTGCATACGCCAAAGCTTATAATGCACTACCGGTGGACGAAATTAATTAAATCCGAATTTCTTCGAAGGAACTCCCTCAAATGATGCCATTTGGGGCTAAAATGATATTATAAATTATAAAAACCAGTGATATAACAATTTTGAGCCCTTCCACCGAGCTTTTAATGTAAAAAGGGCTTTTCTTCAACATTTCTCGTTTCCAGCTGATGAAACCCAAAACTTATACTAAAAAAGAGGTTTGTTGAACTTTTTTAGATACCAAACATTGGATCCTTTATAGGGGTTTCATTTTTTCAAGTAGAATTAAATTTTAAACAACACAGATCGGAAATGACAAGAATATTTCCTATATCTGACGTGAAAATCGATTTTCTGTTTTCAAAGTTAGGAAAATAGTTTAATACTTGTGAATCTTGGTTGAAATGTTAAAGAAAGAAGTTTTTAATTAAAACTTTCCTCTAATACAAAAATCTTCTATAAAAGGAAGTAATTTTTCAAACTTAAAAAAAGAAAATAGATTTTCACGTCTGGTATAGGAAATTTCCATGTCATTTCCGATCTGTGCGCTATAAAATTTAATTCTACTTATTAAAAATGAAACCCCTATAAAGATTTCAAAGTTTGGTATCTAAAAAGTATAACAATCCCCTTTTTTAGTATAAATTTTGGGTTTTATCAGCTGGAAACGAGAAATTTTGAAGAAAAACACTTTTTACATTAAAAGCTCAGTGGAAGGGCCAAAAACTGTTATTTCACTGGTTTTTATAATTTATAATATCATTATAGCTCCAAATGGCATCATTTGAGGGAGTTCCTTCGAAGAAATTCGGATTTAATTCATTTCGTCCACCAGTAGTGCATTTTAAGCTTTGGCGAGTGCAACGTCCCTAAGTAGTACGTTTTAATCTTAAATTATAGGGGCTATAGGGTACAGTTAATACATATAAATAAATATATTCCACCAAAATAAGTCCTAAATGACATATTTGAACCGGTTTTATCGCAGTATCAATCTTAAAATATAATTTTTAAAAATTCTGAAAATTGGTCATTTTTTCCACTTTTTTCAAACTTTGGGGCTCTACAGGCAAACCTTAGAGTTAACTTAGGGGACTGAAACTTTACACACAATCTTTTGGGACCAAAAGGAATGGGAAAAGCCCTGGGGACCGAGGTTTTTCGAAAAAAGGCTTTTTTTGAGACACCCTACCGTGCATGACCAACAAGGTGAATTAAATTCATATCTTGGAAAGTTCC
This sequence comes from Tetragnatha versicolor, assembly GCA_024610705.1. NCBI lineage: Eukaryota > Metazoa > Arthropoda > Arachnida > Araneae > Tetragnathidae > Tetragnatha > Tetragnatha versicolor. Next base: position 42,722,945 of record JANDEH010000002.1, on the reverse strand, counting down.
ATAAACGGTAGGATTTACTGCTTAAGCAACGATAGTAAAAAGGGCAAGTGATTTTTACAGACGTTGCACGGCCGATGGTACTCGTCTTGTATGAAATAAAATCTCCATATTGATATTAACCAAGGAGCGGAACCGTTTTATATCAATATGAAGATTTTGTTTCATACAAATGAAGTACTATCGGCCTTGCAACGTCTGTAAAATCACGTGACCCTTTTATTATCGTTGGCTAAGCAGTAGAGAAAAATATCTTAAATTTGATAAAGAAACATTTATTGAATGTGAGAACAGACAATATTTATTACATAAGTGAATATGCTATAATCCAGTGGTTCCCAACCTTTTTCACGATTGTACCCCCAAAGGAAAATTACAATTCCCTGCGTACCCCTCGCATGCAGTTGCAGCTGGTAGTTGAAATATCACATTCGTTTAAATATATTTTACGTAAATTGACGGATCCAGGATTTCGTTTTTGGGGGTGCAAAGAATTTTCAAAATCAAAAATTTAATCATCATAGTAACCATAATATTAAAAGAACATGAATTATCGTGATCCAACTTCTTTAAAGGGGGGTCTGGGGGTTCAGCCACAGAAAATGTTTGGGTATTTAAGTCTAAAAAGCAGGTTTTCCACTCGCTTTGGTACTCCTAATCCGAATTTCGAACATACATTTTCAAGAATTTAATATATTTTTTGGTAGGGTTTTTACACTAAATGAAAATAAATGAGCCTTCTTCTAGACTTGCATGAAAATTAATAAAGTTGTTCATTTTCTGCATCATTTTCGGGAATTTTTATGCGTTACTCTTATTAAAAAATTCATAGCTCCGAAAACTATCATTTCTCCATCTTGAAATTTTGCATACTTGTAGCTAATAAGTCAAAGAATAACATAGATGTTTTTCTTCAAAAAAATCGGAGGGGATGTTTTTCAGGAGATCAATTAAAATTTTTAAAAGCTTGTAAATTTTTTTGTTCAACTCCAAAATACTAAGTGCTGCACATCATATTAAAGGCCATAAAAATCTTTAAAATGGGATATGAATTAACTTTCTACCTATATTCTTGAATTATAAAGGATTTTGTGACTAGAAGTTGCAAAAAATCAACAGTTTTGGAAACTTTTAAAATTCAGTTAAAAAAATTATTTTTAATACTGGTTCCTTCTTAATCTCCACTAGTACCTACTTGTGAGCCAAAAATGATGGAAATTTGTTGCTAATCTCCAAGCCTAATGGGGAATTTTCCCATTCATTCCCTTCGTTTTTCAATGAGGAAGTTTCATATTTTTTAAATTTTCGATTTTGGCGTTTATTAATACAATATAAGATGTGAAAAATCCAAATCTGCAATCCAAATTTTCCTCAAAAATTTATTTACTGAGATATAGAAGAAATAAAAGTTGAAAAAAGTCGTAAACAAATGATGCAATCGCAAACGCTCAAAAATCAAATTTGACGTCACTCGACACTAAACAAAAAGCATTGTTGATGTTTATTCATTATTAAAATAAAAGGTCTTTATGACCTCATGAATCTGGTCTAGTTTCATCAGACCAGATGGGGATTAGTCCCACTTAATAAAAAATATTTAATAATATATTTTCCATAAATATTTGAATTTTAAGGGGAAAAATCTTAAAATATAAGAATGTAATGTTTTAAAATTAATTATTTGATTTTATTTTGGTGTTTTCATAGCTGATTTAACTTTTAAATTAGCAATTATAGAGCTTTTCTTATTAAAAATATTTAATCCTGAGATTTTCATATTTAAAATAGTGAGTCAAGCAGATCCACTCTAGTAGAGAAATGGAGAAATAAGCGTTTTTAGCCATAAAATCGTTTATTCCTTGTAAATATTCGATTTTCGAACTTGGAAAACTTGGTAGTGATCGTCCTCGCCTCGAGATACGTCTATGTACCGAGTTTTGTCTACGCCGGCTGCATAGTTTAGGAAGAGATGCGAGTTGTAGTCGTTTTGACATGCCGAGTGACATCACAAATCTGAAATCGCTGTTTTTCCCGCCTTTTCCAGAGCGCAAACTTTAAGCCGCAGTAAAAAAATAAATAATGATCAGAATTAAAAAATATCTCGGTTTTAGGGTTTTCTCGTAAGGTAGGATCGATTTAAAAAATAAAAAAAAAATATGAAACTTCCTCATTGAAAAATATTTAAGATTTTAATTTTTAAAAATGTTCGGAAGAAAACGCTACAAAAAAATCCTTGAAAAATCATTGAAAGTTGAAAAATATATATTTCGTGGCGTACCCCTTAAAAGTTCTCGGCGTACCCCTAGGGGTACCCGTACCCCCGGTTGAAAACCGCTGCTATAATCCCGTAAAAAAACTTATTATTATGTCATTAATTTTTATACTTAGGACGATTTAAAACCAATATGGGTTACAGAATAAGGCATTACAGAGAGTGTTCCTCAATGTTTTTAAACTTAGTATTCAAAAGCTTGAAATATTAAAACATTGCAAATTATTTTATCCAATTTATTATAAATTTGTTTATACTAGATTAAAGAAAAGAAAACTGTTGTTTTCTCTTAATGGAAATAATGATAAATCATTGTAATTACAGTATAAGAATAGATTTAAAAATTTCATCATTTTTTACAATTTATGTATTAATTGGAAGTTTCACATTATCTGGTTTTAAAAAGGTAGTTAAATAACAGTGATAAATCATAGTAATAGAAAATCTGACTATCCCAAAGATTTTTAAATATATTGTCAGTACTTGCAATGTTATTATACACCCTTCATAATAAGCGTTTCAATAATTGTCACTACTATGTCATTGCGAATACTCCTTGAAATCATGTCATCAATTCTGGAGTTGCCACTTTTGCTTCAAAACCTTATTTGCACATGCTAATAAATATTATTACTCTGATATAAAACGATATTATAACGACAATTCAACACCATAACAACGTCAGGTAATATTCGTTGATGAAACTGAGCGATAGAAAGATGCTCAAAGCGCGCTCTATCCCTTTATACTCCACGGAGCGGGCATCTGACCAACAAATCACGCTCGAGTGCGTTAGAGAGCTCTATTTACCTTGTTTACGATCTCGCACAATTGGGGCAATCGGAATTGTCTGTGCGGATCGTATTCTAAATAACGGGGATAGCGCACACACGGCGCATTTGGGATTCACCGCAACTGCTCTGGATTAGACCGGCATGAATTAAACGCGAAACCGTTTGGTGTGCCGAGGAATAGGGGTTGTTCTGGAAGAGAACTGTTTGTCTGGATTATGAGCGGCGGCTGTGTTTAGGAGTGTGCCGTCTAGTGCAGATTGTTTGGGATTGAACTCGATGGGGGTTTTGAGAGGAATGTTATATTTCTCTAGGGATTGGTTGTAAATTGGTTGGCTCAGCAAAAGATTGGGGATATTGTTTTCGAATTTCATATTTTAAGGGTTTAGGGTTTGAGATGTATTTTGAAAGGGGATGGAATTGAATGAGGATTTCAATGCCTTATGTATTTTTTCTCGTATTTAAAATGTAGTTATACACATACGAATGCTCACGACTTATTTAAGGATATAAATATATTGCTATTTGGTTTAAAAAAGCTGCTGTCACACTAATTTTAAAAAATATTTTGGTGTTTCCTAATATTATGAAACACCTTTTTTAATATACTTATAATGCTTGATATATCTCTTCACTAAGTATAAGTATTCATTTCTTATTGTAAATTTATTTTCTATTTTCTACTGAATGAAGTAATTTCCTTCTAAGTTTTTGCATGTGAACAACTTTTTATTATTTTGACTTAAAGAGCAGTTTTTTTGTACCAAACACTTTTCAGCTTTAGAAGCAAAATTCTCAGAGGAATGCTAATTCAATATTAAAAGCAAAATGATTTAACAGTCGGATGAATAATGATCAAAAGCTTACTTCTTTTAAAGCGCTAATGATATCCAACACAATTTTTGACACAACTTTTGCTATTTTTACAACCACAGCCTACAAGCCCGAAAGCTTTTCATAGTAATTTGATATTTGTTCTATAACAATGTATTAACAATATATTATTTAGTAAGCATGAAGACTTTCACAGCCGGTTTGATTAATGCCCGAAAGACAACAAGCCCGAAAGAAATGAATTTCATTAATATATTATTTATTAAAATACAGACAATCTTACCTTTCACTATGAAAGTTACTCAAAGCACAAGAATATTATACAGTTTAACAGAAAACCAAAACCTTTAATTAAACTGTACACATCAAACACATCTGTGTATATCACCAAAAGTGACATTCCCAATATTGTCCAGAATTTTATGTCGCAATTGCGTTCCTTTCATCTTGGTCAAAATCAATCTATTTGGGTTCCATAGAATGACCTCCGATGTTTATTTACCTTGCAGTCTGAAGGACCTCACTGGTGTATTCTAAGGATTCAGGGTTATTTCTGAGATTTGCTGGGAAGTTGTATAACTTTTCCTGGAACAGCACTTACAGCCATCAGCGTCGGGATTAAATCGTTGGTCAAAGAAGGATCCCGCCAATCAGAGTCAGCTAAACGCTAATGTTTATTTCTTTAGCTGCTAGTTAACACCGACGCTGACGACTGTGAATATGGCTAGTGCATCTTTATCGTATTTTACAATTATATAATAAGGATAATTTACATGTTGTACCGAAAAGTCAGTTTTTTAGGTCAGAAACAACTTGTGTGTAAGAAAAGACACTCCGCTGAATTCACTCAGCCAGTTTACAGAGCTGGAAATACACGAGTAACGTATATTTAAAAGCACAAAAAATGTTTGATGAAATAATCTGTAATATTCATGGAGATGACCAAGTCAAATGCCTTGAAAATGTGGTCGTCCATAAATTCATTAGGATGTTCCGTAGTTTGAAAAGTCATCTGTTACTTGAATTCAATGTTTAACTAAAAAACAAAAATTACATGACATCAGACTGAAGTTTATACAGTTGTGAATCCTCCTTTAATGTCTTTTAAAAGTATATTTTGAAAACCATTGCTTAAATTTTGCAAAAATTTGCGTTATGAACACTTTATCTTTCTCAGGTTTTAAATACAATCAAGCAAATACTGTATGAATAATTACAAATACTTTTTTGAGAAAAGCATCACATTTTTGAAGGTCGTCTTAATTTGAATTAATCAGATATGATGGAAAGACTGTTTACTTTCTAAAATGGAATCCTCAAGGTAGTTTATTTGACTATCACATACATTGACATAGAAGCTATAAATAATATGGATGTAGTTATTTTCCTATTTAATGACGGTAAGATAAAGTAATAATATAGAGATAAAGATAAAATTAAAGACGACTGTGAGCGAAGGAAGCTTCTAGGAAGTCGATCTACCCTTTCAGGAATCAATGACACTTAGCATCTTTTTTAATACAATTCCCTGACATTTTTACAACAAAAAATTAAGTCAATAACATTAAGCGTTCCATAGAGAACTTATCATATACCCCTACAAATTTCCAATGGCTGGAACCACCTACTCATCCATACTTCACACTGTAATCCCCACTCAATCTAAAACCCATCCCCAAACTTAATACACCCAACGAATATTAACCGCGAAAATCACCCCATCCCAACCACTTACCACCCAACCGAGACATCAACCCCCACTCCAAAACACCCCCTCATAAGCACCCAATCCCAGTTTTTTTCACATCCCCACCACCTCCGGAACGAATATGCCGGAGACAAATTCCGGGAGCCATCCAATCTCCACGGTAAACGAACTCGAACGAAGGCGGACCGCGTATATGAGAATCATATACAGCCTTCTAGGGGAAGGCAATGGCAGAAGGCTTATCCATCGCCGTCATCCGAGGCCCGTAATTTCCATCCGTCATTCCGGCAGAGGAGACGGCGGTTTTTTGAGAGGGGCAAATTGGGCGATGCGTCATCGGCCGCCGATTGCGTTATTATGTGCGGCTGGAAAGTCAACAGATCGCCCCGGATATTGGTTGCAGGGAGGGGTTAATTTCAAGGGGATTTTCGAGTGGATGAAGATGGTTTTTTAAGGCTTCAGTTTTTTTCTCTTTGGTGTTGATAATGCCTGGCGAGGATGAAGGATTGTATTTGGTTTTAAAATAAATAATTGTGCTTTAAATGGTTACTACGGTTGAAAGGGCCGATTTAATGCAAACTTTCTGGGTTTAATTCCTTTATTACAATCAATGTCGGTTCAGGGGAGGGTTAGTTCTGAGAGTAAACTGTTTAAAAGTAACAATAAAGTTATCTTGCTTCTTTTTGTTCCAATCATTTCATTTAGATGAGGATGAATATTATTGATGATTTAGAATCCTTAATAAATGAAATCAGATGAAAAGATAGTTGTTCGATAAAACTACATTGTTTCCTTACATAATCAAAGTATCATTTGCTTTTGTTATAGAACTCTTCTGTAAAAAAAACGTATTCATTAATCAAGTGGTTTTTTAAAGAAATTTATGCACCAAATATGCAAAAAAAAAACAATATTTACTGTGAATTAAAGAAAACTGAATTTGGTCTCGCTCAGTAATACACCTTATCCGTATACGAGTATACACCTTAATGACATATACTATTCAGTAATTACCTGGCCTTAAAGTTTTCCAGATAAAAAACTTGAGATTACGAACCGAACTTAGATGTTAACTCGGTATATCTATACAGGATAACCAAATTTCATTACAAAATAACCTAATTTTACCCAAACATAGTCCCCACTTATTATCCAGGACTAGGTTATCCATCAATTACAAGCATTAACCGTCAATGATCAAAAACATCAAAAGCTGACCAAAAATGTCCTGGAAGCAGTTTATTCTAGAAACATCAAAATAATCATCAGAAAATATTAATAATGAAACTACTATATTAAAAAAAAGTTTGTGACCAACACTCTAATAAAAACATTATCTTATTATAAAAACTTTTTAATCTTATCTGAGTACATAACGCCCATATCCAACTCATCATTTCCATTACGAAACAACCCTCTTCACCTCCAATTTTAGCCTTCCCCGAAACACCATCCCCTCTCCTAATTACCAACAAATCACCCACCCCTAAGATCACTACAACATTCCAGCAAATCAATTAAGCATCCAATCCCACAAACTTTTCCCTTCCCCTCCACATCTCGAAATACCCCGCCTGGAGCACCCATACCCACTTGGAGGGAGAAACCCGATAAAAGTTCACAGATCCAAAGGGTGTGGCTTGGTCACGTTCTCCCCTTATTTACGGTTGCTTGGTCCCTGGCTGCGGGTTAATGGCAGATCGCTCTGGAAATAATTCCGGATTACAGTTATGTGCGGCGGCTAGGGCCTCTGGTCCCTGTCTAGTGGGTGTATGAAAGTGCATGGGTTGCTTTTAATGTGGTTGGAGGAGTTTATTTGGGTAGGGAAGGTCTATTTTTGAAAGGATTTGTGCTGTGGTTGGTGGATGCGGTTGTGGAGAAAAGTCGGTCAGTGTTGATGTTTATGGAAAAGGTTGAGACATATTACAGCCACACTTTGTGTGGCCGTTTCGTCTTCTTCTTCCAGAAATTTAGAATAAACAGAGTTAAAGAGATATTTGCAGAATCTAGGAAAATGGTAGATAAGAATCTCTCCACTTTTGGGGTATATGAACCAAAAAAACATTTTTAAAAGACGATAAAAGTATATTAATTAAGAATTGTAGATGTCTCTAAGAAAAGAACCCATAGTAAGCAGATATCTTCCATATATTGCCGATTTGTTAATGCGATCCTTTAAATTGTAAAAATAATTTCTTTTCCTTTAAAATCTGTTGTGTCAGATGATGGACAATCACAATAAAAAGTAAATTTTTTACTCCACTCTTTTGATAAAATGAATTTGTAAAAAAGTTTGAGAAACCGAATTAGCCACAGAATAAATAAAAAAAATGGCAATTAGGGTGAATATTGGTCGGTCCACGGGAATCATATAGGCTGGGCTCATTACTTACAGAACGGTTGGGTCCTTTTTGGATCTCTGTTAAACTTGGCTTTGTCTGTTGGTGAAGCACACGTGAAAGCACTTTCCTACATAACACACTACAGGATAGTTATATGGTTGCTTTATACAAATATTTTGCAGGAAAAATTAAATTTTATTGGGAGAAATTACTATGCAACATTACTTCTGTAAGGCTGTTTAAAGTTATGAAAAATGTAATAAGGAAGCACATTTTTTAAACTTATTATTTTGTGATTTGTGATACGTAATAAAATAAAAAAGTGATACTGAAAAATAGGAAAAAAATCGATAAAAATAGAAAAAAAAATTAAAAACCATTCATTAAATCACCTTTATGGCTTTATGTTTCTTGAAACTGTTGGACTTATTAGTTAACTTAAAATTATTTCTTTAAAAAACCGAGTTATTTGCAGGTCAACATCAGACATAACTTTCCAACTGATATCTACTTCGGTAAAGTTCTACAATCGAACTTTTATTCTACCATACCTTCTCACTTTTACACCACAAAAAGATCTAAACCTCTTCTACTTTCCCCCTAAAAAAGAAACACTTCCAACTCCTTTTCTGTCCCACAAAAAAAGTATTTCTCCGGAAGTGTGGGCCATTCAGAAAAAGAAGCATTTCTTTGTTTCAACTGCCCACAATTTCACCGGGGTTATCTCACAAAGACATCTCAGCAGTCATAAATAATTGACATCGCCCCCATTTTTTCTCTCCCTTAATCTCTCCTCTCCATTTCTGAACAAACACACGACTGCTGCAAACACACACCCGGATATACCTTACTCACGTATATACATTCAGGTTCATTTCCTTAAGAACGATAGAGCTTTTACCGTCTAATCCAATTCTTATCGGAGCCTAAATCCAGATAAATAAAAAAAACACTCAGATATATCAGAGAGACGGAAAAGTAGGGTTAAGTAGACACTTCCCGATAAGATAGCTTGGAAAGAAAAAAATCTCTCTCTTCCTTTTTACCATAGACCATTATTTACAAACTACTCCGTTTTTGTGTGAGTCGACGTTTTTAGCCTACTGTTGCTGTTAGGGCGTCTTTCAAAAAGAACTGTTAAAATTGCATTAGGTAGTTGAATTATTTATAGGGTGGCCGGATCTGTTTGGTTGTTCCAGGCGACGTGTAATTCCACTCCCATCCTTCCCCTGTCACCGATGGAGCGTTTTTGGTGCTGTTCGACTCATCCGACTTTCGACATCGACACGGTTCATCCATTTGGGGCATTGGAACGCAGGACGTTTGATGAGATGAAAAAGGTTGTTTTAGGTGATTTTGTTGCTCTTTAATGTATTCTTGGGGGTTGCATGCGGTTTTTTTTTTCGTGGATTAGAGGAAAAATAACACTTTCAGGCCTATAACAGCCAAGTATTTCTTTAGACTCTATGAATAGTTTTGTTAGTTCGGAATGATTTCATCAGTGACTTCGACGGTGGCGGTGGTGAATTTCTCCCCAGTTTGATAAATATTAATTTAAGGCAGCGGTTTTCAACCGGGGGTACGCGTACCCCTAGGGGTACGCCACGAAATATATATTTTTCAACTTTCAATGATTTTTCAAGGATTTTTTTGTAGCGTTTTCTTCCGAACATTTTTAAAAATTAAAATCTTAAATATTTTTCAATTGAAAAACGAAGGGAATGAATGGGAAAATTCCCCATTAGGCTTGGAGATTAGCAACAAATTTCCATCATTTTTGGCTCACAAGTAGGTACTAGTGGAGATTAAGAAGGAACCAGTATTAAAAAAAATTTTTTTTAACGGAATTTTAAAAGTTTCCAAAACTGTCGATTTTTTGCAACTTCTAGTCACAAAATCCTTTATAATTCAAGAATATAGGTAGAAAGTTAATTCATATCCCATTTTAAAGGTTTTTTATGGCCTTTAATATGATGTGCAGCACTTAGTATTTTGGAGTTGAACAAAAAATTTTACAAGCTTTTAAAAATTTTAATTGATCTCCTGAAAAACATCCCCTCCGATTTTTTTTGAAGAAAAACATCTATGTTATTCTTTGACTTATTAGCTACAAGTATGCAAAATTTCAAGATGGAGAAATGATAGTTTTCGGAGCTATGAATTTTTTAATAAGCGTAACGCATAAAAATTCCCGAAAATGATGCAGAAAATGAACAACTTTATTAATTTTTATGCAAGTCTGGAAGGAGGCTCATTTATTTTCATTTAGTGTAAAAACCCTACCAAAAAATATATTAAATTCTTGAAAATGTATGTTCGAAATTCGGATTAGGAGTACCAAAGCGAGTGGAAAACCTGCTTTTTAGACTTAAATACCCAAACATTTTCTGTGGCTGAACCCCCAGACCCCACAGAAGTTGGATCACGATAATTCATGTTCTTTTAACATTATGGTTACTATGATGATTAAATTTTTGATTTTGAAAATTCTTCGCACCCCCAAAAACGAAATCCTGGATCCGCCAATTTACGTAAAATATATTTAAACGAAGGTGATATTTCAACTACCAGCTGCAACTGCATGCGAGGGGTACGCAGGGAATCGTAATTTTCCTTTGGGGTACAATCGTGAAAAAGGTTGGGAACCACTGATTTAAGGTTACGAAACTCTAATGAAGAATTATGGGTGGTAACACAGATGAGTCGTGTTTTTCTCAAAGAGGCAGTTATTGAATGAAAAAAAAATGTTAGCAAATATGCGATAAATTAAAATGAGTGTATTATTTATATGTATCCCACCTTCTTGGACGCATCTTCCAAAACATCTTCCAACTACTATTAAAATTATTTTTTTCTTAAATAGTGATTAACTATGCTTAGAATCACCGAACTTTGGACTTTTTAGCATAATTAGTGATTTTCTGTTTACAAAAGTTTTTCTAATCATTCAAATATCACATATTTACCAATTTGAATTTGCAGAAATTTTCCAAATATGAATTATAATTAAGCTGCCTACTAGAGAAGGATGTGAGGTTGGAGTATAATGAGATCAAATCAAACAGACGTCTTGGTTCCCTTTGAAGTACAGTTAGCCCTAGGTAAACAGTTTGATGAGAAATCGAGATATTATCTGAACTTTGCATTCTGAAATCAATGAAATTCCGTAGGATCTTGTTATTGAACTTCTCAGATTCACAATTTAAAGGTAATTAAACAGTAATTACATAATTGTTTACCATCATTAATTTTTTATTTAATTGTTGATTGGGAGTAAGTTTTTGATATGTTTCTGCCTTTATCGAACCAAACAGAATAAATGTGAAAACTGAATTCATTTAAAATATTGTATTGCAGAGGAATGGTTTTCTTTTATAATTGGAGTAAATCTGTCATTAGTTTCAGATATTTAACAAAGAAATTTTTAAATCATATTAGTACCCAACATTACATATTTATCAAAACCCCTATATTAATTAAATTGAATTTTCAGTACTTACAGTTACATACATTACTCTTAGCCACACACATCACCATATTGTACCCCTTAGTCTCTTCAAAATCATGTCAGATTTTCACGCAAATTGTAGTCTCTTAAAACGAAATGAAAACTACGGTCTACTACTATTCGGAGCTGGTCGTTTCGGCGCCAGAAATAAAATGATAGTAAATCATAATCCCTCTTTCATAATTTTTCTAAAAATTAGGGAAAAAAATTTTTTATGTGCCGAAACGGCCAGCGGACGAATCGTTCCATTCCTCTATACTTTACTATACTAAGTTTGACGTTACGAGGGGATTTATTTAGGATTTAAAAAAATCCTTGACTTTATTTCCAAGCTGTATAAGCTTATATTGCGAATGTCACCTGATAAAAATGGCTTTAGAAGTATGGCTAGTAACTGACATAGAAATGATAAATCTCGTTACTAATCCTATATTGTAAGAATCGATTTCTTCACACTCGATTCTGTCTCTCTAAAATCGATCCCGATGCTACCATAAAAAAATTGTACGTCCCTATACATTGGGGGTAGGGGTATTTTGGGTTTATTGTCCGGCATCCTATTTCCTGCTGTCTCTCCGTCACCACCGGAATCCGTCACGCTTGGAGAAGGGGGACGTCAAGAAAGTGGAAAACACATTCGTTTAGAAAATTATTGATTTCTTTCGAGATGGAGATCTGGACGGAGAGTTTTTTTTTCTTTGGTGGAAAGAGCGTTGCCATTTAAAAAGGGATAAATGTTCTCTGAGTCTCTTCCATTTCCGTTCGAGGGAGAATCCAGTCCAAGAGTGACAAGTTTAAATGGATGGTTTTTTGGGGGAGGTGGGTTCTGATAGGGGGGTTGGAGTGCTCATCGGTTTCTAATCTTTGAGGAGAGAAGGGGTTGGAATGGTTTTCGTTTTGGTGGGTGGGGGATGATTTTCTGCGTATTTCATTTGGATGTCTCCTGAGTTTGACCTACATTGAAATGATAGGGAATTGTGAGAGAGAGAGATATATTGGCGCAGTGAGGTTTTATTTTCCTCATACAAAGCGCCCAAAAGTTCTTGGAGATATCCTAGCCAATAAGCAATTTTTATAGCACTTTTGTTGACGTTTTAAATCTTCTAATCAAATGTCATATTAAAATTTTTGAAACCATGTTTAACTACATGTTAAACATTAAATAAATGTTATATAAACCTATGGACGAGCTGTGGCTCATTTGGAACAGTTCAGGAATTTCCTTTTTTTCTATTGTTAGTTTCGTTTTTGGCTTTGTTTGCATTTTGTGTGTTCCGTAAACCTTTATGTTTTTCGTTTTCATTTTTCTATTTTAATAAATTTAACATATTCCCCGATATTTTTGCTCATTAAATATGGGTCATTTTCTCTAAACAGCAACATTTTAGCATATCTGTTTTTTTTAAATTATAATATTTTTTTTGCTTAAAGTTGGTTTCATTATAACTTATTAGTCTTTCAAAACAATAAAATATAGTCAGCAAAAAATGTTAACAACTTATACATTATGTCCTATGTTTTTATATGCTACATGCGGCAGGGGAATGACAACAGGGGAATGACAAAAAGAAGGGTTAGCTTGTCTGCTGCAATAACCTTATGCACCAAAATTATCTACTTATTAAGGTAGTCTACAAAACCCATTTCAAATCAGACTTAATCCTTATTTTAAATTTAATTACAAAATTAAGACCAATAACAAAGACAGGGTAATGACACTCAATTAAAATACTCACCAAAATTTAGTATCAAATCGCAAGTCTTTAGACGTCCATGAATCTTTCAGAACACAAATTCAAAGTAGATTGCTTCTTAGGCGTTGCCACAAGCTACTAGGTATAAATTTAGGGAAATAAAAGTGATGCCTGATATGATAATCCTTCTTTTTTCTTTGTGACAGGGGAATGACAACAAAACCAAAGGACAATTTTTGTAATTATTTTAAACAAAAACAATTCATTCTATTTGTTTCCTTATTAAATTTTTCATTTCATACGATAGTTTTCAATAATTAACACCTCATGTTTCAAAAAAATATATTTTTTAAATCTATTTTTAGAAGGTAGTTTTGTGTTAAGATGGTGGTAGGGACACACAGGGGAATGACATTTCTTAAACAAATATTCATTTTTTAATTAATAATATTTATGAAAAGTGCATTTTACCTCACTATAATACAGAAATAAGAACATGTAATTGACCTATTGTTACTTTGTTTATCATGTTTAAGCAAATTTATTTATTACTTTTTTGAGAAGGACAGGAAAATCGTCGTTTAGAGAAAATGACCCATATACTAGCTTTTATGAAATAAAAAGAAGAGTAATTAAGAAGAGTAAGAGAGGATGCGTAATTAGTATGCGTAAGTAAAAGAATTCACAAATTATTGAAATGAAGTATGGCATTATGCTGCTTTATTTTGAATTATGATTATTCTCTTTTTGTGTGCAATATTTGTTCTCTTATATATCAACCCAAATAGCAATGTAAGGTTAAAAAAACGTTGTCATAACGTTACCCCCGCCAACCCATTTAACGTTGGCGTAGGGTTTCAAGGACAACCCTGTTAACCCTATGGCAAGGTGAAATCCACCTTGGCTAGTTGACGCTTATTAAGGTTTCCTTAACCCTGCCAAATCAACCCTAACGTAGGGTTTCCCGTGCAAGGGTAAGGCAACACAGGGTGTTTATAGGGGTATAAAAACAATGACAACTTTATTTTTGGAAGGTTGAAAAAAATCTTTAAATAACCCTACTTAAATAGTATTTAAGGTTTATACTTATAGCACCATGTCCTAATCTTACGATATTAACCTTACCTTAGGGTTGTCTGCGACAACGTTAAATCCACCTTCTCTGAGCCTTAACAAGGGTTACGGTAGGGTTCTCATGCAAGCGTAATAGGGCGATTCCATAGGGCTGACATTTTTTAAGAAAAACCCTTAGCATTTTGTAATTTTCTTCCCAAAAATAAATTATAAAAACAATTTCCACCCAGTTTATTGCTTTCTCTATAGCTAAATCCAATTGCACAATAAAATTTTCTAAGTATGTTTTTAGTTACTTTTGAAAATTTAATTATGTCAGTAGAATTAGCTAACAAGAAAGTAGTAAACTGGGCGGAAAATGTTTTTTATAATTTATTTTTGGGAAGAAAATTACAAAATGCTAAGTGTTTTTCTTAAAAAATGTCAGTCAGTTACCCGGGGAATTGCCCAATACAGGTTATGAATTACAGGGTGATACAATGTTACTTAGAATGTTATTTTATGGTCAATTACTAAATGCAATAATTAGAAGCAAGTTAACACAGAAACAAAATTGCACAAGCATTTATTTTAAAAAATATTAGAAATTTTGCTTTTCACATAGGACTCTTTTACAAATTTTCATTTCTTTTCTCTCTGAAAAAAATATGGTTTTATTATTGATTAGTTATGCTGTTTTTTTACTAAACAAAAAAATCTACTAAAGAATAAAGAAACTTTTAATCTCAGCATAATATATGATAATTGTGCTTAAGTAATAAGTTAATTGCTTTACATACTTTAAATGCTGCTGAGTATTTAAAAAGTTCAAGCCGGCCAATACTCAACATATTAATTAAATCATAACTGAAAACAGGTTCATCATACATTTTGATACTATGATTCACTTAATTGCATTTTAAAATTGTTATTAAATCATTAAAAATTACCTTCGAGCAATCCGGAATTTCACGTGAATGAACCATTCACTGACAGAATCCCTTAATGTATATTCTTTAGTATCCTTGAAAGTTTGGAGAACGACTTCTAAAAAGAAAAAAATATGAAGGCAAAAATAAATTGTCAATTTATAACATGTTTATTTATATGATTTACCAGTAGAAAATTCCCAATCTGAGACATTTTTCTGGATATTTTTACTTTGGACCCCTCTTCCCCCTTGGTGAGATTTTGCTGGACCCCTCTTCCCCCTTGGTGAGATTTTGCTGGACCCCCCTCCCCCCAAGTGAGATTTCCTTACAACCTTTAAATATAATTTTCTATCCTATTCGTTTGCATTTTGTGCTTCACAGCACCAAAAACTTTTCCATTATTAACGATGTTAGGGAAAAGGACAATATTCCGCCCTAAAATCACCACAGTATCTTATCTGTGGGAATAATACCTTTTTCATACTTAAGAAAATCTTATAATTTCTAACTTAAAAAGTTGAAGTGAGATTTTAATTGACCCCCCTGCCCCCTTGGTGAGATTTTTCCAAACCCTTCGCACCCCCTTTTTGACCTCACGTAATTTATGGATGTCCCCTAAGGAAAATTTGACCTGAAAAAAATGAAAAAAGTTTGTAATACTTAGACATTTATAGGATTTTCGCATTAAAATATTTAATTTTGAGGTTTCCATCTCATTTACAATAGTGAATGAAGCTGATATACTCTAGTAGAGAAAGATTTTAAAAATATATACATCATAAAAATCCTAGTAAGTTTTTAAAAATAGTGAATCCATAAATATTTTTATTTTAAAGGAAAAAGTTTTAAAATAAAGAAAACTAAAACTTGGAAATAAATTATTTGAATTTATTTTGTCGTGTTCATAGCTAGATTGAGTTTTTAAATGCTATACCTACTGGAGCGTTTACATTATTTCAAATTGTTTACTAAACATGAACTATCAACACAATTATACTGACATAAAAGCCGCCGAGTTTATCATCAAATATAATAATGAAAACAAGCATCAAACATTAACAAAGTGGTTAAATAAATGAATAAAAATAGTTATAAAAACTACACTTACCTTTTATATATACGCTTCACCTTATATATCAAATTCCGAAAGACAACAACAAATAATGGCGCCCGTTTGCGTGAACTTTTTCCTGCGTGCTAATTGTACGAAATACTGGTACAAAATAAAAACTTGGAGTTAACGAAAAACATTTATTTACATTCGTTTTATTTACAAAATTTTAAAAACATATCTTCAGAACAATGAGCGATAGCGATTTACAACTCCGTACTCCGTTGGCATTGTTAGACAATTATTTAATAATTACCCAGAACATCCTCCCACCTTTTTGATTACAATTTTGAGCTTAAATAATCAAAAAAAAACCCTAATAACCCAAATATAGATATTAAAGCCCTAAAGTTCATAAAGTCAGTTTTTCAGGAATAACCCAAATATAGATATTAAAGCCCTAAAGTTCATAAAGTCAGTTTTTCAGGAATTTTGATTCTTTCGGTCAGCTTTAGTAATCATTATTTTAGAGGCTTCTACATTGTCAGTGGCTGCTTTGATCTCGAGGGAACTCTTATGGGAAATACTTGCTGTTGGGATCTCTGAAGGGGAAACTTCCAATGGGTAGATTCGTTGTACTGGACGTAGTAACTGCGATTTAGCTGTTTGTACTCGAACAAGTCTTGTCTTCCCATCTCTTCCTGGAAGAAGCTCCATGACTTTTCCCAAAGGCCAAGAAATTCTTTTTGTGTTATCGCTGCCAATTAGGACTATGTCTCCAATAACAATTGGTCTAGTTTCTTTGGATGCTCTTCGTTGGACAAGTTGGCCTAAGTACTCCGAACGGAAACGTTTGCGAAGATCTTTTTGTAAGGCTTGTCGATATTGAACTCTTTTATTCAGAGACTTATTGTCAGCTTCATCAAAGTCAGTAGTTGTACACTCTCTGATATCTTGTAGGAACATGGATGGAGTGAGTGGAGTTAAACTGCTTTCATCATTTTCTGTGATATAGGTGAGGGGTCTTGAATTTATTATTGCTTCACAATCACACAATATAGTGGTTAATTCTTCATGCGAGAGATAAGCTTTACCAAGAACTCTTTTGAGAAGATCCTTCATCATTCTAATCAGTCTCTCCCAAAAACCACCCCACCATGCCGCAGTTGGAGGGTTGAACTTCCACTCAATGCGATCGATTGTACCTTGTTTCATAACTTTCTGCCAATCAATAAGTTGAAAAATGTTAGCTGCCCCAACGAAGTTGGTGCCATTATCACAATAAATAGTAGAACACCTGCCTCGTCTTGCTATAAATCGACGCAAGGCCATTAGGAATGCTTCGGTGGAAATGCTTGACACCAGCTCTAAATGCACAGCTCTGAATACAGCGCAGGTAAACAAGATAATCCACACTTTTCGATTTCCTTTCAAATATAAGGGACCCGCCGCATCAATTCCTGTTACTTGAAAAACAGCAGCGTCACGTACTCGATTTTCTGGTAGAGGAGCCGGGACACTTTTCACCTCTTTGGCAGTAAATCGCTTACAAATGACACAGTTTGAAATTATCTTTCTTACAGATCTTCTAATAGACACTATCCAATAGTTTTCTCTTAAGGCATTAATCAAAATTTGGCTACCGCAGTGCATATTCTTCTCATGGTAAAAACGAATGAGTCTAGTAACAACTTCATGATCTGATGGTAGTAGAATAGGCTTCCTAAAATTGTGAGTGTCTTTCCTATAGATGATTTGCGTTTTAACCCTCAGAATATTATTTTCATCATTGTAAACCGATAGATTTTTTAGTTTCTGGTCGTTTTCTCCTTGAAAAGATTCTTGCTGAACTATCCTGAAGATCATCACCTCTGCTCTTGTTAATTCACTTATTGTTAGTTCACCTTTGATTCTGCTATCCTTAACGGAACGACAGTTATGTATGAATCTTGCAATCCAGCCTATCAATCGGATCATCTTTTCATATTTTGAGAAGTATCGGCAATACCAGTTGTCTTTGGTTGATGTCTTGCATTTAGTCAGCAAACAGGTTGACTTTGATCGCTCTTTTAAAATCTCCTCATCGTTGTTGATATCTATCGTGGTTGTCTTGTCCCAGATCTCGCTTGATTCTTTTAACCATGCTGGCCCCTCCCACCATTCCATAGCTTTCAAAACTTTAGGAGAACATCCTCGAGATGGAAGGTCTGCTGGGTTCTCTTTTCCTGCGACATGATGCCAAGAGGAAATATCAGTCAATTTTCTTATTTCATCTGTGCGATTCTTCACAAAAACTGACCAGTTCTCTTCGTTAGTGATCCAAGCGAGAACTGTTGTTGAATCACTCCAAAAATATTGTCTGATATCCTTCCAGTCTAGAGCTTGTAAAACTGATTTTGCAAGTCTTGCTCCCACCAATGCAGCGGTTAACTCGAGTCTAGGAATGGTTCCGCTTTTTAATGGAGTGATACGAGATTTGGCTGATAAAAGACTAAGTTTAACACTATCCTGTTCTTCAATTCTCAAGAAAACTACTGCTGCATAGGCATTTTTACTGGCATCACAAAACGTGTGTAGAGACAATTTCTGTTGATTTTTTGAACTCACTTGAATCCATCTGGGAATATCTATTTCTTCTAATTTCTTTAAATCCCTAAACCATTGAAGGAATTCTTTTCGTAGGTCGTCTCCAACTTCGTCATCCCAGTCCACACCCATTACCCAAGTTTTCTGTAACATCAATTTTGGGCAAATCATTACTGGAGCTGTATAACCAATGGGATCGAAAATTCGGTGGGCTGTAGACAGAATAACTCTTTTAGTAACTTTATCAATATTGATTTCTGTTAACCACTTCATGTTGACTTTGAGCATATCTTCACCTTTGTTCCAATTTAAACCTAAGATGGTTGATTCTGTTGGCAAATCTTTAGAATATGAATGTTCCCAACTTCTAAGCTCAAAATTTCCCTTTTGCATTAGCTCAATTGCGTTTTGTTTAAATTCTGTCAGTTCAAGTGATGTGTCAACACTGGTCAAAGAGTTGTCAACATAAAAACTCTGTAACAACTTTTTCTTAAAATCTTCATCAAAGTCTCGGTCATTTTGTATATGATACCTGATGACTGAGGCCAAAAGAAACGGGCTACTCTTTACACCGAAAACCACTCTGGTATGTCGGAATACTCTATGGGTGTTCTTTCCTTCATTCTTCCACCACAAAAACCTTACAAAATCTCTATCTTCTTTGGTGATACTTATTTGAAGAAACGCTTTTCTTATATCTGAAGATATTCCAATCTCTCTTTCCCTAAAACGCAGTAAAACATCAGGAATGAGTTCTATCAAATTAGGTCCACAGTGTAAAGAGTCGTTTAGTGAAGGATGCCCTTTCATATGAGCAGAAGCATCGAAGACTGGCCGAATGGGAGTGGTACTGCTTTCTTTGATTACCGGTCGATGAGGCAAGTAGTTTCCAGGTAAGTCAATTTCATTTAGTGGTACTTCTTCAATGATTCCCTCATGAAGCCAGCTCTCAAAAACTTTTTCATATTCATCATAAATAGACTTGGATTTCAGCTGAACAGTAGTGCGATCCAATCTTTTTTGTGCTAAGCTTAAGTTGTCTGGTAAAAAAGACTCATTTTCCTCCCATGGTAAATTAACTTCGTATCTTCCTTCGTCATTGACTTTCACCGTCTGAAGAAAATGCTCCTCGGCTTCAATATCTTTTTCTAACTTTGATTTCTTCTCAATGGGTTCTTTAATTCCAATTAAGTCTAGTCTCCACAGATTGGCCATCTCAGCTTCTTGAACGAAAAGTGATATTACTGACATGGAGAGACTTTCCTCATCAGATTCCTTTTGAGGTACCTTTCCCATTAAGGTCCATCCAAGATGTGTGTTTGTTGCTACCATTCCATTAGACAAGACTCTTTGCTGACCAGTCAATAACTTGCCGATCATGTCTGCTCCTATTAGTACATGTACTTGTTCATAAGTTTGGCTAACATCTGTTAATTCTATTCCTAAACTTCTTAATTCTTCAAGCCATGGACCTTTATTTACCGGTAGTATCTTTTCACAAATTACATCTTGGCCCAGGACTTCCAACTTGCATGAGAATTTTCCCTTTAGGGGTGAAATTCTAATTTCATACTTCTTATGTTTTCTAACATCCGTAGTTACACCACCAAAAAGGGAATGAGCCACATCCATTTCTTCTACAGGGGTACATTTCATTGATTCAGCAACGTTATTCATGATGTATGATCTCTGAGATGCGGTATCAATCAACAGACGAACATCCATTTCTTTGCCGTTGGTGACAAGCTTGCCGACCACAGTCTGTAGAAACACTTTCGGATTCTGGTTTAAATTCGTCATATTAACTTCCTTTTCTGTTGATGGTGCTGATTCCTTGGGAGCCATTTTGATACATTTTTCCAAATTATCACACATAAGTGTCGTGTGTTTCCGACCACAGAGAAGGCATTTAATAAAATTTCTGCATCTCATAGCAACGTGTCCAGGAATTAGACATGAAAAACACCCTTTTTTATTTTTAAGAATTTCCTGTCTCTCGGACAAAGACATTTTTTGTGCAGAGAAACAGTCTGCACTTTTATGTTTTCCATCACAAAATATGCAACCTCTCTTTTGCTCCCTTACATGAGAAACGGTGTGCAAAACAGCAGCAGTTGATGGTGTAACATTCTTACTAATTTCGAAACCAGTCTTTTTCTTTTTGGTCAGCTTACTATCCTCAGCTTTCTGCAGGCCAAATCCATCCATAGCTAAATTTATTCTGGCTTCCCCCTCAACTTCGGATTTAAGAAACTCCATCAGTTTGTTCAGTCTCTCTTTTGCCTCTAACTTAGGAGTGGAAGAAGTACTTCTGTGATAGGCCTTTAAAAATTCTTCAGGGAAACAGGATTCCACCATTGGGTAAAGGACAGAGGCACACTTGTCTGTAGTTACCCCAAGAGTGTCCAAAGCTCTTAAATATGTTTCCAGTTTATCATATAATGAAGTAAGTGGAAAAGCTCTATTTATCTGTACATTGATAATCAACTTTAAAAGCTCTCTTACGTATACTTCTACTAGCATATCTTCATTTCCAAAACGAGATTTGAGACTGTCCACAGCTTTAATATAATTATCTCCCGTTGGTGGGAAACTTTCGACAATTTCTCTCGCCCGGGAACCAATCACCGTGGCCTGTATTAGATACTGGAACTTATCTTCCATGGCAATCTCATCATCGCCGTCTATATGCTGGAACTGGCTCCAGAATGGCAACCATTCTTTGATATCATCACCAAATTGCCTAAACTCTAGTTTCGGTAACGTAAATTTTCTTCTTGAATTTACTATATCGGCAGGAATGGAACTTTGAATCGCCGTACTTGAATTTGCCATTCCTGCTTGAGCCTTGACCATTTCCAATTCATGAGCCATTCTAGCCATTTCAAGCTGATGATCCATTCTAGCTTTTTCTACGTCTCTTTCCATTCTAGCTTTCTCTAGGTCCTTTTCTATTCTAGCTTTCTCTGCATCTTTTTCCATTCTAGCTTTCTCTGCTTCTTTTTCCATTCTAGCTGCGTCTTTTTCCATTCTAGCTGCGTCTTTTTCCATTGCAGCCTTCTTATTCTTTTTTTGAAGTATCTCTTCTTCTTGTTTCTTTCTATCCTCGACAGTAGTTTCGATTATCGATTTCACAAATTCTGGATCCTGCTTATATTCATCGCATTCCAGTATCAAGCTTTTTAGTTTCGCTAAAGTGGAATCTTCCGGCACTTTAACTCCAAGTTCTTCTAAGACGAACTGCAAATCGGCTTTTCTAAATCCTACTTTAAAAATACTCGCCATTCTATGTGCTGCTTCGTCCCTGTTCGGGCGCCAAAAAAATGTACGAAATACTGGTACAAAATAAAAACTTGGAGTTAACGAAAAACATTTATTTACATTCGTTTTATTTACAAAATTTTAAAAACATATCTTCAGAACAATGAGCGATAGCGATTTACAACTCCGTACTCCGTTGGCATTGTTAGACAATTATTTAATAATTACCCAGAACACTAATCGTAGATTGGCCGGGAAAGCGCATGCTCCGTTTAGCGCCAGTCACATGGCGTTGTCTCAATCAAGTTTCAAAACACCTTTCTTAACCTTCCTCTTTCAATGATTGAAGGAAACAACTTGTTTATAGCATTGGAAAAACGTTATAAGGCTAACCTTTTTCGGAACAACTCAACTGGGTTGGAAGTACAACCTTTCTATAACGTTGGAAGATGGTTATATGGCAAACATGGTTTAGAACAACCCAATACCAATGAAATGAGAAGGTTAGCCGTAAGGTTACATGCTATCTGGGAAGGGTTCTCTACAAGTACAGTTTAAACTCCAGGCACATAACGATTTAATCCTTTAAGTCCTAGGCCACCCAATATTGCCATTAATTCTACATAGAAAATTTGGGGTGGTCAGGACTGAAAGGGATAAAACAATCATGTTGTGCCTGTTATAAAAATTAGCGTTTCGAGAATGAAAAGGAGACTACTTAATATGTAATTTTTTAAATTGCCTCAATAAGTAAAATAAAGAAGGCAGACATATTAAATAGCACTTTCAGATACATCAATTTATTCTTCTTAAAAGAGATTTAATGTTAAGAAAAAACAAGGTGTTTATACTACACTCACCCACTCTCTCTAACACCATAGAATAAACAAAAGGCGAAAGGCTCTCCCGAAACAATTAAACAAATCCTCTAAACCCAAAGAGCCATCTTCTTAATTCCAAACCCGATTCTGCAAATCTTCGGACACCCCTCGCCAACAGATCCGCAGCAAAACAAAGTATTCTTAACTGCCTCAAGATACAGATCCTCGCTTAATTCTCCGCAGCGCAAATAAAACTTTTAATTCCAAGCAAACCTTCAGATAATTCCTACTGCAATCGCAGCAGAGCTTAAGCTTGAGCTAAAACGCATCTTTCAGCATTAGTCACCCGAGCCTTACAGCGTGCGTTATCCGAAGAATGCGGTTAGTGCCTGACAAGATGCATCTTCTGTGGATTGTCAGAAGTAATGGGTCGGCCAGATAAAAATTTGCTTACGTGCTGAATTAATCGTTCGGTTTGGCAACGGGCCTGAAGCATCCCTGGGGTGCCTGGAATGCTTTCCCGACTCCTTCTCGGAATTAGGTAAGGGTTGTGAGGTGATTCCTGTTGTTTTGGACATCACTGAACATAATAAAGTTGAGCAATATATACTTAACCCTGCTGTTGTAATGGTATTTAGCACACTTGCACAGTTTTCGGATCAATGAGAAGAATTGAAAGAGTACAGATATGGGTTACTTTGATTCGACGCATGAAGTGTAGACCAAATCAGCATTATTATAACATGAGCACATGTAAACAAAAAATAGGCAAAAAGGGGCTATGCAATGCATGTGTGTAATTTTTATATCCCGTTGAAAAATTGTAAGCAGTATACAATTCATTTAATGTAAATGTCACAGGCAAAGTGATTAATTGGGCATTATTAATAATGCCCAGAGTGGAGGCGGGCAAAGTGATAAATTTCATTGATATATTCATTTGAATTTATCACATTGCCCTCCTCCACTTCAGGCATTATTAATAATGCCCGATTTATCACATTGCCCGTAACATAAATACCGACCCAATATTCTTAATATACTATACCGACATGAGTTAATGATAAAGAACTTTTATGAATTATAGTTATGCTTTAATAGCTATTTGTAACTTATTTTATTCTTTATTTATGCCTATTAGTTTTAATAAAAAGGTTAGTTTTTATAGTTTGTCTGCAAAATTCTTCTAGATTGTTTATTGCCATTTATGAATATTTTCTAAAAATAATTATGAGAAAAAACACAAAACACAATCTGTTAACAAAAAACTCTTACAAAATCATATCAATCAGTATCTCAATTTTTATTGAAAAGAATGAAATATTTCAACAATTTTTTTCCTTCATTTTATCAAAAATCTTAAAGTTAGTTTGTCAGGTGAAAAAACTATTTTGCTTCACAAATCGGAGATCTTCTTTGCATGCTCGCTCTCTTTCATTTAAAAATAAGCCTTAATTAGTACTTTTAGTCCCTTTCAATATATCCATCTTCTAAACGTAGATGGCATTTCTATTTGAATATCAAGGATAACTTTAAGAAAGAATGATCCCAAAGTAAGAATTAAATGTGGTATTTGCGAAGATTGTTTATGCTTTCAGTGAATGAGGGGGGATAATAAAATTGGGAAACGTAAAAATAATGATGGGACATTTTTTTGGCTTCTCAAGTCCTTTGTTTAACGTTTCTTTTAAAATTTTTTATGCGAAAATGTATTGAGAAGATTTAAAAAAAGAAGTATCTTATTTAAACGGAAAAAGCTACATTTACAGTTATCCACCCCTAAAACGCCTAAAGTAATCTTTTACTTTCGAAGACAAAAAAGTGGAGAGCAAACAAAGGAAGATCGCATTCTAATTCAACAGCTTACTAAAAAACTGTGGAATATTTTTTTTCAAGAGTTTTAAAAAGGATGGGTTGAGAGACTAAGACAATAGAGGAGTTTTCATTTAAAATATTTTACATTTAAAAATTTTGAGCTATTTTTTGTCTTAGCTCACATATCATGTATTTTAGAAGAGCTTGATTTTCACAATATTTCATGCATTTTTCGTCAGTAGTTTTATATTTTCAGATAGTTTTGTGTGCGTTCATATGAGTTTAGTTTATCAAAGGTGTTAAAAATTTTAACATTTTATTTTATATGCATTGTGGTGTTTTTCACATCAAATTTTAGATAGTACTTACTTTTGAAAGCCCCATGTGATACTTCGTGGTACATGGAGATATTTTTGTTTGTTTTGATATAAAAATAAAAATATAGTAAATAAACTCAAAGGATTTTTTGCAATATACTCATGTATATGCATCGAAATAGAATTTCGGCGAAAATATTCTCAATAAATGCTTCCTATTATTATATTGCTTTTCAGTATTCATATTTCTACTTAAGTTAATAAAACTCATATTCAGTGGTCTCATTAGTCTAATTTTATAACGAGCATGAGACTAGAAGCTATGAATATTTTTTATATAAGATATTGTTTCCTATAGTTCCTTTTCATTTAGTAAAGAAACTAAGAAATAGTAATAAGTTAAGTACTTAGGGGTACAGTAATATTTATTTTAAATTGCGATCAATCTTAAAACTTTAGGGGATATTTAATACTTCATCCTGTGTGTTCCATTGAAATTGTCTAATTAGAGACTCATTAATTTTTAACAAGGGTTTTGTGTCACTACTTTTATTAAGTAACTTAAGACACGATATATAAGACAAGACACGATTCAAAAGAATTTAAATAAAACAGGCATTTATTTTTAGTTGTACCTCTAGGAAATGGTTTTGGATTTTTCTCCTGGTACTTAAATAACCCATTGATCTAACTTAAAATTTGAAAGTGTCTCGTTTCCCAATTTAACCCCAGTACTTATTTATTTTATCGTGTTAAAGATATCCTATGAAGCAGAAAAAGGGAAAGCTCGACAACGATTGTTTTTAAGCTTCTAACCCGATCAATACTGTTATCAAAAATAATTATAGTCACGGAACTAGTTTAAACCCCAAGGAACCCGAAAGGAAAGTACATACATTCATTTTCTACGGGAAAAATAACGAAACCATTTATAACAAACGACACAATATTCCAAGAACTTGAAAAAGCTTTTTTACCCTCCTCCTCCAGACAACAAAAGACCAGAGAAAATAAGCAGAGAGGAAAATCCATGCATTAAAAACCTAGAGGAAAAAGGTAATACAGCGCGAGGTATAAGGGATGAACATTTCTTTGGCGTAATGAAACTGGACTGCCAGACCAGAAAAATGAAGATAATGATGTCAAGCTCCAGGTTATCAAGATGTCTCCTCTGTTGCTCTTTCCCAAGTCATTAGGAATATTTGAGCAAATTACACATGGCTCGTTCTATCATCGTTAGCTTTGAAATGATAGTTGGGGGAGTAGTCTGCTTTTTTGTTGACGACAATAGTTTGACAAAACTCTTCCCTTTTTGGTGATATATATTGGAACGGATTTGTTGTTTTACATTGCCGTTTGTATTTGTTGAAGTATTGTATTAAATGAGGTTGTATGAGAACAAAAAATGCTGTTCGTGTTTTTAAAAGGATTCAGACTATAAAGATTAAGTATTTTTGTTATGATCGTAGAGTTTTTAGATAAAGAAAAGATTTTGGGAAAAGCACTTGCATAGACTTTGTTACCTCTACTTTTCACATTGAATCAGAATTATTTTAAGTAAAATATCTTTTTTACTTAAAAAAAATTAAACACTTTCCAAAATAATACACAAACTTAAACATTAATTATATGTATGTTAGGGTAGTCCAAATTTTTAAAATTTGGAAATCTTTATGCGACGCCCCCCCCCAAATTGTTTCATCGTTTAAATAAATGATTTTTGCAAAATTTTAGCTCAATCAAAAAAAATTTTAACCCGTGCCGCAAAAGCCTTAAAGTTTCAAAAAAATACTGATTTTTTCACAAAACATCAAAAAAACCAAAGATTAAACACTCCCATCTTCTTCTTGATTTTTTATGAGAATCTAATATAGTTATAGTTATAATGTTCCAGATTCCATTCTTCTATCACCCTTCTTCCGGTAGTAAAAGTTTTTTAAAGTAAAAATAACTCTTGTAAAGTTGTTTTCCTGCATTTTAAAACATCTAATAACTCTAGAACTATGCAACTTAAAAACCTGAAAATAGTGCCATTTTGTTTGTAATTTTATTATCTTTGTTTTGATGTGCAATATAACTGCCTTTCTTTAAAAAAATTTCAAAATTAAAAAAATGGGGAAAAAATTAAATAAAAAAATTTCTGAAAAAAAAATATTAAGTAAATCTAAAGTTTTTCAACTCCCAAAATAAACCTTTCTGTTAAATTTCAAGTTGAAAATAAAATTTTATCATGTAGAAAAAAATAAAAGTTTTCGAAATTTTGGCAAGTCCCTAAACATTCCATGTAATTTAACAAAAAAAGTGATTCACTCATGGGGAATTCAAAAACTCCCTTGAGGGTGTTCATACGATTTGTATGCAAAAAAATTCACTTAAATTTCGGAAAATAAAACTATTAGCTGATTCGGTACAAAATCTTACAGAGCTAATTTCAAACTTAATTCACTGTGCCTAATTTCACCTGAATTTTCCGTTTTTACGTAATTTATGATTTTACTTTATTCTTTTATCTTCAATCCTTTGATTTGACATGTTGGAAGTGAAAAAATCACGTAAAAACTTAATTCTAAGGAAAATTCAGGTGAAATTAGGCTAGTTGGAAACTAACTCTGTAAGATTTTGTACCGAATCGGCTAATAGTTGTATTTTCTGAAATTTAAGTTAATTTTTTTTGCATAGTACAAATCGTATGAACACCCTCAAGGGAGTTTTTGAATTCCCCATGAGTGAATCACTTTTTTTGTTAAATTACATGAAATGTTTAGGGACTTGTCAAAATTTCGAAAACTTTATTTTTTTCTACATGATAAAATTTTATTTTTAACTTGAAATTTTACAGAAATGTTTATTTTGGGAGTTGAAAAACTTTAAATTTACTTAATATTTTTTTCAGAAATTTTTTATTTAATTTTTTCCCCATTTTTTTAATTTTGAAATTTTTTTTAAGAAAAGCAGTTATATTGCACATCAAAACAAAGATAATAAAATTACAAACAAAATGGCACTAATTTCAGGTTTTTAAGTTGTATAGTTCTAGAGTTATTAGATGTTTTAAAATGCAGGAAAAACAACTTTACAAGAGTTATTTTTACTTTAAAAAACTTTTACTACCGGAAGAAGGGTGATAGAAGAATGGAATCTGGAACATTATAACTATAACTATATTAGATTCTCATAAAAAATCAAGAAGAAGATGGGAGTGTTTAATCTTTGGTTTTTTTGATGTTTTGTGAAAAAATCAGTATTTTTTTGAAACTTCAATGCTTTTGCGACAAGTGTTATTATAATCCGAATGAGCTTAAATTTTGCATACATTATTATTTTCTATAGTGACACAAAACTAGGGGGCGTCACCAATGGAATTCCCCAAAAAAAATTTACCTTACAAATAAGGACCACCCTAATATAATATTTATAAGTGACGTACATTAATGTATGTCACTATTCTTTTCCTTGATACATTATTTTGAATTTATTTTTTAACGTTGATATAATATAATATTTTAAGTGTATCTGCAAGTTTTAATACACAAGTTCTTAACAAATTCACATTCTAAGATTTAAAATTGAAAGTTTTATTATTAAACTATGATTTCTATTCACACATTGTATTTCATGACAATAAAACAATGCACAATAAACTGATAAATTTAAATGACACAAAAACAACATCTGACATCAAAACAATATCAACAACAACAAAAAAAAACATTGAGTTTGGTGATAAAACAAATGCACGGGGGGAGCCTTTGTTTGTTAAAAAAATAAACTGATAAAGAAATTACTACAGTTTAAAATGCCTATTCTGTTAAAATTATTTTACGCTATAAATGATATATAGGTTTTTATTTTTAAAAACTAATCTATCCCTTTAACCTTCATATGGTGTGTAAAAATTTTTTATGTAACATAATGATGAAGAAGAGTTCTGTTCTACACATGTTAATCTTTTCAAAATATTACTTCATTGCCATTTTTAGGAAATAGTGTTTTAATATCTCACATATTAATCAATATTTTCTACAGTAAAAAGAAAACACATAAATCTTATTTTCATCGTCTTTTTTTAAATAACAATACTTTCAAGAATAATTTTAAAATTTATACATCCAAAGATCGCTAATCTTTATTCATAAATACTTTTTTAAGCTAGATTTTAAAAATTTTCAAGATTTAAAATGCAAAGGGGTTTACAAATTTTATTTCATGAGTTTAATGTATTTTTCCATAAAACCCACAAATTAAAATGATAAACTCTACGAGTTGAGTTGAAAATTCATGGATATGAATCACTCCAGCATCTGTAAAACAACATTTATTCCAACTATCCACAAACCTATCTTGTTATCTAAACCAACAAACACGAACATGAAATCCAAATCAACACGTTTACTACCCAACAAAACAATATACGCCGTAGAATCCCCACATAATTCGCTTCAAAAATGTTTTATGGGTCCTCAGGAACCAAAAGAACGCCACGGAATTCCAGTTCATTTTGATGAGCACAGTGTGCAAGTAACGCATTGCCGCTGTGGCTACTCAAGGGATCTGAGGAATCGCCAGAGGGCAATCTTTCTCGTTCCGTACGGACAGCTGGAATCACCCGGACTCGCTTTCCGAAACTCCTCGGTTCTTAGAGGAACCATTTGTGAAACGGGTTCATTTCTCTGTTACAAACGGTGGTGTGGGAAGCGATGAAGCGTCGTTTATTTTGTTGCTTCTCCTAGCGAGGATTCAGCTGAGAAGTAGTATTTTTATCGGGAAATACGTAGTTTTTATACACAGCTTTGCTGTAATGCTAGTTATAAATACATTGCTTATGATTAAAACAAACTTTATCCAAGCATAAAGTTGTATATCATAAAGTGTATACCAAAGGGTTGAGTTCATTTTTTAATATTATAAGCTTTTATGCTGTTATTAAACACTCGGTGTTTAGTTAATGTCTGAATTGTACTAAAAAGCCATGGCTTTTTTTTGGAGAATCCAGGCTTCTCTCTATTCTAAAAATAGTATTTGGACAAATATTTACGGTGAAACACATTTTAATTATATGGTCCTAATGACACTTTTCTATAAAAAAATATTAAGATTATTTTAGAATATGCAATGATCTCTTAAATTTATAACAACTTATTTATAATGACAGTAAATTAAAGTTAGAGTTTATACAATCAATTTGAGGAAAATTTTCAGTTAAGCTGTATGATATCTTAAACATTTTCGAATGGTCAAAAAATAAAAGTATTTTAATTCATTTTTCCTTTCTTACCATTTACCAACATAATTCAAAAGCATTTTACTCATATATGTAAATTATAGGCTTAAAATTTCCAAAAAGATTTTTTTTAAGTAAGAACTTATAGCTTTTGTTTGGATAAGTGAAAAAAACTTTATTATATGAATTTATGTTATTTTTGAGAGGTTTAGTTATGTAGTAAAATATTTTTTCAATCAATAAACACTTTTAGGTTCTTTGTCGCGCATTTTTTATCATTATGTAGTGCATTATATTTATTTTAATTACAATATAAAATTTTAAATTAAAAAAAAATTTAATTAGGATAAAATTTTTTTAGCATTTTTATTTGAATTTTACGATATAAGTCCAATAACTAATTATTTCCCATAAATCTTATAATTAGATTTTTTTATTATAATAGGAATCGAATAAACAGGGTGTTTCAAATAAGTGTTTCTGATGAAGTTTTTGGTTTTACTAGTTCACTCTCCGATGTAACACAACTTACATCACGCGCTTGTTTAGTGCGTTTTTATTTTACCAATTATAACAGGTTACGTGTTATTTTCCACGGTAGATTATACTAAAGCCCTAGATCCTCTAGATCTGGGGCTTTAGATTACACAACCTCCCATGCCGGCTTATGAGCCCCTAGATCGCTAGGGTGCATTTCCGACCCTCCATTCCTAGGTGATTCTGTGTCGTCTAGGTGTGTACTATAACCCCTCCTAGAAGTTTGTATAATAAATAACTTTATTATTTGAATCATAAAATGTATTCCAGTCTAAAAATACCTAATGAAAATAAATGTGCAAAAATAAATGCTACATTATAATTTATTTCAAAGATAATGTCATTTTTTAGAGTCGTGAAATTTAAAGTATACATTTAAAGTATACATACTATATATTTATATCTGTAAAAACTACATAATATAACTGAGTAATAATCATGAATGAAAATCAAACTATTTTTTTCTAGTTTTAGTCTTCTATAAATACTTCTTGTAAAAAATTACCTGTTTTTATTCTAAAACATTTATTTTTAGTGCCATAATTTATTTTTCAAAGAGCTTATAATTTTTTTCCGTTTTAAAAACATTATTCGTATCAAAGTTTTTCGGGGTTTTTTAATAAACAAAATACAGTCAAGAATGATTTTACTTGTAATTCAGTTGTTCACAGTAAAATAAATGCGGTTATCTTTGATACATCTATTATAAAAATGTGACTTGAGCCTAATATATTTATTGAATTATTATAATTACTTTTTAAGCAATGAATAGCATATTTGTTTATATTGATTACCTTAATTCGAATACCTTAATTTGAAAGAAAAAAACTTTTGTAAAAGTAGTTGAACGTAAAATTTCTTAGATTAATATAGGATTTTTTTTAGTTTTGTGTTTTATAAAAATAACATTTTCAGTAAAATTTTTTTTTCATTTTACTTTTAATTTTCAACCTGATTTCACACTATTTATTCTTTAAAAACTACTCTACTTGATTAAAAATAACAATATCATTTTGAGTTGGGGGAATAAATTAACAATACGAATTTTATGTAACAGCATGACAGTTTATTTAAAACATACCCTTTCTTTGTAAAAGTAAAAAACATATATACCAGCAAACAAAAATCTTCTTTTACGATGAAATATAGTGCAAAAAATAATAAATAATTTTTATGGAAAAAAAAAGATTCTCATCCAACTCCATCAGCTTTTTCCTGCACACAAAAAACAGTCATTGATTACAAAACACACTGCTTTCAATAAGAACTAAAAGCACTACCATATCAATCTCAAAGCGAAGTCCTATAAAAGATCACAAAAAAAACCTCAGAAGAATAAGGGAAATCGGAAATGGAGTCTTCTGCTTAAAGTAGGTCCTCTGCAGCAGAAACAGAAACGACGTTTATCTAAGACAGAGCCTATTCCCAATATGAATCTCTCCAGCGGTCTTTTTGTTTACCGACAATTGGCCGGAATCGAGGGACAGGAGGAAAGGAAAAAACGGGGGGCATCTTGACAACTTCAAGGTACTCCAGTTTCCATTTCCAGGCAGGCAGGGAGGGATAGGAAAATATATTTCCCCACTTGTCAGTGGGAGAATGTCACCTCCTTTCCTAACAATGGCGTCTTCTCGGAGATTGAAAATTCGAGAAGTTTCTATTTTATATATTACCTACACGTGTGGCGCATCCATTCTTTTAAGGGAGAACGTGTTTCTCTGACGTGGACAATATGACTGAAATTAGATTCCCGCTGTATATCTTTGGCTGCCGCCTGTGCAACTCGTGGAGGGAGAAGATGCGTAGAGGGAACGTATCAGTAAACCTAAAACGACTAACTTGTGTCCGTGTTAACAATAAATATCGCATAGATGTGTAAGGTTTTAAGAAGAAGAATAACTACATCAACATTAAAAAATCATAGATGGCCAGGCTTGAGTCACAAAGAGTGATTGACGAGTCGCAGTATTTCTAATAAAGTATCGATGTTATTTGTAATTTTTTCAAATTTAAAGGGATTTTTTTAAAATACTTCTAACTTAGTAGGGTCATTCATTACATGGAATTTTACTTTTTAACCAATTAGGTGTATCAACGTCTTTTTCTTTCTCTCTTAAATCATTATTATTATTGCCTTAACTGTATAATTTCCTGTTAGAGGAAGGAGATAGAGTGGTGGGATAAAAACTCTTGTAAACCATTATTTGAGTCATCGTTGGAGTTACACCTTAGTTGATTTGAGGCCCCTAGTTTCAAAAACGGACTTTTACCAAAAACAAAATTTTACAGGAGGGAGAAAAAACTGTCATCATGACTAAAACAAGAAAAATTTGAAATTCAATCTATTTGCTGTATAGTACTAGCGCACGAGAAATATTACCCCAAGTTTCATATTTTTTAACAGCTGTCCTAATTAGTTACGGCTAATTAAAATTTGTAAAAGTCCGGTTTTGCAACTGAAAATGCAAAAGTCTGATTTTGAATCTCACCTGAAATTTTCCTGCGTGTTAGAGTAGGACATTAGTGTTGTGAAACTAGGAAACCAGTGAAACAAACATGTCAATGAAATTTCTTTTTAATTTTAAATAAATTTTTACTCAAAAATATTAGGCACTAGAAAGTTAAGGCACTCTATAGACTAGGCAGCGACCAGAAAAAGGTTCTCATTAAAATTGTAAACAGTTCTTTACAGTGTTCATTTAAATTCTCCTTAAAATTCTTTAGGAACTTGCAAACTTGTTAGAACATTTAGGCAGGTAACTTTCACAGCTAAAAATTAAAAAAGAAAATCTTTGGATATGAATGCGGTGTGCGGAAATTCCTCATTCATTTTTAGAGATCATCAGACTCGTCCATCCTCTCTTCACAGTCGGGCTGATCTTCTGCTTGATTGTCACTCGAACGTAGGACGAAATTCAAATCATCAATGCTTCTCCATTCTTCTCCGTAGTGCTTTGACAGCAAGTTATGAATGTCCCTCACTTTAGCTGGCGCTGTGGGGTTGCCTGAGGCAATCTCCGTAGGTTGAATGTTGGCTGCCTTTTTCCCAATCTTGAAAACATTTTTGAATTATCTAAACATCTACATCACATCTAACGTGGCGCGCCTAGTCGGCAATAGTCGGAACTTGTTCTAGGGCCGGTTTTGAAACTGAGGCAGATCTTCTAAAGCGTTTTCACCCGGAAAAAAGCCGTTTTTGAAACTGATGATTGGACTGGCCGACGCACCTCATTTTTCTCTACTGATTCCCGCAAAAAAACTGATTTTGGATATTTTTGCAAAAGTCCGGTTTTGAAACTAGGGGCCTCATTTCTAATGAATAGAAAAGTAAGGCTAAGGCTTAAGGCTAAGTAAGTAAGGCTAAAGTAGGCATTTAGGCTAAGCGCGCATTAGATACTTTTGTCACGGTGACTGAGACAAAATTATCACCCTGGATATTGCAAGAAGATAGAGCGCGTGCATTAGGCGACGAGACTCTTGGCTGATTGCCAAGAATCTCGCCATAGAAATGCATTGTTCTCGAGTGACCTACTGTCATAAGTCGCCGCGACGGAAGTCTCTAGTGCACGCTTAGCCTTACGCTTATACAAACTGTTGCGTTAAGACGATCCGGTGATATCATTTTGACGAATACCAGTAAAAAATCGCAGAATGACGTCATTTTTTATTCCCCCTATGATTTGCTTATTGGGGTTTCTCATTGACGAAACACAATAAACAGATAAGGGGAAATTGTACTTAAAATTAGTCCCTTGTTTCTTCCTATCCAAATCTGTTAATTTTAATTCAGGCTCAACTATTTTGGAAAAGGGATCTGGTGTGGACTGCAATGCTCTCGAACAAACGTGCTCTCTCTAGTTATTTTTGACTCTCTGGAGAAACAAAAAAAGGAATGGAATTTGCGGTAATGTGATGCGAAGGGAGACAAACGTTATTGCGTCTGCAAGTGACGGTTCGGACACATTCGACTATTTTTTAATCCGTTCGAATCAGGATAGTTTGACCATAAGTTAAACAATATTTTATATTTGCTCTTTTATTTGAAAATAAAGTTGTTTCAAACCTAACGAACGTACAAATGCTTCATTAAAATCAATATAAGCATATTTATACTTATTCCCATTTTCAGTACTTCATTCAGAATGGACCTCAAAGTTGGCAAGACACTTACTGTGGAGAAACAGGGGAAAATGCAGGGGGGTGGCAACAGTGGTAATTATTCAAGTTCGTAATTACTTCAAGTGCAAACAAATTTATATTTTCAAAAGAAATTTGTAAAAAAATTTTAGTGTTGAGTCTGTAACTTATTTCGCAAAAAAGACGGGTAAACTGTTAAAAAAAATTTTGAGTTATCAACTGTTCGAAGAAACGCAAAAGTTTAAAACCTTAAAACCAAGCACACAAACACAAAATGCGTTTATCTTCAGATAACAGATATAATGTAACATGGAAATATGCAGTTTAAACCTGAAGTCAAACCTTGTACTTGAAGTTGTTTTTCATTCTATCCTATCCCAGTTAGCTCACAATAAGGATAAAAAGGAGAGAACAATATTGAGTATAGTATTTAATTAATAACTTGTAAGTTTTAGAAACCCTTTTTACGTGATAGGTACTTATTGCGTTTTTGAAAAAAATTGCACTTTTTTGTAATAAAAAATACGAACTTGGTACGGTGGTTTCCTCTAACTTCTTGCTCAAGACATTTCTGTTTGAAGAATTTTTTATGCATCCATACTACTATTTTATAAAAAAATAAAACACACCTTCCCAGGATATCTTTTCCAAAAACTAATTTTAAATAAATACATTTACAGAATATTTTTTTCAAAGTTGTGGATTTGACGGTTCAATATGGATTATTTTTCTATTTTTTCATAGAGAGGAAATATTTTTTATTCTCGTCAATATTCACAAAAAAATTCCAACACGTTTCTCAAAAGGGAAAGAGTGCATGGAAAAAATAACGACCCTCTTCCCTCATACAAAAATCATATCTAGGATTTTCTTTAATACACTTTTCTTTTGAAGAACCTAGCAACCTTCGTATAATCTAAATTTATACATAGGCAGGAACTATTCCTTTCACATAAATATTATTCCATCGAGCATGAGAAGAAACATGCTAAGTCTATATAGTCGTATTTCAACGGGGGGTTTTCAGATCAGAGCAACATATGTTAAAGTCTACGGATGTTTAAATCTCACGCCCTACAAAAAAAATCCTCGAACTTTCTTCCTTTGAACGTGCTTTATCGAAACTTCCTTTTTCACCCGAAAAACTTTATTATCAAATAAATTGTGTAGGAAGGAGGGGGGATAAATATATAAATAAAACTTTTTCCCTTCCGTACCTGTGTGAAGAAAGTTAAGGCCAACGCGCATTCCAAATAATGGGATATGCAAAAGAAATAAATAGTTTTTCGCATCATTTTAAGCTCCTTTCTTCCCAGTTTCTTCTTTCTTCCGCATCCCACCTGAAGAGAGCAATAAGGAAGCGCCTTGGAGAGAAGGTGCAGTAATGTTCTTCCATTAGTTTCACAAATCAGTTCATCAAAGTTCCGATACTTCTTCGGGAGAGAGGATCAGGTACCCGCGTGCAGGGGAATAAATCACTTTGTTTGCCGCTGGTGCAGGGGAATCATAATGCTGAGGGGGTCATATTTTCCAGGTAATTGTGATGGGTGGAGAGGGGGGGATTTGGAGTTTTTATTCGGGGGTCAGAATGAAGGTTTTTTGAAGCCTACTTGCATTGATTAGTTTGTTGTTTGGTTGATGTTGGGGTGTGGTAGACGGCATATGATGAAAATTTAAGAATGAAATTGAGGTGTTTCCTGCAACAACGAGTTATCTCCGAAATCGGAATTAACATCAAAAGGCGTCACCTTAGCGTCAGCCAGCAGTGGTCATCAAAGTGGTACTGTAAGGGCCTTGTGTAACAGGGTTGGCGAGTAATGTTGTCATTTTTACCCCAAAACAAACTTCTAAGATGTGAATATTTTAGGAAGATGTGTGTTTCTGAAAGTGGAGATGTCTCATTGTTGCGGAAAACACCTCAATTCTTTTTTGCAAAAATAACATATTTGGATCACATTAATATTCATGATTCAATGAAACTGCAATGGAGAAGCATATTAAAATTTTCTTATTCTTCACTTAGGTTTGCAATGAGGTATTTGCATGAGTGAGGGATTTGCTTGATTTTATACTTTTTCGATACGTTATGGTCTAAAACTCCCAAATTTCTTATTTTTAAGTTCAAAAATGTGTTTTGAATAATTTAAAATTCAATTTTATTTTTTGCCAAAACGTCAGAAAAGTCACGCTATCAGAAAACGGGTTTCTATTGGATGTGATGTCACAGCGCATGAAAACCATTGTGTTTTCTGTTGTCACGTGATCAGAAAACGGGCTTCGAAAGTGTTTTCGTGCCAAAACAAAAAACGAAATTTCAAAAATTTATATCTCAGAAACTAGGCTACGGAAATACATGATGTAACCGGCATTCTTCATGGTTTTTTTATCTACTATTTTAATAAAATTTAACCTCAAAACGTGAGAATACCTCATTATGATTATTATGATTGTGATTATTATTATTATTATTATTATTATTATTATTATTATTATTATTATTATTATTATTATTATTATTATTATTATTATTATTATTATTATTATTATTATTATTATTATTATTATTATTATTATTATTATTATTATTATTATTATTATTATTATTATTATTATTATTATTATTATTATTATTATTATTATTATTATTATTATTATTATTATTATTATTATTATTATTATTATTATTATTATTACTAGGGAGCTACCGCCCCCTGCTCGCTATCGCTCGCCAACCCCTGTTAACTGCTGACGCAGGGCCTTTCGGATCGCTTCGCAATCCCCACAAAACCCTGCTCACTAAAATTATTTATTTATAAAACATTCGTTATAACAATTAGTAGAAAAAACGGCGCAAGTTTAGAACTGCTGATGGTTGGCGAGTTTTGGCTATTTTGCGCCATATTTAGAAGCCACTTAATTCATTTAACATTACTTGGGGTTACTATATATTGATTTTTATCGCTAAAAACTTGGCGCATCAGCAGTTCTAAACTTGCGCCGAAAAAGAAAAAACGTCAACCAACTTTCCAGAAGCACACTCTCTTAAAAGTTAGAATATTTATTGGTTAAATTATCAATAATTTAATCAACACGTTTTCCTTCAAAATATCCATCAAGTCTGCTCGTGCTATTGTTATTCAATATTTACAAAAACGTTCAGCAATGAATCTGTTAAATTTAATATACACTAGCGGAAAAAAAAATCCCAACACCAAGAAGGAAAGGAGATATCAAAGTCAAATTTATTTCTATGATTGCACATAGTATCAATGTGAATTGCTTAAAAAATCAGCCTTCATGGATATTAGGGGGCCGTGAAAACCAGGGAGGAGTGTTGTCTCCATAGGTGTCCATTACCGTCGTTACCCGTCATGGTATGAGTGACATGGAATCTAAAGGACTTTTGAGGGATTGGAGGACCATGTTGCCTCTTCGGGTAGTCCAAATTCATATGGTGCACCAGCGGACGTTGCATACTGGGCTTGGTGGTTTCTCCTCCTTCTCCGGACATGTTTTGTGAGCGTTGGTTCTTACGAACGGATAGGCCAGGGTAAAAATGCAACATAGGGGGTTAAGAAGAAAGCTTGGACATTGCATAAAGCATGTGTTTGTGCATTTTTCTCTTGAAATTTGTCTCCAGGACAGGTCTGAAGGTAACAACGAACAACCGGCTAAAAAACCTCAATAAAGCAGCTCTGGTTGGCCAAAGTACCGGTAGATCATACTGAGGACAAGCGGCAGTGGGATGGATGTCGTTTGCAGTACAGCGGATTGTCCGTTTGGTCTGCATAGCTTCTTACATCTTTGTCTACAAACAAGGAGCTGAAAATGGGCCTTTCTGTTTCCAATAGTGCACGAAGTAAGGAAATGAAAATCCCAATTTCATGAAATTGTGTTTATGAGAGAATCCTGCTTCGGTTTGGAGCACCACGACGGTTGGGTATGAGTTTGAAGACACAATGGAGAGAGCGCACTCAGCTGATGATTTTCTAAGCGTTCCACGGAGTGATGATGCAGGGTAATGGAGTGGGGATGCATTGTATTCCCTTTCTGCAACTCCTGAGTATGATTCATCAGTACTTTTTCCAACCAGAGCTGCGTCATTGAGGTTTTTTAGCCGGTTGTCCTCTCTTACCTTCAGACCTGTCCCGGGGACAAATTTCAAGAGAAACATGCACAACCACATGTTGTATGCAATGTCCAAGCTTTCTTCGTAACCCCCTAGGTTGCATTTTTACCCCGTCTTACCCGTTCTCTAGAACCAACACCCACAAGACAAGTCCGGTTAGTGTGGAGAAATCACCTAGCCCGGTATGCAACGTCCGCTGGTGCACCATATGAATTTGGACTACCCGAAGAGGCAACATGGTCCTCCAATCCCTCAAAAGTCATTTAGAGCCCCTGTCACTCAATACCATGACGTGTGACAGCGGTAATGGACACCTATGGAGACAACACTCCTCCCTGGTTTTCTCGGCCCCCTAACATCCAGGAAGGCTGATTTTTTAATCAATTCACATTGATACTATGTGCAATCATAGAAATAAATTTGACTTTGATATCTCCTTTCCTTCTTGGTGTTGGGATTTTTATTTCCGCTAGTGTAGTACCTAGTAACTCGTCAAAATATCTAGTGTTTTATCATTCAAGTTTTAGTTTTGAAACAGACTTTTTAAACAATACGATTTAAGCTATTAAAAATATTAAGAGACAAAATCTACATTGCACTCAATGTTTACAAACAATTAATTTTGGTGTGTGAAATTCTATACTTGAATAGTAGATCTGTGAGTTTCTGGAAAACTCTTATCAGTCTTTTAAAAATATTTTATTTAGAAAGTACATATTTTGAAGCGCATTTTTAAAGCGTGAAAGGAATTATTTTCATCATTAATGAATAGCGTCGGTTGGTCATTGTGATTGGAGGTATAATAAATTGTACGATAGTTTCTTGCTGTTAACTGCAACCTTATCCGTAATCCAGAAAAATGGAAATATCTTAGAATTGAGAATTTTTTTAGAAATTCTAAAGGCACTTTGCACATCCTCAAAAGAATCCGAACAGTTTGATACCAAAAACATGTTATACGGATCAGTAATTAAAAAGCCTTTCTCTGGAAACCATTTACAAAAACTTTTTTTAGAATAGAGAGATTATTATTATTATTATTATTATTATTATTATTATTATTATTATTATTATTATTATTATTATTATTATTATTATTATTATTATTATTATTATTATTATTATTATTATTATTATTATTATTATTATTATTATTATTATTATTATTATTATTATTATTATTATTATTATTATTATTATTATTATTATTATTATTATTATTATTATTATTATTATTATTATTATTATTATTATTATTATTATTATTATTATATATCCGACTACGTTGAAATCGTCAATTTTTACAAAAGTACGAAAAATGTTTTTTGCTAAAATGTAAAAATTTAGGTCTTTAGTTATCTGGAACAGTTTTGGTTTTGACCGATCGATAATTAGAAAAAAAGTTAGAGCGTTTTAAAATTAGTAAAGGCCATCAAAAAGGACCGAAAACTAAATACTTTAAATGTGTTTTTCTCAAAACTTTTTTTTGGTAAAATTTCATCACTGCAAACATGATATCTTGATATGTTATAAAGGTACATTAATGAAACTTTGTAAAAATGATTATGTATATATACTCTAGTGAATGACCCAAGAACTTTACAAAATAAAAATAATTTGTGTTGTTTTGACTCGTATTTAAATTAAGAAAGTGGGAAAAAAAGCCAAAACACGATATTAGTGGTTTCGATTAGTTAGAACTTTTTATTCGAATTAGCAAACTGAAATATAATGGATCATTCCCTAGTTAGATAGTCAAGAAGTAATTTGGAACAGAAAAATCTAAAATACACACATTTAAAAAAAAAATTAGAGTGTTTGAAAAATTGTAAAAATTTCACTAAAAATT
This sequence comes from Tetragnatha versicolor, assembly GCA_024610705.1. Lineage (NCBI taxonomy): Eukaryota > Metazoa > Arthropoda > Arachnida > Araneae > Tetragnathidae > Tetragnatha > Tetragnatha versicolor. The sequence continues at coordinate 42,682,090 of JANDEH010000002.1, read as the reverse complement.
TCATGTTTTTACCAAATTTAAAAAAAATTATGTTTCATTAATCAATTTAAACTATTTTTTTGTTAGTTTGGCATTAATATGAATCTGAAAAACTAATAATATATTTATAATTAACTGTATTTTAAAAAACTTCTCCGAACGTAGTCGGATACCTAGTGATGACTGAAACAAAACTTGATGTGAATTCACTCTTCCAAATAAAAGGATAAGGATAAACTAAAACTATCATTTACAGTGTATTATATTAATTTAATTATTTCTTTATTTTAAGTATGCATCTTTAAGCATCTTAATGCATGCATTAAACTTATATTTCATTCAAATTTAAACCTTATGTTATTCATCCCTTATGTCTTTATTTTCTGAAGAATTATTTGTTTTTATTTTAAAGTTTTGTCAAATTAAGTATGGAAATAAAATTATAAATCAAAAATATTAATAACTCATAACAGTAAATTTTTTATCAATATAATTAATGACCTTTTTAAAAATTATTAGTAAACTAACAACTTGCACCCCAGGGCCCCACGGTCACGAAAACGAAGATGGGCATCGTAGGCCTTGGCCCACTAGGGCTGTTGCGCCAATGAGTTTAGTTTAGTTTTTATAAAAGTTTTATTATTTGAAAATTCAATGGTATAACGCGCCTTTTGGTTACACGAAGGCTTTCAAAGTCTATCGTCATATAAACAAATTACTTTCTCTATTTATGGTATATTTATATTTATTAAATACTCTATACATATGTATCTCTATTTATTGTGTATTACAATAAATAGAGAATGCAAGAATTACATACGAATGTGTTTCGTCAATCTTAACACTAATATTTTAAAGAATAAATATAATAAAAATAATATTGCATGTCTTAAACTGTGTTTTAAAATGTTTTTAATCAGGCAAGAATTAATACACCATTTTGTAGAACAACGAACCCATGAGATTTAATACTTTAAAAATTAATTGTTTGAGTTTAGGTAGATAATATTTATTCAAAAATTCATGATTAAAACTCCTCACCCCATGGCATTTTACTTCATAATTAACAAGCATTTACTGAAAATATCAGGAATTTAAAACCAGATAACATATTTAAAAGAAATATTCCGATATTACAGTTATTTAGTATGTTCAATTTTAAGACGCTTAAATGTCTCATAACGAAACCTTAATTTGCTAACTTTTCTACTCTCAAGTCTTTCCATTAAAGTAGGTAGATTGAGTTATTCTCTTAATGAGAGACTTAGCATGATGGCAACTGGAAACCATTACATTGATGTTCTTAATGTTTCAAGGAATTAGATTGCTACCTAAATAGGCAAAATGAAATTAGAGCCAAAAATTAAGTAAAAGTCTATTGCTTGAAAGTTAAATTAAATTCGTAAATACTCGGTTCTTAGGGTGCTTACTTGCTCTCCTCATTCCATTTAATAAATTAGGAATTTCAAAATGGATCTTCTTAGATTTCACTACGTGCCTACATCTTTACTTTCCGAAAATTGAATTTGAAATCGAGTTTTGTAAAAGTTTTGATCATTTGAGAGGTATTTCAAATATGTAAAATCTGTTTTAGAAAAATAAATTAAATGAGACTTGCGGATTCAATTTCAGCCTCAACTACTGTTGATGCACCTTTTACCTAATAGCTTGCTTGGAGTGAAAAGAAATATTTGCTTGAATATATTTGAGAATTTTGCTCGTAAGATTTGGATTTTAAATAAGATAACTTTTAAGGGTAAGATAAAATATTAACTTTTTATCGATTAGGTAGTGGGTTTGTTTTAAATTTGTTTCGTTAACTTTTGATGACGGAAATTATTCCCAAAAGATTTCGTTATGAAAATTCTTAGATAAAAATTATCGCAGTGCTATCCTTAAAATAAAAAATTGGATAAAAGAATAAAGCTTGAATAAAAAATACTTGCTTAAACATGTGAGAATAAATTTTTCACATATTTATTATTAAAGTTAGTGTTTTAAAATGTTTTGTTTTGCATTTTCAAAGCTATTCATCAGCTGTGTTGTTTAATATAGTACGTCTTACTAATTGAATCAATTGAGTTGAAGTTGATGGTTGACCTTTTTATGGGCAAAACTGGTTGGTAAGCAAATCAAGGAATTTGAAAAACTGAAGATTTTAAATTGACTTTGAACAAAACCTTAAAGCTATGAAAATTTTATTAAAATAAAAATTTTAATTAAACTTTTTCGTAAAAATTTTAATTAAAACCACCAAGTAGCTCTCTTCGTTTCTTCACGTCTTCATAACATGCTTGAGTACAGAGATTTAAATGAATCCCCAAGGGTTAATTGCAATGAAATGAAAAAACAAAATTCTGAATTCCCGAGAAGTTCAAGAAAGGTTGCAATTTCCCTCTTCAATCCCCCCCAAAAAAAGGGGAATGAAAGAAGAAGAAAAAAGAACTTTTTACGGGACAGCAGTAGAGTCGTACCATCCTTTTAAAACTCGCAAAGTCAAGATAAGTCAGCAAAATACGCGGCTCTTCAGGTCCAGAAAAAGTGAGATAAAAATTCCCGAAAAGGTCGTGTTTTCCTTTTATCTGGGCTATTTTCCTTCTAGATTAAAGAAAGAAGCAGCAATTTCACGAATGCCGGCATTCCCTTTTTTGTGTATGAAACTGCTCTCAGAGCATGTACAACGCTCAATTACAGAATTTTTCTCTTCCCGTTTTTCTGCGAAAATTCTCTTTTTTTTGCGTAATCATATGTATTTCTAGATTTTTTCTGGTTATGTTGTTCCCCGTTAGCTCACATCATTTTCAAAGCTCGTGTGACCTCTCATTTCTAATTTTTCCCCCTTCACTCTTTGCTGCCACACCTGATGAGTTTGGAAGGAAATTTTTGTGATGTTTTTAGTTCCACCCTCTTTTTAGAGTTTGTCTATTTTAGGGATAGATTAAATGAATTGTGAGCAGAGATTTTTTTTCTCCAGAAACTTTTGCTCCAGTGTTGATTAGGAATCCGATGGAATTTTTTTTTGCAGTTGATGAAGGTAAAAAGTTTCAAGTAATCACACGATGTATTACAAGTTCTTCAACAATATACACTCTTTTAAAACTTACACAGAAATTTTTTCTGCGGTTTCAGAAAATTTTAAATAACCTATATTTTTCATTTTACTTTTAAATTTAAACCAAAAAAAGAGAAATGTTGAATAAACTTAGTTTATAGATTAGTTAGAAAAATGAGTTTTATCTACTTTTTAAATTTCAAACAGCTTTTTTATAGCTTAAAAGTTTCACAATTCTTTTCATAATGCTTCACATTGTTCCACACGTTCCATAAAGGATTTCAAACAACATCCTAATGCTACTCATCTCCTACTTATTGTTCCAATGACAAAGTTGCTTATACCTCCGTGAGACATTCTTTCAAATAAATAAATTTAATTTTATCATGCTATTTTTTTAAGAACATGTTTAAAGAAAGATGGTCCAGAAATTATCTATATAAAAATAATACCTTTTACTAAATAATATTAGATTAGACTAATAAATAATTTTGAAGATAATTGTAAGAAACACACTAAGTGTCTAAAATTATATAGCTCTGTTATTTGTTTCTAACTTACCGATTAAAGTACGGAAATAGTTTTACCAAATATAATAAGTCAAATTTTGTTCAATGTTGAGAAAGTTAATTGAAAAAGGCCGATAGGATTTATCGTTGCAGCATAAAAACTGCCTGGAAAGATTTTCATTAATTATATTAATTGAGAAAGAATTTTTTTTTCTTGGGGATTATTCTAATAAGTAAATTACTAACTAACTTGAGAGAAATAAGTAATTGAAAGTGAAGAAAGCAATGTTTGTAATTAATTAGGAACTACAAGTGGGGATTGTAGAATACAAATTTAATAACAATATTTTTAATTGATGATTAACAATATGATTTCTAGGGTTTTCTTTCTAAAAAAGGGACAACGTTTTTCTAATGAGGTTGGGTATACTATTTTTAAAAAAATATTTAGCTTATTAAATGTAACACTATATTTACGAAACTCCTAAGTTTCGTGAGTTTGAATGTTCCAAATCAGAATTAAACAAACGTGCGTAAAATTAGTTTTTTCTTGGAATTTGAGTGCACAAGGTGTCAATTTAAGATAAATTGACTGTTCTCTGCAATTTTGAATCTGACTTTTTTCACATACCACAAATAGTTTTCGAGATTAAAATGCTAACCTGTATAGCATAAATGTAAAGTCTATACTTTTAATTGCATTTACTTACTACATTAGTTAGTAAATAGTATCTGAAAATTAACTCCATACTTTTACCTGTATTATTACCTACATTTAATTGCTTTTTTATAAAGATAACAAAACATTTATTTACCTTTTTTACTGTATTCTCATTTAATTCCAGAGTCCGTAATCATAAATTTTATAAATACTGATGTTTTAGAAAAGCATAAACAAAAGTTTCGAGATTGTCTACTGAATAAAATGATAATGGAAATAATAAGATGAATGAAATTTATGGAAAATTATCATTAATTCAAAACTACTTATTAAGGAATAATGAATCAAACTAGAAATATAGATTAATATAAATGAATCCAAAGATATTTTTAGCTTTACAAAAGTGAATAGAATTGTAAGTATGGATAAGCTCTTAAATTGATTGAGATGGAAAAATCGATTCCAATTTGCAATTTTGAGTGGATCGTCTTCTTAATCGAATTCATCCCAAAAAGAATTAAAGGGAAGTTTTAAAAAATCCGGGCAGAGTAATTATGCTGGACTTCTCTTCCATTTACGTTAGAAGCAGCTGTTGTCTGGATATGGAGCGGCACTTTAAATACAGACCCATTTCGATACCTTTTTCAAGCCCAGAGTTTTGAAACAATAAAAAAATCGATTCATTTTGTAAAATTTAATTTAAGAGAGAATGAATTATTTTTCAGCTTAAGTGAACCGTTAGGGAACTAGTAAAATAGTTCTTGAATCGAATATGTAAGTCAGTGAAAGGAGCTGGTTAAAATAGTTTATTTAAAAAAGGGATTAAAAATAATTAAATTTTATCTTCATGCTATCATCAATCATTTTTGACCGGATTTATGGGAGAGAATAATAAAAGGTGTTTATGAAATACTTTTGAAAAGTCGGTTTAAAATAAAATCTAAGAACCTTAATTTAGGATTAAAAGTTTTAATATATATATATATAACTTATAACAAAAAAACAATATAAGATAAATGTGGGTATAGTGGACACTTTAAGGAAAATTTTTGATAAATTCTCAATAAATACCAACCCATTTGCTTGGAAACGGTTATCATCCGAATTTTAGGTTAATTGAATCTTCTTTCGATTTCACCATTAAAATTTTTAATTAATTTTTAAAAAGTACTCCAAATTGCATCTACAGTGGCCACCTAGATGTAGCTGTTGTTTCTATGGTGGACACCTCTTGTATCTAAAGTGGACACATTTCTTTTTCTGCCTATATGAGGGGTTTATGCATGAAATTGAGTAGGTATAGTCGTTTAGTTCTAATTAAATCTTCCTTCCCAACTAAATATGTTTTAGATCAAATCAAATTAGCTTTATTTAATTTAGAATAACAGACTTGATACTTTCCGGCCCAAAGCCTATGCTGTAGCTGATTTGAGAGGAATTTAGCATGTAGTTCAATGTTTTAGAAACCTTGGTTCCCGAAGCCAGAATGAAACAAAATTCATACAGCACTCACTTTAAAGCACAATATCATTTTATTTTCTCTTCTCTATTCTTATTAACCGAAAAATCAAAGTGAAAAGGTTGTAAAAAATGATTAAAAGTGCTTTAGAAGGGTCAGTACGTATTTTACCAACAATCCAATGCTATTTTTATTAATCTGTTACTCGGCATATCCTTTCTTGTCTCACACTTCACTACACAAATCCAATTCAGCTCACTATTCTCCTCAAAGTCAAACGCACATGCCGATTCGAAAAAAAAAACAGACAAAAATACCGCAAATCCTTTCAACTCTTCCTATGTCAACCTGTCAAAGCTCTGATCAAACCCAAATATTCACCCTCATCGAGTTTGCAGCATTACTCGCAGAAACCCTGCTCCCACACACAGGGAAGAAATTGAATAAAACCGCGGAAAAACACATCAGGCGATCTTGTTGTGCCCAATTTCGCGTCCCCTTGTTGTTCGTTTCCCCTCTCAGCAGTGCCAGGGCTATTATTTCAAACTCGGGGCTAAAACAGTTTTATCGCCGGTTTTATTCCCCCTTGTTTATCTTCCTCGCAGAGTTTTATTGATTGCACCCTGGAGAGCGCGCCAAAGAAGTGTTTCTTTCCCCTTTTTGAAAAGTCCTAGTGACGGGACGTCGGGTTGCGGTCGCTTCCAAACAGATGGAAAGAGCTAGATGAAACGTAGGTTGCAACCCTGTGAAAGCAAGGTCAGAGGGGGGCAAAAACCGCATTATCATTAAAGATTCTATAAGATGGATTGATTTCGAAGGGGAAAATCGATGTACTACCTCCACCTCAGATAAAAAAAACTGATATGGTATAAAATAAACGAAATAAAGTTAAAATAGTTTTAAGGAAAAATACTTAGATCAGTATTTTGTCAGCTTCAGAAGAAAGGCGCTGCGCTTGCACGAGTCACGTTTGGAGAATCTTCTGAAATAAGTAGAGCAATGCAATGAAGGAGCTGATTATCAAAATCTCGCCAAGAGTGATCAGTGTGTGTGTTAAATTGCATTGGAGCAAAATAAAGCGATTAGATATTGCCAAATTGCTACAAAATTTTTAAACAAGATGTGGCGTAAAGCCTCTCTCCTGTAAGCCGACGATTTGTTAATCGGAAATCAGTTTTTATAATTTAGTTATGAGAGATGTTTGAAACTTGAAAAGATTAAACTAGGAGCATTCCATGATACTTAGTTTATAGTTTTATCTCATTAACTTCTTTTAAACAATATTAAGGAAGTATAGTCGAATACCCCGAACCGGAATTATCTCCTAGCGGCCCCTAAACTGGTATGGGTTCTTCCAGGTATAAAGGTTAAGCAACAAAATATAGCCGTACTATGAAGTAGACACGACCTTATGATGAAAAGTGGTTGCGTTGTCCCATCTCGATTTTATCCTCCTCTCCAGAACATTAGAACGTGTTTTGAAACACGTTTGTTTTTCAAATGAAATAATGAATGATTTTGATTGCAAATTTCTATAAGTAAGTTACACTTTAAATTAGATTCAGCAACACTTTCCTTGAAACTTGATTTTATTCTATATGTTCTTAGTGTTATTTTAAAGTGCGATGCCCCCTCTATACCTTTCCCTCTCTATGGTTGTTTCCTGCCGTAGTAGTTTTTATTGAGGGAGGGGAGAAAGCACTTTTGGGGGAAATGCTAAGTGCGGGTGTTGCCCTGATTCTCTGAGGATTGTGATGAGGCTTTGAGTATGGGCGTTGTTCTTTCGTTCTTGAATTATGGAGGTGCATCTTACTTTGAAGCAATATACCAAAAAATAAGGTTTAGGAAACCAGCTAAAACGCAGCAACTAAGGAAAAAACAACAACGAGATTTCATTTTTTAATTATTTTAGTTATGATTAAAATTTAATTTACATATTGTTTTCCCCAATAAAAATGTATACCTTAATCGATAGGTTTACAATAAGGAAGTTGCATGTCTCAGATTATCAAAAACAAACAAGTGTTCTGTATGGTTTTTTGTATGGTAAAATAAAATATCTAGCCAATTTTTCGAAAAAAATTGTACAGGTAATTAAATATTTTAATTTAAAAGTCGAGAAAAAACACGTGACTGAAAATGTTTATTGTTTAAAAAGTAACGATGACGTTAACAATCATACCATGAACTCTATTGCTTTCCAACAATGGTCATCGTACGATGACGTCACGTCCCAAATTCTTAGCGTTTTCGCGCGCTTTTAAAAAGGGAATTTCGTTAATTTTTTTTGGAAATCAAAAAATTTCTCGATCGGCCTCAAATTTAGGGTAGTTGCCTATTTTTGCATGAAGAATCGATTAAAAAATTTAAAAAAATCATGCAACTTCCTCATTTGTGGCACAAAAACATTTTTAATGGGGATTTACAGCACTGCTGCAAAAGAGACAATAACGACATTTTCGGTGAACAACAGAAATTCCGACAGATGGCTTTGCTATAGAAAGCGTCAAAAACTGCAAGAACTGGTGTTTTCTTTTGGTCGCTGGGGGCCGCTGTTATCGCCGCCGGGACTTTCGTTCCTTATGCTCGCTTTTCCTACAGTCCCTTTCTAAATGACTTCATGTCAAACATAATGTTAAAATTTTCATTTGAAAACAAAAAATCAAGCTTATGTATTCTCAAGTAGCCTAAATAATTAACTGAGGTTGATAAAAAAATATTTTTTGCAGTTGAAGTACTGATGAATTTTTTCATCTGAACTAGATGGCGGCGCATATGTTATGACTAAGATTTCATTTCATTACTTATTTTACTCAATTAATCAGAACACTCTGGTTATGCAACAGCCCTTGAATTTCAAGAAAGCTCGAAATTGATATTAGAAGATAATTTTTACATTTCTATTAGAGAAATCCAGACACCCCAGATCTCCCGCCGGATCAAGAAAATGGCCGCTCGGTGATCGCACTTGTCGCAGCAATTTTTCACAGCTATCGTTTTCGAGGCCTCCTATTGGTTCTTTTGAAAACATTTTTGTCGCCGTTGCAGCAAATCGCTGATGTCTCTTTTGCAACAGTGCTGTAAATCCACCACAAGAAACAATAATAATAGTTAAATTTATACAGCATGCAAACGGTAGTTTTGCGTACAAATAGTCAAGTATTCCTTTAAAATATCATAATATTGTTCTAAATCTCTCAAAGCTGAACCTATGTATTTCCGTAAAAGTGGCTATAATGCCACCCTTTTATAACTCCAGGCATATTTGACGCCATTTATATTTCACAAATATACACAACTCGAGAAATCAATTATATATGTTGAATCATCAGTCCTGAGTTTCAGTGAAAGGAAAACCACTCGCAACTATGAAAAACAAACGATAGATTTGGAATAATACCAGAATCGTCGGAGAATAAGTTTTTCTAACGAAAGATAATTTAAATAGTTCCATTCAATTCTTCGGAGTTCCTTTCAATAAAACGTTTCTGTTGTTTCCTGCAGGGAAACGGTTCTAAAAGGGAGAAATGTGCCGAGTTCAATTACTAAGTGTGTCTTTTTGTTGAAAAAATAAAGAGAGCACCTTCATTCAATTTATTTCATTTTCCAAGAAGAGATTGAGGACGCTGAAATTTCATTCAAATCATGTTGGATCTTTTAAAGCAAACAATTTCTACTAACTGGAGTGGAATGTTTCAAAGAGAAGGCTTTTTAAAGGTATAGTTTTTTTAACAGGGTTAAATAGTTAAAATTTCAAGCAATTACCATGTAATTAAAACGCATAGTAATAAGAAATTATTAATTGTCTATATTAACGTTACATACCTGTTAATAATAAATTACCTGGGGCGTTATACAGGGGGTCTAGGGTTCACCCCTTTGAAATCTTAACTATTTACAATTCATATTACATACTGTTTTTATTTTTCGTTAATATTCCAGTAATAATATATAATTAATATATTATTACTATTATTACTATATAATTGGATATACAGGGTGTATCTGAAATGGTGCAACAAACTTTCAGGGACGATAGTACTCATCAAGACGAACAATAATCGGTATAGAAAGGGGGTCCCAGACCAAATCCCAGGGAGTTAAAAATGGAGCGACACCCCCAAAAAATCATTGAAAAATTCAATTTGTAGAAGAACTACTATTGGTTAAAACTTAATTATGGTCTCAAAAATTGTGGTTTAATATGATCTTTAAAATTTCCACAAAAGTCTTCACTTTAAAATTTGTTTTATAATGGAAAAGTTAAAAAAAAACAAAAAAATGTGAAAACTATGCCAAAACCTTATTTTGTATTTCGAAATCCTTTCTTTTGATTTGATAATCTGAAATATCATAGTTGAAAACCCTTAAGTCCAAAGTTTCACGTAAATACAATCAATATTAAACGCTTGAGATCCTTTTAAAGTTTGTTTTTGGGTGCGCAAGCAGTTTTTTAGAGCTGTTTCCAGAACAGCTGTTAGCGCACGCAAAAAACAAACTTTATCAGGATCTCAAGCGTTTAATATTGATTGTATTTACGTGAACCTTTGGACTTAAGGGTTTTCAACTATGATCTTTCAGATTATCAAATCAAAAGAAATGATTTCGAAATACCAAGGTTTTGGCAGTTTTCACATTTTTTTGTGTTTTTTAACTTTTTTCATAATAAAACAAATTTTAAAGTGAGACTTTTGAGGTAATTTTAAAGAACATATTAAACCACAATTTTTGAGACCATAATTAAGTTTTTACCAATAGTAGTTCTTCTACAAATTGAATTTTTCAATGATTTTTTGGGGTGTCGCACCATTTTTAACTCCCTGGGATTTGGTCTGGGACCCCCCTTTATATACCGATTCTTGTTCGTCTTGATGAGTACTATCATCCCTGAAAGTTTGTTGCACCATTTCAGATACACGCTGTATATTAATATATCCAATTAATATATAATTTTTTCGAAACTAAATAAGAACTTAACACCGCAAATTTGATGCACGAATTTAACTAAAAACTACTTCGATATAAAAGATATTATATTATATTAATCAATCAATTTTAAGCCAATTTAATGTTGAAATTCGTATGCATATCAATTAGAAAAAACAAGGATTATTCTCTTCAGAGACAATCCAGAGGAATAAATGATATTTTAAATATTATTAAGTTGAAATACAAAAGCAAACTTAAGGTTAACCGCTTTAAATATCCCAAGATGTAATTTTTACCAACAAAATAAATCGGTGAACTTGGAAGCTTTTGTTTATGAATATTGGTATTCTTCTCTTAAATAAACATTTGTTTATTTCCTTTTAATCTGTTGAATACAACACAATGTTAAGGGAAATGGTAGAACATTAGCAAAAAAATTAAAAATGTTAGATTGATATGAAAACATGATAATTTTAATCATAGTTTAAAAAAGTTAAGCTGCTTTTGGAAACAATTTTGAAACTCAGAACCTATTTTGTATTTAACAACCAGTATATCATAATTTATTTCCGTTTATTATGCCGAGTCCCACATGTAAAAGTTTCCATTTTCATTGTCACACAATATCCTATATCCCAACCAAAAAAATCTTCAAAACCTTTTACAAAGAGGCAAGAATATATCCGCATGTATACTCCCACTGTATTCTAAGGATAAAATGTATTATCTGATGCTGAAATACTTTCAAGACAAACTGTATGAAATATTTAAACCTAAACTCATATCCAGTTTATCTTACGTTCCCTACAAACGGCTATATTTTGTACAGCTAGAAAAGTATATACACGTATCAAAGACTAACGATAAAACACTGAGTCATTGTAGCAAATATAGCCTCCAGCTGAAGCTTATAGTTTCCAGAGAAAGATTTAAAATTTAGAAAACACTGGGAATAAATGTAAGGGAGAAGCTACTGTTTCGAAATCCTGTTAAAGAAAGTATGAAGGGCATAAAAAATTTAAAGGAAAAGGGAGATATGATTCTCCTTTAACCTAAATTTGACACAAATCTCATTTCTTAAGACGTTTGTGATAACGGAGATTTTTCTTTTCACTCAACTGCCAAAAAGTTTTGGGCCAGCAGTGCTATTATTTTTTGTGTGAAACGCTATCTTGCGAAAGTAATCTTTTGAAATAGTATTTCTCCCTTCACTAAAACCTAGAAAGTATTTTCTGCTGGCTTTCTCTAACATCTGATAATTTTAGCGCCTGCCGAAGAAATGTTTTTGGACTGATATAAAGCCTATTCAATCACTCTGGTCGTTTTAAAAATGGATCATGTTTCCGATACATAAACTTAAACAAATTCTATACCACTTGCATAGAGATTTAATAGTATAAAATTACTGTTTGTATAGGCTATGCTATGATATTAAATATTTGGATGTTAAATTGACTTAACTGTTTGAAATTACTTTAAAAATTATCAAACTTAAAAGGAAATGTCATATAAGAAAGTGAAGTTTTCACAGCCGGTAAGTTCCATATTTATTAAAAATTCTTTCGAGCTTTAAGGTACGTGCCTACGTCGGAGAACTTTTTTTCTCTCTACTAGGGGGCTCTGCCCCCTGCTCGCTATCGCTCACCAACCCCCGGAACTGCTTCGCAGTTCTTTGAAGATCGCTTCGCGATCTTAGCGAGCAGAGCTCGCTTGTTTCATCTCAACTATCCAGTACAACCTGGAACTTGTGTGCTTATAGACTGTTAATTTAGAATAGGCGCTTGAAACAGGATCAAAAAAGCTCAATAATGCTTAATAATGCTCATCAGACAACTTCAGTGACCGATTGTTTTTACAGTATTTTAACTACTTCTGCTTAGGCTGCCTTGTCATTGCAGGAGAAAATTTTTTCGACAAAAATTGGAATAATAACGCTTCTAATACATTACGTCTCAGGCGCTAATTCTAAATGAACAGAGTATACAGAGTTAATGATAATTTAATATCGAAACTTTTTATCTCTCGAACTTTTCAATAATTTAATTCGGATCATTACCACGAAAATATCAAAATAAAACTCTTACTGAAATATTTCTTTTTAAATTATCAATAATGTAATGAATACCGCCCCCTACCGCCCCCTGCTCGCTTACACTCACCAACCTCCGTAACTGCTATGCATCTCTTCACAGATCTCGAAGCGATCAGTAATATCTGCAATCGATCTTTAGCAGAGTAAAACAAACTTCCCGAAAATCCTCTTCTTTTCATCGGCACAAATAACACTCAATAAAGTTAAATTATTTATTTCTCTAGTGGTTCAAAAAATATCGAAGTATCTTTAAAAGATTATTAACCAAGTCTATATTATAACGCTAGCAAACTTAGAGCCAAAATCTGCACCTCAAAACTTTTAAATTTAAATATCCGTGCTCGCGACAATCTAGTGAACAGACAAATATAAAATTTAAAAACATTAAACACGTCTGATAAAGACCTACTAAAACTATGAAAAAAATAAAACTTTGATGCTTAATTATTCCAAAACTAATTAGAATTTTTTAAAGAACTAAAAGCCAATCTCTTTCTAAAAAATAATCATATAAGTGTTAAAAAAATCATATTGATACCGTGATTAGCTTTCATTTTAGATAGAAAAAAACGAAAAAGTGTCAAAAATTTCGAAAATTAAAAAATTAATTACTCTAAATCAAATTCGAAATTCGAAAAAAGGGCGACGTAGTGCACATCTTCATTCTTCAGAGAATTAGGCTGCAAAAAATCATAGTTGTGCTGCTAATAGATTTCGCTGAACTGGATTACGCGGCGAAAAAAGAAAAACTTCAACTTTGACCTTAAAAATACCCCAGTACTAATTATCACATCAGTTAGCTTTTTGTTTGAGAATGTGCCCCAATCATTCCTCTACAAGCCTTTCAAATTTCATAAATTTCTATCCAGTAGTTTTTGCGATAGAAGAGTTCAAAGAGTTGAAAAATTTTATTTTCTGAAACAGCGGCGGCGGCAGCGGCGGCGGCGGTGACAGTAACTTTTTTTTAATATAGAGAGATATTAAAAAAAGTTACTGTCACCGCCGCTGCCGTCGCCGCTGTTTCAGAAAATTTTATTTTTCAACTCTTTGAACTCTTATATCGCAAAAACTACTTGATAGAAATTTATGAAACTTGAAACATTTGTAAAGGAATATTTGGGGCACATTCTCGAACAAAAAGCTAACTCATGTGATAATTAGTTGTGGGGTATTTTTAAGGTCAAAGTTGAAGTTTTTCTTTTTTCGCCGCGTAATCCAGTTCAGCAAAATCTATTGGCAGCAGAGCTATGATTTTTTGCAGCCTAATACTCTGAAGTATGAAGATGTGCACTACGTCGCCCTTTTTTCAAATTTCGAATTTGGTTTAGAGTAATTAATTTTTTAATTTTCGAAATTTTTGACACTTTTTCGTTTTTTTCTATCTAAAATGAAAACTAATCACGGTATCAATATGATTTTTTAAACACTTATATTCTTATTTTGTAGAAAGAGATTGCCGTTTAGTTCTTTAAAAAATTCTAATTAGTTTTGGAGTAATTAAGCATCAAAGTTTCATTTTTTTCATAGTTTTAGTAGGTCTTGATCAGACGTGTTTAATGTTTTTAAATTTTATATTTGCCTGTTCACTAGATTGTCGCGAGCACGGATATTTAAATTTAAAGTTTTGAGGTGCACATTTTTGCTCTAAGTTTGCTAGCGATATAGTATAGACTTGTTTAATAATCTTTTAAAGATACTTCGATATTTTTTGAAATACTAGAGAAATAAATAATTTAGCTTTTTTGAGTGTTATTTGTGCCGATGAAAGGAAGAGGATTTTCCACAACTTGTCTCTGCTAAACTTTTGAAAACTTTTTCTCTGCTAAAGATCGATTGCAGATATAACAGATCGCGAAGCGATCTGTAAAGAGCTGCATAGCAGTTACGGGGGTTGGTGAGCGTAAGAGAGCAGGGGGCGGTAGCCCCCTATCCATTAAATTATTGATAATTTACAAAGGAATATTTCAGTAATAGTTTTATTTTGATATTTTCGTGGTAATGATCCGAATTAAGTTATAGAAAAGTTTGAGAGATAAGAAGTTTCGATATTAAATGATCATCAACTACACTCTGTTCATTTAGAATTAGCACCTGAGACGTAATGTATTAGAAGCATTTATAATTCTAATTATCGCCGAAAAAATTTTCTTCTGCAATGACAAGTCAGGCTTAGCAGAAGTAATTAAAATACTGTAGAAACAATCGGTCACTGAAGTTGTCTGATGAGCGTTATTAAGCATTGTTGAGCGTTTTTGATCCTGTTTCAGGCGCCTATTCTAAATAAACAGACAAAAAGCAGACAAGTTCCAGGTTGTACTGGATAGTTGAGAAGAAACAAGCGAGCTCTGCTCGCTAAGAACTGCTTCAAAGAACTGCGAAGTAGTTCCGGGGGTTGGTGAGCGATAGCGAGCAGGGGGCAGAGCCCCCTAGTAATATAAAATATACTGATATTTCTAGTTTTTTAGATGCATTTATATTGGAAAACCGTTATTTAAATATAAAAGTGAAAAAATATTAATGCAATTCATAAAATTAAATAAAAATAGCTTAAATTTGACCATTTTTAAAGTTTAAGATAAACATCATAATTAAAAATCTAGCTTTAAGTGATTTTTTAACCTGTAACATAATTTTAGGACAATTATCTAGAGAATGACCTAAGAAGTTCTAGATATAAAAAATTTTATAGAAGTTACAGCCTTTTAATTAGGAATACATTAAGTTTTCAGTTTTTTCCCTTTCTTTCCTATATAAACAAGCTCCTACACTCCCTTAGAATAAACTTAACAAGAT
This sequence comes from Tetragnatha versicolor, assembly GCA_024610705.1. Lineage (NCBI taxonomy): Eukaryota > Metazoa > Arthropoda > Arachnida > Araneae > Tetragnathidae > Tetragnatha > Tetragnatha versicolor. The sequence goes on along the minus strand of JANDEH010000002.1, from coordinate 42,666,616 downwards.
TTCCATTGGTCATTCCTTAGATAATGCTATCAAAAACATTCATGCCAAATTTCATAACAATACAAGCAATAGATTTTGAGATATCATGTTTACCGTAACTAAATTTATTAAAAAAAACTGTTCTGAGAAAAACGCAGTTGAAATGACATTTTGCATATGAACGGCATGTGACATTCTTTCTTTAACTAGCTATAACTTTTTTTCTAGTGTCTATAGAATCAAAAGTAAGATAGTTTTAGAAAGCTAAAAAGCTGTACTAAATTATAGAATCAAAAACAAAAATTACTAGTTTTGGTCGAAATTGACGTTTTCAACGTAGGCACGTACCTTAAGCTGTGGTAAGACTTAAAAACAATTAAAAATTTAAAAAATAATCAAAATCTAGACGTTTCGTCCGAAGCGTCTCGTCAATCTTGCATCTACGTAATGTCCCGAACTACGCTTTATCGATTTTCGTTGTCGCTTCATTGCGATTGAAATTATTATCCTGTTTGTAAATTGCGATGGCTTCATGGCAGAGGCCGGTGTAAAAGTACCTGGTACTATTCAGAGCCGTCGTGTAACAAAATAAATTATTTAATAAAATACATTAATAATTTATGTATAGAACGCTTCTTTCATCCTCTTTTTAAAATTGACACAACGTCGTGCATGGCTGGAAAAAAGTCACAAGTCTTAAAGACAGAAATCAAAACTGGAATTAAAATATAAATTTGGAATTTGGAAACATTAATTTCTATTGAAAACATACTTCACACAAACATCAATAAAGATCACAAAAAATACAGAAAATAACAGGGTCTAAGAATATCGCGGATTCGTACAGAAGGAACAACTGCAGACAAACACTGTATTTGTTCCTTTCTTCAACTGAAAAAAAAAATCAACGACCAGACACAACTGACTGCGTTTCCAAGCATGCGGAATGCGTAAAAAATCTTTTTGTTTCAATTTAAAACGACAAAAAACTAGTGCTCTAGGAAACAAAAACACAACAGAGCGAGAGAAAAAAACGGAATCGCACAATTTTCGTCAGTGCTTTGTTTGTTGGGCCATCAGAGCAAACAGCATCCTCGTTTACCAAGGGAAAGGCAGCTTCAATAAGAAGACCGGTGCTTTTTCGAATCGCAAAAAAAAACTCGTCTACAGGAGAGAAAAAAAAGAAACCCTCAGAGACTAAAACAAACAGAAATCACTAAAATAAACGGAGCAAAACCCACAATTGAAACTCGGGGGATTCTGACGTTTGGAACTAAATTTCCTCCCTGTCTTGTTTTCAAAGTAAAATCTTCGAGAAGAAAAACTGCTCAAAAGTTTTCGGAACCGAGGCAAAAACACAACTCTCAAACTGCACTCGAAATGTTCCAAGTGCTTAATCGTTTGGGTGGTGCAATTTTTTTATTTCTTTGGAAAGCTAACGAAACACGGGTGTTCTTTCCATTATAAAAACACTTAAGCCGGTCTTAAGAGGAAAGGTAAATTACCTTCTTAAACTCCTGCTGTGTGTTCACCTTAAAATGAACAAAAATATTTCTTTTTAAAAATCCCTTCAAAGTCGGAACTTTTAAGTTCCGTATAAGCAGTTTATTTCAGATGGAGTCAAAAGTTTTAATGAAAATATTTTTATGCATTCTTTTTCTCGTCATATTTGGGATTTTGCAATGATGGATTTTTCACTTACGATATGCTTGTTATAACTATAGCAGGAGACCCTTTCAAGGATTTATTTCAACAAAATGTAATTGAAAATTACACGAAAGAAAAAACAACGGAATAATACGCACTCAACATTGAAAAGACAACAAATGAGAATACGAACACACACATAAAGAAAATAGTAGTTTTGAAGTACCAAAAGAGCTCGTAGCTCGTCCATGGTACCCAGTACCAAAAACCAGTATTGCAGGTTGAGCAGGATAGGATTTATGATTCTCTGATGCGACGAGGTCTTTTTTACCTGGTGTAAGCTTTCCTACACCAGGGGGATGACTAACAACAACAGCAGTACCAAAAACTCTCCCTGGGCAACAAAGCTGCGCTGACTCTATTTAGTTAGGTTAAATAATATTTCTATGAAATTGTGCCCTGCTATGAAATTATGTAGTCCAGATTTATATTTCGATTTATTATTAGTGGTTTTAAGGTTTTAATTTAGTTTATTAAACAAAAAGGGACCAAGAAACACGTGTGATTTGTGAAAAATTTCTTTGTTAGATTTGGGTATAAAATAATTTCCTTGTATATTTCTGTGAAAAAAGTTACTAGTTTTGTATCTCTCTATTCTAAAAAAAAGTTTTTGTAAATGGTTTCCAGAGAAAGGCTTTTTAATTACTGATCCGTATAACATGTTTTTGGTATCAAACTGTTCGGATTCTTTTGAGGATGTGCAAAGTGCCTTTAGAATTTCTAAAAAAATTCTCAATTCTAAGATATTTCCATTTTTCTGGATTACGGATAAGGTTGCAGTTAACAGCAAGAAACTATCGTACAATTTATTATACCTCCAATCACAATGACCAACCGACGCTATTCATTAATGATGAAAATATTTCCTTTCACGCTTTGAAAATGCGCTTCAAAATATGTACTTTCTAAATAAAATATTTTTAAAAGACTGATAAGAGTTTTCCAGAAACTCACAGATCTACTATTCAAGTATAGAATTTCACACACCAAAATTAATTGTTTGTAAACATTGAGTGCAATGTAGATTTTGTCTCTTATCATTTTTAATAGCTTAAATAGTATTGTTTAAAAAGTCTGTTTTAAAACTAAAACTTGAATGATAAAACACTAGATATTTTGACGAGTTACTAGGTACTATATTTGATTTAACAGATTCATTGCTGAACGTTTTTGTAAATATTGAATAACAATAGCACGAGCAGACTTGATGGATATTTTCAAGGAAAACGTGTTGATTAAATTATTGATAATTTAACCAATAAATATTCTAACTTTTAAGAGAGTGTGCTTCAAGAAAGTTGGTTGAAGTTTTTTCTACTAATTGTTATAACGAATGTTTTATAAATAAATAATTTTAGTGAGCAGGGTTTTGTGGGGATTGCGAAGCGATCCGAAAGGCCCTGCGTCAGCAGTTAACGGGGGTTGGCGAGCGATAGCGAGCAGGGGGCGGTAGCTCCCTAGTTGATAGAAAAATTTATTATTGAAAATGAAAAGCAGTAAGCGAAATATGAAGAGTTCTCTTATAGACAAGATTGGCTTTAATGAAGAATTATTTTTAAAATGGAATAATTTCTTGTTCTACAAGTGGTTAAGAAGTTTATATTATTATAGTAATCTGAAGAATAACATGTTATTCCATAGTTGATTAAAGGTTGAACCCAGGCAAAATATATTGAAGTTAAAAATTTATGGTCAATAATACGTTTAAGCTTAAAAATTTCAAATTAATAAACCGTAATTTGTTTGACAAATAACTTATATAAGTCTTCCATTTTAAATTACTACCAAATGGAAGTCCTAAGTATTTAATAGAGTCAACACGCTTTAATTTATCACAGGTAGAGGATGCACCGTCACATTCTAGATTGCAGGAAGGGTTATGGATTCTTAAACTATTAACAGTGTAGGTTCAGTAATGTTTCAGTGGGTCCAGTTTTCTTTTACCAGGATAACTATATGGTTATTTTAATTCGATTTTAAAAGTATGGGTAGTACCCAGAAAATGAAATAGAAGTTTTAAAATTACACTCCCGACCAGTAGTTAATTGTGACTCTTTGAAGTCATGAATACGAGACAGTGGTATCATTTGTAGTATCGCCAAAAGTCCATTTAGTTTTCTACATAACTTTATTGCCATTAATTCTATTTTGTTGTCATCTTGATACAATTTTATGACAAAAAATATTGAACAGGGTAGTATAGTAAAGCATTTTCGTGTAAAAGAAATTGTATTTTATGGTAATAAAAAATTAAATGGGATTGGTCAAACAAGTACTTTAAGAAGAAAAGTACTTTACCAGAAAGGATAATTCCATCAAGGCAGATACTGATTTAAGACGCCTTCTACTGATGTTTTCCGGGGAAGTTCGGACGAAACGTCTAGATTTTGATTAATTTTTTTAATTTTCAATTGTTTTTACCGGCTGTGAAAACTTCTCTTTCTCACTCAGAATAATTTTAATCTCCCTCACTAAGGGGCCATTCATTAATTACGTAAGGGTCCCGAGGGGGAGGGGGGTTGGAAAAATCTCTACATACTTGGGGGGATGGGGGGTCAAACTCATTCTTACGTAAGATTATTAAGAAGTTATTGTAAACAAATTCCAATTATTCTAATCAAATTACTATTAAATAACCCCAGAAAAACTTACAGATGGCTGACGATCTCGGTATACAGGGTGTCCCATAAATAGTGGGCCACACTTCTAGAGGGGATAGTAGACACCTAGACGAGTCAGAATCACATAGGAATCGGGGGTCCCAGACCAAATCCCAGGGAGTTAAAAATGGAGCGACACCACAAAACAATTATTGAAAAATTCAATCTGTAGATGAACTACTATTGGTAAAAACTTAATCATGGTCTCAAATTTTGTGGTTTAACATGATCTTTAAAACCATTGTAAAAGTTTTCATTTAAAAAATTTTTTTACTACGAAATAAAGTCAAAAACCACAAAAATATGTGAAAAATCTGCCAAAACTTTATTTTGTATTTAGAAATCCTTTCTTTTGATTTGATAATCTGAAAGATCATAGTTGAAAACCCTTAAGTCCAAAGTTTCACGTAAATACCATCAATATTAAACGCTTGAGATCTAATTAAAGTTTGATTTTTGCTTGCGAAAACAGATCCAGAAAAGAAACGCTGAGGGAAAATCTACGAATTACGGATTGATGCTCGCTAAATTTCTCGCCATTATTTGCGATACGAGATTCCTCGCCAACTTTCGCCAACAACAAATCGCCCAAGCTGTCTTGGCGATCTGTAGGAGCTTGGTATGTTTCGCCAAACTGGGAGAGAAAAGAAAGTTAGCGATTATCTATCCGTAACTCGTAGATTCTCCCTGAACGTTCGTTTTCTGGAGCTGTTTTCGCACTCAAAAAACAAACTTTAACAGGATCTCAAGCGTTTAATATTGATGGTATTTACGTGAAACTTTGGACTTAAGGGTTTTAAAATATGATCTTTCGGATAATCAAATCAAAAGAAAGGATTTCCAAATACAAAATAAAGTTTTGGCAGATTTTTCACATTTTTTTGTGTTTTTTTTACTTTTATTCGTAGTAAAAAATTTTAAAGTGAAAACTTTCAGCATAATTTTAAAAATCATATTAAACCACAAAATTTGAGACCATGATTAAATTTTTACCAATAGTAGTTCTTCTACAAATTGAATTTTTCAATAATTGTTTTAGGGTGTCGCTCCATTTTTAACTCCTTGGGATTTGGTCTGGAACACCCAAACCCTATGTGATTCTGACTCGTCTAGGTGTCTACTATCCACCCTAGAAGTGTGACCCATTATTTATGGGACACCCTGTATTATAGAAGCTTTATTTGAAAAAAAAATAAAGATAAATCAGATGTATCTTTTTTATTGGAGTAGCATTAAGTTAAGATAAAAAATAAAACTGTTGAATCCATTTTAAAGTTGTCAAAATTCAAAACAAAATTATTATTATTTTGAAAAACGAAATGGAATCTTACGTAAGAATAGGGGGGAGGGGTTTGAAAAATCTTACGTACCCTTACATGGGGGTAGGGGGGTCAAAAATTGCCAAAATCATCCTTACGTAATTAATGAATAGCCCCTAAGGTGTCTCAAAAAACATTTTTAAAAAAACCTCGCTCCCCAAGGCTTTTCACATTCCTTTTGGTCCCAAAAGATAGTATGTGAAAATTTAACCCCCTAAGTTAACTTTAGGTTTTGTCTGTAGACCCCCAATGTTTAAAAAAGTGAAAAAAATAACCAATTTTTCAGAAATTTTAAAAATTATATTTTAAGATTGATACTGCGATAAACTGGTTCAAACGTGTTATTTCGGACTTTTTTAGATGTATTATATTTATTTATGTGTATTAACTGCACTCTATAGCCCCTATAATTTAAGATTAAAACGTACTATAGTCTTTTCGTTTTGAACTGGCGCTTGAAAATATTTCATTCCCCCACCACCGATCGGTAACCATAGCAACGATCCACGTCAAAGTGACGAAGAAGGCTTACTATTGGCTGCTCGAAGAGCGTACGCTTCTAGCGTGGGGGAAAGCACAATTTCTCAAGCGCCAATTCTAAATGAATAGAGTATACTTAGGGACGTTGCACTGGCTAAAGCTTATAATGCACTACCGGTGGACGAAATTAATTAAATCTAAATTTCTTCAAAGGAACTCCCAAAATGATGCCATTTGGTGCTAAATTGATATTATAAATGATAAAAGCCAGTGAAATAACAATAGTGAGGCCTTCCACTGAGCTTTGATTATAAAAAGTGCTTTTCTTGAAAATTTCTCGTTTCCAGCTGATCAACCCAAAATTAAAACTAAAAAAGAGGGTTGTTGTACTTTTTCAGATATCAAACTTTGAAACCTTTATATTGGTTTCATTTTCAATAAGTAAAATTAAATTTTAAACCGCACAGATCGGAAATGACATTGATGTTTCCAATACCAGACATGAAAATCTATTTTCTTTTTTAAAGTTAGGAAAATACTTTGATACTTGTGAATCTTGGTTGAAATATGAAAGAAAGGAGTTTTTAATTAAAATTTTCTACTAATACGTTTAAGGAAGTAATTTTCCTAACTAAAAATAAAAAAATCGATTTGAACATCTGGTATATGAAATATCAATGTCATTTCCGATCAGTGCGTTATAAAATTTAATTCTACTTATTGAAAATGAAACTCCTATAAAGGTTTCACAGTATGATACCTAAAAAAGTACTACCTCCTTTTTTAGTATACATTTTGGGTTTGATCAGCTGGAAATAAGAAATTTTGAAGAAAAGCACTTTTTACATTAAAAGCTCAATAGAAGGCCTCATTATTCGGGTGGGTCAAAAATATTTTTTTCACATGTTCCCAGGGGCACAGCGACAAAAGGGTGCCAAATGGTCTCAAACTAACATGTGTAAAATATTATTCGATTATAATAACTCTTTTTGCCTCCGGATTGGCCTCAAAGTTTCGATTAATATAGTAATTTCATGCAAAAAAGGACCAACGAAAATCAAGCTTTTACCTCGATTGCACAAATCCGCCATGAATATAAATGTGCACAATGGTATAAAAATCCTCATTGAAGACTATAAAATAATTATAAATGAAACCAAAGTTGAAATACTTGACTTGTAATACAACATAATTTTGAAATATCTCAATGGTTAGAACTGGCAATAAAAATTTCTTGCTGGAATCATAAAAATGTGCGAAACCTTTATTGTCGGTTGAGTAGGATGGTAAAAACATTAAAATTTTAATAAAAATGGATATGTCAGAAGGTGGATACCTTTTTTGGGTTATAGGTTTCAACCCCATGGAAAACATTTGGATAATAGTTTAAAAATTGGGATTTACTTGAAATGTTTTGGCATATTAGGAATAGTCCATCCCAAGTGGCCCCATGTGATTCCCTAATGACCAAAAATAAATTAACCTTTTACAGGCCGAATTAAGATCCCGGTATATTTTAATTAATTTTTTTACATAAAATACCTTCTAATGGTTCAATTAAGAGAAATTATTAATATGAAGGCGGTAAAAAATTTTTAAGTGTGATTTTCACCATGTTCCCAATTGGGAACATTGGCGACTTCCGACTATACTTCGACCGGGGAAACAAGCGTAGACTCAAATGATAAACAAATCAAATAAAACCCAAATTTTGGGGAATAACTAACAAAATCAACCTTAATTATAGTTTATCTTTGTGTTTAAGCTGAAATTTCATAGAAATTTCAGAAATTTGAAAATGATTTAATGGCAATTTATGTGACACATAAGCTAAATACCAACATTTTATATCTTATGTAAGTAAATTTTATACACTTGCCTTAAAAATACAATGTTAAATTTCGGGTATCCAAAACAACTAAAATATATATATGAGGGATTAATTAATTTTAATTTTGCTATCATCGAAAGCTAAGCTTTTATTTTATTACAAACAGGAAAAATATTGAAATTATCGTACATTTATAAATAGGATTTAAAATGGATTGTAATAATTTTTACAAAAATAATGATCAAACATTTGAGTAATGAATGAAATAAATGGTTTTTGAATGTAGCAGTAATACATTTATAAGAAAATTTCACTGTCATTACTAAATAAACTCTGAAACATTGTATCATTATTATCTTATTCAAAACGCTTCTTGGACCCCATATTTTCGAAATTTATTTCTTATGGATAGTAAATAACACAATAACAGATGCGTGGAGCTACTAACATTTCTTTTTTTGCTTGCATAAATTCTCTGCGATAATTTATTAACTTTGGAAGCCGACTTATTCAATGTTTATACACATTCATCATTTCTCTGAACAAAATCGTAGATTCAAACGAAAAAAAATATACAATCAAAACCCAAAACAAACCAGCTACTTCCTTTCTGAAAGGGGATCCCCATTTAAGCAATTATAGTATAACCTTTTTATTCTTTACGAAAAAGAAATACTCCCATTCTACTGAGTTGTATAATACAACGCCATACTACAAACGCGGGTTTCCCGTGTATAGCGGCGACAGGCCAATGTTCCCAATTGGGAACATGCATGTTTCGCAAGCTACTACGAGCGTGTTTTTAATAATTATTAATTATACTGAGGATATCTACTTAAGGTAAGTCTTTTCCAATATCCTTACCAAATTTTGGAAACTTGGGATAATATTTCGATTTTTCATGAATTATTTTGTGTACCTCTATCAAAAAGCGTAAAAATGGCCTATTTTAAGATTTTTTGTATTTTTTTATATTTAAGATAGCAACTTTGTTTGAATTTTAAAAAATCAAGTCATCTTTCAACTTTACATGGTAAAATTTTCAACAGTATACTGATAGTAGTTATTTTTGTATGAATTTTCAAACACGATGTTCCCAATTGGGAACATTGGCCTGTAAAAGGTTAAAACCACATTTTAAGAGTCAAATTTTGAAATATTTTCTTAAGAAGAGCGGTAGATCCCCGTTTTCAGCATAAAGCTCAGTATTATCCCTTAAGTTTTTAAATAAGCTACTTTGCTTTTAAAAACTTACTTGTTATTATCCTTAACAGTTAAATTTGCTATATTAACTTTTATGAACGCATAAGGGAATGCTAAGAAGCTATTTTGAGTGAATCCTCAAAGAAGTATAATTTCATGGGCCTGGGTTTCAGTCAATTGCTATAGTAAAAAATTAGGTAAATCATGACTGAGCGAATCATAACTGATATTGCCTATGAACTAACTATCCATTCGACAATTGTTTCAACATATTTTTGAAATCATATTTGGATCCCAATACCAGCCAGTGAAATAACTGTCCACTGAATTTCGAAAGCGCGGCATATTTATGAAAAACACAACTGTTTCTATTTTGAAAAATTAAAAATACCATTTTATACTGACCAAACTTGAGGGAGAATGTATATGAACTACCAATATTTAAAATCTGTACCACTGAAAATCTGCTATAAAAAGAGATTCATATTCTACGGCTCTTGTTGGTAGCATATTCTATTGCCACTTTGGCAGTTATTTTTGTATTAATGTTGCATGAAGGTGACTAATGTGATTAAAATTGCTTTTAAATACCCTTATTTGTGAACTTTAATAAGTTTTCGACAAAAAATTTAAATCATAATTTTTTTAAAAATATTAAAAATTGCATATTTTTGTTCTATTTGAGGCCAATCCGGAGGCAAAAAGAGTTATTATAATCGAATAATATTTAACACATGTTAGTTTGAGACCATTTGGCACCCTTTTCTTGCTGTGCCCGATACAATTTGCAAAATTTTTTTTCGCAATAGGAAAATGACCCACCCTACTCATTATTGTTATTTCTGTGGCTTTTATAATTTATGATATCAATTAAGCACCAAAGGGCATCATTTGAGGGAGATCCTTCGAAGAAATTAGGATTTAATTCATTTCGTCCACCGGTAGTGCATTATAAGCTTTAGCTAGTACAACGTCCCTAATTAGTACGTTTTAATCTTAAATTATAGGGGCTATAGGGTGAAGTTTATACACATGAATAAATATAATACATCTAAAAAGGTCCTAAATAACACATTTGAACCAGTTTTATCGCAGTATCAATCTTAAAATATAATCTTTAAAAATTCAAAAAATTGGTCATTTTTCCACTTTTTTCAAACTTTGGGGCTCTACAGGCAAACCCTAGAGTTAACTTTTTTTTATTTCCAATAGCAGGTAAGTGAACAGTTTAAGTTAACTTAGGGGGCTGAAACTTCACACGCTATCTTTTGGGACCAAAAGGAATGGGAAAAGCCCTGAGGAGGGAGGTTTTTTGAAAAAAATGTTTTTTTGAGAAACCCTATAGGGTGAAAACATACTCACTCACTACATCAATACCTAATAGTTTACTAATATTTTGGGGTTTACTATATTTTTACGATAACTTTAGGAAATGCAAATTTGCGTTAAGCTAAACTTAAATCCTATGGAGGAAGTTAAATCGATCAAAGGACATAATTCTGCTACCCAGATCAAAAAGCCATTATGAATACCATAAATTATAAACTACAAATCTCTCTTAAATTCTTTAAAACTTAAATTGTTGCATAATCTTTTAAAACCCTTCAAACACGCCTCGATATCACATTCAAACCTCGAATGAACAAAACCATCAAAACTCACGTTTCCTCTTGCTTCGGCTCTAACAAAGATTTATGCCAACTTTGTAAAAACGGCCCTCGCGTCGCTAATGAAGTTATCTTAACAAATGACTTCCCGCGCCATACATTTCGCGTCAATGCCCGCAAAAAATATCGGGACATTCATCAATATCCCCCATTGTCGAATCTATAAAGGCTCATGGATGGAATAATGAACCTCAAAGTTTTAATAACTATCCATTTTTCGCAAAAGAATTAGTGCTACCGGAAGAATTTGGGGACTAGTTTGATGGACAGGCTTTGTAACGGTTGTGAGCCATCGCACTTTTAATCTGTTAGTGCACGTCTGGCACATTCAATTCGTTTTCATTGTCCTGTCCTGAATAGGCGTTAATCGAATGCCTATTAAAATGGATGAGTTAATCGATCAGAAAAATCGATTGTTTAACTTCGGACGCCTCCCTCATTTCGCTGCACTTGCGATGGTTTTAAGTAATAAAGTAATTAGATTTCAGTTTGAACTTTATGACCCCTAAAATTTTCTGATAAAGCTCTTTCCCCCGTTGTTCATTTATGGTGAAATATATTTATAAAAATAGTTTAACAATTGAAAACTATCTTTTTCAAACGAAGTACTGATTGAGCTTACTTAAATTATTGTATTAAATTCAAACAATTTCAATTACTAGCAATAAAGTTTGTGTGGCCCCCTTTTAGATCTAGTTTTAGTGGTTTGGTTGGTCAAAAAAATAAATAATTCCCATTCACAAATATCAAAACAATAAAGTATGAATAAGTCAATAAAGAATCAACAAGTATCTTCAATTAAATACCTCGGATTACATGTAGATTTTAATTTAAATGGAAATCCCATGCAAAATACTTAACCATCAAACTACGCTTTATTCTCCACAAGTTTTATTTTATTAAAAAGATAATTAGTAGGAGCTTTTTGCTTCAATTATATCATTCCTGGGTCAACTCAATAATGAGTTACGGAATTGTTGTTTGGGGAGGAGATTACCTAGAAAATATAAATCCAATAGTTAAAATTCAGAACCAGTCGTAGGCAGTTCCCTTTATTTGATCTCTACAAAAAACTAAATATATTACCTCTTCGGCACCTTTTTTTCTTCAAAGCAGTTATTTATTTTTTTAAACAAGATAATAGCTCTGATTTACGTAATTTAAATTATAATTTACGTTCAAAACATTTATATCTAGTACCTAAAGCAAAAAAATAAATTTTCCATAAAAACTAAGTATATTTATAACCTAAATTCTTTAACACTTTACCCAAAAATCTAAAATCCGAGAAGTCCCCTTCTAAGTTTAAAAAATTATTAAAGATCTACATTTTTACAATGGAAAATATCGAAGACTTTTTTTTAAATGTAATCAAACGCTCATTTGGATCTTTATTTAATCTGAAGCTTGCCCTGCGATCACTTTCAATTCTTTATTTTAATTTACATGTATGTTTTTTATTATTATTTTATTTGTAATCACATTATAATTTTCTATAGGCTGCCCATATGGGTCTCTGACTCCTGGGCAACTCATACATTAAATTTTCTGTACTTATTTATTGTCATTAATTTCTTGTTTTTTATGTGTCTAATTTTGTATCAATTGTTGTTTTCAAAAAAAAATATGCGCTACGTAAATCTTAAGCAAATATCTTGTGATTTTTCTATTGTACTTGGAATAAAATCATTCGACCTTGCTGATAACCTCAAAAAAAGTAGTACTACAGAAAATACATTTATTACCAACACCAACAACCGCTATATTGCTCAAAGAAAACTGAATTAATTTATAAACAGAACCTGAAAGTTATATCTGTAAACAAGAATATTGTCAGATTCATCCTAAATGTGAAATGTATAATTCATTAACCAACTATTCTATAGATTAGTAATGCAAAATTTATAGAAGCAATGGGTTTGCATTTTATAGTGGATAAACCCCCTAGTAGCACAGCTCATACCAATATCAAGTTATACCAATACCAATATCAAGTTATACCAATACCAATATCAAGTTATACCAATACCAATATCAAGTTATACCAATACCAATATCAAGTTATACCAATACCAATATCAAGTTATACCAATACCAATATCAAGTTACCAATATCTCATACCAATATCATACCAATACATACCAATATCGACTAGAAGTAACAGCATGATGACAAAATTAGACGAATCTTGAATATTTAGGTTGATTCGGCAAAAATATAGAATCATTATAATAATGTTAAGCACATCGAAATATAACAGCAGAATTTTACTAAGCATTTTTAGGGACAAAAATTTCAATTATTCATAGATACTTTCTCAATAAGAACCATTATTTCGCAGCAACATTTCTCTATAATAGACCCTTAAAATTCCCTCTCACTCCTTCTGCTTTGACTTTTTGGCTTTCGCTTCAACCTCCATCTTTTTTTTCTGTTTTTCTTAAAAGAAATTGAACGGAACAATATCCCAACGGGGATTTAGCATATTGTGACCCACCTTGTTCGGAGCCAGCTTGTGTGCATTCTGAAAAATGTCATTTTCCGAGCATTGATTTTACCATTTAGAATCTCTGCTCTGACAATGCTGTATGAATAAAAGACCGCTTTCCGACGTTATTTCTGCCACTACTTAACTCGATTATTATTCCCAGTGAAAATATTTCCCTTTAAGAAGAAATAAAAACTACAAAAATGTGGGTTTGGGGTATATCGGATAGGTTATTCCTGCGGTTCTTGAAGTAGTGTTTGTCGTGTAGGCTGGATTTGTGTTTTGCTTTTTATCAATACTGGCTATTTTAAAAGTATCGGATTTTAGGAATGGGAAGGCTGTTTTTTTAAGAATGCGTTATTTTTCAAAGGAAGTTTGCGTGTATTTTTTATTGGAAATGTATTGGTTTCCCTCTCGGGAGAGAAATGTGAATTGCTGTTAATGGAAAAGTGATAAAAGTTCAATAAACCGTTTTACTTTGAGACTGAAGAAATTTCAACAGCGTATTTCCATCTAAAATATATAATTAAATTCAAATTGTTGTTTCACCTGCAAACTCAAAGCTTACTTTTCTTCAGTTTCTAGTTCTTTGAGGGAATTTCTGTAAATAACACTTTTATTTGAGAACAAGAAATCACTAGTGCAGGGGCTTGGTGGACCGAAGTTGCATGAAACTTGAAAATTTCAATCCTTACGAAGTGGTTGAATGTATTACCGCATTTTCTGATCTCTAATAGAAAGTTCTATGATAACGATAACAAAATATGTCCGATTTTTCTGATAATCTAATAATCATTTTGGGGAAATTTCATCGTTGTGTAAAGAGAAAATTGGACTATCATTATGTTTAAATTGCGAGTCCAAGATGACGTGACGGTAGTTTTTTCAAAGTGGTGGATCTTCCCCATAGTAATTTTTTGGGGAATTTTGGTAGATCAATCATCACACTATAGGTTGGGTCGGGGTAAAATGGGTCAATTTTTAGGTACTTTCACATACTAAGTTTTATTTCATCAAAATTATTACTTTTTAATGATTTCTTTCAATGGGATCTTGACATTACAACCCTTTAGAACATTTTCATCTAATTTTATTAAATATTTTTAGTTATAAGTTGGTTTAGCATCAAAAGTAGTGAGCTATTTTACCCCAACGTGGGGTAAAATGGGTCTCATTGCAAAAAGATGTCAAAAATGTATTTATTACTAAATATACATGAAAATAAGAAAAAAAGCAATCGGCTAAGCCGTTTTTATCTAAAAAAAATTTTTTAAGTTGTACTTTAGTGAAATGGTAAAAGTCAGAAGTTAATGAACATTGTTTAAATGTAGCAATTAAATACTTCATTTGGAGAAAAAAGTAAGCTTGTTTGTTCAATGTATATTAGAAGGAAATAAGTTAAAAACATTGCTTTTACTTAATACAGAAGGCATCCTAACTCTGACCCATTTTACCGCAAGTACAAAATATCGTTATAAAAGATAAAATATTTTATATTTTTCTAAGCTGATTGGCTTGAAATGTCTCTCAGACTTTCTTTTATGAAAAACTATTGCAAAAGTCTTCTGTAATTTATTACAAGTCATTTCGAAAGTTGTAAACCCTGTTTTTTTCAATAACATCATTTACGATTCAAATTAAATATTTTTTTCAGTCCTCAAACTCATAAATCTTAATTTTTGACAGTCGAAAAAGGTTTCCAACAGATTAAAGAATATAATTTAAAAAATTAGTGAAAAAAATTCAATTTAAATTTGATTTATATCGAGTTAATTAAAACTGACCCATTTTACCCCATGACCCACTTTACCCAAACTCACCCTATCCTCTACGTTTCCACCAATTTTCAGCTTGTTATTTTGAATGTATATCTCAAACAGAACCCAATTTAATTGAATAAAAATTAACTTTAATTAAATTAGCTTTTTAATTTCGAATTTGTTGAAGTTTTTTCTTAAAACATACATTTCTGAACACAATCGGAAGCTTGGTTCAATCACTATACTTAAAAACGTTATCCAAGATGGCGGTGGTTTCTTCGAAATGTCGGTTTTTCTTGGATGGAATTTTGGGTTATCAATCAAGACACTATTCCCAACGTTTTCATTAACTTCCATCTTTTTTATTTTGAATGGTTAGTTATATTTTAGTCCAGCAAAGCATTAATTAAATTAATTTAATTTCAATTCAATTAACTTTTTAAAAAAACTAAAAATCAGATTAGAGTTAGGATTAAACTTATTTAATATAAAAAAAACACTTCGTACATAAAATTTATAAAAAAAATGGACAAAATTATTTATAGTTTATTGAAATAGCCTGGTAGTTACGCAGTGACCTTTTTAAGTACATAAACATATTTTAAACTTATTTCTAATCAATATTCTCTAAAGATCTCTATAAATCGTACAATATTCCATTAAACATTTCTTTTTTATGAAATCTTTTATTTGGAATCTCTTTGATCTAATAATTATTTGGGACTTACTAAAACTCATAAAATGGTACACACACAAACTCGCTCGACAATAGCCTCGGGATAGACCCATCTCATCGATGATAGTGTAATTATCACAGAAGCGTTACAAAGCGGACTCGGAAAAATCGCTTTTGCATTTACTTCCCCCTCCAGACAACTGAACATTCCAATATAAACGCTCACAAATACTGGATTTCTCATTCCACCAAATTGAATTCTTTCCACAAACTGCTGGAATTCCTAGTCAGCAAAGGATTCCCTTAGAATCGCTCCTGTGTTATAGATTTTTCACCATAATCGCATCTCATCAGCATAATTGATTGCATAACTGGAATTCCGAAGTCTCAGAGACACGTCCCACATCGGAACGCTAACGCGTAATTCACAACATTAACTACTGACAAAGAGATTTTTCTAGTCTTCAATATGCTTTTTTATGAGATCTGCGAAAATAGAATTTTTGCGCTCTTTTTGCACTAGTAGTTACCATTTAAGATCGCATTTTTTTCTCAACGAAATCTATTTTTCTGTTGTTTTTTAACGAGTTAAAAGAATGAAAGTGATCTTTTAGAGCGATTAGAACTATTTTCGTGATTCTTGTTTTTTAAAGATTTTTTTATTAGCGGTTTTTCAGACTCTAGGTATTTAGTGAAAAAGATTAAATATTTATTTACTGTTTACAGAGGAATTTTCAATAAACGGGCCAAATGGAAAATAAAGTAGAAAAATTTAATTCCGCGAGTAAACTAATGGAGTGAAATATTTCCAGTTACTATAATTTTATTTATGTTATTTTTTTTCGTTTGAGATCATATTTTTAAAAATAAATTTATTTCTCAAAGGTGTTTCGTGAAGTTAATATGTTTTTGGGAAGCATGAAAAGCATAAATGCATATTTTGTGAGTCGGGCACTAAAAGTAAGTTTTAATCATTTTTTCAGAGAAAACATCATTTAAAAAGAAAAATGTATATCGTAAGATATTAATTACTATTCCTGGAAAATAAATAAAAAATCAATAAACTTTCTTAGAGTTTTTTATTGCTTCCACATTTTAAAATCCATGGATTTTCCTTCATAGATAAATATGTTACGGGCAACGTTATAAATTGAATGGAATTTATGAATGAAATATATCACTTTGCCCGCCTCCACTCTGGGCATTATTAATAATGTCCAATTAATCACTTTGCCCGTAACATATAAAGGGTGTCCCCCGAAAAGTGGTCCAACCCCTTTAACGTTTGAACCTCTGAAGATATAGTCATGAAAGTGGGGACTAGGTATTAGGGTCAATCCATATGAAGTGATCCAGAGGTGGTCGCTTGACCATTTTAGAATCAAATAATTTTTTGAGGGTTGATTCTTATATCATTGGAGAGTCCAAAAACACTATCTTTAATTTTTAATCTATATTTGAATTTTTATGGCAGCCATCGAAAAATGCTGATTTTTGCGTTTGTAAGGGTTTTTGTTAACTTTCGTTTCTCCTGACTGGTTTGACTTAAATTCTGGCAACAAATTAATTGCCCTCAGAAAGATACATCCTTCTAAGTTTACGGTACAATTCTTTGGAGAATCATGTCCCAAATATAGAAAAACAGACCAAAATCAGAACTTTAAAAATGATGATTTTTCAATTTTCGAAGGCGTAGTATTCCCAAAAGATCTATATTTTCCCAATGTTTTTTGTAGACAATGTGTAACCTACTTACTGGAGTATATTCTGAATCATTTTTTAATTACGATTTTTTAAATTACGATGATTATTTATTTTTTTATGTAATTTCAAAGTTCGACTTTGAAAAAGGGCGTTAAATCGTCCAATTTCCCAATGTGGCGTACTTTTACCCTATATACATTGATTTTAAACAATGCTTTAATTAATGAAATTCATTTCTTTCGGGCTTGTAGGCCGTGGTCTATAAATAAATAAATAAAAGGTCCAGACATTTCGTCGGAAGCTGTGTCCGACATCATCAGTGGAAAATAAAACAGCGTCAGGTCACCGATTCAATAAGTTTGGTTTGGATTGGAGGTTGCCAAACTTATTGAATCGGTGACCTGACGCTGTTTTATTTTCCACTGATGATGTCGGACACAGCTTCCGACGAAACGTCTGGACCTTTTATTTATTTATTTATAGACCACGCCCTACAAGCCCGAAAGAAATGAATTTCATTAATCAAACCGGCTGTGAAAGTCTTCATGCTTACAATGCTTTAATCTCTCTATTCTAAAAAAAAGTTTTTGGTGAACGGTTTCCAGAGAAAGGCTTTTTAATTACTGAACCGAATGACACATATATGGTATCAAAATGTCCGGATTCTTTCCGGATTTCCGAGTAAGCCCTTCGATTTTTCAAAAAAATTCTCAATTTTAAAATATTTCCATTTTTTTAGATAACGGATAAGGTCGCAGTTATAAAGCAAGTACTGTCAATCAAATTATTATGCATCCAATCACAACGTCCGATTGACGCTTTATTTTAAGATGAAACATGTTTTTTCACCTTTCAAAAAAAGTACTTACTGATAAAAACATATTCTAAAAACTTACATGAACGCCATTTTATACTAAAATTTCACACTTTTTGTCCAATATTTATAATTTTTATTCTGATTTTATCGAAATTGTAAACATAGTGATGTTTTGTCTCTTATTGTTTTCAATTGCTTAAACGGTATTGTTTAACAAGTCTGGGTTTAAAAAAAATATGAATGATAAACACTAGGCATATTATACTATCGAGTTACTTTAAAATAATATTTTTTGTTTGGTCCGAATATTGATAAACAATTAGAATTAGTTATTTTTATAATCATAGATTAAAAATAATTCAGATGAATATTTTTAAAAACATTTCGTTTAAATTTTTGATAAGTTCGAGTTAATATACAGGGTGATTCAGAAATAATCATCAATAATTGGGGGGAGGTAGAGGGGCCCTAGACAAGCATATTTTGAATAGGGATGGTGGGGCGCAGCCTTGCCGTTAAAGAGCTAGGACCTAATGTAGTGCGAGCGCGTTTCAAAAGGCCATTTTTACGAGGCCCTTGTGACGAAACAAAACATAATGAAATAAAAAAAATTATTGCATGAGATACAGGAGTATCCGTACTACTTAAATCCTCAATGTGATAGAAATTGGACTACTTGCTAAACCATGGGGTGAGTTTTAAAACGTGCAATATTAATCTTTTAGTCAAAGAATGGAGTTCCCTTAATGGTATTTAGAAAAATGATGATCGGGGAAGGAATTTTCAATGATCAAACAGTTTCAATGATCAATGTAACGATCTTTGAAAATTCCTTCTCGGATCATCATTTTTCTAAATACCATTAAGGGAACTCCATTCTTTGACTAAAAGATTAATATTGCACTTTTGAAACTCACTCCACGGTTTAGAAAGTGGTTCAAATTCTATCGAATTCATGGTGTAAGTAGTAGGGATACTTTCTTACCTCATGCAATAGATTTTTTCATTTTATTATGTCTTGTTTCGTGACACGGGCCTTCTAAAAACGGCCTTTTGAAACGCGTTTGCACTACATTAGGTCCTAGCTCTTTAACGGTAAGGCTGCGCCCCACCATCCCTTTTCGAAATATTCTGGTCTAAAGCCCCTCTAACTTCTCCGCAATTATTGATGATTATTTCTGAATCACCCTGTATACTCAAACTTTTAAGGGAGATTTATTCATGGACGTGGGAATTTCACATTTAACACAATTTTCATTTATTCATGGAAGTATTTTTAATAAGTTGGTTGAGGTTTTTTCTGTAAATTGTTTAATTGTTTTATAAAGTGTGTTAAGTTCAACGAGTTGGAATTTGTGGGAATTGCGAAGCAATTCCAAAAGGTCCTGCGTCAGCATTTTACGGGGGTTGGCGAGCGATAGCGAGCAGGGGGCGGTAGCTCCCTAGTTGTTTAAACAAATCAAAGTCATTGTTGGGTTTCTCGTTTACTGGAAAAATGCATTTTTTTCTGTTTTCGAAAAATGATGGTATTGCCCATTGATATCTCTCCCTGTTGCCCTATACGCCCTTGAATTTTATAATCTCCAATCAGATCTGACCAATATTTTTTAAAGATTGTCCCAAGACTCAGTCCCAAGATGAAGTTTCTTCTATACTACTTTGTAGTTATGAAGCGGCATCTGTTGGTGGCGAAATAAACTAATCGGAGACTCGGAAGTTGGAGAAGAATCTCTCCCAGTCTGAAGATCCACTTTAACAAAGCTAACAACACAAGGGAAGGGGGAAACTAAGGGGAGCAACATAAGATTAATAATTTGCACTTCTGAACCTAAAAAATATTATTCATTTCTTACAAATAAAGCTAATATTAAACTACAGATAAAAGCTTTCTCTTAGGTGATATCAATTATTTTGTACTTTTGAGAGTATTTTAAGTGTATATTTTTAAATACGGTAAAATAAGTAAAGATTTTGTACAATTTGTCTCACATTATTTTCACTTCAAACACTCAAATGAATACATTTAAGAAAGCTTTTTTTTTCTTTAATTGACAACACTTTGAAAGTATTTTTAGGTTGAAAATTTCAACTTGTAGGATAGTTTTCTGAATATTCTTAAAAAGTGTTTAAAATGTAGAAATGTTTTCTAAAAAAAGTGCAGCAAAATATAGTTGGAAACTAAAAGTGTTCCTATAAATTTGGATAGAAGAACTTCACGAACACATTCTCTAACTCCAATTTTAGAGTCACTTTTACAGCCCTACCTATTTTCTCACACTATTGCAATATAATCAAAACCCTTTTGGTTCAAAGTGTTAATCACTGTTTTTACTAAGTGTTGTATTATAGTATTTCCCGCACTTGTAGTGTTACTTAATATTCTATTTTGTAATGTGAACTAGCGCTGACGCGCTAGACCAGGGCTTCGCCCGGGTTTCAGTTTAAATATCACCTGGTGGGCTACAGATGGGCTTCGCCCGTCCATTTTTAAATAAAATTATTCTAGTGTGTTACAGATGGGCTTCGCCAGTCCAAATGGGGAAATAGTTAAATAAAGGATCTAATTTTATGTTTATGCTACAACAATGGATTTTAAACTACAACAATCGATATCATGCCTACAACAATCAATGTTACATCTTCTATTGTTATATTTACAACAATGTGATTTTGCCCTGAAGTTAGGCATGAAATATGGGTTTATAAAATTGACTAAAAAAGTTATAAGGACGCTTTGATTTTAAATTATTTTTATTCAGAAACCTTCCCTGGAGCGAGTAGATCAACGTGGTATAGTTTAATAGTTAATATAGGTTCAAAAAGTTTAAAACTATAAAGGACATACAAACATACAGACAAACAAACAGACAGACATTGATTTTTATATATAGGGGAGAAAGCTGTACCTACGGACGGTTGTACCTTCAGCCACCTCATTTTAAAATTCGGGAAAAAAATGTAAATTTGAATTTGTGGTCGATTTTGAATGTAAACAGATGCTATCTAGTTGCTAACGTGAAATCAGCTGTTGCTGTTTAAAATATTATTTGAATTTTCTATAATAAAAATACTGTTTTTAGGTGCTCAAAGTTTTTTTTTAGTGCATCACTACATTAATTATTTTCTTCCTCTATGATTATGGTATGATAAAATGGGATATATGGGGGAATCCCTGATATTTTGACTTTTTAGTTTTGATATTAGAAATCGTCAGATCTCAATTCTTTTATCTTTTATAGAACTTTGAATGCAAAAACCCCTGATGCTGTACCTTCGGACACCATGAGTGTTGTATACCTACGGACACGTTCTTGTGGGTGTCTGTAGCTAATCGGCGTTTTAGAATCAGGTTTCATTTAACTGAATACATTTTAATAAATGTTAAATTAATTCTAAATGGTAATCTATTTGTCAGCGATTATTTTCAAGTGAATTTTAGATGAAAAATCAAATATTTTGTGATATAAACTACTTTTTTAAATTTACGGTTTTACTTGGAATTTAATGTAAAATATGGTGTAAAACCCTAAGCACCCTATCGCATTTAAGTATGATGATTAAAAAAACTTATAATTTCCATTGAAGAAGATTTAATACCAAATTATTATTGTTATTACCACCAAATGCTTGCACAACTAAGTGTCAATCGAATTAATTTTTTTGGATCAGTGAAGTTGTCAGATCAATCAGCATGATTGATGAAACTATTACCTTAAATTCTGATCTGAAAATACCATGTGATTTTTGTATTTTTGGTAAAAAATCAAGACTTTTATCATTCAACTTCGTTTTAATGATCATTTACGATCTAAAACTACATTACTTTAAAAAATCTAAAATCTATTTTAAATTTTAAAAAGGCTGGAAATAGGTTATTAAAAGGTAATTCATCAATAAAAATTTTCATTCTTAGCTTTTTTCAACTAAAACTTCCCTTTTTAAGGGTGTCCACAGGTACAACTGGGTCTGTCCATAGATACAACAGGTTGTTGTACCTTTGGACACAAATTTTTCCAAGTTATTATAAATGATTAAAACCCCTATTTTCAAGATTTTGACTAATAAAAAATATATCTCTACTCACAAAGGTAAGGACTATAAGTTGGGCACTTTAAATGGTCAAAATGTGATTTTACCTGTCTTAGAAAAATCCAAACGTGATTTTTGTCCATAGGTACAACACTCTCCCCTATAGATACATTGGCAGGCATTATTGATTCATTTTTTAACTAAATCCGTTTTCAGTATAAAAATTTCCATAGTCCATGTTTCATGCAAATCAAATGTAAAAGTATTCAGAAGAATGTTACTTAATGAATGAATTAATGTTAATTCATCCGAAATATACCTAATACGTATTTATTTAAAAAATAAAATAACATTAATTAATATTAATTAAACGACAAATTTAGTCGTATCTATTTTCAAGCGTGTTAAACAGTATTCTACCACATTTTTAACCTCCATCAGTTACCAAAGCAACTGCATAACTACTGTAATAGAAGAAACACACATGAGAAAGTGAAAACCACCCATAGCTAAGCTCTTTTAATCTTACTTAACTTTCTCCCATAGGGAGCTAGCTAGCTTCTCAATTATTCTTCTTAAATTAAAACCTTATATCCGCGCCGTCAACACTCTTTGAGTTTCTCTCTTCCACGTAGCTATCGACAAATTGCCTGGCTGTAATTAAGAACTTGGCGATTGGCAGCAGTGAAAATAAGAAGTCACCTTCAACCAAGTTGCCGAGACAGCAAATATTCTTTTTTAAAGTCCACTTTTAAAAAGTGGTACCGTGACACGTTTAACCGACAGCTAATTAATTCTCCGAATGAGCATTACTTTTAGGTAAAGTAATTAATAATTAACGCTAGTCATAGAAACATAAGATCAACTGTTATATGCAGGTGTCAAGTTTTGTTTATGTTTTCTTTGAAGTCTTATAATCGGATTTTTGTCCTTAAGTTAGTTGTCGAATTTATTACAACTCGTGGGAAATGGTAAAGAGAGTTATTTATTTTTGTTCAGTCTATAACGGTATTTTCAGTCTTTTAAACTTTGAGTTGCAGTTATTTTTCCTTAGTAGCTACGTATTGGTATTGAAGGGAAACTAATGAACTAATTAATTAAATAGACTATAAATGTTTTCTTCTTTTAATTAATAACAACTTTTTGTTTTCATTCTTGATTTGACAGTATTATACTTTTATTGGCTACGTTTTAGTTTTAAGTTTTAAACAGTTATTCATTTGAATTTAATACAAACTCAATTTAAAAACCTTTTAAAAAGTTCCTAAAGTAAAAAGTGTTCTCAAAGGGGTAGAATACGGATATACAGGGTGTATCTGAAATGGAGCAACAAACTTTCAGGGATGATAGTACTCATCAAGACGAACAAGAATTGGTTTAGAAAGGGGGTCGCAAATGAGTTTTAAGGGGTGAAACCCCGGGATGAAAATCAGCAAAAAAACTTGCATATTTGTGTAGGAAGAGACACAATTGAAGGGTTTGGTGGATGAAGGGGTTATGTGACATTTTTTGAAAATACAATCTAATTCAATGGGTGAAGTAGTTCGGTGCAGAAGTGTTACGTAGCAAAATCTGAATATTTCAAAACAGCTAGAAACAAAAATATGAAGAAGATGAAGGGGCTATGTAACATTTTCATGCTAAAGCCATAGAGGATGAAAGGGCTACAAGTGCTCCTCAACCTGATAAAATGGGTAGATATAATATGAGACCCAACAAAACTAGTGAAGATGTCAAGGTTTCTGTTATAGATTATGTTTCGAATTTCCTTCCAAAAAATCACTTTATTCTAGGCATGGTAATATACATAAAAAGTATCTTTCCCCACTTCTATCTGTGTCCAAAATGCATAAATTGTACATCGATGAATGTAAAAACAATAAGCATCCTGATAAATTTTTTATGCTAAAGGAAAATTATTACCGAAAAATTTTCGTTACACA
This sequence comes from Tetragnatha versicolor, assembly GCA_024610705.1. NCBI lineage: Eukaryota > Metazoa > Arthropoda > Arachnida > Araneae > Tetragnathidae > Tetragnatha > Tetragnatha versicolor. The sequence continues at coordinate 42,642,352 of JANDEH010000002.1, read as the reverse complement.
TTATAATCTCTCTTTTGGACAACCTAAATCGGACACTTGCAGCACATGTGATTCAGGTGGAAAAATGAGGAGCATATAGAAAACTTCCAAGCTGCATGTGAAGCTATGAGGTTAGAAAGAGACCTAGCTAAATCAGATAACAAAATTGCTTCTTTAACTGTCGACCTCCTGCAAACCATGCCCCTCCCACGTCTTAGCACTTCAAAGGCCTTTTATCTTCGCTAAGCCTGGTTTCACAACTTAGGCATTCATATCACAACCAAAGAGGTTTCGAAAGCTATATTTTGTACCTGGACCGAGGACCAAGCAAAGAGAGGGAGTTCTGAGGTCTTAAGCTCATTACTCACTTCATTTGAACTTGATGATCAGCTAAAAAGCAAAGAACATATTATAATTATTTGGTCGGATTCTTGCTCAGGCCAAATTAAGAATATTTAATGTTATGTCTCAACCAATATTTTGATAAAATAAGTTTCAAACTATTGAATATAAAATTTCTAAAGTGAGGAATACTTTTTGTTTTAGTGAAATATTTCAAGTTAGATATGCTAAGATATTTTGTTTTTGTTCTGAAATAGCTAAAATCAGTTCACTTTGTGTACATTTTTTCGAATTAAATACAGAGCTTTGCAATAATTGAATTTATTTACATCTTGCTTCATTCACTCGTTAGATAATTTACAGATTTAAAAAAATGTTTGTGGATGAAGGGGTTATGTTCACAAAAAATATAAAAATACATATTATGGATAAAGGTAAGTAAATAAAACTTGGCACATTAAAAAATACATGTCATTAGACTAATTTCATACGCTCACTTAACAACAAAACCAGAAAACGAAAAAGTTGCAACATGAAAACTTTGAACCTAAATTATTCTAAACTAGGATTTTGTAACATAGCCCCTTCATCTCCCAAACCCTTCAATAGAGGAGATTAGTGAAAACGTCACTTCCGGTTTTTTGTTTTGTTTGGAAACGTTGATTCGATCCGTGATTGGTTACATACGGATCCGTACTGTCCGTACAGTTCACGGAACCAATCACAGACTGAATTTACGTTTCCAAACAAAACAAAAAACGTCACACTAATCTCGTCTATTGCTCGATTCCGTAATTTTTACACCAAAAAAAATAGAACTAGTACTTGCAAACAGAAATTTTAACTGTAACTTTTCAGGAAGTTATCATTTTGTAGCGAAAGATTCAGGGGCGTCATTTAGGGGGGGCAGGGGGGGCAACCGCCCCCCCCCCAAGGTTTCCACTGTAATATGAAAAATTGCTGCAAGTCCCTTGAAAATTCTGTTACTTCCACAAGGAGCTTTTAGTCCAGTAACTTGGTGTCAAAAAAGGGGTATTTCAGGAAAAAAATACAGTAGTTGTTTTTTCAACGGTTTTATATGTTTTCGAGGGTGCTGAATCCGAATTTGAACTTTGCATACAAAATTTCCTAGTGCGTTTTAAGAAAATTCGAAAAAACCCTGAAATTTCACCTCCTTTTTTGATTTTTTGTTTGTAGAACGGAAAGTATGGGTCTCTCATGAAAATGTTAAGTACAAAAAATAATGAAGATAGTAAATAGGCTACAAAATTGTCAATTAAAACTTTTTTGTCAGACTAATAGTTTGGCAGCTAGAGCGCGCTGAAAATAGGGCATATTTCGCTCTGGCGGCGAAAAATCCAGAAAATCAAACTTGCATCTAAACAAAAGTATTTTTTTCCTGTTGTGAATACTAGTGAAACTTTGAACTGAACTAGTGTTTTGAATTAATTTTAATAGAATTAATAGAAACTGAATTTTTTATTGCCTAAAAAACCTGCGTTTTGGGGGAGGAAATTCCTAAAGAACATTCATTTTATTAATAATTATTGGGATAAAAAGTAGGATTATATCATGTAAGACATTATTAAAGTAGTTTATCTTAGTTATCTAAATCAAAATCTGACTTTTTAAGGAAGATATGGGACATTTTCTAAATTGCGAAATATGCCCTACTTTCAGCGAGCTCTAGCTGCCAAACTATTAGTCTGATAAAAAAGTTGTAATTGACAATTTTGTAGCTTGTTTTATTTTCTTTATTTTTTGTATTTAACATTTTCATGAGAGACCCATACTTTCCGTTCTACAAACAAGAAATCAAAAAATTAGGTGAAATTTCAGGGTTTTTTCGAATTTTCTTAAAACGCACTAGGAAATTTTGTATGCAAAGTTCAGATTCGGATTCAGCACCCTTGAAAACATATAAAACCGTTGAAAAAACAACTACTGTATTTTTTTCCTGAAAAAACTACCAAGTTACTGGACTATTTGGGTGCAACTCAAAGTGTCTCAAAAGGAGTTAAAACATAACTTTTGAGGGTTCAATTTCAAAAAATTTCTGGGGGAGGACCCCCAGCCCCCCTCTAAAATTTCAACGTCTCTTATTTAGTGTTTTCCCCCTTGAAAACTATTCCTCTTACAAGAAGCTTTTCTCTTCAGAAGCTCCCCAAAGAGTTTGAAAAAGAGATAAAACACTAGTTTAGAGGGGGAGGACCTTAGCCCCCTTAAAACTTTGACGTTTATTTATAACTCTTTTCCCTAGAATATTATGTGGTTTACAATAGTTTACAAGAAACTGTTCTCTTTGAATGCAGCCCAAAGGGTCTCAAAACGAGCTAAAACACTACTCTAAGAGCCAAATTTTTAAAATTTTCCTGGGGGTGAACCCCCAAACCCCCCATTTTTCCTTCGAGTTCACGTTGTCAAATTTTGACATGATATTACCTTAAAAATGAAGTTGAGGCAACCCTCGCCAAAAAAAAACCTAGTTACAGCAAGAGCCAGACCCATTTAAAAAAAATTTCTTGCCCCCCCCAAACGAAAAACTGAAATGACGCCCCTGAAAAGATTTATTCTATCAGTCACTTTTTTAATGCATGTTCAACCAAATTTGGCAACTTATTAGTCATTTGGCGCAATTATTTTTGTTTCTTATTTTATCGTTAAAACGGAAGCTCAGTTGGTAGAGTAATGAGCCGGAATCTTCTAACTCGCAATCGTAAGATTGTGGATTCTGATCTCAATAATTTTTGGGCAATACATGGAAAGAGTACTATTAAAGGATGTGGGTTGGGGTTTTATGGCGTGAGGTCCAAAAATTGGACAAAATTAAAGGATGTGTAATAGTATTAATTTTTCTTTACGGTAATTTTTTTCAGGTAATTACAATGCTTTAAATCGCATTTTGTCTCAACGCAAAACTTTGACACGTGTTTAAAATTTTTTACACAAATTTTTGAAAATTGATTGTTCAAAAAAATTTGGCAGCACACAATTTTGTGAAATGAAGGAAAACCAATCCTTGAAACCCCTATTTTTAAATCAAAGATCAATTAGATTACAAAATATTTGATTCTCATTCGATTCAGAAATCGTTTTTTCCGTAAATTTTATTTCAATACAATGTATGATTTCAAGGACTGCTTTTCCTTCGTTTCACAAAATCTTGTGCTGACATATATTATTATTTTTTTTGATCGATCGATTAAAAAAATTGTGTTAAGAATTTCTTCGGGTCTAAAAGAAGTACATTACAGATCACGGGGTATTTTTATCTTGTTTTGTCTATTTGTTATTAGTTTTTAAAACTAGGGAGCTTTTGTGAAACACCCTTTAAGAAATTGTAATGATGACTTAAATTTTGTATGAAACATTTGTATTAATGAAAAAATAGTTTAAAAACCTAAGTATTTTTAACAGTTTTATACTTAAATTCTCTTATTCTAGATGTGACTACATAATTATAACTGTTATTCTCATGACAAGACAAAACTATGAAAATTGCACCTGATGTTGAAGTCAAACAATTGAAAATTGTTGAAACAACAATTACCTGATGTTGAATTCAAATTTTGTCAGCTAAATACTACCTCTTCAATAAAATAGGTTAACACTATAATAGACTTTTAGCGAACTATTTTAGTTTTCTTCTTAACATCAACCCATATCAAAATTTATTCAAGCGAGAGAATACCTCAGGTTTAAAATAAGCGCAGACAAACTCACATTTGTTTGATTAATTTTCACAAATGGAATTAAGCTTTTCTAAAGTTCAGTTCAGATGTTTACCTAAGTTTGGATATTTCAACTTAAAAGTGACGTAAGGTCATGTTTTAGTGATTCAAATTTTATTATACTAAAAAGTATTGATAATATTACACTATTTTACTTTATTATTACACTATTATACCTAGTATTACACTATTTATACTTTTTAATATAAAAAAGTATAAATAGTGTAATACTATAGGAAGTATCACTATTCATAATTTTATAAAGCATGTATACATGTCTGGAAGGAAGAGTACATATTGAGAAAATTTATTTAAAAAATTATGAGCTATAAGAAAAACTTCTTTATTTGATAGTTTATATCCTCAAACAAAAATTTTAATTTAGTCTCTTCATATCTGTTAGTTTGTTACAGAGCGTTTTTTTAGCAAAAATTACAGTCTTAAAAACTTTTGTAATCCTTTTAAAAATTAATAAGAAAACATATTGCAATGCTATTGTTTTAAAATTGAATTTAATACCTTTGCGTGAAGGGTTGGTTTTGAAAATGGGGTTATATTCGAACACCTTTTTGCTTTTTAAAGATAAAATTGATGTAATTATTTTTTCCATAATAATATAAGTACAAATTTTCATAAATTGTTTTGTACAAGGTCTTAAAATCTTATTTACTATGCAATTTATATCACAACAGTAAAAAAGTTGTCAAAATAAAATACATATTTTAACACATAATTTCATCAGTAAATGTCTGCTACAATACAATCATTATTAAGAATCGGAGAGCATTTCCATATAATTTTCCTTTTGCATACTACGCCTCATAAGGAGCCTTCAATGAAACCTAAAAAGTCTAGGTATAAACACCATATTATTACCATACTTTATTAAAGAATGGTAAGAGCAATTTAAATTTTAACTCCACTTCAAATAAACTATTTATAGAAAAAAACATGGATTTTCTATGGTTTATGATGTGCTATAAATTATCTATAATCTGAATGGGTCCTTTCATAGAATGAGAGAACAAATTAGTGGCTGATCACGTCAGCAAGACTTAGACCCGTATTGTACTTAGAATCGATGCTTCTCACAAGATAGGATTAGTCACGATATGAAGATCTAGGAAGAATACGATATACCTCATTTATATCCAAACACTAACCTTTCTTGGTTGGTCTCGTGGATCCTTTTATTGCATCCTTATTTTGTTTAAAAGGGATTAATTTACATTACGAATGCAATGATTGTGTAGTTTTGGTTAAGTAATAAATCCTTTTAAACTGCACCATTTTATACGTCTTTCCCAGAAAGGTAAATTTTGTTCCTCCATTTTGAATGAAAAGCAACCTCAAATTAATGCCTTTTTGAAGTTTGCTTCCTCTTGAAAAATTAAAGGTGTTTTAAATTTGTTTTACTTCAAAAGAGATCGTGATGCAGGAAGTTTTCCATACATTTTGCTTCATCATTTTATTTATTCAAGGACATTATTTTCATGATCATTGAATATTCATGAACAGCAACTTAAGTTAATTTAACTTTCAAACTTCATTCTTATATTGGAAAATATGCTTCGTCTATTTTTACAGGAGAAAGAAATGTGAAAATTCTGAGTAACGTCATGTGAGTATAAGTAATAAATAATTCATTTATGTTCAGAAAAGTCAATATAATATTTTTTGAAAAATGGAACGTATATATTTATTTAATGTAATGAAACTAATAAATGTATTTATTAAGTTACCTAATTTTGTTTCGAAAGGAGTAAAATTAATTGGTAAGTATGTAAAAATATATGATTCTTACTTCAAAGTTGGAATATCAGTATAAAGAGAAAAGAGAAAAAAACTCATTTAAAAACCCTTCTGGCATTAACTGTAGAAGATTAATCTCATAAATTTCTTCAAATACATCAAGTAAAATTTTTCATAAAGGTTTGACTACACTTTGATACGCTTTTGTAGTTAGAAATTTTATTCTTGAAATCTATTTCATATTTTGTCTTCTATCTACAGTCTATTAGTGGTGGATCTATGGGGGGACTATAGGAGCTATGGTCATATAGCCCCCCATGGAATTTAAGCTCACACTAGATAAAATTGAAGTTTTTCAAAAAAGTTTTAGAAAAATACAAAACTTTTGAAGATTCAATGCTCAGTTAGTAGTCCAGTTTTATCTACTGAAAAAGTGGGTTAAACCGGTAAAAACATTGCAACATTTGGTTTTTCAACGGTTTTCGCTTGGAATGACCTCAATAATAACATACTACAAATCGGACAAAATCGGTCAGCTGGAAGTTTAATTTTTTTTATTTAAAAAAAATGGCCAAAAAAATTTTCAAAAAATCAAATTATAGTAATCGAAACTTACGATGCATGTTTATTGGCTATTTTTCACTCATCATTCATACCATTTAAATTTTAAAAAATTAAAATTCCAATTTTTTTAAAATTAATTCAAAATTTGGAAAATCGAAAAAAATTAAAATATCGCTGAAAACCACAAAATAATTGCAAAAGAAGTATTTTAAAAGGTTTCTATAAGAAATTAATTAAATAATAACATAAGAAAATCGGGCACTATAAAAGTTTAATTTTTTTTTTTTTTAATTTTTTTTTACCTCAAAAATCGACTTTTAAAAAAAATTCCTGGTAAAAAAGTTTAAAGCATTTTCCAAGGTCATTTTTCCATGGATGTTGTAGCTATATACCTCTATAATCTAAATAAACCACGATTGGTGATTACATCATTAGTTAATTAATTAATTTATAAAAATAAACGTTGAAAAAACAGGTTAACTCTTGCAATCAAGTAATACAGAAAACAATATTCGATAATAAATCATTTGTAAAATAATTAAATTGAAAAAAGAAAAAACATATTTCAAAAAATTTAAATTTTAAATAAATTTGAAATTTTATTTTTTTTTAATTTTTAAATTTTGCAGTATATGCATGGGATATACATGTCTTTAGGCTATATTTTAGTGCTGTTTACGATTATCAAACCAACTTTTCAATAAAATTTAAAATGATTGTGGAAAAATTGAAGCATGAAAAACTAAAGTATTGAGAAAATTTTTCCAGTTTTTTTTCTCGAAATTTTCAGTGGAATATTCAGTTTGGAATTTTAAGGTCGAATATTTCAAAAACTATTCAAGTGATTTAAATTAATTTAGGCTTACAATGTAGTTTATTTATTTAATAATAGTATGCAATTATGCGTATGGTCAAATATTGGACCGTTTGGTTGCTATATCGTTTGGAGCATAGTTTGGTTTCTTAAATTTGACCATTTTTTCCATTCTTTTTTATTTAGTTGCAACCAAACGGTGATGTTTTTGACCATGCACGTAATTGCATGTTTTTATTGAATAAATAAACTATATTTTAAGCCTAAATTTAATTAAATCGCTCAAAACGTTTTTGAAATGTTCGACTTCAAAATTCCAGGGGTTTTTTTCGGCTACAATATTGTCTTTTTGGGGAAATTTCATTGTTGTGCAAAGGGAAAACTCCACTATCACTGTACTTAAATTGAGTTCAAGATGACGGTGGTTTTTTTCAAAACGGTGAATTTTCCCCTGGAGGGATTTTTTTGGGAATTTTGGAATATTGATCAGCACAAAATCTTTTACGTTTCCATCAATTTTCAGCTTGTTATTTTGAACTCTTACCTTCATTTTCACCCGGGAAATCATTAATTAAGTAAAAGTTAATTAAAATGAAATTAGGTTTTTATTTCAAATTTTTTATACTTTTTCTCTTAAAGTACACAATATCAAACAATTTATGACAAAACCGAACAAAATCGGAACCTTGGTTCAGTCGCTATGGTGTGAAAAATTGTTATTTTTTTCAAAATGGTGTATTTCCCCCTGGAGGTATTTTGGGGAATTTCGGGATGTCTATCAGGACCTTGCCTTATATCTTTTCACTAATTTTCAGCTTGTTATCTCGAATGTGACTTTGTCTCTTAAAATATACAATATTAAACAATTTGGGACAAAAACGAGCTCAATCGGACCCTTGGTTCAGTCGCTATGCTTGAAAACGCAATCCAAGATGGCGGTGGTTTTTCCAAAATGGCGGATTTTCACCAACACAGAATTTTTGGGAATTTCAGGATATCAATAAGGACACTATTTTCTACATTTTCACCAATTTTCAGCCTGTTATTTTGGATGTCCGGGTTCGGCCCATATTTTTTCTAATTTGAAAATTTTATAAAAGAAAGCTTTAATTCTACCCGTGACAGGCCGTGCATATCAACTAGTATGATATTAAGTTTCATATGATATAGTGATCGTTTTCACAATTGAAATGGTCCCCCATTTAGCTTTATACAACTAGAAAATTACTTTTTTGCAATAAAAATTTATACAGTAAACTCCCGTTAGTACGACGTTCAAGGGGATTTGTAAAAACGTCGTTATAAGCGGTACGACGCTATATGCGGAATTCCATAAAACACCGTTTCGGCGATATACCTAAAACCCGTAATACCTAATCTTACCTAGAAACCTTTTTAAGCGGGATTTTGTCACTAAAATAGAAACGAAAAAGAACTACATTTTATGTCTAAAAACAGAATAAACATTCTTACCTTTACATCTTTAATTGATACTAATATATCTACAATCTTTACACTTTGTATACACCGCAATCTCGTATTTTTAATTTTCTATCTGATTAAAAAAATTCCATAAGAAGTTGCTTCAGTTTTTCCTTTAAATAATTCTGAATTAGGAAGGTTTCCATTCTTCCTTAGTTTATTAGCATATCCTCTGCATTATCAATAACTGGAGAGGGACTGCCTCAATACGGCACGGCTATCGAATCGCAGGCTATGGAATGCGGAAGTCGAATTGGAGTAGAGGGGATAATTTCCAAGAAATTCAGGGAGTGTTCTGATTTGTCACAGGACAACCCCACGTGCCCTGCAAGGCACTGGTCATCCTTGTTTTTGAAGGCTCAACGGGGGGCTATTTGGGGAAAAGGGGAGCGGTTGGGAAAAACCAGTTCTACCATATTGTTCTACTCATACATTATTTGAAAGGAACTCGACGCAATAACCGGGATTTTTCTCCGGGGGACTGGAGAAAAGCGTCGATATATGCGGGAAGTCGTAATAAGCGGGGGCGCTATAAGCGGATAGTTTTTAATGATAAAAGGCCTATCGGTACCAGGGACCCGAGAAAAACGTCGTAATATGCGGGACGTCGCACTAAGCGGGGGCGTACTAACGAGAGTTTACTGTATTTTAAAGGATAATGGATAAGAAGTTTTGCCAGCATGACATTATATTTAACGGGGCGTTACACCAACGATTCAGTCCACCGTGGAGATATTTTTTTAAAAGTGTTTTTTAGTTTTATTTTATTTATTAATTATTACTATTTTAGTTTAAAAACTTCCAGGTACGAGTACTACTATTATTTCGATTTATGCACGAATACTGTAGGTAGAAATATAATCCATTTCGACACTTGTTTGAAAATTATCTCAAAATTTTCAATTTATCTAATTATTAAATAAGCGATACGATCTTTGAAACAATACTACATTTATAATTTAAAGTATAATTAATAATAAATTAATCAATTATCAAATAAACTAACAATTAAAGGAAAATTTCAAACAAGTTAAAGTTAGAAATATTTACGTTAGAGTAATGTTACGCCCTGTCGGTATAATACTTACAAGTTGCGGTTTTTCACTCCACCTCCGCCCTAATGTGGATTGCAGTAATGCGATTTCCCAAGAAACCCTAAATCAGCGTTTATATGAACACGACAAAGGGGAGGGATACATCCGGAACCCCCCTCTCTTTGGTTACGCCTCCGAAACTCAGAAATGTTCCTTTTTGGGCAGTAGAAAATTACCCATTTCCCCACGCACCAAAACCCGTCCATTTCCCCGACAGGTGCGTTCGCTTGAAGTCAAGGTACGCATAGGTTTCCTCGACAGGTAGCATTGCCTGGTAGGTAGTACGCTTACCTCTCGGGCACGCTTGCCCCGCAGGTACGCTACCCGACAGGTACTCTTGCAGGTAACGATTGCCCGACATGTGCTGGTGCGGTGCGTTTACCCGAGAGCTAATTTATCCTAGATAGGCGGAACTAGATTGTTAAAGTATGAGGGGCTGAATATTTTAGGTTTTGGTGGTTGTATGAAGCTACGTCCCTGGGATTGATGATTCCAGTCCCTGGGATTGATGATTCTAGTCCCTGGGATTGATATGTCCAGTCTCAAAATTATAATTAAATAAAAGCTGCGTGTCTTCATAAAAAACAACACTTAAAATAATGACCCCTTCAAAGAACGCGTGGAGCGGAAGAAGGATACGAGCCATGAAAACAGCGAGAAAATCCTTAACTGGCCTTTATGACCTTGAACACAGATAAAAAAAAGATCCTCCATATTTTGAAATCTTTGAAATAGAAAGGGGGAGAAGTGAGTTGCTCTCTCAGCTTCAAGATTCAGGATGAATCTATATCCACACCGATTCACCGGACTTTTCGCCCCAACTGATTGATGGTATCCGGACATGTCCCCTGCTGTTTTATGGCCTTATCCCCTCTCATTCCAGAAGAGGGTTGCAAGACTCACAAAAGGGTTGCCCTATTTGGCGAGATATCGGAGACTGAACTATTCCAATGTTTTTATCTCTACGGCCCCTTTAGACGGAAAAAGGTCTTGGTTCCTCTAATTCGATTCGGTTGTATATCTTAGGGCCTGCAATAGCCTTTGAAATCCACATCCTGTTGAAAAGGGGGTCACGCCTGATTACCATCTCATTTCTTGCAGTAACATATCGGCCATCGATTTTTAACCACGTGTGTAAGGACTCCCATAACCACGTGTTTATATTAATATTTAAAAATCGAATAGAAGCTAAACTATAATTACAGTACTATGGAAATACTATAGCTTATAAATAAACATGGTAAAATATTAAGTCATTTAAGAATAGACAAATACTTACAAAAACTTACATAAATAAACAAAAAAATAGAGTAAAATTAAATTAAATATGAATTAAACTGCGGCAAGCTTCTCTAAATTAAAGAAAATTTCTAAATCATGAATATTATAAGCATGAATCGTATAAGAAACGTTTAATATTGTATATTAATAAAAACCTGTTACTCAAAATTTCTTTATAAAAGTGCTGAATCTCTTTTTTACCTTCCCTCAGAAACTATATTAATTTAACGATATCAAATATATATATTCGTTTTTTAATTCTACTTGAAATTTGTCCCAATGCAAGCATTCATTAATTTTATAAAAGTTAAAATATTTTACGGATCAAAATGATTGGCAGCAGACCAAATTTGTTTGAAATAACAAAAAGACACATAAATAATTGCATATAGATTTTACAGTAATAACTTAACATAAAAACCAAAATCAATTTAAACCGGCCCAACTTTGTTTAGTTAAAACAAGGAAATTCTTATACATGTAGGGGAGATCCGGCTAATACGACATACCACTTTTTCAAAGCATCCGTGAGAGACGATTTGATTATATTTCCTGTAGTTTGCAAAGCCAATGAAATGTTTATTTAATGCTCTAACACCCCCTAATTGAGTAATATCATAATCTTTCTTTTTCTTTTTCAAAAACTTACTTTTCGAAAAAAGTAGGAAATATGTCATTTTACCCGATATAAGGATAAAATGGTATAGTAAACTTTAAAAAGGAAAAAGTGATTTCCTCTGCAAACACAATTTTATTTGATTCCAAAATATAACTATATTAGTAGTTAAGCACTTTGACATAATCTATAATTAATTTTTGTGAGAAAGGTAATCAGAAAATTTAAAAAAAACTGTAATGTGCTTATCAAAAAAAGTTTGTTTTTATTAGAAAAAAAACAAAAACTGTATGTGATTTCAACTCTAGTTACATTTTTAGAAAGTTTAACTAGCCAAGATAGACATAGTAATAAACATAGTTAAATGACATAGTGTGTCCATTGTCCATAAGGTAACATACTATGTCATTTTATACCAATGAGTTTTATGTCATTTTACCCTGAAAGGTGTATTTTTACTTATTTTCAATTTCTTGTAAAACAAAAAGATAAATCAACTTCCTACCGCATGAAATATAGTATTAATTGGATATAAATCTACACAAGAACCATAGTTTTTGTAAAACTAAAGGTTTAGTATAAAAGAGAGCTCATTATAAAAACGCTAGACAAATATTTTGACACTTACATTTTTGATTTTCGTTCACCACGAGGTAAGAAATGATTTTCAAATAATGGCGTCTGTTTGTATCATTTTGGATGCAATAAAAGAAAAAAAAGCTACAGACACGTGCTGCCCTTCTGCTAAATTTCAAGAGAATCGAAAAAGTCATTTTACCCGAGTATGCCGTAATAGCCTGATTTCCCCTAACTTATCAATTTAATTAATTTATCTAGTACCGTTTAAAAGAATGATTCATTTTCTTGTAAAAAAAGAGAATTTTTATTGATAGATTTTTTTAGCTTTTATGAGACTATTAAACACAGTTAACAGTTTTGACTGGTCGGTCATGGAAAAATGTTTTTATTTTACAATAATCTACTTACATAAATATTAATTTTTTGTATCATAAGACGCATTTGATGATACAAATCAAAAATTATTTTGGGTAGTTGAATCACTTATTTCTGAAACATGTCAAATGTCAATTTTCTTGTTTTGAGAAAAAGCATAAAAACTGTATAGTTAGAGACTCACTACATTTTAATGAAAATGTTTAGTAATATTTTCTTATAGAATACCTCATTTGGATATTTTAATGGCAAAAAAAGTTCTTAAAAAAATTTATCCTTGCGAAATTTTTTTTTTAAATTTGGCACTTTTTGACAGGTTTCTGAAATTAATAGTGTGTTCAAGCCTATTTTCATGACTTAACTCTAATTTTTTGAGGATTCGGTTATAAAAATGGGTATTTTTTTAGTTGAAACCTTTTTAGACACTAACCTTTAAAATTATTATAGAATTCTAATTTTTCTCTTTTGGTTAGTAGATGTATAAATACTTATTTTTTAAATGGTTTAAAATTTATTTAAACTCTAGACTCAAAATTACTGGCCAGCCAATTCAAAATGTTAATATAGAAATCTTCAAAGTCAATTAGATGGTTAAAATGACATAAATTTTTAATCATCAATTAGATGGTGTTTAGATGTAACTTTGTTCTATGAGATTAAATTCTATGTGATTTGTATATTTTTTAGTGAAAAATCAAGACAGGTATTTCCTTTAAAGGAGTATTTATGGACCAGAAATAATTTCTTTACTTTAAACAATTCAATTTATTATATGCGAGGAATTGATCATTATAAGTAATCCATCAAAAAAGTGTTATGTTTTAACTTTCTTTTAAACTGAAACTTTTCTTTTTTTAGTTAATGATAAGTACAATTGTTTCAGTTCATAGGGAGAACAGTTTGTTGTAACAAATTTTATCAATGGTTGAAATGTGATTTTATCTGCTTTATAAAAATTAAAACATTAATATTTCCCGTAGTCACAGCACTTTCACCTTTGGGTTTTATTTATTTAGTTCATAAACTGTATGGTTTTATAAAGGATTTTTCCAGCTAGTAAACTAAACCAGAAAAAAAGGGTTTTTTAGCTTATTTCTGAAATAAAAACTGAGATTGGATTATATTCTATGTACTTTTAATAAGCTTTTAATTTTGTGGTGCCGAGTGCCATGAAAATTAAAGTCAGTTGACTTAAAAAAAGGGTTTAACAAAGCAATAGTGGAGTCGCTTATGTCATGTTTCAAAAAATGTTTTGCTGGAGCTTAGTGAGTGGTATCATTTGATTCGTAATGACGTCTGCATTAACGTGGTACCAGGTGTTTTTTCCCAATTTCGTGCAGGGGGCGGGTATGACGTCATGAATGCAAGATGGCTACCGCAGGAAAAAATGCTGTAAATGGAGAAATAGAGATAATATCGGAATTATTTTGGACGAAAATCTCAGAAATAGATAGATTTATCGAATAGCTACCGAAAAATGAATCTAAATCCACAGAAAAGGGAGTTTATGAAGACGTAACAAAAAAAATGGATATTTTTTACCAAAAACACAGTATGAGTATTTTGTCATGAAATACTTTAAATAGATGCTATTTTCAAAGTGAATGTAATGAAAATATGTTCCTAATTATAAACACAACAATGAAACAAAAGGCGGATATGACGTCATAAATCCAGGATGGCTGCCACATACAGTCAAAATTACTAATTTTTTATTCGAAATTTTCTTAATTGCAAATTATTGCACTCTAATGAACGTAATGAAGTTACTTATAAGACTAAAAGTCGAAAGTGTTACTGACTAAAGTCGAAAAGTTAATATGTAAAGGAGAATTAAATGACAGGTGTTTGGAAATAATTCCGGAAATATTAGTGTTAAGCCCAGTTGTTTCTAAGACCGTTTACATTAACTATGAGAAAACATTAGATGTTTTTAAAAATAATCATTTTTGTTTAATTTAATAACATTTTATAATTTCTTTAATTCAACTAATTTGGAACAAAAATATAGATTGAAATATATAGGCGTTTTCTTCATCGTCCCGTTTAGTTTACTGTAATTAAAAATAACAACATTTACAGTAAATAAGAAGTATCAAGTAATTTTTAAAATGGAAAATATTTAATTCTTTAACAAATTAAACTGTTAGGAAATTATAAACCATAACGTCATAGCGGTCAAATCACGCCGTAAAATTTATTTTGGGCTCCCATCGATATTTTAGTTCTTATGATTATCTAACATCCCTGAAAGTTTCATTAAATTATCACATTTTGCAGTTTTCGGTCATTTTTATTTAATAAGCCAACCAACTATTTGATAGGGGAGAGTGTTGTACCTATGGACAAAAATCACGTTTGGATTTTTCTAAGACAGGTAAAATCACATTTTGACCATTTAAAGTGCTCAACCTATAGTTCTAGTCTTTGTGAGTAGAGAGATATTTTTAATTAGCCAAAATCTTGAAAATTGGATTTTTAATCATTTATAATAACTTGAAAAAATTTGTGTCCAAAGGTACAACAACCTGTTGTACCTATGGACAGACCCAGTTGTACCTGTGGACACCCTTAAAAAGGGAAGTTTTAGTTGAAAAAAAGCTAAGAATGAACATTTTTATTGATGAATTACCTTTTAATAACCTATTTCAAGCCTTTTTAAAATTGAAAATAGATTTTTTAAAGTAATGTAGTTTTAGATCGTAAATGATCATTAAAACGAAGTTGAATGATAAAAGTCTTGATTTTTTTACCAAAAACACAAAAATCACATATTATTTTCAAATCAGAATTTAAGGTAATAGTTTCATCAATCATGCTCATTGATCTTACAACTTCACTGATCCAAAAAAAAAAACAATTCGCGCCCGCGCGCGCGATTTACACTTAGTTGTGCAAGCATTGGTGGCAATAACAGTAATAATTTGGTGGTAAATCTTCTTCAGTGGAAAGTTAAAGTTTTTTTAATCATCATACCTAAATGTGATAGGGGGCTTAGGGTTTTACACCGTATTTTACATTAAATTCCAAGTAGAATCATAAATTTAAAAAAGTAGTTTAGATCACAAAATATTTGATTTTTCATCTAAAATTCACTTGAAAATAATCGCTGACAAATAGATTACCATTTAGAATTAATTTAACATTTATTAAAATGTATCCAGTTAAATGAAACCTTATTCTAAAACGCTGAGTAGCTACAGACACCCACAAGAACGTGTCCGTAGGTACAACACTTATGGTGTCCGTAGGTACAACACTTATGGTGTCCGTAGGTACAACACTTATGGTGTCCGAAGGTACAGCATCAGGTGTTTTTGCATTCAAAGTTCTATAAAAGATAAAATAATTGAGATCTGAAGATTTCTAATATCAAAACTAAAAGATCAAAATCTCGGGGATTCCCCCATATATCTCATTTTATCATATCATAATCATAGAGGAAGAAAATAATTAATGTAGTGATGCACTAAAAAAAACTTGGAGCACCTAAAAACAGTATTTTTATTATAGAAAATTTAAATAATATTTTAAACAGCTGATTTCACGTTAGCAACTAGATAGCATCTGTTTACATTCAAAATCGACCACAAATTCAAATTTATATTTTTTCCCGAATTTTAAAATGAGGTGGCTGAAGGTACAACCGTCCGTAGGTACAACACTCTCCCCTATAGTTAACTAGGAAATTGATTGCTGAAATTTATCGAGTCTTTTGTGTGGTTTATATTTTCCTTACAGTTTAATATGTTAATGAATTAATATTTTCCATTTATTATCATTATAATCCATAATAGTATTATCCTCATAATTACTGATTTGGATGATAAAAATGGGGGAGGGAGATAAAAAAGTTTCGTTGATTCTTTCCTAATCGTAGTGTAAAACCTGCCAATCACTCATTCTAAAGCAGCTTTTTTTAACTTTTATTCTTATAAATAACTTTATTACGTTCATTAGAGTACTATAATTTGCAATTAAAAAAATTTCGAACAAATTTTTTTTTTGACTGATGGCAGCCATCCCGGATTTATGACGTCATATCCGCCTTTTGTGACCAACAACGAAAATTTCATTGTTGGTCACAAAAGGCGTTTTTAATTAGGAACATATTTTCATTGCATTCACTTTGAAAATAGCATCTATTGATGACAAAATACTGTGTTTTTGGTAAAAATAGCCATTTTTTTGGTTATGTCGTCTTAAACTCCTTTTTCTATGGATTTATATTCGTTTGTTTGGTAGCTATTCGATAAATCTATCTATTTCTGAGATTTTCGTCCAAAAATAATTCCGATATTATCTCTATTTCTCCATTTACAGCCTTTTTCCTGCGGTTGCCATCTTGCATTCATGACGTCATACCCACCCCCTGCACAAAATTCGGAAAAAACACCCGGTACCACGTTAATGTAGACGTCATTACGAATCAAATGATACCACTCACAAAGCTCCAGCAAAACATTTTTTGGACACCATTGTTTTTTGACACAAGCGACTCCACTGCAATGAGAATAACTGTAAATGAAGTGGTAATAATCATGTGATATCGGCTCTATTTGATAAAAGTCAAATGGATCCTAATTAATATTTATTTGCATAATTAACTCATTAAATAATTAATATTAGGGTTTGACCTTTTTTAGACTTTCTTTAATAAGTCATTTTAATCTTTAATTAGCAGTAACTTTAAATGATCTTCTCATATTAATTATAATCAATTTCTTAAACTAAATTAAAAATTACTCATAGCCAATTAGTTTTTTCAGTCTATGAAAACAACTTTTCTTTAATAAACTAATAAAAACCAGAGTTTTTAATTAAAAACTAACAAAAACCACTCTGTTTTTAAATAATCAAAAAAAATGTCTAAAATTTTTTATTTAGCAGATTGTTCTTAAAGTGGCCATAACTGGTACATTTACCCTACTTTTTTTTAACAAAAGCTTCCTTCCCTTAAAATATTTTTACCGTGTCCTTTATGGTATTTTATATATGTTTATAGAATAATTATAATATTTAAATTTAATTTTTTACCTATTATACATTTAAAAATTATGTATCATGTAAAATTCTTTATAAAATTGTATATGTATCAAAAATTATTTATCAAACCCAAACATGGTTGGGCATAAACTCTAAAAGTTTCCCAGCAAAAAAATCAGCAAAATTTCTTCAAAAAAGTGAAGGGAATTTAGACACTTTGTCTGCAGTTTTCTTTATGAAAACTGCAGTTTTCTTCAAGAATTCTGCAGTTTTTATAAGACCGTTGAAATGCCTTTAGAATGTATTCAAAATCAAAATTGCTGTAAAAAAAGTGCAGACATACGAAACTGCTACAAAATAATTACAGACTTCTATAAGAAAACTGCACTTATGACGTTTTTTTAAGGAATTTTGGACATGTTTTTTGCTGGGTTGTAAACTTATTGTTTGTTGTTAGATCTAAAATTAAATGCTACAAAAACCCAGCACTCTATAAGTACATCTATACTTATTTCGTTTTTTTTAAGTATTTAAATTCGATTTTATTTTTAGAATTATTTCTTCTGTATTTCATTTTTACCAGTTTATCAAAGTCAATTTCTTTACTAAAGTGTTCATCGCTCTTCATTCCCACGCCACCTAAATGTTTACGTACAACGGATTCTTGCTTGGACATGGTCTAGCTTCGTCAGATCATGTGGGAGATAAGAAACAACAACACCCCTTTTCCGTAAGGGGACCCTCTCCATAGTTACGCCTTTTGCAATCAAATTTAAAATTGGCGAAGTTGGCGCGACATCCATTTCGCCAAACGGGGACGGAGAAAGACTCGCCACCAAACCCTTCGTTAATTGACAGGTGTGATGGATGAGAAAGGGAGGGTCGCCGGGGTCGAGTACAATGGCTGGGGCGAAATGTCCTGGACACCTCCACACCTCCCCCGAACACGCTTAAACCTGCTCGGGATTCACTCGGTTTCCCACAGCATTCCACACATTCTTCATCCATCCACCAGGTGTTTTTATGAGTCATTGGGCAAGAAAGTCAACAGTGAGCGATAAAAGTTTAACTTTAGCAGATCTTCAACACTAAATGGTAAACAAACAATATGGTTTGGGGTGGGATTTTAATCTAATATACCATATCTATTGAATATAATTATAAGTTGCTGATAGTTGATTTAAAATTTACAAAGTTTTTATTTCATGCCTTCAATTTATAATTTTATAGGGATGTACCGAAACGGCGTCACTTAAAAACAAAATATAAATACATAATTTGAATTATTATTAAATATTAGTTTCACTCCGATTCTAGCTTGAATATTTTGGTAATGACAACACTCATAGATTAGCAAATAAATTTACACAAAAAGTTTAAACATATTTTAACTTCGAACAGTTTAATATAAAGTGAAACAATGCAATGAAATAACAACGAAAACAGTTTTAGTTCGCAATTATATATTTCTGGGAAACTAATGTTTCTTAGCTTAGTTACGGATGCTCGTAACAAGAAGTAAGAAGTAAGTTAGCTTACGACGAATTTTAATTTTACCAGACAAGCAAACAAGTAAAGTAATTAATAACTAAATTGACTTAACTTAATTATTTTGATCTATAAAATTGTTCTGCTAACCAGGTACACAGTATTATAAATGCACTAAATCATTTAACTTTATAGAAACTGTTGTATAAGTTTGTGAAAGTCATTGTAACTTTTTTAGCATTATTTGTTATTTACGTCGCTTCAACAAACTGGTGTACCTTCCCAAAATAGTGGCCAGCCCAAGGAACCTGAGATAGGAATAAAATAGCTTTTATAAATCATCATATTTGCCTCGGCCAAATCCTGAATTAATCACATGTTCTCAACGGCATTTCCCGAAAGAGGGAAAGAATATCTGTATAAAGCGGATACTTTTTTCCATTCAAAACCTTAACAATACAGCTCTTAGGAAAAGGGTGACATGCAACTATGCAAACATTGAGTCGCGGTATTGTTGTGGGAATACAATGACCCAAGGAACGGACTAGGTCTTACTAATCCATCAAAGTCATTCATTTTTACTGTTTGTCTTTTCTTGCTAGGCGGTAGGTGTAACCCCAAGCGATTCATGCCATTCTCTCCTTAGGATTGGGGAGTCATAAACTCTATCTTTTTCAATTGATGGACAAGGATACCGGATACCTGGGTGAATTAAATACTAGTACTTCAACCCAACTATCCAGATCACTGAGCTATAAAACAAACTGGAGTGACTAGTTAGCGTGCCGAAATCGCATCACACCGCGGAAAGGATTTCCGTCTTCTTTTAATTTTCCTTATCTGTTAGCACAGTTGTATGTACTTAAAATGAAATGACCATTCTAAATTTTGCTCATAATATTTAAAAAAAGAGGCATGGGTGGATTAAAAGATGGAAATGCTCTTCCAACTTTGCTTCCAGCTTGCCCCGATTGTTTGAGCAATCGTGGCAATTTAACCTTCCGCGCTGGCATGATCGGTTGCTTGTTATAGTATCGGAGGTTGTCACTCCAGTTTGTTTTATAGCTCAGTGATCCAGATAGACGGTGTCAACCGGTCACTAACTCACACCTCGCCGTTTAACTTCCGCTTTTAGCTGAAAACTCCGATTACTGGTTGACCAGATCATTTAAAATTTTAAATAAAAGTAAATAATATTTTGAATTAGTAATTTGAATTTTCTGATAACTTTTATTATTTAATAAACATAAATTAATGTTTTTTTGTCTTAAATTTCGTTTTAAGATGTTTTGAAATAAAATTTATCAGTGAGGCAAGACATCACCTTAAGATGGAGAAATAAACCCTACAATTTATGCATTTCACAACAATGCAATCGGAGTTTCCGTCCGTAAGTTACTTCCGGTTGACACCGTCCATAATATGAGATTGTACTGTTATGAAGACTGGGGTGTGTAGTTATAGTTGCAAAATTTAGAAACCAAAACACTCACTATTAGGGATTTAGGGAGATAAATGTGGACTTCCATGTATAAAAATAATCTAAAATAGGAGCAAAATCAGTGGATGTTTTTATATGTTGAACACTCATTAAAATTTTAACAATTTTCCACGAAAACAACTACAATGAGCAGGTAGAAACAACAGTAAAACTTAAGCTATACTTTGTAATGGTAATTCAATTTTTACTAATTAATGGATTTTAAACTAATTAGCTATCCTACCATTTCATCAGTATTTTGAATACCATAGTGATATTGTATTGACTATTCTTTTTAGTGCGGGGCTAAATTCTTTTAATTATTTGATTTTTCTAGCTGAGAGGAATTTTTAATTGCCCTGGTTAAGTTGTAAAACCAGATGTTGACCTAGGGATGTAGGTTAAAAAGAATTACTCTTAATGTTTTTGAAACTCTTATTTTTTTCAATTTCACTAAAATAGTTTAAAAGGTATAAACTTATGTATTGTTTTGTATTTATTATTAATCTAAAGAAACTATAGAGTAAGATAGTGTATTAAGTGCTACTATATTTTTATGTTTCGAAATAATGAATCTTAAAACCAACAGTGGGAAAATCTTCTATAAAGTGATACTAAGCACGAACGCGTAATTATAGTATACTTTTAAACTAAAACGAAAACTTTTTGATGGATGTGTTATCAAACACTTTTATAAATGTTTGATAATTGTATTTTTAAATTTTTCCAATTCACAGTGATGTGCTTTAAATGCTTTTCATATTACTTAACCAAAACCTTAAACATATTTCACAATTAAGAATATTCGGGCGTTAAATTTAAATACAAATGGAATAAAAACGCTTAATATTAATGCTTTTTACATGGTTGTAAAGCAGGGAATTGAGATTTGCACCTAAGGCCAAAAGCCAAACCATTTTCCTCGCTGAAAGTTGCATCACTTTCGACCATGGGAATGTGATGTCCAGTCCCCCTCCCCTTACCTCCATACCTATCCAACCCCAGGGAGAGAATGGCCTACCCCGTTTGGGCTTTCCATTATGAAACGTCTTCAATGGTGATTGGCTGACCAGAACATGACCCATGGTACAGTCTTGTAGTTCGCATCTAGAACGACGCACGCTGGAGCAAGACGAGCACGTGTCTTGTCGTCAGAGTGAGCTAGTTAGTTTCTAATTTCGTTGTGTAGTTGATAGTTCATAATAAAATTTATCACTATGGTCCAGGCCAGTTTGAACACGGTTCCTGGATGCAAATGTGATGGATCATGCGGTATTTCAATTAAGCCGACGAATAAATTTCTTCCTCTTCGATTGAGTCACCTTCCACCTATTCCACACATAATCGTTGCATGGTATCCGGATAAAATTGAGCGGCCTGATATTGCAGTGAGGAACGTCAATGCAGTTATGGAATCTGAAGACCAAAATATTAGGTAAGTAACAATTCCTTACATTTATTAAGACTTTTATACCATTCCCCTCTATGTATTTGATTAAAGGAAGATTTAAGCTTCATTTTTAATATTTGGTTAATTGGAAATTGAATATAAATTGTCAGAAAGTGAAACTTAGACTTTGCAATTTTTATATATGTTACGGGTAAAGTGACTAATTGGGCATTATTAATAATGCCCAGAGTGGAGGCGGGAAAAGTGATCAATTTCATTGATAAATGCCGTGGACGTGGAATTTATTACATTGCCCGTAACATATACTCTGTTTTGGTTCTACTCGGTTCTACTTATGGTAGTCTTTCATGTAAGTCTTCTATGTTTGTCGTTCATGTATAGTGCTGTCCTTTAAAAAAACCCACTTTTTCATATTTTTTTCATTAAAAGCTTAAAAAATATGATAATTAAATCGAACAAAATTTTGTTGTAACGACTCACCCTCCACTACATTTTAGTGCTTAGTATTTTTAATTCCAACGCTCCGTTACAAATTGGCAAACAATTAAGTAAGAATCCAAAAAAAAAACAATTTTCCTAAAAAAACCCCCATGTACCCTAAAAAAACCCACGCTTAAAAACACTCAAAAAATTAAGAAAAATACGGTTGAAAGGTTTATTTTGATAGAAAAGATAATTAAGATAATTAAAACCAAATTTATTACAATGTATTTCTAAAATTAAATTTGTGATAAGTTTTTCTACTCAAGAATTTCGCCTTCAAAACACATTGACAATAGCGTTTTTATTGTGGAATTTTAATAAAAACGACCTATTAAATACAAATAATTATAATAAAATTTTTATAAAAAAGCATAAAAACGGTAATTGGCACTGATATTTTGTTTCATCAAAATCTGCATAACTAAATCATAGCCCAAAATCGGCATTTTCTATTTATTCAAAAAATCTAAGTGGCATACAAAGACAGGGCACATGAGAGTGTAAAATTATTTCAATTATTTATTTAAAATATCTCGATGGGTTATTTTTAGGGTACAATTTGGAGTGGGTTTTTTAAAGGACACCACTATATGTATTGTGTTTCTGTAAGAATTTTTCTAGTTTAACATTTTCAATAAATATTGGACTTTTTTTGGCGTTGCAAAAAATATCCGCGTGAGATATTTTTAATGCAGGGTGATTTGAAACATGGGCATGGGAATAAAGAATATAGGTTGTTTAAAAGTGGATTTCATTTATTAAAATCTTGTATATTTTTTTTAATTCTCAAATATTTGTTGGTTTTATCTAACGTTTGGAAGTATTATAAACATAATATGAGTATGCTACTATGCTTTTAATATGATTATAGTTTCTATTAAAATTTTACTACTTTAACATCTCTGAAATTAAAAAAAAATTAGACATTTTTGGAAGATTATTATGTAAAAGATATTAGCGTAAAATGTAAATTTTGAGTTAGAATACTATGGATTAATTTAAAATAGTTCAATTTTTTAATAAATACACGAGTTTTCTTCCTGATGTTCAATCTTACATAATATATAATATTTTTCGAAAATTTTTGTTTTGTGGTAAATCAAAAGAACACTTTAAATTTGAAATCCTTTAATCAAGTAATAGAGAGATAAACAAGCACATTCTCTGACTTTGATTGCGATTAAATATTTTAATTTGTTTGTTATTTGATGTGTAATAAGGTGGTCCGAAAAAGCACTTTTATTTTTATTTCTATTCTAAGAGTGCGTAAAGGGTGCCACTTGGGTCCAATAAGAACGGTGTAAGGTATTTTTTCGCTTGTATAATATCTTCTGCCCCCGCATCGCACTTAAACTTTGAAAAATTGGCTGACTTTTTTACAAAACAACTACAATACCAAATTATTCAACCCTCGCATCTTGTTCATGATTTTTAATGATAAGCTTGATTATAGATATAATTTTTCAAATTCCATTCTTCTATCACTCCTCTTTCGATAGAAATAACTCTTTAATGTCATAGGAATTCTTGTTAAGTTGTTTTTCACGCATTTTAAAACATCTAATAACTCTAGAACTATACCACTTAAAAACATGAAATCAGTCCCATTTTGTTTGTAATTTTAATATCTTCAACTTAATGTGAATCATATTAAATGTGAATCATTTTCAAAACCAAACTCAAAATTGGAAAAAAATTGACAGCGATTCATTCATGGAGAATTATTAAAATCCCTTTCATACGATTAGAGGTATGCAAAATATTTCACATACATTTCAGAAAATACGGCTATTTATATAGATTCGGTACAAAACCTTACAGAGCTAGTTTTCAACTTTGAATTAACAGAATGTGCATACATTTCATTTGAATATTCCTTTAAAATACGTATATGTTACCGCTAAAGTTGAAAATTAGTTATTCTTAAGAATACCTAGTTAAACTTTAGATTAACTGATTTATGTCGTTAATGTGCGGATATTAGAGTTTTTCGCATTTTACCTAGGGAATCTACACTATAACGGCCTCTTGATAGTTAAAGTTCAAAATAATTGGTTTCGCTCAATACTTTCTGTTAAAATGTTGAGGTGCTCACTGCGCCATGCGCTTACCCCTGCGCAGTCGGGTTTCAATACGTAGCGCGTTGTCATATTTGGTGTTTTGATTTCAAATTTAGTGCGTAGCACAGGTAGTTGTCATGTTGAATGTTAAACAAAATAATACAAGCAAGTAAGTACAGTAAATTTATATGATTAAGTTCAGTAAATTACTACTAAAACGGGTATTTTAAAACAATTGTGTTGAAGCTCCGACTTCAGAGTGACAGAGATTTCTTTTAACGAAAGCAAATGTCCCAACTGCTGAAATATATGTTGTTGTTATAATATGTTGTTGTTCCGTCAAAGAAATTCAAATTTAATTCAAATCGTCCACCGGTAGTGCATTATAAGCTTTGGCGAGTGCAACGTCCCTAAGTAGTACGTTTTAATCTTAAAGTATGGGGCTATAGGGTGCAGTTAATACACATAAATAAATGTATTCAATCTAAATAAGTCCTAAACGACACATCTGAACCAGTTTTATCGCAGTATCAATATTAAAATATAATTTTTAAAAACTCTGAAAATTGGTCATTTTTTCCACTTTTTCCAACTTTGGGGCTCTACAGGCAAACCCTAGAGTTAACTTAGGGGGCTGAAACTTTACACACTATCTTTTGGGACCAAAAGGAATGGGAAAAGCCCTGGGGAGCGAGGTTTTTCGAAAAAAAAGTTTTTTTTGAGACACCCTACTGGTAAATCATACTCAGGAGTGGCAGAAATGGAATTCAATGCATCCTAACTCCGTTACCCTGCATCACCACTCCGTGGAACGATGAGAAAATCATCAGCTGAGTGCGCTCTCTCCATTGTATCTTCAAACTCGTACCAAACCGTCGTGGTGCTCCAAACCAAAGCAGGATTCTCTGTCTCTCATAAACACAATGTCATGAAATTGGGATTTTCATTTCCTTATTTCGTGCAATATTGAAAACAGAACTAGGCCCATTTTCAGCCCCTTGTTTGTTTATAGACAAAGATGTAAGAAGCTATGCGGACCAAACGGACAATCCGCAGTACTGCAAAACGACATCCATTCCCCTGCCGCTTGTCCTCAGTTTCAGTATGATCTATAGGGTGTCTCAAAAAAAGCCTTTTTTTGAAAAACCTCGGTCCCCAGGGCTTTTCCCATTTCTTTTGGTCCCAAAAGATTGTGTGTAAAGTTTCAGTCCCCTAAGTTAACTCTAAGGTTTGCCTGTAGATCCCCAAAGTTTGAAAAAAGTGGAAAAAATGACCAATTTTCAGAATTTTTAAAAATTATATTTTAAGATTGATACTGCGATAAAACCGGTTCAAATATGTCATTTAGGACTTATTTTGGTGGAATATATTTATTTATATGTATTAACTGTACCCTATAGCCCCTATAATTTAAGATTAAAACGTACTACTTAGGGACGTTGCACTCCCCAAAGCTTATAATGCACTACTGGTGGACGAAATGAATTAAATCCGAATTTCTTCGAAGGAACTCCCTCAAATGATGCCATTTGGAGCTATAATGATATTATAAATTATAAAAACCTGTGAAATAACAGTTTTGGGCCCTTCCACTGAGCTTTTAATGTAAAAAGTGTTTTTCTTCAAAATTTCTCGTTTCCAGCTGATAAAACCCAAAATTTATACTAAAAAAGGGGGTTGTTATACTTTTTAGATACCAAACTTTGAAATCTTTATAGGGGTTTCATTTTTATAAGTAGAATTAAATTTTATAGCGCACAGATCGGAAATGACATGGAAATTTCCTATACCAGACGTGAAAATCTATTTTCTTTTTTTAAGTTTGGAAAATTACTTCCTTTTATAGAGGATTTTTGTATTAGAGGAAAGTTTTAATTAAAAACTTCTTTCTTTAACATTTCAACCAAGATTCAGAAGTATTAAACTATTTTCCTAACTTTGAAAAAAGAAAATCGATTTTCACGTCAGGTATAGGAAATATTCTTGTCATTTCCGATCTGTGTTGTTTAAAATTTAATTCTTCTTGAAAAAATGAAACCCTATAAAGGATCCAATGTTTGGTATCTAAAAAAGTTCAACAAACCTCTTTTTTAGTATAAGTTTTGGGTTTCATCAGCTGGAAACGAGAAATTTTGAAGAAAAGCCCTTTTTACATTAAAAGCTCTGTGGAAGGGCTCAAAATTGTTATTTCACTGGTTTTTATAATTTATAATATCATTTTAGCCCCAAATGGCATCATTTGATGGAGTTCCTTCGAAGAAATTCGGATTTAATTCATTTCGTCCACCCGGTAGTGCATTATAAGCTTTGGCGTGTGCAACGTCCCGAAGTAGTACGTTTTAATCTTAAATTATAGGGGCTATAGGGTACAGTTAATACATATAAATAAATATATTCCATCTATATAAGTCTTTAGACGCATTTGAACCAGTTTTATTAGCATTATCAATCTTAAACAGAATTTTTAAAAATTCTGAAAATTGGTCATTTGTTCCACTTTTTTCAAACTTTGGGGCTCTACAGGCAAACCTTAGAGTTGACTTAGGGGGCTAAAACTTCCTACACTATCTTTTGGGACCAAAAGGAATGGGAAAAGCCCTGGGGACCGAGGTTTTTCGAAAAAAGGCTTTTTTGAGACACCCTAATGATCTACCGGTACTTTGACCAACGAGCTGCTTCATTGAGATTTTTTAGTCGGTTGTCCGTCACCTTCAGACCTGTCCTGGGGACAAATTTCTAGAAAAAAATGCCCAACCACAGGTTGTATGCAATGTCCAAGCTTTCTACTTAACCCCCTATGTTGCATTTTTACCCTGGCCTATAAATTTGACTTTGATATCTCCTTTCCTTCTTGGTGTTAGGATTTTTATTTCCGCCAGTGTATTTTAAGTAAAACGTTGCACAACAGTTCAATAAAAATAAAAATATAATAAAAATTTAGCTTGAAATACTTCTTTGAAAAATGTATCTGGTCTGGAACTCTCCAAAAAATCCGCTCTGGGAATCTATTTGATATTAGTTCTATAATTTTAAAAAAGAAATTGAATAAAAATTAAGAATATGAAAAACCCATCACTGTGACAAACTGTAACATAATCGATTCGAGTGTGAAATTTCCTGAATTTATTTTAGTTTGAGGGGGGTGATCTACTTTCCCCAACCAACCAAACATTAAATACGCCTCATTGAAAAGCCTTTAGTGCTTAATTTTCGTGTAAATTAATAGTTCTTAGGAATTTTTATTTCTCCTTTATTTAGCCCTTACAAATCCTAAGCCGCCCGAGATTATAATTGAATCCTATGGCAAATTTGGAGTGGCTAGGAGTGAAAGAATTGATATATCTTGCGAACAAATACTGAAACTTTTTCTTTCAGATATATGGAACCTAATGGATATCCAGTCCCTCGACTCAGTTACAAAGAACCTGAACAAGTATGCGAAGTGCTGAGTACGGTGAAAAGGAAGCATCCAGACATAGCGGCGTACAGCCTAAAGACTCTCCTTTGTACCCTCAATACTTTGCTGCCTGAAGATTTCGAGGAGGACCCAACTGAAGTAACCATACAAATACAGCATTTCAATTTGGCGGGAATTCAATGGCTGCGCGAAAAGGCTAAAAGTTGGTGGTTCCTAATGGGGAACGACCTACCAGATGGGTCAAAAAAAGTAACATTCATTTCGTACTTGGATGCATTGAAGTTTGCTATCACATACGATGGTAAGTTAAAGTTAATATGATTAGTGGTGATGAAACAGTTTAGAAAGTAGTGGTGGTAGCTCATTTATTTAAGGGGGTCTGGGACACAAAAATCGTGAGATTTTCAAAAACAGTTTTTTGCTTTCAAAAAGGAACCCTGTTTTTTCTGCTTAAAATGATGCTTGAACTATGTTTCTATCATAAATAGAACTGGAGTTACAATAATTTGTTGCCGGCTGCTTTGGTATATCAAGCATTGTATTTTCAACATTCAAATCCGGTTTTCTCTATGATGTGTTTTTTCATTGTTTCTCATCTTTCAATTGATATAAGTCAAGAACCGTTCAAGGTAAAGAGTTGAAATTTGAAATACATAATTTTTAAACACTTTACTTTAATTTGATCGAGGGAAATTAAAAAAATTTATATACTTTTTAAAATATGAATTTTTAAAAAGAAAGTTGCCTAAAAATTTCAAGAATTTTTTACTTAATTGTTCATATTTTCAAAAAATTAACATTTCTTAAAATGCCTTGACCACGTTACAGATAATATGTTTCTGTTTGATTAAGTGAAAAAAATTTGAAAATTTATCAATAATATTTTCAGTTATATCAATTTTAAATGACCCCACTTTTTTAATGAATATTCAATTTTTAATTTTTCTAAATACTTTTTGAAAACTTTTCTGATGCGATTTTGCTTAGTTGTTAGATGGTGAATCAGTATAAAAAATTTAAAAATTTTAAGTTAATTAGTAAATTTTTAGAAAATTGTGTCCCGGACCCCCTTAAACTCTAAATTTCAAACAGATCGTACAAGAAATTATATTAGTACACTGTAAAAAAAATCCTGAGACTTTACACGAAAGAATTGTGGAAAGATGTTGCCACGATTTTATTGAGAAATGCTACACGGTGTCACCGTGTAAGGTCTCGGTGCCCGCTGTGGAAGGTTCCAGAGTAGACACGGTGTAAGGTTTCGGTGTCATTGTGTAAGATCTCCGTGCCGTTGTGGAAGGTTCCAGAGTGGACACGGTGTAAGGTTTCGGTGTCACTGTGTAAGGTCTCCGTGCCGTGGTGGAAGGTTCCAGATTAATGAAAATGATTAATGAGAATAGTGAAGTTTTTTCTCACTCTGTCTTGAGTGGGCAATACCAGCATTTTTGGAAAACAGAAAAAAATGCATTTTTTCTGTAAAGGAAATCTAATCCAAAAATCGATCTAAATCCAAAAATCGACAAGAAGAGTTTCAAAAAAAATTAGCCATTTGTCTTTGTATAGGAAGTACGTCACACCTGATTCGGCCTTACTTTAGCTATAGTGACTAGAATAAGGTAGTGTGTTTACCGGATTTAAAAAGTGTCCCCAAAACGGCGAAAAATCCAGGTGGCGAACGATCGCTTGTTCCCACTATTTCCCACTCTCTATGGATACTATTATCTCTGATTAGCGAGATCCGTGCTGTCGGGTAAGGCCAACACCCCCTCTTCTGTAGGAGGTATTGGTAAGGCAAGTTCACAGGACGTACGAGGCGATTACCAACTCGAATCGTGATTGGTCAATTTCAGGGCGTAACTTATCACTATTATCCCAACGTCATACCATTCAGCCAATCATAGACCAAGCTGAGAAATCGCCTCGTGCGTCCTGTGAACTCGCGTGGGACCGCACGGATAATAGTATTCATAGAGAGTGGAAAACAGCGATCGTTCGCCACCTGGATTTTTCGCCTTTTTTGGGTCCACTTTTTTATAATGGTGTCTATGGGCGGTAAACACACTATCTTATTCTAGTCACTATACTTTAGCAAAAATCAAAGATCGCTTTGAATCCTGATAGGTTGAAAATAAATGTATAGTATTGAAGTACGTCACAATTTTAAATTCGACGTTTTGCGTATCTTTTCTAAAGTCAAACTTTGAAATTAAATAAAAAATAAATAATCATCGGATTTTAAAAATTCTTGGTGCGAATATTCCTCTCTCTAGGATACCTCTATCGAATAAAAAAATAAAAAAATAAATGTGGGGATTACCCATTGTACTTGAAATGACAAAATATGAGCCAGAAACAAGCAGACACTTTAAGAAATAATTTCCCCCAAAAAAATTTTAAAATTGATTAATTTTAAAATTTAACAGTTTTTTTTTGCACGAAATTTCGTAAATAATATAATAACAGAACTTCATTAAAATCTTTCAGAATATGGCTTTTAAACAGAATCAATTACAATTTTCAAATCAACAGAATTACAAAGTTAGAAGTGTTTTTAAATATAGTTTTATTTAAAATAATTACTTCACTGAAACATTCTTGAATTTCTCTTAATTTAATTTTTAAAAAGTAAGAAGAGAGATTTGCGAAGTCTAGCCCGGCCAACAGGTTTTGAACCGAAGACCTTAGGGTTGGAAATCGAGTACTCTAACCATCCAACCGCCCGGTACTACATTCTTGAAGTGTTAAACCAATTATTTGTAGATTTTTCTAAGTTTGTAAGGGGTGAAGCATTTCAAAGACTATAAGATTATTGAGATTATTTACTCTCACAACATCGGATTTTTTTACTGTGTGTAAACAACCACAATAACACCAATCCTTTTTTTATTTCACGAAAACCGATCATTTGCTACTAATTCATCTTTCCGGGCAGAGAAACGGTCATTGCGCATGCGTCTCCTTCGCATTACACTGAAAACTGAAACGTTTCGGAGCTGCTTACTCAAACATAGTGTGTTTTGTGGACTCCGCGGCCTTTCCACAACAAGTTCGTGTAAAGCCTTTCAATACTGTCGTGTATAGTTTCCGGAATTTTTAACAGTGTTGTCCTGAAGTGGACCAGTGTTTTAGGTCACAATGTTCAGGTACACTTAGCTTTAATTTTATGAATTAATTAATTTTATGAATTAACAATTTATTAATTTTTTCCGCCTTGATTTCTTGTACATTTACAGAAATGTCATAGAAACAGTCATTCTCTGATAAATTTAATATTCATATCATATAAAAGTGTGAATAAGACATAAATTATGTGGTTTAATTTAAAGTTATTTTATTTCAAAGATACCAATTTAGTCCAGTAACTTTGTCGTTTTTTACCATAGGGTAGTATGCGTCAAATCCGGTAGTTCTGATTTTTTGCAGACTTGTTTATGATGTTGGTCTAATGAATAATCCAAGTTTGTGACCTCGAGCGCCGAACGGAACTTTGTCAAAAATCGAAAAAACCAAGAAAAAAATCGATTTTTTTCACATTTTGCCGATTTTAACCCTAAACGACTAGTTTTTGAAAAAACTTTCGTATTACAAAGTTAAAGCAAACAAAATTTCCTACAAAATGCACCCATCAACTTTTATTCTATGAAGAGTGGTTTTGCCGCTAGAGCGCGCTGAAAAACATCGATTTTTTGGCCTTTCACCAAAAAAAAGGAAAATGGGTGTTTCTACCATCTACAAAATGAAAACTATTCAAGTTATCAACAAAAATTATATACCTCGTGAAAGAGCATTTAATTTTCTATTAATAACGTGCTTTTTATTATCATTTTTTAGAAGAGGGGAGGGAGTGAGGAGAAGATCGATAATAAAACTGTTACACCTCGCAGACCAAACGGACTTATGAGGTTGTAAACATGCAATCAGCGCTTTATTTCCGGTATATTACCAATAAAATGGGTTGTTTTGGATTCATTGATGACTAAGCATGCTTAAAAAATAAATTTTTAAATTTATTTATGAAATATTAGGCGTTTTAGGCGGAAGTTCGATCAATATTTTAAATTCATATATTAAATTATGGGAGTGTTTTAATGAACGAATTTATATGTGTTTTGCATCGCTAAATCCGAATTTAAAGTTTATTTTCATTTTAAAAGTCGTCTTCACATAAAAAATTGCAAAAAATCTCAAATTTTTGCTCTTTTTTTCGGTTTTTCATCGATTTTTGAAATAAATATTCCTTTTACGAAAAATATCATAAACCAAATTAAAGAACATAAAATTTCCTATCAGATACGTTGGTTCATTTTTCTTTTGCAAAGAGCGGTGTACATTTTATAGCGTTTTGAAAAAAAGCAAGTTTCATGTTTTTGTGTGACGTCAAGAAACCGCTGTAGTTTAGCGAGCTCTAACATCAATACCTTTCATCATAAAATCAAAGTTAAGTAGTGCATTTTGTAGAAAATTAAATGTACTTTCATGTGGTATAAACTATTTTTCGGTAACTTGTTTGATGTAGAGCTGTAGTGGGGTAAATCGAGCGTTCACTACTTTTTTGTAGAAAAACAAAAAAAATCGCTACACTTCAAAACGCTATAAAACGTACACCGCTCTTTGCAAAAGAAAAATGAACCAATGTATCTGATTGGAAATTCTACGTTCTTTAATTTGGTTTCGTGATATTTTTCGTAAAAGGAATATTTGCGTCGAAAATTGCTGAAAACCGAAAAAAAGAGCAAGAATTTGAGTTTTTGTGCAATTTTTGATGTGAAGATGACTTTCGAAATGAAAATACACTTTAAATTCGGATTTAGCGATGCAAAACACATATGAATTCGTTCATTAAAACACTCCCATAATTTAATATATGAATTTAAAATATTGATCGAACTTCCGCCTAAAACGCCTAATATTTCATAAATAAATTTAAAAATTTATTTTTTAAGCGTGCTTAGTCATCAATGAATCCAAAACAACCCATTTTATTGGTAATATACCGGAAATAAAGCGCTGATTGCATGTTTACAACCTCATAAGTCCGTTTGGTCTGCGAGGTGTAACAGTTTTATTATCGATCTTCTCCTCACTCCCTCCCCTCTTCTAAAAAAATGATAATAAAAAGCACGTTATTAATAGAAAATTAAATGCTCTTTCACGAGGTATATAATTTTTGTTGATAACTTGAATAGTTTTCATTTTGTAGATGGTAGAAACACCCATTT
This sequence comes from Tetragnatha versicolor, assembly GCA_024610705.1. NCBI lineage: Eukaryota > Metazoa > Arthropoda > Arachnida > Araneae > Tetragnathidae > Tetragnatha > Tetragnatha versicolor. The sequence continues at coordinate 42,609,198 of JANDEH010000002.1, read as the reverse complement.
TTCTTTTTTTTGGTGAAAGGCCAAAAAATCGATGTTTTTCAGCGCGCTCTAGCGGCAAAACCACTCTTCATAGAATAAAAGTTGATGGGTGCATTTTGTAGGAAATTTTGTTTGCTTTAACTTTGTAACACGAAAGTTTTTTCAAAAACTAGTCGTTTAGGGTTAAAATCGGCAAAATGTGAAAAAAATCGATTTTTTTCTTGGTTTTTTCGATTTTTGACAAAGTTCCGTTCTGCGCTCGAGGTCACAAACTTGGATTATTCATTAGACTAACATCATAAACAAGTCTGCAAAAAATCAGAACTACCGGATTTGACGCATACTGTAAATGTATAAAGTTACTGGACTAATTTGTAAAAAGGGATTCCTATCAAAACCATTAGTAGATTTTTTTGAAGGTTAGATTTACTCTTATTCAACAAAACCGTTTTTATTAAACGCTTTTATTCTACTTGCTTTTGGCGGCGTTTTACGGGTGGAATTTTAAAACTCGATTTTCGGGCACTTAGCGATGTGTTAGGGCCCCGAAACTTTACACATCGGTGTAACTCTCATGACACTCCAATATCCAACCATTATCTAGTCAAACAACCAAAGTATTAAGTTAATTAACGAGTATTTTTAATTAACAAAAAAACCGGAATTTGAGACCTTTTCCAAAGGTCTATGCCCCCTAAAACGTGCATAATTGTGTATTAGGCATAACTTCATCATATTCAAAAGTCAAAACGAGAATTTCCCAGTAATTATGATAATTATAGATAATTAATCACTTTTTTTGAATGCGTATTTTGGATTCTAGTACATAAAATTTCAGGCACTTCCAAACAGTATACAGGTCTAAAACTTTGCAACATGGTAGCCAATCAAAACCACTGTAATTAAGTTAATTAAGGAGTACTTTTGTTTATCCGAATATCTCGAATTTGAGACCTTTCCCAAAGGACTATGACCAAAAAACGTGTACAATGATGTATTACATATAGCTTTACAATATCCAGTCATCAAAATGAGAATTGCCAAGCAATTATGTTAATTATCGACGATAAACCGCTAATTTCAAAAACACATTTTGGATTCGTGTACATAAAATTTCAGGCACTTCCCAACGATATAAAGTTCTGAAACTTAGCACCATGGTATAAACCCAATGACAATGCAATATTCAATAATCTACTAGTCAAAACCTCCGTAATTAAGGTAATTAACGAGTTTTTTAGTTAACCATTTAATTCAAATTTGAGACACTTCCGTGAAGCCAATGAATCCCAAAACCTGTAGGATAATATATTAGGTATATCACTACAATATTCAATCTTCAAAACGTGATTTCTTACCTTAATTAAGATAATTAGCGATTTAAGATAATGACCGAGAGAAAGAAATCGCCAGAAGAGCGAGAAATCACCAAAAATTGGTATCCCATTCCGAGGAATCGCGAGAGAAGAAAAATATGCTACTTTTATAATTAATGCACTACTGAAAAGACTGGATAATACTGTTTGCTCCTTGATACACACTAATTCTGAGTTTTATTTTTGTCGGAGCTTACGATTGGTTATTTTTATTTTATTTTGGCGGTTTTAATATGGCTGTGCTTTTTTTGTAAACCAAAATTTTTTCAAAATGCTTAGATATCTGATTACTTGATCAGGCTTCGCACCTTAAAGTATTAAAAGCATTTTTAAAACATCTTTATAGCTCTAGTAAGCCGTGATTTGACACATTTTCACATTGTTCAGAAAAAAGTTGCCGATCTTTCTTGATCTGTCATAGTATTTATTTAGAGAATCAATCTCGATCAAACCGTTTGAGAACGTGAAAGATATTGGTTTATTTTGAGTGCGATTTTTTTACTATTCCTCCGAATATTATTAAACAAATTTTAAAAAGGTATTACTGGCTCTTCGATTATGTGTTACTTTTTTATTACATGTACCTCTTTTTCCTTTAATTAGCTTTGTAAAGTTCCCGAATAATGCAAATAAAGCATGCTTTATTTCATGTCGAGGTACCTTACCTGCTACAAACTTCTTGTGATTAAAATGTATACCGTTTTGTAATTTTTTTTTATATTCCTGTTATTTGTGTTTGGTTTATACACCGATTAGAGGCCAGAAAAAAATTTTCCCATACGAATTGCATTGAAAATAAAGTTATCAAACAATTAATTCTGATAATAACAGAAAAAGTGCCTATTTACAAAAAAATATTAATAATGTGTATTTTATAGATCTATGATTTGAGACAAAATTAATAGAAATGATGGACATTCTTTTCTGAAAAACAGAAAAATATTCGGTATGGGCAAGAGAATAAGAAATTCTATTAGCAAGCGATGTTCCGAAGTAGTCACCCTCCCAAGTATTACCCGTACCTGGAAGTGCTTAACTTCAGTGATGAATAAATGTGCTAGTGTTGGTTTAGACTCGATTTAAATAGCAACCATACGAAACCATATTTGGCAATTTATTTCACTGTCAATTGAAACAATCGACAACTACATCAAACTGTGTCTTTTTTCCGATTTTAGATGTGCGGTATTGCATTTTCCTCGACGAAATATGGTTGAAATAAATACATTTTTTCTTGTGAGTTTTTGTTATAAAATACCATGACTAAAAAGTAGAAAATAAAATAAGTAAAAAAGAGATTTTTTAAAAAACGCTTTTATTGAAGTGTTCTAAAAGGTCAAAAATAATTTATTCGGTTTGACAAATAATTTATTGGGAAGTAGAAAATAACTTTTTGGTAAGTAAAAAATAACTGATTTTCTAATCACTAAAAATAAAAGCGTGGGCGCTAGTAATTCTTTATTCACTATTTATTCTAACTTCTTTATTCTATGTTCTATGAGGTTAAATTTACAAATTTCTCATTTGTGAGGTTTGGGTGGGATGGATTCACTTTAAATTCTCTATTAGGTATTTTTATTTATGTAAAATTTATATAAATGCCGACGTAATGGCCTAGTGGTTAGAGCATCTGACTGCAAAGCCGTACGTCTGGGGTTCGAATCCTCGTTCGGCATATATGTTAGTGTTACTGTCCTTGTGTGTGTTGAATTTACCTATACGGGTCCATACCTTCAGGTGAATATGTACAAATTTTAAATTTAAAAAATTTATAAATTACTAGCGCCCACGATTTTATTTTTAGTGATTAGAAAATCAGTTATTTTTTACTTACCAAAAAGTTATTTTCTACTTCCCAATAAATTATTTGTCAAACCGAATAAATTATTTTTGACCTTTTAGAACACTTCAATAAAAGCGTTTTTTAAAAAATCTCTTTTTTACTTATTTTATTTAATTTCAAAAACAAATATTTTATTGCACTTCTATTTTAGGTTTTGGACTTAGAGACTCCACGTGTCTGTTCACATTAAGAATGAAAATACATGTTAGTGGTTTTATGGAAAAAATACTGAAAAAGTTTTCTTCCGTAATTCGGAAAGATTGTTTGAAAAGAAGAAGATCCGAAGCCCCAGCTTTACCGCTTCACGAGGAAAACAGGCCTGTACCCAAAAAACGAAAGAATGAGAAGCAACATGGAAAAATCAAAATAAGGAAAACTTCATCTACGAAGTTTTTAAAATTAATTGATTAATTAATGAAAAATACTAACTATTATTTTTACAAGAAGTATATTTAAAAAAATTGCAAAACAATTTAGTTTTAATTTGCATAGTAAATCTTCTCATAATAAACATTGGCCTGTAACGAAAAGGAAATTATCTATTTTTTTGTACTTGAGTTAAATTCTGTATTTGTTTTTTTCGTACTTGAGCTTTAATTCTGCTTTCTGTATTCTTCTTTTTGAACGTAAGTTTTAATGATGATCTCTGTATTTCTTTTTTGTACGTGTTTTAATTTTGTATTTGTTATTGAACTCTGAATAAAAAAATGTAAATTTTCTTCTATAGTTTTTTTGTCCAAGTACTATTTGGAATACATTGTATATCTTTTTCACTGCTGCCTAACCATCGTTTAACCAGCGGTCAAAGAAGAGTTTACTCAGAGTCAGCGGAAAAAAAACATTTTCTTTTTTAGGCAGCTGGTTAAGGGCTTGTCAAAAAGCAATATTCTACTTGTTTGCCCCATAGTCCAGTAACCAGGTGTCAAAGAAGGGGCAATTTAGGGGGAAAATACAGACGTTTTTTCTCAACGGTTTTATGTTTTTAGGGGCGCTAATTCTAAATATGAACTTTCGTAGTCATTTTGGCGCAACCCCGAAAAATGCTTAAATTTCACTTTATTTTTTTATGTCTTGCTTGTGGAACGTTAAGTATGGGTTTCTCCTGGAAATGTTAAATACAAAAAATAGAGAGCATAAAGCAAGCTGCAAAATTCTCACTTTATTTACAACGTTTTTTTTTCAAACCTGTAAGTTTATCCGCTAGAGCAAGGGTTCTCAAACTTTTGAACATCGCGACCCACTTTTTAGAAACGAAAACTAACGCGACCCACCTCATCTTTAGTTAATTATTCCATGCCCCCCCAAGAGAGGTATTTTAACTTCGGGCGTGGGGAGGGGGTTTGGCCCCAACTATCTCGTTAGGATAATAAATTACATGCACAGATTAGAAGAAAAACTAACTAGATAAAAAATTAAAAGTATTTGAATTTGAATGTATGAAATAGTTTAATTATGAGTGAATAATGATCCCTACAATAAAAAGGGGGTCTGGGGTTCCTCCCCCAGAGAAAATTTTGAAGTTTGACCCTTGAAAACTGGGTTTTAACTTGTTTTTTAGTAATCCTGGATAAATTGCAGTTGCATTATTTTCTAAAAAAATTCTTAAAATTTGCATTGCTCTCGCCGGTGGCGATATTCCACAATGACTAACTCCCCAGCGCTAGCGCCGCCAAGGGTGCCAAACGAGTCATTCGCCCGGTCGCTTTTGGTAACCCTCCCTCGTCCAATGCGGCAACCCGCATTCCACACACAGCCAAGGCAAAGCAAGTACGTCACGTGCGCTGTTTTGTACTTGGGTACTTGTTAGCTCGTCTTTGATCGTGAATTCGTGATGGATTTAAACAGTTTTAAAGAAAATTGTTTGGGTGATTTAAGAAAGGATTATTGCCTTTTGCTAGATGATGAGAAGAGTAATAATGATGAAATTATACTTAGATAATTCATCTGTGAGTCTATGTAATTAAAAAAAGAAGGTACTTATAACATGTACTTATTTTAGGTATATATGAAATTAAACATTACAAAGTATGTACTTTAAATTAGGGAAAGTATGAAGATAATGTAAGGCTAATTTTTTTTATTTAATAAATTCTAAAAACATTAAAAATTCTAAATTTTCAAGTTTTTATAGGAAGTTATTTGAGTAATATATTTGTGATTTCTCTCTATCAACTTTTCCCACTAACTGAAAAAACACCTATATATTAGGTAAAAGTTCGACTGAAATGGGAAATGGAGCCTTTCCGATTGACATTCCTGAATACACAACTTACTATAGCTAAATTTAGCATTGAGTTTTTAGATTTAAACAGCAAATTTAGTAGATGTGCAACTTCATAATATATTACATTTTGGGTAAAATTTGTAATTATTCATAAAATACCCAAAAATAAAAAAAAGGCATGAATATTTATAGCTTAAATATGTAAATAAATTGAAATGCAGGATTTGAGAGAACTCTGCAATATCAGATTTCTGAAAAGACAATACATCTACTTTAAGAAATTTATCTGTGAATTAATACCCTTAGAATAAAATTTAAGTGATTCTACACAAAAATAGGGTATTGACGTAATATGCATCCTACCACTTTTTAGTTACATAAAGTTAATTGGCTATATCAACTTTTTACACAGCTAATTACCTAATGATTAATTAAGAATTAATTGAAAAGCTAACTGATATAAGTTGTGCACATAAAATGGAAAGTTAGCATAAATAATAATTTTTATGGTTTTAAAAAACTGAGTTTTATAGTTAGAATTTTTAATAAATTTTGAAATACTCTCTACCCAACCATTTATGAATGGTCAGTAAGAAGGTATGTATCATTTTTAGGTGGTTAATAAATTGATTACATATAAGATAATGCTTAAAAAAATGTAACTGCTAATACACGAAAATTTGTAAATAAAACTTAAAACACAGGTATGCGACCATATTTACTTGTAATAATAACAATAATTATATTAGAAATTTATTCAAAACGAAAATTAAGTACTGTTCTTCAAAGATGGTTAAAAACACTGAACACAACACTCACACTCCTTTAAACGCGACGCAGCGAAAAAAATATACTAGTGTATATTTGGACGGCCAAAACGGCCAGTGGCGCATGCGCTGTAGGTCTCGTGATTACGTAGCAGTCTCGGCGCTTAGTGATTGAACCAATGAAACGCCGAGCTGTAGCCTAGCCGTGGAAATTAGAGTAGAGTTTAGTTGAAAAAAACCGTCCAAATATACAGTGCCAAAAAATATTACAGCAAATCTCGTTTCGCGAGAGCCGCAAGGTTTGGCGTGGTTGGAAAAGCGACTCGTTTGGCACCCTTGGCGGCGCTAGCGCTGGGGAGTTAGTCATTGTGGAATATCGCTCCCCGCGATAGTATGAGTTTGCATTAATTGTCTTTTACATTCAAATAGGGTATTTTTTCTTATTGCTCTTCTTTTTATTCTTTTTACTATGGTAATTTAATAAATTTCAAAAGTCAATAACACATTTGTAAAAATTAAAAAAAAATACTATCCTATATTCAGAAAAATTCAAAATCTTCTTGCGACCCACCAACAACTGACTGGCGACCCACCAGTGGGTCGCGACCCACAGTTTGAGAAACTCTGCGCTAGAGCAAGTCGAAAAATATAGCAATATTCAGCCCTGTGGGGGAAAATCCAGAAAATACCTCATACTTTCGTTAAAAACGCCATATTTTGATTTAGATAATTAGGAAACACAAATTTAATAATTTTTTACATTATAAAATCCTGCTATTTATCCCAATGATATTTAATTAAATGGTTTATTCTAAAGTAATTTCTCCAAGAAACGCGGGTTCTCTATGCAATTACACAATAGAAATTCAGTAGCTAAGTTATTTTATTTTTTCCTTTAAAACAAGGTTTAAACTCTTGTTTCTTACGCATTCCAAATGTCTTTTAGCATGGCGCGATGTCTTGGTTCACGTTCTTCCCAGAGGGCACGCCCCCAGTTTGAAAAGCGCTGATTTAATTACAAAAAGTTTTCTTAAGAGTGTTTAAGAAAACTTTTTGTAATTAAATCAGCGCTTTTCAAACTGGGGGCGTGCCCTCTGGGAAGAACGTGAACCAAGACATCGCGCCATGCTAAAAGACATTTGGAATGCGTAAGAAAGCTGAAATAACTAAGAATGATAAATACCACCAGAAATAACCTCTTATCACTAACTAGTAAGAAATTAATAAAAGTTAATTACCTATAAAATCTTATTTGTGAGATTAGTTATTCCGTAGTTTTAATGGCCACGGTCTACTACAACTCGGCGCCGCCGATTCGTTGCTGGCCGTTTCGGCACCAAAAATAAAATGAAAGTAAATAGAACTCTTTCATAATCCTTCTAAAATTTAGAAGAAACAATTTTGTGTCATACCGAAACGGCCAGCGCCAAAACGGCAGCGCCGAATCGTCCCATTCCAATATGCCCGGCAGAGTGAGATAAAATTAAAAAATGGACCGACTTTTTGTTAATGCTACAACATTGATTTTTAGACTAAACAATCGATTTCAATCTACAACAATCGATACCATGCCTACAATAATTAATGTTACATGTCACATTGATGTTATATTTTTAACAATGTGGTTTTGCCATGAAGTTAGGTATGAAATATGGGTTTTAAAGCATAAAATTGTCCAAAAAAGTTATTAGGATGCTTCGATTTTAAATTATTTTTCTTCAGAAACCTTCCTGGGAGCGAGAAAGTCAACGTGGTAAAGTTTAACAATTAATGTAGGTTTGAAAAGTTTAGAATTTAAAAGACATACAGACAGACAGACATTCATTTGGGTCGCGCCCAATAGACCGAAATCCATCAGACCGAAGGGCATCTGTCCCGACCGCCACCTGACCAAAAGACAACTTGCCCGAACGGGATGTTTGACCGACATGACTTTTGACCGATGGGGTTGTTTGACTGAACGGGACGTTTGACCGAACGGGACACTTGACCGAACGGTACATTTAGTCCCGACAACTCATTTTGGTCTCTAATTTTTAATATGGGCATTCTATTTCAGTTTCATGTTGCTTGACCACTGGTCAAGATTGCTCTATATGGCTAAAACTCGTTAAAAAATAAATGTTGGAGTTGCTAATTGATATTTTGAATTCCTGTTGTTATAACATGTCTCTTTGGTTTCGGCTGAGAGCTTTGTCTTTCAAAGCTGAATGATAGTAATTAGGCAAGTCCCTTTCGGTCAAACATCCCGTTCGGTCAAACGTACCATTCGGTCAAAAGACACGTTCGGTCAAATGACCCGTTTGGTCAAACCTCCCGTTCAGTCAAATGACCCGTTAGGTCATACGACCTGTTCGGTCAAACGACCCGTTTGGTCAAACATCCTATTCGGTCAAATGCCCTGTCGGTCAAACGTTTCCTTCTGTCAAACATCCCGTTCAGTAAAAAGTCCCGTTCGGTCAAAAGTCCTGTCGGTCAAACATCCCATTCGGTCAAACGTCCTGTTAGGGCAAGTTGTATTTTGGTCCGGTGGCAGTCGGGAAAGAGGCGCCTTGGTATGATGGATTTCGGTCTATCGAGACACACCCCATTCATTTTATATACAGGGTGCTCGGAAACACCGTGGACAAACTTTGAGGGGTGGTAGAGGGGACCTAGACAAGCATATTTCGAATAGGAATGGGGGTCGCAGATGCAAGAGCTAGAGCCCCTAATGTAGTGCGAAGGCGTTACAAAAGGCGGTTTTCCTACGGCCCGTTTTACGAAACAAACATAATAGAATGAAAAAAATTATTGCATGGGGTAAAGCAGTATTAATACTACTTCCACCATAAATTTGAAAACAAATTGGACCACTCGTTAACCCGCGGGGTGAATTATAAAACTTGCAATATTTGTTCCCTTTGTGTAATGGTATTTTTTATGGAAGTTGGTTTAAAAAATACCATCGTCCCACATTGTGGTGGGTCACAATTGTGGGTGAGGTGTCCCACTTACCCCATCACTTGGGGTAAGTGCGACACCGATCTCACTCATTTTTTAAATTAAATCCAATTAAGAAAAATATAAAGCTTTATTTTAGAAACTACTAATAGATTTTTGTTTATGGATAGTGTCTTTAACGAAATAAGTTAATAAGTTCAAATTTAACCTATTCAAAATTCTTCTATTGAGCTACAAAAATGCACTAGGCCAAAAAGAGGTCCCACTTACCCCAAGTGACCCTACATAAAATTTAATTTTATGTAATTTAAGTATGCATAAGTTTGATGATTTCATGTATACTTAGCATATAACTAAATAAGCTCTTATAGTATCCTGTTCCAAAACAGACCGCTTTTCGGTGATAGGAGTGAGGTTTTTTGGTTTTTCCGCTATTCGAACAAAAGCATCCCAATATTCAGCGTTCTCTAGCATCTGAACCCTTCATCTGAGAGAAAAGTTGTAATTGAATTTTTTGTAGCTTTTTTTACTTCTTAATTTTTATATTGACTGTTTTACTCAGAATCGCAAAAGTTATGTTCTACGGGCAGAAAACGAATAAAAAGGGTGAATGTCATTTTTTCGATTTTTCACCATGTTCCGTCACGAAATTTTGTTCGGAAACCTGAGATTCGAATTCAGCACCCCAAAAAACATACAGATAGTGAAAAATATCTTCTACCCCAAATTTTTCCCAAAATAAATACAATTTGACTGGACTATACTGCAGTAGTCATTGTTTGCTTCAATAAAATATTTCTTTAGACATAGGAAACGGTTTGATAACTACCTTGCATATAAATTTCATTTTTAATTTTACTAATTCTGTCTTTCTTTCATTGTGTAAATTTATGAAGCAAAGAATATCCTTAAAGAATCACTCTTAATCATTAGGAAAAGGGTTGTGAGTGGACGTGTTGTGAGTTGTGAGCGGTCATCTAAAAATCGTGCTTTGAGCGGACATTGATAAAAAATCGAGATCTAATCGGTAAGATAGTGATTTTGCATGCTATTTGTATAATATTTGTATTAATAGTAGTTATTTCAATGCTCTTTTGCAGGAAAACTGAATAAAATAAGCACTCAAATAGAAAACAAAATTTTAAATTTCATCATCAGAAGAACTGTAAAAAGTTTATGGCAGTTGGGAGGGCTGCCCCCCCCTCCAAACCCCCTCCTGCCCTAACTATAACCAAAATCGTTTTGGGTACAATCAGTAACAGTGACGATTCAGAAAAATGGTGCTTGGTACTCTTTAATATTACACAAAACACGCAAATCACACAAAAAGAGCATTAAAATAGCCAATGTTAATACAAATAGCATAACTTACCGATTCGATCTTGATTATTTATCAATGTCCGCTCAGATCACGATTTTTAGATGTCCGCTCACAACTCGTCCGCTCAGAGCACGACACCAGGAAAAGATATCATAGTTTCCTTTTTATCTTATAGTGGTTTTAATACGTGGTTTCCTTTAGATAAAAATGAATTCATGTTTAGCACAATATTCAAAATTTTAGGGGGAAAAACAAAGATCTTGCTTTTATTAAAAAGGTTCGCTTTAACAAATGTGATCTCCTGCAAGATTCGTTTTGATAAACTGGTAAACAAACACGCTCAAGATAAAACACCCTAAAAAAGAAGTTATTAATATGTTAATTAGCCTCTCAAAGATTAATTTGAAAAGATAATATTTTTGTTTCCAGGAGCATGTTCCTCCGAAAAGAAATCACTATTAGAATCGTCAAAACCTCACGAACACACATTCACAGCCTCTTAGCATTCTGGAGGAAATAAACTTTCCTGTGTGATAATGTCTTAACTTTTTTTATTCCTTCGTTCAACGAATTCAATTTTCTCCTCGGTTCAAATTGAATTAAACGAATTTGTATCCAAGAAAGCCTCAGTTCCCGCATTAATTCTCAGGCAATGGAGTCGGGCTTTTAAAAAATTACTATTTGAAGTAGTTTTAAAAAGACAGACGGGGAGAAAAAGAAGCGGTCCGATTTTTGTGTTTGTTCCATTCTCAATTATCGAACCACATGTAAACACGGGATTTGCTTTACTAATCTAATAAGTAAACACTGGCGACTGTTCGCAATCTCGAAGCCGATAGGGAATAACGCGAAATTTAATTTCCTATTTTGTCCCGGATTCCCTTTAATGTTGTGGTGGCGCTTTCTCTTCTCCCAATTACGGGGACCCGGAGATTGGGTAGGGTTTTAGATTTATTCTGTGGAATCTGCGTTGAGTTGCTAAGTGAATTGTGAAGGAACGAGAGCCGGCGCGTGTGCCTTTTCCGAACCGGAATTTTAAGGTGATTATCTGGGAAATAAAGTGTGAATAAGCATATTTCAGCTTCATGTGTTTGAATTTTAAGTTAAATTATTTAAAAGTTCATAAAATTATACAGGGTGTACCAGATAAATGTCAGAACTTCCAGTGGAGGTAGGGTACATGAAGACGAAAAATAATTTGTATAGGTTAGGGAGTCGTACATTTTCTATTGCAGTCCATCTACCAACAACGCACCCCTGTTTGTTTTTGATAAGTTCATGTGCCCCTAGAGTCTAGAGCCCTTGAGGATTCTGGCAGAATCCATTCCATCCATATTAACAGATGCGGTCCGTCGAGGTGTACACAACTGGTCAATGAATTCCACCTCCATGGCACTTCATTGCTCTTAGTTTTAATACAAAGTCATTTAAATGATAAATTAAATTGAATTATGACAGTTAAATTTCATCAGATAGTGATAGTTAGGAATTTTAGGTTATTGGGGTTTAACTGAGTACTTTCAACATTCAATCACTGAGCTATTAGATGTATTGTATGGGGCCATCCATTAATTACGTAAGGATGATTTTGGCAATTTTTTTACCCCCTACCCCCATGTAAGGGTACGTAAGATTTTTTAAACCCCTTCCCCCTATTCTTACGTAAGATTCCATTTCGTTTTTCAAAATAATAAAATGTTGGAAAACCTCTATGATGGTGCCAAGGCAACCATCAGCGAACGAAATGATTAACAAAAAAAGTTGAAACCAAAACTAAAAGATTTCTCTCATTTTGCTATTTTTTGTTTCGACTTTTGACTATTGGAAGATGAATTCAACTGTTTTATTTTTTATCTCAACTTAATGCTACTCCAATAAAAAGATACATCTGATATAGCTTCATTTTTTTAAATTAAAGATAGATAATATACCGAGACCGTCAGCATTTTTAAGTTTTTCTGGGGTTATTCAATAGTAATCTGATTAGAATAATTGGAATTTGTTTACATTAACTTATAAAATCTTACGTAAGAATGGGTTTGACCCCCATCCCCCAAAGTAAGTTTATGTAGAGACTTTTCCAACCCCCCTCCCCCTCGGGACCCTTACGTAATTAATGAATCGCCTCTATAGGCACTAGTGATTTATTTATAGTTATTTGGGATTAAGGAAAATATTTTTATTTCAACATTTTATCAAAAGTAAATCCCTAAAACTGGAATAGTACTTAGCTAGGACAACTGGCATGACCACTAGATACAATTAATAAGAAACAGGCATAATCAAAAGAGCTATCAGAGAAGAGACATCTTTGTTTCTTTGATGTTAAGGGGAATATTCAATTCAAATTTTAAAGAGTTAGATTAACTTTTAGGCATCGAGTTTTAGAACCCTTTAAAGGTCCATCATGAGAAAAAGATTATCTAGATAACTAAAGTTTCATACTCACAAAATATAAATCATACCAATTTGAAATTATGAGCTACTTTTCAAGAATTATTGATATGCATGTGTGTAGGTATTTTTATGTGGTAAAAAAGTATTTAATAACTAACGTTTTTTATCTTTGTATTTTATTTTATCATTGGAGTAAGTTCATGTATAAACAGAGTACACATCTTCAAAATCTAGAAGGAAGATAAATTTATTTACAAATAAGTTCATTCCCCTACCTTAAAATAGTTTTTACCTATTGTCAAAGATAATTTAAATTCGTAAGGATACATTTTCTTTCAGAATTAACCATTTCAATTACCTATTCCATTAAGCATAACCGAATTCTAAACATAACATTCCTTTTCCATTTCCTTTTAAGGAATATTTTCACTCAGAAAAACCTCTTGAAAAGAACAGCGATGATGGGCAGATAATTTTAGACCCACTCCATAAAAAAAAGAAGAACCCGAACTCAACATCAAGCCCTCACTCCTTGCCTTCATCTGAATCGAGAACTGGAATAAACTTTTTCCTTAATAGTCTTTTAAAAGCCGTAATCGGTATCGGAGTACTTTTAAATCCTTCAGACCGTTTTTTGAGGATTGGGTAAGAAAACTCAGGCTGCTTGAAAGATTTCTGTTTGAGGCATTTTGAATGCCCCAAAGGGATGAGCTGCACTTACATTTTATCTTAAGTATAAGTCCATCTTTTGGAATAATTAATCCTTTCTGTGTATCTCTGGAAATCTCAGAGGGATTGTAAGATCGTGAAATTCGCGTCGTTTTTGAAGAAATATTGAAGTTTTTGAAAAATATTACACGTCTTTATTTGAATATATTTGGAAGTTTTTGTAAAAATTAATTGAAAATATTTTATAATAGTTTTGATTTTGTTCAAACATTATTTTAAGTCTCCCTAAAAGTAAAGATTTTAATAGTTTGTTAACTAATGGATGGGAGGGACTATTTATGATTCAAATATGTTTCAGAATTTATAATTTATTTTAAACTCTTAAACATTAGGACGAGCTGGTTTTATGCGTTTCACAAACATTATGAAAATGTTTTCGATATCCCCTTTATGCATGATATATTTTAGTACTATATTTCCCAGGGGTCATCTGTGAGCTTATCTCTTTAAAAATCTATTATTTATATTTAATTTTTTCTAAGGATCATAACACGTTGTGGTATATGTTTTTATCTCTTCAATTTAGATTTTGTAGGTAGGTAGTTTCAAAACGGTACCCCTGACATGAAAACTCGAAGAATTTTAATGTCCCACTATTTTGCGGTACAAGTCAACCATGTTCTAATGTGCTTTCACGTTTTCTATGAATCCAAAATCCTGATCTCTAAACTCAACCGACATGTCGAAAAAGGATGAATTCTCCCATTCAAATTTTCCCTTGATTTTGATAACCCTTCAGAGTCCTGCAACTATAAGGATCTCTATTTGACCTACCTATTAGGGTGGAGCGAAAAAAACGAAACTTGAATAATCAAAACGTAATAGCGCGGAAAAGTTGCCATTTGTGGTCAGAAACAAGGTGCTAAAATTTTAGACCGATCAATTAATATCTCTTACCGCCGCAAGAGGGCTAAAGTTTAGAAAAATCGTAAAAAACACGTATTTTTCAGAAAAAAATTTATAATACACAAATTTACCGAAATATTTTCTATTTGGGCACAATAAGTTCATCAATGAGTCATTCAAGTGCCCTTAAAAATTAATTTCCGTGAAATAAAATCTTTAGCCACAGCAAGGGGGTCAAAATATCGAGAAAATGCAAAAAATTACAATTTGGGGGTAATTTTTACTATTTTAGGATTTTCATATTTTTTACATTATTTTTTACTTGCTTCTGGCGTAATTATAAAAGCCACTTTACTGCTTGAATTATTTAGCTCAAAATTATCAATATTTATCCCTCATATCACAACAAATAGGATCTTATACTTAACAGTCATCTTAAACGAAAATGATCCAGAAAATCGTTACAGATAGATTTAAAATCTAAAAAGGAAAGCATAAAATGTTCATAAAACACATCTATATATATATATATAAATCATAAAGAATATCACTAACAACCATTCCAACCTACAGAACCTTCTTATGCGAATATGTGTTGTATGTTCTACACTTTACTTTATGTAACACTAGTACTTTCTGCGAACATCCTCTGTTTTCAGGAATTTTAAGTCAGCCCTATCTATGAAATGAAATATGTTTAAAAACTTGTTAAGGTGGTAACCAAAACAGTTACCTACGTTTATGGAGGAAATATGCAGAAAATTGTAGCACCATGCAAGTTAGTCTTTCACGAATGAGGATTCAACCCGAGTCGCAATAAATTGTTTTAATGATTATCCAAGTTAATTTGCCGCCATAATTTGCAAAATCAATATGGTATCTATAAACTTGCAATTGCCAACTGATTTCCAACTTTTTATGCTTTCCTTTTTGGATTTTAAACCTATCTGTAACGGTTTTCTAGATAATTTTCATTTAAGATGACTGTTTAGTGTAAGATCCTATTTTTTGTGACAAGAGTGATAAATATTGTTAAATTTGGGCTAAATATTTCAAGCAGTAAAGTGCCTTATACAATTACGTCCGAAGCAGGTAAAAAATAATGTAAAAAATATGAAAATCCTAAAAGAGTTAAAATTACCCCCAAATTGTCATTTTTTGCATTTTCTCGATATTTTGACCCCCTTGCTGTGGCTAAAGATTTTATTTTACGGAAATTAATTTTTGAGGGCACTTGAATGACTCATTGATGAACATATTGTGCCCAATTAGAAAATATTTCGGTAAATTTGGGTATTTTTAATTTTTTTACGAAAAATACGTGTTTTTTACGATTTTTCAAAACTTTAGCCCTCTTGCGGCGGTAAAAGATATTAATTGATCGGTTTAAAATTTTAGCACTTTGTTTCTGACCACAAATGGCAGCTTTTCCGCGCTATTACGTTTTAATTATTCAAATTTCGTTTTTTTTCGCTCCACCCTACTACCTATGCTTGTGTTCCAATCAGGTTCCTAGAAGCATCAATATACCACTAGAGTTCAAAGCAAGATGTGTTGTGCCAAGACTTAGATGTGTCGCGATGATAAGGATGTTCCTCTTCAGCTGAACAGTAAGTTCAATGCTCTCGAAGTTTTTCTTAAGTCTAAATAGTGGTGATCCCATCTCCTACTAAAGGATTGTCCTATCGTGTTTGCATAAGAAAATCGTGTTTGCATATTCTGTAAAGCAGTTGGTCATCTGATTTCTTGGAAAGGTTGTCATATGTTTCCTAAGTTAAGGACACATCTTTTAAGTTTTAAACCAGAGGTCGGCAAGTAATTTTACTTGGGGTCAAAATAATTTTGAAAATTTTCTTTTTGACATTTTACTATAACTCCAGACCCCGTGGTGGTCCCATTCTGTAAATTTCCGATATCATAATGTATAACATTGCTAAATATATGTATAATTTTGAAAGAAATTTAAGGATACTAACATGGTTTTTTAAAAGCTTTTTTACTTAAAAAATTATGTAAGTAAATTTTTTTCATGGACATAGTCAAATTTTATTTTTATATCAAATTAAATCTTTAAAACGAGGGGTGATAGATTTAGATTTTTCTCGGACAAATATAACTGGAGTTATAATACATTAAAGTGCGAAAAATTGAATTTTCTTCCTTTTTTTTAAATTTTTATTAAAAAAAATTACTGATAAAGTTAAATAATAAAAACATTTTCTCATTCATATCATAGATGGGAACAATTCTCCTGAAAGTTTCATTAAAATCTGAGAGGGTCAGGTTGAATGCCGTGTTGATTTCACATGGAATGCCCGAACATTAGGCTATTCAATCACATATGTTACCAAAAATTTTAAGAACTACTCAAGACTTTGAATTTTGACATTGTGATTGATTATTAACTGATTTTCTGCATGTTATATCGTATTTACTAACCTATTGATATGGCGTTGAATGTGAAATAACACAATAATTTCATAAAGAAATTTTTATTTAAGTTTATGTTTGATTTTGTAAATGAACATGTTGTGATATTGTTGAATTTAGTTGATTTGTTTTTCTTTTAAAATGTTTATTGTTCTTGGCTATGGGATTTTCTTATGTAACTCTTTTTGTAGCGGGCTTCGGCCCTGAAGAAATTGAATTTATCCTTTTCCTACTAACTAACTTATATTATCAAGAAATGCCCAAAAATCAAATAGATTATTTCATAAACTTTTATTACATATAAACAACAACACATGCATATGTACAAATAGTCAAGTACCAACAATGATATATCCGAAAACGATGAGAGTATGATTTCAGACAGTGATATGAAACTCGGAAGAGATATAAGATGATGTCGCATCACAACTAAAGTTTGTCCACCAAAGACACACTCTCCTCTCTTTCACCAATGGGTAAATGACCTAAAGACTCCTACAATAAAAACACCACGTTAATATAAAAGGAAAAACACATACATTGCCAATTAACCAAGTGTATCATTACACCATAATGGTGGTTTAGTTATTCGTAATTGAAGAAATAGTTTTGAAATAAAAATAAAGTGTTGTTATAAATAGCAGGATTTTTGGAATATCAATATAGCTAATATGTAAATTTTAATAAGCTGGAAGTTCTAAAATCCATAAGCAAACATTTTTTATGATTCTTTTCTTGGAACTACAAGTAGAAACTACATAATTAAATTGATTGAATATAATGTATGAACGCATATTAAAAGCATGCTTTAAAATAAAGTTGACATTTCTAGAGTTTTTCTAAGCAACCTAAATGTTTTATCTATCTACTTCTCTGAAAGGTTGTCATTATTTTTATCAGGATACTTGTAAAATAAAATATATTGGGTTTAAAATAAATTCTAAAACAAAACAAACACATTCCAAATTAAATATAAATATTGTTCAAGTTTAATATTATATTATAATAATATATAATTTTTTACGAGTTAACTCGAAAACAAAAAGTTATCACTTTCACGGTTTGAACTTCAATAGGTAAAATTTGATACAAAAATCAATTCCTGAAAGGATTTTTTTTCATACATAAAAAAATCCTTGGATGAAATTAAAAGCGTTGAAGAAAAGTAAAAAAAAAGTTCATTAATGTACAAAACCACAAGTTATAATTTACAAGATTCAATTTTTAAAATTTTAAATTTTACTACAGACCCTGCAGTGTGAGACCTAGTATTACTTTCAGTAAATTGGATTTGGGTTATAAAACTAATTGATCAAGAGTTGGTTGATTGATTTATTGATAAAGTTCAATACCGTAAGAAAATCTCAGTGTCGCTATCAACCAAAAGTATTTGGGCACTTTGGGCATTTATATTCAAAACTATATTTGTTAAGATGTACTTTTATATTACCTATGAAACATACACAGTGCTGTAGAAACAATTAACACGTAGTACATACATCTTGATAAGTGATACTGTTCTCCATTCGTCACATCTGAAAACAAAATAAAAATTAGAAAACCACTATGCATTCATGAAATGAACTATGAATGAATTCAACCAAAAGTTTACCAAAGGCCCCCAGCACTTCCGGTGTATATATTATTAAATAATGCTACGGGAAAGGTATTGAACATTATTAAGATTATTAACAATGCCCAGTTTGATCACATAGCCTGTAACTTTGAAAACATTAAAGATAAATATTTTTTCCGGTTTGAATAATACAGTCGGAAGTCTTTGGGGTCTAAGTGACGTCACACAGTTGAACCGGTTGAACCAGTCTATAAAATGGGATTTTCATATGCGTAATAATATTTTTACACCAGCTAAGAAAATTTTGCTAGGTGTTGAAGCTATAAAAATTTAGAGACAGGTAACTTAAATTTTTAAAACATTCATTATTTGAAATCAAATGCATAACAAATTCTACAAAGAATTAGTATGTAAAACTATTACTTTTAAATCTTAATTTAATTTGCATTCACAATGTTTATATAGATCTATAATTGAGTAATTTTTATCCTCATTAATCTAACAAAATGCTAAAAAGTGGGACAAAATTATGCAAATTCATGTTTTGAAAAGATCATTATAGTCTTAATATTAGAGGAGAGTGGTGCACCTTGGGACATGGCCCACTCCACTTTTCAGACGCAATTTTATAGTAATAAACTTGTGCTTATAGGTACTTATGAATGAACCTAAAATCTAACTTCCAACGTGTTTTGGAATCTTTGGTGCACCTGAATAATTATTTCTATTAGTTTTCTTGTTTTACGTGGTGCAAAGTTGTTGTTTCACTTAAATCACTTGTAGTTTCAAAAGCATTTTTAATAAAAGAAATGAATTTATATTATTATAATTGTAATGAGGATAAAAAACATCTGTCTACTAATATTTCAGGAAAAAAGAGAAAATTTTTTGCTAAACCCAAAAGAGTAATTAAGCTTAACATTCAAAGCGTCAAGTGGGGAACCTTGGGACATGTTAAAAGATACCTGAAACCTTTCATTAGTAAAAAATGATTTTATTTTTTAGAAAAATAACTAATTTATGACTATTACTAATTAATAAAAAGTGTCCCAAGGTGTCCCTTAGTTGCCTTTTAGTTTTATTTTATGTCTTTTCATCACACAAACATTCATACTATTTATGATTTGTTACATAAACCGTAATTCTTAATCCCCTTTGAGTATTTCTCAGACTTTTTCCCATTTGAGAATAAATATTTTAATAGTTATCTACATCACTGTGTAGCCAAAACAGAGAGAGAGAGAAGAGGATCTAAAGTATTTACTACATCTATAAGTATTAGAGAATATCAAAAATTTGGATAAAAATATTGTATTTTATACAAAAATAAATTTTAAGGTATCAATGAACCCAATAAGAGTAAAACTCACAACTCTAAAGCGTCACCTCCAACCGTGGACCGGTTTCGTCCTTGCTAGGACTCATCAGCACGGTATAGGAAAGTAACGCAAGAGAGCGGATACTAGTATAGCCGACTTTTTCATCAATGAACCCAGTTTAAGAAATTATTTTAAACCCTAAAGAACTATGCATTTTATATTTTTGAAGAGTAAAAGGCCCATTTTCTTATCCTTAACTGCCAATCATTATTTCAGTAAACACATTTATTGTGTATTTAAACAGAAATCCGTTAACTTTATGGAGTTTTACGACTCAGCGTGAAAATTGAATTTCATCATCATCATAGCTGTCAAAAGATGTTCAATAAATCTCATAAGAAGTTTGCTGAACACATAAAAAACTAAAAGCGACCTTATTTGAAAGGTTGACAGAAAATCCATTCACAAGTACAACCCATCAATAACCATCGACACATCCACACTACTTTAAAAACAAATCTGTCATCCAAAAAAATCAACCTTTCAAAAACTCAACACTGGAAAACTCGAACCCTCGCAACAAGTTTTAATTCCAACCTTTCAAAAATCAATGGCAAGTGTGTAATAATACTCGATACCGTCTTATGTCCTTAAGCCGAGGGCATAATAAAGCATTAAGTGTATACTATATCGGTGTTTACGCACATAGAAATGATGTATGGCCTTTCCTTCCAACCAAAAAAAAAATGGCGGAAACTATTGACTAAAATGGACGGCGCGAAAATCAGCCGGCTCGCATCGATTCCCGATCGGTTAAAAGCAGCCTCGTGGCCACCGGAAATATTTATTCTGATGCTTTTTATCGTTTTTCTCGCCCGTTTCTTGACGTGTTATTCGCAGGGTAACAATAATGACTGTTGCGCTCGCTTTTTAAAATAAAGCAGTGAGATCGAATGGAGCGGTCAATGGCGTTTTAACGTAAAAACGAACGATAAAAACGCGGCGAATATCGATTGGAGGGCTAATGTATCGATGGAAGGAGGGGTAAATCTTAATGCTGGGGCTTTTCTGGAAGTGAAAACTCGTTACAGCTGGCGCGTATTCGTAATGAGAATTAGTGTTCGGAAGGAGTTGGAGCTGCTTGCTTGTTCCAATATCCATTGCTTTGCCGGTCTCGTTTGGAAATGAATGGATGTTATAAATTTTCACGGTATTGGATTTTTAAAGTAACGAGGGAGATGTTTCTTTATGGTAATGGGGAAGTTGAATTCGTCCCCTGAAGCGCCATTGTATTATTGGATGTGTCGAGATTGTTGTATTTAGGGTACAATGAGTTTATCGATGAGTTTGCGATGACTTGCACTCATAGAGCATAGAGTGATTTTCATACCACCCACTATGATTATATAAATTTTTTTGAGCTATGTTGTTGTTGTTGTTGTCGTGTGCCACTTGGAATACCCAAGCTCCACAAGGATTCAAGGCAAAAGGGGGTGCGGCTCCCTATGAGCTATAATTATGTCAATATATTATTTGTATTTGTAATAAAACTTTTTGAATCTAAAATAAATTTTAAAGTCATAATTTTTTAATAGAGGTTATTTCATCTGCAATTTTTGTCGCAAATTTTAAATCGTCACTTAAAAATGTATAACAAATTATTTCTTCCATTCATATTGTTGACGCTTCTATTGACTTAAACTTTTTTAACTTCAAATACTTCCCAAAACAATTGGGAAACTTTATGCTGTCTCCCCTTTATACTTTCCATGCTTTTTTAATGTCTAATACCTCATCAACTATACATCATATAACAATACATCAACTAGAATGTACTGTTTTTTAAATAAATCAAGTTTCTTTGCAGAAAACCAATATGGCTTTATAAAGGGTCGTAACACTGAATTAGCTCTTCTTGACTTCTCTAAATTTATTTATAATAGTATAGATAAAAACATGAAAACTGCTGCTGTTTTTTTAGATATTTCTAAAGCATTCGATTCAGTAAACCACTCAATCTTAACCATAAAGCTAGAAACCGCAGGTTTTAGAGGTCCAATATTACAATGGTTCATTTCTTATCTTTCAAATAGAAGGCATCGTGTCAAAATCAGAGAAACAGTTAGTGATTATCATTTATCAAATTGTGGTGTCCCCTAGGGTTCGATTCTCGGCCCTCTTTTATTTGTAATATTCATAAATGATTTTTGTAAGTTAAATCTTTTTGGAAAAATTATAACTTACGCGGATGATTCTGTTTTACTTTATTCTTGTTTAAATTCTAGCGAGTTAAAACTCCAGATCGAATCTGATATGATTGAAATAAGTAAATGGTTTTCTTTTAATGACCTAACTTTAAACCTCACAAAAACTAAATTTATTCATTTTCATTTAAGACAGACAAACAATGACTTAAACATCAAATTCCATTCTAGGTCCTGCAATGGTTTAATTCTGAATTGTAACTGCCATTTACTTCAGCAAGTAAAAAGCATAAAATATTTAGGAATATTTATAGACTCTAATCTTAAATGGAAAACTCATGTTAAAGAATTGAGTAGAAAACTTCGCTTTGTTTTAATAAAATTTCATCATCTTAAAAAAAAATTCATAAATCATTTCTGTTCACTTTATATTATTCATGGTTTTACTCATTAATAAATTATGGAATAATAATTTGGAGTGGTGAGTATAAAACAAATTTATTTCCATTAATATCAATTCAAAACAAAATGTTTAAGTTATTAAGTTCTCCTTTAACACCAAATTTTAAAAATTTAAATCTTTTACCAATACGCCACATTGCTTTTTTTCGTATTATACTCTTTTTATTTCGTAAAAAGGATTTATGTAAGTTAAAAGAAAATATTTCAGACAGAAGACCAACATTTATTTATCAAACTCCTAATTTCCGCAAGGAAATTTTTCGTAAGCACTTTTTCTATCTAGCACCAAAACTATACAATAATTTACCTATAGATTTACAAATCATTCCAAATTTATGCACTTTTAAACGCTCTTTATTTAAATTCATAATTGAAATAGAAAATTTAGATGTTTTTTTCCCGATTTCTTAAAAGAGAAGCAAAGTTTTTATTTATGTACTCGCTGTGCCATTTCATTTTATTTTATGTTCTTCAAATATGTATAATTCTATTTATTTTATGTTCTTCAAATATGTATAATTCTATTTATTTGTTTGATAATGCCTAGGCTTTTGTTGTTTTTTGTGTTCATTATATTTAATTTCAATTTATTTAGTAACATATCTTTCGCCTGTACGCGGGTTCTTTCCCCTTGGCGATTAATATATTTTTTTATTGTGTTTTATGTCCTATTGTGTGTGTTAATAAAGATTATTATAAAGATTAAAAAAATACCTATCTAATATATGTCTTAAGGCCCTGATTTACCATAGTCTTATGAGACCTGAACCTAGAGGCGAGTCATCTTCTTATGCCTGAAAAATTGTCGTCCAATTTTGTGAGTTTAGCCTGGGAATGTTTCCTTGTTAGTACACCAACAACAGCAAATTTTCTAAATCGAGGCCCTGTATTTTCCAAAACACAAACACTTCAAATCCAGCAGTACAGTCATTCCCACAACTTAATCCACCTGGGCTCAGGTAGCCCCTTCTCCTCCACCCACATTATCACATCCCATCAACGGGAAAACGCTTTCATTAGTCATCCTGTCCTCGTGCACCTGCCTCTTCTCATGTGCCCTTCCATCCTTCCTTTTTGCCGATTGTCTCTCTCTCTCGGTCATTAGGAACACGCTTCTGTTTAAAACACAGCGGAGGTGAATCACTTGTGCCATCATCGAATGAATGAATGGGAAAAAATATATTGAACTCATGAATAAATTGGGAGGTTCGATCAATGGGGGTTGTGTGTTAGGTGAAGGGTCTTGTAAGAACGGGGGAGATTTTGCGATTGCCGTGTATGCCTTGTTGTTATAAAATCATTATAGTATCTGCCGACTTACGATCGATTCTTGATCGAAGAGATGTTACATGAGTGATGTTTCAAACTAGAGAGGAGAAGAACCATTTATTTGGTTTGTTTTATGTAATAATGTTAACTTAAAATATAATTTATTGTCAGTATTATTAGTTTAATGTATCTAAAGTCTTCATCTTTTAATGTGGTATTATCGTTGTATCTTTAATATATTAATCATTTTTAACATGCACTTTGAAAGCTTTATAATATCTGGTTAAAACATATGCAACACTTGTTTTGAGTTGAAATTTATGAATTCATACTGGCATATTATTTAAGTGTGAATTAAAACTAAATTAGATCATTAGGGAAACTAAGTAAAGACTAATTTTTTAAAAAAAAGAAGACAAACATAGAAGAAAACATAGAAGACAAAGTTTGAACTTTAAGCCAAATAACTGGAGCATAAGCAAAAAAAGCAGAATAAATATCAAAAAATAATAAAACATTCTCATTTCAATTTGTGTATTTCAAAACGAGTAATAAGGACGAGTTTTACTGTATGATTTCAGGAACCCCAAGAACACTTCCGCTTATATAGTTTAAACCGGAAATACGATTCATTTTTTCTGTTGTGGAATTTTGGAATACACTGAAAGTGCTAGAGATTCCTTGTCAAAGTGACAAGTTTTTCCATCTGAACTCGAGTATATTCTGCACAAATTCATAAATAACTGAGAATCAGTCTTTATTAATTGGAAATTAAATATTTATTTTATATATTCAGTTAAGAAAATAAAATTTCTTTTCTGAAAGTATACGTATTTTTTCTGCGAGGAGTGTGTTTTATGTTACTCTTTATGTAATTGTCAAAATTAAGTTTTAAAAAACCTTTACTTTCATTCATTAAAAGTTTTTTCTTCTGTTATTTCCCCAATCCACTCTTCTAATTGATGCTTTGAAAACTCCAGTCTTTCTATTACCCAAATTGTAATAAAATGATAACGTAAAAATTATTCAATCGATAAGAATGAGCAATAAAAAGCGCTATTATCTTCAATAGTTAACCTCATTTGCTAGTTAAAGATCTATTCAAACTTCAAAAACGATGCGTAACTAAAACGACCCCCAAAATAACAATAAAAAACCAGTTCCATTATTTAATTGAACCATTTATTTTTTCAATCAAAACCATTTTTCAAAACGAATTTCACAAATTCCCTCCAGCACCCAGACAAAACAAATACAAATAATAAAAAAACTTCTCAACTCTTATTTCTCTTCCCGGAATGGCAACGAAAAAAAGGGTACAAAAAGCTTTAAAAGTGTCAACAGCGGACACTGTCGCAGCGAGATTAATTTCCGTCTTTGGCAACACAATGGGGGCGATGTGATTCAGGATCTTTCATTGCCGGAGAATGGTTTTATTGTGCAAAGGGGGGAGCCGTCTAGTTCCGGATCGGCAGAAATGGAGGCGTGAAGAAAACGGAAAAAGCTTCGACGACTCTCTTTCGTCGCTGGAGGAGAAAAGTTATTAAGTATTGTGTCGTTAACAGTTTCAGATGGTTGCCTTTTTATCAGGGGGAATGGGGTCGGATGCTTGGCAAAGGTGAGAATTTCAATACCGATATAATGGAGGGTTTAAGGTTCAGGATGAGACTAAAAAGCAAATATTCAAAGATTTTTCTAAATGGTCTTTATTATTCAATATACTTCTATACTCAGTTGCAACTTAACTTGAGCCTGTAGAAATATATGCTGAGAGCAACCCAAGAAAGTACATAGTTCCCCGCGAGGTGTCTGAATTTTGAGTGAAATTTAGAGCTTCAATTTTGAATAATGATTAGTTTTTAAATCCACGTATATTAAGCATCTTTTCATCCCGATATGCATAAAATATTCAGTATTATTATTTTTTAAAGTGGCCTAACGAGTAGTAGTAGTACAACTCACTCTCAAACTCGCCAGCTAATAATTAAGAGCTTCTAGCAACCCAGCAGGCTTTCTATTTTCTCAGATTTTCTTCCACGTGGCTATGACGTCAGGCTCAACTTAAGTTGCATTCGAATATAGAAACAAGGAATAAATAAAAGAAAGGTTATTATGAAAACTATCTGTAAATTTATGCAACTTGTTCATTTTTATGTTTTTCTAGTTTATCTTAAATTTTTCAGGAATCTACTACACGGGAGACTTCGCACACTTCATGGTTTAATTAAGTTAACAACCTAATGAACTGTTTAAAAGGAAGTACGGGAAAATACTTGCGATTTGATAAGACGCGAATCTTGGTATGAAAAAATATGAAAAAAATAAAAAATTTAATTATTAAAGTAAGTGGGAACAATGGAATTCCTTAGAGAGTAAAAATATTATAATTTTTACATCCTTGCAGAAGAGGACAAGCAATACCTCCAAATAAACAGGTTAAAACAAGGCTACACATATCGTTTTTGAAGTTGAAGGTTAATTTGAAACTTATTTAGATTTTTTTAATCAAAACGAAATTCAACAGTACGAAAAACTCAATCTTTCTCGATAATCCCTTTAAAAGTTGCAAAATATATTAATTTAGTAATTTTACTGATAAAAATAATATTGAAACTACTTCACGAGTTTTGTTTATAAAATTAGAAATATTTTCTTAAACTGGATAAATTGGGTGCGTTCTCGGATTTCTTCATATTTTATTCATGCATCAAGAATTAAACCCGTATAGGGGACTATTTTTTTTTCTCAATCCGTAATCCCTTTTTTTTTTCATTAAACTCACTTTACTTTGTATCAATTGTATTTAAAATTAATATAAATTTAAATTTAAAAACATTTTATTTGTAAAAATGATTTTTCATAGAAAAAAACTAACAAATATTCCTTATTGTTTTACTCATTCTCCTTTTCACAATTAAATAAACTAACATATAAAAAAGTAAAAAATCATAATCTAAGATAGGATTAAGATGAATTTGTTTAATAATAATTTTTTTAGTAACATTTAAAAACTAAAGTTACCATCCAAAATGCTATCACTATCACTTTATTCGAAAATATAAATCAAGACGAAACCAATTAAAATTTTAAAGAATAATAAATTTCTCTCAGCTGTTAATTAAATAACTAACAACTGATAAGAAGTGCAGTGTTAGTAATGACATTTGTCTATAGATGGCAGCACCTAAGAGATGGTGGAGAAATTTGTGGAGAAACCTATAATACAGCTATAACAGTATGCACTATAGGGTTAATCTATTTTAATACGCTGTCCGGAATTTGATGCAGAAATTTATTTCAAAATTTAAAATAATCATTTTTAAAATTTTTAAAAGTTTGTAACCTGTCGTATCTTTATCTAGATACCCATTTTTTAATTTTTCAAACTTTTATGGATTAAGAAAGTATTTAAGATCAAATGTAATCAAGAGAAAAACAAAGCTATTATTATTTAAAAGCCTTATTAGGTCAGTTTTAACATATGCATGTGAAACATGGACATTGACTCGTGCAGATGAAGACATGCTGGGCATATTTGAAAGAAAGATATTACGGTGCATTTTTGGAGGAATCAAGAAAAACGGTCAGTGGATAAGAAGAACAAATTTAGAACTCTATCGATCATATAATGAACCAGACATCATAAGATTCATTAAGGTTCAAAAGATAAAATGGGCAGGCCACATAGTAAGGATGGATGAAGACAGCATTGTGAAAAAGATTTTTGATGCCCTACCAACTGGAACGCGTAGAAGGGGCAGGCCAAGTCTCAGATGGCTAGATACCCTGGAGAAAGATCTCTCTACATTGAAAATAAAAAATTGGAAATCCATTGCCAGAGGAAGGACAGCTTGGAAAAAACTACTAGAGAAGGCCAAGGCCCATCCTGGGCTGTCGAGCCAGTGAGGAAGGAAGGAAACTTAAGAATGAAAAAATGAAGAGATCATCAAAATATATAAATAAGGAAAAATATTTATATCTAATCAATATCAATATTTTCCCTTATGTTTATATTTTCAGCATGTGCTCATATCATTTTGTTAAAAAAATCTACTTATACAATTCGTCCATAATTAAATATTGTCAAAATTCCACCAAGAAAAACATTGCTTATTAATTTTTTTTAACTTTTCAAAATATTATTGTTGAAATTCTTAACTTACTTTATTACTTTCTTTAGTTAATATACATTGGTTTTCTTTCTATTAGAAGCGGCTTTACTTTGTTGTCAAAGAATAAAAGTAGATGGCAGCACAATCTAGAAGTTTAATAATGCAACCTGTTGATTCCTCCGCTTAAGTTTATTGCTATTAAGTTTATTACTTATTAAGTTATTGAATCTTAAGTTTATTACAATATTTTAATAAATTTAATCACATATTATGGTGAAAGCAGGAAAAGGAGAAATATTTATTGAAAGAGAAAATATAGCTTGTTGAATGTATAAACTGAGACGATTATGCGAATTTTGAAGATAAAAATGTAAAATAAAATATTTTTCTTTTGAAGAACCCTGTGGAATATCTAGAGATTCCGTAGGTTTTTAGTTTCTAGTATTTGACAATTTTCTTTTTATTAAATATTACTTTAAACTGAAATAACAAAAATATATAAAACCAATTTCAAGGGGTTTTTTTAATTTTAAACTGTTAAATCAACTTTTCTGAAGTAAAAGTTGACTTACTCTTTTGGACTAACAAAACAATAAACACACAATAAGAGTAAAATTAAAATGACAAGGATAAAAGATTTTACTCAAAACTACATTAATTAAAACATCTGATTTCGCATTTTAATAAATATGAAAATTAAAACTGTTTATAAAGCTTTTATTTTACTGATACGAAATGTTATTAGTTATTAGAAAACTTTATATTGTAATCACAGTTCCTTTTAGAGTAAAAAATGTCCCTTTTGTGTTTTTTATCTGTTTTTAATACATTTTTATGTTGTATGGTAATAGGTTATTATTTAAACTTCTGTCACCACAAAAATCTTTCATTCCGTATCTTATTGATAACTTTCTATGAAAATTAGAGTTTCTTGCTTTATTTCATAAAAGTTTTTGAATTAAGAAGTCATTTCTTATTCTTTACCTTTTATAATCGTTTTTAACATTTTGATTTTCAATGTTTTTCCACTCCACTACTGCAACCAGTGTTATTCTTAGGATTTTTTTGGAGGAGTAAAAATACTCCTTGACTTTTTTAGGAGGCGTGAAATTCATTTATGAGGAGTGAAATACGAAAATATCATAAAATATACATAAAGAGACACATTTCTTATAAAAACGCTTTTTTAATGGACAAACTGAAATAGAAAAAAATGAGAATGCTATTTTGGTTTTTAAACAATTATAGAATCTGTTAATATAAGTAGAAAATATTAAACATTATAAATAAAATCATTTATTTTACATTAAACATTCTAACTGAAATATTTATTTAATGTTACGAATTTGAGTAGAAATTTTTTTTGATTTCGATGGGGTGCCATGCATTTTTTAAGCAAAACCAAAATTCAAAGCGTGAAAATACGCCTGGCTAGTTTTTAAAAGCGTATTTCCTATTTTCAATGCGTGAAATACGCTCTCAGAGGCGTTAAAATTATCACTGACTGCAACCACTACTTCAGTTTGTTTTATCTAAAATATCTTCTCAGTCCCTTAGGTATTACAATTGCTTATACTATAGATTGATAGTTTTTGCGTTTTACGTTGAAAAAGGTTAAGTATAGTTTATTACTCTGTAATGAAAATTTTATTAAGATAAAACGCAATTAAAATTTGGATGATCGTTATGATCGTTATAAAACACAAAAGTGTTGATTAAGACTTATTTATTTTACTTGATATTTTAAATATCATTTTAAAATATAAAAGAACTCCATCATTACATGCATCAAAACAACTTGCTAATTACTAATAAAATGTCAAGTGATTTGATTCAAATGCGTCCTCTCATTTTCATAACAGTTTTTATATTATAAGTAAATTAACTTAGTTATTATATTCACAAATCATTCAAGGAATGTCTTAATTCCAGTTTCCCTTCATTAAGCTTAAATTTTGTTTCTTATATTAAATTAAAGCGCATTTATTAAATACTAAAAACAAAAACTTGCTTCTTACTGCAGTAATAACAAAAAAACGCAAGAGTTACTTGTTATTTACTTAAACTTGATAAGTTCGTCATCTATAGAAATTTCTTCCAACAAGTTAGTAAAGGGACATCCATAAATTACGTGAGGTCAAAAAAAGGGGGGGAGGGGTTTGGAAAAATATCACCAAATCTCACCAAGGGGGGAGGGGGGGGGGGTCGATTAAAATCTCACGTCAACTTTTTAAGTTAGAAATTAAACGATTTTTTAAGTATGAGAAAGGAATAATACCCACAAATAAGATACTGTGGTGATATTTAGGCGGAATAATGTCCTTTTCCCCCAAATCATTAATAATGGAAAAGTTTTAGGTGCTGTGAAGCACAAAATGCAGAATAGGATAGAAAATAATTTTTATAGGTTGTAGGTAAATCTCAAGTGGGGGGGAGGGGGAATCCAGCAAAATCTCACTAAATCTCACCAAGGGGGAGGGGGTTCCAAATTTTGGAAAATCCACCTCACGTAATTTATGGATGTCCCCTAATCGTTCCATTTCTACATCATACGCTTATCATACATCATACGCTACAAACTCATTGAAATTCAAAACCGAAATAAGACGCACGTTTTTTAGCGCCGGGTCTGCGCCACAAGAAAACTGGTTTGTTTTCTCCGAACACAGAATAAAGCGAAATTCCGGAAATGCTTTCTTTGTGTCGAAGGTCACCTTAAACTAAATGGAAATTACCTGCAATAGACATATCGATCATATAATACTTTTATATAGCTCTGATGTAAGGCATAAGCAAAATCAAATTTTGAGAAGCCTAAAATTTATTTGATTTTTCTTACACTTATAACTATAACATGAACATTTTTAAAAAACTGAAGACTCTAAAAAAATATCAGCATTTATTCATGAAAAGTTACCTTTTTATAATCTTATAATCCTAGAAAATTCAACACTAAACTAAGATAATATAAAACTACTTCGATTAAAAATAGTATTTCACTTCATTTCGTAAGAACCTTCAATTTCTTTAAAATCAATGAAGACTCTTCACACTCTGAGAAATGTTAGTTCTTTTTAACATCAAGCGAGGATTTTAAGAGGAAGTTGATCCCAAAGTTGTTTTTCTTACCCTCTTATTATTTTTACAGCCTCGGTTTTTCCCCGCTTCTGGATTCCTTCTAAGGATAAATAAATTTACAAAATCTCATTCCCTTGCTTTCATAAAAAGAGAGACTAACTTTCAAAGTATTTGTCTTTGAAAGTAATTTAATCTTCCCGCGACGAGAAAAACGGATTTGTGAATAAAAATAAGTTTTTAAATGTATTCCGAAAACTCTTAAATATTTTTCCAGTCCCCATAATCTTCAACGGGCAGAATAAAAGTTAAGTAAAGTGAGATGCTTTAAATGAGGTATAAGAATGTGTTTCCGCTCCATAAAATGTGCGCTATCACTCTGTTCGATTATGTTTATATAGTGTGTTTTTGCATAGATAAATTCTTTCTCGACACTTCTTTTGCAATAATGTGTGTCCCTATACCATTGAGAGTTGATTTAACGGGATTTTTAGACTCTCATTTGTTATTGCTGAATATCCGAATGTTTTATTGACCGTTTATAGGCTATCATTAAACTTGATTTTGTTTCATTATGTTTATTATTACGGTAACTTAGATAAGCATTTGTTTTTTTTGTATCAAAACGCATAATATTTTTACTTTCTTGTTATGAGCTATTATGTTTCACAGGAAAGATGGATTCCAAATAAGCTCTCTAAGCATATGTTTTGATCTTGATGTTTTTACTGTACCCATAGGTGACTTTTCATTAGAATTAAAGTGATTTAGGGATTGTGTTTTAAAAATTAAATTTAAAAATGCGTCTTCGTTTTCAAGGTAAGTAGTGTAAAAAGGTAAATTAAAGTTAAATTAATTATTCTGTGTTCCTGTGGGGTGAAATATTAATAACTATGTGTTCAAAATTATGCATCTACAATAAAACTTGAAAAAATATTAGTATCTATGAACTAACCAGTAAAAATATTACTTTCAGCAACGTTACAATGTTTCATGAGATTAATTTTATTTCTTCATTCTAATTTCCTCTCCAATAGGTAAGCACTTATTTGAAATAAAAAAAAATAATATTAAATTTTAACATTGTGCTTATTTAAAAAAAAACAAGAATTGAATATATTTCATTCTAGTGTTGTTTTATGTCTCAGTAAGGTTTGGATTTTAACCTATGTCAAACTTATGTTGCTTTTCAAATACAAATCCGTCTGTTATAAACTGATGATTGTACACAAAGTGTAATGAAATTATAGAGACATAAGTAAAAATTCGGGGATATTTTTCTTCTTTCATCATTTAACTCATTAATGGTTTATTATTATCATTAATGGTTTATGGTTTTTAAATTGAAAACACTTGGTTAAGTGCTTTGAATTTGATAAAAAAAACTATACAGTCGAAACCGCTTAATGTGATCGCAATTGTCCGAGATTAAACTGATAACATTATTCGATCGATAACACTATACTAAGCGATCTCATATCAAACAGCAGAAAATGGTGTTTTAGATTGTTTGCTTAAAAATCAAAATCATGTAATCGTAATTAATGTATTTAAAACACTATTTTTACACTAGGCAGTAGGTACTTGCCAACTTAAAATTTTAAGGGGATACGAGTAGTTAAAATTATAAAATAAAATAATCGCTTACTTAGTAATTTTATTTGCCTAGAAAGATCTTTCTTTTTTCACTCTATTATAGCCTTCCAGCCACTCTAATAAACAATCTGAATTTCAGTAAACCATAGAGTTCAGTAAACAGGGAAAATTAAAATATCTTATCAGACACATCTGCAAGGTGGCGATGGTTTCTTTAACCAATCACAAGTATGGATTCGGACCCCCCCCTCTTTAACAGTTTTCTTTCAATATGCCTAAGGTTTAATTTTTTCTCTTACTGAGTTTCAGAAAAAAGAAACACCAGATACTCTGGTGGGGTAGATGTTTACTTGTACAAATTGACCTTCAAAATGACTCGAAATAAGACGTTTTTTTTAGGGGATATGGACAAATTTTGATAACATTAAGCGGCGAGTTGATTCATAGTTAATCACATTAAACGATGTATTTTACATTAAATTAAATAGGAATGATCGGGACCAGTCGATTTCGATAACATTATCCGACATTAACCGTGACCACATTAAGCGGATTCGACTTTAATTATATCAGACCATGTTAAATTCCACCACCCCAGAAGTGTAGTAAATTGCATTATAAAAGAATAGTTTAAGTATACCTAAAAGTAAACATAGGTCTTCTCTAATATATTAGACCATACCACACAATGGGCGATAATGATAAAAGCCCAAAAGCTTTACTCTCTGAGCAAATTAGTATTTATGACACAAAAGAATAGCACGATGTGAAATAAGTTTCTATAACAATAGCTGCAACAGCTCAGAGGATATAAACCTTTATCATGTAGCCAATGGAAGGTAATAAGGATAAGCGGTAAAAGCGGACGTCGATAAATAAATTTGTCGGAGACACGAAGAAAGAACTTACCATAGTTCATCATTATCAATCAACAAACACCATTATCATTAATGTTTCTTGCTCTTCGGAAGACTAGGAAAACCTTAACACCCAACCGTTAGCATGTTTGCTTTTAAGTGCAAATTAGTTGGAT
The DNA here is from genome assembly GCA_024610705.1 of Tetragnatha versicolor. NCBI lineage: Eukaryota > Metazoa > Arthropoda > Arachnida > Araneae > Tetragnathidae > Tetragnatha > Tetragnatha versicolor. The sequence continues at coordinate 42,575,697 of JANDEH010000002.1, read as the reverse complement.
TCCAACATAACGTCTTCAGAACACCACCTACAAGATTCCGTTCTTAATATAAGTCTAATCCAAACATGTTTATCTCACCTTTGTGCTTTTCGGACTTAAAGTGTTGAAACTAACTTTTATAATTATCTTATCCAAACTAAATGTATCCTAATTATAATGAACAAACTGTCAGTTTAAATTTTGCTCTTTAATTCCCCCTGCTTAACACTAGCACAATAACCTGTTCATATGGATCAAAACTATTTCATTATGTTTAAATAAGTACATTATAACGGAGATAGTTAAATCAAAATAATGGTTTTATCACGTGTAAATCTTCCATTCTTTGCAGTATAGAAAGTAAGGACTTATTGCCAATTACATCAAAAGCCTACGCTGTGAGTTGGGAGAAAACTAAGTACTTTATTTTAATTGGGTTTAACAAAGACTACTGTATAATTGTACGTACCAAGAGACTACTGCATAATTATGTACTGCAGTAAATTCCACGGTAGGTTAATTGTATTACTAGTTTAAATTGTAGAACAAGCTAAGAAAATTAATTCCTTCACCAGAGTTTTCACACAGCAAAATACACAGGCACATTTGCTCAAAACTAATTATTCAACTCAAATAGCAGTTGACCAACGTAATAACAAGCTCATAATTAGCAATAGTTTTGTTTCCTAATGCAATATAATTTCTTTATGGACACATCCTGTCTTTTATGTAAAAGAAATAACGATATAAACCAATACATTATATGAATCGATTATTTCAACAAACCACTCTTTAATGATGGAAAAAATTAAAAATTCAGCAAAAAAGAAGTTACGTAAAAAAACTAACTTTGAAAAACGTCTTTTAGTATGACCTCCAGGAAAACCCTCATAAATCACATATTATCTTGTTAGACCCCTCTATAACACACATTTCCACCTCAAAGCCTTGCCGTCCTCTCTTTCATGGATTATGCAATAGGAAACCACTTACATCTCTGCCTTTCTCTCTCTCCCTCCACACAAGAGGCTATTTATCCCTTCAGACATCCAAGCACCGGATAACGAAGAACACCTATCCCACTCCGCTCTCCCCCCGTCCGCACTTCTTCGGATCTTATTACTCCCGACAGCAATAAATTCGACTCAACTCCACTTCTTTCTGGCACGAAAGGAAAGAAAAAAGAGGTTTTTGCATTTTGTCCCCGAGAAAGAATCGATTCTCGAGTGGATCTATGTTGTAGTATCGATTTTTAAAACTGACCTTCATGTAAGATTTAACTATTAACCTGCTCTCAGGTGTTATCTCTACCTAAGAGAGCCATAAAACTCTTCTGATGTTGCTGTATCACTATTTTTTTCCCAAATTGGAATGTATAAAGATTCCAAATATTATTTTTCCATTAGGTATGGAGTAATTTTCAATACGGAACAGGCTAAGGGATGGTTTAAGAATATATCCCCCCGAAACCAAGAAAATTTCCCCTTCTTTTTAAGATAAAAATATTATTTAGTCATATCCCCAAAAATTCCTATATCCTCCTCTCTTTTTTTCAGACTTAAGCAAGTTCAGTATAGAGAACAAGAAGAATTTAAAATTATGAGGCAGTAATTACGGTTTACTTTCTACAGTCTTTAAAATGCCAATGTTCAAATGCGGAGAAGTTTTGCTATATAATAGTATAATATTGTTTAAATTCAACAAAAGTAATAGGTTCTACTTGTTAAGATTTTCTCAGAAACCACTCCTCAAAAATCACAATCTTATAACCTTATTTTCAAGACCTGTTTTTTTTAAGTATACTTTGCTAGTTCTTATCGGACGTAAAATATTTTTAAATATATGAACCGTTCGTTTAAAAAGGAATAAGTCCAAAACCCAATTTTTGAAAAAAAAAAAAAAACGGGGATAAAAAAGCTGTCTAAGTAAGTAAATTAAAAATATTGCAGTTGAAAAAAGTTTTTGTTGCTTATTTCCTTACGAAATTTGTGAAATTTTGGAAGAAAAAATCTTAAGAACCACTTAAATTGACAATTAAAATATTTTAACGCTTAGTTAACGCACAAAAGTGAAAATAAAAAAGAAAACTAAAGACAAATAAAACAAAAAAGGAAAATGAAACGGGATCATTAAGGCGGTTTAATGAATATCAATGGAGTCAAACATTTACAGGATTAAAAAAAAGGTAAAAAAGCTTTTAATTCAGAAATAAAATTTTGACTTAGTTTACAGAACAAAAAATAAAGAAAAGAAAGACAAACTTACAATTCAAATTAAATGTATTTTCCGATTTTGCCCGAATTCATGGGGCTATATCTGCCTATAGTTGGTAGTTTATTTTATTCCCATTTCCCACTCATGTGTAGAGCAAAGTTCGGATATTTTTTTACACAAAAATCCATGTGCCATTTTTGACCTTTATTCATATTTTAATTTAAAATGAAATTAATAATTGAATATTCAAATCATGTTTTAAGTACAGTTATTTTAAATTTTTTCTGGTGAATAATTTATAAAATACCCGTCATATTGATTCACATAATTTTAAGTGCATTCAATTTTAAGACTGTTTTTAACAAAAAATTATGAACTATCCAAAAATAATAATAATTCAATCATCTCAATCCACTGGTATGTGAAAGTTTCTGTAGTCCTTGTTGAGCCTTTTCTCATATCTACCTTGATTGATTAAAGTTCTCAAGATAGTTCCAAAGTTCAAAAGAAAAGCATCATAAAAAATTTCGTTTGACTAATGAATACAGACGAGCATTGGCTTGACGAGACGAGAACTGAAGATTCTTATGGAATTTCAACAGTTAGAGCAGTTTATTAATTTTAACACAATCTCTCTCCTAAACCTAATCGATCCTTTTTCCCATTCGATTCATCCTTTCCTCCACACTCGATTTTCGTGGGGTAAGATCCAAAGCCCATAAAAAAGGCAGAAGAACACAAAAAAAGCGAGGAAGGACCGAAAAGAATTATGCCCATCTCGGGAATAAGAATAAAAAGGGTGGGGAAAAAGCATTACGTCACCGGAGTGAAAATCCCTAAAAATATCCCACTTCTTTCTCTCTTCGCGCGAGTTTTAGCGTAGATCCAATTGCATTAGCACTTCTCCGAAAAGTGAAAATAAGACCTCATGTTTATTCACGCTGCGGTGCGTATACTCCAGTGTCTCCGTCTCGAGGTAATAATCACGATGAGTTGATTCGAAGAATTGCGTTTCTTTACGTTTTCTTCACAGCGAGCTGAATGGTATTTCTCTGGAGAGTGCTTCTATTGTGTGATGAATTCAATGATTTTTTTCTTCTGTATTTCAATTTTGTTTTTTCGGCTCTAAACGTGGAAGATATTATGGAAATTCGGAAGGGATTTTAAAACGATTAATAGGAGATGTATTGTGTCTTTGATCAAAGTGTTTTTTACTCGGTTGGTTATTTTGTATCATAAAGAGTTGTTTTGGTATAAAAATATTGGAGTGACAGTTGAGTAACAAGTGGTCTATACTATAAACTGCAACGTTTCTTTAAAGCGGAGAAATGAGCTGAGAGCAAACTTAGAAAGTTAGTTCCCAGCACGAAGCCCAAATTTCGTGTGAAATTGCGCTCTTTACTTCAGAAAAGTGATTAGCTTGTTATTATATTCATGCATAATTGCATATGCGGCGTTTTCAGATTATAATTTTCGTAAATTGTTATATATTTTCGATTTCATGGTGCAGTACAGTCATTTAGAATTGAACGCGCTAGCCAGTGAGAACTCACAGACGACTTGTTAACTCAGTTTTCCTTCCGCTCTTCTTGACGTCAATGTCAAGAAAGGTTTTAATCTAGTAAAAGTATTGGCATATGCAATCCCAAACAACAATAATTTCAATTACAGATTTATTTTTTAGTCTGAATTTATGTTATGTTGCAACATTATGTTTTTATTAAATAACAATGCCCATAAGGAGTGTCTATAGCTAGATAGGGAGAGTTTGTCTTTAATATAAATATCCTATAATATATTCAACACATGTTTTTAATCCCGAGACAAGCAAGCTTTCTGCATTCTTTTAAATTCAGTGCTATTTATAATATGCATTATTGCACAGGATTTTCATGTCAAAGGTATTTAGCAGAATTAATTCCAAACTTTAACATCATAAAGGTAGAATACGCGAAACAAACCAAATAATATCAAGATACACTTCCCTTTAAACTCGAAAAACTCAAGTAGAAAGAAGAGGTATATTTGTCTTTAGAAATATTTTAGTACAAAACTCCCATTCATTTTTTGCTGTTGTCATAAATGTTATTTTGAGTTCACCAATCTTAACTTTCGTGATTTTTCCTACATATTTTTATGATAAACTGCCCTTTTAAGGAACCTACATTTTTCGAAGTTTAAACCCCAAATACAACTCGTTGGTGACAGTTCTATTTTAGAGAACGCTTGGAGGGGGATTTCTTTTGTGTTCTTCCAACTGGAAAAGGGGATTTGACCAAAAACCGTTTGTTTAAAAGCAGCAAGATTTCCCTTTTAGGAACCTTTGAGTTTTACGCTTGTTTCTCAAAAGTTGCTGAATATGAATACAAATGTTGAGTGATGAAAAGTAATAAATATGGAAAACTTTAATTTCTTGATGTAGCAGCAATAGATGGATAGGCTAATTGTTTTTTATGTGAATTTAATTAATTGCATTTTTTAGTTTGGTGTTTATCTTTAGTTAAAAAATTGGTTATATTTCAAATTATGAAAACGCCTTCACAAAATGGAAAATAATCTTCACAAATTAACTTAAAAATTTTTATTTGTCTTAGAATTTATCTCTGAATATTTTATGTTTTTAAACAATATTTTGTGATTCCATGATCACAAAATCCCTTAAATCACTTGTCTCGATGAGATAAGTACCTAAAACTCTCATAGATTTAAAAAAAACACTAATAAAAATATCAAATTCAATTATTTCTTTAGCGTTTTTATCTCGAATATTCAGTAGTCTATGCGCTTAAAAGTAATTCATGTGTATGCGTATTGAAACCTTCTTCAATTTAGATTTCATAGCACATTATATTGTCGTAAAAATAGCTGAATGGATGAACAACTTCAGTTTGGCCAAACAAGCAAAAAGGGAAATGAAATAAAAATATTTCCCATAACAACATTTTAATGCATTTTCAGATTACAAAAAAAATGCATCAGTTTTCTTGTGTGAATCAATCCCGTCTATTTTTATTTAACGTTATACTTAAGTGTATTTTAAACTTACACACATTTGGGGATTTGTTTATGTAGTCTAGTTTTGACAGGATGTTATTCTGCACTTATAGCATGCTCAAATTTTACTCAATCTAAAGGGAAAAACGAAATGTAACTTCAAAAAATCTTAATATAGGTCACATGTTTTAATAGATGAATTATTAAAATACCCCTCATTCCAATGCAGTAAAAAAATTTTAAAGTCTAAAACTTATTTAATAAGTTTCTTTTACTTTATTTATATTACGAAAAACACCTATCCCATGTTTGGGTTACTTTCCCCATGATAGTAGATAAATTTATTTAGTTTGTTAATCAAAATTGCTTTATTAGCTGCATAAATTCATAGCCAGACTACAAAATATACAGTCAGTTCAAGAAGAAAAAAATTAAAATATCAAACGAAACCAATAAAGTTTAATTGAGTACATTTATGCTTTACAGTTTAATTCCACAATTACAAAAAATGCTCACCAAAAAGAAAATTGCTCCAACAGAATCACCAACAGAACATAAAATTAATTATTATATTGAATAAAGAATTGCTAACTTACTTTAGTAAAAGCATTTTTTGTGTGCATTTGTATTATCATAACATTTATACGTGTAGCAAAGACAAGGATATGAAAAAATTAAAGGTAGTTAATTCAAAATTATTGTAAGCCTCGATATTGATAGGCTCGAGAAATTCTGCATGCTACTTGATTATATAAACCAACTCTAATATTGACGAAAGTAAAAATATCAAATCAAACCAAAAAGGGGGAAACCTTAAAGTAGGATTGCCCTGAAATCTAATCTATAAATTTGAAAACAAAGAACTATAACTAAAACGCAATACCTTCCATCACAAATAAATTCCCGACATTGTTTCCTCTAAAATCATAACTTCAGATATTGATCCTCCATTCTCTATTCGGTTGCTCTTATAGAAAATCGAAATCATTCGTGTTTATTTAGTTGTAAGATTTTTTATATTTGGGGACTTAACGTCCATTCCTGGAACATATTTCTGCACTTTCAGAAAAGCTTATATTGGAAAGTAACTTATTCCGTACGCCTATTAAATCATGCAGGCTTAGGTAGCTTTTATGGAGGCCATGGAAAGTTTCAATTTTAAAAGTGAAGGATTGAAATGTTTCTATTTATTATTTTTTGCTTTTATGGACTAGCTTTTTGAGAGGAACATAAATTTAAAGTATTCATATGTACTTGAAGGTAAATTATACAGAACTTCTAACAGAATTAAATCCTTTTTAAGCTTTACTATTCACTCTAAAGCCTTTTGATACGGATTTTTTACTATATTATTTTTTTATGAATAGACTTATGGCATTATTCACATCCACTTAACCAATGGCTTACCATCGGTTAAAGAATTCCACCAATCAGAGTCGTCAGGCAAAAGCACCCTTTCTCTCTTTAGCTTAACCACTGGTTAAGTAGCTATGAATAATGCCATTAAAGAGTCTTCTTGCCTTCTAAGCAGTCTTAGAATTTTTTTTTGATTTTATTCAATTCAAAAGTGGGTCTCAATAATTGGTTATCGTGAATCTAGTTGAAAAATAGAAAACATATCATTATTACTAAATTCATATTTAAAATAGAAAAAAGAACGAGCAACCACACACAGATTAAGCGTGAATTAAATTATATCCAATTTAATTTCTCATTCGGAAAGATCAACCCAGTTTCAAATAAGAATAGTGAAAATGGTATCAAACTTTTCTATATATTTGCAAAAATTTAAGTATACTTAGTAGAAAATATTTGAGAGTATTGAAATAATATTTTCTTGTTACAAAAACTCTATTTTTTTTTCAGTTTATTTCAAGTGTTTGTGTTTTTCTAACATTTTTTCGGTTTTATAAGTGAAGGTTAACTTGACTCGATAGTATATTTATGTGATTTTAGAATATCGTCAAATTATTATATTACCTTTAAAAACTAATATTAACTAGGTATTACCTTTTCTCCCTACTTTTTTGGGATAAAATACAAAATAAACATTCAAGCCTCTCAAAATAAAGGATTTTACAGCATTTGAGAAAAACGAAGCTATAAACAGATCATCAATTATTTTTAATAATATATAAAATAACATTTTTGAAATCTGGTTCGAAAAGAAGACATAGTCTAAATAAATGCAAAATAAGTACCATTTTTTAAATACTTTTTATAAATTTTACTTCAATAATTTACATGGATTGAATAGAAATAAACTCTGCAACGGAACATGCAATAAAAACTATTTACATCCCTTTTATCTCAACACAAAAAAATATTTTCAAATTTAATAAAATATGCTATCCGCTTGGTGATAATGGGAGAATGATTCTTTGCAAAGCTAGAAAGGGAAGGTCATTCCTTTGTGAGCGCACATCTCTTTAATTCTACCCAATAGTTTACTTGAAGAATGAGAAATCCTCGAATTTAACTGTTTACTTGATACAGTCAAAACTAATCACAATGCTGATGTTCTAACTTCAATTCAGGTATTCAGATATTCGATACAATTTTTAAAAATAGTGAAGTTTTGTGTATATGAAAAGAAAATATTGTAAACGAATCATTGAGGAAACTTCTTCGGGTGGAAACTTTAATCCAGTATAATAAAAGAACTTTCGCAGTGTTCTCCTCCCATTGTAATAAGAAAACACAAACTTACTGTAAAAGTTGGGCTTATCACGGTTATTGTGCGAGTGAAAGTAGAAATATAAATAGGTGCCAAAATCTGTATATAAATTAATTATATACTATTCAAATACCTACATTGTTTTATATTAGGTGTCTAAAATTCCGATTTTGTCTTTTTTGTCTGGCTTGTGCATTGTACAACTCTTACTACGATAAGGTTAGGTTTTTGTAAATTTAATTACCACTGGCTAAAAGATCCAAACAAAAAGATAAAAAAAATAAGAAAACAGTTTGATAAGATAACAGTTTGATAACGAAATTAAGAGAAATTATAAATATTTGTATAATAGAGAAAGTTGGATCATAAATTATTTATGTTTTATAATATAGGTACTCTTCAGTGGGTCGATAAAATGAGGACCAAGCTTGCTTGGGAACTAAACACTGGGGGTCTCGCGTTAGAATGACCACCTAACCGGGACACATGCCTAACAACTTGCACCCCAGGGCCCCACGGTCACGAAAACGAAGATGGGCATCGTAGGCCTTGGCCCACTAGGGCTGTTGCGCCAATGAGTTTAGTTTTTTAATATAGGTACTGCTTTTAAATACTATATTTTCTTTGAAGTTTCAATATTTTTGACAAAATTGCAGATTTACATTTCAAAGATTGCAATTGCAAGTTTAAGCTGTCAAGCCGCATATTGGCTAGGACCAGTGGTTCCCTACTCTAACAAGTCCGTGAACCATATCATCATTCGTAGATCACCCTGTGTCATTACGATTCACCATGTTAAAATTCAATGGTGTAGTTTATTCATCAGATTTAAATATTTTATAAAAGTTTAATGATATTCTATACATAGTTATTTTAAGTACTGCATTTTAATCACACCGTCCTTAACAGGTAGAGGCAGTTTTCTCTAACATTTAACTTATTTAACCAACGCTAAAATATTAAATGCTGTTTATTCACAGTTGTGGTTTGAGCTTAGTTTTACATATAAAGTAGTAAAATTTAGTTACATGATGATGGAGATTCAACATATGGCCATAAAGTCGTACCTGTTGCCAATATTGATCATGACCACCTAGATTCATAGTTCAGGGTCTAGGTGGCCATGGATTGGTTGTGATTTGGTTTGTAGCTGAAAAATTCGCCAACTCGGCGCGATTATTCATTTAACCCCGCTAATTAGGGATTCTCCAATTCTTGGTCTACAACTAACAGTTGAATCACTTGTTGCAGCAACAAGCACACTCAGATATTAAGCTGTTGGAAATGGCTCGTTGTTGCTGTAACCGCCTCAATTTAGTGATCTCTCTTTGGGGGTCCACTTCCAAGGGTCTCACAGTCCACGGACCACCGGTTGGGAACTACTACCTCTAGGACCAACATGCGGTTGCCCCGGTAGATTTACATCCCTACATCAAGTACGGCAAAAAAGAGGGTAGTGGCTGAAGCGTACAACCTGCCGACAGAGTTCTAGAGAAAAGGGTTTCCCGCCTTTGTCCCTTCGTTCCTCGTTGCTGACTTTTGTTTCTGTCTCATTCTGGATGACTCCATATGAAATGGAATGTTAAAAATTGAAATTTAACACAGAAAATTAAGCACAAAATATAAGGCTAAATAATTAAATTAGCTTGATAAGGGGAAAAACTTTTCGTAAAATACTATTGAATTATTTTTTACTAGATGCCAGCGATATATTAGGTCATCCCAAAAGTTTTGTCGCTCTTGGGAGCATCTGTATACAATGTATTTTTTGGTACTCTTCCATTACAGCAAACCAGTTAAGTACTTCTACTTCTATATAAAGCCAATTTCGCGAATTTTGGCTCTTTTTTGTTGGCTCACTTTTCCAGCTTTCCTAGTTTCTACGATTAATAAGATTTTGTTTACTTCAAATTGCCATTAATTGAACACTTTCAAAATTAAAACTCAAAGGAATTTAACTTTAATTTTAAGTCATATTAAGATTGTACGGAAGATCTTATTTATTTCTCGATTATTGAAGAGCGGCGGTAGAATTTCCAGCGATCTAGATTCCTGCAAATGATCATCCGGATCTTTCCTAATAGAGGGTTAGGAGTAGCAATCCAGCAATTTAATATGAAGATTTGTGATCAAACTCTCCGGATGCCTCAGAAAAAATTTAAATCTAAGTTAAATTTTCCACACTTGTTAAAAATACTTAAAACTTTAATTGTTTTATGGAAGTAGCCAGTTAATTTTAATTAAAAAATCTAAACTTTTGGAAAAATGCAAAATTTTGAGCAGAAAAGAAATGAAGTAACATGTTATCATGGATTTAAGGAAAGCCTAGTTGTCGATCAGTCCCCAAAATCAAGCCAAGGTGCCAAGTTGACGGTAGATAAAGTTACAGTTTATATTGATATCACATAATGGAAAAGTGTCAAAAATATCTTATATACAGATGCTCCCAAGGGCTACAAAACTTTCGGGATGACCTAATAGTCCTATTATACGAGTTGGATTTCATTAATGGGCAATTCCAGTGTTTGCTTTTTTATATTCAATAGAGGTACCCAAGAGAGGAATATACGCGCAAAGTTTTTTCAATTACGATGATTATTTATTTTTTAATTTAATTTCAAAATTTGGCTTAAAAAAAGGGCACGAAAACGTCCAATGTCAAAATGTGAAGTACTTCAATTGTTTAAACAATGGATAATTGCAGTCAAATTTGTTTTTTATCTTAATGTGTTCAGAATGGCCTAAAACCTCCAAAAAATGTTTTCATTTGCTTTTCAAAGCCCTAAATTTTAAGTTATTTTCAATTAAAAACAGCCTCTTTTGTGTCTGAGCTGAAACAGCTTGTGACGTGAAATGTGCTTTGTTCCCGCTTGTTACTATAATCCCGCTTTGAAAGAATGAGCACTAGTTTTTTTACAGACTAGTGTATCGATGAAATCCTTGTTTCCCACATTTCCACTGGCACATGTGACGTCACATTGTTAAGAGCTTTCTGTATTAAAATATGTCATAATTACCTTAAAAAAATGTGGGGAAAGACAAGCGTATTTTTGGAATCAGGAGAGAATTTTTAATAAATTAAAATTGAATATTTAGAATTTTAAGAGATGCTGCAATTCTCCATTCAAAGTGATTGTTGCTTTTCACTTTAAAATTAAGGCCGAAACAGATCTGTCGTCAATTAATCCTAAACAAAGACAATGTAAGTGTCGATATTTGTTTTAAAATATTGAATTAACAAATTTTTTTTTGAAACTTTTCATGTCGATTTTTGAATTTAGATCTAATTCCTTTACTGGAAAAAAGGCCTTTTTTTCTGTTCTAAAAAAATGCCGGTATTTCCCATTATTTGAGTTAATGAATTGAAACATTGGTCATACAACAGCCCTTAAATATCAAAGAAGCTTATCGAAAGATCATTTTTACATTTTTCTATTACAGAAATCCGAACACTGAAACTGTCTTTCTTGCCACAATGAACACTCCAGCTAAAAAGGTCAGACAACTACAGCGCTTTTCAACACTTCCAATCGGTCCTTTTTTTTCGCCGGTCTAGCCATACGGAAAACTCCTTCGCCGCATAAACACCCCTAGCCACTTCTACCGTACTCGACGTAGAGTTATAAATCCGCCACCAAAACTAATAATCCGCTTAGGTATCTAAACACGAACCCATACTTACTTGAGACGTACCTGCATTGTAAGCCACTCTTTTCCGCCGTTGGTAGTTGGTGCCCGGGATCTCGACGACGCACTCGAAGCCCGTGGTGCCCCGGGGCCGAGAGAGCTCCTCGCGGCCAAAGCTCCGGAAGAGGGAGGCGTTGAACGCGTCCTTGTGAGGGGCGGTGTCCGAAAGGACGTCGCGGACCACTGCCGGGGCCCGCTGCCCAGAGAGCAGCCGGAACAGCCGCAGTTGGGGCCGCGGGAAGAGCCCCGTGGCCTCGCAGCTGACGTTGAGTTGGTTCGGCGCGCTGTGGAATTTGACGGCCATCGTCTGGGCTGGCACTAAAACAGAGAGGAGTAGGGTGATTATGATCGCCACTCTAATGTGCAGTTAGTTCAAATGCAGTGTAAAGGACAATGTGCAATACCAGCGTTTTTTGAGAAGAGAAAAAAATGCATTTTTCCAGTAAAAGAAATAGATCTAAATTCAAAAATCGACATGAAAAATTTTCAAAAAAATGTGTTGATTCTATATCTTAATATAAAAGTTGACATTCATTTTGCATTTGTTTAGGATTGAATGACGTCAGATCTGTTTCGGCCGTACTTTTAAGTGGAAACCAACAATTGCCCTGAATGGAGAATTGCAGCATCGCTTAAAATTCTAAATATCCAATTTTAATTTATTAAAAATTCTCTCCTTATTCCAAAAACACCCTTGTCTTTTCCCACAAACTTTTTTTAAGGTAATTATGACATACTAGCTGTTATACATGGCCTTGCACGGGCGTGGGGTGTATAAATTAATTTTTTTAAATACTTTTCCTACTGCTATTATAATTGTGAATGTTTGTCTGGATGTTTGTTACTCTTTCACGCAAAAACTACTGAATGGATTTTAATGAAATTTTACCATAATGTAGCTTATACATCAGAATAGGACATGGGCTATAATTTATAAAGAGAAAATCAGTCCTTCATTCTTTTTTTCCCGTTTTTCCTGCTTTTTTTTTCACTTATTTTTCCGTGTATGAAAACCTGTTTTACCAGTCATACAACGAGTTAAAAATAAAACATTGTTTCAAATGAGACACAGATCACTAGACTTTTTCATTTACTAGATCTTTTATTTTAGTTTTAAACACTGGTTTTAACACTGTTGTTATATAGCTCAGTGGGTTTTAAATTTTTTAATTTGTTCACTAGACATACTAATTTACTAGACTTTTTACTATGGTTTCAAATTTTTTATTTTATAAAGGCACCAAGATATTAAACATTATCAGGAACATCGGGATGGAAAAATTACCGGGTTATGAAAATTACCGAGAACACTCGGACAGGAAATTTACCATAAAGACACCCAGAATACCGGAATATAAAAATTACCGTAAACACTGAGGTAGGAAAATTACCGGGAACGCCGGGATTAGAAAAATTACCGTGACCACCGGGATAAGATTACCGGGAACACTGGGATAGGAAAGAGGCGCCTGGGATACCGGGAACACTGGGATAGGAAAGAGGTTCCTGGGATACCGGGATGATTTGTAATATTGCTAATTTACAAAATTATTAATGTATTTTAAGAAATATTTTAAAAAATAAATTTATACACCCCACCCGTGCAAGGCCGGGTATAACAGCTAGTCATTAATAATTTTGTTTTCTTAATAATTTTTGTTTTCTTAATAATTTTGTTTTCTTAAAATACATTAATAATTTTGTAAATTAGCAATATTACAAATCATCCCGGTATCCCAGGCGCCTCTTTCCTATCCCGGTGTTCCCGGTAATTTTCCTATCTCGGTGTTTCCAGTAATTTTTATATTTCGGTATTCCCGGTGTCTTTATGCCTTTATGGTAAATTTCCTCCCGGTAATTTTTATAACCCGGTAATTTTTCCTATCCCGATATTCCAGCTATTTTTCCAATCCCGGTGTTCTTGTCACTTTTTACAATCCCGATGTTCCTGATAATGTTTAATATCTTGGTATCTTTATATAATAACAAATTTGAAACTATATAATAAAAAGTCTAGTAAATGAAAAAGTCTAGTGATCTGTCTCATTTGAAACGATTTTTTATTTTTAACTCGTTTTCCATGAAAATATTTTTCAGTAAATATATTTATTTCAAAAGAAAAAAATCTTGAAATGGAGGAATAGTCCACGCCTTCGGCGTGGTTTAAAAGGAGATACGGAACACTAACATACACACATAGCCACAAACGTTTTTATTTGTATAGAGATTAATAAAATTGCCTAGTAACTACAACACTGGTACTAAAGTTTCCTATTATTGGCTTGCATGACTGGTAAAACAGGTTTTCAAACACAGAAAAATAAGTGAAAAAAGCAGAAAAAATGGGAAAAAAAGAACGAAGGACTGATTTTCTCTTTGTAAATTTTAGCTTATGTCCTATTCTGATGTATAAGTTACATTGTAAAATAAGTTACATTAAAATCCATTCAGTAGTTTTTGCGTGAAAGAGTAACAAACACACATACAAACTTTCACAATTATAATAGTAGTAGGATTTTAATACAAAATGCTCCTAACAATGTGACGTCACATGTGTCTCTTGGAAATGGGGGGAAACACCGTTTTCATCGAAACACTAGGCTGTAAAAAACTAGATCTCAGTCTTTCGAAGAGGGATGATAACAACAAGCGGGAGCAAGGCACATTTAACGTCACAAGCTGTTTCAGCTCAGACAGAAAATAAGCTATTTTTGATTGAAAATAACTTAAAATTTATTGCTTTGAAAGGTAAATTAAAATGTTTTTTAGAGGTTTAAAGCCATTCTAAACACATTAAGAATAAAAAAAATTGACTGCAATTATCCATTGAAACATTAAGTGTAAACTCACAACTCTCAAAAAATTGTTTAAAATCAATGTTTAGGATTAAAATCCGTCATATTTTGACATTTGACGTTTTTGCGCACCTTTTTGAATCTTAAAAAATTGTGCGTATATTCCTCTCTTGGGTAGCTCTATCGAATAAAAAAATAAAAAATAAATACTGAAATTGTCCATTGAAACTATAGTGTTATTTCTGTGTGTAAGTCTAATGGCTTGTGATAAAATGGGAAAATAATTGAGGAATAAATTTAATAAAATAAAAACGGGGAATAGAACCAAGAACTGTCACATGCTACGCAAGCGTCCTACCACTGCTCCAGCGGGGATTCAGTAATTTATTACCTATGGATATTTGAGATTTGTTTACATAAAACAAATCTAAAATATCCATAGGTAATAAAACAGTGCCAAATCGGCGGCGACCTCAAGGGAACTTCGGCAAAATCGAACTTTTTCGATAGGTGAGACGATTGGTTTTATGAGAGCTTCTACTGTATAAAAAAACCAACCAGCTTCCATATCTTGTTTGCTATAAAAAGTCATACCGTTTTGCTAGTAAAGCTCTAGGAAACATGAAGCAATACTTGAAACTTCACGATGCCTGAGCGAGAGAATTACGCAAGAACTTGGAGCTTCAACTTTGCTTTTATTCGAATAGGATTAAGAGTTTTTTAAAAACTGAAATGCAATGAAATAGTCTTCAAAGTTCATTGAATATACGAATACCTGTTTACTAAAGGAAAGGTTTACAAAAAGGAAAGTGAGGAGTGAACACTAACTCTCTGATAAAATGGAAATTCGGTCTGTAAACACGATTAAAATTAATATATTCCTCAAATAAATGGTGTTTATAGCAAATATTTGATTTTAATGCATGTTTTTAATATTTTTTTAGTCCCACAAACATTGTTCATTTTCATTTATAAAAAACATCTAGTTACTGGTGCAGGGGAGGTTATGTTCTGCAATCTTAAGAGTCGGACACTCAAAAAATTTGAAATATAAAAGATTCAAAGTCTTATGCTTTAGAATTTAAACAGGTATATTCCAAATTGATTGACATTTCAAATTTACTTTCGCAAATAGTCAACTCATGGAAGTGAAATTCTGTGTTCCACTTTAAAGTTCTTTGATAATATCATTCAAATTTCCATTTAAAGGAGGTTTTTGCTGTTCAAAAACGTCTTTATCCGAACTTTTTCCGAACGTCTTTATCCAAACTTTTGTTGGGCATATTCAACTATTATTTTCCTAGTGCATATTGTTTCCCCCAAGTCAAAAACTTTCGTAAAACTTAATTAAATAAATTAATATATATCTCCGGAAATTAAATCTAAAGTAACCCGTCTCAGTTATACAAAACTTTTCTATTAAAACAAGAACATATTCAAAAGACGTAGAATGTTTTGTTGAAAATATTTTAAATATGTTCCATAAACCTGTAATTATAATTACTAAACGAAAAACAGTTTTTCAATCTTTCCTAGGTAATCATTGTTTCATCAAAGCAAAGTTTCAAAGAATGACTTGTGTTGTCTCCCTCTCGGAAAACTGTCTGGATGGCCTTAATATTATCTCAACTCATAAATAAATAACACCTTTTAACAATAACAAACATTTATTAAAATCCATTTCTTCAATACTTTCGCCCATCGCTCACGCAAAAAATAGCTCACGCGCATTTTCAAAAAACAATCTACTCTCCGGTTCCAGTTACATCCGCTCGCAGGCGGGCGCGTGGACTAAGACGGAATGATTACAACATTCGGCCAACCTGACCATGGATCGACCTCGATCCCACAATCTCAATATCAAAATTATTTACACTTTCACAATAATAACACTAACAGTACATGAAATACGCACCAAAATAATCAAAAAAAAAATTTACCCACACAACATACACTTAGAAAATGACTAACTATCTAAACTAATAAGTAGCACAAAAAAAACCACAACTTATCATTAAACTTAATTATTTAAACCTGCCATAATTAACATTTCTAGAAAAAGGGGATAACGGCGAGGCTCTAGTCTCCCTCATCACTATCCTATCCCGTTTCTTACCCATTTTCCCACAACAGGTTTTGTCCCTATATTTTCTTTTATTTCCATTTGAGTCGAACTCGTGCAACCCAACTCTTCTCTCGGCAATGCAAAACAATATTGGTACTCATTGATAAGTTCAAGAATTTCTTTCTTTCCAATCATTGATAAGGACTCGTCAAAGTTAACCTCCTCCATACTAATTGGTCGACCATTTACTTTTTCAACCGAATTCACTACCTCAAAACACTCATTAAAAATTTTCTGATCCACCTCTAAGATTTCCTCAACTCGACCAATACTCTGACCTACTACACAATCTACCTTTTCAACCAAATTCGCTTCCTCAAAACACTTATTTGAAATTTCCTGATCCACCTCTATGATTTCCTCTACTCGACCAATACACTGACCAACTACACTATCTACTTTTTCAACCAATTTCTCTTGCTCAAAACACTCATTTGAAATCTCCTGTTTCACCTCTGTATTTTCCTCTACTCGACCAATACTCTGACCTACTACACAATCTACTTCCTTAATCACAACATTATCCGAACCAAAATTATTTAACGGCACCAATGTCTCACTTTCTACAATTTCCAATTGTGAACCTAACGCGTTTTTCTCCATTTCTACCATTACTAAACTATTACGCAACTCCTCCGACGGAATGTTCACGGAATGCTTCTCAATAACTACTTCATTTTCTGACACTAACTCTATCTCACTCTCTGCAACAGGCAACTCGATTTCTCTTAAACTGACACCTTCGATAGGATCCAATGACAAAACACCACAACTAAAGGCTAAATTAACACAGTTCATAAAAGTTCGCCCTACTACCAACTCACAAGGAATAGTTTTAGAATCCAGAATCAATATTTCCACTTTCTGCACCTTAACCGAATCTATCTCTACTTCACAAGTTAACTTACCTATCGATTGAACGACACATCCTTGTAAACCAAAAATCTGTTTATTATCATTAGAAAAATTTAAACCCAATTCTTCAGCAACTTCCCTCGAAAGCATACATGACGATGATCCTGTGTCAATCAAACACAAAATATCTCGTTTTCGAATACCATTAATGTGCGCGAACCTCATAAATTCATGGTTGTTTTCGTTTTCAGTGATTATGTTTGATTCTTCTTTTTTCACTTCCGAATATTTTCTTTTTGAACGATTCTCTTCAAAGTTGTTTCCATTCGCAGGTGGTCCGCTTTGATAGAATGTGTGATGATTTGTATTTAGCCTTGAACAATTTTCGGCGTTTCTTCTCTCTTGTTTAGGAATATTCGGGCAAGCACGTGCGATGTGACCTTTTTGATAACAGGCATAACAGATAGGAATATGAGTTCTGGGTGTACTTGGATGTACTACTTTATCAAAGTTATGCTTCCTCCAATTTTCTTCGTTCATCTCGTTTTTAAATCTCTGTTGATTTTCGTATCTGCCTCGTTCTCGGGGTGAAAACTGGTACGTCTGTTCCGAGTAGCTTCTTGGAATATTGTCATGGGGCTGTGTCTTCAACTTCATAGTTTTCTTTACTTGTTCAAGCCTTAGTTTCTCCGCTTCAAGTTCAGCTAATCTCATTCTATACTCACGTTCCTCTCTTCTTATGCGGTCTTCACGCTCTTTTCTTCTTCTGATATCTTCTCGTTCTTCTCTTCTTCTGATATCATCTCGTTCTTCAGCTTCAATTCTCTTTTTTCTTCCTTCAATCCTTTCACGATCTTCAATTATCTCAGACAGATAGGACTTCGTGGTTTCCTCATTATAACCCTCACTACTCGTTATACACTCTATTATTTCCTTGTTCGACGTTTCACTAGGGGGGATAACCAAATCTAACTCAAAAGCCAATTTAAGCAAATCATCGTTTGTTACTTCATTAAAGAAAGCCATTTTTTTTGTAACAGGGCAAAAAAATTAACCAATAACCCAATAATAATAATAATACTAATACTATTTCAAAAAATAATATACACTCAACTCAATACTTATTCTAAAAAAAAACTCAATAATACTCTACTTCAATAATACACTACTTCAATATTCTACTTCAATATTACTTCTACTTCAATAATACACTACTTCATAACAAATATACTCAAACTCCATACTTATTTTTGAAAATTCAATAATACACTTCTTCATAAAAAGTACCATTTCAAAAACACTATATACTCAACTCACTTAGTTAGGAAAAATTTTTCGATATTCACCAGCAACAAGAAATATACTTAAAAAAAAATCAGCGGTAGGACGGGATGTCCTCTCAATCATCGGCAGGCGGGGTGCCCACACAAAACATCAGTATAGGACGGGATGTCCACTCAAAACATCAGTAGAACGGGATGTCCACTCAAAACAACAGTAGGACGGGGTGTCCTCTCAAAACATCAGTAGGACAGGGTGTCCACTCAAAAAAAAATCAGCAGTAGGACGGGGTGTCCTCTCAAAAAATCAGCGGTAGGACGGGGTGTCCTCTTACACATCAGTAGGACGGGGTGTCCTCTCAAAAAATCAGCGGTAGGACGGGGTGTCCTCTTACACATCAGTAGGACGGGGTGTCCTCTCAAAACATCACCAGCATCTCAATCTCGGCAAGGGCTGCCTCTCCGTTTCGCTCTCGTTACCGTTACTTTTGGTTTCAACTCGCAGTCGTCGATTCAAATCCCACTTCTGATTTGTTGTCTCCCTCTCGGAAAACTGTCTGGATGGCCTTAATATTATCTCAACTCATAAATAAATAACACCTTTTAACAATAACAAACATTTATTAAAATCCATTTCTTCAATACTTTCGCCCATCGCTCACGCAAAAAATAGCTCACGCGCATTTTCAAAAAACAATCTACTCTCCGGTTCCAGTTACATCCGCTCGCAGGCGGGCGCGTGGACTAAGACGGAATGATTACAACACTTGTTTGGCATGATTGAAATTAAAATTTTAAGGTATTTTAGAACAATGATTAAATTTTAAGCTAATTATGAAACTATTAGAGAAATGGGTTGCATAATATCTTTTTTGCATTAAGTTTTAAGGAAGAGTAATATTATTCTAAAAACTAAACTAGTTATGACTAAAACTTTTAAATTAAACATTAAAGTCTAGTTTAATAATACTATCATGTAACTCTTTGTAAGTTATTTTTTAATACAATTGAGAATTTATTCAAGAAATGTTTGAAAATAGCGTGTTCATAGAGGAGAGGAGGGTATTATGGAACACCCTTTATATTATTTAAAAATAACTCTATTAGTTTTTAATAAAAATCCGCCGAATCATTTTAAGTACATACTATATCCGGACGAATGACAATGAAGGGCCAATGGTCAAATAAATCAGCATTTATTTTTTTAATCAAAAAATGTACGTTAAGAAAAGTTACAAATAGAGGGTAATATGGAAAAGTCGGGTTATATGGAACAGTTGGATTTACAGCTATTGAAAACTAGTTAAACCTTAGAGAACATAGTTAATCTTAACTATAAAAATATGTTTAACAATTTACGTTCAAATAGTTTTGTTCATGAGCCTATTTGCAATAGTCACAAACATAATCGTCTTTTTCTGCTCCAGTACAGTCAAGATGATCCCATAGAAAACAGCTAATACATTGGATTCCAATTTCTCCTCGTCGATCTTCGGAAAATTTTTCATTACAAAAGATCTTAGTAACCTTCCTACCCTCTTGAAAAAATAGTCACATATTCCCCCTCGTGGGGTCAATCTAGACCCCATGCGTAAAACTTGTCTTTTTCGCATTAATTATATCTTAAATTGCAAATATTATCATTTTTTACTTCAAAAATCATCCTTTTGAATAATTTGTCAAGTTTTTATTGAATTTCTCGATTTTTGTTCATTTTTTGCGATTTTGTCTTTTTAAAACTTTATGATGTAAGTTTCTTTATAACGTCTGAAACTTTTAAAAAAATTAAATTACAGGAAAGAACAATGACAATTCAGTAATATACTTAAAATGTTTTATAACTACAGTGCTTAAGGGTTAACTACTTGATAACCCCGGTTTTTCACGGGTATAATTTATTAGTTTATTTTTAAAATGATTTTTTATTATTTTGTTTATTTTTTAATTGAAGTTGCAAGTATGTTTAGCAGCTCTATATAAATTTGTATAATTATTTTATCACATTTTAAATACGGACTATCTCTTTAAAATTCAAATAACCAAGCGAAAAATAATCGGCTCAGAAATGTTTGGAAAGAGAGCTTCTCCACGTTATTTAGACAGCCACGCAAAAAATTAGTCTTTTCTTTTAATATTTCTTCGAAATAACATTCTGAACTTCAATAAATACTCTTGAATCTTTGTAAACATTCTTATTTTTCCAAGAAAACCAAATGAAAATGCCATAAATTTATGTACTTTTTGTAACGAACCAACTCACAGGAAATAGTGGTGCCCAGTTGTCTAAAGGTTTTTTTTGCTTCCCCTATCAGTTCCTGGAAAAAAATTTATAAAAATAGCCCATTTTCTCAGAATATGAAAGAAAAAATAAAGAAATAAGGCGAAATTCAATGCGCTTTCTCCAAATCTTTATACTCTAACAAAAATCAAAATATGAACACATTGTGACCCTCCAAGAAATCTCTATACCAGGGGTTCTCAAACTTTTTAACATCACGACCCACTTTTGAGAAACAAAATCTAACGCGACCCACCGACTTCAGTTATTTATAATTAACTGAACTGAGATAATTATCTCATGCCCCCCCAAAGAATTTTAACTTCTCTGACTGGAGGGTGTTCACCAACTATTCAGTACCAAGGGTATGAGATAGTTTAATTGTGGTCTAACAATGATCCCTACAGTAAAAAAGGGGGTCTGGGGGTACTCCCCCAGAAAAATTTTAAAATTTGACCCTTAAAACCATGGTTTTAACTTGTTTTTTAGCAATATGGGATAAATTACATCAGTTGCATCATTTCCCAAGAAAATTCTTAAAATTTGCATTGATACCCCCCGGTGTGGATGGGGAGAAACACTAAATATTTTTTCAAATCTTATTTGAATAACCGACTATATTGGCATTATCGGCACATTAAAGTGACACACATAGTACGTATTTACATTAATTGCCTTTTCCGTTCCACTCCAAGTAATTAGTTTTTCCTCGAATTTTTATTCTTTTTACTATAGTATGGTAATTTGATAAATTTCAAAAGTTTAACTAATAGTTTGATAATTCAAAAGTCAATAACACCGTTTGTGAAAAATTAAAAATCTTCTCGCTACCCACCAAAAACTGACTGGCGACCCACCAGTGGGTCGCGACCCACAGTTTGAGAAACTCTGCTCTATACAACTAAAACGAAAACAGGAACCTTGATTTATAAAGAATATGACAAAAATATGAAACATCTCCATTAATTGTTATTAATTTACCATATTCGTGCCTGGGGTCTGAGGAGACCCCAGAGGGGGAATATGTGTCTCTTTCTTCCATGATGCTTCAAAATTGAATTAGAGCCCCAAAATTTTTACCCATTGTAAAACTTCACGTATTTAAGGTATACTCGCATTGAAAATCTCCAAAACTAAAATCGAAGGGAGATATCAAATGCCAAAGTGCCTTTGGGGTCGCGGGTAGGAAGGTTAAGATGCTGCATATTTGTTTTCCTGTCCTTTAGTTGATGACAGGAAGTAAATTTCACATGACACATCAGAATGGACCTAGTGTTCCATAATACCCAACATACCAGTTTGTACTATGAACCCTTTTACTGACCTATAAAACATGGATAGCTAAAAACGACTGCAGTATAAGAAACTACTGATCTTTTAGCGTACATTATGCTTAACAACAAAATCAAAGTCTCATAGTTACTAGTAGGTTGAAAGGTTTGAACATTTACCATCAAAAACTTTCGAAAATCCTAAAACACACATAGCTTTGCTGCGACTGATCAGACAACAACAAGAAGCTAAACTCTTTGCTCAGTGCTTCATGGGGGATTTCTTAAGACTTTCGTGGAATTGCCACATGATATCAGCACTAGGGGGAGCAGAAACTAAGGTGTTCCATATTACCCAACTATTCCATAATACCCTCCTCTCCTCTACATAAAACTTTTGGTTTGAAAATAAATTTTCATTCTGCTAAGCTGTTGCATAAATGTAATGAAAATTTATGACGTTTTAAAATTTTGACTCATAACATTTATGAGCCATGCTTCTTGAGGAGGTTAAGAACAATTTTAAGAATTAGAGAAACGGATACAATTATAATACAAAATTCTATTGTGGAACCTATTGCCATAACAATATTAATTTCAAGCATCCTTTTTTCCTTCTTTCCATGATCCTTGTTTTGGACGACTGGCTATAATTTTGTTTAAGCTTCATAGTAATTCAAGTTTTATGAATAACGATTACCCCTAAGGTAAACAGAAAATTTTTCACTGAATATTTTCTGCTTATTTATTTAGCATTAAGGTCTTACTTTATGAACGATGCTCTTTTGCATTGAGGATGGAGCTTGGCTATTTCAAAGTGGCATTAGAAACAACCCGCCTCTCGTGGTAAACAAATTTGGACTCAATACTACCTCATATAAGAAAAATAATTCAGTGTCAAATCTCCCTAAAGAAATTATTTCAATTTTAGTTATATTTTACTTTTTAACAACAATTATAGTAATTTGCTGTTAAAGTTGTTGAATATGTGTCACGATGAGAATTTTTTAATTATTCTTTTAAACTTTAAGTTAGCAGTTAAACAATTTTAAATCAACCCTAATTGTGTGCGATTAAAAAATACTTTAAATACGGTATTTCTCCATAAAATTTTATAACATTCCCTTGCACACAATTTTTTTTATAAATCGTCGCTATTGAAGTAAATTCGCACCAATTTATATCGCAGCACTAGGGTTTATTAACAAGTGACTAATGGCATACATTAATTTGATATCTCTAATCATATAAACACAATGCAGAGAAAGAAATCAAACCAGAAACTCCCCGGACATCAAGAGCTTTGGTCTTCCCTCCAGATATTATTCACCTCAGACAGAAATCATGATTATTCCCCATACCGAAAACCACACCCCACTCCGCATTCCATTTCGAAATGATAGCTAATCCATTAGAGAGAATGCCCATGATTGCTTTTTCGACCCAGGTATACGGAGCACACTCTCGTGGAATCATCTCCCCACGAAAGGGACCCTCCTTCCAAAAGAGACATCACGGAAGCAATAGATACAAAAACAAAACGCTCTTATTGCGGCCGACTGTGTTACTCAGGATGTTATTTTAGAGGAATGACTTATCAAAAAACTTCCATTTCGAAGGGATATTGGAATGGAGCCTTATAACCATTTTCTTTTGCCCAAGAGAAATATACATTCGTTGTCTTTTTGTGGATGGGTTGGAAAGAGGAGTTGGAATGAAGTGACTCGTCTTTTGGGGGGAAATTGAAAACAAAATGGCGAATCTGAGTTCGTGAGTTTGTGTTTGAAATGAGTACTCTCTCTCTCAGGAGTTTAAGATTTGTGTTTAAAGCGGATATTTTTCTTTAATTGGTTTTTGTGACATTTCTAAAGGGAGTAATAGTAATGTTTTTGTAAACAAAGGGTCATTGAACAAACGCACAATACTAGTTCAATCATTCCTTCATTTTCGTTATTCAAATCAAATATGCACTTTTGATGTTATTCTGAAGTTGAATGATTTTTTTATAGATGGATGAAAAATTATAGAAAAAAAAGATATATCTTTACATAATAATAAATATGGTTTGGTGAGTTGCTTATGGAATGTGTTTTTAGCAGGAACGATTGGTAGTTCGGATTTTATAGATGAATGACGATACAATTTATTGCTGATTTGAATTGTAGAATTGCCTTTCTTTGAATTCAATTCTATAACACCAATGTGCTAACTCCTATTCGTAGTTGTTGAAAGCTCTTCATATACACATGGGGGCATCCAATTCCACAGTGAATAGTCCCATTTGATTGTTATGCTATTATTTAGTTAATCAGGGTTGGCTGGATTGGACCCAATTGGGTTGGACCCTCTGGGTTTTTTCAAAAAAACCCATGTGAAAAAACCCACATTTTGGACCCATTTTTGGGTTTTTTTCAAGAAAAATCAAGATTTTGGCAGTTCCTTCGAAATTTAATGTGTTTTTTTCAAAAAGTTTAGGATATTTTTAAAACTTAAATGGGTTTTTTCAAAATTTAAAAAAGGTTTTAATAATTAAATGGTGTTTTTTCAATTTCAGGGAGTTTTTTAAAAGTTAAATAGGTTCTTTCATTATTCAGTCTTGGGTTTTTTCATTATTGAATGGGTTTTTTTCAAAATTTAGGATGCTTGAAGTTCAAACTAGATATAAAAATTAAAGAAGATTTTTTTTAAATTTCAATAGGTTTATTCAAAGTTGAATAGATTTCTTTCAATATTGAATCGGTTTTTTCAAAGTTTAGGATATTTTTTAAATTTTTAGTGGGTTTTTTCAAAATTTAAGCCAGGTTTCAGTAAATAAAGGGTGTTTTTACATTTTCAGTGGGTTTTTTCAAAGTATAAAAACTTTGAAAAACCACTTAATTGTGGAAAAACTGACGTTATTTTGAAAGAACACATTTAACATAGAAAGAACTCACTAAAATTTGAAAAAAACACTTACTATATAGGAGAAAACCACTTAATTTTGAAAAAACCCACACTTTTTCCGAAAAAACCCAGTTTTATATGGGTTTTTTCAGGGTTTTATTGAAAAAATACAACCCACTTGGGTTTTTTCAAAAAACCCGGGTTTTTGCCAACCCTGTAGTTAATAAATATAGAATATTCAAATTTAAAACTATAATCTATATACTTTTCCTTGTTTTCTTCTACTTAATTTCGCAAAATTCGTCCAAGAAACACCTAAACCTTAAATAAAACGAACTTATACAATTAATTAAATAACTAAAAAAATTTCAAATCTTTCTATGCTTCATTTTGTCTGAATTTGTTTACAATCAAAACTTGTCTGAGGTAAATAACTGCAGCTTTGAATTATGAGACTAATTTAGAAATTACGAATGAATGCAGAATTAAACGCTAATTAGTTGGGAAAATATAAAAAATCATAGATTTATTAGTCTATTCATTCAATACATTTGAAAAGAACTCAAATGCTAATCGATTTTGTATCTATTCATGGTATGTTAATTGTCTAATTGGATTGTCAGACTTATCTGGTAGTACTCATTCTGATCAAGTCCTAATATAATGAGTTATCCAAAGAAGGGCCCATAGCTGTTAAATCAGAACAGCCTTACCCGTTAGGGTAGAGGTCATGAAAGAATGCATGTATCAATCAGAAAAGACGTAAATACTGGGATTTGCTTTGCGGGATTCGTTTTTTAATGCCAATTTTTAAACAAATATATATTTTTTTCAGTTTAACCAGGAGGACGCACACGCCATCACCCCCTTAAAAGTATAGCATATGTAACAATTTTATGAAAGCAAATAAATAAATTGAGATAGTAAATAATCATTATTTATAATTCTCTAAAAGCGCAATTAGAAATATTCTCTACTTACAAGAATTTTTTAATATTACTTTTGATTCGGTGCAATTGTAGGAATTCTCAAAATTATAAAAATCAATTCTATTTATAAGTTAATTTTAAAAATACTGAGGATTTTTGTAAGGATAGACAGAAGTTAATTGTAATTATTTTATGATACAAATAAAAAGAGGACCTTATTTAAACAAAAAATACCTAGAAAGCATTTTATAATCTTTGTATTTTTCAAAAGTTAGTTTTAACAAACGTGCTAAGTGGGATATACAAATACAAAGAAAAAATAAATTTTCATTCACACACCGTTTCTACCAAACTACTTAAAAGTGCTAATTTTCTCCTAAATAGCCCAATTCCCTCCCTATGAATATTTGAACTCGTTTTCTTTCCCCACTTTTTATAAGACTAATTACATGAGAAGTGTTCCTACAAACACGAGACTTGCATTACAAAATAAAAATGCTTTCATCTCTTAACTACAAAAAAAGCCGACTGGCTACTCACATTACAAAAATAAAAAAAACGAACTCCTTCTCGTCTTTGAAAATTTTCCCCTGGAAAACAAATTTAGACAGTCAAAAATCATCCTTAATTGCTCAAGCTTTTTTATGTACTCCTGAGCTATTTGAGTCTGTTGAATACAGATAAACGCGTCAGAATTCCAGCTAGTTATCTTTGAAGCTAGAAAGAAAAGATCCCCTCACTAATTAAACTCTGTTTCCCAAAAGGTCGAGCACTTAACTGTCATCTTCATTCCCTGAAATTAACGCCCTTAAATGTCATGGAGGCCGTGACAATTGGAAACGCGCTGAAAAATCATTTGTTAATTGAAATAGGATATTCGGAGAAATTTGTAATTAAGTGATATTTAATAGGAAGGATCGTTAATAATGCTTTTCATTTAAGGTAATACTTGAAAAAGTAGATACAGTGATTAATTTTGGAACATTCAAAATTAATTACATATAATATGATTTTAATTTGGACAAAAGTATAAAATTCTCTGATTTCAACTTTGCCAAGTCTAATGAATACAATTGCGGAGTAAAACGAATTGCATAACCATTGGTTTAAAGGGAATTGTGGAATGAAAACTTAATGTTTTTGTCGACTTAAAAGTTATTATGAAATATATTTATAACTGTAAAATAATAATCACTAAAATGTAATAGGATATTCCTTGGTTATAATTAAAATTGCAATTTAAAAAGACTGAAAAAAAAATAAAAAAAATTCTTTGTTAGAATGACCAGATAATTCATCCAAGTATTCCTGAAGAAATGGATTTTTAAGGGGGGTATTCTAAAATGACCGTTAGATGGTGCTTACTCGTCATAAAATAAAAAAACAATGGGACAAAATCGACTACGATCATGCTTGTTTTTAATTAAGTCAGACCTACATTAAAACAGCATTATTATCCCTTCATGAAACACGATCAAGTTTCCTCTTCCTCAGCTGAAGCGTCTGTTCTACAACAGATTGAATATTCCTCAAGAAACACATACAATACATTATGCAAATTGGTCATAAGTAATAGTTTCAACATTTGCGTTTGGTTGCGATTTGGCATGAGCCCAAAAGTACCTTAGCGGACCCTGATCTTCCCCTTGTGCTATGAGTTTGGGTTCCTGTCCAAATGAAATGACGTCTTTTTTGTCTTCCTCTGCGATTCGTCATTTGGTTTACAATACCGCAACCAAACGCAAAAGTGGAAGTGATCGTTCACTGTCCATGCTCACGACAACCAACCGACAGACTATGAACAAACGACATGGATTATAGCAATTTTTAGGGGGGGGGCAGTCAAGGTTCCCAAAATTTCGTAGATTTAATTTCAAATATAATTACCCCCACTTCCTAGTCCCTTTTTCAATGAATTTAATTGGTATAATACAAGTAAACTCTTTCAACTAATCAGGGGCGGATCCAGGATTTGGTTTTGCGGGGGGCTAGGAATCTTTCAAATCCATTTGAATCTTCTTGATCATCAGAATAACATGTTGTGATTCATCATGCTCGAAGTACTAAAAGGGGGGTCTGGGGGTCCTCAACCAGAAAATTTTTGGAAATTTAAGTCTATAAAGCATGTTTTTGAACCGTTTTGGTACACCTAATCCGAATTTTGGACATATATGTTCAAGAATTTACCCTATTTTTTGGAAGGATTTTTACACTTTGACGAACTCATTATAAAAAATGGTTGTACATAGTAGAGTGTTGTAAGTATATGGAAGCGGGGTCCTCCCCCGAAAATTTTTGTAAATTTAAGGGGAAAAACAGTTTTTCAACACGTATACCTCATCCGAATTTCGGATACAATACATTTTATGGTAGAATTTTTGCATTTTGTGGAATTTAATAGAAAATATTGTTGTAACTAATAGTTACAAGCAACGAAGGGGGTCTGGGGGTCTTTCCCCAGAAAATTTTTGAAAATTTTACCCTAAAATAACAGGTTTTTAACTTATTTTTATAGTTGCATTGCTTGTTAAACAGTACTTTCTTCATGCCCTGATTTTCATAACCACACACACCAAAATAATGTCACACTTAATGGGGGGCAATCACCCCCTTCGGACCCCCCCCCCTATAATCCGTGCCCGATGAACAAGTGGAAAGGATCTTACCGAATATGGTCATGAGCTGTGCCCGGGAATCCTGTCCGGCGAGCGATGTGACCAGGCAGGTATACTTCCCGCTGAGCGCCGTCGAGAGCTGCGAGATCTTGAGAGCCCTGTAACGCGAGTACGCGTCCGCTGTGTTAACCGCGTAGTCTAGGTCCAGTCGTCCGGACAGCACGCCAGACGTGTGCCTGACACCCAGCTCCGGAATCCACTGATAGACCGGCTCCAGGTTCTCCTCGAAGAACCATTTGACCACCAGCCGGATGTCGTTCTCGTTGTACACGTACTCGCAGTCCAGGGTAACCGACGCGGCAGTGCCGTTCTCCACCCACCTGGGCACCGACAGCCGACGGATCTCCACCCCCAGGCACACTGCGGAAGAAGAAAAGAGTTAAGCGGCGTTTCCACTACACGGACGCGTTAAAACTAATTCAGATATATCACTTTTTCTGTTCAGTTTGGAGGAATCATCCGAAGTGAAATGTGTTAATTGTCATTTTAATATTCAGTTCTCAAACTTTTAATGCATGCTATAGACTTGAAGTAAATCACTCAGAATGGGCATTGAAAGGGAAAGACGGTACTGCTAAACCAACGATAGTAAAAGGGTCACGTGATTTTGAGAACGCTGGAACTAGTATTTCGGAGGGGAGACAGGTGGAGGGGCAGTTGATCGAAAGAGGAAGAGACATTTGCTTGTATATAGAAGCAAGACCCCAACTATCACCGGTTACCCAACTATCGGCCGTGCAAAGTCTGTAAAAATCCCATAACCAGTTTACTATCGTTGCATGAACAGTAAATGAACAAGTGTCTCCAGACAACTTTCAATTCCTACGGAAGTGCTTAGAGCGCATGCTATAGAACATAAAGCAGGATGAAAATCTCATTGAATGATCCTTCAAGGTGAGTTCATTGGTTTAATCAGACAAGCAAAAGTAGATTCATCTTGACCTTTGATGCCACTGATATTTGTCTTATTGGTCTCGCCGTATTACCGTAATGCATAAGTGAAAAAGGATACGTGAAAATACTGCTTTAGAAACTTTTATAATATATGCTATAATGGGCAAGGTGGAAACGAACAAAAGGTTCATTGAATGGCCTTATGAAAGAAAGATAATTAGAAAAAAATATGAAACACTATTAACTTCAACACGATTTTTTGAAATTTGAAGAAATAGTAAAATGCTTTCAAATCTACAATAGAGATATCCCGATAGAGAAGAACTTCTCTTAACTTATAAAATAGCAGTTTCAGCACATTAAAAATGATAGAAAAGATACTTTAAATACATCTCTAAATTTCATTTATCTCAACTGTTCTAGAATAGCAAAAATTGAGGACTGAAAAATAATAACTAATAAAAATATATTGAATAAATATCATTTGGCCGCAATGGAACATGATTTCCTTATAAAAATTGTAGATTATTGTGTATTGCTATTCAATTACATTAGTGACTAACAGATGATATTTTTAAATGTAGTACTATATTAAAATCCCAAGTATGACACTGTCATGAAAAAGTATTTAATAGCTAAGGCAAGAACTTGTAGATTATCAGAAGACGTTTGGATTAAAATAACTCATATAAGGGGGAAAATATTTTAACTGTAACATTTATAACCTGCAGATTAGAAATGTTTAAACAATAAATTGTGCTGTGTAAATAATTTTCTTCAAAATCTATTTTTAAAAAGAAAATTAATGTTAAAACATCCTGATGTCTGTTACCATAGGAACTGAAATTGAAACTTATTGGATTCATAATTTACTAGCTGTTACGACCCGGCAAAGCCGGGTCTTACAGCTAGGCTAGCCTTTTATGCGAGCTTCCCTCGTTACTACTTCAAGTTCCTATTAATTATACATTAAATAAGAAGTTTAACTTCTTTATCTTACCGCTGAAATATCACTAATTTATCATATTCAAATAAGTCACTCAATTTCGGCTGACCACCACCGAGCTGATTTGGGCAAATTTATTCTTAAATCAAATCTTACTACCCTTATATAAACTCATTTTAAATGGCATTCTCCCCAAACATTCCATTATTAAATTATTATTTGATTTAATTTGCCTCATTATTTGAAGATAGTTTGTTATGGGGCGCCTACGGCGCCCACGTATTTAGGTCTAGCACGCCATCTTTGCTTTCTTTCTTTAGCTAAGCGACGTTTTTTTGAGGTAGGATCTTCATCATCACCCATGACAATGACTATGAGAAAGAAAAAAATGAATAGTAAAAATTGAGATGATTACTATTGAAAGCTGATTCTAAAAGTGAATAAGTTATATAAATCAGTTGAAAAATAAATAAAATTCAATTATTTACTTACTTAAGAAATAATTAATTTTTAGTTTCCGAAAGTAAATAAAGATTATTGCCAAAAAAAAAATCAAAAAGCGCTTTTTATACGATTATTTATTAGATTTATTATTGTTGAATTAGAAACCAACTTCCCTAAAAGTAACTTTTTAACCTTTATTAAGTAAACCAACTTTCTTGAAAGATATTTAAAAGCTATTATATTATTTTAATTTTAATTACTTTTATTTATTTATTTTTCTGATTATTGCGAGATGGCATCATAGTGTGCACTTTTATTTATTTATTTTTCTGATTATTGCGAGATGGCATCATAGTGTGCGAGCGTTCCAGAATCAGTGAGTCAGTGAGTGACGTGGGCTTTTATATGAGAGATAAACTTTATATTACACAGGATACTAAATATTCTTTTAACGTAAAAAAAGTTATTCAATATGTCGTTGCTCTGAAGTTGATCACCTTTCTTAATTCCTTACAACCACGAAATGAAGATTTCAAAACCATAAAGTATGTTAAGGCTTGGAGTTAGTAAGGTATCCTTGGTAACCATCTAAGACTGATCAAAAGTAACAAATGGAAAAACTGTATAAAGGTTGTAAAGAAACAAAACCATATCGGAATACAATATTTTTAGGTTTCGTGTGTTTGCATTTGATATAGGTTAAGTTCTAGTTTCTACTTTTCTGATATATCTTACCCGTTTAATATCCGTTTTCTTTATCGAATACTTTCTAAAAATACTTTCTTCCGTTCTAAATAAATCCTTTGAACTAAAAACAATGGTTATATACAATGTAAATTCCCGTTGAATATTTTCTATCGTGAAATAATGAAAAACGAGATATTTGTTAATAATGTGTCAATTACTTCAAGTTTCACAGAAAGTTGCACTAGTCCAAAAAAACTCTACGCGAACTCTACTAGCTATTTAATAAAATCTCCAAAAATAAACTTATATTCCTATAAACCTATGTAAGAAATGGAATATTTCTCTTGTCGGTCTTAGGTTTAAGAAGGAAAATAAAACTTTAATCTAATACCTATCACGATTTAAAATTTATGGAAAAATGCTCAAAATAATTCATGTCATTACTTGAAAAACCTGCAGAGAAATATTTGTATTTTATTCTCTTTTTTACACTAAATGTTGATTCTTCACGTTAAAGTATGAATGTGGGATTATAACATTCAACAGAACAAGACAGAGCAGAGCGGCCTCACGATAACGGACCCATCAACCTCTATGCTTTCACCTGTCCAAATTTTTAAAAAACAATTGACATCTTTACATTTTTCTGAATCTGCTTAATTTTCTTAATCTGATCTTCTCAATAAAGGGTTATTTTATACTTTGAAGTGCTCTTCTTCGTCTACATGGGGGCTCAGGCCTATCAAGAACCTATAATTAATCAATCAGTAATTCAATAATTCATAATAATAATAATAATTCAAGAATCAATAACTGATGAAATTCCGTAAAGTCTTGAAGATGATTGATTCAGGGAAGTCTTGAAGTGAGTTGTTTTTTTCTTTAAATCGCATGGAAGAAGACTAAACTGAAGATTTTGAAGACTTGAAGTATATTTGATGAAAATTGATGTTGATGATATTTTTGAAGATTTCAATTGTTTGATGAAAATTTAAGTCTTGGTTGTCTTCCCTGCGATTGATTTCTACCGAATTATTGAAGTTGAATATTGAAGTTTTATAATTTTTCGAAACTTAAATTTAACTGATAGTGATGGCTTGCTTAAAAGATTTTCCTCGAATTTTTAAATCCCTTAAAAGTGCACCTAAGAGTCACATACAAATTTTACACAAATTTATCTTCGATGAACTTGGTGATCGCCAAAACAGGAGTAGATTACGAGAATTCAGGGGTTTTACTGAAAATTTGATTAGTAAGAAAGAAAGAGTACTTAAAGAGTTTACCTTAAATGACCTAATAATTATTTGCAATTTTCTGCACATTCAATTTTCGACCGATCTGGGGAAGTGTTGTGACCTAATTTTGGATGCCCTAAGTAATTTTTCCTTACTAAACATAGACCCCTCTGATGAAAGTGAGGATGAGGGAGATGATGAAGAGGAATTTGGGAAACATGCGTTGACAAGAGATGAGGTAACTGACAGTTCTATATCCGAAGGTAAAATTATCCAAAATGAAGAAAATTCGTATCTCTTTACTCAACCCCAACATGAATCACCCTCTCGGAATCAATTGGGCAATTTTTCCTTTCCATCTTTCAGCTTAAAAGATATAGTGGAACTAGTCAAACCGTTTTCATAACAAGATAACTACAGAGTTGAAACTTTTATTTCAGACGTTGAGGATGTTTTTGAACTTTATGAAATTAATAATTCCGTTCATCGTGTAATTTTTGCAAAAAAGTGTTTGAAGGGCCCAGCTTTAACGCTGATGAATGTTATCCGTGGGATAAATAATTGGGAAAAAATGAAACACCACCTTTTGGATGAATTCGCTGATACAGTTAGCAGTTTCGAATTACACAATAATATGAAATCAAGACACTTAAAACGTAATGAAACTATTCAAGAATATTTTGTAGCCATGCGAGAAATCGCTGCAAGGGGTGCTCTCGATAACTTTTCTCTCATGGAATATGTCATAAATGGGTTGCCGGAATCTCCAAATAAAGTTATTCTGTACGGATGTAAAAGTTTACCAGAATTCAAGGAAAAATTAAAGACTTTCGAAAAACTGTTCAATACTCAAAATCCTAGGGAATATAGTGAGAGAAGATTTCGAGGATATCCTTCGGGAAGTCAGAACGATCATAGACCTTCGTGGGGTACACAGATAACTTGCTACTCTTGTGGATTGAAAGGACACAGAAGTGACCAATGCAAAAATAAGGCACGCGGAAAACAATGTTATGGTTGTAAATCTTTCGGTCATATTCAGTTGGAATGCCCCGAGAATCCTGTTCATGCTAAAACACTACCCCAAGATCAAACCACGGGAAGTATAAATGTCCATCACGTTTCGGATTTTTCAAATCCTTCTAGTCTGATGCTTACTCCAGTAATTCTCTGTGAGATTCAGTTTACCGCTCTCTGTGATACTGGGTCTCAATTCACATTAATCAACGAGACTACTTATAAGAGAATAGGTTCACCTTTGTTGCTCCTTTCAACTCTTACTTTTTCTGGTATTGGAAAAAACAGGGTTCAGTCAAAGGGTTTCTTTCAGGGTACAATTGAAATTCAAAACTCCACCTTTTCTACAAAAATTCATGTTCTTCAGGACGATTTAATTCCTCGTGATGTCATAATTGGTATAGATGTTTTGACACAGACACAATTTTTCTTTGGAAAAGATGGCATTCGGTTATGCAATACTACAGAGGACAATATTTTGGTTAATTTGGCGAATGTTGTGGATGATGAAACATGCCCAATCGATCCCACACACAGTTTGAACAAAGGGGTTCGGGATGATGTCAGGAACCTAGTCTTGTCTTACAAACCTCAGAAGGTAGAAGACACTGAACTTAAAATGTCACTTCCGCCTATTTCAGAACTAAAGGTAGTGGAGAAGCAGGTACAAGAAGAGTTAAAGGATGGATCACAAGCTTTTATCGCAAGACCATTGAGCGATCCACTGAGAAAAGAAACCGAATTCAAATTTGATCCTTCACAGTTATCTGCGTTTTTGGAGCTAAGAGATATTCTTTCTAAATTTCCCGTTCTTAAAATTTTCCAACAGGGTTACCCCATGGAACTCCACGCTGATGCTTCTTCTTTGGGATTTGGTGCTGTGTTGATGCAACAAGATGATGAAGGGGCTTTCCACCCAAGGGCACTTAAAAAACTTAGAAATTATCGTTTTGGAACAAAATTTAGGATAGCTACACACTGTGATGCTTTTGAAAAAAACATGAAAAAAGATCTTCCAGCCAGAATTGCTAGGTGGGCAATGCCACTTCAAGAGTATGACTATGAGCGATATTTCAATATGAGAAGAAAGCCAGTACAACGATATGAAGTCAATGATAGAGTTGTAATTAAAATAACACAGTTTGGATCAGGGATAAAAGTAAAACAAAAATTTTTTGGACCTTATGAAGTGGTCAAGGTTTTTCCAAATGATAGGTACGAGGTGAAGAAAATTGGTTCTCATGAAGGTCCTAATTCAACATCGACAGCAGCAGATCTAATGAAAAGGTGGCGCTAAATCTGCCGACTTTATATTTCAATTTTGAACTGTTTCTTCCTTTTGTATTTTCAGAGAAGTCGCTACGGCGAGGACGCCTATCAGTCAGTATGGCCGTGTGGGATTATAACATTCAACAGAACAAGACAGAGCAGAGCGGCCTCACGATAACGGACCCATCAACCTCTATGCTTTCACCTGTCCAAATTTTTAAAAAACAATTGACATCTTTACATTTTTCTGAATCTGCTTAATTTTCTTAATCTGATCTTCTCAATAAAGGGTTATTTTATACTTTGAAGTGCTCTTCTTCGTCTACATGAAATGCAAGAAGCTTAGTTGAAGTGTGTCAAAAGATACGACAATAAAACAATGCACAAATAGGCTTTTAAAGAATAAAAAATATCTTTTTCTTTTTTTATGCTTTTAAGTCAAAGCGAAATAAATCCAAGAACAAAAAAAGACATCTGTCACACCCTTGTCAAATTTCCATTCCGTCCTTCCTTCTTTGTTTTACGAGAATGGCAACACCGCCGATCATTCTCTGCAAACGATAAAATCTGATGTATGCGAAGAATGTAAATACACTCACTCTAACGACGAAATTCAGAAGAAAAAAGAGGAAAAACCAACCAACAAAAAGGAAACAAGAGAAGTAATAGCTTTTCCCGTTCTGGTAATGGGAGCGCTGCAAATACAAAGATACGAATGCAAATGGATCGTCCGCAAAGAAAACGCGTTTAACTTTGACTTCTTATCAAAAAGGTTTCTAGGCGTCGTAAATTCGAAGATTTCCCTCCATCGTTTTTAACTGCAATTATTATGCAAATGGAATAACAAATATAGATATATATCCTTCGGCGTAAACTGTAAGGTTTAGTGAATGGGACATGTCTCTAGGCCGAGTAATCAATGTAAATTCGAAAAGGAGCGAAAGAGTGGGGGAAACACGTTACTTAAGATTAAAGTCAGTGCTTCTTAAGAGATTTCCAATGCGGAAATATTGCTTTTAAAACGCTTGTGGGTAGTCTGTATGCTAATGCCAATCTAAAAAAATTTCCGTATTTTGAGATGTAGTTCAAAGCACTAACTTTTTTGTTGCTTTGAGTTGAATAGGCGCCTGCTGATCTTTGTTTTCGGAAAAGAAGTTATTGTTAGATGTTCATGCAAGCCCCGATCTTTCACATAAAATCGCTTATTCTATAATAGAGCATTCTTTATGTAAGATACAGCCTCAGAATCTCATGAAATTTGAGAAAGAGGAATATAAATAGTTTGTGTCGTTTTCTTGCTTATCCCTTTGATCTGAGAGATCATATCCATGAAAAGGTTTGATTTAAATGTTCCCAAGACAAAGGTAGGTATTCTCTGAATATCCCCGTGAACCAAGTTGACGCAGTTGATCAGAATGTGTATCTAGTTCAATGCTAATTTTATAAAATTTGAAGTCGGATTTAAGTTACACTCTTAATATAGGTTCAAAATTGCGAAATTTGTACAAGAATTGAACAAAAACTCGCTTATTACAAAAAAATTAGTTTCCTCACATTAACCATTTTTGTTAAGTTTGTACCGAAACGTCAAGTTTGGGTCATATTAAGATTAACGTTGTCCCCATTCACAAGTGATATTTTCAAAATATTCCTGGACGGCGGTGACCTCCACTAATTAGTTAGTGGTAAACACCCATTACTATAAAATACACTTATTAAAAGGTACTTCTGAATGTCTGATTTTCCTCTTCGTCACATCATGATAATAAGAATAATTTCACATATCATCAACACGCAAAAATAACATGATTGATCAGAAAGCATCCCACACGGCTCTTCCATGTGATTCAAAGCTTAGGAACCGTCCTATCATCGCGGAGATGCATTGCCTCAGAAATGCCGGAGACAGGACTAAGTGATGGCCCGCCCTCGCAATCACAGGGAAATCAAACCTCTAATTACGCCACAGCCATTGTTGACAACGGGGACCCTTCGGTGCTCGCTTATACGAATATCTGCCCGGGATAAATGCTCAATAAAGTGGGAAGGATGTCTATGGCTTCTATTGGACTTCGTGCACTTTAAGTGCTATGGGAGATCAGAAATGAAATTTCTGTGTACAATGGGCAATAGCAGAAAAACAGAAAAAATGCATTTTTTCAAGTAAAAGAATTGACTCTAAGTGACAAAAAAATAGTTTATTCAATATTTTAAAATAAACATCGACAATCAGATTGAGTGACGTAAGATCTGTATCTGCCCTACTTTAAAGTGAAAATAAATGATCGTTTTGAATCATAATAGGTTTATAACAAATGTTTTGGATTGAATGTCGTCATTTGCTGTTTTCGGGCCTTTTTTTCAAAGTCAAACTTTGAAATTAAATTTAAAAATTAATATGCATAGTAATTAAAAAAATTTGTGCGTATCCAACTCCCTAATAAAAAATAAATAAAATATTGGAATTCCCTATTGATTTAAAGAGCTAAACTATGAGTAAATATGTATTTAGTAATAATTATAATGTAATAAAACAGAGTAAAAACAAAACAATAATGAGTATTTTTGGATGAGTTTTAAATTTGGGTAAAATTTCATTTAATATAGTTTAATTAACATAAAAATAATCTTAAAACATTTTAATTAAATTAAAACTCTCTCATTTGGTTTTATGACTGCAAGGAAATGGCAGCAAAGTACATACTAGTTTTCCGTTTCTCTGCATACTAACCGCTATGAAGGAAAACCTCGTTTTACAGGCTGCAAAAGTTATGCAGGGAAATTTCGTCATGGGTACAAATAATGTTTTCTAGATTTTAGTTGTTTTTGAGTTAATTAGAGCTTATTACGTATTTATGGGTTTTTTTAATTGAAGCAAATTTAAAATGTTTCTTTAACAAATTATAATAAGTCGTATGATATTTTTTACTATATACGTAATCTAAAAAAGGAAAGTATTGGGTTGTCCCATAAGTTCTGTTACTTTTTACAAAGTTTCGTGTTTGAAAATTTTTTATGAAAAACTGGTAATAGGTTGAGATTTCAAACAAAAGGGATTTTGATATATGTATATTTATGAACATAATGTGTGATTTTGGTAGTTCTCGTGATATTATTTCTTTTCAAAATGGTGGTTTGAAAAAAAGACCACAAACGACGATTTTCGCGTAATTTTTTTCTTTTGTTTAAAAAACTGGGAAGAACGCATAATTCAGGGCTAAAAAAAGTTTTACTATATATTTGAAATGTTTAGTTTAAGATGTCATAGTTTCAAGATAATTCGATAAGTTTAACTTAGGAAATTTCGGTCCCAAACATAACATCTATTGCAAAAAACTTACCTCAATAATGCTATCATTTCAAAGAAATTTTTACGAAAAAAAGCATCAAAGTCAATAAAAAAGCTTAGGAAAGACCCAAGTACTCAAAATATGCAGTATATTAAATTATATCTGAACTTAAGTTCAGAAAATAGTGCGCACAATGCAAGCGCGCAACGTTTTAGCTTTTTACAATTACACTCGCTGAACTTACGCTCAGCGAACAAAGCAATTTTCTTCGCTTCATACGAAAACATTGCAATAAAAACAACTCCTTGGCAATTAGAAATAAATCAATTGAATAATATTATGAAAAGATACTTTCAATGCATTAATGGCATCAATTTAATGCATTAGCAAGCATTATGGTTCAAAAAAACACTTGCCTTTAATTACTTCATACCAGCTGCTTAGAAAAACAATAGGCGTGCTTTAAAAACACGTGAAATTGCCAATATATGAAGTTTTAAAACCAAAATTTCCAACCTTAAACTTATCGAATCATATTGAAACTATGACATCGTAATCTAAACATTTCAAATATACAGTAAAACTTTTTTAGCCATGAATTATGCGTTCTTATTAGTTTTTTAAACAAAAGAAAATATTTCGCGAAAATTGTCGTTTTTGGTCTTTTTTTCAAACCGCCATTTTGAAAAGAAATAATATCCCGAGAACTACCAAAATCACACATTATGTTCATAAATATACATATATCAAAATCCCTTTTGTTTGAAATCTCCACCCATTACCAATTTTCCATAAAAAATTTTCAAAGACAAAATTTCGTAAAAGTTAACAGAACTTATGGGACAACCCAATATTTTATAATTGAGATAATTTTTTATTAAACACATACGTAAAAGCGTTCTATAATTCCCCAAAAGGATACATTTTTATACCAAAAATGTGTCAAAATATTTTCTCTAGAAACTTTTAGCTAAAATATTTTTGGAATAGAGATTCATTAGTCTTATAATAATGAAAAGAAATTTAAGTGCACATTTAAAATGGAAGCATTTTTTAGTTGTCCAAATGAACTAAATTAAAAAAGCTTAACACTCGGCAAAATGTTTTCAATTTGTTATTTTTTAGTTGAATTCATTCTTTAAAATTAATACGTCCTACTATCTGGTTGAAAATCCATTAAACGATAAGTTAATTATACGCTTCTAACGTTTAATTTTTAATTGTGATGGAAATAATATATAATTGCATATTTTGTATTTTCATCTATATTTAAGTAATAAAGTTTAAGAAAAATAGAGAAAATGCATAGGTTACTGTAAAAATGAAAATTATTTCTAATTTAAAATATTTAAAGCCTGGAGGAAAAATTAAACTTATCAAGTCTCATGCATGAATTAGTATTTATAAGCATACAACTCTACTTTAACCACATTTAGATTTTTTTATTTTTTGTAAAACTTTATCTTAAGGTTCATTACTTATATTATGTATTTCCTTATTCGATTGCATTTCAAATGCACAAAATATTTATTCCCATTCACAAATCTAAACAAACTTGTAATATTGTAATACGTTGAACCAACCGGATGAAGATTGAAAAATAACTCGGCCATAAAACAGAACACTTTTCTATATTTCCTTTATAAAAGAAAAAGCAAATTATTTTATAATGAATACATGAGAGAAGTACTTAGAGAATTTTTCTGATTTTACGTTGTTATCCGAGGGGGATTCGCAGATCATGCTTTAAATTTCGTTGAATACGATAAATTATACTAAAAGTCAACTGAGCGTGAAAACAGTCTGTGTTTGTTTCTGACAGAGGACCGGAAATTTTCTGATTCCTGGTTTTATGAGAAGCGACAGTTCGGCGGAAGATATCGAAATACGTCGGGGGGATGGAAAATGCAAAGAACGGATACCAAAATAGAATAGGGATAAAACGGGGGAATCTTTGGGACTTTTATAGGCATGAAAGGTATTTAAATACAATTCTTTAATGAAAGAAAAACTTATTACAAAGCTTATTACTGGCTTTAAAATATCCATTCAATTCTGTGTTACTGTTCTTGATGACATTGAGAAGTAAGTCTTCACTATAAAAGTTATAAATAATTTCTATAAAAAAAGATGTATTGTTTTCAATTTAAGAAAGAAGATATGGGTAATCCATACCATTAAAATCTCCCTATTTTATAGAAATACATTTGTTTTTTCATTTTTTAAAAAAATTTTAACCCCTTTAGAAATTTTTTTTATTTGAAATTCGAAACTCGTATACTTTTATATATCATGGCAGAGTTCAAATTAAATCATACCTAACTGGGTCTTTCACTATTAAATATATATTTTCCCTACCACTTACTTCTTCAAATAGTTTTCTAACTTGAAACTAAATAAAATATTCTCAGAAGTCAATCTTCGTAATACAAGACAAGCTAGCTACAAGAATATTTCCAAGAATCAAGAATAACAACCAAACTAAACTAGAAATCTAATACCCCGAAATACTTCGAATGTCATCTATCATATTGTTTACGTAAGGAAGAAGATATGTTTTCGAGAAAAAGCAATCGAGTCCTAAGTCAATTAAGAGACCATTAAAGGTTGAAACCGTCGTTAATATCTTTCTTACACAGACTTATTGAACTATTATTGCTTTTAGTCTGTAATGATACTTCAGTAAAGAATATTTTCGTTTGTGGTATCAAAGTTTTAGGGAATAAACAATATTATTACTTAAGTGTTGTTAAAAATTGTTTTTCCTAGTTCTTCCCCGTAGATGTACAATTTATTTTT
Organism: Tetragnatha versicolor; assembly: GCA_024610705.1. NCBI lineage: Eukaryota > Metazoa > Arthropoda > Arachnida > Araneae > Tetragnathidae > Tetragnatha > Tetragnatha versicolor. The sequence continues at coordinate 42,534,474 of JANDEH010000002.1, read as the reverse complement.
CACCAAATTAATTCCTTTATTTTTCTATTGATGAAATGAAAAGTAAGTTGATGTAATTACCTGTTGAAAATGTGTTGCTAAAATTAAATTTATGTTCCTAAATTCTTTGTTCACAAAATATTATCTAACTTTAAACAATATGTATTAAAATGTCCTGGATAGTTTTTACCATAAATTAGATTATTTGTCAATTTTAGGGAGAAAACTTTCAAATATACCTAATAAAATAACTATAGAATCCATAAAATTATTTATCTATTATGTTTTTATGAATGCAGTCAATTACTTAGTTAATTTTGTACTTAGTTTGTTAGGTATATTAGTTAATATTTTTGTTAATATTTTTTTATTCATTCATCTTTAGATCGTGTATTTAACACTTAAAAGCATTTTCCAAGTAATAAAAACGTATTGCAAATTAATACATACAGTGATACCACACCAATTTGAATGAGATCTTGCTACAATCCATAATATCCCAAAAAGACAAGAATCGTGCAAATTGACCTTCATTGATTGTAAAAGAATAATTATTTCGCATCCATTTTCATTATGGTAAAAACTTTATTGCATAAAACATATGGCATGAACGATAAATTAATAAAATCATTACACTGTGTGTTAACTGTGCAAAAACCTTGCAACTTTCAACACTTTACCTACATTTTCATTTGTTTTTACATCTAATTTCTGTTTTTTTAGTTATTAATGAGTTTTCCGTTTCACATTTCTGTCATGAAACTGGAATCCTTTCTGTATGACACTAAACAAATAAATAAGCATTTAATTCAACTTTGTAAACAGAAAAATCAAACTCAAAGCGTAACATCCCTTTCTTCTGTGCTTCTTTCCCCCGCATCACATCACTTTCAAACCTAACAGCTCGTTAAATCCAGTTAATTCATCTGTATTCCTTCAAAGGAACTAGCTTCACAAACAAACCCGAACAGAGCACACACAAACTCCTCAAAAACTTATGCTCCCAACCAGTCCAAACACGACCACCTCTTGAACCAACCTTCCGAAACAGCCGTGTTGCCAAACAGACAGAGTGAAAAGAGAGAAGAAAAAAGACCCACTGTCCCGAGAAAACGTCCTTCAAATGGCGGCGTTTAGAGCGCCATTAAAGACGGAACCGGCAAATGTAATGGACCGGTCTCTCCCAAACGTCAAAACAATCTCGGTCGCTTAATGTCCTGTGAACTGGGAGGGGACCTCGAGTTATTTTGTCAGGAAAGTGACACTCCGAATTATCCATCGGGTTCGTAGAGATGATGGTTAGATAGAGAGTGAGGTAGCCGCAACCCTTCGCTTCAATATGAGAGCTGTTAGAAAAATGTCTGGAAGTCCCTTAGACACATGGGAATTTTTTTTAGGTAAAAGATCCACTCCCACATTGAAAATGAGTCAAATAAAATAGCCTTATTCGTAGCCTAAAAATTAAAGTATATAGGGTAATTTAAGTCATTTTCACACTCGAGCAAGAAAATCATTAAATTTTGATTAAGACCTATACCAAAATTCTCATCCTAAATGCAATATATAAAAATAAGTTTGTACTTTATTTTGTATATCATTTCAAACACTTTTTTCTGATTGAAAACAGAAATTTTAATAAAACCACTAATCAAAATTTGACTGATTTGTAAAATCTTAACTATCAGTTTTAAAGCATTATACTAGTAATACATTCTTGGGATATACTCATAAAATGACTAATATTGATAAGTTTATAAAAATTGCTGATGCATTCTCGGAACCAAGTAATGGATTTTCATGTTTGAAAACAACTAATAGATATGAATCATTTTTGAAATTGAATGCCCTCCACTCCAGAGTCCTGGGAATTCTTTAAAAATTCCCTGGATTTCCCAGAATTTCCAGGGGAGAAAAAAAGGTCAGGAAATCGTCGGAAGTAGGCCGTTTTGTTTGGAAAATACTTGATTTTTTTGCAATGTTTTGGATAATAGCCCAGAGGCCCTTCACAGCCCTTTTTCAAAGAACTTGACATATTTACTCCCAAACGTATACAGCTTAACAAAACTGTATTCCACGAAACCATCTCCTTAAATAGCATATTTTGAACTAATCAATAGTCCAATTTAGTAGGTTATAAGCAGTTTACCTGACAAAAACAAATTTTTTTATAACTTTTAAAAATTTAAAGACGATATTTTTACCATTTTATAGTTGCGCTTGTTTTTTATGTACTATTTCAAATATTTTCGTTCTTTTTAGAAGTTTCTGCGTTATTCTTTTTACCAGCAATGCATTTGGATTTGAATAGTAATTGAATAAACAATAAGAAACTTTATAGTCTTGACTTTAAGACAATTCAGGGTAGCTAAACCGAAGGTCAAACAATTCAAAAGCATGCTCCACACACATGCTTGCTTCGGTCGGCCTTCAATCATTGGATTAATTTGTTTGTTTTCGAGTGGTGAGGGTGGTATGCACCACTGCAGAGTACCAAAACAGTGAGTCCATGGCCATAGAAGATAATGGATACGAAGTGCCTAAATCCACGAAAGTTGACCTATGATAAAGTATTTGCGAAATTCGTTAGAGTTGAGTTGTTATTTTCAAGGAGCTAACAGTGCCTAAGGTCACAGAGTACTAGAACAGAGAGTCCGTGGCCATAGGCGCTAATGGAAATCGAAAAGTTGGATGGATGTGGGACTTTTTTGGCGCTGGGATCGCATCTACGTCACGGGAGGCGGGGGAAAAAACCTGATTGGTTGTGAAAAACTTTTTCCTTCTCCTTCGAAAATAGAAGATTGAGTGACAGCCAATCACAGGTTCGGTCACCAAAATGTACTGCCGATCTCTCTGTCAATCATTTAAAGTTCCTCGTGGCGCCCTCACATCCATCCAACTTGTGAATACATCGTTTTGGACCCTCTGTTAGGATTTTTCTCTGTGCCTAAGGTTTTAATAGCAAAATTCGTTAGAGTTGAGTTCTTACTTTCGTGGATTTAGACAGTGCCAAATGGAAACAAAAAAAGCATGGGGTATGTCTTATGATAGGGGCTCTTTGACCGCAGGGATCGCATCAAACTCACGCTTTCCTTGTTACTTCACGAGAGGCGGGGAAATAGAATCCCAATAGTCGAATCCTCTAATACCCTTTCCGAGAGGGACAGATTGAATGAACACGTCACAGTCAATCACATCTGTGTAATTATACTGCCTACGCTTCCGTCAATCATAGCCATTTGCAGTGCTGCCCTCTATCATGTGATGGCATTTGAAAATAGCGTTTTGGACCCTCTGTTAGGATTTTTCTCTGTAATATCCACAACATATGGCGGAGAATTTTCTCCAAAAGGGTGCTATGCGCCCTCTAGTTCACCTTCCCTCTACGATTGGGCTCCCCACACGCATTTGAGAGGCTTATGAGCCAACAGCCCTGCGACAAATTGAGTGGATATCTGGATATTCCGTACCCTGAGGAATAGGGATTCCGGCTTTTAGGATTTTGTCTGGACTCTTTCGTTTGTGGGGAGGTCTCATTAGAAATGGGAATGCGACCGCTAATGCAAATTGAGGAGACGGAAAGGAGAGTTCTGTTTCGACATTAAAAGCGGACTGGAGCCGTTTTCTCTTTTGAAGTTGGGCAATTGAATTAGTTTAGATCCTGCTTTTCTCATCTGCTTTGGCGGAGAAGGGTTTTTCTGTTTGGTTTACCCCGGGCATGTTGTTGTTAAATTGAGGTAATTTACTGTACTTTACCCTGATAACCAGAGGAAGTACTTTTTGGAGTGGGTCAAATTTTTAGAGAGGATAGCTTTTCTTAATACAGTTCTTATTAGTGAACGTGATTTCAAGGATTGAGTAATTTAAAGGGGCATTAAGGCTATTAAAAGAAACTACTATAATGATTTGATACTTACAACTTCTATAATTTTTAAAGAAAAACTTGTAAAATTTAATTTTATTGAGGTAATTCGTGAAATTAAAAAAAATTCATGAATATAAGGAAGAAAAGAGCAGGAATAAGTGCTTCTTTACTGAACACAAAAGAAAATATTTTTAAGTTTCTTACGTATTAGCTTGTCAACCGTCAGTTTAAGCTGCACAGTTCGGGTCACAGACAAGAAGAGACAGACCGGTCAATAGGCGGGGCTTATCCAGAGAGCTCAAGTGGCGCCTCTGACAAGCGGTACCGGCATTAATCGATTAATTTAATATTTTTTAATCGAAATCTTTATACATTTTTTTTTTGACGAAACTTGCAATATTCGATTTTGAAAGTAAACATGAAGTTTGTGTAAATCGTTTTAATCGGACTCTTTTCAATTGTTTTCAAGATTTGTAAATCATTTTAACAGTGTCTTATTGCATTAAGGCATATTTTATCTCGTTTCTTCCCTATTTTGCAATGTATTGGAAAATCTGTGTTGCATTCTTGAACTTGATTTCTAAGCCTGATAGAATTCGGTATAAATCGCGTTAATTATAGGCGTATATATTTAATTCAGATGAAAATGAATCCTAGTATTATACATTTTTATTGTCAAGAATTCATTTTGAATGTGCCTGGGATCTGGGATTCGTATTTGCAAAAGATGTGTTCGTTTAGATTCACGGGATTTCAACTTCATTTACATCATTTTTATCTTAAAAAGCCAAGGGATTATAACAAATATTTTCAGTTATTGAAATATGAGATTTAATAAAATCATTTAGATTCATTATTTACTTGTGTGATTCTTGATTACTTTATATTTAAGCTTGAATTTTTACAATCGAGTTTTTCATCATATGCGATCACGAAATTTTGTTGATGAACAAACCTTAATGATTTAATTTAAATTTTCTATTATAATAGCAAATTTAAAAAATTTGTTGAAAGAAAAGAAATTTTTCAATTTTAAAAAGCATTAAAATGGCTTATGTGATCGCCAAGGATCGCGATCCTGGTGATCATATGGTCGATGGATTACGTCTTCGCAAAACGTCTCCATGGTTGCCAGACCAAAAAGCTTAACTGTAACCACAGTTTTAGTGCAGGTACCGCGGGTTGAGGGCGTTCGTGTCGTGGGCCGCCCATTGACCGGTCTGTCTCTTATTGTCTGTGGTTCGGGTCATACATGAGGCTTGGGTCATACCACAGACGGTCATACATTTACGAATTCAACGATCTGGTAAACGAGCTAATAGGGAAGTACCCAAAAAGTTGTCAGCATTTAAGTTGAAAAATTACTGCAATTTAATAATTATTCTTAAGGAAATTTTGTTGCCTGACAGGTAAAAACCATAGGTTTATTACATTACAACAACACAATTTTTTCGAAACCGAACTCAGATAGCTTAGCAAAATCCCTGGCTAGATCCCTAACCAAAACACTGGCCATCTGGTACACTCAAACCTGTTTTTGTGCTATTTTTTATTTGAGCGGTCTTTTGTTCTAATATTTTCTTGTGTGGTTTATGAAAATTTCAATTAAATCGGAACATAGAACAAAATTCTTGTATATATGGCTACTGAGACATATACACGGGTCTAGTGAAACAACAGCCTTCACCGACTACATGGTAACTGAAAAAAGTCAACGATAAGTATAGAAACTGTTTTTCAATTAAGATGTAGGGTATGGATTGTGTTATGGTCCGAATATAAAGAATTTTTCAATTCAGCTATGCTTCGCTACGGTCCTACGTGAGACTTTTTTATGCGATCCCTATTCACCGCATAAAAAAGTACTTTTTTTAATTGTGATGAGGGGGGAAACCATTTTTTATAGCTACTCGCGAAGTTTTCTGCGATTTTTTTCGCGTTTTCTGCGGTCTACGTTTTCTGCGTTTGCGGTCACTATTCCTCGCACAAAAACAGGCTTGACTGTATAAAAATAAAAATTTTCTTCAGTTTCAAATTCTCGTCCAGCCATCAACCCTTAAACCTATACACAGAAATTATTTTTAACATACCCAAATAAAGCAAAACATCCAGAGAGGGATTCAAAAAGCAAAAAACACCTCTCCTGCAGAAATTCCCCCCTTTTACATCCAACCATACCAACAAATTACCCACCCATTATTGGTTAGCCTTTTTCTCCTTCCCAAGTTCTGGTCAATATTGAAAGGCCTAATAAAGCCCGTTTGGATTCAAGCCATGTCAACAACGGAGAGGCCATTTCTTCGCCAAAGGGGGGAGGGCGTTTAGGTAGCAATTACAACAGGGGGAGGGAAGGAACTAATAAAGGCGGGCGGTGTTTTTGACAAGAGGCAATCGACCCCGGGAAAAAGCCATCCGCAGGGACATTCGTCTTGCAGCCCGTGCTAATCGTGTCCAACAGGCGGTAGAGAAACTGTTTCTTAATAGCTGCTCGGGAAAAAGAGTTGGGGTGTAATCGGTTATGTTTGGCGCAGTCCTTTCGTCTTTTGTTTTTGGGTCGTTCCATCATGGAAATGGCTTCATGGAGATGATTGGTTGGTTTGGGCTTAATGGAAGGAGGTTGTGGGAAGGTCAAAATGGAACTAACTGAGTCTGGAGAATGAAAGGAACTTTTATTTTATAAGTTGTCAACTCTGCGAAATTTGAGTCCATAACAGCAAGAACTCAGTCTGGTACGATGCCTTATTCCTATTATAAATATTCTTTGATTTAAAATATGGGTCAATTGATTCAAAAGAAAAGTAGATCAAGTTTTGTGAGTAGTACAAACTATTTTTAGTTATTCAATATGAATAAATGCTCTTATTAATTAGTTAAAGAAAAATATACCTTAAGTATATACAGGGTGTTTCAAAATTGCGTTGTACGGCTTTTATTCGGAACCAACGCCTCCTAGGGTCATGGAAGTAAGGTCTACCCCTAGGTAAGTGACCCTGGAGAATCCATTGAGATGACTTACAGCACCCCCTAGCGGCTAAATTAAAAAGTTAAAAAAATTAATTTAAAAACTAAAGGAGATAGAACAAAAATCCCATAAAGAATATTGTTGCCAACGTCATGAAGAACTCGCTGAAAAAAAATTCATGAAAATATCTTGAATATTCGCCGAGATATTAGCATGTGAAAATAGCACTTTTTCAGGGGTCAAAAAAGAAAAAGTTCACATATTTGCAAATTTTTTTGATTTTTTGATTATATTTTGTGTTCTTTCAACTAAAAAAGCACAAAACTACACAATCACACTGAAAAATTTGGAAATATGCGAACTTTTTATTTTTTGACTCCTGAAAAAGTGCTATTTTCACATGCTAATATCTCCGCAAATATTCAAGATATTTTGATCAAATTTTTTTCAGTGAGCTCTTCTTGACGTTGGCAACAATACTCTCACTGAGGTTTTTGCTCTATCTCCTTTAGTTTTTAAATTAATTTTTTAACTTTTTAATTTCGCCGCTAGGGGCGCTGTAAGTCATCTCAATGGATTCTCCAGGCTCACTTACCTACTTCCTTACTACTTCCTACTTCCTACCTTACTTCCAAGACCCTAGGAGGTGTTGTTCCGAATAAAAGCCGTGCAACGCAATTTTGAAACACCCTGTATAGATAATGCATTTATAAATAAAATCATGGAATCTTCCACGGTCTGAATAACTATTTATTGCAAAATTTCCCAGGAATATAGACCTTGTCTATTGGATATTACATTTGGAAATTACCCTCCGAAGTAGAAGCTAATTTGAGAAAACTCCAGCTCTCAAGCGTCGCCTCCAACCGTGGACCGGTTTCGCCCTTGTTAGGGCTCATCAGCACGGTATAGGAAGGTAACGCAAGAGAGCGGAGGAAGAGCTTTTAGTCTAGCCGACTATAACGGAAAAAGTGGTGACCATTGATCAGTCCACCACTATCTGCCGGAATGAACTGCGCATTCCATAGAACAGATTTAATTCCCGAAAGGACAGGTATGAAAACGGAGTGCTTCACCACTACCTCTGGTTAGAGGAATATGTGAGAAAACTCCAGCTCTCAAGCGTCGCCTCCAACCGTGGACCGGTTTTGCCCTTGTTAGGGCTCATCAGCACGGTATAGGAAGGTAACGCAAGAGGTAACAAGGGCGAAACCGGTCCACGGTTGGAGGCGACGCTTGAGAGCTGGAGTTTTCTCACATATTCCTCTAACCAGAGGTAGTGGTGAAGCACTCCGTTTTCATACCTGTCCTTTCGGGAATTAAATCTGTTCTATGGAATGCGCAGTTCATTCCGGCAGATAGTGGCGGACTGATCAATGGTCACCACTTTTTCCGTTATAGTCGGCTAGACTAAAAGCTCTTCCTCCGCTCTCTTGCGTTACCTTCCTATACCGTGCTGATGAGCCCTAACAAGGGCGAAACCGGTCCACGGTTGGAGGCGACGCTTGAGAGCTGGAGTTTTCTCACATATTCCTCTAACCAGAGGTAGTGGTGAAGCACTCCGTTTTCATACCTGTCCTTTCGGGAATTAAATCTGTTCTATGGAATGCGCAGTTCATTCCGGCAGATAGTGGCGGACTGATCAATGGTCACCACTTTTTCCGTTATAGTCGGCTAGACTAAAAGCTCTTCCTCCGCTCTCTTGCGTTACCTTCCTATACCGTGCTGATGAGCCCTAACAAGGGCGAAACCGGTCCACGGTTGGAGGCGACGCTTGAGAGCTGGAGTTTTCTCACATATTCCTCTAACCAGAGGTAGTGGTGAAGCACTCCGTTTTCATACCTGTCCTTTCGGGAATTAAATCTGTTCTATGGAATGCGCAGTTCATTCCGGCAGATAGTGGCGGACTGATCAATGGTCACCACTTTTTCCGTTATAGTCGGCTAGACTAAAAGCTCTTCCTCCGCTCTCTTGCGTTACCTTCCTATACCGTGCTGATGAGCCCTAACAAGGGCGAAACCGGTCCACGGTTGGAGGCGACGCTTGAGAGCTGGAGTTTTCTCACATATTCCTCTAACCAGAGGTAGTGGTGAAGCACTCCGTTTTCATACCTGTCCTTTCGGGAATTAAATCTGTTCTATGGAATGCGCAGTTCATTCCGGCAGATAGTGGCGGACTGATCAATGGTCACCACTTTTTCCGTTATAGTCGGCTAGACTAAAAGCTCTTCCTCCGCTCTCTTGCGTTACCTTCCTATACCGTGCTGATGAGCCCTAACAAGGGCGAAACCGGTCCACGGTTGGAGGCGACGCTTGAGAGCTGGAGTTTTCTCACATATTCCTCTAACCAGAGGTAGTGGTGAAGCACTCCGTTTTCATAGAAGCTAATTGTCTGAATTTTATATTCATAAGACACAGCCTGCAATCCTAGGAAATAATTGAATAAATATGTGTTTCTTTTTTTAATACAATCTTTTTTTGTTTGGGATCAATATTCAAAAACTTTGTCGATATGAAACCAAAATATTCACTATAACCCACCTGATTCAAAACAGGGACTTTAAAATCTCACCCCAAAAAATTTTTGCTCATAGTCTCTTATATTTCATCAAATAAAATATCAATCTGTGCATTCAAATCCGTACTTCCCCCTTCACAAATATGAAACAGTTTTTTTTAATAAGATGTCATCGCTAAGGAAAATACACTCAAGAATACGATTTAAACCGTTCGAAAAGAACCGATTCCATTACACAATCTTTTAAACGAGCTTTTTAAAAGAAGCTCATCTACTCTGTGAACTCTCTCCTTTCCATTGTGAAATCCCAGGCGATAATTCACCGAACGCAGACAACTGGAATAGAGATAGCACGAAAAGGAACGTTGTCGTAAAAACCGAGGAACAAGACTATTATAAATTGAATTAAGTCAGACATTTTGTTTCTAGGAAAAGGTTTCAACAGTGCAAACGATACAGTAGAAGGGTTTTCCCCCTTTCGAACGAAACTAAGAAAGCGAGTTTGGAACTAATGCAATTGCAATTGAAAAAGGAAGGTGAAGGGCAGCCATGCGTCCTCTCAGACAAATGTTCCAAATGAAATGTGTCAGCTGCTCCCATTGATTTATTTTCTTCCATTCTGGTTTTAACGAAAGATGGTGCCTTGTTCATTTGGGGTATTAGTCAGTGTCCGAGATGGTTGCATCATGACAATGGAAGCGGAAGGATTATTAGAATTTTGTGACTTATTGCAGTCTATTTTCGTTTTGTAAGAAAAAAATTGTTTCTGATTCGATTTATGTGACGAAATACCAGTTCAGTTCCATACTAGACAGCAACGTTAGTTGACCCTACGACGTCACGAACGAACGAAGTAGTTCCCATTGCGGTGTCTGAATTTCGAGTGAAATGAAGAACGTCAATTTAAAAAAAAAAGATTATTTCGTTAAACCCATGTACTAAAAGTGTCTTTTTATCACGATTTGCGTACCGAAACTCCTCCTGGCAACCTAACAGTCTTTGTGTTCACCCCTTTTCTTCTTCCTCGTAGTGACGTACTGGGAAATGCTGCTGTCGAGTTTATAAACGTATATATCAGTTTGTAAATATCCAACTATTGAATTGAAGTGATAGTTCTTTTTTAAATACTAGGGGGCTACCGCCCCCTGATCGCTATCGCTCGTCAACCCCCGTTAACTGCTGACGCAGTAACTTTTGGACCGCTTCACAATTCCCCACAAAACCCAGCTCACTGCACTTACTCACTTTATAAAACATTCTTAACACAGGGGTAGTACCTCTCCGTGGTATTCTTTCAAAAATGGCGAATATTTATTCAGTGGTGGAATTTTATCGTTTTCTTTATGGTAACATGAATTGGCGGATCGCTTTATAATTCCAAGATAGGTTCATATATAGTTCCCGCTAAATATGAACCTTCCCTTAATGTTTCAGTGCTTCCCTTAATGTATCTGTGAAAAACACATTACCTTAGGGAAATGGGTAAAAAAATGTTTACATTGCTCTGTTGTTAATTTTCTTGGGGTTGAATTCCGTTATAGTTCCCGCTAAATATCACTAATCTCTTTTGGACACTATAAAGTATAAATATTGCTAAATTGTTTCAAATTCATAGATTAAAGTGTTTTATTAGATCTATAACTATTCAGTTTATCATTAAAAATTAGAAAAATTGGTTTACATTTGAATATTGAGCGTTCGAAAGAGATTGGCGATATTTAGCGGGAACTGTAACGGAATTGAACCCCAAGAAAATTAACAACTAAGCAATGTAAACATTCTTTTACCCATTTCCCTAAGGCAGGGGTCCGGGCAACCGGTGGGTCGCGACCCCCTGGGGGGTCGCGAAACAAAAGATTTAAAGATTTAGAGAGAATAGTTCGTTTCATGCATGAACTATTTTGAATAAGAGTAAATATAGGATGTAGGACTGGGCCTTAAATCGATTTATAACGAAATATCGATTTAACCCTTAAATCGCCCACCCGATGTAGAGCTTATATCGTTAACTCAACATCGGATCCGATTTAAGCAATCATCGAAATCGATTTATAACCTAGTCAACCACATCAGAATTAAGATTCTGAAAGAGTTTAATCAAGCATCGATATGTACGGAATTCTGATGCATCGCGATGCATCAGTATTATCAGAACGGCAAATTTGAATGAGTTAAAGGGAACATCGATTTAAGGAATTTCGATGCATCGCGATGCATCGGAATTATCAGAACGGCAAATTTGAATGAGTTAAAGCATGGGTGTCTAAACTATGACCGTTTGAGGGCCACATTGCAGAGAAAAAAATTTGCTGGGCCGCACATACAATATTTTTTCAACAGATTGAAATAAAAATTTACTCTATGTAGTTTTATTAAAATAAATTCACTTCTTTTTACCATAATTTTTAAAAATTTTAATTAGATATGTATAGGTACATATTTAATTTAAATTTGTAAAAGTTTCGTTTCATTTAGTTTGGATTCCATAAAGATAGAAATAATTCAAATTAATGAGATGGATAAATTTTCTTTAGTTGAACAAGCAAATTGATATAGGGTTCAATAGACTAGGTTGCAATTCTTAATGCATTTTCAAGATGTTTGTTCACAAATATAGGTATGCCAAAAGCTGAAGACTTAAATAAAGCATTATGGTGAAAATTAGGATATTTATGGAGGGGTAGGTAATCTTTATAAAACTCCAATAAAGAAACAATCCCAAATTTTTCTTTGAATGCCGCTTTGCAGTTCAATGCATTCTATTTGAAGGTAATTTATTTACTTTTCTAGAGAAAATGGGGTAAAAATATGTTGAAATGATCATTTTTTCGAAAATTTTGAAATATATTTTCAACTCTTGAATTAAATCACAAATTAATGCAGCATATATTTTGTGCAATTCACAGGCTTATTTTCAGCCAAAGTACTGAAATGTGTCAAATATTTTTTACTTTTATTTGATTGTGCCAAAATTTCAACTTTCTTTCAAACGCTGTTATTGTTTGGATTCTAGAACTTATCATTAATAAATTGATTTTTCCCTTGAAGTCTCAAATTTAAACCATTCAAATGTTCTGTTAAGGCCGGTCCAGACGCTACGTTTTGCACAACCTTTTGTCTGCACAGTTCAACTCGTTGCAGTTAAAACTTAGCGTGTGGACAGGAAAATTGCGCAGTTTTGACACCGGCGCGGCGCGAAGACGTTGCAGTTAAAACGAAAACTGAGCTAAAGAGCATAGATATCCATGAACTGTGCAGTTAAGTCGGCGCGTGTGGACGGTAGTTCAGTTTTCGATTCATTTTGTACCTCAGTTTCTTTGTATATTGCAGTGGTTCCTAAACTATTTTGGTCGTGGAACCCCCGAATTTGTTACCAATGATCGTGGAACCCTGAATATTACTTAATCAACGACTTTTCAAAATTTAATATATGATATTAAAAAAAACCAGGCGCGGATCCAGCACGGGTCCAGGGGGGCACTTTTCCAGACAATCACCTTTACCTTTTGGCAAAAATATCAAATTCTTGGGGATTTCTAAAAGTAGTATCACGCAAGATTAACAATCCTCCTACTATTATATCCTCCTACTATTATAATTGTGAATGTTTGTCTGTATGTTTGTTACTCTTTCACACAAAAACTACTGAATGGATTTTAATGAAATTTTACAATAATGTAGCTTATACATCAGAATAACACATAGGCTATAATTTATAAAGAGAAAATCGGTCCTTCATTCTTTTTTTCCCATTTTTTCTTCTTTTTCACTTATTTTTCCGTGTAAATGTCTAACAGTAAATGTTGATTTGTTTTCATAATGAGGAAGTTGCATGATTTTTTTTTATTTTTTTAATCGATTCCTCTTGCAAAAATAAGCAACTACCCAAAATTTGAGGCCGATCGAGAAATTTTTTGATTGCCAAAAAAATTAACAAAATTCCCCTTTTTAAAAGCGCGCGAAAACGCCAAGAGTTTGGATGTGACGTCATCTTATACTAAACATTGTTGTAAAGCAATGGAGTTGATGGTATTATTGTTGACGTCATCTTATAGTTTAAACAATAAACGTTTTCAGTCACGTGTTTTTTTCTCGACTTTTAAATTAAAATATTTAATTACCTGTACATTTTTTTGAAAAACTGACTAGATATTTCAATTTACCATACAAAAAACCATACGGAACACTTGTTTGTTTTTGAAAATCTGACACATGCAACTTCCTTATTATCTTAAGACGTAGCAACGCACGGCGGGTACCGCTAGTAATAAATATTGAGCAGTTCTTTTAAAAATGACTGAATTTAATTATAAACTCCCCGACACCAAACCGTTTTGCCACTTAGTACATCTCTACTTTCTAACGTTTTTAACACTTTCTTTTTTCCGCAAATTCCATTTCTATGAATTATTAATTTATTACTTCTTTTTTTGTATATCACAAGTAGTTTTTTTATTGTATACTTACTAGTGTTTATTTTAATTGTATATTCACTTCAAGTATAATTTCATTGTATTTAATTTTCATTGCACTTTCATGTTAGTATTATACCTGTATAGGATCTTTTCCTCCAGGTTATGGGTTTCTTCTTTCTCATTTTGTTCATATGTCAATTGTCAATAAATTAGTATTATTAAAAAAAAGATCCCGCTGGGGGGTGTGGGGGTCCTCCCCCAGAAAAATTTTGTAATTTGACTTGTAAAAGTAGAGTTTTAACACATTTTAAGAAGCTTTTTGGGGCCAAAAGTAGAATTTTCCAGACCAAACCTTTATCTTTTGACAAAAAAATGTCAAAATGTTGGGGATTTTCCAAAAAGTATCGCGCAAGATCCCCTTGTGATACGGTTGGGGGGGGGGTCTGGGAATCCTCCCCCAGAAATCATTTTGAAATTCGACTGGTAAAAGTAAGTTTTTAACTCATTTTGAGAACATTTTTGGGTCCAAGGGGAGAGGCGCTGTCCATTCTTATTTCTTTTTACACCATTCTAGTTTTTTTAATGAAATAAAGTTTGTCCTATGGAACCCCTAAATTTTTTCGTGGAACCCACTTTGGGAACCACTGGTATATTGTATAGGTTTGTTAATTTGAGAGATAATGGCTGATCTTCGACAATGTTCTCGAGAATTTCTCACAGAATTTATTGAAATTTACGAAAGTTCCCCATGCTTTTGGCGTGTCAAATCCAAGGAGTATAGTGACAGGGATAAAAAGGCGCTGACTTATGATTAGATTCATCACGTACGTAATTCACGCAGTAATCTAATATGGGAAAAGTTCTGCCTTCTTAGAAGCCACTTCCGCTACCACCTTGAACGTACCCGGTGTTCCAATCTTTTATTTTTCTTAACAAGACAGCATGAGCATGCCAAAGTTGACCAGAGTAGTACCTCCTCCATGACGATGGCACTAGAACTGTGCGAAATATACAGTTATCACTGCACCGTGTGGACACTCTAAAAGTTGCTACGTTTTCATTCCGTCTTACGACTGCGCAGACAAAAGGTTGTGCAAAACCTAGCGTCTGGACCGGCCTTTAAGTCTACTGAAAAAGCTAAATGTAAAACCCAATTTTTCGTCTTTAAATTCAGTCACGGGGGGGGGTCCCCTTTGGTTTCTATAAATATTTTTATTTCAGTTTGAATCGATTTATATGAAAATATTGCAAATATTTATTTTTAAAAAATAAAAATGTGCAAATTTAAATATTTTCATAATTTGCGTTTGGGCCGCATTTTAAAGGCTTTTGGGCCGCATTCGGCCCGTGGGCCGCACTTTAGACAAGCATGAGTTAAAAGGAACATCGATTTAAGGAATTTCGATGCATCGGCAATGTCATCGTGATTCGACTTGAAACAGCTCGATCTTGCAACAATTCCACTTGAAGGAAGGATTCAGATTAATTTTTGAATAGATTAATTGAAAGACTCCTAGAGTAAAATTTTATCATGTTGCTTGACCACTGGTCAATATTGCTCTATGTGGCTAAAAATCATAAAAAAATAAGTGTTGGAGTCGGTTATTGATATTATGTATTCCCTATTGGTGAAGCATGTCTTTTTTGGTTGCGATTGACCATTGGTCAGTCCGGTCACCTTTTTGCTACTTCTATGCTTTGGCACTAAAGTAGGTCATGTGGGGGCTCAAACCAAACGCCATAAGACTAATGACAGGTATGTCTTGACCATTGGTCAAGACCACTTTACCAGCGGTCAATCCTTTATTTTTTCGCTATTAATAGCTTTTCTGACCTTCTCTTTCTTCCTCGTGGTTGTTTTGGGGGTCCCTGACCTTTGGTAAATCCCATTTGACCACCGGTCAATTTTTGAATTTTTGGACATAATAGCTCCATTGACCATTTTATCTTGGAGATCCTCTCTAACTGCGTAATATCAATAGTCAATAGCCATAGGAACATTTTTCCCTCAAACAACAATCAAAAATTGGGTTTCATGTTATCCGGGTTAAATCGATATATCACTAAATCGCGAAGTTAAAGTGGCCATAAATCGATTTAAGAAATTCTTATATCGCCCAGGCCTAATAGGATGCATCGGCAGAGTAATGCGAGTGAAATGACGATTGATAACACTACCCTGCGATGAAAAAAATACAAGGGGTCTGACAGCTGTTCTTGGGGTAGTTTTTGATGCTGATTTCGAAAATAGCAACGAAAAGTTTCAATCACATCAAGTTTTTTAGAAAAATTCAATTTTACTTGGATTTTTATGATTTTTTACCAAAAAAAATTCTTTTGGCAATGAATATCTTCCCTCTTTGCCTAACCATAATTCTACAGTGGTTAAAGATACAAAATACCGATATGAGAAACTCCATATTATGTTGCCATCCCTCCCTCTCCATCGAAACAATTGCTTTATGTACCATCAACCAATAGCTTTCACCAATGACGCGCGAAGGACTCGGATCATTCGTTGACCTTGCAGGAGTGTAGAGATGACCACGGTTGGATCATTTGCGGGGATTTGAAAGTTATATCCATGCTTCTTGGGCAACAAGGCGGATATACAAAGTATCCATGTTTCATTTGTGAGTGGGACAGCCGTGATAAGACTCAACATTGGGTCAAAAAAGAATGGTCGAAAAGAGAAATCTTGCACCAGGCACCAAAAATGTGATTCGGAATAGCTTAGTTGATCCAAAAAAAGTGCCTTTACATATCAAACTAGGTTTAATGAAGCAGTTTGTGAAGGCTGTTTCAAAAGAGGGCGATTGTTTCAAATACTTGTGTAAAAAGTTCCCAGGCTTATCCGAATCCAAGTTAAAAGAGGGAATATTTAATTAGGGAGCTTTGGGTTGCTCCATGAGTGTCAAAATACATTTCCTTCACTCACATGTGGACTTTCCACCCGAAAACTTGGGATCAGTCAGTGAAGAACACGATGAAAGGTTCCACCAAGTATCCGCAGGTATCAGGGAAGATGGGACAGGAATATGCTCGCCGACTACTGTAGGATATTAACGCGTGATAGACCCAAAATTGAGCATAAAAAAAGAGCCACAAAAAGAAGTTTTACAGGAAAAAGAGTACATACTTGACTATAAACTTTTTTATTTGCTTTTGAATAAGCTTAATTTTTTTCAAGCTATCATGTATACAAACATAATACTTGCGTTTCTTGATTAATCGTCTATTTCATGTAAGATATCTTAATAAAAACAAACTAAAATAATATTTTGGCAATTTTATTTTTAAAAAACAATACTTTTAATTAAAAATTTTAACTCCTGAACTTTTTTTGTGTTTTTCTCGACCAGAGGTGGGTCATGGGATCTGTCAACAGTATTTTCATACATTTAAATATATAAAAAATAAAAATATGGTCAATAAATAATCAAACCAACTTTCCTAACAAAGATTTGACTATATTACACATATTTAAGTGGATAAAACCACAGTTGCTAGATAGTAAACCCACGATTTTTCACTATAATGTCTCTTTTATAGGATTTTAGCAAAAATATTGATATTGATTTTACAAAAAATCCTGATGTGATTGGGGAAAATGGATGTCATTTTCGTAATCAGCACACCAAATAACATAAAAATTACTAAACACTTATCTTGTATTTTTCAAAAAGTTAAATTTCGCAGGGTAGTGTAATTATTAAAGTCTTAACATTTTAGGTCTAAAGGGGGTCGCCAAAATATTTTCATTGAAAAGGGGGTCGTGGAGTCAAAAAGGTTGAGAACCCCTGTGAGAACCCCTGCCCTAAGGTAATGTTTTTTCACAGATACATTAAGGGAAGCATTGAAATATCTCAGGAATAAATTTTACTTTCTTAAAATTTGTAATGATTGACTGTTAAAAATGTAGTAATTATCTTAAACATCGCGAAAATTTAGAATTTTATCTTCATGAGAAACAAACTTCGAAGTTGTATCATTTTCATAGCAACGACACCGAATGTCAAGACTTCCAACATTTTCATCCTTATATCTAAAACATTCACCCGTGTTATTTAGTTGTTTGCGTTTTGTCATTATGAAATAAAGAGTTACATTTTACTACCTTAAAAAACATACTTGCAAAAGGATATAAAAAATAAATGCAAAATTCAAAATTTCCGAAAGCGAGTGTATATTATTTTGTAAATATAGTAATGATTAGGTTGCCACAACTACAAAGATAAATATAAAAATGTTAATTTGTTATTTAAAAAATAAAAAATAAATTAATTATATATAAGTTTAAAATATAATGAAAACCGTTTGAACAACAATTAAACCCTTTGAACAACAAAAATATAAATATTGTTAAAAATAACACAAAATATATTTTTTAAATTCGTGTTATAAATAGAAAGATGATTATTTAATCTATTTGAATATTAAAAAACCAGTGAAATATGTTTTCAATTGTTTTAAAATTCATAGTTTCTTGCTTTGTAACTGCGACCTTATCCGAAATCTAAAAAAATGGAAATATTTTAAAATCGAGATTTTTTTTAGAAATTCTAAAGGCACTTTGCACATCCTCAAAAGAATCCGGACAGTTTGATACCAAATATGTGTTATACGGATCAGTAATTAAAAAGCCTTTCTCTGGAAACCGTTCACCAAAAACTTTTTTTTAGAATAGAGAGACAATCCATTTTAAAACAATCGAAATTTTTAAAATGCCTAGGGGGATTTAAGATTTATAAATAACTGTGGTTGAACAGCTAGCACATACGCAATATCGAAATTCAATCTTAATATTATTATACTTAAATCACATTAAAATTTCAGATGTATTTAAGTTCGCTCTATTGTGCTGATATTGAGAAATGCTTTTTTATAATTATTGGTAATAAAAATAAAAAAACAGATGAAGATGTTACTTTTAGTTTTATCTTTGTTTTAATTTAATCCCTTCCATGTCTGAAAAATCACTTAAATATCATTATATCTATAAATATTTTAGAATCAACTTGTTTTAGCGAAAGTAAAATAAATGTCAGAATTCAGTTTAATCACTAAGAAATATGTCAGAGCAGTAAAGGAATACATATATACGGCCATTGATACACAAAAAAACACCTTCAAAGTGAACACTTTTTAATATGTATTAGAATCCATGATGAACTTGGAGACTTCGCTGAATTCTTCATAATTTTTTCTCAATTACATTGAAAACTAAAATTTAGCAGAAGTTCAAATATTACTTAAGCACCTAATGTGGTTGCTATTTGCTTTTTGTGCTGACAAAAGAGGAGGGGAATATGAATGATGAAAACACTTTAATTTCGTACCATAAACGGGACAGATTCCATAATCGAGGTTTTCGCCAAACTTGGCAAGATCGGATTTAAAAGCGTGGAGGAAATCCCGCCAACATTAAACATAGTTGCATACAGTAAAATGGTCATCGCCAAAATTTAGCAAAAACCTCGATTACGGAATATTACCCCCATAAACACTCTCTATCCAGAGCCTGAATGGTTGCACGTCTATACAGACGGTTCCTTTACAGAATGTTCACCAAATGTCGGGGCAGGAATATATTCCTCCGTTTTCTCCTTCTATGTCCCTGTCGGGAAACAGAAGACCGCCTTTGATGGAGAAGTTATGGCCATCTGTGTTGCACTGCGGCAACTTGTCCCCAGACGTCTTTACAACAAGGTGGTCTTGTTGTCGGATTCCAAAGCTGCCATACAGGCTATAGGATCAATTGAGGTGCCTGCTTCAAATGATATTTTAGAATGACAGCTGCTCCTTGAGGGATTAAAGGCAGAAGGACGGCAGATCGTTATGCAGTGGATCCCTGGGCATTGTGATATTTTCGGCAACGAGCAGGCAGATATGTTGGCCAAGAAGGGCACACGGATAGTCGAACAGCCGACAACAAGCTACTCATTCCACTCCATAAAACTTTACATCAAAAATAAAATGAGACTCTGATGGAAGTAGAGGCTCACTTCTCGTATTTCTTTGAGGAGCTGGGAAAATTTATTAGACCAGACAATTTCTGATAGACCTCGTGACAGAGCAGTCGCAGAATTTAGACTTGCAGTGGGACATGACTGCCTTGCAAACCACCTGCACCGCATTGGCGTTTATGACGGTCCTAATTGCCCACTCTGCAAAATGGATGAAATTATGGACAGGCCCCACATCCAAAGATGTCCAGCTCTGTGTGAGGGCTCCGAGGTGAGACGATATTGGACTGCAAGAGCCTTGCTGATGAGACATTGACTTTTCTTTATCTTACTTTTGTATTCTTGATTGTTTTGTGAGATATTGTCGTCTTTTTCTCTGCCATTGGAAATAAAAAAAACTTTAATTTCGTAAATCTTACTGACTTGGAAAAAAATAAATTTACAAAAAAAAAGTTTAGCTAAATAAAACTTAAAAACTATCCATTGTCAAAAGTATTGTCCTTGATCCTATGATCACTTATTTTACAAATAAATGCTCTTTTATAATTATAGATATCTGCGGTTTTTTTTAAAGTTCCTTCAAGTTGCATCTATATTTTAAACTTATAAATTTAATTACAAATATTAATAGTGAACGAAGCCGATTTTGTACTTGAAAGTAATAGTAGTTCCATGATTTTTTTTGTCTCATGTATACTTGTATTAATCCAAAAATAAGTTACCACAAAACCCTTGTGTAACAGTTTTCACACAATTGCTTACAACTCCAACACATTACAAATCGAAGAGTATAATAATAATAATAATAATTTTTTATTGGACAAACAAAAGAACAGAACAAGAAAAAATACAAACGCAGTTGATCGAGTACATACATTTCCCAAAGGAGCAACCGCTCGTCCATCTTCCATATTTAATCTACAGTTTTGTTTCTCCTCAAAATAAACCTAGTTTATTTGCGGGAAAAGAGTCATTGTCCAATAGGGTGGAGTGAAACTAGCCAAAAATGACCAACTTTGGAAATTTAAAACGCCTGAGGTGGGAAAAGGTGCCATTTACGATAAAACTTAAAAATTCAAAACTTGAGTTTGATCAATTAATATATTCAGGTTCCACATTCATGTTAAAGTTTCGATGTTTCATCAAATTTTACGTGAAAATGGTTATAAATGATTCCCAAACAACTTTAGCTCCATTTTCAAACCATAGCTGGTTTAGTTTATATTCTTAGGATGTCAAACAACATTTTAAGACCTTCCGTGGAATGAAATGGGAAGGAATTTCCAATTTTTCAAGCACGAAATAAGGGCGCATGCTATTAAAATAGGCTAGCGACCGAAAAATAAATTTTTGAATATCAGTGCAAAATAGAGCTCAAAAGTTGCGTTTTACCCTCCTTATTCATGGAAAAATATTTAAAAAATTCGCAAAAATTAATTTAGGTGTGTTTTGGTCCTAGAATTTGAAAATATAGATCTTTTGCATAGCGTATAATGGGAAAAGTCTTAATAAATCAAATTAAAGTTTTAAATGTTCTAAAAGCTTATAGTTACCTTACTTTGATTTCTTAATAGTCAATAATACTTTTGAGTTCATTATTACATTTTTTAAAATCAAGTTAACAACCTAAAAATGCAAATTTGAATAAAAAACCTCAAAAATCCCAAAATTTATAAACTTTTAAGTTCAAATATTTTATTTAGTCTGTAATACACATTCTTGTTTACATAAAGTGCTTTTAAAACACTGAGGTTGAGATTTTTGCAGAAAACAGACGAAAAAACGTTATATTGCACTAAAGGCATTTTATTCGAAACTTTAACTTGGACTATCACATTTTATAACAAGTCTTCAAATTTAAAGCAACGAAATGTCAAATAAAAGGTTATGATTTGTGTTAGATATAATTAGGGAAAATTTAGGATGTATTAAAAGTAATTTTAATTCTCTTATCTAAAAAAATAAATATAAATAAGTATAAAAATGAATTTTTCTCTCATTTGGCGATTCTAAGCTGTATGCCTTAACTTATTAGCTCAAATCACAGTGCAATACCCTTGTAAATACTTTTTTTTTACTATTAAGACATCAAAGAAAGGGAACTACAAGCTTTTAGAACTTTTAAAACTTGAATTTGATTTATTAAGACTTTTTCCATTATACGCTATGCAAAAGATCTATATTTTCAAATTCTAGGACCAAAACACAACTAAATTAATTTTTACGATTTTTAAAAATATTTTTCCATGAATAAGGAGGGTAAAACGCAACTTTTGAGCTCTATTTTGCACCGATATTCAAAAATTTATTTTTCGGTCGCTAGCCTATTTTAATGGCATGCGCCCTTATTTCGGGCTTGAAAAATTGGAAATTCCCTCCCATTTCAGTCCACGGAAGGTCTTAAAATGTTGTTTGACATCCTAAGAATATAAACTAAACCAGCTATGGTTTGAAAATGGAGCTAAAATTGTGTGGGAATCATTTATAACCATTTTCACGTAAAATTTGATGAAACATCGAAACTTTAACGTGAATGTGGAACCTGAAGATATTAATTTATCGAACTCAAGTTTTGAGTTTTTAAGTTTTATCGTAAATGGCACCTATTCCCACATCAGGCGTTTTAAATTTTCAAAAAAAGTTTTTTCGCTCCACCCTATTGTCCAAGGTGATTAATTCCCACAGTTCTCCCATTTCAATTCCTAAATAATTAACTATTCAAATTCCCCAAACACAACTGGTTGAAAAATAACACCAACAAAATACTCACAGTACCATAACTCTCAAAAGCTTTAATACCCCAAGAAAATTAAACAGTCATTTTTGCCAGTGATGAAAATTAATATAAGCCGGCGCAAGTGTGTATGTGGAACCCGGCGTTTTCAACCAAGCTGTTGTTCTTACCTCCTAACGCTGCTACTAAAAGAAGAAACCACAAAGGCGGCTTATTTTCTGCGAATATTTTCAAGCCCAAGTGGGAAAAAATTCGAATGATACACCTCTAAATTCTTTCACTCAAGTGTCATATTACTTTGTAAAAGGATAGAGCCAGGCATTTTCTGCGAGGATAATACGGAAGAAGGCTGGAACAGTTTTTAGCGGTGACTCAGCAGGTCTCTTATTTAAAAAGGAATATTTTAAATTATATACATGGGGAGAGTTCTTTTTTCTCTCCTTTCACGCAGCCGTGAGTTTTAGCGTAGGCTACTTCAGTCGAGTATTATTCAGTTTTTGAGGTAAAATTGAATGCGGGCTCTTGTGAACTTTTTGGAGGAAGTAACAATGCTTTCGGAGTAATTCATGTTACAGAGGGGATTTACAGTCCTGTTAACAAAAATAGCAGGCAAAGATGAGAGCTTGGATAGAATTTGTTTTATCAGGGAGAATATTTAATATTTTAGTTCTGTTCTTTAAATCCCAAGGTAAAATGTTAGTTCAGCAAATTTTCTAGTTTCCGAGCCTTAAAATTAAATTTTTATGCTCATATTTTTTAAGTTTTTCTGGTCTAATTTAAAAAATTATTTTTTCTTGCAGTTCCGCTTAAATAAAAACTTCGTTCCTTAAAACTTCTGAACAGTAAAGACTTAATACATTAAAAGTTCAATTTATGAGATTTTATTTTTGTGAGTTATACTAAACCAAAATAAATGTTTTACTCAATGAAATTTCTCACATAATATATTTGTGCATAGCACTTGTTGACTTGGGTTTATTTGTAAATCACTTTTTAAGAAAAATAATCATTGCAAATTAAAAAATTAAAATATACTAAAAATTTAAAATTCAAGCTGAGCTGAGATAAGAATTCATTGAATAATTAAAAAGCTTAAAACTGTAAAGCATACATTAAACCAGAGGTTCTCAAACTGTGCTCCGCGGAGCCCTTAGGGCTCCGCCAAGCATTTCCAGGGGCTCCGCGAAGAAATTTGAAATAAATACATTTTTTGATAAATTCTAATTTGCTTTTCTCTGAAATGTTATACAGGGTGTCCCACGAGAAGTGGCCCAACCCTTTAACTTTTGAACCCCTACAGATATAGTCATGAAAGTGGGGTCTAGGTATAGTAAAGTGACCATGCTCTATCCGATGAGATAACTTTCAACGCCCTCTAGCGGAAAATTTAGGAGTTATAATTTTTATTTTAAAAACTGTGTGAGGTATGTGAAAAAAGTCAATGACTAAGTTGTAGAGCATCATCTATTTAGTAGGAAAAGACACCTTAAGCAGAAAAATATCTTGAATAAAACCCCTAAAACGCAAGCTCAATTAGGTTGAATTCACGTAGTTTTTACGTCTTAAGACGCCCCTCACGAGGTGAAAATGAGAAATTTTTATTTTTATGATTTAAGTAAATGACTAAAAGCATTCTTAGTTCATTATATTGAAAATTTCTCATTTTCGCCTCATGAGGAGCGTTTTAAGATGTAAAATCTACGTAAATTCAACCTATTTGAGCGTGCGTTTTAGGGATTTTATTCAAGATATTTTTCTGCTTAAGGTGTCTTTTCCTACTAAATCGATGATGCTCTACAACTTAGTCATTGACTTTTTTCACATACCTCACACAGTTTTTAAAATGAAAATTATAACTCCTAAATTTTCCGCTAGAGGGCGTTGAAAGTTATCTCATCGGATAGGGCATGGTCACTTTACTATACCTAGACCCCACTTTCATGACTATATCTGTAGGGGTTCAAAAGTTAAAGGGTTGGGCCACTTCTCGTGGGACACCCTGTATAAGTAACTTTCTGTAAGGTGTTGGTAAGGTCTGCTGGTTTTTGCCTTTTCAGGTCTTTTTTGGTTTACCAAAACAAGTTAAAACTAGTGATGGGCAAAATCGATAATTTTAGGTATCGAATACTTTGGTATCGAATACTTTGGTATCGAATACTTATAGGTATCGAATACTTATAAGTATCGAGTACTTTTAGGTATCGAGTACTTTTTTTCAATGTCGGGAAATGAACCTGAAGGGACAATTTTTTTAGGGCCTATCCATAATCAGACTAATATTAAAAAAAACTGAAAGCGATCCATCAAAAAGCCCCGTAGCTACGGGCCTGGAGGTGGATAGAGGTGAAGGGTTTGGCGGGGGAAAAACCTAGCCGCGTCAAATTTCTCTCGCGGATGATAACGACTTGGGTTTGAGCGTTGCAAAATGAAAACGGAAACAGGCTGCGTTTGATCTACAGTAGGTATTATAAAGATAACTTCATTGAAAAATTTAAAACGAAATATGTCAATAAAGTATCGATACTTTTGTGGGTATCGAATACACTCGATACCTATAGGTATCGAGTACTTAAGTATTTGGTATCGATACCTGCCCATCACTAGTTAAAACCCTGTTTTTAGGGTCAAATTTCCAAAACTTTTCTGGGGGAGGAACCCCCAGGATGGGACGGTTTGGCGCTGGCCGTTTGGGCGCCGGCCTGTTTCGGCACCAAATTTTTCTTCTACTAATTTTTAGAAGAATTATGAGAGTTCTATTTACTTTCATTTCATTTCTGCCGCTGAAACGGCCGCTCCGAATAGTAGCACACCAAGGAACCCCATTCCCCCATCTCTCAAATTGATTACTCAGCACCTTTTTTTATAAAGTTCAGCAAAATCATAATCCTACTTAAAAATGTATGTCCAAAATTCGGAGTAGATGTACCAAAACCAAGGGAAAACCTGTTTATAGTATAGTCAAATTTCCAACCCCCTCCCTTTATAGCATTTGGAATTTAATTACACAAAACGTTTCTTATATTAAATTCTTTAAGATGCAAATTCTGCCAAAAAAATGTATAAAAAGAGAAGATAACATTGATCCTATGGCATGGGATGGGATAAGGAATGATTTTGGGCCCATGTGTAAATAAATTTCGATAAGTACCCCTGACGTATGGTCTATCAGCCCCCCAAAACAGATCTCGATTTCAAAAGAAGTAACTTCTAGGAAAACAAAATTTACAGATGTATATGTCGTAGACAGATCGTGAAATTAGACATTTCGTGAACTGTCTAGACATTTCATGAACTGCAGCCAGATCGTGTAAAAGTCGATCAGTTACACGAAGTGGCTAAAATTTTTAGACAGTTCATGAAATGCAATTGGGCCTTAGACAGATCGTGTAATGTTCCAGAATTACATGAAATGTCCAAATTTTTTAGACAGTTCATGAAATGTCTAATAGCTGATTTGCCGATCGTGTAATATCTAGGAGTAGTTGATTATTCAAAAGGAATAAACTAAAAAAAATAAGATATTAGTTAAAGCAACCAATTTTATTTATTTATGTATAAAATTTCATTTTTCACTTATTTACAAAACTTCAAATATAAAATATTTCGTCTTTTTTATTTATTTACACATGGTAAACCTGAGTGACATCAACTATTACACAAAACGTTAGCTTTCTTTTTGCGCATCTTTTTGTAGTGCATTACACGTCAGAAGCTCTGCACGAGCATTGAAAAAATCCTTGCCATCCACTGCAAATGTTCACTGCTTCTCTCAGAGAAAGAAGGTTTTCCAAGTCTAGGTCATCACTTGTAAAGAACTGAGAGCCAGCTGGAAAAAGCATCTACGTCCCAAGAGGTGGAGAAAAAATGCCTGATTGGGCGAGGAAAACTTTTTTCCTTCTCCTTCGAAAATAGCAGATTAAGCGACAGGTTGAATTAATACCCGTTGTTGGGCCATCAAATGGGGAGATTCTTGAATAATAAGACAATCTGGGTTGAATTTAAAAATGTTTCAAAATTTTTTCGGATTAGATGACTGAAAAAAAAATTCATGAAAAACTGGGGGGGGCGAAATATAGTGTTCGCCCCCTCACTCTCAAAACTGCGGGGGCGAAAACCCCCCTGCCCCCCTGTTGGCACGCCCCTGTCTGTCAATCATTTATAGTTGCTCGTGGCACCCTGAAACCCATCCAGAATGTAAAAATATCGTTTTGGACCTTCTGTTAGGATTTTTCACTGTGTATTACACGATCGGCAAAACAGCTATTAGACATTTCATGAACTGTCTAAAAAATTTAGACATTTTATGTAATTCTGGAACATTACACGATCTGTCTAAGGCTCAATTGCATTTCATGAACTGTCTAAAAAATTTAGCCACTTCGTGTAACTGATTGACCATTACATGATCTGGCTGCAGTTCATGAAATGTCTAGACAGTTCACGAAATGTCTAATTTCACGATCTGGCTACGACATATAGATTTCTGTATGGAATCCTATGTCCATGCATCTCCGGCATAATGATTAAAAAGTGATACCTATATTATTCAGAAATATAAAATAAAGATTTACATTGTATCCAATGATAAAATACAGGGTGTCCCATTAATAATGGGTCACACTTCTAGGGGGGATAGTAGACTCTAGACGAGTCAGAATCACATACGATTTGGGGGTCCCAGACCAAATCCCAGGGAGTTAAAAATGGAGCGACACCCCAAAAAAATTATTGAGAACTACTATTGATAAAAATTTAATTATGGTCTCAAAAATTGTAGTTTAATATGATCTTTAAAATTATCTTAAAAGTTTTCATTTTAAAATTTTTTTATTACAAAAAAAGTTTAAAAACCACAAAAAAAAGTGGAAACTCTGCCGAAACTTTATTTTGTATTTCGAAATCCTTTCTTTTCATTTAATAATCTGAAAGATCATAGTCGAAAACCCTTAAGTCCAAAGTGTCACGTAAAAACCATCAATATTAAATGCTTGAGAGCCTGTTAAAGCATGGTTTAAAGCAGTTTTTTAGGTCCGCTTACTGCCGTTTCGGAAACGGCTGTAGGAAACCACTTTGCGCACGCAAAAAACGAACTTTAACAGGATCTCAAGCGTTTAATATTGATTGTTTTTACGTGAAACTTTGGACTTAAGGGTTTACAACTATGATCTTTCAGATTTTAAAATCGAAAGAAAGGATTTCGAAATACAAAATGAGGTTTTGGCAGAATTTTCACATTATTTTTTTGTGATTTTTTAACTTTTTTCATAATAAAACAAATTTTAAAGTAAAAACTTTTGAGATAATTTTAAAGATCATATTAAACCACAATTTTTGAGACCATAATTAAGTTTTTACCAATAGTAGTTCTTCTACAAAATGAAATTTTCAATAATTTTTTTGGGGTGTCGCTCCATTTTTAACTCCCTGGGATTTGGTCTGGGACCCCCAAATCCTATGTGATTCTGACTCGTCTAGGTGTCTACTATCCCCCCTAGAAGTGTGACCCATTATTTATGGGACACCCTGTATAATTGGTAAACAAAATATTCCATATATCCCGGGTAGTATATTAAAGGGCCGAGGGGGCCCAGCCTCTCCCCCGGAAAACCGGACTACGTATAACAAAACAAGTTAAAACCATGTTATTTAGGGTCAAATTTCCGAAATTCTTTTGGGGGAGGACCCCCAAAACCCCCTATTGTACTTGAAACTTTATTATTGTCAATTTTTATAGTAAGTTCGTTAAAATTAAAATCCTACCTAAAAATGAATGTCCAAAATTTGGATAATGATATACCTAAAACGAGTTAAAAAACTGCTTTTAAGGATCACATTTCAAAATATCTTCTGGGGAGGAAGGAACCCCAGACCCTTCTATTTTACTTGTATCTTAATTTGTCACAATTTTTCTTACAAATAAATTATCTTAGATGCAAATTATACCTAAAAATGTTTTTAAAAGCTACATTAAACTGTTAAATATGCATGGGAGGGACGGACTGAGATATAATTTTGGACCCCTCCCGAAATAAATTTCTATTATGCTTTTATTTCTAGAAGCAATGGGTTTTATGTAATTTGCTTTTTTCCATGAAAAATTTATTTCGGAAAAGGGCTCCGCGAAGAATTTGTCTCTTGAAAAGGGCTCCGCCACATAAAAAGTTTGAGAACCCCTGCATTAAACTAATAAAGTACCTAATTAAAGCTACCACGTCACGTTCAGGGCGTATGGACTACTCCATACGTTTCTGATTAATGATTATACATAACTGAGTGTTCAATCCGAAGCAGATGGTGAAACGTAGAGTTCAAACGCCACGACCAACAATCTCTGAAAAGGATAAACACATTAAACTGTTGGCTTTAGGAATGAAAATATTCATTGTTTCAAATATTTTATAGAGGTATTGAACACGATATTTGAAAGAACTTATACTTCAAAAACAAATTCCTATGTTACGAACGCGGCACTTAATTGGGCTCCCAAAAATATCATTCCCCCTAACATCACAAGCGTATTTACCAGCCTCCAGACGCGAGACAAAGAAAACTTTGATAAATGTCCTCCTCAGGATTAGACCTTCCTTCTCACCAGGATTAATAGCCATTAGTTAGCTAAACTAACAACAGCAAACCAAGATAACAAGGCCCCCCATGATCCCCATGTTAAAAGATCCCCCACTTCAAAATCACGCATGCGATCGATCAAACAGAAATCCATCACATTGTGTTGCTCGCATTACGATTAATACGTGCTGTTCCGAGCGTGCCCGCTAAATGAGAATCGTTAATTAAATTCGGTCATTCGTCTTGTCCCTCTGCACGGACACCTACGGGCAATTAAATCGGACCCGATTTACCCGGTCTCCCAACCCCCAAGAGAGCTCAGAGGGCTTCTTATGAAGCACAGATTTGTAATTACTGGAGAATTAGTTTGTTTTGCCCGAATTGTTGCGAAGTAATTGGGGGAGTTCATGAAGCTTTGTGGATTAATTACTTCCCTACAACGTGGTTCATTTGAGTGGGGGAAATCTGTTTGGTTTGAATAGAAGTACCATTGATGGTACATTTTCAAATAGTTTTTTTACTAAATTTTAAATGAGTTTACACTTTAGCGTAAATAACTATTCAGGATCTTTAACTAGGAAAGCCCATTTTGGTGCTTTTAAGGTCTCGAGGATACCTCTTTTACGGTCTAGTCAAAATATTAATTTGACTATCTCATAGCCAATCAATACTTTCCCCATTCAAACAGCTTCAAAATCTCACAATGATGTTTTGTCACTCTCTAAAATATTATATCAGTCTAAGAGGTCGACCACATAGTGGATTATTTGCAAGCCTTACTTCAATAAGATTAGTTTCTAAACTAATTTATTATGAAAACAAAATTTAGTCCTTCTTTTTGTGTTAACTTTTAAATTAAAAAGATTATTATATTTACTAATAATCTTTTAAAAGGAATTGAATTGAAAACAGACAAAAACATTCATTTTGTATAATTTTAAATAATTTCTTCTATTGGTACGACTTTCAAGCTACGTGTACTTTAACTACTATAATAGTATGTATGTTACGGGCAAGTGATTAATTGGGCATTATTAATAATGCCTGGGCAATGTGATAAATTCAAAGAAAGTTATGAATGAAATTTATCACTTTGCCCGGCATAATGCCATAATGCTGGGGAATAAGGCCCAATTAATCACTTTGCCCGTAACATGTATATTCTACTAAAGCCTTCAGCAAATTACTTGATTTTAATGTTAAAAGCTTTTGTCCATTTCTTTATTGAAAATTTCCGTCCAATATGGTCATGTTTTAAAAGAAAAAATATAACATTTAAATAATTATAAAAATATTCTTTGTGTGGGTAGTAGAAAAGCTTTTAGTTTAAATGTGATTCAAAGCCTTCCCATTCAATTCTTCACTGAAAACCGTTTTAAAATAAGACGAATAAGACGTTTTAATCAAGTCTTATTCCATATCATGTAAAACTAAATTCTAATAAATATATTTGAAAAACTCTTATCAGGATAAAAATACTTCAACAAAGCTTGTTGCGAGTAAAAACTTGTGTATCTAGTTCTTTCATCCATTCCAAATTTTCTTACAATAAGATAAATATTAAGGAAACATGTAAATATATGTATTACATTTTTCATTAAATATATATATAGTATGCTAAAGAATCCGATAAATACCCCCATCAAATTATACATCAGGTAAAGTTTTTCTATCGGATGAACAAAAAAATGTTTCATAAAGTGATAGAATACAACAAAATTAGCCAAAAATAAAAAATCCACTCACACAGATCAATATTACATCACATCCTTTTCTGATTGCATTGGCCCCCAACTAAGAATAAAAACTTCAAGAACTTGATTAACTTACCTCCGAAAATCCTTAACCCATATAAATCCATTCTTCTAAACGTAGCCATAATTATTCCCAGAAACGCCATTTCGACATCGTTTCATTTCAAATCGTTCTATAATGAGCACACTTGAAATATCATTATCTTCGATTTACAGCCATTTTTTTCTTCGAGGTTCTTTCACGGATTTTTTTTTCTTCGAACAGTAAATCCTCGGTGTCACATTCTCAAGCAGTTAAACGCGGGTCCATTTCTCAATGAGTTGATCAGGTTTTAAACTTTTTAACGGATCTAACTTGGAAAAGAAGCAGTAATGAGCACTCGTGAAAAAATTTTATTCGAAAATCTTTCCGAACCTTATTCCACGGTGGAATAAACGCCAAATAAAACTCTATCCTCAGGGATCTATGCTTGAAATTAAAATATAAAAAAATGATGGGCCCGACCCGTCTGCTCATTAGTTCTGTTTAAAGCAAGAATATCGTATTTAAGTATCTTCTCCAAAATATGGATTTGATTTCTTTTCAGTGGGGGGACCTCGGAACTTAATCTCCTCTTAGCGTGGTTTTTACTGACAGTTTGCGACTTGTAACCTACTTGCGTCTTGTCTTTGTTGCCATTAAATGTTCTTTTTCGATGAAGGAAACATACTTTTAACGTATTTGGACCTTGTATAGAGAGTAGTTACGCTTTACGAGCTCTTATACTTTTATAACGGTTTTTTCCACATTATATGCTACGTAATGCAGTGAATGGCTTACGCTTTCTGAGATAATTGGATGAAACGTGCTTATTTTTTTGGATTATACTTTTTTGGCATTGGACTTCTTATGTCCATTATTATGGTGGAGTCTTATGCACTAATTTCTTATAGCTTTAACTCCTATTTATACGTTCAAAAAATTTTGTCACGAATGAAAAATGCTGGTTATTCAAGACTTAGTAGTCAGTTTCCGGTGTTTTATGCAAAGCTTATCATAAAACTTGGTTTTTCAAGATAAAGTTTGATACTTTAGGATTTTATTTTAAGTAGGTATAATCTCTTAATGATTTGTCTCATAAGCCTTATAAATTGAGCCTCATAATAATCATAAGATCACCAATATTCTAAAGTAAGTCATATTAAATAAGTATTCTGATCCCTTTTAGTTGTCAATCAAAAATTCAATTATGTTCAGACAGATTTCATTTTCCATTCAATAGGTACCTATAGAACCCTATTTTTTTTTCAAAAAATTTTAGCATTAAAAATCTCAATTAAACCTTTTTAGACTCAATAATAAATAAAAACACTAATTTAATTCATTATCATAGTCCCTTCTCCAGAACATTTCACAAGAAAGACAATCAATTTTTCAGTGACCAGGTCTAAACTAAAATAAAACTTATTATGAAATCTTTTAGCCTATGAGTTTGTGAGGAAGACTTATTTAGGCTTCATAAGCCCTGTCATAAAATGTATCAATATTTGTCTGAAATTTAAAAAAATAATAACTAAATTTATAAATTTTTAACCTACCTCTATCGAATAAAAAAATAAAAAATGAATAGTGGTATTGCCCATTGTCTGGTGATTTTTTAAAAATATAGGTGCACAGAACAAACTATTCAAGGAATATTCAGTAATGCAACAATATGCTAACCAAATAATCTCATTATTAATTATACCTACTCTTATCGACTTTTTTACCTTTCACCTCCATTAATTACATTACTACTACAACTACAAAAAAATACCGATTCCCTCATTAACCAAATCGATACAAATTCATCCCACTCCATCCACAAGCAAAACGTGTTTTCGGTCGCCCCAATCCTAAAACGCAGCAGACTGGCTGAACAAACTATCACCTCCACAAAAGAATCCGGAAGAATTCCTCGCAAGTTTTTCGCGAAAAGTTTTCTTTCTCTAGCTCCTCATTCATTCGAGGCAGCGAAATTAATGAGAAAGCCCCGTAATTAAATTCATACCCGTCATTTCGCCCGGCAGCGAATATGTGTGTGGGAACAGGACTGACGCTTTTCCCACTTTGAAAAAAATGCTGTTCACTATGTGATCCCGTTTTCTTGTTCTTAAGGAACTTTATGAAGCAATGGGATTACTTAGAGATCTCTTGTTTTTCTTACTTCTTTTCCCGATTTTTTCCCTTGCTTACAAGTTTAAGTTTCTTTCTTTGTGTGGCAATGAAACTTGCGTAATCCTTCTCTTATAAGAATGTCTTAAAAAATCTTGGATGGAAGTTTAATTTGCTTGATATTTTTAGCGCCTATGTGCGATACTTATTTTTGTTGTTGTTAAGATTGAGTAGTTTTTAATTTATTTCATTGTATTCTGATTTGGTACTATTTATACATTTCAAGAAACACTTCCGATAAAGTAGACATGGTAAATAACACAGGCAGCTTTTATCTTTACAAGATTCAAACAAACTTTTTTTCTGATAATAATTCGTTACAAATCATTAATATCAGACCTTAATTACAAGTTAAAATTCCTCGATAAAAAGTTCAATTTTCTATTGTATCACACTCATAATAATCTATATATACACTGGTGTTCAAAATTAAGAGAAATAGCACATTTTTTCGATTTCTCCAGATCTTCTCAATAGATTTTGATGAAATTTGGTATGAACATAGGTTGTAATAATACCAAATAAATAATCATTCAAAAATTGTAATACACACGCATGCGCAGAAGTAATAACCGCCAGAGTTGAAAGGTATGGAATAGCGGTTCCAGAATAGAGCAAAATAGTGGGTTTATAAGGGGTATGACACCCTCTCACTATCATGCATGCCTCCTTGAGTGATCTTAAAGAGTGAATAACCCAGATAATAAAATTTCCTGTTCATTAAGCCTACTTTCTCAGAAACCCCGTTTTGGGGCTCTGAAGGGTATGTGGAGGGGGGTAGCGAGATGCAATTTCCTTATGTATAGTCCCCATACCTCCCCTAAAAGGACGAAGTCTTTGAATCTGGCTGCCCATTCCATATGGTGAATATCTTCCGTTTTAATGAAAATTTCTAACCTGATGAGCTCCATTAAGTGAAGGATTTCTATCGATTGAAAAGAAATTAAGACCGACAGAACCCCCAAAAGGTGAACAAAGGTCTCCAAGATATCAACACATTACCTGAAACTGTCAATGTTCCTCTTTCAAAGGCAGGGAGGGATCTGCAACTTGTCAAAAATATGCAAAAAATTGTCTTCAATAAGGTAATATTCAAAGGGTGAATATTTTCCTCTCTGTTAGGTCTCAAATCAATTAAAATATTGATTCTCTATGCAATCTCATGTGGAAAGAACCAGAATGCTCTGTCAGTCCTTTAATGTAGGAGAAACTAACCATTTTGGAATCGGAGATTCGGTGCTCTTTGTAGGAGTGTTGTTAAGTCTATGCCAACCCCCCTACATCTTTCAAAAGGAGAAAATCATGGTTGAAGGTATTGTGTTGATATCTTGGAGACATTTATTCACCTTTTAGGGGGTTCTATCGGTCTTAGTTTCTTTTCAATCGATAGAAATCCTTCACTTAATGGAGCTCCTCAGGTTATCCATTTTCATTAAAACGGATGATATTCTCCATATGAAATAGGCAGCCAGATTCAAAGACATCGCCCCTTTAGAGGAGATATGAGGGACTCTCTATATAAGGCAATTGCATCTTTCTACCCCCCTCCACATACCCTTCAGAGCCCCAAAACGGCGTTTCTGAGAAATTAGGCTTAATGAACAGGAATTTTTTTTAAATCTGCCTTATTCTCGCAATAAAATCACTCAAGGAAGCATGCATGATAGTGAGATGGTGTCATACCCCTTATAAATCCACTATTTTGCTCTATTCTGGAACCGCTATTTCATACCTTTCAAGTCTGGAGGTAATTATTTCTGCGCATGCGTGTGTATTACAATTTTTGAATGATTATTCATTTGGTATTATATCAACCTATGTTCATACCAAATTTCATCAAAATATATCCAGTAGATCTGGAGAAATCGAAAAAATGTGCAAATTCTCTTAATTTTGAACACCAGTGTATAATCCAAATACGGGTGATTCATTCATTCATAACACTCATCACGAAATCTCCAAAACTGCCGGACCGATGGGCTTGAAATTTGACACAGACCTTCCTTTCAGCCATTAGACGCGCACTAAGAAACGATTTTAAAATCGAACGACTCCTTTACTGCTTTTCGGCGCTTTTTTGACTCCGTTTTACCCATTGAAATAGCATTGTGCATTGTTGAAATGCATAAATTGCAGTGTTTACTTATCTATCTTAAGTCCTCACTTGAATGAATATAACTGATTAACATTTATACATGTTTTATTATTATTTACAACAAAATTTAAGAAGAAAAACAGTGTGGATATCTGTATTTAAATATTATAACAGTTATCAGAAAACCGAAATAAATTAAAATAATTAATTTACTTTCTTTAAGATTTTAATTTCTCAAAAATAAATATATTTAAATAGCAAGAATTTAAAAGTTTCCAATGAAACAGAGCTAAAATTTCATTGTTTCATAGGGCATGGTTTACTACAGAGTTTCTCAAACTGTGGGTCGCGACCCACTGGTGGGTCGCCAGTCAGTTTTTGGTGGGTCGCGAGAAGATTTTTAATTTTTCACAAACGGTGTTATTGACTTTTGAACTATCAAACTATTAGTTGAACTTTTGAAATTATCAAATTACCATACTATAGTAAAAACAATAAAAATTTGAGGAAAAACTACACTACTTGAAGTGGAAAGGAAAATGCAATTAATGTAAATACGTACTATGTGTGTCACTTTAATGTGCCGATAATTCAAATCTAGTCGGTTATTTAAATAAGATTTGAAAAAGTATTTAGTGTTCCTCCCCATCCACACTGGGGGGTCAATGCAAATTTTAAGAATTTTCTTGGGAAATGATGCAACTGATGTAATTTATCCCATATTGCTAAAAAACAAGTTAAAACCATGTTGTTAAGGGTCAAATTTTAAAATTTTCTCTGGGGGAGTACCCCCAGACCCCCCTTTTTATTGTATAGGGATTATTGTTAGAACACAATTAAACAATTTCATACCCTTGTAACTAAACAGTTGGTGAACACCCCCCAGTCATCAGAGAAGTTAAAATTCTGTGGGGAGGGGCATGAGATAATTATCTCAGTTCAGTTAATTATAAATAACCGGTGTCGGTGGGTCGCGTTAGATTTTGTTTCTCAAAAGTGGGTCGCGATGTTAAAAAGTTTGAGAACCCCTGGTTTACTAGACTATAATCACTAGATTTCTAGAAGTAGCAATCTGTTTTTACTCTTTCAGAGTAGCTTTTAAAGAAGTTGGTTTTATTAATAATCTAATTAATTAAATCTCCTAATTATTAATATTAAGGAAATCACTACATTACTATCTTCCCCTCGCTTGTTATTCTCCATCATTTATTTCCTTGAAAACCAATCTGAAAATACACGAACCTCTTGATCACTCCCTGATCGAACGAGCACATCAATCACCATCTCGCCAAGATCAGTCACCCAAAAAGTCCCATCTCCATCGGAATAAAGACGAACATCCCCCTCAGGCGGGGACAGTCGGAATAGGCCTAAAAGGATAATGAGCCGTCCGAGGATTGACAGTGCCGTCAGGGCTGTCACTCAAGACGCTTGTCACAGGGATGTCACGCTGATGGATCGGAAGACCTGTGGAGGGGGTGGCTTCGATAGGAAGAGAGATTTGATTGGTAATCGATGGAAAGGGTTTGGATATGGAAGGTTGAATGAAAGTAGTAAAGTTGTTAAGATTATGGTAATGGTAATGTAGTATATCATGAAAGTGTCTACTGGTTTCGGACAGTTATATCCGTAATTATTTAAGTTGTTGTTTTAATATCCACGAACGAAATGTTCCTAATAATGTTTAATAGTGTTTTATTTTCTTTGAATCGTAAAAAAAGAAGTTAAAATGGAATAATTTTGGGAAAGTTTATGTTTCTTTCAATATGGCATCTGATCGTTATTAATAAGTTAAACTTTCCTAACATAAAGTTGTTCTACGGACAAAACTTTTTTTAAGGAAATTCGTTAAATATATTTTTAGTAGAACTTAATAAAGATGTATGTGTTACGGGTAATGTGATCAATCCGGGCATTATAAATAATGCCCGCGTATA
The DNA here is from genome assembly GCA_024610705.1 of Tetragnatha versicolor. Classification (NCBI taxonomy): domain Eukaryota; kingdom Metazoa; phylum Arthropoda; class Arachnida; order Araneae; family Tetragnathidae; genus Tetragnatha; species Tetragnatha versicolor. The sequence goes on along the minus strand of JANDEH010000002.1, from coordinate 42,497,492 downwards.
TCGGGCAAAGTGATAAATAATTCCATTGAATTCATCACATATCCCGCCTCTCGTCGGGCATTATTAATAATGTTCGGTTTATCATTTTGTTCGAAAGACATGAATTTTGTTGGAAAGAGGTAGAGAAAAGGTAGACGGAGAAATACCCTGGTTTTTCACCAAAAATTGCATAAAACATATCACACAACTGAAACATAATACCAAGAGTGATATTCTTCAAAGGAAACTTGACTAAGTTCTGTTACGAGGAGTTACGAGGCATATTAAAACTGACACAGTGTTCCCAGAACATATTTCAGTTTCAATGAAAGTTTTATAGTCTTTTGCGAGAAAGAAACCTGTGTTTTCATATAGTATGGATGCAAAAATGATTTTAGTGTAGTGGAATCTTTTAATATCAAACTCAGTGACAAAGCGTTGAATTAAAGTTTTGAAATACTTTGTCAAGTAAATCAAATAACTTAAGCTGTATAGTTTAACTTCATATTTATACAAAAGAAATATCATTTATATTTAAATCATAAACAAAATAATAAATTGCATTAATAAAACCAATGAAGTTCAACGTTCCTTTTGGAAGCTAGCTTCTAAAAAACGGCATCATATATGATGTTTCTTTTCAGAAAATATTTTTAAAAACCTTGGAAAATGACTTTTACTTCAATACAAAAATAGGCATATTCTCTCGACATCTACAAATTTAAGAAAAACATCCAAAAAAATCCATCTCCTAGTATTTCAAGCCATCTCTACACACACAGCCCATTCCACTCACATTCTGAAAAAATAAACATGCTCTAGATGGAGAAAAAACCTCCCCTTCCATCTAAATCCAAAAGCAGCACATAGAAGCACTCCACCTTCGTAAAAGTAAAAGAAATCGGAAATAAAAACAACACTCCTCTACTAAAAAAAGAAAGCAAGTGGTCAAATGTACATGAAAGGATTTGTACCCTCTGACCTGAATCTCAACTTTCCAAAATGCAAACATCGTGACTAGTTTTCTAACCTGCCCATGCGGATGCATGTTCCTTTAAGCGTTGGCGATTGCTTTACTTAAATTTCCCTCCAGAGTTTTCCCCAACATTAGAGCTATCCCTCATATCTTTCAGTCAGTTGAAATATGACTTCTAACGACAAACATCCGAATATATATTCCGCCAACTCTCGTTACTTACGCGTTTTCACTTTCTCCGCGTTTTAACGCTGGATTATTATTATTCCCGATGCACTATTGATTATTCCCGAAGAGCATTTTGTCCATCTCCCTCTCTCTTTACTTTCAAGCGACTCTTCATAATCCATTTGCATTTCTAGGGAAGAACGACGCGTCTCGTCTCTTGAATATGAAATAGGCGGTGCAAATTAGAAATGCGGTGTGAATCGCAAATATCGCAGGAACTCGTAATCTTATTACATTTGAGGGTGGGATTGCATTTGTGAAATCTCTGAGTGGAAATAATAATACCTCGAGGTTTTCTTCGTGCTTTGTTTGTTATTGATAATATGTAAAAATATTTAATATTCATACATGTAAAAGAGACACAAATAATGATGAATTAACACACTGAGAAATAACTCTTCATCTAATTAACATCGCTTTCTTGTTGCCATTGATGTCAGCTGAATTTCTTGTTTAAAGCTGGTTTCATGCCAAAGCTAACGAATTTTTTTAAACAAAAGCCACATTTGTCGTAAACATGTGTTCTCTAATATGGTTGAAATTTAATGCACATATAGGGAGTTTTTGTTTATAAAATCATTTTCGTAAAGCTTTGTATGAAATAAACATTAATTGACACTAATGCCCTTCTTTTGATGTATAACATCAAACACTTTTACAGAATAAAATCAGTTTAATGCTATGCACTGTTAGTTTATTTTTTGTGTTTTATTTTTTAATGTATTTTATACATAATAAACAACTGTATTGGATATTCTTTTTAGATTTTGAAATGTCAGTAAAAGTTGTCTTGCTTCTGAAAAGAAGTGAATTATAGTTCTCCAAAATAAATATTAAATGAATTAAAATATTTATAACCAAAAATTTGCAATTTAAAATAATTTCATTTCAAGATCTTTAGATGCTACTTTCACTTATGATGCAAAGGTGCCGTGTTATGAGCGGACGTGTTGTGAGCGGACATATAAAAATCGTGTTGTGAGCGGACATTCATAAAAAATCGAGATCGAAAATCAAAATTTAATCGGTTAGCGATTTTATAAGCTATTTTCAACACCCAAAGCACTGTAAAAAGTTTATGGGAGTTGGGGGGGCTGCCGCCCCCCCAAACCCCCCTGCCCTAACTTTAAACAAACTCGTTCTGGGTGTAATCTGTAACAGTAACGATTCAGAAAAAAGGGGGCTCGGTACTCTTTAATGTAACACAAAACACGCAAATCCCACAAAAAGAGCATTAAAATAGCCAATATGAATGCAAATAGCATAACTTTACCTTACTTTACTAACGACTTTGAGAAAAACAAAAATTTGAAAAGTGTATAGATTGTTTTTAACTTGTGTAACAAATATTAGCAAATAAATGTAAATACATATAAATCTCAGCCACATTTTCATTTGGCAACTTTAAAAACAAGATACTCAATAAAATAAGCTCTAAACTATATATTAAAATTTTGAATTCCAACATCAAAAGAACTGTAAAAAGTTTATGTTGGTTGGGGGACTGCCGCCTCCCCAACCCCCCCTGCCCTAACTATAACCTAACTCTATTTGGGTGTAATCAGTGACAGTGACGATTCAGTACAAAGGGGGATCGGTACTCTTTATGTCACACAAAACACGCAAATACCACAAAAAGAGCATTGAAAAAGCCATTATGAATACAGCATAACTTATCGATTCGATCTCGATTTTTTATCAATGTCCGCTCAGAACACAATTTTTAGGTGTCCGCTCACAACACGACACCGATGCAAATGTATGGTTATAGAAAATTAGATAAATTTATTTCTCTTATAACTATTCCCAAAAAAACCTGTGTAACATATATTGACAAACATCAGATTTTTTCAGAATGCATAAACTATCTTCTCTTAGGTATATTAAAATTAAAATTAATTTAAAATCCGTGCTCGCGACAGTTTGGTAAACCGTTAAAAATAAAATAAAAGAAATATCCAATTAACATTAAACACGTCTGATAAAGAGCTAGTAAATTTTATGCTTAATATTTCCAAAACTAATTCTAATTTTTTAAAAAATCGAACGCCAAACTTTAAAAAAAAATAAAAGCATAGGTGGTTTAAAAATCATATCTTCACCGTCATTAGTTTTTATTTTAGATTGAAAAAACAAAAAAGTGTCAAAAATTTACAAAAATAATTACTCTAAACCAAATTTGAAATTCGAAAAAAGGGTGAAGTAGTGCACATCTCCATACATCAGAGTATTAGGCGGAAAAATATCATAGTTCTGCTGCTAATAGATTTCGCTAAACTGGATTACGCGGCTAAAAAACAAAAACTTCAACTTTGACCTTAAAAATACCCCAGAACTAATTATCACATCAAATAGCTTTTTGTTCTTAATTGTGCCTCCCAAACATTTCTCTACAGAAGTGTCAAATTTCCTAAATTTCTTCCAAGTAGTTTTTGCATTGAGATAGTTTAAAGAGTTTAAAAATAAAATTTTCTGAAACAGCGGCGGTTGATCCTTTTTTCAATATAGAGATATTTTTAATATAATATATCTATAGTAAGAGCCATTTTCTAACTGAATTTTAAGGCAATAATCCTGGTTACAAAAATGATCCATTATAACGTCTCACAGTAAATTCAGAAAAAAAATACATTCTAACGATCAATGACTAAAACACTAAATCCCACCAACAATTAAAACCCATTCCATCAGCAGAAAACCACTAAACCTCCTTTAGCTAACACCAATCTTCTTAAAACAACACAAAGAAGCACTCACGCTTCGAACAAAATTTTCTTCAAGACGCTGTTCCATTATTCCGGAACATTAAGCCCGCTCCCTCTATAAAGATCCCAACCTACTCCCCCTCAAAGCTGTTCCTTTAATTGAAACCAATAAAAATCCCCCAGAATATTTTCATAATCCGAAGAAAGGTGAATAATAAAAATTTACCCCAAAACTCTCCACTGGTAATACTTCATCATCATCGATCATCCATTAGTTGTTCTTGTAGCAGACAAAAGGCGGATCTAAGAGCTACCAACAGGGATAAAAAAGAGGCGAAATCTTTTCCCTCGATTCAGATGTGTCTATTATTCACCACCTCTTCCTGAGTGACAAATTCCTATGCCCCTGAACAAAGGAGGCTTTTTAAAAGAAAAATAGCTGCAGCCAGATCTCAATACTGGAACTTTGTCCATTATTTAAATGTGATTGACTACCTTAGAAGTGCGTTGCTCGTACCTGGCTTGCAGTAGTTTATTTATTTAGAGGGTTGGGGTATATTTAATGCAGTTTTGTTGTTGCTTTGAGGCAGAGATGGATTGGGGGACTCCGAGACGAGTTTTATGATGCTTTCACCCTGGCGAAAATTCAATATTCCGATTGCGCGAAGTGTTCAACTTATTGGATTTTGTTTATGGAAGAATGTAAATTTCGAATGCGGAAAACAGCTGTTTTGTTTTCTACCCTTCTAAGAGGTCATTTTGATTGTATTGATTCTCTCTTATATTCCTCTATGCTTTGCAGATCATTCTTGCATGAAGTACGCAGATCGAGTTTGAAGTAAAAATAGAGTTCAGTACATAAACCTAGAAGAAATAAAGGATTTATAGAACTTCCTGGATAAGTTAGTGTCACAAAAAGACCCCCTAGAGAGCCCAAATCCTCTATAAATGGAATATTTTGGAACATGTATAATTGAAACTAAAAAGTTCTTTTCTGCCCAAAACTTACATTTTAGGTCTATTTAACGTTATTTTTCATATATTTAGGTATATAGAGAGATTTTGTTAAAGTAATGGTAGGTTTGAAAATTTCTATAGACGCAATGAGATTGCATAATAAAAAGATTTGAGAAGATGGAAATGAAAGATATAACCTTGATAAACTGAACTTAATAACATCAGACCAGTCTTAGTGGAAAATTGAATAAGTACGTTGGTCTCGTTAACCCTTTCAGATCTAGCCGCCCCAAATTTCCCATTGAATTTATTGGTAATCTCGGTCTGCTTAGGATTGAAAGAGACGTTGAGACTAAAAGAATAAAGACGTTGGTCTCCAGTAATTCCATTGATTCAGGTTTGACTGTAATTCATTAATCTTTTAAAACCTTACTTTTTTAAAAAGAATGGCAACACCTCACACTCGAAATAATATAAATTATTTTGATGACAGTTTCATGCTATTATATTTTCGTACCAACTACCTTGTGAGTTGTTTGTGAATTTAATTTGTTTTCTAAACCCGAGGTATTTCCTTTTCTAGACTCTGGTTAAGTAGAAAGCACTATGAGGAGTTCTTACTCTATTTTTTTTCAGGGAGAGTTAAGCTTGACGATTAAACGTGTGAATTATGTAATATGTAGTATTTGTTCGATAATAAACGTGCTCATATTACATTGCGTTTTCCCAAGTGTCTTAGGATTATAGCGAAGTTAAAAGCTCATTCAAGTACTCCCAGACATCAATCTGCTTTATACTGCAGTCCTTTAACAAGGTTAAGCCTCCCTATTCCGAGATACAGCATCTCTCAAGTAGTACCTCGACTAGCATGCATCTAATTGCCCGAAGCTCTATCTTTGGGAAGGTAAATCTAATGGAATGGAATTCAGTGCCCTAAACGGATAGCTCCCATCAATATACCAATTGATATCATGTTTCGAATAATCTATCTTTATTGAAGTTGATAGAATTTATAGTTAAAGTAATTGTCTTGGTTTGTAGAACATAAATCCCAAAACCAATCTAACAAGGATTGAAGTACAAACATTTAAAAAAGTTAGAAATTAAAAATGCAGCGATATTAAATTGATATATTGCACTAATTAATTTCATGAAACACTATATTTCTTCTTATTAGTGAGGCATTAATTTACCTCAAACTTGATTGCCTTTCCTCTTATTTAGAATTTTAAAATTCATCCAGCTTTATGTTACTTTATTGGAGGGCAAAGTGATAAATTTCATTGATGAATTCCATTAAATGTATCACATTGCTCTCCTCCACTTCGGGCATTATTATAATGGCCGATTTACACATTGCGCTGAAAACAAAGCTGTAGAATTAA